>OZ005652.1:195894770-197351020 GCA_963930645.1 Salticus scenicus
ATATCACCAAAGCTAAAATCATGCTGTTTGAAAGTTGGTTCTTTTCATGACGTAGGGGCTCATTATAAACGAATTCAATAATCCTTAAAAGGTTGAAAGCGGAAGTTGATTTTTTTTTTTTTTTTTTTTTTTTTCACCGTATCGCTGTAGTAGTTTCTATTAGGAACTTGAATTTTAGCAAAATGTCTTCTCCTAGACCCTAATTATGAGAAGAGAAAATAATTTTCTGAAATTTTCATCTTAAGGGAGGTCTAGCATTTCTACCCGTTTTTCGTATGTGGAAAATCGCTGTGGTTTCCAATAAAATCTTTAAATTTAAGAAAATACATTTTCTTAGGCCCTAATTAAAGTAAAGTAATTACAGTAAAATCTTACGAAAATTGACCATAAAGGATGTGAATACGAATGTCTAGCATGTTTCCCCTTTCTTTACATGAAAAAAAAAAAAAAAAAAAAAATCACAGTGTTTTTCTATAAAAGCTAGAAACTTTGTAAAACGTCTCCTCTCAGGCGCTAATTAAGATAAAATATAAGAGTCGTCCGAAATTTAACACTGAAGGGGATAAGAGGGTGCGTCTAACATTTCTGCTTGTTCTTCAGACGTGGAAAATCGCAGTGATTTCCAACAGAATTTTTAAAAGATTTGAAAAAACATGAATAAGACTGAATCAGAATGTTGTCATCATCAAAAATCAATTAACAGGCTTCATCAAAATAAACAATCTCTGGTCACAAAGTAAAATGTAACTTTGGCTTCTCTTTTCTTTTCTTTTTTTTTTTTTTTTTTTTTTTTCCGTGCGAAAAATGGATAAAATTGCTAGTTGTATTATAAATTTGAGTTAAAATTACTATTTATTATTATTTATTCTATCGCTAGTAAATGAAAGCCCACACAATCATAATAAAGCAAAGCAGTTTTCTTTATTAAAATGCCCTATTTCACTCGAATGACTTCTCAGACAGTAGTACTTAACTTGGGAGGTTTTGTGAAAGTGACGTCATTCTATAACATACTGTATATATATCTTTTTATTTTCTTTTAACTATATTAAGACACTAAGTTATATTTCTGTATCCACAGTAAAATATTTAAGTTGCAGGCATGGAATGTTGATGAAAGCGTAATTTTAGATCGTTGTTTTATCATCTGGCCCTTTTTAATTTCGAATTTTTATAAACTTCTACTTAGGGAGAATATATACATTATAAGTAATCTTCCTATCAAATTTGAATTATTTAGCTACAATAATACTGAAGAAATCATCAAAAATATGATTTTCAAAAGGTTTTCTCTCCACTTCTTCCCATTGCGCTTGAGCTAGAATTTTGAAACATTCACAGTACTTCAACTATAGTCATAAGCAGTAGCTGTGTCAAGTTTGGTTTAAATTGCCCCAGTGGTTTTTGAGGAGATACCCGCATACATACCCACATATACACAATAATATTTATTTATATTAAGATACGATGTTTGTATGTATATATATATATATATATATATATATATATATATGTTACACAGAATATTTTTCATTGATTTTTCATCGTTTAATATAAATTGTCATGCAGTGCAATGCAATTTGTTGAAATTTATTTTCTATAATGAATTCTTTTATGTAATTCGGTTATCTAATTAAAGACGAGATAATTTTAAACAATATTCACCCTAAAGATAATGAACCAGGCATAATTGTTTGTTTGTGTTAGCTGATCATTTTTTGATTTATCTTTAATTTCTTTAATGTGATACTGATATTTCCTGATAAGTAATGGAAGAACAAAGATTGTCTTTTATTCGATCGGAATCGCAATTAATCTTATTATGATAAAAATGTATTGAAAAGCACTGATTTCTTTGAACAATAATTCTTCCTATAAATAAACTGGAAATTATATTGACAAGGAACAACAGTATTAATTATTTTCAACAAAGTTTTTTCATAAAGCAATTTTCTTTAATGAACTCAATTTGTTTTTGTCATTCTCTAAGATGTCTTTTGTTTCTAATAACAATAGAATAACTAATATTTATTGAAAAATGTTTTTTGTTTATCAGAAGTCTTAAGTGTTAACTTTCAATTCAGTTTGTTAAAATTTTATTCCGTATCTTTTAATGATTCATTATATGTAATTAAATAGTACTATTAAAATGAGTGAAAATAAGAAATCGCGTAACGTAGCCTTTGGACAATTATTTTCGCCATTTTTGTAAAGTTTAGGCAGGGTTGCCAAATAAATACTACAATTTAATTTTTTAACACTGCTAAAATTTTTGAGTATCATTCTATTGGTTAACCCTTTAACGTTCACTACTTAATTTATTTTAAAAATTACTAAACTAATTTTAGAAATGGCTTTTAGGCACATAGCTGATCATAAATATTTAAAAAATAAAAAATTAGCATTGTTCCTTTTCGAGAAATTTTCGGTTTGAAACATCTGTAAGAAAAACCTTATTAAATTCAAATAATATTTAATTTAATAAATAAATCACTTTATAAGTAAACATTATCGACAACGAAAACTCGTAAAAGTTGCTTAAATCCCAACATTTCAATTTATTCCGGAGTATTTTAACCCTTTGCGGCGCAAGGTAATTCAGATCATTTAAATTACACTGCCACCAGAATTTACGAACATAATTAAAATAGAAGAATTTTTAAATTTTCACATTGAGAAAAGGGCCTTTTCTGCTATGTTATAAATGTAAATTTTTGCTAAAAAATTTCCGGGATGAGTTTTTGCACTTGAGAATTAAAATTATGTGTTCCATCAGCGGGAACACTGCGACTGAAAGGGTTAAATTACATCCGATTTAGATTTTGTATAAAGCGGCTGCTTTGATATAAAATTAGTGGTGTTAATAAAAATTAAATTGTAGTGTTCATCTAGCATCTCTGAGTTAGGCCAGTAAAACAGAAATTATTAGTGATAAGCTTTCCATGTTACTATTTGTCCCCCAATGAATAATGCATTATGAATTTATGTAATGTTTTAACGATTAATTATTAAAAAAAGAAGAGTGCATTTA
Source organism: Salticus scenicus (assembly GCA_963930645.1). Lineage (NCBI taxonomy): Eukaryota > Metazoa > Arthropoda > Arachnida > Araneae > Salticidae > Salticus > Salticus scenicus. Next base: position 195,897,802 of record OZ005652.1, read on the forward strand.
AATATGTCGTCAGTTTTTTACTTCCTAATACAAAGTATAAGGAAGAATCGTGGTACCGATTTCCGAAATGAATTTTGTATCTCGCATTGTTGCAAAAAGGTATGGTCGTAGAATGTTACAAATTTATATTTGTGACTGTTAAGGTGTGTATAGTTATAAACCCGCAACTTTGGTCATGACACGAGCTTCCACTTTACAGATATTCTTCGACCACATTTCGTGAAACCATGGAAGCATTTGCGCAAGTGCTAACTCAACGAGTCCAATGTTAAAATAGGGGGGACAGTCATCTGACTCAGAGAAAATGAACAATAACACAGGATGCGGAATTATTGGATGTTTTCCAAATTTCAGACTGTCAGTCAAGCTGGCATTCCTCCAACATTTTGGACGCGTCATCACTGCTAGTTTTAGGATATGTGGCCGCACTGTATCAATAATATATCAACGATTTGTTTTCCATGACGTCTGTATATACGTATGTATGTGTATATGTATCTCCCATAACTCAAAAATGGTTAGACATACAAAGTTGAAAATTAACATACACGTTTGTTTTAACATTTGTTTGAACCCTTTGTTTTTGGTCTTTCTGTGAATTTTTATTTTTGTGATATTCGCTAAAATTATATCCATAATGATCAAAAATACAAAATTTTTGGCCATTGCACGTGGATTGCCGTCTTAGTGATTTCAACAGAAGGTAATGTCAGAACCCATAATGATATTGTTTTGAAATTTTTTGATAATTTTGCGTGTAGAAAGTAGTTAATAAAATCATAGGAATGTTCTAGTCGACGAATATACTTTATTTAATGAATATTCTAGAAAAAGTCGAATAAAACTTTTATTCGTACCACAAAAATCAATAAACAACAAATATTCTCAAAACAATAAAACAAAAAAGTTATTCATGAAACTAAAAACAAGTAAACAGTGTTAATTACACTCCAGAGTAGGAATTTCGCTAATTCAGGAACAACGATTTAACGCTTAAAGCACAGTCTCTCGGTAATATCGTCCGCTTAACTATAAATCTGGAGAGAGAAACAGAAATCATCGAGAGTCTTATTAGTACTTTAATGAATTTTCGAGGTAGTTCAGTGTTAGAAGCCTATGATCATAACAAAAAAATTCAGAACTCTGCTCCTATTGGTGCTAAGGCTTCCAAACTTCGGCAACCGTAAACTACCTCCTTTTGCAAAATTTAGGCGCGAAATTGCCTGATTTCACGACAAGTAGAAAGATTAGCGGCCAATTTCCACCTTCGTGTACGTGAAAAAACTTATCACCGGTTTTTACTTTCACTGTAATACCGCGTTCATTGTAGTACGTAAAGAAATAGACAGGCTCTAGTCAACAATCAACGTTTTATAGTCTTGTTAATGATTTATAAAACTTTCGAGGAAGTTAGGTTTGCGCTAGAAACCAAAGAATCATTTCGGAAAATTCCAGATCTCGGTTCCCATGGATATTAGAGCTTCCAAACTTTGGAAACCCTAAATAACCCCTTTTTTTGCTAAATTTCGTCGCCAAGTCCTCAAATTCAATACTAAATCGCCAAATATGTCGCCACAGTCAGGTGTCTGCATTGCAGATGGACCGGGTGACTTGTCGAGATTAGCAATTAAATTTGGAGGAAAGTAGTCGTAAAGGGTTGCCAGTATTAGTAAATTTTAACGGAGTTAATTTTTTGATATAATATATCATTTCTTGCTACTGGTTTTCCCCAAAGAGTACAAAAGTGAGCCGTCTATACTTGAGTGAATTCCATTGAATTTTATGTTGTATATTGGCCAATAAGCGATTTTTAATAAAAGTAGAGTATTGTTCCTGAACAAGCATTTTTTTGCGCTGCTGTATGTAAGCACATATACAACTTAATATTGTATAGAAAACAGCATTATTAAACATTAAATACAATTTTTTCATGTAAACATAACATTCATATTTGAATTTATATCCACAATATTGAGAGTCAAATTTACAAAAAAATAAATACATAAATAAAAAAATAAATAAAAATAGGAATTCTAATTATTTTTTACAGGAAGAACACATATATCTCTAACACATACTTGCCAACATCCTAATTAATATTCCGTAGTGTTATTAGTACCGCCCTTTCTTTCACACCAGTAAATTTTTAGAGTTATATTCTTCAAATGCAATTACGATTAGATAAGAAGAAAAATACTTTAAAAACATACTGGTGTGAAAAACAAGGTGGGGCTAAGAATACTACGGAATATTAATTAGTGCGTTGGCAAGTATACTCTAACATTTCCCTATTAAGGTGGCTTTTGTGGTCCGGATATTGGTTATTTTGGCTTGTTTTCTGAAATATTAATTGACTGAAACCATTCTGGACGATTTACTTCACTCGGAAATGTCAATCTTTGCGTGACAATACGTATATTTCATTGGATGTATAAAGAAGTCATGTGGTGTCAACGTTAGATTTTTTTTCATTACAATTATAATGTGCATTGTATATCGGACCAATGTTCCCTCTAATATACGGTTACTTTAATGAAATGATTTACCTAAATGAAAATAATTAAAAATTGACTAAAATATCATGATAAATTAATGTATTCAAACTGAAATTTTAAAAATATTAATTTTAACAAAATTTCACTGGCAAAATTGTTACATTGAATTATATTCCATAGTACTGAAGCATTTCTGTAACGGAAAATACTCTCCATTATTAAACAACGTGGAAGGTTTGTTTTTTTATTTGACATCATCCTATTTGTACATGATTATGTATTTTTTATTGGGCTATCTCCATAACTTTGGGATCTTAGTCATACAACCAACTGTTGGACCTGGCTCATCTTCAGCCGATATCTTAATTATTAACCTAAGGTGGTTTTTACCTCCATAACTAACACTCACATAATCACCTTCTGTAAAAGAGTTTTTGTTTCGACTGTGAACAATTGTATTTTTGCTTATAGTGTCTTCATAATCATCTTCATCATCTGAGTCTTCATCGAAACATAAAAGAGTAGTAGTAGTGATATGCAAACATGAAAACCATTTAAAATAAAGGTTATTTATTTATTTATTTTTATATAGCTCATTTGTAGGTCACTGACAAAGTTCACTTCAATCTGGGTAACTACTTTGCCGCAATATAGGGTTCGGCCAAAGTATCCCCGAAAACAAAAGTTTTACGCTATCTTTTGTAAAAAAAAAAAAAAAAAGAAGAAGAAACAGTGGAAAACCATATTATGACATTTTTTTAAAAGGATAATAACTAATACTATTCCCACTAACTTTAACTTTTACTTTTCTAGTACAGTTTTTACAATTAAAAGTTTACCGAGTTAAAACAAAATCTTGCATTGTTTATCAGGGTTTACAATTACCTTGTGTAGCTACAACAACAACTGATAATTCCCCAAAACAAAATATATTTTAATTAAAGTCCCTTCTATTTGTTACAATCAAGAATCCCCCTTAAAATTTAGTTTTAATGTCAGAAAAAAATGGAATACATCTTTTTCTGACTCTTGGACCAAAGTAACCCCGATCTGTAGTAACTGATTCGCTTACGTAACATGTCAGTACTTTTATTCAGTGTGTTGCATAAAAAACTAATATGACACATTATTGCATCATGCTATAAAACAGATCTAGGGAGCATAGCAATAAGATGTTACTTAAACAGAATACAGAAAAACATTCAAGTTCGAAAATGTATTCAATACATTTAATGATACTACTTTATGTAACATAATAGTATAATTCAGATTATTAAATTATATTGCAATAAAAGTTAAAAAAAAAAAAAAAAAAAAAAAAAAAAAAAAAGAACAGTTAAATCAAATTTTGAGGCTTTATAATAAGATTAATAATTTCTTTTTGTTTCGTTACATAAAACTTTATGGTATCCTTTTCTGTTCAAAAAATTCACTGAAATCAAATATTTTTTTTCCCTAAAAATAAAATAAATAAATAAATTTTCATAATATTATTGGAAAATTATTTTTGCATCGCACCACGATTATATTCTAATTTAGGAATAAAAATATATTCATTAGTGGGGTCGGAAAAGAAGGAATTACGAAGTTGTAACGAATATAAGTACCAGGATATCCGAAAAGTAATCCTTTCTAATAATTTTGGACGAATATCTAAAACCAATTAGGAAGCAAGTCGCATCTTTTTACCAAAGTTTCCTACTGTGCCTACTGTACACTACTATATGTTTACCTTAACCATTTTCATGCTTTTCTGATAACCAGAGTTAATAGTTGATTTTTTTCACACTTACGATCGTGCGTTTCTGTTCATTTTCTTTTTCCTTTTTTTTCCCCTTTCGCTAGAAATTGCAGAGGCTGGATTGAGAATTACTTGTGAAAAAAAAAAAAAAAAAAAATCGATAGTCAAAGTTTATTTGTAAATGGAATTTATGTTCTATAATGAATACTTTGTTTTATATGTGTGGCATACAAACCTGTCATTAAAGGGAACGTAAAGTTCGAGACATCAAAGTTTGCTTGCTTTATGTGAAATAATAGAAACTCCCTATGTCAATAAGATTACGCAATGGCTTTGAGTTAACCAGCTGGAACAAAATCGATGGCTCTAGAAATAGCTTCTGGGAATTGTGATAGATGGCAAGGAAAAATATCTCGCTGCGTCCTCAAAGATTGTGAAATATGTATGCACATATATATGTGGTATTTATGAGGGCGTAAATAGTTTTTATTTTTTATTTTTATCGTCTTCTGCTTGCAATGATTTACTTCGTCGGATAATATTATGTTTAGAAATTCGGAAATTAAAAAAAAATATATTAAGATAATTAATATTTTAACTGTTAAATTTATGATTGGATAAAAGTAGCATTATAGATGGTGTAATACTCTTCATATACGCTAATACTTTTTTGTGTTATGACAAAATATCGAAACAATTTTAAAATTATTCATTCACATATATTATATTGTTAAAAAAATTTTAATTGTATGTTCAGTGATCGGAACAAAATCGAAATTGCCATTGCAAATATCTTTTTTAATCTATTATTCTAAACAATATTTGCATTCATCTGCCGCCCAGACGGTATAGTGGTTAGCGTCCATGACTCCTCCCAGGTTGTGCCTGGGTTCAAATCCCGGAAATGGCATGGATGTATTGTCCCTGTTAGGGGTAGCGATGACCGCACATTGGGTGCCCCTTCACAAATGGTCATCAATTCGGCGACCTCCCGGCTAATACTTAGTTGAAAGTGCCGCGCCATTGCAAAAAAAAAAAAGCATTTATCTGCTCAAAAAAATAGGCATGGTTTGACACTTATGAATATACCAAAAGAGAAAGTCTGCATATAATCACATATAAATACTTGTCAACCATCTCATTAATAACCATACAATTGTTAACGGCCACTGAAAAAACACCCCTTTTCTCACACCACTATATTTTTAGAGTAATTCTCTCCAAATGTTGTTACAATTAAATAAGACAAAAATTACTCTAAAAAAGTATTGGTGTGAGAAAGAGGGCGGGTACTAAAAATTGTACGGTTCATAATGAGATGGTTGGCAAGTATGCATATATTTCTTTAAGGGGGAACAACACAGTAAAATTTTCGAAAAATGAAAAAAAAATTTATTGTATTTTTTGATAGCTTATACTTTTAAGATTATAATGCCAAAATATTAAATTGATTTTCGTTAAAATGTAGAAGTTACAGCGTAATACGTAAAGCGCGTCATGCGACTCGTGACGCGCTTCAACATGTACGAGCGAGTGAACTTGTTCGCGCGATTAATTGTTACATTTGCTCACTTTTATCGAAACGTTATAGTAGAGTAACATCATTTTAACTGTTTTACGTTTTAACTAAATTAATTCGTTAATTATTTAAACAATAAAGTGTTGATGTGTTTTAATACATAGTGATGTGTTCATTTGACAGTTCTGATTTTTAAAAAAGGATTTTTTATATAAGTAGTTTGTATATAACTAAATATATAAAAATATATATACAAAAAATATAATTAATCACACATATGGATAGAAAATCAACAAAACATGATTATAAAAGACGAAATAGAGATGGGAAGAAACGGAAACGACCTTTTAATCGCCATGAAACTAAAAAAAAAGATTATACAAGTACTTCAGCAAAAAAGATAAAAGCATCTGATTGCAATGTTAAAGTTGATAATTCCATTGGATACCGAATAATAAATTAAGCATTTTATAAATTATAAACGAATGATTTTTCATAAAACTTTAAACGTGTTTTACTCGAAACCAAGTTTTTCAAAACGGCTGTCGCTCTAACTACTGTAATTTTTTACCGATTTGCTTCAAATTTTGACACCGTGTTCACAGTATGTTTAGTTTTCGTTGCACGTAGGGGTTTTTTGATTTGATTTATAGTTTTTCAGTAATCCAAGAATATGTACTCCTTTTTTTGAATATTTTTTGAGTTTTTTTTAAACACTTCGCCATTTTGTGAAAAATTCAAATTTTCAAAAAAACCTACGTGCAACGAAAACTATATTTATATAGTTTAAAAAAATCTAAACAGATTCAGTTTCGCATTCTTTTTACTCAAGTTATGCATACAGCCAATTATCGATAATTGCAAAACACAGTTTCAAAGATTGTGTTTTATTAAAAATATCTTTTTTGATTTTTGTAATTTTTACATTTTAAAATGAAGATTAAGGTAAGTAGAATAAGACAAAAAAAATATATAATGTTTTATTTATCTCAATCATTGCAAAATCCATTTAAAAAAAATGTATTTTACAAAGCTTCTACTGTGTTGTTCCCCCTTAACGAATAAGCGCGGCTTTTACTTTCCCATTCCTTTAGAAATATCTATGCTTCAATATTACAATATTTATTTCAGTTTAAAAATTTTTTTGCTAATGTTATAAATAGATTTCCAAGATACTGCAGTCATCAGTTTAAATCCTTTTAAAAATTTTAGACTGCGTTTTAACGGTTTTTACTTCGCAGTAGAGTAGCTCAGTGAGCAATTCGTGACGGTCAGAAATGGACGACTCGCAAGAACCGGGGCTTGCAATGTTTGTAGGATAAATGTGTGCTATGATAGTTGTTGTCTTACTATTTGTTGAATAATAATGATTTTTAAAACAAAATAATAATAATAATATTAATAATAATAATAATGGAATTGTAAGTATTGTATCAGTCAATACTAATAGACAATGTAATAATATAAAACACTTTTGATTCATATATGGTAGACCTTCCAATCGTTGATTCTTGTGGGCCCGTTCTTCAACCAATAAGGCATTCAGCTTTGGCTCTGGTTTGGTGCCTTGTCTTGTCCTGTTTGTGGATAAAATAAAAGAAAATTGTCATCATGACGAAGATTGATGTCAAAGATGGGAGTCATCCATTCCCTACTATGGATGTTTCGGAGAAATGACATCAATATTTCGATTGTACGAAGAATTGACAGCTCATTCGCTTTGGTAACTACATTAAGGTATTATTTTTGCATAATACAGATAACATTGCAGTTCGATGCACTCATTACGTACCAGTCACCATTAATTTACTTGAGGCTGTATCAAATATTCTATTTACTTATTCTATTATTTCTATTATTATCTATTTACTTGATGCTTGCTACCATGATCCATACTATTTCTTGAGGTTTTTCCTTTTTTTTTTTTATGTATAATTTTCAATGGAGGCATTGAATGCAATATTACACTGGTACTACAAGGCATTGAAGTAGCGTATGGTTTAAATCTAATTTAGCTGGTGAAGTAAGTTGGTTTAGTGAAAGAATGCTGATGCTGAGAGTTCGTGTTGTTTCAGCCAGTAACTGTAAAGCTAAAACATTATAAAGTACATTGTTTTTTCTTTTATAATTTTAGTTGTTTGCTTTATGAATATACTTTTATTCAATAGGTTCTTGTGTTTAACGCATTCTAGAAATGAAACACTTTTATTTGCTAATCTTTGAAACAATTCTCTTAAAATAAATCTTCAGTCGCGTTCAATCCATACGAACCCTAGTAAACCTAGCTACAGATGTAAAAGTAAGCAAATAAATGTGACGAAAACCTTAAATCGCCTTCAATTGGCATGAATCTTGGCATAAATAGCTAAATATCTATACATTTTTTTAATCCAATAAATATAATGTTTTACAATGATAAGCTGTAAATAGTCAATAATGAAAGTATAGTGTGTATTGTTCTTTAACAACACAACCATATTCAGCGTTTTTAAATTAAAATGAAATCATTTATCATTTATTTAATACTAGCCGCCTTCGGCGACCAGCTGGTTCACGATCCTTGAAAAATCCGACATTACGAAAGTCCCGCTCGGTGGCGACTACGGCGCCTTTTTCCCGATTCAGATCTTACAACAGCTCATTAACATATAATGAAAATAGCTTTATTGAAAATTTTAATCGCAGTAAATTTCCCCTCGGTAGCGCCTGCGGCGCCCTCTTCCAGTTTCAATATCTGAAGCAGCCTGTTCGCTCACCGTGTTACGATCTTTCAAAATTCTGACTTTAGCAAAGTCCATCTCGGTGGCGCCTGCGGCGCCTTTTCCCCGTTTTAGAACTTACAACAGCTTCCACGCTCATACTGCAAATAGATTTGAAAATTTTAACTGTAGCAAATTTTCACTCTGTGGCGACTATGGCGCCGCTTTACGTTTCATGATTTGAAATAACCTGTTCGCTCACTATATAAATGACCTTGAAAATTCTGATCGTGGCAAATCCACAACCTGGTGGGGCCTACGGTCTCCCAATCGTCTCCCGGTAAGTAATTTACTGATAATCAAAATTGAAGATATTGAATTATTCAAATGTCAAAGCGCCCTCTGTCGACAGAGATTTGCAATATGTACTCCTCGATTTCAGTTTAAAAGACTTTTAAAATTATATTTTACCTATGAAATTATGTTAATTAGAAGCTGCATACAAAGGAAATATAAGCATTGTCATAACAAAATTTGTGTCTGATTATTTCGTGGTTTTCTTTGAAACTTGCGTGTTAAAAATCCTTAATACGAAATGTGAACGGAGTACTGGAATTCGAAAGCCTGCATCAAAATTAGAATTGGAGATATTGTAATAAAGTTGTTTTGGATTTTTTTTGTGGTTTTCTCTGAAACTCCCGTACGGAAGTTAATGGCTTATATCAGTTTAAAAGTCCGTAATATTTCAATTGATGTGTTATAAGTAATTTAAGCATAATTAGAATTCTAGATATTTAATTATTAAAATATCAAAGCGCCCTCTAGCGACAGAGATTTGCAAGATATACTCATTAATTCTAAGTCAAATAACTTTTTAAATCATATATTACTTATGAAATTATGTTAGAAGCTGAGATACAAAGCTAATATAAACATTTTTATAAAAAGATTTGTGTCCGACTTATCCATGGTTTTCTCCAAAACTTGCATAATTCCGGGCTATATAACGTTAAAAATCCTTAGTACGATATGTGAGCAGAAATTGGAATTCAAAACTCTGCAAAATATTAAAGAATAAAAGTGGTCTGGGTATTCCGTTGTTTTCTCATAAACTCCCGTTCCTTTTCTACATCTTTGCCCCTTCGCCCCCCCCCTCCTTTTTGTCGCTAATAATAGTTTTACACTTGAAAATATCCGCAATCGATTTACCTTGCCTTAAAATCTAAATATACTAACCAATTTTAAACACTGTAACTCTTTTTTTTTTCCCTTTCCCCCCTCCCTCAAGCCCTCCCTAATAATTGTACTCTTTAAAAAAATATTCACAATCGAATTATCGGGCATTAAAACCAAATACTACGAAATTTCTGCGGCATATCTCAATTTAAAATACTGCAAAATATAAAAGAAAACTTAATCTTTTTCCAATAAATGTGTAATTTTTTTGTTTATTCATATATTTTCATGAAAATTGAACAGTAGCTTTATAATATGCTGTCTAAGCCGAATATTCATTTAAATGTAAGGTAAATGAAAATTTGAAAAAGTTTGAAAATTACAATTCCCCCCCCCACTATAAAACACGTGATATCTTCATTGATTACAGCCGTTTCCTTTTTCATCGCAGACAGTCGTCTGCCTGTTTCCAACTAAATTTCATACTTTAGTTAATTTTAAAAAATGTAATTGTTGTATCGATAAGCCACTTGCACTCTTAGATTCGGAAAAAAATCCCCTTTCATTTGGTACCAAATTCGTAACGATCGAACTAATATTTCTAATTTATTTTTCACTTTTTTCTGCTTTTAACTCCGTTAAAATATCTATTTTTATGCAATCACGGTTAATTATCAGTCATTGAGATCGTTTTTTGATTAGACATAGGTCTACATTTTAATTAATTTCTCCGGAACTAATTAAAAATTTTAAATTCTGTTTCTTGGAGTCCCTTGGGAAGGCTTCTGAGCACCCGTATGTCAAATTTTGTACTTCTGCGTTCAGTAGGGACTGAACGTATAGATGCACAGACAAACAGACAGACAGACAGACAGACATCTTCTTTTTAGAATTATTGAATTTATTAAAAATATTAACAAATGAAGCACTACTAATGTTATGTTTACCAGATTAATTTCCCAGAGATAGAAATTGTTAAAAGACATCTTTCATTTCGAATCTGGCGTTTTATCAGTTTGTTTGAATCTTAATTTAATATCGAACCTCTATTAATTAGTGTTTCTAAATGGTAGTGACCTCTTTTATTTAATAACTACCAAAAATTTTGAAGAATTGTGTTTGATATGTATGACAGTTGATTAAATGAACACATAACTAGGCAAACATTACAATTACTTCTCTGACTGTGTTTGAAAAGGGCCAATTTGAAATGTTGTTTGCACTGTAAAGTTTTTTAAATATGCTCAGATACTGCTTATTTCAACTTGAGATAAAAACATGTCTACGAAACCGAAGACAAATCTTATTACTATTATTTATAACCAATGTATACCAATAATTATATAATTTTTAATTATAAATCTATTGCTGCAAAAACAACATCACAGTGTACGAATATATCCGCCAGCGTCGGTCAGATGGTTAAAAATTAGTAATAAGTATTAAATAGTTTTTTTTGAAAGACTGCTACCATTATAAATACTTGAATGGGTACTTAAATCGGCATTTGTAGCAGACCTCAAATCAAGCTTATAAGTCTGATGTATATGTTAACAATAAACAAGCTAACAATAAACAAACCGGTGCGTATTGAACGAAGGCGAGAGAGCTAACTTTTCTGACACCAGATGGACTCGGAAACTTAAATGTAAAAAAAAGTACAGATCACGAAATCATATAAATCATTTGTGCATTAAAAAATAAAGAAAAATCTTCTAAAATCTTTTATCAAAGAAATCTATGGAATTGTAAATTCTTATACTTCATCTACTATTAAGGAAAAACTCTACTCGCAAATCCCGTATCGTAACCCATATCCCACCATAGAGCTCTAGTACGACGTCAAATCGACGAAATCCAGCCCAGCCTTTTTTTTTACTAAAAAATTATTACCTTCTTTAGTTTTAACTTTTATTCGTAAGAGTGTTTCATTCGTATGAGCCATTACGTATTAAATAACTAATATCATGATCTCCATATAATTTATGTCAATACTTTAATCGGACTGTTAATTCGCTTACTGAATGAACAATGTTTTAAAAAATATATATTGCATTTCGATTGTGGAAAATTTTTAAAATTAAGAAATTAGTTCGAGGAAATACGAAATTTAAAGATGTATAGAAAAACAAGAATTGGCCATCTGTTACCCCTCATACTAAATCCTTGATTGTTTTGTTGGTTTTGAACAATTAGAATCAAAATTTACTTTTTAAAATGAAAGTTAAAGCAAAAGTTATTTCAAGTATCTACGCAAAAACGTAGAAAATGAAAAAATTTATAATAATGTGTTTCTTTCTCTTTACTTTTTATCTTCATGAAATTCGATAAATAATTATCTTTAATATAAAAATAGTTATCAAATAAAATTAGTCAAACATTTCTTTTATATCCATTTATACTTTGTTTCGCTTTCAAATACGATCTTGTATCAAATGTCTGTCTGCTTCTTTTATCGATATCTAGATGTCGTAAACATACTGTGATGGTTTAATTCAAATGTATTGTTTTGAAAATGTTAGCTTTCATGTGAGTAGAAAGCGTTTCGTAAAAATTCTCAAAGGTTCTAGTTAATAAATGCAATTTATTAAACAAATATTTTCGATACAATCCAAATAATTATGTCAGTCGTGCTACAAAAATCAAATAAACTGCGCTAAATGCATTATAGACAAATAATATCATTTTTCTTTTTTCAGGAACGATGGACAACAGCTTATCACGAGGGGAATAATTTTATTTTCTTATCTCGTCGGTAATTTGGAGATAATTCGCGATGATTCCCCTAAAAAAAAAAATTGAACATTATATAAAATGCCGTTTCTTCCTTTTTAATTCAGATAGGGCATTCAGATTTTGTCAGTCATAGGCTTTGATATTGCGCCAAATATCATCGACAAATGAGCGAATTCATCACAAATTCGTCAAGTTTATCCGCTGAAATTGATAACGAGCGGTCTTATCACTCTTGTAATTGTAAATCTGTTTTTTACTGCAAACGCATTTTCAAGACAGGAAAAGAATTTGAACATTTGAATTATATTATGAAGCGAACTATAAAATGTTCCAAATAGAAAATTGCATAATATTTATTCAATAGGATAAATGAAACATTTAGTTTACTTTGCTACTTTTAAAATAGAACGAAATTAATATATTTTACTGCAGATACATTATGTACTATATAAAACACTGTATACTATGAGTAAATAACAAAGTTACACAAATATAATGCTTATATACATGGTGTTTCAAAAAAGTTCCTACAAACTTTATGGGTATGTCAGACCTACCAAAATAAATTATTTTTACATAGAAACATTTAGGCGGAAACGTCATGTATGCTCATTAGAGGACGTTGTTTGACCAAAAGTGAATTGGTCAGCACGAGCCCCGGCCCAGTGGATTAGCAGGAGAGGACCCATTGCCTGATAACCATGATCACTCGATTTGCCCGCTATTGATGTCTTCCTGTGAGGACACATGAAAGGCCTTGTGAACGATATCCCCGTAACCTCTGCTGAAGACCGCGCAGCACGAGTTGTTGAAGCAACAGCCCGTGCCCGTTATGTACATGGACTGTTTAAAAGCATTCACCAATCCATGATTCGCTGTTGTGAGGCTTGTATTGTTGCAGATGGAGGAATTTTAAGCACTTTTTGTAACATTATGCACACAGTGTGCAATAAACCTGTTTTTGTAACCCATTATCTGCATTGATTTATTTTGTATTCTTGTCTCGTTAACGTGCATACATGATGTTTCGCCTATATGTTTCTAAGTAAAAAGGATTTTTTTCAGTATGCATGACCTATCATTCAAGTCTGTTGGAACTCTTTGTAAATTCACTATAAATATTTCAAAGTTACTCAAAAATTAATGATGCATTTTTTAAATAGGTTGAATTCTGCTTTAATGATGATGAAATGTGTTTCATTAACAAACTGGTGTTTTATGATAATGCACGACATTAAAGCCGTACAATGTGTTTAAACAGGATGAAAAACTGCACAGGCAATCAAAGATTTCAATGTAATTAAAATACTTAAAAACTTTCAAATTAGTATGAAAAGATTATTACAAATAATTTATAAATATTACAATTAATTAATGATTTATGCATTTTTTTTCTCATACATAACAAAGTCATTGACATTTCACTTTACACAATTGGAAATAAAATGGTACGTTTCACCGGAAAAAATAGTTCCAATTTAGCTTCAACCAATATGTTGATGTTAATATTCACCAATTTTAATAATGCCATCTTAGAAGAAAGCATTATTTAAATGGTAAAACTTAGCATCGAAATATTCATTGAAGCAAAACTGAAAAACCATAAATAAAATCCATAAATTTAAAAAGACGATTATATAAAAGTATGTGGTGGAAGAATCGAAAAAAAAAAAGATGCAGGTTTCGATACGAAACCTGCTTAAAATATTTAAATTTGCTACTTTTTAACAAAATGTTTTCAAAACAGAAAAAAAAAATACAATATATACATAGGCTAATTGCTTTGTATTTAGGCCAGTCTGACCCAAATCCATAATCCCCTTTTACTGAAATATTATTTGAAAGTAAACGTAGTTATAGAAAGATTACAAAGAAAAATTTATTCTAATAGATACCAGGAAAAGAATTACAATATATTTCTTTTCAAAATGTTAAAAAACGTTTCGTATACAATATAAAAAATTCTAACATTTTTTGATAAAGATTCCGCTTTTTGTTCCATGGAAAATTCCAGATAATCATATTTCATCATATGAAAAACATTCATGTACATATACCATAGTTTCTTTTTTTGAAAATTGTAAGACGACATTTTTACGTAGTTTAAAATAAATACAACCACATTCCTCTGTTTTAGTAAGATTTTAAAATGCATAACACGTTATCTCTTTGCTTCTTGTGAAATATCTTTTTTATTATACATTTATGTATTTGCATTTTTTTTTTCATATTAGTTTTAGATAAGCTTATTGAATATAAAATAGATTCTTCCTGAACATTTTTGTCTCTTTTTTTCATAAAATATGTCTAACTATGTTATATGACTTAAATTTTTTCTCGGTTTTTGCATGTTTATTGAGAAATTGAGCCAAAATTATCATCGCATATGTTGAAGTAAGAAATATATTATTTGAATGTTTCATTGTAAGGAATTTAATAATATTTTTTTATGATATCTCAGTATTTCAAGGAAAGAAATTAATAAAATTTGGATAACGATATTTTATATTTTTTCATACAGGCATAAAATATGGACGCATTATGGGTTTATTTGTGATAAAATAAAGACAGCTATATTATTTCATGCATAATGATGGAATGCTATTATTATTATTATTTTCACGTTATTTCCTGCATATAACTCGCAGTTCAATTAAATCAGTGTTGCACCAGAAATTTTAATTAATAGAAAAAGCGATATTTTTAAGAACTACTTCATATGCAAATATAATTTCGTCTGTTAAATAACATTTTTGGTGTTAAATTGATTTATTTAACCATAAGATTATACGAAGTAAATTAAGGTACGTTAATTCGATGTAAAATCATAAAAATTAATCGTACATGAAAGGGAAAAAAATTAATTAGAAGTTTGTGTAATCAAATGTTATTTTCTAAAAGAGATAGTTATTGTAATGAAGCTATGGTTTTGCTTAAAATGAAAACATAATTTAAATAAAATATCCAATGACGTAGAGTACAGAGTGCGATATAAAACATCGAGTTCTATAGCAATTAGTTTTGTTATTATTATTTGATTTTGCGTCTTCTAATAAAAAAAAAAAAAAGTTTTTTTGTATTAGAAACATTTTAAAGATGCATTTACCTGTACAAAACAGCATCAATTTTAAATTGAGTTTGAACTAAGTAGACTAACATTAAATAGCCTACATTCAGCCATCTAACCGGCTAACCTCTGTTATAATACATAAAAAAATTTAAGTAAAAAATCATTTTTTAACGTTAGAAGCTTTTTATTGTGAAGCCCTAAAAAGCATAAAATAAAATTTATTCTGGCAAAGACATGCTACAAAGAAATGAAAGTTTCAACACCAAGAAAATTTTAGAGAAAAATATAGGTACTTTCTTTTTGCAAGAGATGAAAATTTTTTAATGTTCAAAATATTTTAAAAAGTTTTCGAGACCAATATTCTTAGTTATTAGTTTTTGTATAATCATCCGTTAGGCTAGAAATTTCAAATGTCTCGAAAGCTTTTTAAAATATTTTGAACATTAAAAAGTTTTCATCTCTTGCAAAAGGAAAGTACCTATATTTTTCTCTAAAATTTTCTTAGTGTTGAAACTTTCATTTCTTTGTAGCATGTCTTTGCCAGAATAAATTTTATTTTATGCTTTTTAGGGCTTCACAATAAAAAGCTTCTAACTTTAAAAAATGATTTTTTACTTAAATTTTATTTTGTGCTTTTTAGTTACAAAAAAGGAAAAAGCTTATTAAAAAAAATAATTCAAATTTCTCAGTATATTTTGTAGACAACGAAAGATTTTCGTTTATCAATTGACATTTTTTTTTTTTTCGATTATTAATTTGCAAAAAAAAAAAGTACTATATCGTCTTTCGACGATCGAATTCGGGACCATCGCTTTATCAGCATCGACTCTCTAACCAAAAGTCTAAGAACTGTCAAGAAAAATCATAGAACATTCTAGAAAAATCTAACAAATACTTATACAAAAGGAATATTGTTCTCGAATACTTTTTAAAATATTTGAAATATTTAAAATCTTTCATGTTTTGCAAAAGTGAAATATCTATATTTTAATTTTAAATTTTCTTATTGTTGAAACTTTTATGGTTTTATAGCATGTTTCTGCAAGAATAACTTTTTATTTTAGGCTTTTCACGGCTCCACAATAAGAAAAAACTTCCAGCGTTATTTTTATTTATTTATATTTTTGTTAATTAATTAATTAATTTTTATTTATATTTTTACTGAAAATTTTATTTTGTGCGTTTAGTAACACACACACACACAAAAGCTTCTTTAAAAAACTATCAAAATTCCTTAGGACACTGTGTAGACAATGAAAGATTTTCTTTTATCAATTGACATCGTTTCTATTTATTATCTGCAAAAAAGTAACACATCGGCTTGCGAGGATCAAACCCACGAGCTTCGCGTTATCACCATGATGCTCTAACCAAATGCATTAACGAGCGACGAAAAAGGTTGTTTAAATTTACATTAAAGTAGAGGCGTCTTCTTTTTCAGAATGACATAAAGACACGATGATAAAAATCCAATTTCAATAAAAAGCTTCTAAAAGAATACATATATATATATATATATATATATACATATTTAACTTTTTATTTTCTGCTTTTTAGTATCTAATAAAAAGCTTCTTAAAAAAAAAATCTTCAAAAATTGTTAGAATACTCTGTAGACAACGAAAATTTTTCTTTTATCAATTGACACATTTTCTATTAATTATCTGCAAAATTTAACGCATCGATCCTTCGGGGATGGAACTCACCACCATCGTATTACAACTTGACGCTCTAACCAATTGAGCCAACGAGCGACTGTAAGGACTGCTGACATTTACTTTAAAATTGAGGTGCCCTATTTACTAGCGTGACATGAAGACGCGATAATGAAACCCAATTTCAATAAAAAGCTTCTAAAATTATTTATTTATTTTATTTATTTTTATCTAAATTTTTATTTTGTGCTTTTTAGTAACTAGATAAAAAGCTATTTAAAAAAATCTTCAAAAATTATTAGGATACTGTGTACACAACGAAATATTTCCTTTTATCAATTGACACCTTTTCTATTAATTACTTGAAAATTTAACATGACGCTCTGACAAGCTGAGCCATTAAGAGAAAGAGAGATACAATGAACTGCTTGCATTTTTTTTTTTTTTTTTTTTTTAAGTGGTAGTGTCTTGTTTTTTAGCGTGACAGAAAACGCGATGGTAAATTCAACTTCATATAATAATATATAATATATATATATAACTTTTAAACATATTTATTTATGTATTTTGTACTTGAAACTTTTTATTTTGAGCTTTTTTAATATTTAAAACATTTTGTGTTTTCTAATATCTAAAAAAAAAAGAAAAAACTTCTTTAAAAAAAACTCTTCGAAAATTCTGAAAATATTGTGTAGTCAACGAAAAATTTTCTTTTATCAATTGACACCTTTTCTACTAATTATCCGCAAAAATTAACATGCCGGACCTTCCGGGGACCGAACTCTCGACCATCGCTGTATTAACGTCACGCTCAGATCAACTGAGCCACGGAGCCACAAACGAAATGGCTTATATTTACTTTAATTGTTTACTAGCATGACACGATGACAAAGTCAATTTCATGTAAAAAGCTCCTAAAAAAGCCGTTTAAAAAACTCTTGAAAATTTATTAGGATACTGTGTACACAACGAAATATTTCTTTTATCAATTGACACTTTTTCTATTAATTATTTGCAAAAAATAACACCTCGGCCCGGCGAGGATCGAACACTCGACTCTCGCATTACCAACATGACGCTGTAACCAGCTGATTCATTAAGAGATACAATGAGTTGCTTACTTTTTTTTTTCCCTTAAATATATATATAATGGAAGCGTCTTGGTTTTTTAACGTGACAAAATTCGATGACAAATCTAATTTCATATAATAGTAATATATAATATATATATACATATATATAAAGCATCTAAAAATATTTTTTTATGCATTTTTTACTTAAAACATGTTATTTTGTGCTTTTTTAATATCTAAAATGTTTTGTGCTTTCCGATATCTAAATTAAAAAAAAAAAAAAATGCTTCTTAAAAATACTCCTCAAAATATTCTTAGTGTAAGTAACGAAAAATTTTCTTGTATCAATTGACATTTTTTCTACTAATTATCTGCAAAAATTAACACGCTGGACCTTCCGGGACCGAACTCATGACACACAGCCCTGTTAACGGGACGCTCTTACCAACTGAGCCAAAGAGCGACAAACGAAATAGCTTATATTTACTTTAAAATGAAGGCACCTTGTTTACTAGCGTGACACGAAGACACGATGACCAAGTCAATTTCAATTAAAAACCTTCTAACTAATATGGATATTGTCACTGTTACTTTCGATATGGATTTTTAAATTATCGACTGCGGATTTTTTTTAAGTAAAACAATAATTTTTATAAGGCTTCGAGATATGATTTGTGTATGTTTGTAACCCTATTATCTAACAAAAATTTATGAATAAAATCTATATAATTGATTCCTAATGGAAAAGGAAATCCCTTTTAGGCAAATTCGCGTTAAGTTTAAATGGTGTTTACTTGGGCAAATTCTTTGACTTTACGGATTGAACTTTTACCCACTTGAAATAAAAACATTTTACGCTTGTACATTGCACGAATACTTTGATTTCTATTTCAAAAAGAAATAACAGACTTCGAAATTTGAACCATTTCTTCGCATTTTGTACAATTTTTGATGAAATTTCTTCCCGGTGCGAGTGTTACCACCAAAAATTATCCTCTGGTTGTCACCAAAACGGGAGAGTCATCACTTCCGTAGAGGATCAAAATTGTGATGACAGGTCTCCGGATCACCTGATGCGAGTTGAAAAAAGCGGTAAATCAAATTTCAAATATTTTTATCTTTTGACCGTTAAAAATTGATATAGCGAAAAGCCATGGGCACTGTAATAATTATGCAAAATGAATGATTCATAGGCATTGTAATAATGTAGGAAAAATTGTGTAAAGGATGAGGTAATTATTAAAATAACAATAGCTACACACACTAGTGGCAACAATTTATAAACTGAAAAAAAAAAAAAAAAAAAAGAAAGAAAGAAAGAAAAGAAAAGCAATTTCATACCTTTCTTCTTTTTCTCGTTTCCTCAAAGTGCATAGTCAGTTCGTACAGTGTATTCAACTAATGACACAAATTCCTATAAAGTAATCGTTTCGGACGGACTCAAATGCTCCCATTTTCTGCTTTAAAAAATACCTCCCTTTTTATGTAATATTCTGTTTTCACGTTAGATTTTTGTATTATTCCTAACATTAATTCTACAAAACCTGCATTAAAACATGATGCGTATATCCCTAGGAATTTACCTAGATTCTAAATTAACGTGGTCTCGTCACATTTCAGAATCTCTGATAAAAGCTGACAAGGCCGCAAAAGCCCTTCATTCTCTTTTAGCTTATAATAGCCGCCTGTCTCTTAAGAATAAATTATTATTATACAAATCTATGATATTCGTCCGATCATTACCTATGGGTGCATGATCTATGGTTCTGCTGCTCAAACTCAGTTAAGAAAAATTCAGACTTTCCAAAATAATCTTTTACGTAGGTTTGTCAAAGCTACTCGTTATGTCCGCAATGATGCTATTCACCGAGATCTTCGAATTAGGCCAATCTTTGCCGAAATTCGAAAACTTACGTTGAAGTTTCACAGATCTATCCCCAATGTTGGAAATCCTCTGTTGAACTCAATTCATCGCTACGATCCTGGAGTCGGTCGTGGAAAGAAACGACCCTTAGCTATTTTAACTAGGGGAATCGACTTTCTGCCCGTCTCTAAGAAGAGTAGAATTATTACATCTGGAGTTACATAACAGTGTATTTCCTCACAAAATTATTTTTCTCCCTAGAGCAAACGAAATGTTTCTCTAGAGTTGGCTAACCCTAGCATCAGGCCTAAGTACTGTTTTATTTTTTACAGACGCGATTTCCACCTCTCTACTCATGAATTCCTGTAATTTTTTGTTGTCTCCTCTCAAAATTATGAACTGCCGTTTTTTATTTTTTATTATTTGGCTATTTTTATTAAGTTTTATCGTTTTTATTAAGTTTGTTACTTCTGTTGCTGACTTCTGACGGGATGCCCAAAAGCGATCCCGGATTGGTCAGAGCCTCGCGCTCTGATTGGCCGGGTCGCCTAGGACATAATTCCGTCGTTTTTAGCTCAAAATTTTTCAGAGAGGATTGAGAATAACTTGCTGTTTGCTGATTGGTCCACGGATCCACCTCAGAACTTAGTTTCTGGATGGAAACCGGGATTCGATCTGAAACTGCATTTTATTTCTCTTTAATCCTCCTCTGTCCCTTTTTATTTTTATTTCTTGATAGAATTCTTAGGGAAAAAAAAATGTATGGCCCCCTTTGTTTTATTAATTGCGGGACTCCGAGCGTTTTCCTGTGCCCCTTGGGGCGCCCTGCTCAGCTCTTTTATTCCTTTTCGCCGTCCAGACTGTCTTCGTCAACGCACGCAGCTGTTTTCTGCTGCACTTATATTTTCAAGGAGATTTTAATTTTTTTTTTTTTTTTTTTAATTTTATTTATTTATTTTTTTATTTTTATTTTTTTTTAATCTCCTGCTGCTTTACTCAGGTTAATTCCCCTGCTAACGTGGGAGAGTTTCTGAGACTAAATTCTAAATTTATTTTTTAATTAAAAAGCCTTCGGCTTTTTAATTTTTTTCTTTTCTGTAAAATTATTTTTATGTTTTTTGGCACTTTCGATGGAGGTAAGCAACGGTTGCGACCGATTGCAGGTACTCCGAATCAACTACGTTGACGTTGATGATGCGTATAATAAAATCCTTCTAAATTCTACTATATATCTAACACACATGATATGAGTTTCGAATTACAATAGACAGACTGATTTTTTTCTGAAGAATGTTAAACATTAAAATGTCAATTTCTCAAAACTTAAAATTTTTACTTGTTGGCTTTTTAATTTAGTGCATACAAATATATAAGAATGTAAGACGTAAATGATATCCGTTAATTTATTAATATTTTAACACATCAGCGGATTGATTGATTTATTGGTGAGTTATTTGATTTCAGGATACGATTGCATTGATTGGTTGATGAATGTTTTAATGGTTTAAATGATGATTTCAAATTTGAAAACATTTTAACAGATTAACGCATAAATAAAAACCATTCATTTCAGTTATTATTTATTTAAACATAATATTTTACTTATTTGTTTACTTTGAAATCATCTATATAAAACGATATTAAAAGAATTTTATTAAAATTAAGGAAAACTATTTAGGGACATAGAATTGCACAAGTGGTTTTCACAAACCTCGAAAATATATCAAGTTATAAATATGAAAAATTAAACAAATTTGTAACTGTATGTTAAAATTAAATAACGTAACGTACATTAACTAAACAAATATTTAGCTAATAAAATATGTATGCTGTAAGGATAAGTTAAATATGCGTAGCGTCTTCATTAGAAGAATTAGAATTATGTGGCTATCAAGTAATTTTTTCTTTAACTTTCTATACAAATTCACTCAGTACAAAAAGTTATTAAAATTTTTACTGATTAGAGTTATCTTCCATAATGAAAGCTGACAATTTCATTCTAGAGAAGCATAACACTAAAAATCCAAAGAAAGTCAGTTTTATTTTCCATATATATATATATATATTTGGAATAAGATAACCTGTATATATATATATATATATATATATATATATACGTTATCTTATTCCAAGTTTATTTATTTATTTATTTATTTATTTTTATTAAAAGTTAAAAATAAAATCGATAACTTATTTCAAATTATTACAGATCGACGATCAAACCATTTGTTTTAAAGATACTGACCAGATCTTTTGAAAAATACCAATAATGAAAATTTGATCCCTCGCGGAAGATGTCCCCCATCCCCCTCACCCTGAAGGAATGTGATGCTCCTACATATTAAAAAAAATTACCAGTTGACAACTATTATTATAAATAATTCCTTTTTCACTTCATAATAATTCTTAAAAAATATTTCTTTTTATGCCAATCGATACGAAATTTTGTCCTATTCCGCTTTGTTAAACTTTAAAAATGCGGAATGGCAACGCCACACACTGGATTATTTTCACAAAAAGTTGATGGACAATAATTTATGCCAAGGTGACACTATACTAATTTGTATGAAATTCTCCGCAGTAGTTTCTTTGACACAGTAGCCACAAAATTTAATCTCACTCACAAACAGATGGACAATTTCTAGAAATAGTCAAATCATGTTCTAGACCAGGCCTGTCCAACCCAAAACACTTGCTGAGCCGCATTGGAAATAAATTTTATTCATTCAGGCCGCACCGTATGTACAGTCGATAACAAAAGTGACCGAACACTAGCAAAAATTTCTATGTAAAAAAAGTACACTTCGTACGGTTTTGTTAAATAAATCCTTGTTCAATCCTGTTCTTAGTCAGTGTAAGAACATGATTCGATAAGGATTTATTTAACAAAACCGTATGAAGTGTATTTTTTTTACATAGGAATTTTTGCTAGAGTTAGGACACTTTTGTTACCGACTGTACAATCATAAAAAAAGTCCCCACTCCTCCTTTCCCGACTAATTTCGCTGTAAATTACTGTAGAGACATGTGACTGGTGCCGATCGATTAGTAATAAGGCCTAGTTTAGAGGGTTTAGTTAGATTTTGTTTAAGGGGTGTATACATATTAAAACTGGCATCAACTTTATTTTCTTCAAAGGCATCCCCCGAATTCGACAAGCTTTTTGGATTATTTGAAACAAATCAGCCCAGAAAATGATATAGTTTATATATATCTCACAACTTTTCACATAATTATAATTTGTTAAGATATGGAAATGCTTATGTTAAATAGATGTAATAAACATCAATTCATATCTTCCCAAAAAATTAATATATTAAAATTTCATTTTTTTTTTTTACTTTAGAATGAAGTAACCCAAATATATTCCATGGATATTTTGGATTGAAAAACTTGTTTTGAATTATGAAAATATTAATAAATTCATATTTCAAAAAATTAAGATTTATGACCTATATTAATTTTTACTCGAATAAAATGCGCATCATCAAAAATATGGGTTTCTAAATTTGCAGTTCGTTCCTATCATTATTTTCCGAATTACAGTGATATTTCAATTTTTATTGCTCTTAGGTGGCTGTCAGTTGTTATCATTTGTGTCATATATTACTCTGCATGTGCATATTAAAAATAGTTATTCAAGTAAGTTTAGACGTGCACATCATTTCTTAATTAGCATTATTTTACTTTATTTTATATTTAAAATTGTTATACTTTTTTTCCGATTATTATCTGAATGGATATAATACTTTTCTGTGTGATATCTTAATTTAATTATTATTATTATTTTTTTTAAGTATAGAGATTTACTCCCCGACCAGTTTTTGCTTGTAACTGTATGTGCTTGTAACTTGATATAAAGAATATAAACTGTACCTATTTCCGAACCGCCTTGGTCTTATAAATTCGAATATGTAGTCAAAAATAAGTGTTACTATTCTGCACAAAAAAAAAGTTTGTGCAAGTTTTAATATGTAGATTACACCCTAAACAAAATTTAGCAATCGCATTAAAAACTAGATATTATTACCAATTTTTAGGTATCATCTGCTAGTTTCTACGGTAATTTACGGCGAAATTAGTCGGAAAGGAAATTATTATTATTATTATTATTATTATTATCATTTTATGACTGTACATGTGCATATGTGCTTATATGTTTGAGAGTGTCTGATTCATGTATGTCTATACATTTTTCGGGTAAGGGCAGGGTGAAAATTCGGAGCAGAATACATTAATTTAAATTATTTTCATTCATAAATTAACAATAGAATAGTGAAAAATTTATGAATATATATCAAAACTATGTTAAAAAGCATGAATAATGGATCTAATAATATTTCATTACAACAGTTCTTTAGCTATCATAATCGTTGAAAAGTATTTTCCCTTCGAAAAGTCAGAACGTATTTATTAATTTTTGATCCGTTAACCAAAGTTGTCAAACTTTAAATATCGTTAACCTTTTAACGTTCACTACTTAATTTATTTTAAAAATAACTAAACTAATTTTAAAAATGGCTTTTAGACACATTGCTGATCATAAATATTTAAAAAATAAAAAATTAGCATTGTTCCTTTTCCAGAAATTTTCGGTTTGAAACATCTGTAAGTAAACCTTATTAAATTCAAATAATATTTAATTTAATAAATAAATCACTTTATAAGTAAACATTAGCGGCAACAAAATCTCGTAAAAGTTGGATAGATCCCGACATTTATATTTATTTCGGAGTATTTTAACCCTTTGCGGTGCAAGGTAATTCGGATCATTTAAATTACACTGCCACCGGAATTTACGAACATAATTAAAATGGAAGAAATTTTAAATTTTTACGTTAAAAAACGGGCATTTTCTGCTATGTTATAAATGTAAATTTTTGCTAAAAAATTTCCGGGATGAGTTTTTGCACTTGAGAATTAAAATTAGGTGTTCCATCAGCGGGAGCACTGCGACTGAAAGGGTTAAACTCCTCGCGGGCCGCATGTGGCTCGCGGGCCGAGAGTTGGCCACGCCTGTTCTAGACCACTCAAAACGAGTAAATCCATCGAAAACCCGAAATCGAAAATTTTTACGAAACCAATACTTTCTTCTTTGTATATAGAAGAAAGTAAAATTTATTTCGACGTATTTCCATAACTATATTACTTTCAGAGGATTTATGTAATGAGTAACAACAATAACCAAAGGTAAAATTTAATCAGCAAAAAGGCTTTAAAAAAAAATCTCTATAAAATTAATTTTTAAACAATACTGTAACTATAATTATAAAGCTGAGAAATCATATAAATTAATAACCCTGCTTCTGATTAAGCACATTAAAAAATAATCTTTGAATTAATGAAGCATTTTCAAGAAACATGGAATTTTTATAAATGTTCGATGAATTTCTTTTATTTATTGCTTTATCATTTCCTGTGCTTTCAGAGAAATAGTTTTTAACTCATTACTTTTTTGTTTCTGCTTAAAACTAAAGCTTCTAATGAAATTACGTATAGAATAAAAAAACGAAAATTAATATTTACGATAAAGAACTTTTTCGGATGATTAGATTTAGTTTTTTTTTTTTTTTTTTTTTTTACATTCACAAGAAATTTAATAACAAATTGTTTGTTAATGTGTGACTACTACTAAAACGCATTTAAAAAAAAATGGTATTCCAAACTAGTTTTTTTTTTTTTTTTGGGGGGGGGGGGGAGTTTCTTCTTTTTTATAATGTATTTCTAATAAATACTTACAATGCCTTGGCTTAAAATGAGAAAAATTAAAATAATTAACAAGACAAATTTTATAAGTATTATTATATCTATATATATATACAGAGAGCTGCCAACCTAATCTTTAGGATTTTTTAGAGTAATTTTAACATTTAATTTTTAGAGTAATTCTCTTCAATTGCAGTTAAAATGAATTAAAAAGAAAAATACTCTAAAAAAAGACTGTGTGGAAAAAAGGGCGGTGCAAACAATCTTCCGGTTTAGGTTGGCAGCTCTGTATACATAGGAATGTCTTTTTGTTAGCTTTAGAAATCCACGCACTTTGATGGATTCGAAACAATATTGGCACACATGCTCCATAACATCTGGAAAAAGTCACTATTCTATTAAAAAGTTGTTTACCCTTGAAACTGATAAAGAAAAAAAAGGGGATGTAAGCTGTACTATTTCGAAACCGCTTGAGCAAGAAATAGGTATAGATAAAGGATGAAAATTCTTAAAATTCATGTTAACACACTATTAAAAGCTGCTTAAACCTCTAAAAAAGGTCTATGAAAATGAAAAAGATTGTAGGATTTGAATTTAGAAACCGTGTAAGCAAGAAACTTGATATTTTATATGAAAATTCTTCATTTAAGTTTATATGAATTATACTATAACAAAGTTGCTCAATCTGTTAATGTTTTATAGTACAGGGTGGTCCGATAGCCTGGTGCGTATTTAAACTAACAGATCCAATCCTTTATAGTATTAGTTGACGTGAGATGCTATATTGAACATGAGGGTATGTCACGTGGTTTTCTTATAGGCCGTTGCCGTGGGGTCTTGTTGGCTATTAATAGGAGAGGAACAGTCAGCAAAATAAAAAATGCCACTCTCAACTAATTTTATCGTAAATCGTCCTGTAAAAATGCAGCTGGTGCCAATAGATTAGTAATAAAGTCTAGTTTATAACGGTATAGTTAGATTTTACTTAGGTGATCGTCTACATATTGAAACTGGCACAAACATAATTTTTTTCGATATCTACCCCTATTTCTGACCTCATATTTGACTTACTGAGATCAAAGCAGTTCGGAAAAAGGTCGTTTTTATATACTTTAAATTAATTCTTGATAGAGTTACAAACGAAAGTATATTAGGGCTCCATCCATATATTTAGAAAAAATAAATCACGATCTCACATAGGAAGTAAATTATTCATTATGATTCATACCGGAAAAGAAGTATAGAATTTTTTAATAGGAAATAAAAGGAAGTTAAATTACTTAACGTATGTAAACGTGTTTGTATCTAAATATATTTAAATAACTATAGCAAACTAACGGATAACGCATTTCCTGAAAATGCGACAAAATATTGTGACTAGTACTCGTATAGAGCGATAAATAATCTCGTTTAACGCGTAAGATACATTTAACATTTTCACATAGTTAATCAAAACTTTCATTCCTCAAAGGCGCAAATGATTTACATTTTTTATTCTTAAATACAGCTTATGAATTAAAATTTTTTTTAATAATTTATTTTTAATGAAAATGAAATAGTTTATTAGGTCACTTTATGCGTAAAAATGTAGCTTGGAGCGTATGAACCTTCAATCTTCAATTACAAAAATGTGGATAGCAAGATAAAATAATAATGATGGTAATGATAATAGTACATAGTAAGTGATAATAACAATGGTATATAGTAAAAAAAATTTAATATTTAAGAAAAAAATTAATTTATCTATATTTTTTGGATATACTTTTATTTTGAACAGTAAGCCCCGCATTAGAGTGTTTCTATGAAATGCTACATTTAATATCAATCGTACACCCCTACAATATACAAAAATATTGATAACAAAATTTAAATAAAGTTTTAGTGGTAAAAAACTGAGAAAAGACATTTAACATTTAAGAAAAAAGGGATACTGATCAAAAGTTTTCCTATTTTCAACAGTAAGCCTTGCCTTCATACGTTGTTTCTCTAAAACACCAAACTATTTATCAAATTTGTGAACAAATAAATGAAATTTTATCGTTAACAATCGAAACGGAAAATGTCATATGTTTATATATGCCAGCATCTACAAACAAACAAACAAAAAGTAAAGTATTGTTTCAGAGGAAGCCAAAGGACGGGCTTATTCTTTTGGAATGCCATCAAAGTTACCCGTCTGCATTAATTTTACAAAAATAAGTTAATTTCTAAACACGTTACTTAGTAATATCAGTATCTATATCTTTAAAAGTGGTAAGACACATAACTTTGTTTTAAATAATTTTTTCCATAATAAATGTGAATTTTACGCCGTGATTAGAATTAATTGTACATAAATAACACTGCGCTTTTGTTTCACTAACAGAATTGGTAAGCTACAAAGTTAAACAAAAAAATAAATAAAAGAAAGAAAGAAAGAAAGGGAAAAATAAAAGAAAAGCAATTGCCTAACATTTGATTCAGTATTAAAAAAAAAAAAAACATGAATATTTCATTATGTTACATCATGTGATAAAATTTAAATAACTTAAGGGTTACAAACCGTACAATAAACAAATACAAAAATGTGGACAACAAGGTAAAAAATATTATAAAAGTTATTAAATATTAATTAAAAAAAAAAAAAAAAAAAACGATTATCGAGTGTATGTTGCTATTTTACTATTTTAAACAGTAAGCCTCGCCGTACCGCGTTTTCTAAAACATCACATTTAACCCGTATTGCTCGTATGTCCTTTCTGAGAAAACATTAAAAAATCGAGCCACACCTTAAGGTGTTCCTCTGCAAATGAAATGTTATTTTTCTAAAACGTGTAACTATAGGCTACCTTTCAGCTACCGGAAAATTTTAACAGAAAGATTTATTTTATTTAGTGGTGAAGCAAAATAAAACAAATTATTACAATTTTTCGGTAGCCAAAAGTAGTAAGTTGGAAACTATACATGTGACGTTTTAAAGGAACGCCAAAAGTCGTGTCTTACAGAAAATATGCCGAGCGCAAAGGGTTAACTTGAGGTGTGAAAACCCTGCAATATTTAAAAAAAAAATGGACATCAGGGTTAAAGCAAAATATTTAGCAGTGAAAAACTAGGAAAAGCTGTTTAATATTTAAGAAGAAAGACTCAACTTCTCAAGTTCGGATATGTTCCTATCTTGTAAAGTACTCCTTGTTCTAAAACTTTACATTATTAAGCAAAACAATTTTACATATTTTCGATTAACTCATTTAAATTTTCAGCAATCGATGTAGTGAATACAACTGACGTTTATGCATACCAGTGTCACATAAAGAAAGAGTCAAATATGAATATGCAAAATATATATGTATATTTTTATTTTCAATTATTTATATGATACAAAGGGCTCGTTTTTTTTAGGAATTCTGTCACAATCTCTCTCCTATATTGCAGTAATTTTACAAAAATAAGTTAATTTGTATAATAAACATCGAAATGTTGCTTATAAAGCAATAAGAAAAAAACAAGAGTAAATTAAAACAGTTTTCCGTCAGATTATTTACAGATATTCACACTGATACGAATGATAACATGTGACAGCCCCCTAACAACAATAAAAATGAAGTATCACTGTAACTCGAAAAATATTGATAAGAATAAGCTGTAAATTTAGAAACCCTTATATTTGATGATGCCTGTTTTATTCGTGCAAAAATTAATATAGGTCCTAATATAATTTTTTCGAATATGAATTTCTAAATAATTATTATAATTCAAAAAATGTTTCATAATGAAAAATATGCATGGAATATATTTGAGTCATTTGATTATAACGTTAAAAAAAAAATTAAATTTAAATATGATAATTTTTTATGAGGATATGAATTAACGTTTTTAGCATTCATTTAACATTAGCATCCCCATATTCTGAAAGCTTATAATTCTATGAAAAAGTGAGAGAAATATATAAACTATACCATTTTCCAGGGTGATTTGATCGAAACAATTAAAAAAATTTATCAAAAAAAGTGGTTTCTATTGAAAAAAAAAGAAGTTGATGACAGTTTTATTATGTAGATGACCCGTTGAGAAAAATTTAAATGTACTGTTATAAACTAGAAGTTTTTACAAATCAATCATTACCAGCCGCATGTTTCTACGGCAATTTATGGCGAAATTAGTCGGGGGGTGGTATTTTTTATTTTGCCGACTGTGCATCAGTAAGGAGACTTTTGTTACATTTTGTGAATTTTTAGGAATTTCTTAGATTAGTTTGATCAGAAATCAATATTTTTTCATCGGTAATAAGTGTTAAAATTTCCACTTGTTTAGTTAGTTATATTATATAAACCGCACTTTCAACAAGAGAAAAATAGTTCGGATAATTTTTAAAAGTGCAGTGTTTATCTTTTCCGCCTAACTTATAAATGGAACTCGTTCCCCTTTTATAAATTAATAAATGAGCTTACGATTTGTTCAATGTTTTGGGGTAAGATGACAGTAGTTTTATATAAATGAAATATGCTTGGTGGTCTTTGTTGTTTTAAGTTACATCAGGGTGCTAATTTTAGGAAAGTAATATATAAGGTAATAGATAATATAAATAAGGTAGTATTTTAAGATACGTAAAGTTAAAATAATTGCTTTAAAAAATGTCTTTTGTATTTTCGACTATAATGCATTTTTATACCGAAATCATAGAAGCAAGTTTACATGTACTTTAGATGTACACAAGAGTACAAATTCATCGTACAATTTTTTTCAAGAGATTATTTTTAAAAAAAATTTAAATGAAAACTACAACGTCTTATCCTAATCTACTCTATAAAAGAAACATAAAAAAGTTTTAAAACCCATTTCTTTGGTTATTTAAGATAAATTTTTAAAGATATAAACAATAATCGATAAAAAATGAGAACCTCAAAAAGAAACAAATAATGTATAAAAGCATTTATTTTGTACTGCCTTTATCCTTTTCTAAGATAGAATTTAGATCGAATATTTTGTTTTAAGATCGAATCAGATCTTGAGGTATAGTATGTAAATTATTTATGAAGCTGATGAAGGTCATCAAAAATGATAGTTTGAAGTTGCGACAGCACGCTTTGAGACCTTCTTTTAAAATAAATAACATAATATAGTGCTTAGTACCAGAGTGAGAGTAAGCCTGAGGGAACATAACGAAAAAGGAAAGGAGAATAAAAAGAGAGGATGTGATTTACACTTTTTGAAACACTTAAGCTAGTAATTTGATTTATTTGGTATGGAAATTATGCTTTTAAGTTCACAATTAATACTATAGTTGCAAACTATTGCTTTTTTTTTCTACCTGAAAATTTTTATAGAAAGTTTTCTTTTTATTTAATTAGTGAAAACAGTTACTGAAATATAGAAAAGAATTATGAAAAATTTTGGTAGCCAAATGGGGAAAAGTTGGCAGTTATGCGCTGCACTTTAGCAAAAATTAATCAAACTCCATACAATTTGAAAACTGATTGAGCTAACAACTTGATATCTGATAGGAAAAGACTTTATTAAAGTTCATGTTCACAACACTATGTCCAAACTCTTAAAAGGAGGTAAAATGGAAGTTAAATGTGATCACCTGTTGCGCAATTTAGAAACCGCTTCAGCCTTCTTGTTAAATTTTGTTGCATATTTTTCTCTTCTAGACGAACCTAAAAAGCACGTGGTTTTTCAGCTTGTATTTTAATCGGAAGGGGGGAAAGGGTGTCAAAAGTTCATGTTCGATTTCATGGATTAATTTATATGGGATTTGTATCATTATAATCTACAGATTATCAATTAAAAGATTACTTATCGACTAAATAATGATAATTATATTCCATTTTCTTATTTAAAGAATTTGGATAAATTCAGAAAACTAATATATGGGCTCCGAACATTTAGATAAACCGGCGCAAAATGAATCGTGCTTCTAGCGTTTCTTTTCTGGCTAACCAGCAAAACGAGTCACAAATCTAGTCATAACTGGAAATGAAATATGGGTTTATCAACACTTTCGCGACCGCTAATGTAGGTTCACGTCATTTGAAAATCTCTAACTCCACCAGTGGGCGTTTCTTTCTCAATTTGTATGTTATTGATTTCTTAAAAATATACTCAATATTTATATTTGTACTGCCAATACACTACGGATATAAATGCTTTGATTAGAAAGAGTATAATTATCATGTATATCCATTTTTAACATAAATGTGAAAATGTAAAATTTTGTTCTAAAATACTGTAACTGAGGAGAACAACGCCCACAGGCGGATCTTACTGTCAAAAAGACAAAAACATGCTTTCGCGAAAGTGTAAACAACACAAAATAAAATAAGTTATTAGATCAGATTTTGTGGCAAAAGCTGAATTACGTTGAATGAATGTTTCTTATGTGGAAATGCAAAAAAATTGGATTTCTAAATCTATCCAAGTAACTTAAATGGTAAAAAATAATAGAAATAAATATCAGTATTTGGTCATTTAATATCTTCTCAGCGAGAATACATGGAATATTATTATTTATATTACGGATAAAGTAATCTACGAAATTGGGCATGGACTTTTACAATCAAATAATATAATCAATGAACATTTTGCAAGAAATCCTAATAGTCAATAGATTTTTTTTCTTTTTCTGTTTTTATCTAAATAACATTTTTATATATAGCATATTGTGTCAGTGACTTTTTCCATGCATGCTTAAATCCAAAACTTCAACTCGGACTTAACTGAAAACATACTTGCCAACTTAACCTGGAAGATTGTTATTTCCCGCCCCTTTTTCTACACCACTTAATTTTCAGAGTAATTCTCTGCAAATATATTTACAATTAAATATGAAAAAAAATACTTTAAAAGAACCTAGTGGGAAAAAATAGGCGGAAAGGGGTGGGACTAACAATTTTCCGCGTTAGGTTTGCAAGTATGTAAAAACTAAAAAGTATTTTATTCAACACACATGACCAAACACAAATCAAATTGACTCAGATGCAAGATATACTCAAGCTGTAAATTTTATAACTGAAAGAAAAAACAAATTTTCTGTGGCCGCCATAAAACTTTTTTTTTTCGATATTATTATACGTATAAGCGATAATCACCGGTCAAACACTCATAGGAATATAATCAATCAAACTTTCCATAACAAATATAACACATACGCAGTTGGTGTAATTTTAACAAGATTATGTTGATCATGAACATCTAGAAAATATCAGATGTAATAACACAGCCACCTCTTGGATAATATTATCGTTTTTTAAAACAGGCATCTTACGCATATGTTAAGTTTTGTGTGATTAGAATCGCAAGATGTCGATTATGAAGAACAATAGTTGAAAAACAGACTATATGGAGTGAAATATTATTAAAATTATATATTATAAATGTTATTCAAACATAGACAATACGGTTTAGATTGTTTTAGATTCAGACAAGACCAATGTTTCTAAAGTTTAGACTACAGGATTTTTAAGAATAGTTTTATTATTTTATTTTATTTTTACATGACTTTGTTGTGATTCCATACCATCGAAGCTGAAATATTGCTGTTTAGCACATCATGAGAGAGAGTTATGAACCATACTATCTGCTGGTTGATATGCATTTAAATTATTTTAGCATAATATATTAAAACTCACATACTGCATGTCAAATCTGTTGCACTTAAATGCTATAAAAAGTGAAACATGTCCTTCCAGGAAAGTTAGAGCTTACGAGTTCCACTTGATAGGCGATATTGTAAAAATACAATTTGAAATTTTGTAAATATCTTTGCAACTTTGATCAAATAGATTAATTTTTTTGTGAAACACAAACGACAATTTTATAAAATTAGTAAAATCGTATATGTATCAATCGAGGTGTTTTATATTTTCAAAATTATACCAAGATTTTGTGTTCTTTTCAGTACGAATTGAAGCATTTTCTTGCAGGACATTTCACTGAGGGCAACCTAGAAGCTCAAACGATAGTAGGGCGTAATCTCCAATGCTATGATATTTGGAGACCTCGGTAACAGTCAGACACACTTGGCCATTGCAGCAATCGGCTACCCAAACCATCACCCATTTACCACTTTCTGTGTACATAGAGATTCCTTGTACAAGTCATGTCAGTGCGATACCCAGTCAACTGGTTTATTAAACGTTAAATATCAATCAACTTTCTGTTTTCATCGTTAAATATCACTGTTTCCATTTTGGTTATATACAAATATATAATTTTGAACCCACAAACATTTTCATGACTTATAATAAAGTTTCAGACCTCGTTTATAGTTTCATTTTCAATAAACCATTGATCCTGTTTCATAAATTTGTCTATTAATTGTATCGTTACCGAGAGTCCCGGGAAGCTAAAAATTTCACGAACAGTGATTTGTTGGGTAACGCTAGCCTTTTAATCCGACGATTATTGTTTACCTGACACCCCCTGCCTCTCAGATCTACGTTTTGCTTTATATTTAATTTATAGTGGTTCAAAATATATATAATGAGTCGAAAAATAGATGTCTTTGGTTTATTAAAAATATCCGAAATTTCATAAACGAGCTAATATTCAACTTTCAGCTACAAATCTGCGTAAACTCACAAATTTGAGTTTATTTAGCTCAGGGTAATCCCACTAAAAAGCATTATCGTTTACAGATATTATGTATTGGAAATCTCTGACGTCATTTTTTTTAAGTCAGTATATGCCCCCCAAAAAAAAAAAAATCACATTCGTATCTAAACTTCTGGTACAAGCAAATTTATGATTTTATCCAAAAAATTAATATTAATGATTGCAAAAAAAAAAGAACAATTATTTTATTTCAATATAGTTTTTATATATGTGTTCAGGCATAGCCTCCTAAACTAGATGCTTGTCGCATGACTCGGAATCTTGGCAACAGTTCAAGCGGTAGACAACGCCACCTGGTACAGAATGAGCGACTTTTTTATTCAACTGTCACCAATAATTTTAAGACGCGACATATGTCATATATAATGGACGTTTCTTCGATTCCATTCGCCTTTTATGCATATCATATCCCATTTTAAAAAATTTTTGGTGGCTGTTGAATAAAAAAGTCGCGTAATCTGTACTATGTGGCGCTGTCTACCGCTTCAGCTGTTGACAAGTATCCGAGCTACGCGACAGGCATCTATTTTAGGAGGCTATGGTACAGTTGTTTGCAATTTTACTGTTACGATATTAAATTTTAAAGGTGAGAAATATCATCGTCTAAACTGCTTCATAATGTATTATACTTGTGTATTATGCAGGTATCAATTTAAACAAGCATACAATTTAAACAAAAGAAATTTTATATTCCTTTTACTGTGATTTTTCTGTGCAGAGAACTTTCCTTTGTGCATCAGCATTCTTGATGTATATTTTTTATTTTAATTAAAAAGAAAATATTTCATGAAAATTTTCAACTTCTAGTTTTTGGTGAATTTGGTCTAACATGAATTATGAATTAGTGATTACACAGCTCTTCAAAAAAAAAAAAAAAAAAAAAAAAAAATTAGAGATTTGATACCATTTTTGCTGGTTCTTATGTAAAATGACCTCCTGAATCCAAATAGAACTTCCATTTTGACCAATCACCCACCGTTTTCTACACTGTGAAAGATATGTGCTGCCAGAAATTCTCTGTAATTTGAGAAAATATGTTCTGACAACGTAATTTTTCCGTAAATTACACGTATTTTCTCAAATTACGGAGAATTTCTGGTAGCAAATAGGACATATTTTTTTACAGTGTAGATACACCACCCCCTCCCTCAATTTATTTCCTTGTTCGATATTTTTATGACCATGAATTTGATTTGAAGAATGAAAAAGAATTAATTTAACACCTAAAAACAAAAATATATAATATTTAAAAAATAACATTAATAACAGATTAAAAAAATATAGGATATGTAATGCATAATGTCAGTGACAAATCTCCTCCCGCCTCCTAAAAAATTTTTACCTTGTCGCAAATGTCCATGTTTTAGAATTTTTCTACTCTGTAGCCTCTCAGAAGATATTTAATGGTTAAAATAATCCTCTCCTCCCTCCGAAAAATCAAATTTATATCCATAAAATCACCGAAAAATGTAAAAATTAGGGGGGCATTCCTGAAAAACAGTGGGTGTTTTATATAAGAATATGCTGAAATGGTGTCAAAGGCAATTTTCATATCGAGCAGTGTTATTAAATTTAAAAATGTCTATTTATGTATCAGTATATGTAATGAATTTATTTGGATATGACAGAAACTTCGATATAAGCTACTGCATTTCTATAATTGGAATTTCATTACACGGACAATATAAGAATTATCTTTTGAATGTTATTATAACTGTTTACCTGGTATACTTAATCGCGCATAGCACAGCAATCGTGCGACGTAAAACCCTAGTCAAACACATAACTTGGTATGTTTAGAAATATGCAATCATTTATTTCCACTTTGAAATCAGATCATTCATATTTTACATGTATTTAAAAATTATAAAAATGTAAAATAATAATAAAATAAAATAATAATAATAGTAATAATATATTATTTTAATATGTCACATATTTCTTTTACATTTTCACCATATTATATTTTTTATAATATTGTCTTTATTGAGTGAGCAAAAGATATTTTGCATACATTCATCACATTTTGAAATAACAACTATGAGTAATATGATCTTATGAAAAGGTGTTTTTAGCTGCAGAGAAAAAAAAAAATCATAAATTTTGTGCCCCTTTATGTAATCCCTGTCCTAATTGGATTTAGACAAGCATTTAAACAAAGGGACTCCATTATTAGATCTAAACCAGCATGCAAGCGTATTCCCAACTCTCTTGTAAGATGGAATTAGCCGTTACATAAATAAAAGTGATCGTTCAACCATATGAGGTTTAGGAGATAGCAGGAAGCTGATTGTTAACAAGGTTTTTGTATCAGCAGTTCTGAATGATACGTGAGGAAAAAATATATTTACGAAGAATGAAACGTGTTGTATGAATTCTCTATTTACAGAACTTGTGTTAAAGATAAGAAGATATTAATGATGTATTATCGGACTTTCCTATATGATACTAAAAAATACATTCACGCTAATTAAGTTCTATATGAATTAGTGTTTTTTAACAGACAATTTTTTCTTCATTCAGATTTCTGTATTGATAAAAGTTTTTAGAGCTTGCAGTATTATGAAAATTGCAGAATTAACATTTTTTTTTTTTTTTTTTTTTTTTTTTTTAAATGTAAAGAAAAGAAACATATTTATTCTATTATCAGATGTCAAATTTCCGTAATTCGGCAGTTTAAATTAAAATTTGTTTTAGAATGCAGTTTTTTTTTTTTTTTTTTTTTTTAACGAGAATATATATTTAATCATAAACTAGTATGTTGTGGCCACCACAAGACTTTCTTCTATATTTTCCTATATACATATTCAATCAGTAACAATATTAAATAATAATAATAATTAAAAAAAAAAAAATACGATTGTTTTTCTAAGCTTTTTTGTTAAAAGTAATACATATTCAATCAGTAACAATAATAATAATAAAAAAAAAATATTACGTTTTTTTTTTTTTTTTTTTTTTTTTTTTTTTTTGTTAAAAGTAATACATATTCAATCAGTAACAATATTTTAAAAAAAAGAAAAAAAAATACGATTTTCTTAGTTTTTTTTTTTTTTTTGTTAAAAGTAAAAAAAATCGATAACTTTGTTTTAAATTATCACAGATTTATAGTTCAACCATTTGTTTTCAAGGTATTGACGAGATCTTTCGAAAGATACCCATCTTGAAAATTTAACCCCCCCCCCCCCCAGAGGGGAAGCGATGCCCCCACATGCACAGAAATTTTTTCCTAGTTAGCTATTACTATTATCAATAACTCATATTAATTCTACAATCACAAGTTAAAAAAAACTCTCATTATGTACGAAATTTTGTCCCATACTGCCATGTTAAAAGTTTACATAAAATGCGATCACAGCGCCATCTTCTGGGCGATTGATCCCCAAATCTAATCAGCACCTTTTTATGTCAGGTTCCAACTATATACCGTTTGGTTGAATTTCATTCATTGGCTCGTGAGATACGGTGAAAAATACAAAATTTTGTCCTATACTGCCATATGTTAAAAGTTTACATAAAATGCGATCACAGCGCCATCTGCTGGGCGATTGATCCCCAAATGTAATCAGCACAATGCCCCGCCAGGGTACAACTATATATCAAGTTTGGTTGAATTTCATTTATTGGTTCGTGAGATACGGTGAAAACAAGAAACCACAGACAGACAGACACACACACAGACAGACAGACAGACATTTTTAAAAAACTATCAATTCGTGTTCAGGACATCCCAAAACGTGTAGATCCGTCAAAAAACGGAGGTCCACAATTTTCGCGAATCCAATACTTTCTCTATATTACATATAGAAGAAAGTTAAAAGTACACTGATTTGAAATACAAGGGAAAAAAATAAATAAATAAGTATTAGAGGACCTATTAATAGATAAAATGTTAAAATTTACATTAGTGCACTAAAAAAGACGGTATTATCCATAGTAAAAGAAAAAAAGAAAAAGAGAGATCAGTGGCACTTTTGTGATTTATTAGATAGCAGGAAGATGATAACTGGCAAAGATATTCTGTAGGCAGTATTGAAAGAGACGTGAGGAATAAATACAATATATTTCAAGAAATGAAAATGCTGCACAAATTGCTCTTTTGCAAATTTTTTGCGAATTTGAACTTTTGTATTGATACTAAAAAACAAAAGCATCATAATTAAGGTAACTGCAACATAATTTATTTTAGTTTAAATTAACGTGATGTTATACAAATGAATATTTTTGTTAAAAAGCTAAACTCTAAAACAAAGTTTATTTTATGCAACAGAAATAACTAAATTTTCACAACTCGTTAAAAAAAAAAAAAAAAAACATATGTTTCATTCTTTAGATAGAAAATATGTTGCTTCGGATTTATTATTATTATTATTATATATTTTAAATACATTTCCACAAAAAAAAAAAAAAAAAAATTAAAAAAAAGAAAAAAGAAAAGGAAAGAAATACGTGACTGATATCTAGAAACAAAATTGTTTTTCTAGTAAAAAAATAGTTCCTTCTCATCTTCATAAATTCTAGTTCCCTTTGCTAGTGAGTTCTAAAAACCACTATTTGAATTCGTGAGTATTTTCTATATTGTCGCGGTCGATCTTCTTTAAATCATCTCTGAAAATAAATGAGAACCCAGGAAACTTGTTTAAGTAACTATAATTCTTTTCTATGATCCATTTCTGGAAAACAAGCCAAAATTTCTCTCAATAGAAAATATTCATAACATTCATAATATTTTTTCACCATCTAGAAAAATATAGAATAGAAATTCTCGATCATTTCGTCTATCTGGGTTATTTAGCTATGAAGTCAATATTTCTAGTTTAGAGATTCAGAAAATGACTACTTATTCGTTCTGAACGAAGGCAGTATATTTTTTTCTTAGTTTATTAACTTCAAAAATACATCATTTCGATCGTCTGAAATTATTTGTTTTTAATTTACTCTAACAGACACAGACAAAGATCAAATTATAAAACTTCATTTCAGTATTCAGGAAGCCTTAAAACGTGCAAATATATATATATATATCTATATCTATATATATATATATATATATGTATATAAAACAAGCAATAAATATTTAGCTCAAAAAATACATTATTCACCATATGGCTATAAGGAGTTAATTTCAATTCCTGAGCAGCATTCCTGGACGTGGTAAAATATTATAGTAAAACACTTCCACTACTAAATAAAAAAATAATGTAGTCGCTTAAATATTGGCAGCCCTGTATATCTTCTGAATGTTATGTACACAACATATTGTGCAAATAAATACAATCCTATATTAATAACATACGGCACAACCTGAAGTACACTTTCATCAATTTTCAAGTATTGTCGCACTATAATCTAGTTCTTTTGTGTAGCCCTGTAAACGAACAGTGAATGATTTCTATACCTTATTCCACATGAAACATGTTTTCATGCATATAAATACATACATAATCATTACATTTGGTTTTTAAATATGCTGATAACAGACAGACACACAGACCACTAAAAACATGATGTTTGGATTCAAAGGACCTCAAAACGTGTAAATATAATAAAAACTCAATTTTGAAAATGCGACCCAAAAACAATACTTTCTCTATCTTATGGGTAAGAGAAAGTAAAAAAGAAACATTTATTACATGATGAGGTGCCAAATTTCAATAATTCTGTTGCCTAAAGTTGGAGAATGCACTTTTTAAGAAAAATATTTAATTAATAAATTTATGTTGATTTCAAATAATAAATAATAAAGTTTTTAAGGACCCATTAAACGATAAAATGTTAAGATTTACAATAGTATAGTAAATAAAATTTGGGCGCTGTTAGAATTAATACAAATAAAAGAAATCATTGGAATACATGAGATATTTTTAGATACCAAGAAGTTGATAGTTAAGAAGGATGTTCAATCAGCAGTTCTGAAAGAGACGCGAAGAAAATACAGCGTTGCCATAATTAAACTGATATTGCTTACATTGTTCTGTAGTGCAATCTCGTTGCAAAAACTGGCACCAACGTTTGCATGAAGATTAACTCCTTCTTTCTCGCTCTCTTGAAAATGACAGGGTGAAGGTTTCTACCTCATTTCTCGTGCCTGTGATATTTCCGGGCTGGAGTGTTCAAAAGTAACGCACTAAAAAGATTTAAATCAAACATTTCTGACACCCGGAAAATTTTTATTGCTTATTTTACACTCCAGATGGTAGTAGCAGACTATTTAATATGTAATTAGAGATAATTGGTTTATTTAAAATTAGATTTCAGCACTATCCAATTTTAAATATTTGTGATGGTTATTTTATAATATTAGCTAGGTTAGGCTTTTAAATGCACTTGGTTTTGTGCTCTGAGATAAAATATTTTTTTTTAATATTGTGTACATTATGGAGTCATAATCACTAAGTGACTCGGATTCTAGCTTTAGTAGAAATGCATCTGAGAATGATTTGGAAATAAGTGATCTTTATGAAAATTCGGATACCGAATCTGAGAACAATGTAGTATACTCATAATGTTGTATTATAGTAAAGTTCTTTTTATGAAATTCTTTTTTAATGTTTAAAACACATATCTTTTATTTTTTCTACTTATTGGAAAACCAACATTCAGTCATCATAACACTAATTGTTGGTCTTTCTTCAAAATTATTATTATTACACTGATGGAAAAAAAAATCCCAACACCAGGAAGGAGCTGTGCTAGATAAACGAAATTTGGTAGGCGTGTTTATACATCTGAAAGATGACGTCGATTCAAATTTCGAGCTACGCGCATAAGTGTGGCGCTAGTAGCGACGCTATGAACATGCAAATGAGGTTTGCTTTAAATAAGCGCTGTAAGTTTCGTGATCGTTATTTACAGTTGAGATTTGACGTAGTGGGTTAATGTTAGTCAAGGATGCCTCTAAGAAGACGAAGAAGCCATTATCAACAGCTCACTGAGTTTGAACGAGGTCGTGTAGAAGGGCTACGAGAAGGTGGGTTTTCTTTCCGCGATATTGCAGAAAGACTTGGCAGGAATGTATCCACTGTGCATGAGTGTTGGCAGCAGTGGTCAAGGGAAGGTACTGCCTCAAATGACCGGGTTCCGGGCGGCCACGTGGCACTACTGAGAGGGAAGATCGCCGTGTTCGGCGTATGGCTGTGGCTAATCGT
Organism: Salticus scenicus; assembly: GCA_963930645.1. NCBI lineage: Eukaryota > Metazoa > Arthropoda > Arachnida > Araneae > Salticidae > Salticus > Salticus scenicus. The sequence continues at coordinate 195,939,276 of OZ005652.1, forward strand.
ACTGCGTCTGCAACTGAAATTCGAGCTGCAGTTGGCACCACAGTGACACAACGAACTGTTACAAATTGGTTACTTCAAGGACAGCTCCGAGCCAGACGCCCTGTACCGTGCATTGCACTGACTCCAAAACACTGCCGTTTGCGACGTGAGTGGTGTCAAGCTAGAGCTCATTGGATGACGGAGTGGAGATCAGTTGCGTTTTCTGATGAAAGCCGGTTCTGCCTTGGTCGCAGTGATAGCCGTGTGTTTGTTAGAAGGAGTCCAGGTGAACGCCTGCTAGCGACCAGTCTGCGGCATAGACACACAGGGCCTACTCCTGGAGTTATGGTTTGGGGAGCAATTTCGTATGACAGCAGGAGCACTCTCGTGGTTATCCCACGCACCCTGACTGCAAATTTGTACGTCAGTCTAGTTATACAACCTGTTGTGCTGCCATTCATGAACAGCATTCAAGGGGGTGTTTTCCAACAGGATAACGCTCGCCCTCATACCGCTGTTGTAACCCAACATGCTCTACAGAGTGTCGACATGTTGCCTTGGCCTGCTAGATCACCAGATCTTTCTCCAATCGAGCACGTATGGGACATCATTGGATGACAACTCCAGCGTCATCCACAACCAGCATTAACCGTCCCTGCATTGACAGCCCAAGTGCAACAGGCATGGAACTCCATCCCACAAACTGATATCCGACACCTGTACGACACAATGCATGCACGTTTGCATGCTTGCATTCAAAATTCTGGCGGTTACACCGGTTACTAATGTACCAACATTTCACATTTGAAATGGCTGTACCTGTGATCTTGAAACTTTAATCAATTAAATATATTACCTAGACAAATGTATTGCTGAAATTTCATTACTGTACAATAATTTTTTCTTGGTGTTGGGATTGTTTTTTCCATCAGTGTATTATTATTAATTTCAAGCTAAAAAAAAAAAAAAAAAAAATCTAAAAATTAAAAATGCATGCATATATTGTTCATACATTTTATTTTACACATTTTTCTTGAATGAAAATAATAGGCACTATATTTACTGTTTTCTTGAAAATTACGAGGTTGCTAAGGGACGGATGACGTAAAATTCTGCAAAAAATAATATATTTTTTTAAGTTCCAATTTTTATCGCTAAAGGAATATGTGGCGGTGTTTTTCTAAGTAAAATGTTTGGAATATATAATTTAAAATTGATTACTGCACACTTTATTTAATCAGTGCTTTTATCTCATTCATTATTTTGAAATTAGAGACCCCCCGCTAATTCATCCGCGATAAAACCTTTGCTTAGAAAAACAGCGTCACATACTCCCCTAGCGGAAAATTTTAGAATTTATTTTATTATTATTATTATGATGATTAATATTATTATTATTATTCGAAATCCTTCGTCCTCCGTCTTGTGTAACCTATATACGAAATTTTAGGCTGTTCTTGCAATTAGATTAGCGCTACAGAACACTGTAAACACTGTCAGTTTATTTAATATTTACAAAGTATATTTATAAATTATATTTACAAAGAATGAAACATGTGTATGAATTTCGTATTTACAGAATCTATTTTAAGGAACAGAATGTATTAAAAGATGTAAATACGTTCTTAATGTGTATAATGTGAACTTTCGTATTAACAGCATAGACGAACATTAAAGAGCTTTTCTGAAAATTTCTCTCTAATAAATAAACAACATTGTGTATAGATGAAATGTACACAACTACTAAGCACTACCAAATAATTTGAAATTTCTTGAAAGTTATATTCAAATTTAAAACTAAAAAAATATTAATGTTCTTAAAGTCATTTATCCATTTTCATTTTTAGTTTTTTCCCTTGATATTTCATTATTCTAGTTTAAAAATATATTCTGAATAATATTTCTTTATTATTTTGCATATTCGTTGAAAACTTAATTTTAACTAATATTTCTGTACTTGAAGGTTAAAATTGCATGTAAATTGAAAGATATTAGGAACTCAAATTATGTTTTAAATTAAATTAAGACGAAAACTCAAACTTATACACAGAATTGTTTAAATATCTATTAGAAGTCTTTCATATATATATATATATATATATATATATGTGTGTGTGTGTGTGTGTGTAATATGAATAATTTAATACCTTTGCAACACTCAGCAAACAAAAGATAGATGAAAATACCAACATATAAGTAAATTTTAAAAGAGATTTATTTCGAACAAAATTATTGTCACGTTGATAATTTAATTTGAGTACCAATGATTAATAAAAACAAGTTAAAGTACTTCACAGAAGATAAACGACACAAACATAACATATAAGCCTAGCGATGAGATAATAGTTTGCATTAACCATTAAAGTAATAGAAACAGTCAATATTTTATAGAAAAGAGAAAAGGATAAAATTACCAAAGAGATCCGATAAAAGGGAAAAAAAAAAAAAAAAAAAGAATTCATGAATTGAAAATTGGAATTTTAAATGCTGAAAAATAGAAATGTTCACACATCAGCAAACTTACATTTCTATCAGCAGAGTGCAAGATTTCGGAAAACTGTATTGCTAATTCAAGCCAATATACAGCTCACGTCTCTATCTTGCAACAAAACAAAATAAAAAAAGGAAATTAGATTCAACAATAACACAAACCAAAATTGATACAAGGAATAAGTATTTTTTAAAAACCCACATGTTAAACGATACATACGGAGATAGTAGAAAAAAAAACCAGGTTGCCAAACAAACATTAGTAAAAAGAAAAGATTAAAGGTGAAGAAACAATTAATCGATTTAGGTGCTACTGAAATGCAATAATTGAATGCATTAAGTGATAGTTATTAATCTTTAAAAGCTAATAAGTATATTAAAAGGTGATTTTTAAAAGGGTTATTTAATTTTAACGTTAATCATTTAAAAATTTATTTTATATTTAACTTTCATCGTAAAGTGAGCAAGCGCCATCTTACGTGAAAAAAGGGATTCACTATTATTAAGTAATTACAGAAAATGTACGATTTAACTAATGTTTACTGTAGTTTAGTTTATGTTTAGTCTTAAGCAATCTCATCCAAAGGTCAACATGTCATGATTTATACATTATGATTATTGGCGAATTAATTATTATTATTATTATTATTATTATTATTAATTTAATTTTTAATTTTTTGTTTTTAATAGATTTTTTAATTATTCTATAGAATTTATTAAAATTAATGAAAGCACCAAATTTGATTATGCATGGAACGAAATCTTAAATGTGAATAATTAAACAAATTTTAAGTTTGAAGAGTTGAAGCTTTCATAATATCAACTAAAAAAAAAGTTGCATCCTGCAATTGCAATAATACGATGCTTGCAATATATATATATATATATATTATACATCCTAAAGTTAAAATACAAAGAAAATTCAAAGACATGAAATTCTGATTAAAAATATTTAAACGATATGTATACACTTATAGCTATAAAATGTACTCTTTAAAAGTTGAAAACGTTAAATTTTATTTTATTCGATGTATTCTAAAGACACTTTTAAAATATTAACATATTTTATTATTATTATTTTTTTTTAAGTTTGCATTATATTAAATATAAATATATATATATATATATATAATAACCAAAGCATATATGAGTAACCGAATTCACCCATTCAATAAATTTTTCCCTTCAAATTTGTATTTTATCAAAAGATCTTAAAATATATAACATTACGACAAATTCTAAATAAAAAAAATAACAGGCGTAAAGGGTGAATAATTTTATTACCTAGCAAAATGTTATGATTCACTAAAGTCAGCTATATAAAACATAAATCTTGGTCTTGTTTAATATTTTTGGATGTATCATGTCGCCACATTTAATGGTGCCTATTTCACTGCGAATAATGAAATAACACCCTTCATTAAAAAGTTCCATTAAAACTAATAATACATCACGCAGCTTCCATGTATTAGGTGAGTATCGCTAGTTGTTGTTAGAGGACCGACTTGCATGCTACAGTTGGGCACTTAATGTGCCAAATGAAGCAAAAGCCTACCAGACTTATGCCTAAAATGATAACGCAACGATCCCTGTTACAGAGCAACTGCATATCCTAAAACTAGTAGTGAGGACGCATCCAAAATGTTGGAGGGATGCCAGCTTGAAATTTGAAAAACATCCAGCAATTCCGTGCTCTGTTATTGCTCATTTTCTCCGAGTCAGTTTACTGTCACCCCTATTTCAGCAATGGACTCGTTGAGTTAGCGCTTGTGCAGATGCTTCCATGGTTTCATCAAATGTGGTCGAAGAATACGTATGGTTTTTTGAAGTACACACATGATCATCGCACCCATGCTGAAAAAGTAGTAGGCGTAAGATTTGCGTTCATTACCAGAAGTGTGCTGTTACTGTTTAGTAAAGGTTTTGCACTTAATGCGCCAAATGTAGTAAGAGACTACCAGACTTACATATAAAATGATAATACAAAGACCCCATGTTACGTATAAGTCTCGGAAATAGAGGCAATCCACGTTGAAGAAATTGCATGCATAACATTTGCGTTGCATTATCTGAAGTGCACATCTATCGAATAATGAAGGGTTATTTTTACTAAGTTGCGCTTACTGCAACTTTGTTTGTACCGAAGTATACGGACACAGAAAATACCTTCCGAAAAAATAACCTTACAGTAATTGCTCGAAAGATGCAGTTTGGTGGTGGTGAAGTAATGTCGATGGAAAAATTTACGTGCTATTACCCGAGTTACCTCTTACCTGTGAAATGTACATTTAATAGATTGGTTTATATAAAATTGGCTTATGTAACCATTGTTGCTATCATGTACACCAATGCATTTTAACTATTTTTCTCTGAGGGATGGAATATTTTAATAAGACAACGCAAAATATCGTATGTCCAAAAATTCCCAATATTGGTTCAAAAAACCCATCGAAGATTCATAAGTATCTACTAGCCCTGAATTATGTAAAACTGAATCATTTGAAGCACCTTCGGAATAAATCCGATCGTCATATTCTTAATATGGAAACTCCGTCATTATTTTTTCCACAGTTGTTCTTACTATATCTTTCCTGGAATTATGAGCATTAATTCTGAACAAATGTATTTATTTAAAGAATGGGATATTATTTTACTCAATGGAAATACATGTTAGAACTCATTTTTCACAGAATCAAATCACAAAGTTAAAAAAAAAAAAAAAAAAAAAAAAAGTTTGTTCAGCTAGAATTTAAATTTCATTTTCAGCGATTTGTTTTCAATTAAAAAAAAAAAAAAAAGAAAAAGAAACAAGATACCATTTTCAAATTAAAATATATTAAAAGTAGGTAAAAAAGGAGAGTCCTACTATTAAACATCGTATATGTTAAAGCACAAAGCTATTTTTTTATACCAAAACTGGGAAGATATGAGAATGCACTGAAATCTTTAAACCAATGCGAAACGAATGTCAGAATCTTATTAGAAGAATGAGTAAACACGAAAAACGCAGTTTGCACGATTCATTCACAAGAAATATATTACAAATCAATTCATCGATCGTTGTCAACCTTCGTGCATTGCTTGATTATTATAGATATTTTCTGTACTTAACTCTTCCTTTTAATTATGAACGAGGGAGATTTACGTCTCGTATAATGAAGAATATTTTCACCATCAATTCTTATCTTATTTATTTATTTTAGTTTTAATTTTTTTTTTTTTTAAATGAGTACATGAGATCTTTTGCTTGCTTCTAGGGCCGCTTATATCTCGAAAAATCCACACCACAAGGGTTTACAAGTTTTATTACAAGAACAATTACATGAACACATTAACAAGGACAATACATCCAATGCTTTCTCCGGGATTCAAACCCAGGCCAACCGTATAGATGTAAGGGACGCTAACCACTACACCGTCTGCTTAATGTTGTTTACATTTGATGCTATTTCCAAATTATCGTGATACCACTTTTGAATAATAAGCTTGAGATTTTGGATTTCATGCTATGTAGTATACAAATATTATTTTCCTATTTTCTAATATCAAGAATGAAAACCTTTGTTTATGTTAGTATGGCAATGGTATTTAACTTGTGTTTATATTGCTTAAAATTAACTACAGCGTGTTCAATAATCGACCCCGATTTTAAAATTAAATTACTTGTTTATTTTAAAAGCTGTGAAAATCTTATGCACAAGTGCTTATGCATTTATGCATTAATCTTATGCATTTAGTTCCAAATGCCTACAACAGATGGTGCTGTAGTCTGTAAATCATGTTACTAATAGTCACAAGTCAATGTTACGTTGAGATTTCAGAACAATTTGTCGCTACACTGCAATCGTTAGATGATCATCCAGGAAATGCATGATTCATGCAAGATAGTGCCCGACTAAAATTTACGCACTGCTCAGGTTTTTAACTTTCTCCAGGATTATTTCGATAACAGAGAAGTTGCTTTGGACCATCCCTTATTTACTGGTAAAGGCATGTATTGACCCCCATATTACCCTGATATTACACCTTGTGGCTACTTTTTGTGGGCCACACTGAAGGACACTATTTGAGGCATACAACATCGGAGGAACTCGAACAGTTAATCTGTAAGGCATGTACATGCATTTTTATTGACACACTATAGAAGGTAAGTGAAAATTTCATTCTTCGCTTGCGCCACCTCTGTACAGCGAAGGGTAGACAATTTGAAAAGATTGTGATGTGAGGCAGTAACTCCTGACAGAGGACGAATTCGTAAATGTCTAAAATATTGCTCTATGATTACAGCGCTACCTATTGGCAATATTTGAAAGCAAATTTGATTCTCATGTAAAAAATTTTTACAGCTTTCATAATAAACGTGTCGTTTTTTACTTTCTCTTACCCATAAGGTAAAGAAAGTATTGTTTTTGGGTCAAATTTTCGAACGCGAGTTTTTGTTATATTTACATGTTCTGAGGTCCCGTGAATAACAAAATCATGTTTTTAGCAAATGGTCTGTGTGTTTGACTGTGTGTATGTCTGTGTGTCTGTGTGTGTCTCTGTCTGTTATCAGCATATCTCAAGAACAAATAGTAGCAGACATCCCAAACTTGGTATTCTAAATGTGTATCATATAGGGATGCTACAGTAAGCTTTTCGTTAAGATCAAGCAAATGGTTCATGTACAGGGACAATCAAGATAATTCTAATACATTACGTCTATGGGGAAAATTGCAGGTAAGTAGAGTTTAACATCTATAGACTGCACTAAACTAAATGAAACGAATATATATTTTTTGTAATAGAGATAGTCAACTGGGAAAAAAATTGTGTATGTAGGAGCCTCTCTTCCCCCCCCTGGGGGTAAGTCCCCCCTCGAGGGGAGTAAATTTTCATGATGGGTATCTTTCAAAAGAGCTCGCCAATACCTTTAAAACGAATGGTTGAACCATCGATCTGCGATAATTTAAAACAAAGTTATCGATTTTTTTACTTTTAACGATAAAAAATCGTATATATATATACAGTCGGACCCCGATTTAACGAATTCATCGGGACCGAAAATTTTATTCGTTAAATCGGGGCTATTCGTAATATCGGGGTCCGAAACGAAAAATAAAAAAATTCTGCACTCACCTAATGGAGAAGTCCTAATGAGCAACTATATTAAAATATTCATAATGAGAAATTATATTTTTTTTTGATTCAGCAGCTAAAAAATGCACAGCGAATAATTATGCACTAATTAATTTGAAATTTTAAAGTACTGAGTAAGAGATGTTTGAAAGTTTCCTTGATTGCTGACTCGAAAAAGTTCTTTTTCTACCTTATGGAGTGAAGAAAATACTGCGTCATTTACGTCCTGCTGCATGAGGTATGTTTTCACAGTTTCTAAACCATGTAAAGCATTAGAAAAAGTAACAGTCTCAATAGGAGTTTCATTGTCGATTTCTGCGTCAGAATCGCTATTCATTGCTTCTGATGAATCAAAAATTTCACTAACTTCAGTTGCACAGATAGACAGTCCGTCATCACATGTAACATAATCCTTAAAGTCTATCCCAGGAGCAACTTCTTCTGTTGGGGCGATATCTTCATCATTTTCATCACTTTCCTCTTGTGTGCCTGTAAATCCCGCTTTCTGAAAGCATTTTTCAATTGTATTTTTAGAAACTTGGTCCCAAGACTGTCTCACAAAATATAAAGCATCTAAAACATTTGCTTTGTATCTTTTTTCCTTATTTTCATCCAATGATGCTGTAATTTTTCTCATAAGCAACTTTCTGTAATTAACTTTCATAGAACGAATGATACCGAGGTCTAGTGGCTGAAGTACACTTGTGCAGTTTGCAGGGAAAAACACAACTTTGACGTTTTCTAAATTGCAAATTGGAGGATGAGCGGGACATTGATCAATAAACAAAAGGATTTTTCTCTTTTGTATCTTCATGGACTTATCTAAAGATGTCAAAAATTCTGTAAAGAGAGAAGAAGTCATCCAAGATTTTTTGTTTGCTGCATATCTTGCCGGTAAGGTCTTTACGTTTTTAAAACATCGTGGCTTGATTGCCCTTCCTATCACAAATGGCTTCAACTTGTCAGTTCCATCAGCATTAACAGCAAGCAAAACCGTAAGCCTCATTTTGCTGTTTTTCCCGCCAAAACATTTTTCATTTCTATAGCAAAGCGTTTTGTCGGGTTGTAAGTCATAAAACAATCCTGTTTCATCTGCGTTGTAAATGTTGGAAGGTGAATACCCTTCAATCAGGCTGAGACATTTTTCTTTCCAATTTTGTATTACATTTTCGTTTACATCCGCCTTTTCTCCGCAAACTTTCTTTTCGACTATGTCATATCTTTTCTTAAAACGGTCGATCCAACCATTAGATGCAGAAAAGTCTTTCACATTGTGCTTTTCGGCAAGTTGAAGAGCTTTTTCTTTGATCAGAGGCCCACTAATGGCTATTTTCTTGGCACGAACGATGTTGAACCATTCTAATAAGTCAGCTTCTAGAGCAGAAAGAGGAGTGACTTTCATTGACTTTCTTATTTTCGATGAATTTTCACCGCATTCAGCAGATGCTTTTTCAATTTCTGCTCGTTGTTTCACAATTGTAGCTAGTGTCGACGTGGAGATTTTAAGGTGTTCTGCTAAAGCGTTTTGTGGCCCAATGTTCTTGTCATATTCGCGTAAAATGTTTAGCTTTTCGCTCAACGAAAAACGTTTTCGCTTCCGACAATCTGCCATGCTTCACTAAGTTTTAATAATCAAATGTGTTCTTGAAGCCAAGCGTCCAATACATCTCACTACTCTCAAGAAAGAAAACAATTTGTAGGTAAAAATTTTTAAACTGTGCACCCTGCCTTATAAGGTGGGTAGAGATAAGAAAGGAATTTCCTGTCATGAAAACCACGCGACAGATTGCATCATCGAGCACTCATCTGCAGCTGTGAGGCTAAGCACTTCTCCATCGAAAATTGATGATCATAAGACAATTTTTTTCTATTAAAGACAAGATGGCTATGCCATTTGGAAAGCAATCTAAAATTTTTCTAACCTAACTAAGAAAAAAAAAAAAGGCAGGTTTAAATAATTCGTTAATTCGGGGTTTATTATTCGTTAAATAGGAGGTTTTGCCTTCATTTTTGTTAATTTTCGTTCAAAATTCGTTAAATCGCGAAATTCGGTAAATCGGGGTTCGGTAAATCGGGGTCCGACTGTATTTTTAATATTGAGAATAAGATGGACTTTTTTGGACATTTGGTGTTATACTACTTCTCTAATATGGAAATCGTCTGCATTATCATAAAAGATAATTTTATTAAATAATAATTTTAATAAATTATTTTTTAAAAACAGAATTATTTTTTAATAACCGAATTAAATTCTATATAATTGTAGGTGCATTAATGAAACGGGGGGTTGAGGGGGGGGCGGTAGCCCCTCTCACACAGAACTAATTATCATATAAAACTCTCCCGAAGCCTAATTTGAATTGTTTAACATAGGTTTACATTACATCGTTATCTTACCTCTTAATCTCCAACCTGTATTTATAGTATTAAATTTCAGGGTAAGAGAAAGTCGTGTGAGTGACACACCAGATTATTTTTATTCTTTTATCTATCTTTGTTTACGAGTAATTTAATTTTGGAATCGGGAGCCGAATATTGGACACCCTGTATTTTTTAAGCAAATTTAGAAGTTTTCTTGAACTATCTGTCAAATAATGATATACTTTGCTTCACTCACATGTTTCTTATATCATATTTAGCAATATAATTTCTGCCGCCAATAGTTAACAATCTAGATAAACAGTAGTAGTTTTTTTTTTCTTGTACTGGTTTGTTATTTTGTTTCTGTACTAGATGGAAATTGTGTATTTATAATGTTAGGTTTATAATTAGGATAAGATTGCTTTTTTCGTTTCTGAATAAGCATATATTTTGCCAATTAAATCAAAGTGTATTAATCTTCATTTATGTTCTATGGCAATGATCTTTTATCAGTCCATCCCCCACCTTTACAAAGTAGTGCATTTACTTTAAAATTTTTAATTAATGTTGTCATACTTAGAATAATATCAGGAAAAATCTTTATATGTATATAATTTTTTTATTTAGTACATGTGTTATATGTGAATTTTAAATCCCTGCCTTTACTAAAAGGTACTACCTAGTATTAACTAGTAATAACCAGTATTTTATAACTAGTTAATACTAGACATACTAGTTATTACTGGTTAATACTAGACAGGTATTAACTAGTATTTTATAAAATATTCGGCATTTTACAGAATTTTCAGCACGTTTATAAAATAAAATATATAATTAATAATTTAATAAAAAATTTTCCAAAGTAGTGATTTAGTACTGAATTAATAATATATTAAAGACTTAAAGGTTAAAAAAGAGTAATATAATTTTAAAAATGTTATGTTTAACCTCTGTTTGATATCCTAGGTAGTGACTATGTAGAGTGAGGTAGTACGGTAACATTTACACGTTTTCACTAATGTGTAAATATTATAGTACTTCATTATAATCCTTATTTGGGGGAAAATTCTGTTTTTGTCAGCAAATTCTATCATTAATACGCATACACATGCACTTTATTTTGATGACAGTTTTAAATTCCAAAATTCACAGACTAAAAAGATATCTATAGGACTCAATAATAAACTTTGCTGTATTATTAATAATACTGAAGGAAATTCGCATACTGTCATAGAAATATATCTATAAGTTCCAAAACTTAAATGCATTGAAATATCAATTAATAAGTTTGAAATTTGAAATTACAACTTTGGGAATCATTCAACTGATAACTTTTGCTGAAATTTTCCGAAATAAATATGTTCATAAACATATGCTTTCTTATATGCATTTAATTTTACCATGAAATCACGAAACATCTCTAACTAATGAGTTATTTGCAAAAGGATCACGCATGCGTTAAATTTTCATGTAGACAAGCATAATTAGAATTTAATAAGACGCATTCGGAATTCTAAATCTTCCAAAGGCAGTTTGTCACGTTTCCAAATAGACCATAAAAGCTAATGGGTTGAAGTTAAATGAAAGGGAAAATTAAATGGAATTTCTGGTGAAGATATAAATAGAGAGTAGCTTAGTTTATAGCTTAGTTTTAGTACCATTGATTGCACTTTAAACACATAGCTTGCATTTTATAATAATTCCCTGTATTAAACCGACAAAGGCGAATTATTTATTTATTTATTTATGTACCTGAAATAAACATAAGAGATAATATTAATGATTAGTAGTTTGAAAAAAAAAGAAAGAAAAGAAAAAAGAAAGAAAGAAAGAAAAAGAAAAAATCATAACCAAGTATTTTACTAAGAAATTATTTTTTTAAGACAGACTATTCATCATATGGAACATTCATAAAAATAAGATTTTCGCGAATATGTAAACCACAGTTATAGAAAAACAAACTAACCTCTGGAATGTAAACCCACATTTTCCCACGCACAATATTATTTTCCGGGCACACCTCTTCAAGAATTTTCTTTTTTAAATGTGGAACTGAAGGCAACGGTGCAAATTTCAAATTATTCTGACTGTAAACGAAGCAGTAATGACATATACACGCAATGTCATGAATTATACAGTTGCTGTGTATATGCAGTTACTCTTAAATGCAGATAGATGGCTTAATACTACTATTTCGTAGTGGTGGGGTACATTTAAAGTGCTTGTTCCACATGTGGCACCATATGTGCTTCGCTTAAAATGTATTACTGCTTAAAATGTATATTTCTTTTCGATCGCTAAAATTTGTGAAACTTTTTGGCAAGAATATTTTGATAGCGATAAATACCTACATCTCTTAAGCAATACTATAGCATAACAGTTAAAACTGAACCATGTAACTGATGAAATATATATTTTTTTATATTTACTTCTATATATATATATAGCTAGCAGGCGTTGTCCGCTATGCCGGCCACTCTATTTAAATTAATTCTAAAAAAAATCACGTACAACTTATTATTATAAAATATCTCATAAAATAAAAAATAAATAAATAAATAAAATAATAATAATAATTGAAATCGGTCAAAAACCTCAGTCTTTTGCCCTCCCTCCCCCCCTCCCCACCCCGGCCAAAGTCAAGGAGGCTTAACAAAATTCCTTCATAATGTGTATTAAGTACACATAACTAAAAATCAAAAAATCACATTCCTCAGACACTTTAGGGCCAAGTTCCTATTCGAAACGTGCTTTTGCCTCACCCCCAGCTATAAAGGGGGTCGAAGGGGGATATTGCACAAAATCAATTTATTATGCGTTTTGAGTACACGTAGCACATCTTCATAACAAAAAAAAATATTACTTTCCTGCGATAATTTTAAATGAAGTTAAGCTCTAAGCGTGCTTTTACCTCCCCCTCCCCCACACACACACAAAAAAAGGAAGGGGAAATTTTACAAAATCCATTTATGGAGTTTTTAGGTACACATAACTGATCAATACACCGAAAAATCATCTTTTAGAGATAAATTAGAAAAGAGTTACAACTGTTCTTTACCTCTCCTAACCGACCCCAAAGGGGTAATGGAGGGACGCTTCTCAAAATCCCTTTATAGTGCGTGTTGGGTATAGATAGACAGATACAAAAAAATTGTCGTCTTGCGATAATTTGGGACAGAGTTACGCTGTTTTTTACCCCTATAAGGAGAGGGGGAATTTCGCAAAAATACGTCGCACACATGAAAATTTGTGAATGCCGCTCCCATATGACAAAGTTAACGTTAAAACGGAGGGGGGGGGGAATTCTTGAATCTACTCCATCGTAAATTACCCCCCCCCCTGCCCCTTCCCCCCAAAAAAGAAAAAAATCGAAAATTGCAAAGCACCCAAAATTCGTTTTTAGAAATACATTTCAGAGGATGAACAGCCAATTTCAACTTTTATGTGCCATTTTTGGAAGAGTTCTAATAAATCCGGATTTTGCAAATCTCCCTCCCTCACAAAAAAAAAAAAAAAAAAAAAAAAAAAAAAAAAATCCCCTCTTTCTCCCTTAAAATTGAAAATATTCTTTATTTCTTTATTTAACTATTGATTTATCTCCCTATGTGACATTTCTTCACCATGAAGCAATTTGGAGCTGAGTTACGCTCTCAAACGTGTATTTGTGATCTGCTTCCCCAGGGGAAATGTGGGGTATTTTGTAAAACACCGTCCTAGTGTGTATCAGAACCCTAGAACCAACCTTCACACCAAAATTCATGGACCAGTCCCACACAGAATTACCACAGCAGTGTTTATTCAGAAGTGTTAACTCACTTTTATACGTATAGATGAAATGTTATATGAGATCAAATTTCCCCTCATTCTCCTTTCGCCCCCCCCCCTCAACACTTGGGGGCAAAATATCTAAAATTCAAGAAATCGGCTTTTAAGCGTTTGTGTTTACTATACTTACCGAATTTCTAAAATTTCAGAAATAGGTTTTTAGATATTTGTGTTAGCTGTATTTTAGAGCAGCGATTTCCAAACTGTAGGTCGAGATCCACCAGTGGGTCGCGAAAATCTTTGAATATACACACTTTTCACAATTTACACAAATATGAGGCTAGTTAGCATTAGAGCTTTTATTGTATGAAAATGAAGGTGGTCAAAACTCAGTGGTAGATGTACTCTTTTATATGTATAGATGAAAGGTTATATGAAATCAAATTTTCTCTCCTCCTCCTCCTCCCCCCCCCCCTCCTTGGGGGCCAAATTTCTAAAATTCAAGAAACTGTTTTTGAAGCGTTTGTGTTTGCTATACTTAAAAGCAAAAATCATACGGACACCCTTTCTTTGAGATATAAAGAGTTATGTGAAGTCATATTTTAACCCATATAAAAACACGTTTTGCTTCCTTACCCCCCTTGGGGGCAGAATACCTTAGATTAGAAAAAATTCTTTTTAGGTATTTGTGTTTCTTATATTTTAATGCAAAATCCATACGGATATCTCTATTTTGTTTGAGATAAAAAGAGTTATGGGAAATCACGTGTTGCGTATGTGTAATCACTTTTTGCCCCTCCCCCTCTTGGGAGCCGAATATCTAAAATTAGAAAAACCGTTTTTAGGTATTTGCGTTTCTTACATTTTAATGTAAAATCAACACGAATACCTGATCTTTGTTTAAGATATAATGTGAAATCACGTGTTGCGAACGTAAAATCTCATTTTGTCCCCTTCCCCTTTTTGGGGACCGAATTTCTAAAATTCCAGAAATTGGTTTTTAGATATTTATGTTAGCTATATTTTAGAGCAGCGGTTCCGAAACTGTAGGTCGCGATCCACCAGTGGGTCGTGAGCCAATTTATAGGGGGTTGCGAAAATCCTTCAATGTACATAATTTTCACAATTTACATAAATATGAGGCTAGAACCTTTATGGTATGAAAATGAAGATAACTGCAAATCGGTGAACGTTGTTGGCAACAAAATTCTTGAATTGACAATATATGCGCCAGTACATTACATCAGTAGTCTTAAAGCTTCTTGATTTTTTTTTTTTTTTTTTTTTTTTTTTTAATAAATGTCAAAAAGTTAATTTTTACATTTTACCGAGATCAGCGAAAGGCACACTTCTTATCTGATTTAGTTATCCAAAAACGAAGAATTCACACAATTTGCAAAATTTATTGCTGACATCGATAAGGGATACAATTGAATTTATGTTAGTTCGAAAAAGAAATCGAGACAATACCGCTTTCATGTAACACAGTTGATTGTAGAACCCATTAAAATATCGCAATAGGCTGAAAATAAATTTCTGCAAACAGTTACTCACAGAAAATAATTTTTCTCGTCAAACCTGAACAAATGTAAATAATGGATAAGTTTTGGTCCAGTTTTATTGTTATTATTATTATGTATGGGCCAATGAGCCTCGTGACGACATATTATTTTGTGAAAAAATTTTTCTATAAACTAGCGGAATAATCTTCATTTATAAGAAAACCAAAGTTTAAAATAGGATTAAATGTATCTGGATAAGTACATGTACATATGATGCTTGAGCTCTGTCTGGTAGGGGAAAAAACACTGTTGTGATTTATGTGCCTGCAGTGCAATTAGATCAAATACACCTTGGACTTATTTACAAAGAAGTATTGGTACCAAAATCTAAGCAATTGAATTTACAGAATGCTTTAAACATTGCAGTTAAAATAGTAAATTTTATAAAATCAAGACAATTACGATCACGCTTATTTGAATAGCTGTGGAAAGAATGGCAATCAAAATCGCTTTTACATGCGAAAGTACCGCTAGCTATCAAAAGAGAAAGGAATACATTTGTGGAACTTCGGGAAGAAATCGCTTTGTTTTGAGGTGATAAAAATTATTTAAAAAAAAAAAAAAAAATGTTTGCATAATCTGAATTTTGATTTAATGCTTAGGTAGCGGACTGACACAAAAAATTTAATGAATTAAATTTATACTCAAAGGCATGACGAAATTGAAGGTTTCAATCAAAAAACTACATTTATTATATGAAATTTTTTTTAGAAATATATAAAGTTTTGAAACGTTTTAAGTATACGTATAGAGCAGCATAATTACTGATATCACAAAATGGTTGAACGTTTTGAAAGGAAAGTTTAACTAATATTTAATAAAGAAAGGAAAAATTGCCAAGAAAAGAGGAGGATTGCGCATCTCTTCCAGAAAGTCTTTACTACTGGCATATACAATACATCAGATTAATTGAATTTTATCGCAGTAAACTGAGATAATTCCAATTATTTGTCCAACAAATTCTTACAATTATTTTTACCGAAGCTTTAAAGATTTTACTTTCTATTATATCTTCAACTGTTTTCGAAATTTCGTTTTGGAAATGATAGGAATTAAAACCAAATCTAAAAACAAACTGCAATTCTCGAACTCTAAAAATAACTGTAATCGATCTGGACTTCGATACTTTTTTAAACAACAATCGAAAACAAGTGCACTCTTCACACAGACCTAATTACAAATATTTTTGTTAAAATTATACTTCATAATTATTTCTTCTTAAAAAACCTTTTTTATTTTAAAGTCTTTTTTCAACAGAATCGTGTACTGTTCGTTGTTATGGCATTTAGTAGCAAAATACATTAAAATAAATGTAATATGGTTTAGAAAAGCAAATGGGAGAACTGGGACTATTTCAAGCTTTCGGAAAGTAGAAAGGAAACGTTTTTTATGATAGAAGGGGAAATTATCTACGCATAATTATCGAGTGCGTAAGACATACCTGGGAAATTTGCATAAAAGAAGTCAGTTCCCCCTCGCATTTTCCAAGAGGATGCGACAGCCGTTCTTTCCGAATTGTCGCTGAACTAATTCATACGAAAACAAAAGTATTTAAAAAAATATTTATTTGTTACTTATTTATTTATTTGAGGGGGATAAGAGTATCAAAAAATGTTTAATGCATGGAGGATGAAGTGGGTCGCTAACGTTTCGGGGTTTCTAAAAAGTGAGTCGCAATGTATAAAAGTTTGCAAGCCCCTGTTTTAGAGCAAATATCTCGCGTGTGTCTTATTTTTTTTTTTTTTTTTTTTTTTTTTTTGAGATATAAAAGATTATGTGAAATCACGTTTTGTCTAGTCTTCTCCATTTTGGTGCCGAATTTTTAAAATTCCAGAAATTGTTTTTTTAGATATTTATGTTAGCTATATTTTAAAGCAAAAATTTTACAAATATCTGTTTTGTTTTTTTTTTTTTTGTTTTTTTAACATAAAAATTTTTGTGAAATCACGTTGTAAAAGACTTAGGGGACGAATTTTTTAAAATCGCTTCTTAGTGGGTGCCTACGTTACAGAAGGAATAATTTCACTAAGTTACATGAGGTTTGAGCTGGGCGATGATGAATCAGTCTCTAACTCACTCACTCACTTACTCACTCACTCAGATTAAATGGTTTTATATATATATAAAGAAAAATCTATTGGATTAGTAGAATTTTTTAAATTTTTATTTTAAATTAATTTGGTCATTTGAGATATCCTAAACACGATTTTATCCTTTTTAGAAAAATTTCTGTTTATAAATGTGTTACTAAAATTTTGTGAGCGCCGTATTTTCTAAATTAATGGACGGATTTGTAGAAATCTTTATATTTAATTGGATCTTGATATAAATTTGTGTTGTTCAGAATTTGGAATACATCGCGTGATAGATGGCGCTGCTATGCTGCGATTTCTAGAGACCCTGTATTAGAAAGAGACTGGACATTGGCGCGCCGGCTTTTTGACGAAATCCTCCATTTTAGTGACAGTTGCTCCATTGCTTACCATTATTCTGAGAAGAAAATTCTATTATTTTACGTCATAACTGGAGGAGAACTTATTTATTACATTTTTACTTTGTTTGGAAATAAATTACTTTAATTTTGAAATATTTCTAAAAGATAAAAATGCATTATTATTTATTTTATATCATGTTTTGAATACTTGGAATTACCTCACTGCATGCTGTTTTACGGATTTGTTTCTTAACATATGAAATAATTACATTATTTATTGCTAACTACTAGTTTTTAAGTTGTGTTTTGCGACATATTTAATATGTTAGATCTGAATGTATTTTTCTAAATTGTCATGTATTTTTCTGATATATTTTAAAATACATATTTAAAATAACTATATTAAAAACATATTTTTGATTATTTGCTAGTACGCAAAATGTATCCATTTTCTTAAAATAAATTGATAAAAAGAAAGCCAATAAGGTGTACATTACTCACTATCATATGAAGTATAAATTTCTTTTAAATAATATTTGCCATAATAAATATTATACATAATATTTAAATAAATTATTTTTATTTACATGATATTTTTAAAAACTAAAAAATGGACAAAATGAATTAAAAAGTAAACGCAAATAAAATAAATAAAAACGTATATTTTAATTTCTAAAAATATTAGTTAATATTTTTACAAATCATTATTAATTAAATATTTGTTTTTAATTTATTGGTTAATATTTTTACAAAAATAAATAATTACGTCATTATTAATAATAACGCGTAATTGAAATAAATAAAATATGTATTTTTAGCTTGTAAATATATTACATAAATATTTTTATGAAATAATTAAAAATAATTTCCTTTCTTCTAACGTAGTTTTACATTTATTCATGAATTATTTGACAAAAACTACGATTACTGTATTTTTGTTATTTTTGTCTATCTTTTTTAAATATAAAGTGTAAGTTCTCAAGAAAAATAAGGTAGAATTACTTGCACAATTAACATATTTTGCTTAAAATAGAAATATATAACAAAAAATGCTTCTGTTTTCTGATGGGAGTTGAAAAAAATATCCATAATTTATCGAAGATTAAAAGAAATTTCGTTTTTCTTCAAATTCTTTTTTTCTAAGACGAAAAAATTACATTTTTATATTCTGCATTGTTTTCTGAACATATTTAATACAATTTTCTTCCATTTACGTTGTATAGTAAAGTATCAATCGCGAAGAAAAAAGCATTACGTTCTATGGGGATCGCTCCGATTTGGCACTAAAATAGCTAACTTTCCGTCAATATTCAGTCTCTTCCTAATATAGGGTCTCTAGCGTTTTCTTCTTATTCTGCGACTATGGGAAGAACATACAGTCGTCAGCAAAATTAGTCGAGTGTTAGTAATAATTCCTATATAAAAAGGGTACACTTAATACTGTTTTGTTAAATAAATCCTTGTCGAGTCATGTTCTTAGTCAGCCTAAGAACATAATTCGAAATGGGAAAAAAAATGAAGACTCGTAGGCCTAAAAATTTAACACCTTGGTATGAAAGATAACTTGCTCACGAGCTTTCAATGTGAGTAGTGAAAAGGCTCAAAATCAAGTAGGACTTACTCATGTGTCAAGGCAAACAGTTTAAAACTACGTAACAAGTTCAAATAATTTATTTTCAAAAAGCAGAAGTATTATCCAAAGTGAAAAATAAACGCTTATTGATAACTGTTTATCTTATGCTAAGGTACTAGTCTCATGGACCTCATATGGGACTTCTGTAATATTTTCAGACAGGCAAAAGTTTAACTTAAATGATCCAGATGGTTACCAATACCACTGGAATTGTTTGAAGAATGCACAACAATTATATTCAACTCAACGAATGGAGGGGGGGGGGTTAATGGTATGGTAAACAATTAGATATAGAAGACGAATAAGTCTGGTCTTTTTCAGTGGTAGGCAAAAACATACAGACTATACTGAAGTGCTGATTTCTGAGCTTTTTCCTTATGGCTCCGAATTAGGAAGAGAAGAGTAGGCGTTTCAACAAGATGGAGACACGGTTTGCACCACCAATGGTGTTACGAATTGTTTTGCTGCAAATAATGTGCATATTTTACCATCGCTAGATAAAAGCCCTGATATTAACATAGAGGAAAACATCTAGACAACGCTTGTTCATCGAGTATATGCTCGTAGAAAAAAAAAACAAAAAAAAGAAAAAAACTTAAATCCATGAGCTTCGAAAAACTATGAATAGCTCATGCGATAATTTCTGCCAAACAGAAATCCAATCACTTCATCTTTTATTACCAAACAGAATAATCGAATTTATAAAAGCTAATGGGAAGATTATTCTTCACTAATATCACTTGCATTTTATAGATTGTATTACTATCCTTCTACTATTTTTACAGAGTTTAATATGGTAGAAACTATTTCTATTGACATTAATATTTTATTTTTGAATATCATGGTGGTGATACTGGTATTTTCTTGTTAAATTATCTGTAAAATGTCACTCATAAAAATATTTTCATTAAAAATAAAATACTCTCTTTTTTCTAAAAATATCTTGTCGTTTTCTACTTTTTTACCCAGTGTAGTTAGGTTTCTATTGTGCATAAGTGAAAACATTGTCCTGAAAAACACTGATATGAAAAACATTGACTTCAATTACTTAAAACATTTTTTTTTCTTTTTTTCTTTTTTTTTTTACACAAACATAAGAAAGGGAAAAGTTTCGTAAAGGAAGGCACAGAGATTTTATAAAATCGATCAAAAATTTCTGTAAATCAATTTAAAGAATTACGAAACTTAAATTTTTATTCATCCCCATACTAAGACATAAAAATGCCGTATACACTGACAAGTTGAGGCATAAAATTTCAACATTGTGTTACAACATTACATTGAGTAAAAAAAGCAACCATTATTTATTTATATTTTTTTTATGCAGGGGATAAAAATTTTACGCATATTTCCTTCCACTATATATGAAGAATTTTTTTCTTTTTAACAAATTCTAGATTTAATAAGAATATTTGTTTCTGTAAATAGTGGTATGAGTTCTGTCCGTCCTTGTTTAAAAAAAATTAAACTTTGTACATCTAGAAATTGAATCATATATAATTTTTAATTAATTTTATAAAACTGCGAACCTTTTTTTTTTTTTTTTTTTTTTTTTTCTTTTTGCAATTTTGAAATTTATAACGCATTTCTATGTTTAATAACTAAACAACAATGATAAATTTTAATAAAAATTGTTTAACTTTTTTTTGTATATTGTATTGTTATATTGTATAACTATAATAATATTAATACTTATAAGGAATATTTTAACAAACACATTTTACTAAATAAAAGATCAATTAATTGTCATCACTTCAATAATAATAAAAGCTCTGAAATTATTGAAAATAATGAAACTTTTAAAAATAAAAAGTACTATCATAATAAAAATATGTAGATATAACAGAAATAAATATTAAATGCGTACATTTAATTGCCTGTAAAAAAAAGTTAAACAATATATTGTACCCATAAATAATTTATACTCAATTTTTTATCATAGAATGCTTCATTCTAAAAATAAATCAAAAGAATTTAAAGTAATTAATTGATGTGAATAAACGAATGTAAAATCTTCTTCAGTATGTGAAGTTTTCTCTGACATAGCACTTAACCTTGTTCTGTATTTTGAACTTAAATACGGGATAAGAGGGATTTCACTAAGATTTCCTTCATAGCTTCTTATACTAAACACTACTTATGCGTTCGATTTAAGAATACCGGATGAGAAAATGAAATGTCGTTTGTTTAAATAATAAATGAACTCGTATTTCAAAAATAATGCTCTTAGGGCCTTATTCACCAACTTCTTAGCACTCGGATTAAACCATGGATCAGCAAATCCGAGAATTAAAGTAGCCGGTGAACAGCGGATTTGGTTGATCCGTAGAACAGAGGTTCACTTTCTGCTTGGCGAACTTCCGTAGCGAGAAACTGCCTATCCTTGTAAACATAACTTAACAATTCTATTATGACGCAGTGTGGAGAGATTTGATTGGTTCATTTGTTTTTTATTTATTTGAGTGTATTTTACATTGCACTAGAGCTACATTATGGGAAATTAGGCGATATTTGATTGGTTCATTTGTTTTCAGCGTATTTTACGTTGCACTAGAGCTACATTATGGGAAATTAGGCGATATTTGATTGGTTCATTTGTTTTCAGCGCATTTTACGTTGCACTAGAGCTACATTATGGGAAATTAGGCGATATTTGATTGGTTCATTTGTTTCGAGCGCATTTTACGTTGCACTAGAGCTACATTATGGGAAATTTTGGTCTTAACATGCGCGATAGTGATTGCCGCGGAGCCGAGTTACGTGCGTTTTCAGATCCATGCACAGCGAGGTAGGGGTGTCTAGTGATGTTTTTTTTTTGTTTTAACATGCGCGACAGTGATTGCCGCGGAGCCGAGTTACGTGCGTTTTCAGATTCATAGCTTTATACAGCCATGTTTCTTTGTTGGTTCATGTAATTTAGGGGTATGTCCCAATTCATCCTCCGTCGTTACAGTGGCCGGATCCGTGAACTTTTAAAACAGAGAAGCTTTAAATTGCTACAATTAACTAATTATGCATGTTTTTTTTTTTTTTTTTTCATTTTTAATTAATAAGCACTAAAAATAAAATTTGAATATTAAATAGTTTACTTTCTATAATTTTTTAAAAAATTATAATAATGCGAATAAAGTAAACGTTGTCTGTAGAAAATTGGGATATTTGGTTGCCGTACTCATTGCCCACAACGTAGCACTAGTTCGACGTAAAACTCACTCACTCAATCACTTGTTGGTCAAGTTTATGAAAACTAGGGAATTTTCCCCTCCGCTGAAATGTAAGTGTTAATGAAAAATTCGAAACGATATGTGTCTGGAGAAATGAAAGCGTATCAATTGATAACTTGAAAATATGTTTTTTATTTTATTTGCATATTCTCATAATTTTTATACCGATGTGTTTCGATTCATTTCAATGCGGTTTTAGAATCCTCGAATGTTACGAATTAACTGAGCGCGAAATGAAATATTTGATATGTGATTTACGTATAGAGTTCCAACACATGACGTCACGAGCATGTTTGCTGAGGGAAAGTTGACCTCACTGACCCATTTTATCAATGCGGAATAGTTTTACAAATTTATTGTAACACAGTGTTGTAAATGTATTTGCAAAAGCATAAAAAAATTCGACTACTACGCTTTCAAAGGCATGGAAAAATTAGCGTTGTCCTTCAGCAAAGTACGGTTGCAAAGAAGAAAGTCACGTGGTTGTTAGAACTCTATTATGGAATCAACAGAAATTTCAAAATGAAAAATAAATAAATAAAAAATAAAATTCATGTTGCATATATTGTAAGTTTTCATGCTTTTTTAATTACTTTTAAAGTTATATTTTTATTCTGAATTTTCATTTATTTAATTACATTTATTTTGTTGTTGAAATTAATTTGTTCTTAAAACTTCGATGACAAAACGTGCATTTTGTTAAGTGTTTTTGTTAAACGTGCATTCTTTTTTATAAAAATATTGTAGTTAAAAAGTTAATTAACCATCACCATTTTATGAAATTTCTTCGATAATTTTATTTAATTACGTTAAATAGTCGTCTGCATTAATATTTCTTTCATTTCGAATGTAAACAAACTTTTTGTAAGGTTGCCATAAGATAAATTCATTTCCTTGGTTCGTTGGCGCACGGATAATATCGCCAAAATGTAAACAAACACCAGTGAACCTCTGTTCTACAGATCTGCTGCGGATTTTTGTTGGAGAATACCGATTTTTGTATGATCGAGCGATTACCACTGATCCGAGGTTTAATCCGAGTGTTAAGAAGTTGGTGAATACGGCCCTTAATGCATTTAAAAATCTAAAACATAGATTATAAAAATTTTTTGTAAATTAATTCATTTTTAATTATCACTACTTACATTACATTCATGATTTATTAATAAAATAAATTAATAAAAAAATAAATTCTTTTATTAATTGATAGAAAATTTTGTTTGCTTTTGTTTAGGAACATGATCAGTTTAAGATATATATATATATATATATATATATATATATATATATATATATATATATACATAAATTTTGTAATTGAAAATAGGAAACCATTTTACACATATATCATAGTAAAACTTCTAAAGAATTGGTGTTGAGTAAAAATATAATGCTTTCTGATTGCAATTTTTAATCGTCTGCCCAAGTCATCAAGTTGTTTGTTTGTAGGGTTAAGGCCGATTGACTACGCTAGAGTCCTAGGACTATAGGTGGAATGCCCTCCGTGGTGATCTTTTTAAGGTGTTATAGCTCGTATTTACGCAAATTTCGGAGAAAACTACGGAAAACTCCGAACGGCTAGGTTGATGAGCGCGACCTGGGGTCTCAACCGGCTCTTCCCATCAACCAGCTTTGAGCCCCAAACCGCTCGACCGCTGGTGTGTTTCTAAGTCATTAAAAGTGTTTAGTTCTAGGCAATAAATTTTCTTCTTTCGTCAACCCATAGAGAAGGAGGTCGCCGGGTGTTATTACAGACAGTTTGCTGGCCATCCAAGGGCATCACAGCGTCCAATTCATCAATCTAGAAAATGATTGTTATTCCAAATTCGAAATAAAGCATTGTGCCATTCTATAAATAGATTACGCCGTTGTATTGTTCCAAATCATCTTGCACCAACTGAGTCCGTTCACTTAAAGTTAGATATTTCGCTATAATACTCTATTGTTATCTGAATGATATAAATTGGTAATTGTAGTTATAGTGGTGGTACAGGGGTTGATTGATTTTATATGGATTCTAGGCCTGGATGATACAAAATCGCATTACGTAAGAAATTCTACAGTTGTTAGGCATTTTCGCTTTTGTTTAATAAAAACTTGTTAAGTTAAGATTACCATTTCACTGCAGACTCATCTGTGTACCACTTGTAATATTTGCAGGACAATAATTTCGATATTTTTTCTCGCCAACATCACCAGACTTCAAAAATTAATGGTGACTGAGATACCATTTTTATGTAATCCAGTGATGTTAGCAAACACCATGATGTTAAAATTTTCTTCAAAAATTGTTTCAGATCAAAATAATTGCACGGCTCATCATCATCCGAAAAAAATATGCACGATTGCAGCATATAAACTGCCGCTTTCACCCTGCATTCGTGACTAATTTTATCTCCTAATGATTTTTCCTGTTATTATTTTATATCGAAGCAATTGTTTCGTGATTTTCATTTTATCATATTTGCTAAGTATTTTTTTTTTTTTTTTTGAAAAAACGAAATTAAATTATTCCTGAAATCCATGGATTTTTTCTTCTTATTTAATAGAACGCAATATTTATTGTTATTTGTTCCTTTAAATATACGTGCAAACTCAGCTAATCCGCGATAGAAATTTTTACCAATATTTGAAAATTTCAATGTGTGAAAATTAATTGCATATAAGGTTAAAGAAAAAATTGTTAAAATTTAAACTTTTATACAAACATAATTCAGTTATAAATTATATTTCTTCATTGATTCATTTCTTATAATTGAAACATTAAAAAAGTGTATCTCACTGCCAAGCCATGAATAATGGTAAATATGTAAATTAATTAAAAACTAATTAACTTTTTATTACAGCAAATATTTATTTTATTTTTTCAGAAAGTTTATTTGGTATTTAACTATGGCGATTTGTTTTCTTAACAGAGGTGAATTTACTTAATGAAGTTATTTATGTTTATTGTTACTTTTAACTTGGTTTTGAATAAAAAGAAACTTTGATTTATGTTATTAGTTTTAGTTTTCTATAAATATAGTGTTTATTTTTTAAATTATTTTCTTTTAATAAGATTAATGAGTATAAGTATTAAAAAAAAAATTAACAGTAGCTTGCATGAAGTTCATAGTTTTTTTACAAATTATAAAAATAGAACGTACGGTATTTATTTGTTAAATATTTTAGAGTTTTTTCTTCTTCACAAGGGAGACGTTAAATAACGTTATGTGTATTGACATAAGAAAGATTTTCCTTAACAAAGATAAATTAAAATAATGTTAAATCTTAGAAATGTTTTAAATTACTTATAATTTTTTACTATTAAAAATATGTACTTTTAGGAAGAATAAACCCATTTTTATTAATAGGATTGATGTTTCTGTGAAAACACAAGGGGAACACTAACGGCTGCATTCACGAATAACTCCCAGTTGAACACGAATACTTGAAAAGCGCATAAAGTCGGGTGCAACTTTTCAGAAAAATCTGATGCGTTGCTTCCGCCGTCTAGTGGTATTTTTATTTTCAGATTTTTCAGGTGAAAATAACTAATCAAAGATTCTATGAAATCTTCAACGATAGATGGCAGAAGTAGCATTCCAGCCAAATTTTGCTAGAAAGCTGCGCACTTTGACTTCAGACGCTTTTCAGGTTTATGCGTTGAACTGGAAGTTGAAGTTAATTAGAATATGGGCGCATGAGAATGAAGGTAACAAAGATGACAAAAAGTAACGGTTTAAGCTTCCTGAAATTTGTAAGTCTTATCTCAATTTGGAATCGAGTGAGCTTTACTCCTGCTTATAAATTATCAAGATTTAAAAAGTATCCTTTATTAATAACTTATTTGTGGGAAAAATAGACATTTAAAGAAAAACATTCTTTATTATTATTATTTATTTATTTATTTTATTTATTTATTTATTTATTTTTGAAGTGCAGATTTGGTTACGACACACAGGGAGATGACAACAAAAAAAAATTACGGTCTTCTATATTAATAAATATAAAAATAACTCAATATATAATCTGAAACGTAGAACATGAATATAGAGATTTGTGTATTAACACGTTGAGTGCCACGCAAATTCTTAAAATCCATTAAAATTCCATAATGATTCCTCCTGTAATAAATAAAAATTAAGAAAATTGTTAATAAATTTTCAATCATTAAATGAAAATTTGCTTTTATCCTAAAACAAACCAAAAAACTTTTCTAAAAGCTAACCTAGCAAGAAAATCAGTCAGCAATTCTTGCCACATAAACATGTCGAACAGCGACCTAATACATCTCGAAACAGAGGATGGGGATGATCAAGGTGAGGCAACGGACTCTTCAACCTGTAGCAGTTATTCTAATCACTCAGTAAAGTCCGGTGTTTCAACCAGATCCCAAACATCCAAAAAGAAGAAGAAATCATTAAAAACTTCAAAGTCTGCTAAACATTTCCTAAAAGTAGGTGACATATCACCAAAAGATACATATAAACCCTAACGAGGACTTCAGTAATTGCAGAACAATTATGTCCGTGACAAAAGCAGCAATTGATATTATTTCTAAAGTAAGGAGTAGTGGTCGAAGAGCCCCTCTCACTCTGTTCGCCAAGGCTTTCATGCGCATAAAGACTCTCAGTAAAATTGCCAGGACCAAGGCAATTTCAGGATCAGCACCTATTATCCAACTAAATGTTTCCCCAGTGACATCTAAACCTCAACAATTCAGTGCTTCCTCATCGACTCCTCAAGCTCGAACAACTATTCTACAATCCCCAGAGGACCTCCATGAATTGATTAAGCTAAATCACCAACAAATTAATGATAAGCTGGAAAAGATTTCCACTCACTAGGAAAAGATCTTAAAGAAATTGGGAAAGCACCCTCTGCCTTCAGCTAAAGAATCAAGGCCACTTTCACCAACAAATCAGCAGCAACAAAATTTGGACTCTCCAGTCATCCAAGAAACAGAAACTCACAATCAGCCAACAATTCTAAAGGATATAGAATTCCCTACCCTAACAGATTCCCTACAAGCAGGTCCCATGATGGCAGCTTCTTACATAACTACACAACCAAAAGTACTCCCTAATAAAAACTTCTCAAAGGCACTCCACGAATTCCACACAGCCCAAAAAACTGTTTATATAACTTCAAAGTGCTCCACAAATAGTGGCTATGAAATTCTTCAGACTCTCAGGAAAAATAGAGTGGCAACTATGGCAAATATTGTCGACACAAGAACTTTCAGAAGGTTACTGGATCTCTTGTGTAACTCTAAAGATGGGGCTCAATCCCTGATCCAGGAAATACTCAATTGCCAGGTCCTTGCTGAGAAACTACAAGTCAAACTAAAGCCTTGCCCTCAACAACGGTTCATAATTCTAGGTGTTCCTGAGGAGTTAACGGAAGATATAATCAAGCAAAAGCTGCAGGACAACGGCTATTTAACAAGTAGCACAAAAAACACACTAAAAACTGTCAGGCTAACTGCATCAAGAGGCCAAGGCCTAAAAAATTGGATACTACAAGCTCCCATCCCCATTGCAGAAGCCATTATTGAAATTAGAAATCTGCAGGGGTTACAGAGATGTCAGATTAGACCATACACGCAAGTGACACGTTGCTCTATCTGCCAGGGCTTGGATCACTCTCCCTCACAGTGCGAGCAAGAACAGTTTTGCTCTCATTGTGCACAAAAGCACAAAAATGATAATTGCCAAGAGGCGCCGAGCTGCATTAACTGCGCGAGGGTCAACCTCAAAAACACCTCGAAAGGAATACGACCCTTCAGTACAAATCACCCGGCATACTCATTCTCATGTCCAGCCTCTGAACAAGAATACAAGAGATGCAGAGAGGAATTGGACAGGAGATTCTATAGTGCATCGAACGAACCCCCAAAAGAACAGCCAGGACAATCTTCAAACAGCGCCAGACCTATACGCAAGACAGCAAATAATGCCCGGCCTCAACGACAAAGACCAATGCAATATGAAAAGCAGAAAGCACAAGTCAATTCCAGTCCATATCCTTGGCTTTTCAATCCTTACAATCCCTTCTTGCCTTATCTCCAGAATAATGCGCAACAAACAGCTACAAATTCTACGCACAACTACTACTACGAGGGAAATCAGCGGTTCCTACAGCCATCTGGACTTCTGGGCTACTCATCTGGAGCACTGGACAACTCAACAACTCTGGGCCACCCGTCAGCAGCACGAGGTTGTTTGAATAGCAGTTCCTCCGGCCCAAGCCTACAATATCCAAACTATGGGGCAAGCGGGTAAGCCTCAAATTGATTTATTTACCTCAGAACCTAAATCTCGTAAAAGAAAAAAAATCAAAACTAAAAGTGAAAAAGTTCTCTCCTCCCCCTCCCAGGAAGCAACATCTTCCAATATCCCACAACAATCAATCTCTGTAAAAAGTTTGGGATTCCTGCAGATCAACCTCAATAGATGCATGGCGGCAAATTCAGCAGCACAGGATTACATGGAGAAAAACTCCATTGATGTCGGGCTGCTTCAAGATTCCTATTGCACTCGAGAGGGTGCCCTGTATGGTTTCCCAGCCTCCTGGGCCAAGTTCAGCTCGAAACAACATTCCGCGCACATAGTCATTAACACCCAAAACCTAAATTATACTCATCTTTTTACTGGGGAGCATTGTGTCTTCCTGACACTGACCACATTTGAGGGCCAATTGATTATCGGCAGTGCTTACGCAGCCCCGTCTTTGAATCTTGATGACTGTCTTGAAGAGTGGCAACACCTTATAACACAAAAATCTCTCTTTCTTTGTGGCTGCGACCTGAACGCGAACTCTCCACTCTGGTGTTCACCAAGAGAGGATTCCAGGGGTTGCAGCCTAATCGAATTTTTAGTATCCAATAATATCTGTCTTGCAAACATCGAGAACTCACATCCAACCTTTGAAAAAGATAATGCCAAGGGCTGGCCGGATTTTACTCTGGTCAACCCAAAAACCTTTGCAAAAATAAATGATTGGTCAGTACTAGACATACATAATTGTTCAGATCATAATTATATCACATATTCTCTAAATTCTACACCCTCCATTTCTCACTCTAAAAGATTCGCTACAGTACACGGTAATTTCAATAAATTTAAATCTAATCTTAAATTAACAACGTCTTCTATCCAAAATTTAATGTCAACAATAACTAACATCACACAGTTAGAGCGCGTTACAGAAAACTTAATCGACTCGATCCATTCAGCTGCCTCTTCAACTTTCAGACTTAAGAAATCGGGTCGGCAATTCGCCTTCAATTTCTGGTCCCCCCAACTCCGCTCCATGCGTAATAAACTGACAGCCCTTAAGAGACAATTAAAATATCTAGACCCAGTCCTACACCCTCAACAAAAATTAAAGATTAAAGAACTCTCGGCAAATTTCAAAAAACATGTAAACAAAGCTAAAAAACAAGCATGGAAAAAATTCTGCTCTTCACAAACAAACACTTTTGGCACAGCTCAAAAATTTTTCACAAACAAATATTTTACACCCACAGAGCTGAAACTTGAGCGTCCTCCAGCACAGTCCTCAAAACAAAATAATCTTGAATATATCACGGATATTCTTTTTCCTCCCAGTAAATACCCTAATTTTTCAATCCCCTCTTTCTCAGCTCCCTCGGATGCACCCTACACGGAGGCTGAGGTTCGAGCCACTCTACATAGTTTCAATATTAAGAAAGCAAAAGGTCCAGATCATATAGACTTTAAAATTCTTAGGCATACATATTACACCATCCCACAAATCATCATTGACTGGATAAATCTCTGCTTGAAATTTCACTATTTTCCGAAAATTCTTCGCAAGGGAGAGGTGGTGTATTTTTTAAAGCAAGGGAAACTACCCTCTGAACCATCTTCTTACAGACCGATCTGCCTGTTACCATTAGGAAAATTACTAGAAAAACTCATTGTTATAAGACTTAATTACTTCCTGGAAACCAATAATTTACTCCATCCACACCAATACGGGTTCAGAGAGGGCAGGTCGTGTGAAAAGGCTTTACAACAGATAATGAGTTCCTGCGCCGTTAACATTGATGCTGAAAAATATACCACTCTTATCTCCCTTGACATAAAAGGTGCTTTCGATAATATCGAGTGGCCTCATATTCTAAACACCTTGTATGAACTCAACTGCCCGAGTTACTTGGCGGGGGTCATTGCCTCTTATTTATCCCACAGGAAAATTATTATCAATTAGGGCAGTGGTTTTTTTTCTGAAAAGCCACAAACTAAAGGCTGCCCACAGGGTTCATGCCTGGGCCCTATTCTTTGGAACCTTATAGCCAATAAGATCTTGCTATGCATGAATTCTAGGGGTTTTTCCGCATTTGCATATGCAGATGACTTCTCGCTGATCGTCTCGGGCAGAGTCAGGAAGGACCTGGAGGACCAAGCCAGTGAGGCACTTTCTCTTTTTAGTCACACATTAGAATTCTTGGACTTATCACTTTCTACTACTAAAACACAGGCTCTTACATTCTCTCATCCCAGATTGCTTAAAAGGATGCCTGTGATGAGAATCGACGGCGCCAGTGTGAATCACGTACCCCATCTTAAGATCCTGGGCATCACTATTGATAGGGGACCCAATTGGCTGGCCCACATGGATTACCTTAAAATTAAAACAATGTCTCATTATCACAGTGCAACCAAAATGGTAGGAAGGAGATGGGGAATATCCACCTCCTTCCTTAAAACATGGTATTATGCAATAATAGACAAAATAATAACCTATGGGGCTGGCATTTGGGGAGGTTGTCTCAGGATGCCCAAACCAAAATCAACTCTATCCAAAGGACCATTCTCCTACAACTCTCCAGGGGCTACAAGACGATCTCAACTGACGCCCTCACTGTCATCACAGGTATTCCTCATGCTCATCTTCAGGCTGAATATAATTTCTTAAAAACTAATATCCTACAATTAAACAATATAAATTTAGCAAATAATTTTTTCCCCAATACTGAAATTCAAACTACTTCTAAAAGCTGGGAAATTAACCCTGCCAAAGATGTTGCTTCCAAAATAATTAACTGTAACAAAAATAGCTACAATCCTTCTGCTTCTGTGGCCATCTACACCGATGGTTCCAAGACAGATCACGGCGTTGCCGCAGCTTTCTGTGTGCTGTTTAAGGATTATGTGGTCCATCGGTGGGCTGGCAGACTCGCTGACCACAATTCAGTCTTTCAGGCTGAATTGTTTGCAATCCAAAAAGCAATTGAATGGGTTGAAGATAATATCGAGACCCACTCTTCTTTTAACATATTTAGCGACAGTCAATCGGGTCTGCTAGCCATTGCCCGTCACAGGAGTAGGCATCCTCAAATAATCTCTATAAAATCCAAACTAATGTCTCTCGTTAATCACTTATCTCTGGCACACGTTTCTGCCCACAGAGGAGTACTCGGGAATGAAACTGCTGACTCCCTGGCAAAAGCTGCTACCGAAGATAATTCCATTTACTATACTCTTCCCGCTCCACCCTCCTTTATCAAAAAAGTATTAAAACATAGATTAATACAAAAGTGGCAGGATTTATGGGACTCTTCAGAAAAAGAAAGATTCACCTTCAACTTAATCCCTGTAGTCTCCTCTAATTCCTGGTCGCTCTCCCCTTCAGTTACTGCATTCCTAACGGGCCATGGCCCCTTTCCATCCTACCTAAACCGATTTCATTGCCGACGTTCTCCTCTGTGTCCTTGTGGGCAGGAGGGAACTCCCAACCACTAATATTTTTCTTGTATTCTCACATCAGCCTACCATATAAGAAACCCAATACCAAGACCTTCTGATTGGCTGGAAAACATCCTTTTTAGAAAAAGTTTGCTAATAAAACTAAATAAAATATTCGAAATCTTAATGGATATCTGTAATTTAACAGATTGATTATTTACCTACTTGCGCTATTTATTCGTTCAGTGAAGAGAAATTTCCCACCAGAATAATGATTTAAAAAAAGCTCCTGTATCTTCTTCTAAGTCTTACGAAAATTCAACGTCTGAAGTTCAGTGCCACCATGCCCTGTGTCACGTAGGGTAAATAACCCGGGAACTAAATTTTACTACAGCCATGCAATGAACTTACTTCTGAAATGTCATCCATTCACTGAAATGTTTTTAATACTTCATGCCACGTGTCGCGTGGGACATAGACCGGCAATTTTAAATTCTGAATAATCGCCCACTGTCGGCTCTAGGCTGGATTAGGCCTGGCGAATTTTGTATTTTTTTTTTCTTTTGAGTTTTTTAATAAACTGCGAGTAGTCCCCTTAGAAGCGCTCTACATCGCTCCAAGAGTGATGAGCGGGGGCTGCTCCCTGTTAATCATTAAATGAAATATTTTTAGTTTTATATCCTATTTTATATCCGCCACCGATGGTTGACGCAGCTTTATATCATATTTAACACTGTCAGCCACCGATGGTTGACAGGGCGCTGAACGTTTTAATTTTTTATTGGTACTGCTTTTACTTTCGGGGTAAAACTTTCACTGAAATGTTTGAAGTACAACATGTTCTGCACACTCCTAAAATTTCAAGATGATTCCTTCAGTACTTAAAGATATATGACTAGAATCTAGAATGGCTGACATGGTGCTCAACGTGTTAAAGGAAATTTAACTGAAGTAGTAATTGTTTATATAACATGCAAAGTACTTGTTCAGAGCAAAGATTTAAAAAAAAAAAAAAAAAAAAAAATCCTTGGAACACTTTATATCTGCACATTTTTGTAATAATGGTCACTGTTCGTCTATTTATTTAATTTTTAAATAATTTGAAAATGTAATTTAAAGCGCATTTTATTGAAATTATTAAAGGTATTTTATTGTATTAGGTAGATTCCTTATAGGAGATCTACCTATTGCAATGGTTCTCATGACACGACTTTTGAAAAATTTCTTCATATCTTCACCGATCATGACCCCTAGAATCCAAAACCACCCTCCATTCAAAAGTTTATATATATATATATATGTATGTATGTATAACGCTTTTTCCCATGTTAAGTTGTGAACACGATAACTGAAGTAATTTTTATTTAAATTTAACCAGCTCAGGATATGTTGTCAGGACAGTAAAAATCTCGGTCGAGTTCGTAGATGGGGTATCCAGCTGAAAGGGGGTGGAAATTTTCATTTGCCCATAATTTCTTTAATATTGAAAATAGGAAAAACTTTCAAATCAGGCGAATGAGCGCCTTACCCTTAAGAACAATTTTTGCATTTAAACCTTTTCGATAGCTCCAATTGCTTAGAAGTTACAAGCTAAAAAGTGATTTTTTGTCAATTGTTCTATATAGCCGACATTTTCTATATAGCTTTCAGTGCAAAAATTTATAATCTGATGCATATGTCACGTGCAAACGATAATAAACTAGTTGGCATAGGTGGACTCTGCTCAGTTCCCCATCATATTCATGTTCTCAGAAATTTCTAGTGCGAGGCACATTATAATCATGTTAAAAGAAATGAATTTGACCAGAGCTTGATACAGTGACATAATGAAATCCCCGCCTAATAGGCTATCCACCGTTCACTTCGATATATTTATCTTATTCTAATCTATTAAGGGTCAATTCCGTTGTTTAGTTTTCATGCTACTATTTCCAATGCAATAATCCTCAAAATTCATATTTATATGAAAAATTTACAATTTCACTATGTTGATAAAATCGTAAATTACGAAAAAATTACGAAATTTTCCTATTAGAATATTTGTATTCAATCATGTTCAAACAAATATTATAAATGTAATTTTGAAGTTGTCTAATGTATTTATGATCCTCAAAATGGAAGTTTATGCTCAATTTTGCCTTATTCTGACATGTTAAGTAAATCGTAAATTCCAAATAACTTACGAATTTTTTAAATTGGAAAAATCATAGTTGATGATATTCATGCCAGTATCCCAAATAATATTTCGAAAGTGGTTTGACATCTTTACGATGAAAATATCCCTCAAGATTGACGTTTATGTGAAATTTTCTCTTTTCTGCCATGTTAACAAATTTGTAAATTTCCAATAACTTACGAAATTTTTATATTGGAAAATTCATAGTCATTAATATTCATGCCAGTGTCCTAAATAATATTTCAAAAGTAGTCTGACATCTTTACGATGAAAATATCTCTCAAAATTGACGTTTATATGAAATTTTGCCCTATACTGCCATGTTAAGAAATTCGTAAATTTCCAATAACTTACGAAATCTTTATATTGGAAAATTCATAGTCACTAATATTTATGCCAGTATCCTAAATAATATTTCAAAAGTAGTCTGACATCTTTACGATGAAAATATCTCTCAAAATTGACGTTTATGTGAAATTTTTCCCTATACCGCCATGTTAAGAAATTCGTAAATTTCCAATAACTTGAGAAAATTTCAGAGTAGCATATTTACAGTTACAGATGTTCATTCCGGCATCAAAACCGATATTTTAAAACTGGTCTGACATTTTTACAGTAAAGCGTTTCCATTTAATGCACGTTTAAGTGAATTTTTGTCCTATTCTCCCATGTTAAGAAAATCGTAAATTTCTAATAACTTACGAAGTTTTTAAATTCGAATGTTGCAAATGAATGGGGTTCTTGCCAGTGTCGAAAGTAATATTTTAAAACTGATCTGACCTCTCTGCGACAATTTGTTCTTGAGATATCGTGTACACAGACTAACAAACTAACGGACTAACACACTAACCCACTAACCCACTAACAGACTAACAGACTAACAGACACCCTACAGACAGACACCATAGAAATTTTGTCATTTTCGGATTCCTCACACCTGAAAACATGTAGAAAAGTAAAAAAACCGAGGTCGAAAATTTTCACGATTACCTAAGTTCCCCATACCTATAGTATGATGGGGAACTAAAAAGATCACTGAAAATATAATAAAATTTTAATCATGTTTTTAAACAATATAATACAGTGAAACCTCTCAAGTTGGACACCCCTATAAGTTGGACACCCCTCTAAGTTGGACGCTTTTTCTCGGAACGGAATGTATCCATTAACATTATGTCTAACCCCTATAAGTTGGACACCTCTCTAAGTTGGACACTTTTTCTTGGAACCGTAGGTGTCCAACTTAGAGAGGTTTTACTGTAATCTGATTAAAAAAAAAAAAAATGTTAAATTTAACGGAAAATATGACGTCACAATTACAAGAATGTACTAAACTACTGGGAAAAATGAAATAAAATTTTATCTGCGATTTTAAACAAATAAAATAATATTTGATAAATAAATATGTAAATAAAATCAACATATAGTCAATCTTAGGGCTGAGCAGATTTAGACTTAGCTTTATGACATAGATGCTATAATGTAAAAGATAAATGTCATCGTAAAAAAAAAAAAAAGAGAAAGAAAGAAATTCGTGTAAAATGTTGCTAAACAAATTAAACTGGTACGATAGAAAAAGTAATAAATTTGGGGACATTTAGGTATTATCCGTTTGACAAATAAACTAGGGACGATTTTAATGAATTTTCCGTTGAAGTTTACTTTCATAAAATCTTAAATTTAAACTAAAGTATTTCATTACTCGAATTCCCTTATTTTGATAAATAAAATTATACCATTTTTAAAAAAAATAAAGAACACACTTCTATTGAAAAGTGAACTAATAAAGACTTTAGAAAACTATTACATACTTTTAAATCTTTATTAAAAAAAATTAATTGTTGCCACTCTACATTATATAAATACGTCCAAATCCTGTGTCACATACGATAGGTTTGTATAAGTATGGATCTTTTGTTTGCCCCTGGAACCTGCCCCTGATGAGAAAAGTGCCTGGAAATACTTGTATCTAGTATTGTCATTTATTATGAAGTCGTGTGCAAAATTTCAGGTTCTTCGGACGACAAGTGGTTACCAAAAATTGATTGCAAAATACCGTTACAAACATTAATAGTTGCATCATATCAAGTTAATAAAAGTGTGTTAATTAAAAACCATGTTAAACGCTTTAATTAATCATTTAAAAATATAAAATTTAAATAATACGTCAATCTTAATACAAATATCGTTTGTGGTGAATAGTTTAGAATGTCGGTTTAGGCAAGAATTTAAAACTTACGATTGAGAGTAATAAGTTACAGCTTCCTTTGACTTTTTATCTCGTCGGAACAAGATATTGGTCTGTAAAGAGATATGAGGTATTCGCATGGAAAGAAAATATAATGACGCCAAAGCTGCCTTTCTCCATCACCAAGCTCGCCAAATTTTGTCTTGTGACAACGAATTTTGTCGCCAAGTCAAAAATTTCGTCGTTAACTATCAAATTTTGCCGCCAGATCACAAATTTCATTGATAAGTCGCAAGTTTTGCCACCAAAATCTCGCCAAATCATACAATTTACTAAATTCATAACAATTAACATTGAAATTCAGCGATGCCAAATGGTCCAATGTTAACTAATGTTAATGTTCCAGCTTATGTGAACCAAAACAGTTTCACTTTACAATTTTTACTCATCTGACAATAAGAATCATAAAAAAAAACAATACAAAACTTTCAATAATTCAATAAAAATTACAATGAAATAACTATCTAAAAACCGCTACCACTTAACTGTATTTCACTTGACCATAGTAACGCCAGGCTTACCAGTGCTTGACCATAGTAAGGTCACAAGTGCATTTTCACGTTTCTATTATTTTTCTTTAAAAGAAAGAGATTGAACCTCAGTTATATGGAATTTATATAAAAATTATAATTTTAATTAAACTTGGGTGGGGAGGGGGGTGTAGCCCAATAGCCCCCTCCGGGATTTACCATTGCTGGGATTATATATCTTTAAGACTTCTATTTTTTGAATTATTATGAGCTTGAATTTAAAAAAAAAAAATTGAAGCATTTACAGACCAATAAATCTAGCCTAAAATTTTAAGTAGATTGAATAAAATCCTTTTTTTTGCTAAAAATTAAATTTCTTGAAAACAGAATAGCGACGTAAAAAATTCAATGTGTGAGAGCAAAGCCACTGGCTAAGTATTAATGCATATGTAAAATTTATTTACATTTGTAACATTAATGTAAAGGAATTGCCTTTAAGCTTGCCGAAAAGGGATTTTTTGTAAAATGCATTTTACTGCTCTGTATAAACGCAAACCATCGTAAAATACAGAAAAAAAATTCTCGTCAGGAATAGGGCTAAAAAAACATTTTAATGAAACCTATAATGCTTTATGATAAAAATTGTAATATACAAAGGAGTATGTTTAATAAATTTTGCTTTAATTATAGAATGTTGACCATTCTTACCACTTTGTACATAAAATTAAAATAACTTATAATAACAAATTCGCTACTAATTGTCTTAAAAATATTTCTAAAATCTTTTCATTCTATATTTTATACACCAAATAAAGCATTTGATTAAAATTACAACATCTGTTTGCTTTAGGTTATTTTGTTGTTTTAAAATATCAGAGATTAAAAGATAAAATAAATAACTAAATAAAATTAAATGTTATGACAACACACAAAAAAAAAAAAAAAAAAAGTTAACAAATACAAAGCATTTTGACAATGTTTTGATTATATTAATAAAGATTATTGTTTAATTTTACTGTAATTTTTATAAATTTGTAATTAAAAAAAAAAAAACAATTTTTTAAGTAAATGGTTTTTTGTTCATGTTCTTGGAATTGGAGAACAAATAACTAAAATTATTTTTTTATTCAAAAAAAAAAAAAAAAAAAGAAAAAAGTGTGGCCCGAAGGCATGACATCGCAACTTTTCTTCTCCACGCGAGGATGACATCCCCGCTTTATTAGCGCACCGAAACGAATAACGACGACCAGGCATTGTTAATTCATTGTTTCTTGGCATTCTACACGATAAAACAAACGTAACACCGAAGCGCTTTTTAAACGTTTTATCACGGTTTCAATGTTTCAAATATCGTATTGTGTATCGAAAATTATTCAAAATTACCATTTTTTTTCTTTCTTTTTTTACAGTTTCGTAAAGATGCGTTTTCTACCATCGATAAAACGTAAAATTTCACTTCTGTGAAAAACTTTCAAGGCATTACTATGACATAATAGGTTCTGACACACTACGATTTTAGCTAATGATAAAAAGTGCCAAATTTACAGTTTCAGTGTGTTGCTACATTTTCAGTAGCCAAATTTCTAATACCATAATTTCTTTTAACTTTTATCGTAAATTCGAGTGCACCGAATTACTTTTCTCCTGAGAGGATTATTAAAATAGTCCCCTGAATTCATATTTACTGTTTTTACGATGATGTGTGTATGATGTAGCGTACTTTGTTGTACTAAATAGGCTACTTTAAAAATTCTGTAGTGTGTTTTTCACGAAATAACTCAACCTTTTAAGAAATAAATATACAGTTTAATTTCACTCGTGTTTACTCTATTTGTATTTCAGACACTCAATCTGAGCGTTACAATTTACGCACCATATAGTTTAAAATTCACCAAAAGTTGGAGAGCAATTCTCCCAACCAGCACACATAAAAGAAAAAATATCCTACTCAAAATTCATAGAACAACCGAGATTCTCGAGCTCCTCACAAACAATTCCCGTTCTCTTTCATTTTCATTATTTTTTTCTTTCCTTAATAACCAATTGTTTACCATGGATGAATTTTGCATACTTCTTCGAATAAAGTTAGATCGCTGTAACATTACAGCTTCTCCTATCGCCTGGAGAGTGGTGCACTTACTTGCTGCAGAAAATTTCTTGAAACTGAGAGGTTTGAATAAAGTAGGAAAGTTCGACAAAATGCATACACTAAATTAAATTTAAATATTACATTCAGATGAAAAAATTGATTCTATATATTAGCAACAAAGGATGACATTAAATATATAATATGTACACTATATACATTTATATATATATATATATATACATAATTCTTTTGATAGTAGAAGCAAAGAATGAGAACGAAAAATAGTTTGTCAAACAATTCACCAAAGAGACATACACTACACACGCCAAACAAAACAACAAGATTTCCCAAATTGATTCAATTATCAAGTTGAATAATAGCACTGACGCCAATCCACTGTACAACGATACCTGTTACAATACCTGAGTCCATTTAACCAACCATCGAAATACGTTTGGAGTTCGAAAACTAAATCTTTATGCAAAAACCCTGAACTACGCTGATGTCTCTTGAATTTCATTTTGAAAGCTTCTGGACTTAGTTTAAAACTTTTCAATAACAGTTGTTTGACATATTCATAATTTTGGACACTTTCTTCTGGTTCCCTTATGATTATTTATACGATATCCATTGGCAAAAGCGACAATAAATTTAAAACCCAATCATCTTCTTCTAATAAACCTTTCTTCGCCTGACTTTCAAATAACGTGAGATATAAACTAATATCCATTTTGTCTGGATTGAATTTCTGCATAACATTTTTAAAATCGCCATTGTTCTTAAATAAACTACTACTTGCATTTTCTTAAGCTATACAGTGTTTTTTATTTCCAACCGCATTTTTTTTTTTTTTTTTTTCACTTATTTCTAATTCTTTAAGCTCTCTTTCATGATCCTTGGCGACTTTTTGTAATTCTAACTTCCGCTGTATTTCCAATTCTTTGGCGACTTTTTCGCAATGTAATTGTTCTTTTCTTTCTTCCATAATCGTTCCTAATATTTCTTTAGCTACTTCTTCTGAATAATTTGGCGAGTCCAAAATTAATTTAATTAATTCACAAATTTTCATGGAAGGTTCGACGTTTACATCTAGTTCAAATGCGAGACTTTGTAAATCAATCTTTCTATTTCTTGTTAAAAATTTGACTATTTTTTTTTAAATGAAGTAAATCAATCAAGTAATTTTGTAAATTAATCTTTCTATATCTTGCTGAAAATGCAATTTTTTTTTTTTTTTTTTTAAGGAAATGCATCAAATGCAAGGAAAAACAATAAAATTAGCGTAAATACTTTTTTTCTACCAATATTCTTTTTCTTTTTTTTTTTGTTAAGAATTATAAGTTTTACATTTTTCTTGGAAAAAAAAAAAAAAAAAAAAAAATACGCTGATTCGGATCCTTAATGGCTGCAAATACTGTAGCATACTTCGTTGTACTAAATGAGCTACTTTCAAAATTCTGTAGTGTATTTCGCACGAAATAACTCATCCTTTTACAGAAATAAATATACAGTTTAATTTTTCACTCGTGTTTCACTATTTGTATTTCGAACACTCAATCTGCGCGCTTAATTTACAGACCATATAGTTTGCAATTCACCAAAAGTTGGAGAGCAATTTTCCCAAGCAACGCACATGCGAAAAAAAAAAATCAACTCAAAATTCATAGAACAACCGAGATTATATTTCTTCTCGAACTCATCGCAAACAATTCCCGTTCTCTTTCATTTTCATTATTTTTTTCTTTCCTTAATAACTAATTGTTGACCATGACTGAATTTGGCATGCTTGTTTGATAACACTTAGCTCGCTGTGACGTTACAGCTTGTATGTATATGTAAGCGAACAATATAGCGTCTAAACGCTTTGTTCGATTGAGCTGAAAGTTGGTACGTATGTTATAGGTCACCATAGCACGAACTCTTTTGATTTTGGTGAGTCTAGCGCTTACAGTTTTTCACGGGAGCACAACGAAAATTTACCATTATGATCTATGGGCTCAAATTGTTTGAAGGACAAGAGCGTTAAATTAAGCAACATATTTATGAAGAAAAGTACACATACACCCTATTGTAATCTTCTCTTTAACTTATTTAATGATTTCTCTTACTTTAATTCATTTATACAACCGTTAATTACTTAATGTTCGAAAAGTCGAGTGGAGTCGCTCCACATTTTTTTGTTATAAAAAAAAAAAAAAAAAAATGCATTAATCATTGGATGTGCAATAATATTTATTTCTTCTAAAAATAGTTTTTATAAATCAAATTTACTATTCGTTTTAGGCTTTAAAAAAAATTAATTTAAGCTGAACATGGTATGTGATTGTACATGTTTGCATCAAGCAATGTCATTAGGCTTATGTTACTCGAAATATTACTATTATCATTATTATTATTATTATTATTATTATTATTATTATTATTATCATCCTCATCATCATCATCATCATTATCATCATCATATCATTATTATTATTATTATTATTATTATTATTATTATTATTATATTATTATTTCATGGGCCATACTTTGTAACTCATTTCCAATTAAACATTTTATTTCAACAATTATTTTTAGATTTTTATATAAAATGAACTGATGTTGAGAAATATGTGAATAACGCGTGGGATTGTTAACTGCCTGAATAATAAATTAATAATATTTTAGAAATGACTCTTAAAAAACTCCTCATATCTAAATTTATCTGCATTTTATAAAGAAAATATTTATATTTAACATTTTATTCAAGTTTCTTTACGTATTTTTTTCTTTTTTATTTTTCTACAAATATTTTTATAATACTTTCTAACCTCGTTTAAATAATTTAATTTTGTTTGCTTTAAATTTTGTATATAATATAAAGAGAAATTTTAATAGTTCATACTATTTAACTAAGTATAAATATATGGATTATAAATTACCTTCATAATTTTTTTATATTCGTGCTTTCTTATTTGTCTTTAATAATGTGATACATGTGGTATTTTTATCCCCTTTATTCATACATTTTATTAGTTTTAATAAAACTATTTTCAACAGATTTTTTTATTTTAATTTATCATAGTCAAATTATTTTACGATTGTGATGAAAGTATTTATTTTACATGAGCAAACTTTTTTAAATAAATATTTTTAATCTTATAGTAAAATAATAAATATTATTTATGAATATTATAACTGTTAAAAATGCAAACAATCATAGCTTTGTTTTTGTTTTTTTTTTTTTTTTTTGTATGAAAAACGCCTTGCTTTAAACACTGAAAAATAAGTAGATATCTGAATTTGTATACAGAAAAAGGCTAAATTAAATGATAATGATTTATTATATTTTTAGTTCAGAAAGGTTTTTAAGGCAATAGTTTTCATTTTAATTCCATTAGTACTACATGCATTTGCATAGATACTATTAATTGTGTTTTATATCACAGTAGAAATTTCAAAGTTTTGTATTGTTTTACTGATTTTTTACTTTGGGATACACATTTATTGCCTTTATTTTTTCTAAATTTTCCTTGTAAGTATTTTGTAGGAGAACATTGCTTAAATTTCTAAACATGTATCATTAAATTGTATGCATTCAAATACAGTGATAAACTAGTATGATGTGGCCACTATAAGGCTTTCTTCTGTATAATTTTACACACAAAATTCATGCAATACAAATTATTCATTAAATTATTAAATTATTTTCAGTGATAAATGCAGACGATTTTTATCTCACAGAATTATAATACTAAGTGCCGAAGAAAGTAAAATTTTTTTGCCAATATCAAAAGAAGTACGATAAAAAAGTAAGAAAAAAATTGTTTCAAATTATCACAGATTTATGGTTCAACCATTAATTTTAACGATATTAACGAGACTTTTCGAAAGATAGCCATATTGAAAATTTACTCTCGGAGAGGGGGGGTTGGCGCTACTTCCCCCCAGGGGCAGAAGCAATGCTCCTACATGTGCAATCTTTTTTCTATAGTTTACTACTACTATTATCAGTAATTCATAATAATTTACAATCACACGTTAAAGATAACTCTCATTGTGTACATTTATACGAAATTTTGTCCCATACTGCCAAGTTAAAAATTTAGAGAAAATCGAATCACAGCGTCACCTGTTGAGCGATTGTTCCCCAAATCTAATCAGCACCAGTTTATGTCAGGCTCCAACTAAATACATAGTTAAATTTCGTTCATTGGTTCGGGAGATACAGCATTCACAATATTTGTGATACACACGCAGACAGACATTCATTTTCTAAAAACAGTCAAATCGTGTTCAGGACATCCTAAAACGTGTAAATCCATTGAAAACTGAAGTTCATAAATTTTCACGAATCCAATACTTTCTCTCTGTATATACAGAAGAAAGTAATAACCGGTGTGCTAGATCAGTGGTTTCAAAAAAGATTCACGAAACATACGAAACATGCTTTTTTTTTGGGG
The DNA here is from genome assembly GCA_963930645.1 of Salticus scenicus. Taxonomy (NCBI): domain Eukaryota; kingdom Metazoa; phylum Arthropoda; class Arachnida; order Araneae; family Salticidae; genus Salticus; species Salticus scenicus. Next base: position 195,982,965 of record OZ005652.1, read on the forward strand.
GGGGGGGGAAATGCATTTATTTTTACTGTATAACATATTACATTAATTTTATGTTTGGAATTTAAATAATCTCATTTCAAAATTACTTAAAAAACATAAAAACTAAGTTTATATGTTACATGTTTTAAGCATGCTGTTTAACTGCCAACACTCATCTATTACATGCTTTCATCAAAGGTATGTATTACAAGAAAAGAAATCATGTAAAACATATTATTTGATTCCTGAAAAAGATTTATGTAGCATCCAGTTTAAATTTTTGGGCTACATGCATTTTCTTTCGTGTTATCAATCATACGATACACTGTAATAGCGGTTTATTTTTGCAAATAAACGCCCCACAATCACGCACATGTATGTCGTGACAGACACAAATTTGTACCAGGCCATACATCGAAAAAAAGAATCTTCAAAATAAGAAGAAGAAGAAAATCAATATTTGGTGTTTCTTTTTGTGGAATCCTCGATATTAAAGATAAACAATTTTGTTAAAGGTTAAAGATTTTCTTTTTAACCTTTCTAGAAAGTTATCATTATATTTGCTTTACATAAAAAAATGTTAAGCATTCAAAATACATACATTATTTAAAATTAATATAAATATGACATGAATAAATAAATACAAATAACACGAAATATATTGAATTTGAGCAGAAATTTATTTTTATGCATGATGTCATTTTTCTATTATTTTATATCAATCATTCTAAATAAAATGCATATAAATACATAAATAAAATATCATATATTGTTTTTTGTCTGTTTGTCTGCTAATAGTGCACTGTACATACGGATTTTATGTCTCGGAAACTCTGATTTTTATAACCAGATTGTCGTTTCAGAAGCCGTCTTCTTATTTTTTACTTTCTTCTATATGTATATATAGAGAAAATATTGGATAAGTGAAAATTTTCGAACTCCAGTTTTCGATGGATTTACACGTTTTGGGATGTCTTGAACACGATTTGACTATTTTTAGAAAATGTCTGTCTGCGTGTATCACAAATATTGTAGACGGGAACCAAGGAACGAACCAAAGAACGAAATTTAACCAAACTTGGTATTTAATTGGACACTGACATAAACTGGTGTTGATTAGATTTGTGGAAAAATTGCTCAACAGGTGGTGCTGTTATTACATTTTTCCTAAATTTTTAACATGGCAGTATAGAACAAAATTTCGTATTAATGTACATAATGAGAGTTATTTTAGTCGTGTGATTGTAAAATTCATGTGAATTATTGAGAATGGTAGTAGTTAACTAGGGGAAAAAATGTACAGGGAAAAAATGGGAGCATCGCTTCCCCCCAGGGGGGGGGGGAGAGTGTAGATAGATACACTACCTTTCCATAAATAACCGGTCACATTCGATTTCAGACGGTTTTTGAAATATAGCAAGAAGTGCTGGACAAATCTTCTTGGAACTTCAGACGTGTAAATAACATGTTGTATTTCATCTATTGCAGTGAAAATATTGCCCCGAAAGTGAAAGGGGGACCAGTAAAACATTAAAGAAAAATGAAAGTATTTGCCATCACCAGCTAAAAAGGAATGCTTGAAATACAATCTGGCTGTTGCATGTGATTATGAACCTCTTTCTTATTACCTGTATAAATTTTTATGTCTTTATTGCATGCATTGAGGGAGACATAAAAGATTCTCTAAAAAACTGAGAGAAAGAAATTGTCACTTTTTTGTCTCTAACACGCAAGGTTTGAAAACCAGTGCAAAGCCCTCTTCAGGAAAATTGACTTACAATATTAGGCATAGCATACTTGTAATTAGAATTAAAAAAATATTAAATATCTAATGAAATATGAGCATTTCTACTAAGTAATTTTTTTTACTGCGCGTGCGTAAGATTTAGCGAAATTTCATTTGCATAGTTTAATAACTAAATGTATTAAGCTACTTGTATAAAAACCCCAACCAAATATCGAGGAAACTCAAATGGTTGTACGCGATAGAATGTGCTGAATTTCAGCTATTTCCAAAAATAAGAAAATGATAAGGGGGTTTTTCAATATTTATTTACAACCATCGAAAACTGCATTACCATTCATTGAATAAAAATAAAAACATGAGTAAAACCCCTTATAGTTTAGCTTTTTTTCAAGAAAAACGGAACAGCAGCTGATTCCATCGGGTACAAATTTCTAAGTTTAGACAATACTTGCCTGGGGGTTTTATATAAGTAGCTCAATGTACTTGGCTATTAAAATATGCAAATGAAATTCCGCTAAATCTGACGCATACGCAGTTAAAAATTATTTAGTAAAATTGCTCATATTCCATTAGATATTTTATATTTTTTTTATTCTGATTGCAGTATGATGTGTCTAACATTGTATGTCAAAATTTCTGAAAATGGCTTTGCTCTGGTTTTAATATCTTGCGTGTTATAGACAAAAATGTGACTCTTTTTTTTTTTTTTTTTTTTTTTTTCTTTTAAAGGAACCATTACATCAGTGGCGGCTCGTGCACCGAAAAAAGGTGAAGAGGCATACTGTATTTTACACTGTATTCATTTATAGAACATAAATTTACATTTAAATAGGTATTTTTAGTTAGATTTAGTTAAGACCATGCTTAATAAAAATTATGCTTTAAAAATACTTATATATTATTTTTGAGCTCTTTGTCTATTTTCGGTTCACGAGCCACCACTGCATTACATCTCCCTGATTACATGCAATAGAGACCTAAAAATTTATACAAATAATAAGAAAGAGCCCCATAATCACATGCTGATCGCATTTCAGGCATTATTTTTTACACGGTGATAGCAGACAATTTGTTTTTTCTTTAATTTTTTACTGGTCCTCCTTTAACTTTAGGGGCAAAACATTCACTGAAAGAGATGAAGACAACATGTTCTTCACACTTCTGAAGTTTCAAAATGATTTCTCCAGTATTTTTTGAGATATTTCATAAAACGTCTGAAATCGAATGTGTCCGGTCATTTATGGAAAGGTAGTGTAGATAGATATAGTAGATATATAGATATACATATTAATATATTGATATTAATATATTAATAATATATATACCGATATTGTTTTAAATTCATGTAATTCTTCTGCGGATATTGTGGTTCTGAGTTTTGAAATGTCAGTTGGCACTAATTTCTTTTGTAAACAGATTATTTAGTATGATTCGCATATAAGTCTTTTTTTACAAAATATTTGTGCCATGGAGATTTTTTTTTTTTTTTTTTTTTTTTTTTTTTAATCTTAATTGAACATCAAAATTTTAATTTTAAGACTTTTAGAATTTAAAAATGATAATTACATAATTCTGCAAAAAATACACGTATTAGTTTTTTTCAGATGCATATATATATATATATGCATCTATATATATATACATATATATATATGTATAGACAGTAACAAAAGTGTCCGAACACTAGCAAAAAGTCCTGTGTAAAGAAAGTACGCTTAATACAGTTTTGCTAAGTAAATCCTTGTCGAATCCTGTTTTTAGACTGACTAAGAACAGGATCCGACAAGGATATATTTAACAAAACTGTATTAAACGTACTTTTTTTATATTGGAATTTTTGCTAGTGTTCGAACACTTTTGTTACCGGCTGTATATATATATATATTGGAGAAACATTATATTTCCGGGGATGCCGAATCCAAAAAATAACCTCACTTTTGTCCACCATTTACTTTTTTTGCAAAGAGCATAAAAAGCTTGCAAAAAAAAAAAGAAAAAAAAAAAAAAAACTAAATTTATTATAATAAACTAAACACATTCTTTCTCATGATTAATCAAACAATTATTTTATGATATACTTAACATTCTATACCCGCGCTTTTTGTCGGTGAAGCATTTTTTTCTTCTTTTTGATGCCCCACCGAACACGCTTTCAGCCCCCTTCCCCACTTCCACTGCCTTCACAATTCCTCTTGTTTTAAATTTTGTATTATTTCTTAGATTTACTTTTATAAATATTGTTTTATAATAAGCTTTAATTATATTATAATCAATAATTGGATACTGGATTTCACATTTTCAAGCAAAAGTCGACAAAAATATGAGTTTTACATAAAAAATTGGTGTAATGAAACTTGCTTAGTATATTTTTTAGTTTTGGTGAATAAAAATATATAAGAAACAATATAAACATCTTACACAGTTATATATATATATATATATATATATATATATATATATACCGGTATTATTAGCATCAAATTTATTAATATTTTGTCATTTAGAATGAGAATTATTATCTTTATAGAGAACAATTCTGATTAACATTCAGATGATAATGCAAATGCGTTTCGGTTTTGAACAAGTATTCAGACAGTCTTTTAGAAGATTACAAACAGTTCAGAGAGTAAGTAAAGGTATCAACACCCACACAGCTTTCTCGTTGATCCCAAATAGAAAACAGACGTGATGTTTTTCTGTAAATATGAAGATTATCTTTCCATTTCTAAAAGCATTTAAATCATTTAGGTGCTGAAGAAACTATTTAGAAATATATTACATGAAGAATTTTTGATGAAATCTACTCTTTTCTGAAAGAAATGAACAAATATGATGTCTCTTTTAAAATCTTATCCTTAAAGCTTATATTTTAATATTTAATAGTAATGGCGATAACAATACAGATTTAGCCCCTTTGAGGGATTAACAATATATAGACAATAAGGTTTATTTAATAAGGAAAGTTATGGAATTTACAAATATATGTATATTTAAAAAAAAAAAAAAAAAAAAAAAAAAAGGAAATAAATGACTTTATTTAACTAAATTATAAAAGTAAAATTTTGAAGAAGAAGTCTCAAATGATTTTTTTTTCTTTTGGGAATTACTAATTAGGTCTTCTTGAAGACGACACTTCCCGTAAAGGGGTTAAACATAAGCCTCTAATTTACATCAAAAGTTTTCAATAAATTAATATGTTTTTTTAAAAATTACATATAATGCTTTCAAAATTTTTTCAAGTTATTTTCAGGTAAATTTCTTATAAAGCGTGAAATGCGCAAAATTATATATAAAAATTTGTATATTATGGCCATCATAAACATTTTCTATATCATACTACGTAACAGTATAATTTAAGTCTTTCTGACTATAAAAATTTAACATGTGCAACTTGGTTACATTTTAACCAATGAGATGTAAAATATGAAAAATTGTAATGAGCCACTGTATGAGAAATTGCAGAATGTTAGTAACACTAGCGTTACCTGTCCGCCAATATTCTGCCAAATCAATTAGCATTACTCTTCATAATGGTCATCTCACAAGTAAAGATGGGTACATTTATACTATTAGTTGCCAAGTTTATGAAGATTCTGAGCTACCGTACTGTTTTTAAATCATACTGTGAGCTACCAATCAAAATAACTACCAACTTTAAAATAAAATTCTTACATTTATTTATTGCCAGCTCAGTGGATCCATGAAGAGCTAACAAGAGCATTAATAGTTTCTACCGAAGATGTCCCCGAAAAATGCCTTCTAGTAACTCACGATTGATGGTTTGGCGATCACTGATTTATAAGCTGTAGAAGTTCAGATATTTCTTTTCAGTACATGAGGAAAATTACAGAATAGCAGCTTTACCTCTCGCGCGAAATGCGCCATGCGTCGTCCGATTTCAGTAAAGTTTTCATAATGGCTCCCTTACATATCATGTTTCGCAAGATTATGCACAATAGAAGGGGATGTATAATAAGAGTAATAGCAACATACTAGAGCCATATGTTGAGAGATTTGTACCAAATGATAATGGACACCAATTTAGGCCAAGCTACAACTATGCTTACATACATATATATATATATATATGTAACGTATGACAGGGGTGTTGTATCCAGGTATTACTAAAACTCACAAGTCCCACGGGCTTCTCAGTTGTCAACTTACACTGTAGAATGAAATTGCAGCCAAGGACTCCACAGGAAAAGAAATTATTTTTCTGGAACACATCTTTATTTAATTTCCATATCGTAGCTTGGGTTATATGGAAGGCAATGGATATCTAACCATCTGAACACTGGCTGGGTATTAGAATTGACGGCACTAACCGCGGATATCGGAATTTGTCGTAACATCCTATCAAGATTGTAGACAACCTCGCACGTTCATTAACTTTCAGATCCGACGGACAATTTATCCATTTTAGGCAACTATTAGCAGTTGAGAGCTCTGGAAGACCCTTTAATTTTGGCCTGCTACATCTTTTATAGTCATAATTTTGGCATATTTCTGGCGTAATCTTAATCTCCTTCCCAATTCTTTACTGGTTATATTATCTAATTACGCAATGCTTCTTTGTGTCCTATTAGCCAATGACATCGCGCGGCTAGACAAGTTGACGCCTACACTCGTCAAGTCGCCAAGTCATAAACAACAATATTTGTAACTATTGCATCTGACATAAGTAATCAAACTCTAATTTTCATCAATTATTACCCAATTACAATCATAAATCTTAAATATCATCTATAAACATCATTTAACTCTTTTATGAAATATTTCAGGCACCAGGTGCTCATTTAATTTAAATTACTGACTTGTGTATTCATTTTCGAATGATCGCGATTACGAAATTCCGTTTTTTATTTTCTATACTATTAAAATAACTTACTGCCTAATATGCGGTTTTCTTTAAGCAATTTTGAAGTATTAATTTAAAATATGAAAATAATACTTTAAAATATGAAAATAATATTTTAAAATATAAAAATACTAGTTTAAGTATTACCCCTTTTTCTACTCTCTCTCTCTCTATATATATATATATTGCATTAGCTCTTCTTTCAGACATACTAAGTTATTTTGCTCAGGAAGACGTACATTTTCTTAAAATGATTAGATATTGTCCAGACATATAAATTAATGGAAAAACGGAAATCTAAAATTTTTACGAATATAATACTCTCTTTGGTGAATATGTAAGAAAGTAATAAAAGGACATTTTAGGAAAAAATCTGTTTTTCACTCTAAGAGGTTTTTTTTTTTCCCTTCCCCGACAAAAAAAAAAAATAAAAAATAAAATAAAATAAAAATTCGAGTTGAGTTCGAAATGGTGAAATCGTTCTTTTCCTCTGTTTAGTGTAATATATAATATAATATTTATTTATGATTTCTATTAAGAAGTGCTAGTTTTCGAATAATTAATTTAGAATTTTGGGTTGATTAATGTAACTTGCTAGTCTGCTATTAAATGCTAAAACAATATTGTCTAAAATTACTCAAAATCGCATCAAAATCTTATTTCGTTGATTATCAAATGTTTCTAATTAAAAGTTTAACATGAATAATAAATATTAAACTCGGTATCATGAACAAAGATCTCATGATAACACAATGCTCAATTCAGCTTATTTTTCTCTTCACCTCTTAGAACATTTTTTTACAAAATTGAAGTACTTCCTATAACAATATTCAAAATTGTGTCTGAAAACGCATGAGATTCAAACATTAATTACCGTCAAAGCTGAACTAATGCCTCAGATTTTCCATTGTTTAAGCATTCCATTTAGAAATATCAAAGAATGAATAGATTTTCCATCACGTAAAGTTAATGTATTTTCAAGGCAAACTATAAAAGGCGGTGAAATGTATTTCCAAATATGTTGTTCATGCTTATTATACTGATTATTTCTTATAAACATACAATTCATGAATAATTATTTTAGAAATGTCCCTTAAATTCCATAATATACATAGAATTTCTGATTATGTTAATAAATACACGCGTGCCTTAAAGTGGCTAAATTATTGTTTATATTGAATATGTCAATCTAATGTTATACGAATGTTTTTAATTAAAATTAATGTTAATAAATTATTGTTAATGTATATTATAAATAGCATTCTAATCATAATAAAACGTAAAATTCTGCTAATCCTTTTATTCGCCTTTTTATGAAAAAAATTTAACCAATGAAATAGTTTCTGAATAAAACTTTTTAAAATTACGTCCAAAGAAGCCCGAGTTTCAAACATTACTTACATTCACTTTGAAGCAGGTATTGCTTAAAGTAATGACTAAGAATTTTCTCAACTTAAATACTTCATTCAATTAATATATATATATTTATATATATTAAAGCGTTTTATGATCAAATAATTTTAATTTGCTTTTCGTTAATCTGTTTCAAAGGTAAAATATAAAAATAAATAATAATAAAATTCATTAATATTAATTTTATTGCTATTATTATTATTTAAATCAAATTCTCATTCCGATGGTATTAATACTCTTTCTAGCGACGTATTTCCTAAATAACTGGTTTAGAAACTGCTTTTACAATATTAAAGCAATCCTTAAATCCTTGAAAAAAATATCTGTTTTAAAAATGCTGCTTAAAAAAAGGCCTGAAACGTACTTTGCATGAAATATGTCAGTCTTTTTATAAACACCAATGGATTTGAAAATTATATGATTTTCCATTCCTTCTAGTCAATCCATTTTAAAAGGGAACAGTTAAGGATGGTAAAATGTTAAATCGAATAAGTTCCTTTGACACTGGAAATTTCTTTAATGCAATTAATGGTTTATAATTTTGATTCAATTATTATGAAATAATTTAATGTTCTAAATGTCATGAAATATTATGATAAATCTTAATGTGTTTCGATTGTATAGAATATTGAATGGAAGGTTTATCGACGATTGTTTTAATTTTCAAAAAGAACTTGTAGTGTATTGCAAACAAAGTATTGCTAGATAAAGGAAAATATGATATGAAGATATATACTATATATTCTGAGACTTACACTTTTAGTTTATATACAAAGACTAAAAATTAAGAATATTATTATTTCCATTTATATAATTTTAAAAATGGTTAATTTTTTAAATATTTTTCTTTTATTTTTATCTAATTGCTTATTTTTGAATGTGAAGTTCATTTAATTTAGAAAAGATCTTTGTAAAATTCTTATGAATTATAATTAACTAAGAAAAATAAAAGTGTTTTTTTCAAATGAAAGCTTTAAAAGTAAAACTTTTTTTCGAGATTAATTTTGAGCTGCTAAAAGTTCTTTTCCAGAAAATTTAATTTTATCAATAAGGAGGTTCGATTTTAGTCTAACCCATTTTAAAGTCTAGTAGACATCACAAAGAAAAGAAAAATTCATATGTTCACCGCCTAAAAAACACCGAGTACAATATCAATGAGCAAGCCTCAGTTCTGCTTTGTTTGCTAATAGAGTTCTATCAGATCTGTAATCGCTATAGCAATACTCTTTTATATATTTATAGTTACATTCAACTAGTTATAAACGTTTTTATTTAAAAGTCATTCATTACATGGGGTATACAAAAAAGATTAAAACGCGATTTAATTATTTGTTTACTTATTTCAAAAATAAGTTAATAATTAAATAAATAGAAATTGTAAATCGAAAAAAAAAAGTTTAAAATATAGTAGAAAATAATACTACGTTTACAGAAAAAACTTCTTGTTCATTTTCAAGTCCAGTTGTTCATTTTACTTGTTCATTTCTCATTTGTCCATTTTCTTTTAAATTATTATACATCTCCTATATGTAAATTTTGTCCAAAAAAACAACAACAAAAAAAAAAAAAAAAAAAAAAAAAAAAAAGAGAGAGAGAGAAAGTAGTTTTCCATCTAACAACACCATTAGAAATAACCTCATTACTCCATCTTTAAAAACAACTGAACTATGATATAGAAATACTTCCATGTCATTTAAAAGGCTGCTTGTACAATGAAAACTGAGACCATATTCAAATTGATAATGGAAAGTTTTGGATAAAAAATTAGATGAATATGAAAAATTCTCAAATGCCGTAGTTGACAACATTTTAATTTATCCCGTAGCATTTTTAACCCCGCATTTATTTCGTATCACTTTATGTTTAGATTTTTCCTCCAATATATAATAACGAAAAGAGAAAAATTTACTCTTAAAAAAAAGTGGAATGGAATAAAGGTGGGGCTAAAAATGCTCCGAAATAAATTAAAATGTTGACAACTCTGCAAATACACTTAAACGAAGTGTTAAGTAAAGTTATATTGTATATATATATATATGTATAAGAGTATATATAATATGTGATATATTATACATATGTGAGTATATATATATATATATATATATATGTGTATATGTACACAAACTGGCTATTTTCCTTAAAATCTATTTCAAAAAAATTGAAAGGCAATTATGCGGAGCATATTTTCAGAACAGGGATGATATAGAAAATTTAGCATCTTGAATAAAAATAGATTTTAAAACTTTTTACTTCAACAATGTTATCTAAAAATAAAAAGGAAAAAATACAGATCTCATAAATCAAATAAAATTTTCAAAATCATCTAGAATTGAATTTGCTAGAATATCGTAATAAACTTAAAAATAAATTACATACTAGCATACAATTATTTTTTATTTTATTTTATTTTGTTTTATTTTTTAATGACATTCTTTATATATATATATATATATAATTTTTATAAGTACGTGGTTGGTTTGTGAATCAAGGCTAAATACATAAAAACAGTTTTAATGTAAATAATATAATGCCTTTTAATGATTTATAGTGTGTCACGAAATGAGATTTTTATTTGTGTATATGTTTCCAATACACGGCATTCTATTTTCAATTACGTATAAATCACACATATTTAAACATACATGTATTCAGTTTTTTTTTTTTTTTTTTTTTTTTTTTTTAAGGATGTTTTTTAATTAAAAATACAAACTTTCTAAGTAACCAGCACCTTTTTTAGCCAGTATTTTTTTTTTTTTCAAAGTTTTCTATTAGCTTTTATCGAAGCCGGGTAGACGGAAATTGCCGGATCAGGTCGCGCTCGTCGACATAGCCGTTCAAAGACTTTGTGGTTTTTCTCTGAACGTCACATAAATATGGGTACTTAAACAGACCCCACAGAGAGCATTCTACCCTGGTCTACGACCCATGTGCAACCGTAACTATCGCCTGAAAAAGTCAAAACGTTTCAAACAAAAAATTAGGACGAGGATATGATATTTTGTTTAATGTTGATTAGTTTAAACTTAAAAATTCTATAGATCCTTTATGCTCATTCAAAATCTCCTTGTATTTGTCGAGATTTTGATTAGCTTTTTTGACATGCTAAACTTAAATGCCTAAAAATTTTTGGCTTGCAATTTAAATTGTAAAACAGCGTGCTAATGTCTATAAGTGATTTCTTGAAATAAGTGAATTTTTGGTTCTTGCAAGCAAATTTTGAAAAGTGGCTTGAAAAAATCTTTTGAATATCAATAAACTTTTTATATCGCTAGAAGTTATTATACACTCAAGTTTTTACTATCATTCCGACATAATTTCTTAGATTTGAATCTAAGGTATAAAGTGTATGAACCAGAATGGAACATGAAAAGAGTAAATTTTCATGTATATCGCAAATATGCTATAAATAGCATTTAACTTTATATAATTTGATAAATGGTTCTTTATTATACTTTTTTAATTTATTTTTAGAATCTGTTGAATATTCCGCACTTCCTTGAATTTTTTCTTTAATTATGTGCTCATATAAGCGTTATAACTAACCCCATGTTTTTAATGAGAAGCATGATATTAATATATATCTTGCATACTTTATTACATTTGAAAACAATAATTTTACTCGAAACTTTAAATATAACATTACATTTTAAAACAGAATAAAGCAATTATTACTAATACATGATCATTCATAATTCTGATTTTAATTTAAAAGTTGAGTCAGAACTTAGTTATATTTTAATTTAAAATAATAATAGTAATTGCAATAGTTTTTATTTTTTTATTCGACTATTTCTTTTCACCCATACGAAAACTTGTAAGTAAATTCATTTAAAGACAATTACATCCAGTGTGCATCCACCATTCATAGTCAAATGATGAATAAATATCTGAAATCGTCCTAATATTTATCGCACTGTGACTTCATTACTCTGTTAAAATTGGGGTTTGACAACAGTTATCTCTTAACTGAGATGCTTTGTCATATAATCCAAACATAGTTCAAAACATCAGCACTTCAATTTAATAGAAATTTTTATTGTATTTAGTCAGAGAAATCTGTTACAGAATATGTAAAAATTTCTATTAAAATCATCGGTGTCCAAAAAATTGCTAATGTTAGCAGCTATGAATCCAAATAATGCAAAATGTTTTTGCTTAAAAAACACATGTCAGATGACTTTACGTATTAAACAGATAGACTGTATTTATAATTGATAATCATAAATATATTGTTTTACCATTTTTCAAGATTTTTTTCACATTTCTTTAAATATGTAGGTGATGTAAAAGAAAAAAAGAGAGAGAGAGAGAGAGAGAGAGAGATTTGCGATAAAAGTAAAAATATTTAAAATTTATAAATTTATGTACAATATGCAGTTTTTCGATGCATTTTAATAAAGGAAAATATTAAGTACAGTGTCCGCGTAATATATGCTATTAGCATCTATTTTTGTAACGAACAAACTGTGTTTAAAAAGAAAAAAAAAAAGAAGAAGAAGACGAAGGCAATTCTGTCCTATACGTACGAATGCAGCATGAAAACAACAATAAAGGAAAGAAAGAGAAAAAGAATATTTTTTAAAAAATGTGCTTTGAATTTGATTAAAAAACAACAACAACAAAAAAAAAAAACTTATAAATGTAGGAACACACACACACACACACACCAAAAAAAAAAAAAAAAAAAAAAAAAAAAAAACGGAAGAATATAGCAGTGAACTAGAAAATGATGCGTGAATCATTTTCAACATTACATTTGAGAGGCGGAGAAAAACTAACATTTTGGAGTTTTTGAGGGTTTCGAAACTTTCATTGCAATGCAAAAGTGAAAGAGAAAATATGTAAGAGAAGAATTGATATCAACCTTAAAACACAAAATAAACATCAGTAACTAATCTTCATATAACTAAGCTAATCTTTATTTTGATGGTGATTGTGGAAACAGTTCATGTTAAAAGTAATTCACGGTAAACGTGTTCACGTTAACTAGGCTCGACTGTATTAGCTAATAATACTTCTCATCTTATTCTATTAAGTGAGCAATATTTGTATATTTCACTGTTCTCGAAAACGGTGGCTCGGACAGTCACGAGATTTAACACAAAGGTGCCCCCTGAAGGGTGATTGTGCACATCGAAGTCAGATTTTCGAATTTTTGATTATTTTTTTCTTAATTAATTAAAATGTAAAAAATAATAACCTTCTAATTTCTGATAAATAAGCCATTTAAATTTTAACATTTTATCCATAATTTAATTGTTGCCAATTTTTTTTCGACAAAATAATAATAATAAAAAAAAAACGTACATTTATTTAAAATGAGGAAAATAAATCAGAAAGATTAGAAAATAAATTAGAAATATCAGTCACATCGTTACAAATAAGATACCAAATGAAAGGGAAAATTTTTGGTAAATCCGATGCATTAAACAGCTTATCAATCGGACAATTAGATTTTTTAAAATTAACTAAAGTATGAATTTTAGGTGGCAACAGCAGAAGATTGTATGGAAACCGTTAGGAGAAAAAAAAATGAAAAATCTGCTTCAGATTAAGTCACATAATTTTTAATTGAGATTAAAAATTCAGTTTTCAAATTCTTTTAAATTTTCTCTCACGAACACAAAAATATAATATACAGCCTGTACACCACAAGACCAACTTGCATTTCAAATTTCATCAATTATTTTGGTTAATAAACAAAAGTTATTATTTTTTTTTTTCAAATTAAGTTTTATTCTATCTTCGAAAAGATTTATGTGATCATAGATATAATAATATATATAGATCTATCATCCCCATATTATCGTGCAAAGATTTTTGATGCCGAAAAAAAAGCTTTGGAATCAGCCATTAAGTGGTACTGAAGGAAAAAAGGAAGAATGAATTTGAAACTATATCTGGAGCTTTTCATTCACCTTTAGTAAATAAATTATTCATGAATTTTGTTTGCTAAAACATTCGTGTGTATTCCCGTGTGTATTCACTCGGGGAAAGACTGCCATATTTTGGTAAAATCGCCGTCTTTTCCCGAGTGAAAAGGAATCACTTTTTTCTCCCCAATGATCAATCTATATATTATTACTATATCTATGTACGTGATACGATATATTAATAATTTGGGTTTTAAAAGTTTTCTTAAATAGATTATTTAAACTCTATGAACCATATTTTTATTTTATAAGTTTCATTAACAGATCCTGCTGGGCGATTTTTTAAATTTTGGTGTTGAAGTACACCGAACGTTTTTCGACAAGAAGTTTAATATAGCAACAGCCATTTTAATCTAAGTAGCGCATCAAATATATAAAAACATAAATGATTTATTTTTACACAAAATTTACAGAACAAATGCAGTTTTAAAGATAGGAAATTTATTTCAACAAGCACTATTTTAATCCTAAAAACCATTAAAAATATAAGCAGAATATAAAGGATTCTTATGTATAAACAAAAAAGAGTCTGATAAAATTATTAGCAAAATAGTCTTCCCCTTTTCTTACAAAAAATAAATAAATAAATATATAAATAAATAAAAATTCCATCGCTGTGTAACACGATAATGTTTACCTATTTATTTATTTTTTTTTATATAATAATCACTATGCTAATTTATCATACAAGCAGATGAGCCTCTGTGTGTTACTGCACTTGCACGCTATCGAACAGAAATATTTGAAAAATTCAAATTATTATTTAAATAAATAAATAAAAATATGTTTAATGGGAAATATATATAACCATAAAAAGATTAGTTGTCTAAAATACGGCAGAAATAGCGCTCATAGCATATTGTTACAAGGGATTAAGTCTTATTGTTACAATGGATTAAGTCTAAAATGGTGACGAAAATTCAAAAGTCGCCAAAGAGGCTGTACTATGATCAGGTTTACAAACCATGAATTATATATAAACACAAAAAATTAATTGTCTCATGCGACAGACGTAGCCGGTCACAGCATATTGTAATATTTGGCGTGAAATTGCTGTCATTTAATAGTTGATTGGATAAACAAAATAAACATATGAAATAACGTAAAAGCAAATATTATGTTGTCTAAACCAAGTTACCTTTGAGTCCAGTCCGAGTTACATCTGAACAACACGTATAGTATTGTTCACATGTAACTGGGATTCAAATATAAAAGGGAAACTCCAATTTTTTCGATACTATCTATTTCGAAACTGTTACATAATAAGCACCTAAATGGAAGCTCATTGGTAAACTATTGTCGCAGGTAATAGGGACAAGCGCCCGAGTTGCAGTGGATGACCAAATCGCTGCCGAATGCAGCAGGAACCTGGAGTGAGCTTTTGAACAATTTCAGTTAATTCATTTTATTTTATTTTTATAAAGCTATATAGAAAAGAGTTTCCTTTAAATTTAGTGGCCAGCGAAGCGGGCAAAGCCTGCTAGTTATTTATAATATCAGCAATGTGATGCATAATAAGATAATGGAATTTTTTTATTCAAGTGCATTACGACAATTCCCACTGAATCTGCATTCAAATGTCTGATATTAGCCGATTTGATCTAGATTCAAAGATGAATAAGGAATGCAAGATACCACGCCAGTTTTCAGCACAAACAGGATCATTCAGAGAAGAAAAAATAATTTTGTTCGCTAGATTAAACGAGAATCTGAGACCAAAACTGTGAAATGCATTTGGAAAGATTAAAATTGAAGAAAGAAATCAAATAAATAAATAAATAAATAAATATACATTACAAATACCATTTGCAGAGATAAAAACTGTTTATACGTTGGTGTGGAAATTAATGTAGACTGACTACGCTAGGGCCCTAAGAATGGGTTTAATTCCACTTTAAAGGGTCTTAGACTACATTTACCCTAATTACTGACAAACCACGGAAAAATGTAAAAAGTTAAGTCGACGAGCATGACTTGCACTTCAACCCAGCCCTCCCATTTGCCAGTTTCAAGAGCAGAACCTCTTGGCAACTTAGAAACGATTTAGACTCAGCCTTTTTATTCAGATATTATCAATGAAACACCCTAAATGGATTGGAAGTTTCTAATTGATTTTCTTAAGATAGTTAGAAGTATCATATCAAATGTCGAAAGCGCGATATGCATAAATCTAGAAAGCAGATAGGCGGATACCATGTGAAAGAGAGACGAACTAAATATTTTTTTGAAAATAATAATCGAGGATCGATGATTCTGTTTAAAAACCCAGATTACCGGGGGAAAAAAAGGAAATTGCCATTTTTTCCTTCGAAAACAAATTAAATGAAGGGTCAACCTGACTTACCAAAGAAAATAAAGAAGAAAATTATTATTATATATATATATATATAGTAACGGACCTTGCTTCCTGCAACAGCTGGCTCCAAAACAGCTGAGTTACCCGTTACGATTGACGAAGAGGGCAGAACCTTACCGGAAGGATGCAACTATGACGTTAGACAGACGCTACTTCCGGAACACACATCTCCTGAGAGCATTCGGAGAGAAAAAGTCAGTCGACGGACGGATGGCAAGGAATGTACATTGACGAGTGCACCTCTTTTTTTAGACGATATGTTTTAGCTGTGCCAGTGACCGCGTACTTTTTTTTAAAGTGACCAAAAACAGAAGTTATGGGTGATTTGTTTGTGCCGCAAACTGTGTTAAACGAACTATGGAACGAACATTTGATCAGCAGTACTACTTTAATTCATATTAACGTTTTTTGTATATTTGTACATAATACCTTAATTTTCTATTAAATTTTAAATGATTAGTAATTAATTGAATTACTAGTTTTGTGTTTTAAAAGCCCACACTGTAAAGCAACGGAATAAGCACCGCAAATTCCTAGCTTTTCTCTTACTAAATTAAACTGTATAAAGGCGGACGCCAAGACTACTTATTTACACTTTAAAATTATTAAAGTAGCATCTTTTATGCTCATATAATAATTCCCTATAACATTAAACATAAGAAAATTATTCCTACGGTAAAAAGTAGTTCACTAAAATTAAGAACTCAAACTATATGAAAAAATGCAACTAACATCGTTGCTAACTTTATTCTATTCCATTTCTTGAATTAAAAAAAAACAAAACTGTCGATGCCACACGCATCACATAATCTTTTCATTTTAACAAATTTTGAAGATAGCACGCGCTCATATTTTACATAAAAATTAAAAGCATTAAATTCATTTAACTCTTTTTTTTCTTTGACATGTTGTTCAGCACGTGAACTTACAAAAAATAGAGGATAAATAATAAACGAATTTATACACTGAAATTGAAAATGGTTCAGTTATAACATCCTCCCACCTTTTGATTATAGGTTATAATCAAAACCAAATGTTGCAGGTGTAGTTCTCAATACATTAGTCTTTCAGGGACTTTAATTCTCCTTCCCGCTTTGCTATATCTGACTGGTTCCTCTTCTGAAGTTACAACGGGTTTAACAGTTTGAGCAGAGGTTTCCTTTGAATGGTATGCTTCTTTCAGTTTTGAACTATTATTTGATGATGTTACTTCTAAAGGATATAATCTTTGAATAGGTCGTAAAAGTTCATGTTGCGAAGTTTGAACCTTTACAAGTCGAACTTTCTTATCTTTGCCAGGCATAAGTTCTGTGATACGGCCTAGTGGCCAGTGGATTCGTTTCTTGTTGTCAGATCCAATTAATACAATATCTCCGACAGCGATACCCTTTTCTGGCTGTTTTCTGTTTGCTCGCTGTATGAGAGCACCCAAATATTCGGATCTGAATCGATCTCTCAAAGCTCTGAGTAGGGACTGCCTGTATCTGAGCCTCTTTGATAGAGAATTTTGTTCAACTACATCAACATCTGGAAGCTGAACTTCGTGAACATCTTGAAGAAACATAGATGGGGAGATAGGCTTTACAGTCGCATCTTCAGAAAGGTATGTTAGAGGCCTTGAATTCACTACACTTTCAACATCAGCTAAAAGAGTTGTAATTTCTTCGTACGTAAGACAGGCGCGTCCTAAGACTCTTTTAAGAAGATCTTTTATTACCCTAATCAGCCTCTCCCAGAAGCCACCCCACCACGCCGCCGTTGGCGGGTTAAACTTCCAGTCTATGGAGTTGACAGACCCATATTTTTGTATACATTGCCAATCTAAGCTTCTCAATAAATTAGCTGCGCCAACAAAATTTGTTCCGTTATCACAGTAGATAACAGAGCATCTTCCTCTGCGAGCCACAAATCTTCTCAAACCCATCAAAAATGCATCTGTGGAAGCAGAGGTCACTAGCTCTAGATGAACAGCTCTATATATAGCACATGTGAAAATCAAAATCCAACTCTTCTTATCGTTCTTAAGATACAAAGGACCAGCCATATCTATGCCTGTAACTTGAAATACGGCAGAATCTTTTACTCGGTTTTCAGGTAGAGGAGCACTAGATGTCCATAAAGCCCTTGAATTAAACCTTTTACAAATCACACAGCTGGCTAACACAAGCTTTACACTCTTTCTTCCGTTGAGGATCCAATACCTTTCTCTAAGCAAATCTAAGAGGATTTGTAACCCCGCATGACAGTTCTTTACATGAATATAAAAAATAAGTCGCTTAACAACTTCATGCCTTGAAGGGAGAATTATGGGATGGAGAAAATCTTCACTATCTTTCCTGTAAGTTATTTTAGTTTTCAAACGAATGACATCTTGCTCATCCTTACAGGTTTGTAATGTCTTCAATCTTTCATCACTTTCCGAAGAGAAAGATTCTTTTTGAACCATACGTAGAGTTTTTATCTCAGCTTCCCGAAATTCAGTAGCCGTCAATTCGCCTTTACTCTTCTTATCAGGATTTAAACAATTATGCTTAAAGCGAAGAATCCAAGCAACTAAACGTATGATTTTTTCATAACTTGAAAAGTAGCGGTAATACCAGTTATTGTTGGATGGAAATTCAGGTTTCGTCAACATACAAGTAGACTTTGACCTTTCTTTCTGAATTTCTTCCTCATTCCAATCTTCATCGGAAGTGTTCATGTGGTTTCTAAATTCTGCTGAATCTTTCATCCAATGTGGGCCCTCCCACCATCTGATTAAAGCTAATTGCTTAGCCTTACAGCCTCTAGACGGCAAGTCTGCTGGATTCTTCTCACTTGGTATATGTTTCCATGATGAAGGACTGCTTAATTTCTGAATCTCTTGAACCCGATTTCGGACAAACACAGACCAGCTCTCATTTCTTGATATCCAAGCAAGCACTGTTGAGGAATCGCTCCAGTAATATCTCTTCATTTCCTGCCAACCCAAGGCATCCACAACAGTTTTCGCCAAACGAGCGCCAATAGTAGCTGCTAATAGCTCCATCCTTGGTACAGTCGTATTCTTTAAAGGCGCAACTCGGGACTTGGCAGCAAGCAGAATTATTTCCCCTTGATCTTCCTTTTCTATCCTCAAGAATACTACTGCTGCGTAAGCATCTTTACTTCCATCAACGAAAGTATGAATTGTGCATGCATGTAAGTTTTCTGGAGTGATCTGGATATGTCTTGGTATCTTAACATCGTTTAAATATTTAAGTTCTTGGAACCATAATAGGAATTCTTTTTGTAATTCACCAGTTATTTCGTCATCCCAATTAATTCCTAATTTCCAAGCTTTCTGTAACATCAATTTAGGATAAAGCATCACCGGAGCAGTAAAACCAAAAGGATCGAAAATTTTATGAACTGCTGATAACATACTTCGCTTGGTAATCCTTTCTGTGTTGAAATCGCTTAGCCATTTCATGTTGACTTTTAATGTATCGGAAACCTTATCCCAAATCAGACCCAATACTTGAGTTTCCTTCTGGTTCGATGTTTCAGCGTGATCACCAGTGTATTCCCACTGCCTTAAATCGAAACCAGCATTTGCCATTATTTTCTTTGAGTCCGAGATAAATTTCTTCAGATCTTCTTCACTGTGCACACTAGTGGCGACATTGTCTACATAGAAACTATGCAAAAGCCTTTGCTTGAAATTTTCCTCAAAACTTGCACTATTTTTGATGTGATATTCAATTACTGATGATAAAAGAAAAGGGCTACACTTTACACCGAAAACGACTCGTGCATGCCTGAATACTTTAAGTTTCTTCTCTTTTAGATCTTTCCACCATAGAAATCGTAGGAAATCTCTATCCTTTTCACAAATGCTAATTTGAAGAAACGCTTTTCTAATATCAGCGGTTACACCAAATTTTCTTTCTCTGAAACGTAGAAGAATATCTGGGATAAGCTCAATCAAATTTGGGCCACACTGCAGACACTGATTTAAAGATGGATGGTTAGTCAACTTTGCTGAAGCGTCGAAAACCGGACGGATAGGTGTTGTAGTACTGGTCTCTTTAATAACTGGGTGATGAGGTAAATAATTACCATAAGAGTTCACTTTGGTAGCAGGAACTTCTTCTATGATCCCCTCATTCAACCAGTCCATAAATATATTTTCATATTTTCCGTACATGTTCTTAGATAATAACTTAGAAGTTGTACTTTCCAAACGTCTTACAGCCAAACTCAAGTTATCTGGTAATGCAGATGTGTCGTCAGCCCAAGGAAGACAAATTTCGTAACGACCATCCTTGTTAATTTTTACTGTCTCTAAGAAATGTTCCTTTGTTTGACGGTCAATCTCATTTTTAGATTTCTTTTCTATAGTATCTGTTATTCCGATCAAGTCCAATCTCCATAAGTTTGAGATATCAGCTTCATTTACGAACAAAGACGTCACCATCATTGCTAAATTATCTGTTGAGACCTCGGTGTGAGGCGCTTTGCCCATCAATGTCCAACCAAGGTATGTTTCTATGGCAACAAGACCAGATGTCAATACTTTTCTTTTGCCAGTTAACATCTTTCCCATAATATCAGCCCCAATCAATATTTCGATAACTTCACGGCAATGACTTACATCAGATAATTCGATTCCATATTCTTTCAACTCTTTAATCCACGGACCATTAGTGACCGGTTGAATGTTTTCACATATAGTAATTTGATCCATCACTTCAAAATTACAGGTGAACTTCTCCTTCATATCCTTAACCTTTATTCTATAACAATTATGTTGGCATTCCTTTGTTGTAACTCCGCCAAACAATGAATGCATCATTTTTTCTTGACGAATGGGAGTATAATCCATCTCTTCTGCTATACTTTTCAAAATATAAGATTTTTGGGATGCTGAATCTAACAATAAACGAACTGTTTTTTGCTTGTTTTCGGAGATGAGTTTCACTTTTAAGGTTTGAAGGAATACTTTAGCACTTTGCTTATTAAAATTTGCCATGTTTACTTCGCTACTGACTGAATTTTCTTCAACCTTTTCTTGTGCAGTTTTACCTTGAGAATCACGCAAATCGCACATCAAAGGCACATGCTTCTTAGAACAGATAATGCATCTTAAAACTGCTCGACATTTTTTAGCTGTATGATTAGGTAACAAACAAGCGAAGCAGCAATTTTTATCCTTTATAATCTTTTGTATCTCAGATAAACTCAATTTTCGAGCTGAAAAGCATTCCGAGCTCAAATGCTTGCCTTGGCAAAAAATGCATACCCTTTTGAAATCTAAAGTAGAAGACGTTGTCAATAAACCTGCAGCTGTCGATAACTTATTTCGCATATAGTCTGCACTTGCACCGTTTTTCCTTTTAGAATATCTATTATCTTCACGCTTTGTCAAACCGAAGCCCGCTACAGCTAAAGATATTCTCTCTTCACCTTCTACTTCCGTTTTCAAAAAATAAATCAGATTATTCAACCTTCCTTTAGCATCCGTATTAGAAGAAGAGAGATTCGAGCGATTCCAGGCCTTCAAAAAGTCTGCTGGGAAACAAGACTCAACCATAGGGTATAGAATGGAGGCGTATTTATCAGTGGTAACACCTAATGTTTCTAGCGCCCGTAAATATGACTCAAGCTTATCATATAATGAAGTTAATGCAAATCTACCTTTTGTTTGCACAGATATTATCAATTTCAATAACTCTCGTACATACACTTCCACTAGAATATCTTCCCTGCCAAAACGAGCCTTTAAACTTTCCACTGCCTTTGAATAATTGGCGCCAGTTGGCGGGAAACTTTCAACAACTTCTCTTGCGCGTGAACCAGCGATTGTTGCTTGTACTAAATACTGGAACTTGTCCTCTGGGGCAATTTCATCATCTTTATCGATTTGTTCAAATTGGCTCCAAAAAGGCAACCAATCCTTAATTTCTCCGCCAAATTTCCTGAATTCCAGCTTAGGTAAAGTAAATTTTCGTCTCATAGTACTATTTTCATAATTACTTAAAATAGCATCAGTTTGAATTTGCCCAGATGATTGTATTCTCGCCAATTCTAAATCATGGTTCAATCTTAATTTCTCTTTCTCCAGTTCTGCTTCTTTTTCCAGCTTTAATGCCTCAGCTTCTTTTTCTAGCTTTAACTTCTCAAGTTCTTTTTCTTTTTCAGCTTGTTTTTCTTCTTTCAGAGCTTGTTCTTGTTTTTCTTCTTTCAAAGCTTGTTTTTCTTCTTTCAAAGCTTGTTTTTCTTCTTTCAATTTTCTTTCCGCTATAGCATTTTCTAAGATATCCTGAACAAAGTCGGGATCCTTTTCATATTCTTTACTATTCAAAATCAGCTCCTTTAAGCTTGCTATTGTGAACGTCGAAGGCAAAGTCTCTCCAATCTCTTCGGCTACCCACTTCAAATCTTCTTTTTTAAACCCTTTAACGGCTTTAAACATCTTTTTAATCTTAATATAATCAAAATAATTTTACTTCACTTGAACGGTCCTGTCGCTATGGACTCCAATATATTTCTATGTAAAGCAACGGAATAAGCACCGCAAATTCCTAGCTTTTCTCTTACTAAATTAAACTGTATAAAGGCGGACGCCAAGACTACTTATTTACACTTTAAAATTATTAAAGTAGCATCTTTTATGCTCATATAATAATTCCCTATAACATTAAACATAAGAAAATTATTCCTACGGTAAAAAGTAGTTCACTAAAATTAAGAACTCAAACTATATGAAAAAATGCAACTAACATCGTTGCTAACTTTATTCTATTCCATTTCTTGAATTAAAAAAAAACAAAACTGTCGATGCCACACGCATCACATAATCTTTTCATTTTAACAAATTTTGAAGATAGCACGCGCTCATATTTTACATAAAAATTAAAAGCATTAAATTCATTTAACTCTTTTTTTTCTTTGACATGTTGTTCAGCACGTGAACTTACAAAAAATAGAGGATAAATAATAAACGAATTTATACACTGAAATTGAAAATGGTTCAGTTATAACACACACCAATCGGCCATCCCACATATATATATATATATATATATATATATATATATATATATTTTAGGACAAGAACGATAGTACCATTCACATGCTAAATCCAGTTCGGTTAGAAATTTAAACAGATATTAAAAATTGTGTATACTATAAAAACGTTGCAAAGTAAAATGTGTTGTGAACGTACAAAACTCCAGTTCCATAATTAGACAATAAATTACAGCAATGAAAACAAAATTGATATATTTAATAAATAAAAGGATTAAAGTAAGAAGTTTCTTCGGATTAATCTTCGCCGGAGAAGGAGCTGCTTGCAACAAAGGAGTATGTAGAGTATAATGGTACGTTTCCCCCAGAATTCTCGAATACGTCAGCACTTTCGTGCTTTAATTCTCCATGAAAACAAGTGAAAAATAACCGAGACATTCTTCTTACAATTTACCCACATGGATTAGGTTTAGCTATGTACATCATTTTTCTACGTCAACTTATTCCTTATCAATGCACTTTGACCTACAATCTACAATATTACGTATTATTTCTAAAAACAGTTTGTCAGTTCGTCGTGAAGCTACATTAGAATCTGAATTTGCCCGTCTAAGTCTGGAGCAAATCGACGACCAAGCAAAGCATGATTAAGTGTCGAATAGTCAAATAAAACTGTGTAAATTTTTGTCTCTGAATGTCTCAAAACAAAATAATAATAATAATAATAATTAAATAAATAAAAAATAAAAAAAATCACAGAACCTGCTGATTTTTCATATGTAATTTCTGATGAAAAAGATAACTATGTGTAATAAGAAAGCACCACAGAAGTACATTTTACATAATAAGTACAAAACTTTGAATAAACACCATAAAAGGCAATAAACATACAACAATTGTTTCGGGTCGAGAGAACAAACGACTCTTCGTCAGGCGAACAAAGTACACACGAGTGCTGCAGTCAAAGAGGCAACGCACAGAAACATTTTAAGTGAAGAGCAAAAATATATAAAGGCGAATATAAATATAAATACTGGTGTGATCAGAATTATGAAACAAAAGAAGAAAATAAATAAATGAATAAGATTAAAAAATGTAACAGAGTCTAAAAATCTAAAAAATATCAAATTTAAACGGAAATCGAAGTAATTTGAGTAATTTTCAAAGATCAGACAAGAATGGAGGGGAAGAATTATCATTAACAAGATTTTTCGAATTTTTAAATATGCAATAAACTTCATGGATATCCAAATGGGAAGAAGAGACAGGAGATGAAATTATGTTAGTTTTAGAAAAATCAAAACGATGATCATGAGCTCAGCAGTGGTAAGCAATAGAAGATTTGGAAATCATTTCATTCCGACCATTCCGACGGTGCTCATTTATTCTATATTTCAAACGCCTCCTAGTTTGACCAACATAACCTAAAATGCACGATGAACATGGTATTAAATAAATGCCAGAACGATTTTCAGTACGAATGGGATGTTGAAGAGAAGATAATTTAATTTTGTTGACGGGTTTACAAATTAATTTAAAACCAAACGGTGAAAGAATTTTAGAAAATTTTAAAGAAAGTGATGAATAAAATGATAAAACAACTGGGATGAGACTGTGATCGTTCAGTTTGGGAACAGAAATTTTAGGATTCTTGAATTTATATAGAGCTTTATCGGTAATAGAGGGATTATAGCTTCGAGAAAGATCAAGAGATTTTAAATAAATAATTTCTTTCGAAAGACTAGACGGATGAGAATAAATGTGTAAGGCACGAAAAACATAAATATAGAAAGCAGATATTTTCTGTTGAGGGGTGTGCTTAGAGAGAGCATCAGGCGGAAGAGAGACAGAGAATGGTTTTCTAAAGACAGTGGTTAACAGCGGTGCAAGAGTTTCTGTCTCAAGACGGAACACTTACGCCAGTGTATTTTTATATAAAAAAAATTATATCATGTTTGTGCTGTAATTTATTGCGATTAAATTTTTTTAGAAAGAGTGCTGGTGACAGTTATTTATATTGAGTTATTTATATTATTTATTTAAATTCTTGCACTCTTGGTGATAGAGAACTGATCCTTGTCTTTAGACACAAAACCGTCAAGAAAAGGCAAAGAGCAATCCTTTTCAATTTCGAGGGAGTATTGGATGCATAGGTCAATCGAATTTACCACAGAAAGTACTAAACTGTAAAAATCGACATCAGGGGGGAAACAAGAACGAAAGTATCATCAACATACCTAAACCAGTGAGGAAATTTATATACACCGAAGTGTTTTTCTTCAAAATAGTGCTACATTTACAGGCATATATAAATTTATACATATAAATTTATATTCATATATAAATTTATATATATAAATTTATTTTATTTGTATACTTATTTTATTTTTTATTTTTATTTATTTATTATTTATTATATTTATTTATTTATTTTTACAAAATGAAGGAAATTATTTAATTAAATTAGATAAATTTTTCCAAGCTGTAGACAACAAAGTGGAATCAGATTTTTCATTAGGAATTTTATCACGATTAAGGTAGATAGCTAAATTTTCCTAAAAATCCAGTTCGGAAACGCGTTTGGCATAAAAGATAATTTTGACACGCTGAAAATTAAAACTGTGATCAGATAACCAACTATGCTTCCGAATATCTTGTTAATGATATCCACTCCTATATGTCCCCCAAATAATTTAAATCAAAATAGAAGCAAAACAATTAATTTTAGTCGAGTTTTTTGAAAAGTGTCAATAAGTAGCTACAGCGTTCAGCCATCACTAAATGGACTGTTTTATGGCGTCTAGCCACCAATAAAATCTCGTTATCCAGATTTTTTATAATGACCAAAAATCGCTTGCTATGTTTCTCATGTATTATGACATAGAAAAAGCGCATTTTATGTTCTCGCCCATAAAAGTATTAATAAACCATTGAAACTAACTAAAGTTTGTCTTAAGACTTTATAATACATCATTTTTATTTTTATTTTAGAGGCATTGTTTCATAGTTCCGAATTTTATTTAAACAAATTGCATTTACATATGTGCTCTCTTTTAATTAAATATATTAGTTTAAAAATGTTGTTTGTTGAATATAATAGTCTTCATTGGAGAAATTTTTAAAGATGGAATAAAAAAAATTATTATTTAAAATTATTTTAAAAGTATTATTAATTATTTTTAAAATAGAATATTAACTTATATTTAAGTTAATATTCTATTTTACATAAAATGAATACTGAAAATGTCTTTAATCTTTTTTGCATATTTTATGGGATCTGTGAAGAAAAATTCCATGCAGACGCGAGACTTATTTTACGCCATATCTTCAGGAAAATAAATGGAATGTGTTGCCATGGCACCTGAGAACACAAAACCAAGGTCACAGATGATCACAATATATTATCATCAAATGAGAAATTCGGGGAAGGGCACATTAGAAGAAAATCTTTATTGATGGAGCATAAAATTATTAATGTGCTATTTTATTAGTAAAAAGACATTTCAGAACTATTTATTCTGTTTTTATGAGTTTCGAAACAAATTAGCATACTATTTTTTATTTATCTTATTCCTGAAAAAAAGCTTTCAAAAGTCCTTATAATAAGTAAGTGTGCAAATTAATACCAATGGGTTTTTGTAATTTATTTGTTTGCTTTAAAGACCTCCGTTATTACATTCTGACTTTTATTTTATTTAGCAATTTGCTTATTAGCCTTATGCGTTACTAAAATTTTAATGAATTATCTATATATAAGGTAAAAAAAGAAAAAAAGGGCGATATTAGAATTACATTTTATTAATATTAAACAATCAGCAGACTGGGAAGAAAATCATATAACTTGAAAAAAATTTTTTCCAACTGAGTGAAAATAATGCCTGGACCGGTAGTCGAATCCCGGATCTTTGACTTACAAGGTCAAAGAATTATCAATGAATATATATATATATATATATTTAATATTGAACTATTCGTTTCATAGCATTTTATGTTGATGCACTTAAAATTACTAACAAACGGATTGTATTTCGTATAAAATTTCTACTTGTAGTAAAGCAAAGAGTTTGTCGGAAAGCAAGCGGAATGTCCGATAACAATGTACAGTTGTGACCTTTGTAGATCATGGTAACGTTGACAATCCAAAGGAACGGCAGATAAGATTTTATTCTTGCATTTATTGGCTTAAAATTAAGATAGCTGTAAATAACGAAATATTATTTTGATTTTTTTCTGAAATTACGTAATCTGGCTAACTTTATGACCTCACAAAACGCCTCAAAAATCAAGTTTCTAAACTGAAAAATGAAGTTGTAACATTTTAACAATTTAATTATGAAATATTTTTGCCATTATAAACACATGTTTTATAGGCGATTAGAGATAATTACTTTTCATTCTTTGCAAGACAAGTGACTATCGACTCAACGAAAATAAAAATTGCTATTCACGTGAATTTCAGACCAATTTTAACAGAAACAGAGAATTGGCCGTTAATAGATATTCCTAATTACCAAGTCGTGGTAGTTGGGGGAAAAATTAAAAATTAAAATTTAAAGTTTTTAACGATATATTTATTTATTTATTTATTTTTTTTGGTTGATAACTTATTTTGAGACCCTTGTTTTAAAAATTACAACTCGTCATTTTAAATTTATTTTAACGTTAACACTATCAGTGTAGTTTGAGGAAGAAATTACCATATGGTTAAACTTGAAAATATTAATTATCAGTATTAATTTAGAAGCTCAAATTAAAACCAAGTCACATGGGTCAACCTACCTCGACCTCTGCCTTGCTCCTTCTTAGTGGTATCATTTTAGAGAAAGAAGACAGGTCGACATATAGTTGGCTGAAGTTAAAACGCTATCTGACGGAAATTTAAAAAGATATTTCAACTGAGCCAACATACTTCTATGGCCAACAAGCCCCGGTCTACACTATCCCAGACATCTTGAAATATATTTTTTTTCTACAAGTATTTGGTCTAAAATAAAGTGGGCCGTAAACAAAGAAATGTTGCTCTATTTTTTTTTTTTTTTACAAAAAGATTTGAGTGTGTCTGCAGAGCCTTCTCCAAATAGAGTGGAAATCAATTTTCTAAATTTAATATTGCAGATTTTACAATTTAAAAATTTAAGTTTAAGTTATTTTCATGTCTATTAGGAAACACTTGATTTTTCTTTATTTCAAATTTTATAAAGGAAAACAGATTGACCCAGATTTAGCATAATGCGTGTGAGAAGCCGTTGCTGATGGCAATGGTATATCGAGCCAACTTTTTGTCAGATTTGAATAAAATATTTCCTTCAAGGTATATAATTTTTTTATATTTGAAAAAAAAAAAAAAAAAAAAAAAAAAATGATTATTTTAATAAAGTTCTTTAGTGTTGGTGCTGGAATTAAAAGTGTTGTCTTTAAATATAATGACCATCAAAAAGGAATAATACCATAATACCACTAGAATATAAATATAGCAATAATATTTAAGTAATACCAACATTGAAAGTTAATGAGTGCGTTTAAAAAAAGGTAATAATAATCAAATTAAAACTACATTCATACATTTTAAAGTTAATAGTAATATAAATTTTGAAGCCTATAATTTTTACAATTATGTTTTGAATTAAAGAATTGAGCCTAATTATCGTTTAATCTTTTTAATTAGGCAGCTAGTTTAAAATTCAATTCTTAATAAACTTGTGTTTTTAATATGTCCTTTCTAACTATTCCTTAATTCTAGCTGACTTATATTTTCAAAACTGTTATGTTAAGTACAATATTTATATATAATTTTAAAAGAATTTGTAAAAATTTAAAATCAAAGTATATCTATAGATTTCAGTTAACTAAAAGTATTCTCAATCCGCGATTGTAATGAAATGCTCGCCCTCTGGTGGGCTAAGGGGAAATTAACAATATCACGGATAGCTTTCGTCGAGACGCCATTGCTTGCTGTATATTCCATGTTCAGTTTCACATATATTTATTAAATAAAAATGAATAAATCCGATAAAAAAGATAACACATACTGCTGTGTGCCACAGTGTAACTCCAAAGGATCAAGAAATCCGGGACTAAGCTTCCATTTATTTCCAAATGACAAATTTAAAATTTCAGTTGCTTTGCCTAATGGAAGTAAAGAATATTTGAAAGAAATATTTGTTCAGCTTCAGTTAAACATCTACTTCCGATCGAACTTTGAATAAACTGAAATGTTTTATCCAAAGGCAATCGATTTTCCGTGATGTAATGGCGGAGAAATTATAGCACGAATATTAAGTAGTAACACAAATACAACAATAATAAATACACGTGGCTATTATATTTACTAACAACAAAAGTTGGAAAAGCACCATCTATCGATCATTACAAACGCGGATTATGTGATAGTTTTTTTTTTTTTTTTTCCAATTATAAAGCATTTATCGTTTGACCCCGAATGCTCTATTTTAAAACTTCCGCTATAAATCAACCAACCAACCAGAAAACTCTGAAAGAGATGCATTTCTCGGATATTTCTCGTTCATGTTATCTGATATTTCGTTCCCGAATGTAGTTTAATGCCTGCAAATTCTACAATGCTCACTATTAATTGCTTTCTCTGCTTTATTTTCCCGATACGAATGATAAAATTTTCATATGAGAAGATTTATTCTTCTTGAATATAGTACTATTAATCCACTCTACTTTTGCAATTTTCTTCCATTAAAAGAAGTTTAGGACCTTCTGTTCGATATTAATTTTTCGTCCTGTTGATACCTACTACCAGCACTTTGAATTACGATCAAGCTGTATGTTTTTAATTTGTCCTCTATGCGATTTTTAAATTTTGTAAATTTTGGGTTTAAGATATATTTTATAAATATGTATATTAAGATCTACAATGAACATATTGCGAAAAGTTGTACATAAAACACATACTTTTGTTATTACCTCGATGTTTTGTAAAAAATGAAATTGTTTTTAAACAGTTCTACATTAATTTTTTAAATGGTTTTTAAATGCGTTTTCTGTATTTACACAAAAATTGCATTAAAAATTCTGTAGTATATAGTTTGTAAGGTACTTATGTTTAGTTTTTGTTATAAATTCCGATTTCTGTTACAGGTGTCTAGTCGGGCTACTGGTCAGATGAGCCGAAGTCGATAGCCGTGTTTGGAAGAAGCGGAAGAGCGCTGGGGCTCCCGACATGTTCGCTAAATTCAAGCCAGGTCAGCCCTCTGACACCAATCCCATCACACAATACTACGAAATCGGAAGACAGATTGGAAGCGCTGGCCCAGAGCTTGTCTGGAAGATATATGAGGCTGTCAGGAAATCGGACAAAAGGGTATGTAAAGTAAAAGCCTTTATTCTGTGACATATAATATTTTACAAAAGTATTTTTTAAAAATTAAAATTAAGAAATTTAGTTAGGTGTTAGCGGTACTAATCTCTATTCCTGGCCAACTTTTAAAGTTACTGACCATTCGATGTCAAAAATAATATGCATATATATATATTACTTCTACATGTGTCTGTGTGTAGTCACTATATATCATAAAATATAAAGATAAATTTCAAATTTCATTTAACAGTGTAATGAATATTGTGCATTATTTTAACATTTAAGCTGTATTATATACTCCATATAAAAAATATGTAAATAATAATGTAATCTAGAATATTTTGTAAAGAACTCTTTAAAATTAAAAAAAAAAATCACAAACTAACATACAAAACTTAATATAAATCTAGGTTATTTAAAAATAGACAATTTAAAATAGTAGTTTAATTTATTTGCTTATATTGAAATAATTTTCAAACAAATTATGTAAATAAGTCTTTATTGCATATAATTCAGAAATACGAATAACTGTATAAAAGTTTTGTTAAATAAATTATAAAAAATTTTTTTTAGTTTTGTTGAAGAACCGTAGATTATTAATGTAGTCTATACACACAATTTAAGTTAATTCTATTACGTAAGCAGGAAACTTTATTAGCTCTTTCGAATAAAACTTCTAGACGCAGTTTTTCTATCACAAAACAGTCTTCATCAAAATAAGTACCATTGCATGCGACAAGATTCTACCTGCATGCAGTG
This sequence comes from Salticus scenicus, assembly GCA_963930645.1. Lineage (NCBI taxonomy): Eukaryota > Metazoa > Arthropoda > Arachnida > Araneae > Salticidae > Salticus > Salticus scenicus. The sequence continues at coordinate 196,014,330 of OZ005652.1, forward strand.
ATGCCAGATTGGGGATTTTGTCCCCATTTTGGGGATATTTGAGGCTTCTGAGAACAACATTGGGGACCAAATGTTCGTGGGGGCTTTTTGGGGAATTCTAAAATTTTTGGGGACAAATCTGGGGAGTTCAACTGTCTGTCAACGTTGGCAACGTAATGATTTATCCTTAGGGACTTTCAATATCTTTATTCATGATGTTAGGACACATTTTAAATTCATAGGGACTTTTTGGTAATTTTGTAAGAAATTTCAACGAATTGCGCATGGATTATATTGTTGTTCCTAATTTTTTCATGATTATTCATTAAACTGGATGTGGGACATCCGAAACCGGAAGTGGGACCGTAAGTACGTATCTCAAAAACGGCTCTAACGATTTTCTTCAAACTTGCTATATAAACACTCTATTAGATGTCCTTTCGAATGATATAGTTGGTTAGTTCAGGAAAATTCATAGGTGTCCTGTATAAATAGCTCAATTTCAGGCCTCGCAAAGGCGTTCCTTTAAAAACGGTTGTACGGATTTTTTTTTCAAACTCGCCTTATTAAATATCTTTTTGTATGTAATTATTGTTTTCCGGTCAATAAATGATTTTTTGTAGATGTTGGTATCTCAAAAATGGCTCTAACGATTTTCTCTTTAGGTCATTTTTATGTTTTCTAATCACATTATCTCTCAAAAATGCATATAATACGTTGAATGGTGGGTAATGGAAGAAAAAATGTTAAAGACGTACGTAGATTTCTTGGCCTTACTGGATATTTTAGGAAATTTATCCCTCATTTTTCTACCATTGCAAAACCCTTAAGTGATCTTCTGCGTAAGGACGCCCCTTTTCAATTTCAAAATGAACAAAGAGCCGCATTTCAAAAATTAAAATATTTACTTTCCCAAGAACCAGTTCTCAATATTTTTAATCAAAATTCCCCTATTGAGGTACATGCAGACGCGTCTATAGATGGCTTGGGGGCGGTCCTGTTGCAGAAAAACATCAATGATAATAAATTCCATCCAGTCTTTTATTTTTCGAAGAAAACATCTGATAACAAAAGAAAATACACTAGCTTTGAACTTGAAGTTCTGGCTGTGGTAGAAGCCCTCAAAAAGTTTAGAATCTACCTCCTAGGAACAAACTTAAAAATTATCACAGACTGTGACGCGTTCGTCAAGGCACTTAATAAAAAAGAAATAAATTCCCGCATTGCACGATGGGCTCTGTACCTTCAAGAATTCCACTACACTATTGAGCATCGAACAGGTTCCCGCATGGCGCATGTGGAAGCTCTAAGTCGAGCTCCACAGTGTTTCATCATCCAAGATAGCCTTGTAAAACTTTTGAAAGCTCAGCAATCTGATGAAGAAGTTCAGACATTAAAAACGCTTCTGCAGTCCACACCTCATGATAATTACACTATAAAAAACAATCTCCTCTATAAAACAGTGAACGGTGTCGATTTACTTGTCGTCCCTACAGACTTGCAGAATAGCATAATTAAAGAAGCACACGAGCGTGGACATTTTGCAGCACTCTGTACCCAAGAGTTAATAAACAAAGATTTTTATATCCCTCACCTCAAAGACAAAATCGAAAGTTGCATCAAAAATTGTATAAAGTGCATACTCTACAATAGAAAACGAGGGAAACAAGATGTTTTCCTCCACCCAATTGATAAAGACGATGCACCCCTGCACACATACCATGTTGATCACCTTGGTCCCCTAGCTACTACATCAAAAAAATACAAACACATTATTTTTTTGTTGATGCGTTCTCCAAGTTTACCTGGCTGTACCCTACAAAATCTACAGACGCCGCAGAAGTTATCAGCCGACTAGAAAGCCAACGATCAATCTTCGGAAACCCCGCCAGAATCATAACAGATCGAGGTCCAGCATTCACTTCTACTGCATTTCAAGACTATTGCCACAATCAAAATTTTAACTTACATACCAATTACAGCAGGTTTACCAAGATCGAATGGTCAAGTTGAAAATAAAAATTCTATTATCATCACAGTATTGTCAAAATTATCATCTGACAACCCCGAAAAGTGGTTTTCCCATGTACCTGCTCTCCAACAAATCCTCAACTCGACATTTCAAAGAAGTATAAAGACGACACCATTTCAATTATTATTTGGTACCAAGATGAAAAATAAAGATGACATCAAGATCCTGGAGCTTCTGAACGACGAATCTACTAACTCATTCCAGAGACAACGGGAAGAACAACGTATCAAAGCCAAAAAACAGATTCGAAAATTGCAAGAAGAAAATCGCAGACAGTATAACCTTCAAAGACGACCAGCTGCTAAATTCCAACTCAACTATTTAGTCGCAGTTAAACGCACCCAGTTCGGGCCAGGCCCAAAATTAAAACAGAAATTTTTAGGTCCATATAAGATAACCAAACTTAAACAAACGACACATATGACGTCGTCAAGTGTGACTTCGTAGAATTGCCCATTCAAGACCAGCACATGCGCTGAATTCCTGAAACCTTGGACCGACACGTTTCAGACACTTACTTAACGTATTTCTCCAAAACTTTCTTTTTTTTTTTTTTTTTTTTTTTTTTTTTTTAAGAACTCTTACTTGGACATTTTAGTGTGCACAATTAAACTTTTTTTTTTAACCATACGTTGAACTTGAACGAAGCAGGTCGTTTCGACGCCGATGGTTCGACGCCAACGTGTCGACGCGGGAGCAGTTCGACGCCGTATGTTTCGACGCGGGGTCAATTCGACACCATATTTTTTTTCGTATTTTTATTTATTTTTAGAATAAATATGCATATGCCTGATATAATATATATATATATTATATTATATATATGAAGAGTGATTCAAATAAATAAGTAATATGACTGACTTTTATTTATTGAATTAGCGATTGTTTGCATGCGCATTTGAAATAAATATATGTGTATATGTGTGAAAGTTTTCTATATATATATTTTTTTTTGTGTGTGTGTCCCAGATTAGTGAGAAGCTCTTTAGAGAAGATAAGAAATGCGCATGCGTTGATAATTGGCAATAGATAACTTATATTTAAACCAAAGAATGACAAATCTGAAGTGATTTCATAACCCTCCCCCTCACCTAATCTGACACATACAGGTATCAGTAATCTGACGCATACAGGTTAAAATGTCTGAACTTTATTCGTTCAGTTGATAGCGAAGGGGGGGGGATTGCACTTGTCAAAAACGAGATAGAGTTATTGACAAGCCTGTAATATGTTACAAAGAAAGAAGAATACCTAGTTGAAATGCAATAAAGTTTGAAATATGTTCAAAACCTTTGAGTTTTCTTAAAATTGCAATTAGTTCGGAAACATTATTTGCACTTTGGAAAGACTAACAGTTTAGGACATTCTTTGAGGATGTCAAATTAATAAAGTATGACGCCAGGTTTTTCTTATCAACGAAGTAATTCCTGTTGAATTCTTTGTTATAGCTTTTTGGGTTTCAGATTAACATTTATTTTACATCTATTATATCAGTCATATTACTTATTTATTTGAATCACGTTTCATATATATAACATATAAAATATATATATTATATCAGGCATATCGCATTTATTTGAATGATGATGCAAACTTATTCTAAAAATAAATAAAAATACGAAAAAAAAAAAAAAAAAATATGGCGTCGAACTGACCCCGCGTCGAAAGGACCTGGCGTCGAACTGCCCCCGCGTCGAAACGTTGGCGTCGAACCATTGGCATCGAAACGTTGGCGTCGAACTGACCTGTACCGGAACTTGAACATGCCAAAATAAGAAAAACTCTCATTTTATGAACTATTTTTTTTTCATGAACATTCCATACATACCTGCCATATTATTTTTTTTTCTTTTGGTGAAAACTATCTACCTATTTTTTTTCTACTTTTATGTTATTAACATCTTATCTTATTTTATTTTAGTATTTTGATGATTCAGGTTTTGCCTGTAATAATTGCACAATTTTCCCTTTTGGTAATGTGTACAATTTTTTTTTATTTTGTTAATGCAGCTATATTATTACTGTATCTATAATTCTATTATGTAGTATTGTATATTGTTTATTTTTATTTATTTTGTTTAATTTAATTTAATTTTTTTTTCTTGTTGTTTGATAACCTTCAGGCGAGGCCGCCTGCTTGGTCATGATGGCCGATATGGGAAATTGTATTTCTCAGCTATCATATCCGTTGTGTGATGTCACTGTGTACGCAGCTATCACGTGTTACTACGTCACTGTTTGTTACATCCTTTTCACTGTATGCGCACGCACCTGGAAGCGCACCTGTTTTTAATCAGAAATGTATAACCGTTGTTCGAGGGAAAGACGTTCCCGCTTATATGTAAACGAATGTTTCGTTTTAAATCTAATAGTTGTGTACTGTCCCCTTTTTATTTCTTAATAAATGTTGTTAATGTGATGGTCTGTAGCCGTTTCCCTATAGTATATTTATTATTTGTGAGGATACTTTATGTTTGCGAAATGTTTCATGTAAAAATAATAGCGAACGCGATTATGCTAAATACACTTTATGTATCTACTCTAAAAATCTCAATGTTACATTTTGAAAATGTGAAAACAAAACTGATAATAAACGTTGCAAAATGTTTTTTAGCTGCGTTTATTAAAGTTCTTAAATATAAGAACAATCAATATTTTCTTGTATTATTTAATTTATGATGAATATCAATAACCGATATACATCAAATAATACGAAGAGAAATTGTAAGTTAAAGGCAAAATGGATCAGTAAAATGTTACATTTTCGGAATAGAAATGTTTTATGTTTCAGTAATCAAACGATTTTAACTGCTTTTTGGCAAGGTTTTAGGATATTGAAAGATAGAGAAAGCATTTTGAAAGCAGGTGTGGATAAGAAAGTTTAAGCAATTCTCCGGCTATCCCGCGATAACTCGGTAGAAGTAATTTTAAATATTGATAAACATATTTAGTTGTAGTGTTTCCTACTATTAATATCAAGACAATACCTACAAACCTTAAAATTGTAACTTTTAGAATATTTCTCCTTTTCAGTGAATAATAATACTTTACAGCAAGAAACAGATTTTGTTTCCACTTCTAAAGCAGTGATGGTTTAAAGAAAGTTCCATGAATAGTTTAAAATAGTAACTTAATTCCCAAGACCTAAACAATATAGAAAAATACTGAACTTGTCACATTAGAAGAGCTCTTGTCAATGTTGGGTAGTTTAGTTCTCTTAGAGAGTTTGAAGATAATATTTCAGCAGTATGGTAAAATATTAAATCTGGATGCTTGAAAACACTCTAAAATAAAACAGAAAACTGGTAAATGTCTCACAACAAAAAAGTATCATACAAAATATCAACTTAAACATTAACCTTAAATATATATATATATATATATATATATGTATGTGTGTGTGTGTGTGTGTATGAACAATCTAACTGCCCTTACAAATGTAAACATAAGAAAAAACATTTTTGACAGTATTTTTATTTTTTCAAATACAAAAGAATAAAAAATTTTAAATATCATCTTTTGATGCAATTGTAATTTACATAAAGTATGTGGATTTCAGTATAAGTTTTCAGTAATTAATTAAAGTAAAGAATGTACTTTCTTTACAATTGTGAGAACAAGTGTATATTTTCATTAAATTAAATATTTAAATATATTCCCCAGCATCATTATATTTTAATCAATGAACATAATATGGATCCAATTAGCTTTGAAATTAAATAATGAAATGGAAAAAACATTCTTTGACAAAGATATAAGTATTACATATATTTATTTTAGTGAATAGTAAAATTACATATTTCCATTTCCAATGTTTTAATTAATCTTTTAAAATATGCACGCATCAACAAACTCTTTATTTTATATTTAATAAGATTATAGCTTAAATATATATATTCAGTTCTTTAAACTAATATCAAATAGAACTAAACCAACATTTAACTTAATTTAAGAAAACTCAATAAAAATCTCAGAAACAAAAGCAGCAAAGCCGTTTACCTGAATATTTTGTTCCATTTGGTTTCAATTCTCTATAGAGGAAACAAAGACGAAAAACTTTCAATTAAGGTTGTCTTGGATAAAGTTTGACTGACAAAACTATCTAAAAGAAATTTAAGATGTTCTTTGAAATCACGTAGTTGAAGAAATAGACTGGGAGAAAAAGAAAAAATATAAAGTGAGGTGCACTTTATTTTGTGATGTTATTTTTCTATTACTTTAAACAGTTAGAGTTGAAATTTGCCACATTACTTTCCAATTACTTTAAGGAGTTACAATTTTGTTTTCTCTTTTGCTTTCAGCTTTTCAATGAAACTATCCACTGCGTTATTTTATTTAGATATTTATTCTCTAATTCCTTATATTTTTTAACGTAATTTATCTTAAATTAAGGTGACAAGATACCAACATTGTATTAAAGTGAAGTAATTTATATAGAATGCTTTCGAAAAAACGTGTTAATATTGAATTTATTTCCTTATATATTATGTTAAGAAACTTACGTGGAGGTATTAGAAAAAGGTACAAAATCATCTTTCTACTCTTGTAACATCTGAAGCTCTTTTTATGGAGCAATTCTGAAATTTTGTATGTACCTTAATTGATGTATGAATCACATTTCACGCAAAAGAATTTATTTATTTATTTATTTTATTTTATTTTATTTTATTTATTTATTTTATTTTATTTTATATTATATTGCTTATTTTATTTTATTTTATTTTATTTTATTTTATTTTATTTATTTATTTATTTAAAAGCCGTCTAAGTATTTAAATATTGAAATTCTCGTAGAGGAATATCTTGAAAATTATTACTGGCTTTACAAATTTCTATACTTAATTTACGCAACTTTACAATATGTTTTGTCTAGGATTAATCGATATTTATGAAATTTAAGTAAAAGTCAAAAATTTTAGAACGGCCTTTTTCACATATATATGCCGTGTGTGTATATGATGAGTATATAATAAATGATTAAATCATATTGCAGTCATAATGGTTTAGAAATTCAAAAAATACACTCAGAAGCAGTCTCAATTCTATAAATTTAATGGGATTAGATAAGTTGTTTCATTCTGCATTGGTGCCCATATGCTTTTACATCTGTACCGATAGAAGCAAAGCCATTGTTTTCAACTTCGGTACATAAGTTTCATATAATACATGAAAATCTTCTGAGGGAACACTGTAAGATTTCTGTATAAATTTTTTGAAAATTACTCATACACACACACACACATATACAGTCTGTCAAAAAATTAAATGAACACTAAACCTTTCTCAGAATTCATAAAGAATAATTCTAATTTTTTGACAGACAAAAAAGGAAACATTAAAAATATTATTTTTACGTTAAAATCAAGGATACTGTTTTTCTAAATTGTAAACATTTTGCACATCTGAGACTAGGTTTCAATGATAACTATTTTTTATGTCAGAAAAGAAATAGCGAAATTTCAAATTTCAAATTTTTAAGCTTTTTAAAGATTATAAAAGATTCTGTCCAAGATGTATATGTTTTCATTTTTAAAGATTAATCAATAATGAATTACTAATTAATTAGTGATTAATTAATAATTAATAATTAATTAATTTTCAAAAAATGGTGTGTGTGGAACTTTTTTTTTCTATAATTATATAATATTATATAATAATGACATTTTGAATAAAGAAAACAATATTAGAATTTCAATACTTATATTTAGAGATCAATTTATTTTAAAAGACGACAATTTATATACAATTAATTAAAAAATATAATAACTCATAAGTTTTGAATTTCAACTCTGTGTGATTTGATAAATATAAATCATGATAATTTTTGATCTGATACATTTTAAAAAAGTAAGTTGCATTTCAATTTTAACAAAATTATTTCAATAAAATGATTTAAAGTAAAAAAAAAGATTTTTTAAGGTTTTTTTAATATTGACTCATTCTTTGGCATTCTGAGAAAGGTTTCATGTACAGTTAATTATTTGACTGACTGTATATATATATATTTATTTAGTCTTTGGGAAATATTTTTAGCGGTAACCCATGCACTGTAATGTTCAAAATTATGGATAATGCCGTCTATAAATGTTGTCTGTGCATGTACTTTTGTAATCACAAAATACGATTTTGAGAAGGCATGAAATATTACAATTTAGAGGGTTCAAATGAATAAGCAGCGAAAGCATTATTATTAATTTAATTTGGATTTTATGCATACAGTCTAAATTCATTAAAAACTAATAATGTTAATCGATAAGTAAAATAGGATTTTAATTTATTAAAACTACAATCCTACATTTATCACGTAATCACCTTTTATATTAGTAAAAATACGTTTTGTAAAATAATCTCTTAATAAATATCCAATTCATTATATTTCTTACACTCATGTCAGAGAATAATGATAAAACAGCGTGAGAAAAGTGATAGAAAAACTACTTACGTCAAAAATTATTTTCAAGACCATTTTATGTTTATAACGTTAGTAAATTTTATGTACGTTTTTTAAATAAATAACAAACAATGAACAGAGGAAGTCTTTTCATGATGCAAAAATTCAGTTTATGTTTTGTATGATTCGAGCAAATTTTAGCTTAGTTTTCTTAAAATACTCCTATTTTGCTTTTATTAGGTAGAGTAGATAATTAAATGTTATTTAAGCTTATACTCTCATCCCATCAAATATTTTTAAAAATATCTAATTTCATATAATTCAAAACAATTGCAAAATTTATCTTTTTACATTATTGTTAGTTTTTAATTTTAACTGTGTTTAGAAAATTCACCGTTTAATACCATAATGTAAGAAAAATTGAAAGAAAAAAGAACATAGATTTATTTAAATGCCTCTATGAAAAAATTAATGTTTTAAAAAATTATGAATTATATTTGGGTTTATTTATTTTCCATGCGATTTATTTGGTAATGATTTTTACTGAATAAAGACACAGAACTAATTGTATTTTGCAGTGAAATTCACAAAATTTTACTTTTATGATATTACATAAGCACTGATTTTTAAATAATATTAGACTAGAGATTTTTAATAATGGGAGGAGAGCCTATTGCAGCATAAGCCCCTAATTCCACACACCTGCTACTTTCATATAAACAAGTGCTACTGCCATGCAAAAAGCATATGAATATAACTCTTATAATCGTAAAGCACTCTATACATCTTTCCAACAGAGACTTGTAGGTAGAGCACGAAGCTCGTAATTAAAATATTGCGGGTCCGATCCTCGAACCGGCCGAAGAACGTCATGTTTACATTAATGCTAGCTGGTGCCCATCAAATCCGTCGGGGAAGTAATGTCCTCCAATTTCCTATCCAGATTATACCTCTAGATGTTCTTGAAGTGTGGTAGATCCCTTCCTTGGAGGATCGCAATAAATCAAAATAAATCAGGATCGTTCAAAAAATAAACGGGATGACAGACGTATACGCCAAATGGCGTCTCGCAGTATTAAGTTAATATCTGGACTTCCAAGTTTTAAAAGATACTATCCACCAAAGAATTAGAAACTCCCCTCAACTTATTTTGAAAAGCATTGAACAAAAAAGTATCTGAAAAGTTTTTAACATTAATGGAGCTTATTTTGTTTTATTTTATTTTATATTTTTTGTTATGATTTAATTAAAAAAATATATTTAATTTTAATTGTTTTTCAAGTTTTGGTAATATCCGAAAAACAGGAAATGAGACACAAAAGATAGGAAGGAGGGCCAAAAATCGGTATTTCAAAAATGGCTCTAACGATATTAATCACTTTTTAGACGCCCGTTAGAATTTATTGGTTACTACAGAATGTAGCAAGTATTAGTTGGTTACGCCTCGTTCTGGTAGGTCCTTTTTATTTATTTATTTTTTTTTTTCAAATTAATAAACCACTGCAGTTTAGAATGAAAAATACGGGTGGAAAAGAACATAAAAAAATTTCCGTATTAGACATCCATAGAAAGTAGCATGGAATGAAAACAAGAAAACGCCCTATCGTAAGTATATAAAAATAAATAAATAAATATACTAATACCAGAGAGAAAATGTAGAAAATATAGACTAGGAAAAGAAACTGGAACGCGGCAATGATGGACTCAGGGGCTTTTAGGAATTGTCGAGGCTTACTTACGTCTTCTCAATATAGAACATATGTTAGGGTATTTGCGTAATGCATGTATGTTAAATGCGTATAACCTTTTCTGAAAGAAAGTGTGTAATGTATAGGAATACTTAATCTGCCGTTACTTGTTAATTAGCATGACATTTGTATCTAAAGAAGCTATTAAGTACTTATGTAATTTTCTGTAATTAGACAGGAAGGAGTGAGTTCCTATTCCTTTAATTAAATAATATCTGCTTTAGAAAACAGTTTTTTTTTTTTTTTCATCATTCTGTACGTGAATAAATACGATAATGAATGATAATCAGTGTCAGGGAATTCATAACTAAATGAATTGTATTATTTAAAAAATAAACACACATGATGATTCAAAAGTCATGTCATTGTCTTTTGTACCTTAGACATTGATCACAAAGATATATAAAAAGTTTCAAAGATGCGTAAAATAAACTACAGAACTTTAAGGAACAGATAAGTAAAAATAAATCATTCGATTCAGTTTTGATCTCATTTAACTCTTATAAATATTTTTAGCATTCCATAAAACGCTTTTTAAGTTTGTTGTGTATGTATTACACTGCAAAAAATAAAATAATAAATAGAAAATTTCTGTAACATTCCCACAAAAAAATTTACAGTTTCGAAAACTACAGAAATTTAGTTTAAATTACATCTTCCTATGTTTCATCCTATTGAACCTATATATCACTCTGAAATTTTATCCGAAATTTTCTCTGCCTCTTTTTCATACATACTTTTTTTAAGGCACCATTTTGATTTACATTTTCGAAAACTAAATAAGTTTAGTTTTAATTCTATCTTCCTATGTTTCATCCTACTGAATCTATATATCACTGTGAAATTTTAGCCAAAATTTTGTCTGCCTCTTTTTTCATACAGACATTTTTTTAAGACACCATTTTGATTTACATTTTCGAAAACTACAAAAATTTAGTTTAAATTACATCTTCCTATGTTTCATCCTATTGAACCTATATATCACTCTGAAATTTTATCCAAAATTTTCCCTGCCTCTTTTTCATACATACTTTTTTTTTTAAGGCCCTATTTTGATTTACATTTTCGAAAACTAAATAAATTTAGTTTTAATTCTATCTTTCTATGTTTCATCCTACTGAACCTATATATCACTCTCAAAATTTTAGCCAAAATTTTGTCTGCCTCTTTTTCATACAGACGTTTTTCTTTTAAGACACCATTTTGATTTACATTTTCGAAAACTACAGAAATTTAGTTTAAATTACATCCTCCTATGTTTCATCCTATTGAACCTATATATCACTCTGAAATTTTATCCAAAATTTTCTTTGCCTCTTTTTCATACAAACTTTTTTTTATAAGACATCATTTTGTTTTACCAAACCGAGATATAGCACCCAGAATACTCAGTGTAGAAAATGCTTATAAGAACAATGATGAAAAAACTGCTAAAACAAATTAAACTTCCAGATAGTACTGCGATTAAAATTCTTGCCCAAAACGTAAATATTCCATAAAAGTTCATTGATTTTTTCCAGTTTTTGTCTGTTCAATCACTTGATCTATGCACATAATTAACCAATAAATATATTAGTTTCGATTTTTCAAGCAATAATGTTGATCACACTGATTTCTGATAAAAGACTTATAGAACATGGTTTCTACAGAACATGGTTTTGCTGGACGGTTGCCACACTATGTATTCCAGGCACCCTAACTTAATTTCGCGTTCAAATTTTCAAGTAAGGCGTTACTTTCAGCGCGTGCACAACGCTGTCGCTTTAGACGCTGCCACAAGCAGTGTATTACCTAACCAACCGCATCACAGACGGAAAAAAATGATGCCAAAGGAAACGTGATCATATATAGAGGTTTCGACGGATTTCAATAGAAAATAGTTTCGAAGTGTAATGTTTTTGAAAGTTTATATTTAAGTGTGGGTGAAATCAATATAATGACCCTATCAGTAACGCGGCTAAGCCCGCAAGTTGAAAATAAATATTGAAAAGTTTATACATATTATAAATTTTCAGGAGGCTGCAGTGTTTTGCTTTGAGAAGAGATGTGCCGAGAAACTTCACAAGCCCAAGCGCAGGGAGACGATTACGGAAATCCTGAGATTTAGCGTCAGGCAACTGGACAGGTTCAAGCACCCGAAAATGCTCACACTCTACCATCCGATAGAGGAGTCGAGGTAGGTAACATTTTCTTGTTCATACTGTATGAAGAGGGTTATATATATATATATATATATATATTTATTTATTTTTTGTTTTGTTTCATGTTACTACAAATGTCAAATAATTTAAAGTAAGACTTTATGTGTATGAAAGTTTACGCAGAGAGGTCACATAGTCTTTCTCTGATTACAATAAATAAATAAATAATTAAATAAATATTTTATTATTTCATGTATGGATATTATGATATATTCTAAAGACGTTTATAAAGTTTTTAATAAGAAAACTTATGCCAGAAAGTTTCAATGTAAGCATCCTTTTGTTTTTTCAAAGAATATGCCATGTTGCTATCTTTTAAATACACGGAGAAAAAATTATGTGACTGACATCTACAATCAAAATTGCAGCTCTCGTAAAAATAGTTCCATGTCATTCTTATAAATTCTAGTTCCCTTTGCTAGCAAGTTCTAAAAACCCCTATTAGAATTCTAGAGATTTTTCCTATATTATCGTGATTAATTTCATCTAAAAAACTCTGTAAATATATGCGAACACAAGAGGCAAGTTTTAGTAACTATAATTTAATTTTAAAATTTAATTCTTGGAAATCAAGCGAGAATTTCACGCAATATAGAGGATTCATAATGTTCATAATATTGTTTCATCTAGAAAAGTGTAGACTAGAAATTCTCGATCATTTCGTCTAGGCAGGTTATTTATTTACTTCATACCCATAGCTCGGAAATCTATATTTCTAGTTTAGAGATTCAGAAAATGGCTACTTATTCGTTTTAGATGAAAGCGCTATATTTTTTTTCTCAGTGTAAGCATCTACCTTTCAAATCATATTTTTGAGGGGAAAAAAAAAAAAAAAAAAAAATAGGACTATTTTTTGCGCATGTGCAGTAAATAATTATTTATTACACATTCTCATATTTCATCAAAAATTAATCGTATGCATTCTACTTTTTAAAATAATGTTTCTTTAATAATTATTGAATATGAATTTTTCTGCAAGTTTTGTACAATTTTTTTGAAATTTATTTTTGATATAAGTAAAGCATTTGCTACAAATATCAATAGTTACATTATATATATATATATATATATATATATATATATATATATATATATATATATATTTGATCTGTAAACAAAATGAAATTTGTATAAAATAGGTAGTCAAAAGCAATACCAAATTCTTAAACAAAAAGATAAATTTAGTTTAATTAAATGTGAATTATTTAAAACGACAGTGGAATGTAACAACAAAGTTGTTAACTAAGTTAGAAAAAAAAAAAATACTTTGACTTAAATTAACATTTTTTAAAAATTTTGTTTAACTTTATTAAATAATTGTGATATTAAATATTTTTGTGACATTCCACTGTCATTTCCCATAATTCACCATTAATTAAGTTAAACACATACACACACATATATGTGATAAGATTAGTCTTTTTACTTTAATTTAACCACAACATTTAATATGATTTTATACACACTTATGAATGTACAGATAAAATAAAATCAATGTTAGACAACATTTGAATTTTAATCGGTTCTTTAATCGTGAATAATATCTGCGATTCGCGGATATTTTTATGATCTCATTTAAAACCTATTTAAATATTCTTCAAGCTAAGATGTTTTTTTTTTTTTTTTTTTTTTTTTTTAATTTGTATCAAATCCCATAGTATTTGTTGCAATAAGATATTTAGTAGTATATTTATTATTATTATTATTATTTATTTTCCTGTAAAAATTACAGATTTATACTTTCTCTTACCCATAAGGTAGAGAATGTATTGTTTTATGGTCAAATTTTTTTCTATTTTAGTTTGCTTCAAAATTCAGAATTTTATTCTAGAAAAGAAAACAAAGAATACATTAAGACTTCGGAAATAAATAATTTAAACATACGAGACTTATTACAAGAATAAAATTTTTCGTTATAAATTAAATTCATTCTCGTGACTTTAGGTCGTAACTTTACCAATCAATATTTTATTGGACACGAAAATGAAATATTATTTGATACTCAAAAATCTTTTTCCAAGTAGTAGTTTGAGAAGATGTTAAAGTAATTTATCACTACAAAAAATCGTTTTTTATTCAATAATTTTGTATGAAACTAGTGAAAGATATTAATCTGATAAATGTTCATCTGTAAAAGACGCTTTAAATGGTAACAGATTTGTTTCATCATAAGATTCTGACTAAAACTACTTCAAAATGACTTTATGTTAATAATCCGCATATAATGAAAAAAAAATTTGAAAACTTTTAATTTATATACAGTTTGATTGAGGTTTGTTAGTTATTATATGAATTTTTACATTTCCCTATTTACAAAACTAGTGATTATGAAAATAAAATTTAAATAAGAACATCACACGGCATCCTTTAATTCCCATTTAATGATACAAACTGCTACAAAAACATCGACATTTCCGTGTGTAGTAAGTGTTTCGTAAACAGGCAAGTTCTAGTCGATGTATGCATTTTTTCAATAAATATTCCCGAAACAAACCAATAAAATTGTTACTTCAATCACAAAAATCACGATAAAAGGATTATATACGCTAAAAAACGAATATTACTTCTTCAACGAATCAACTATTTTTTGCGTGATCTGTCATTAACAAACACACAGCTCGGAATTCAACAAAATTCATTCAAGTGTAGATGAATTCCTCTCATACGAACTCCATATTTTTTTTTTATCACGATATTATATATTCCGTATTATATGTTCACTGCTTCCTACTGTTTAGTTCAATTTCTAATCACCATATTTTCTTCTCAAAATTTGCCAATATTGACACTGGGAAAAACTCATTCAGCTTTTCCAACATCATTCGAAATGTCCGTACACAAACCTCACTACAGTTTCTTTCGATGTTAACCAATATAACAAATGGTGACATCCTCTACTGCCAGAAAAATAGATTAAATAATTTTATTTCCCATTTTTCCAAATCAAAAAATTAATCCATCTTTAAAATTAACTTTACTTTTAAAGGAAAATTTAACTGACAATCAAAAGCTTTAGATTCCTACTCTTATAGTTTTTGATGATATGTATATGCATTACTTCGAAAATTCTCTCTATAAAATAGAGTAACCAGCCGTCCTCGAATCCGAAAAGAGTCCTCAGAAACTATCATCGTCCCCATAACATTAGAGCACATTTGAGGACGACGGTTATAAAGTTATTTATGTTTTATTATAATAATTTATTATATGTATAATAAATAAGCTGAAATATAGGTTTTTTCAGGTACTTCAAACATAAAAATTACTAAAATTTTTAAATTTAAAGTTAAATTTTATTTATTTATTTTATTGTGTTATTATTTATTTATTTATTTACTTATTTTATTTTTATTTTTATTTATTTATTTATTTGTCTTCGAGATCCGGGAACAATGTCATATTTGTCTTTAAATTCAATTAAAAAATCTGGTCGCCATCTTTAAAAATGAATCTTTTACATTTTGG
This sequence comes from Salticus scenicus, assembly GCA_963930645.1. NCBI lineage: Eukaryota > Metazoa > Arthropoda > Arachnida > Araneae > Salticidae > Salticus > Salticus scenicus. Next base: position 196,030,146 of record OZ005652.1, read on the forward strand.
ATCCGCTATGTGGATGATACCTATAATTTTGACTGGTACTTTTCTTCCCAACGTTGATGGAATATTAAAAATCATAAACTATCTTGATGATAACATTCAATTTACTTACAAGATTAAAAATAAATGTTCAGCACTTTTTCTTTATACCATTGTCTGTCGTACTGAGAAGGTTTCCACTACCTTTCATCGTATAAAGTTTTCAGTTTCATTAAATCTCTTTATTTGTCCATGCCATCCACCTAATAAAATCGACCCCTATTTATACTTTTGTTAATCGCACGCTTAACATTTGTCATAAATTTGAATCTTTACACTCTGAAATTAAATATTTAAAAGCCATCGCTGTTGTCATAGTTTACAACGCTTTTGTAATTAACCCGTTAGTAGTCGCTATCGACAGCGCCACCTATTACAGATTGCGAATTTTTATTGAACTGTCACCAATCATTTTAAGAAGTGATGTGATCGACGTTAAATCGATTTTATTCGCATTTTATGTATATCAAATGCCACTTCTAAAAGTTTTTGGTGGCTATTGAATAAAAAAATCTGGAAAAACTAAAGTATGGGCGGCAAATCGACCAACTAGCGACTACTAACGGGTTAATATATATATATATGTATTTTTCCTCTTACGGTTTTCTTAACCTTTGCATCCTTCTAGACTTACATCTTTTTACACTATCAGTATCCTTTTGGCTTTTTATTCTAAATCTAGTTTTACCATAGCTGAAGTTTTCAAACAATATAAGTATAAATAATTGTCTTATCTATAAACAAACTAACCCTTTCTATGTGAAAAACCCTAAAAATATGGACTAATAGATAAAGGTATAAAGGGTTTTACCCAAATTTTCATTTTTATTCAATAAATTGTAATATAGTGATTGATAGAGTAAACTACGTATATTGATAAACTATACTGATAACTACCACCCTTTTTTTTTTTTTCATTAGAGAGAAAGAGAATTTAAAATTCAGAATATTCTATTGCAAATAACTTTTTTAATTTTCACAATATTTGCTTTGAGCTATTATATAAGTAACTCAATACATTTGACTAACACATTAAGCAAATCAAATTTTGTTGATTTTTGAGCATGCGTAGTTTTTTTTTTTTTTTTTTTTTTTTTTTTTTAAGTAAAATTGCTCAAATTTCATTAGATATTTAATATTTTTATATTCTAGTTGCAGCATTTTGCAGCTAGTTTTCTAAAAATTGTGTTTCATTGAGTTTCACTCAGCATGTTATAAAAAAAAAAGGGGGATGGTCTTTTTTTCTTTTCATTTGTTTTGTCTTTTTTTCTCCACATGAATACTTGTACAAGAATACTTTGCTTCTGCACATGAATACTTATGTTAGATGACTCAATATCCCACGATACAGCCAGAAAGCATTTCAAATATTACATTTTACCGGGTGATTCCAAACGTTTTGCTCATTTTAAAACATTTTGCTGCTCCTTATTTTGCTTACAGGAAAAATTTCAGTGAAATACCTGAGGTATTCGACAAGTACTTTTTGACATATTTGACAATATGTCTGAAATCGGAAGCGTTCTGTGATTTATGGAAAGGTAGGGCATTAGAAACTAAATTCAGCTCCTAATGTATTTATGTTATAAAATGTTTTTATTTTTTCTTTATTTTTTAATGTTTATACAGTGTTTCTGTAAGTTTACAAAAGTTCTGAGTTAAAAATACGTAATCAAGATTCTCAATTTTTCCTCTTTACTTTTACTATTTTTATTTATTTTTTATTTTTTTATTTTTTTCATTTCTTAGTAAAGATTCAAAAAAAGCTTCAGAAAAATGTATTATAAACCACCAATATACTCCCGCATAAAATTAAGTAACATGAGATTGGCCATTAAAATATATATCAAACATAGATTTTTTTTAACATCTCCTTTAATTTTCGCTATGATACATAAGACGTTACATAAATAATCTTTAGTTGTTTTTCTGTTGAATTTTTTAACAGTGTACGTTTATTGTATTTTTGAAATTTTTAAAATGAAATTTTTCTATATTTATAAATGCTATAAAAGAATAAAATTATTTGTTTAGTCCCAGTTGCAATTCATCTCAAATAGAGCTCTTCGACATAGCCTTTCAGGATTTTCCGTAATTTTTTGTTCCATTTCAGAAAATAAGTGTTGTTGTATGTAACTGTGGTTTTGAGTACTCACTATCTGCTGTCGAGTATTTAAGAAAGTATAAAATGGCACTTATACCATACTTTTACTTGCATTGATATCTTTAATTTAATTTAATTTTTTCCTTAGATTTCACATTTTACAATAAAAACAGTTTTGATCATGAAAAGATTTTATTAATAAAGGACAGCCATTTGAGTGTCATTATTTTTTAGCAGCAAAATAACAACAAACTTAGCCCAATATCTTTTAATACTTAGTTATGTCTTATAATGTAGCATTGAAAACAGAGTCTCCTTCATCAGGAAAGGAAACAGTTCTTATTCCCTAAATATATATTTCTCTAGTGTACAGATAAGACGACAAGACAATTTGAAGCAGAATTTGGTAACAGAATAACATAATAAATCACACAAAAACCATTAACTAATAATAATTTAAAAAAAAAAGCGATGAATCGCATTAAAAAAGTATCTTGTACACATATAGTTTAAAATAGAACGCTAGAAAATTTTAAAAATTTTAAATGTTCGTTATTATTTATCTGTACTGTACAACTTTATCTACAAGCTTTAGTCATAGTTTATTTTTTATTCATTTAATACTTTTGTTCGTATGATATTTGATGTAGAGAACCCTTTAAAATGCCATAGAAATCTATTTTTAAACTTCTGTGTGTGAAAATGAACTAGAGAAAAAATAATGAAAATAACCTTAATTGTGAAGAGCTTATACAAACACTTATATACAAATAATTATCTAAGCAAAAACTGTAAAAATTGAAATTTAATGATGAATATATTTTTTCAGTAATTCTGTAGTACATAATAAGTAAACATGGGGTATTGAAAAATAATCTGTATTACCTGTTTATTAAAAATAACTTGTTTGAAAAAAAAAAAAAATATTTTATATTTTTTTGTTTGAGGATGAGGATGAGTTTAAACAATAAATATATAAATGTATTACAAAAACATAACATAACATAGCTTTATTTTTTTTTTCCAATAAAAATTTAAAAATATTAATTCATTAACGAAACAACAAATCCTCTAAATAAATTTCTAACATAAAAAAAAAAAAAAAAACTTTATTTGCAATACATAAAAAAGTACATTTTAGAGAAGTATATATTCTAAAAAAAAAATAAAATAAATAAATAAAAATGTTCACCACTTAATCAAAAATACAAATGTTTCAGAATTAGCAGGATGCAATCTGTTGTGAAGATTTTTTTTTTTTTTTTTTTTTTTTTTTTTTTTTTTACATAAAACGGAAAGATATTTTTTTTTTCTAAATATTGGGAAATAAAAATGCTCTAATCAATAAACCGCAATGAACAATTTATTTCTGCTCTAGTGGTTAGGCGCAGTACGAAAAAATAAGTTTATAGCGTTAACGGTAATTGATTTCTCTGACAGGTATAGTACGTGAGTGCAAATCACGTAAAACTTAATTAGAAAAATAAATTCCTTGCAGATAAAAGAGACAGTTGTAGTTATATATATATATATATATATAAAGAAACAGATTAAATGTACTTTTAAATAGAAAAAATAAATAAAATTCTTAGTATGTTAATTAACTCTCTATCAGAATGTATAAGAAAAAATATTTTTTTTTTCTTCAAATATAGAGTAAAATAGATGCTGGATTGACTGGAATCGGATTATCCTAGTTGTGGATTACTTTGAACGACCATTCAAAATTAAGATTAAAGTAGTTTAAAAACAAATTTGTTATGTACAAATTGAATTTTGTACATATTGTGATTGTTTTGCCCATAATGCTTATTACTTTGCCTATAAATAGGGTGAAGTAAATTGTAATTTATAAGTGATTCACAATTTTACTGCATATATGGGTGAGAGAGGAATTCATGTTACACGTGCGAGTATGTGTGTGCATGATCGTGCATGCATGCGTGTGTTTGTGTGCCCCTATGTATATATAATTTATTGCTAAAAAAAATATTATCACATTTATACGATTAAATTAAACTGTATCTAGATTTAAAAAAATAGTAATAAAATAAAACAGTAAAAATGTGTTAATGCTTCTTATAATTTTCTCATGTTTTTACTATCGATCATGACTAGGCTTGAGTGTTAACTGTTAACTGTATTAGTTTCTAACTGTATTTAAATGACTCATGCATTTTGCTGTTATGGAAGTATTTTATGGATTTTTAATTTGTTTCCTTCTTCTTGTCTTTTTATTTTTGACACTGTGGTTTAGGCATTAAAGTTAAGACTTCATTAGCAATGTGCATTTAACTTCACATAAAATCACAATTTCCGTGCACAATCTCAATAATGTTCCTAATTATGTTACAAATTCGGCGTGCCTTCATTCATCTGATTTCATCTGATTTTTATATTTTACAATCTGCTCATTAATTTCCTTCACTTCAAATACCAGACGTTTAAATTAACATTCAAAGTATAATGCTAACTTTAACCTTTACTTTCTTTAAAAAAGAAAATATTAATTCTTTTCAACCACAATAAAAAAATATATTATCTTAATTTTAATTCTTCGAACTAAAATATTGCTTAATTTCATTTAAATGAATTCTGTTGATTATTACTAAACCTATTAGTAAACACTTATTAGCTCTAATGAATTAGTAATAAAAAAACCATCAGGGAAAGAAGGTTAAAGTTTACAGTTAACTGAATTAAAACTATACTAGGAGGATATTATGCTAATTTTTAAATTATATTTATTTAAAACAATTAATACTTAACCAATAGCTAATTTTTGGGATTTTTTTTTTTTTTTTTTTAGCAGGAGTGGAATGATGGCCTATCATCTTTGCACCACTCTTTACAAATTGTAATTTTTCATTTATTTAATTGTAGAAATTTACTATAACATCATTATAGGAAAAATGTGAAGCTAACGTTGATTTAAACGTAAAACGTAAGTTATAAAATGTTTTATAAAACTTAAAACATTTTATAAATTTTCTGATAGATTGGAGTGGAAGGCTGATTTTTATGGCAACTATGTGAAAAATATCAGAGCGGGAAATCGAACCCGGGCCTTTCGCTTAACACGCAGATGCTCTGGATGATAACCAGCTCGGCATTTCTCACAAAAACACATTGGCAAGGTCACCGAGGCTGCTAACGCGCAGCTATATCAAGTGACGAATTGATCGATTTGATCCTTCAGCGTTAAGCGGAAGGCCAGGGTTCGATTCCCGGCTCTGGTATTTTTCACATATTTGGCATAAAAATCAGCCTTTCATTCCAATCTATCAGAAATGAATTTTCAAGGTTGATGAATAAAATTTCTAAGTTTTATAAAATGTTTATAAAATGTTATGTAAATTTGTAAAATGTTATATAAATAATACAAAGTATAAAATATTTTTAAACGCTCTGATTAAAAAAATAATAATAATAAATAAATAAATAAATAAATAATAATAATAAATAAGTTGTATATTACGATAGTGAAACTCATGAATATATTTTTATAATATAAAATGTGATTTTTGCTTAACTTCACGTTAAAAACATTAAAATACGTTATAAGTTGAATTATATAATAGAAAATAATTATTATCTTTTATTAGGGTGAAGCAGATTAAGTGTAGAAATGTTTTAGCACAGCTCGACTTTGACCTCATTCTGTTCAGTTGGTATTAGACATCTAACTACTTTTCGGCTTTAACTACAACTAATTGGCTTTGACAAATTATAAGAATTTTATAGTTATTATAACATATGTCACTTAAAAAAAAAAAAGGAAAATTGTGTGTTTCTTGCTTCCACTACTTCCTGAAACCTCGGCCAACTATAACCTGATAAAATACATTAACAATTATTTCATTCGAAGTACCACATAGAGAAAACATTCAGGAATCTGGGTTTATTTGAATTTTTAAAATATCTGAACACTTTACAGAGTTGTGAACATTTTCGTACAATGGTACGCCTTCAACCATAGATGCAAACATTTTAATTTATTCGTAACATTTTTAGCCTTGCCCTTATTTCGCACACTCTATTTAAAGAATATTTTTCTGCGATATACAGGGTGGTTATAATTAAACTTCCCCTATAAACAGCATCCTACAGCGCAAACGGCTGAACGGAATGCAACGAAATTTTGTATATAAAAAGTATACACGAGATGCGCTCACGGAATTTCGAAAATAATAATAATAATAATAATAATTAATTCCAAAATGACCACTAGAGGTCACCTTTTCTGGAAAAACATTAAATTTTACACAATAAACGACAAAAACGGAATACAGAAACAATATTAACAATCCAGAGCAATAATTATGTGGTGTGATGTATCGTGGAGGAGTTGCAACGTTGAATGATTTAAAGAACTCATGTGCGAAGCATCACAACTGATCAGTTACGATCTGCTGTTGAACACACAGTCCATCGACTTGAAATTTTGCAGGTGAATGAGGGTGGTCGCATGGAAAATAGTACAATAAATATTTAGTTTATAATTTCATTTATAAGATTACAATATATATATATATATATTGTATATTTTATATATATATATATATATGTTATTATATATGTATATATATATATATATATATATATATATATATAATAACATTTCATAAAACTCATTTACAAAAATACTAAGAAATATATTTATTTTATTTATTTTTTATTTATTTTATTTATTTATTTATTTAATAAATTAATAAATCTATACATAGGGCATAAATGTATTTCGATTGAATTTTCATAAATATTTCTTTATTAAAAAATAAATCCTGAAATAAATCAGAATATAATGGATCTGCATATTAAAAAATATTATCCACCTTTAATTAAACGTCTGATCTCGTCAACTGCTGTAATTAATATTTACCTTGCACAAGTTAACAAATATGTATTATGTACAGCGGTTGTCTGGTGGAAAAAAAGAATTTCATATTAATGAGAAAAGAATCTGCGTCAATTGCATTTATTTTACTTGAATATCAATAATGTAATCTGAAGAAGATTAATGGAGATGAATGAGTTTTCCAGACAGTAGAAAATTAATTATGGTTTAAGTGATATGTATTATGAAAAAAATTGTTTAATGAAATATCATTCAGGAGAAAATAAATCTGAATATTATTTCTATATAAGATAAAATAATTACTAAAAATAATATTATTTCAATAAGGCATTGTTTTTTCTTTCAGTGCAGTCGAAACTTGGTTATGTTATACTTCAGTTTTTCTGAAAACAATTGTTTTATTATACCGATAAAATTAAAAAGTTGATGGCGGGAAAAAAAAATGATAGTTAATTACTGATTTTTTACAGAAATCTATGCTAATATATAAAGACGAAAAATTTGTTTGTATGTGGAGGATAATCTCTAGAACTACTGAACCCATAAAAAAAAAAAAAAAAAAAAAAAAAAACACTAATCAAAAGACACACACTATCCCTGAGAGTTATAGATTATAATTAATTTTGACAAAATATTTTCTTATTCGAAATTTCAATATTTTAATTAAAATGCCCATAAAAACCATGAAAATAAAATGAAATATTGCAACGAAAACGGTTGAACGCAGTGGCTTCGACGTAAAGCGTCCTGCTCCGGCTCCGAATCCGCAGTTTGTGAGTTGAATCTTAGTGAAAGGAAATATTTTAAAATGTTTTTTGTTAAAAATCTAAATTATTTATTACTTTCTTCTATATGTAATATAGAGAAAGTATTGGATTCGCGAAAATTTTCGACCTCCGTTTTTTGACGGATCTACACGTTTTGGGATGTCCTGAACACGAATTGATAGTTTTTAGAAAATGTCTGTCTGTGTGTCTGTCTGTCTGTCTGTCTGTCTGTGTGTCTGTATCATTTTTTTGTGGACGCTGTATCTCACGAACATATGAATGAAATTTAACCAAACTTGGTATTTAGTTGCACCCTGACATGAACTGGTGCCCATTAGATTTGGGGATCAATAGCTCAACAGGTGGCGCTGTAATCGCATTTTATGCAAATTTTTAACATGGCAGCATAGGACAAAATTCCGTATAAATGGGCATAATGAGAGTTATTTTAAACTTGTGATTGTAAAATTAATTTGAATTATTGATGATAGTAGTAGTTAACTAGGAAAAAAAATTTGTGCATGGGGAGGCATCGGTTCCCCCCCTGGGGGGTACGAAATTTTGAAGATGGGTATCATTCGAAAGATCTCGTCAATACCTTTAAAACGAATGGTTGAACCATAAATCTGTGATAATTTAAAACAAAGTTATCGATTTTTTTTTTACTTTTAAGAAAAAAAAAAAAAAAAAAATTGATTTTTTTTTTTTTTTTTTTTTTATTATTATTGTTAGTGATTGAATATGTATTAATTTTCACAAAAAAAAAAAAAAAAAAAAAAAAAAAAGGAAAAAAAAAAAAAAAAAATCTTTTTTTTTTTTTTTTTTAAATATTGTTACTGATTGAATATGTATAGGAAAATATAGAAGAAAGTATTGTGGTGGCCACAGCATACTAGTTTTTCATTCTGTCATTATGCTAATTAAGTTTACGTTATCTATACTAATATATAAAGAGGAAGGTTTATTAGTATGTGGAGGGTGATTCCTGGAATTCTAAACTGATTTAAAAACTTTTCACTAATCAAAGGCTACACTATCCTTGAGTGCTATAGGTTATAATTTATTTTGATAATATACTTTTTTTTAAATTCGAAATTTCAATATTTTAATTAAAATCCCCATAAAAGTCATGAAAAAAAATTAATTTTAATTTATAAAGCGATATAAAAAAACAGTGATTCAATTCCTTTGAAATTTCATTTAAATATAGAAACCATCGAAGCGGGCATAGCATATTGGTAAATAAATAAACAAATAAATTTAAAATCTATCAAAAAACGATGGAATTTTTAAATTAGATACTGTTATCCTTCTTTACATAAGAAACATTTTCTCGTCAAAAACCCGTGGAGTCCCGTGAAGGAAAATTTCACATTTACGGGAAAAGAATCCGCATTAATTGCGTTTATTTGCTTGAATAACAATAATGTAACTCTAAGAAGATTAATTGAGATAAATAAGTTTTCACCGTCAGTAGATATTTAATTATGGTTTAAGTGTTACGCTTTGTGAAAGATAGTTATTTAATAATATGTCATTCGGAAGGAAATAAAGCCGTATATTATATCTGTATAATAACAAGGGAATTAGTGAAAATAATGTTAGTAGATTTGCTACATTTTTATATTATTCCGTAACATTGTTAGTGCCCGGACTTTTTACACATCACTTTTTTCGTAAATAATTTTCTTCAATATGTAATTATGATTAAATAAGAAGAAAATTGTTCTTCAAAACAAGAGGTGTGAAAAATAGGCGGATGCTAATAATGCTACGGAATAAATTAGAAATGTGGCAACACTGTATAATCAGTGATTTCAACATTTTATACTATTCTGGAACATTGTTAATCTGCCCTTTTTTCACACTTTTTTTTTTTTTTTGGGGGGGGGGGGGGGGTATTTTTTTTCTTATTTAATCGTAATTACATATTACAGAAAATACCACTGCAAATAAAGTGGTGTAAAAAAGTATGTTTTACTAAGAGTTCTCCTGAATAAATCAAAATATTGGCATGTTTGTGTTAGTCCAATTAATTTTTGTTTTCACTGTGCTTGCAAAATATTTTTTCTTGGTATTCATATATATATATATATATATAATTTTCCTTTTCATTAATAAAAAATAATTTTCGAAATCATTCAGTCGATCATTTGATTAGCTTGCAAGTTTTTGTAACTCCACTCCTGTTTAATGAAACAACTCTTTATCGTAATAAACTGTAATTTATGTTTAATTTACACAAATTACAAATTTTGTATTTGGAGAAGCTGTTAACTTATGAAAAATTCTTGAACAGTAATGTAGAAGTAAAATGTGTGAGTTTCATTTATTTTGTTTAAATAATAATAATAGAATCTTTGAAACATTATTATAAACACAGAATTATCTTTGATAGTATGAATTTAATTATAGTTTTAGTGTTAGACTTTGTGAAAAATCTTTGTTTAATGAAGCAATTATTATTTAAAAAAAAATAAATCCACATAATATTCTGTATAAAAAAGGAAATTCTAAAATCAATACCAGTTGATAAGGGCATTGTTTTTGTTTTCACTGCGCTCTAAATTTAGTTTTTCTATATTTCAGTTTTTCAAGACACAAAAGCTTTATCGTACTAATAAAGTTTTAAAGGTGGCAAACGAAATACAAAAGATTTGTCCATCACATTTTCTTAGTTAAAAAAAAAAAACACAAAGACTTCTTTACGCACAAAAAAAAAAGGAAGTACTACCTGTCTCGGAAGAGCGTAGCCTTTCTTTTCCAGGGGCAAAAATTACGTGCTATTGTATATCCTATTTAATAAAGGATATGTATTATATTCTGTAATATATATATATACTGTATATTCTGTATACATATCCTTGGAGTCAAATACAAGACATGTCCTGTTTTTTCCTAAAATGTAGTTGCACATGTTTCTTGCAGCTGAAGAAGAAAGGCCACGTCGTTTCGAAACCGGTAGTGCTTCCTTTTATTTTATAGTGTGTAAAGAAGTTTCTATGTTTAAATATTTATTGTACACCGGTTCTTTAATTTATAATAAAAAATAAATTAAGTTTTAAATCATTCAAAAATACGATGGACCTACAAATTAAATATTATCCATCAATTTCAACTAAAGAATTTTTAATATTTAATTTACGCAAGTTAAAAAATATGTATTCGGTCCAGTAATTTTCTTTTGAAAAATAGTTTTACAGTAATGGATAAAGAATCTTTATCATTTTTCTTAATTTACTTCAATAAAAATAATGTAACTCGAAGCCCATTCGAAGATGAGATGTGATAAATATTGTTTTTCGAGTCAGTAAGGATCCCCTAAACATTATGTAAGTAGTATGCTTTGTAGAATAGGATTGTTTTATGAGACATTATTTAAAAAAAATTCTTAAGGTTATATACACACACTCATTAAAAAAAAAAAAATACGTACTAAGAGGAAGTTATTTAAATAAGACAAAAATTAGTAGATATGATGCACAAGTACAGAAAAACAAATTTATTCAAAAAGAACTTCACAAAGTGATCAAGTCAGTAAAACTTCCTGCCTTTATTTAAGCAGTTAATCACTTTCACATTAATTGATAGATTTGGGAGACGTCTTCTTGCGGAATATCGTAACAAATTCTGCCCGATTGGTGCGTTACATGGGCAAAATCAGAAGCTATTTTTACGGCCCTTTTCACGATGCTCCAAACGTTCTTATTGGAGAAGTGATACGACGACCTAGCAGACCAGGGTAGTGTTGGGTAACTACGAAGAATCTTGGAAAACTATCCCGGTGTTTAGGTGAACATTATCATGCTCAAATGTAAGCCCAAGACTGAGTGATCATGATTCACCCAGGTCTATCAGTATCTTTTTTTAATAAAGACGTCACTTTATGTAAATATCGAGCAATTCGTGGATTACACCATCCAGCTTCTTTGAGTCCAACTATAAGACCTCTCTCAAATGCGACATCTGCTCATACTGTTCGTGCATTTGTAAGCGAGGCATAATTACTGTCTATCGAAATATCTGTTCTCTAATATCTATCCAGTTGCGCAATCAAGGTGAAATGCAGTGTCACATGTTCATTCATTGACAGTCAAGCTTTAAAAGTTTTCATTTTCCATCAAAACCTGTATGCATATCAATTTGTGTCCAATTTGAATTACTCCTTTTAGGTGCGTCTTTTGTTTTTCATGTTAGAGTGTATATAAAAAAGGATATTACTAAAAACAGCACAATGTTACTTCATGAAGCCTCTTTTTTTCATTCGATACTCTATTAGTTATTATTATTATTTTACAGTTCAAGTTTCTGTTTCTTTATTCCAAAAAAACTATAAAGGTGGCACAGAAAAAATAAAAGTACAATTCATTGCTTTTTACTTGTTGAACATTATATGTAAGGAAAGTATTGTAGACATGATTTGCGAAATGGATTTTATATCTAGCATAGCTCAAAACAGAATGGTAGTAGAATGTTGCTAATTTATATTTGGCTCTACCATGATGTCTAGTAGTGTACCTCCATCTTTTGTTTTGATACGAGCTCTCCTATTTGACATATCTACGATTTAACATGAATTTTCGTGATGAATGTACGTGTGTGTATATATAGGTGAGTGAACACAATTGCATCTTAACGTTTTGTCCAAATGAGCTGAAAGTTGGTACGCATGTTATAGATCACCCTTGCACGAACCCTATTGATTTTGGTGAATCTATACAGAGACACAATAAAAAATTCTTTATCATTTATGGCCTATGGGTTGAAATTATTTGAAGTGCGATAACGTCCAAATACCTGATCCGATTGAACTGAAAATTTATATACGTGTTATAGGTCACCCTTGCACGAACTGTGTAGCTTTTTATCAATATAGCGCTTGCAGTTTTTTTTACAGAGACACAACAAAACTTCTTTACACATTATGGCCTATGGACTAAAATTATATGAAGTGCAATAGCGTCTAAATGCCGCATTCATTTGAGCTGAAAATTTATATACGTGTTATAGATCAGCGTCGTATAAACTATGTAGATTTAGGTGAATCTAACACTTATAGTTTTTCACAGGAATGCAACAAAACTTCTTTATCATTATGGCCTTTGGGTTAAAATTAATTAAAGTGCGTTAGCCTCTAAATACATTATCCAATTGAGCTGGAAATTGTTATGCATGTTATAGGCCACCGTAGTAGGAAATCTATGGAGATTGGTGAATCGAACATTTATAGATTTTTACAGGGACGCAGCAAAATATTCTTCATTTTTATGAACAAATTATTTGAAGTGCAATAGCGTCATTGACTAAGCTGATTGATTTCAGACTCCTCTTACTTTAATTTACTGTCCAAATTGTTAGTGGAGGCCTGCATGTAAAGACTCAAAAAGTTTTTAGGTTCTTTGTGTCTGTTTATCTTTATGCTTGTGTGTATCGTGAAAGTGGCTGCAAAAGTTACCGGATTGACTTGCAAACTGGTAAAAATATTCATGAAGTACATGGAATTAGCTGTATGATTTTGGGTGTGCATTCTGTTTGTAGTTTGTGTACAAGGACACACAAAAGTTTTTATTATGTTGTAATTACGGCCCTATTGACAGAATTTGTATGTACGACGACAGAGGCCGCAAAAAATACCCTGTTTGATTTACAATTTGGTGCACATATTCAGGCATTATAGAAATATAGCTCTATAGTTTTTATGTTTATATTGTTTATGATTCGTGTACAGGGACACGCCAACGTATTATCTTATTTTATTTTATTTATTTATTTATTTTTTAATCATTATGGCTCATGGACAAAATTTATTTAAAACATATTTTAACTTGATTACACTGCATTCAAGAAAATTAAATAATCTTACATAATTGATACGCTTGAAGGCATGTTTTATGTAGAAAAATGTGTGGTTAGACAAAATATTTAAAGTACAGAACTTTATAAAAGTTTTCTGACAATGTTACATAATCATCCAAATCTTGTCAAATTTCGAAGAATTATTCTTTAGCTGCATATAATAAGTTGAACCGTTTTTACTGACGTACAAAATATTTAGGACTGGTTCACAGGGACACAAAAGAGAATTTCATAACATTAGAGTCTATGGTCAGATTTTAATTTAAGTGCATTTTAAAGCGTTTATGCTGCATTCAACATAATGTAATTGACATATATTGTTAAGAGGTTTAAACGCATGATTTATCTAAAAAAATGTGTGTCTATAGACTAATTAATTAATTTACAGGACCACACAAAATAATTTCGATGACATTCTGTAATCATCCAAGTGATGTCAAATGTTGTTCAAATATTAATGAGTTTAAAGTAAATAGTTGTATGATTTTTTATTAGTGTATGTAACGTTTGTAACTCGTGTAAAAAATAATTCTGTACCAATATGATCTATAGACAATATTTCTTATAAGTGACTTTCTTATAAGAACTTATTACACATAGTGAAACATAGTGTCAACATCTAATAATAAAGTCAATCATATGTTATTAGAATGTTTAAAATCGTGTTTTTTTTTTTTTTTTTTTTTTTTTTTAAGAAAATGGTTAGCATAGAATTGGTAATTATTTTACAGGACTACGCTAAAAATTCCGATTTATTATAAAATCATATACTATGAAATCTGGTACAAGTATTTTAAATTTCAAGGAATTAATACAAGGCTGTTAATTACAATGAAACAAAAATACAAATATATATAGACAGATAGTACAACAGGGGGTTGAGAGGTACGGTAGCTTCCTCAGAAATGTATTTGATTATGTAGCGAGTTAATCATATATATGTATGTGTTATTTATATACAGGGTGATCAGTTTAAAAAAGTACCCGTGGGTTTTTCTTATAACCCTTAAATCTGACGGATGTAGCAACTATTCTAACATTAAAGTATGATTGTTTGAGCCTTGGTTAAGTTTGTGAGACAATTTCTAAACTGTTGGACTATTGCAACTTTATTTGTGAGGTAAAACAGAAATGGAGACGCACAATTTTTTTAATTCTGTAATAATTTTATTTTTGAAAAACATATTTTAATTCAATTTTCTTACATTATCATTCCTCACAGAAAATGTTGAATATGTTCGCCACCATTCTGAATGTAAACATGAACACGTTGAATTAAGTTTTTTGATACACTTAGCAGAATTGTTGGTGTTATTGACTATATTTCTTCAGTTATCTGTTTTAATTCATCGATGTTTGCAGGACTTCTCTGTAAAACCCTATGAAATGATAATTTAAAAATGATAATGATAATATAAATGTAATGTAGGAATGATAATGTAAAAAAATTTTAATTAAATTTTGTTTTTCATAAATAAAATTATTACAGGATTAAAAAAAAAAAATGTGCTTTACCATTTCTGTTTTACCCCACAAATATAGTTCTAACAGTCCAACAGTGTTGGAAATTCTCTACCTCATTTAAACAAGGTTCAAACAATTATAGTTCAGTGTTAGAATAGTTGCAATATCCGTTATATTTAAGGGTAATAAGAAAAATCAACGATTACTCTTTTAAATTGATCACCCTGTATATATGTATAGTAATTTTTTTAAATGATATGGTATAAATAAAAATTATTTGTTGAGTAATGAAAGATGGAACTAGGATGTTGAGGTTCCTGGTCTGCAGATCCAGTAGTTTAAGCAACCGTTAATTACCTAAAGTTCGGAAAGTCGAGTGGAGTCACCCCAGAATTTTTATTTTTATTAAAAATAAACTTTGAAATCCTTCATAAAAAGATGTGATAATTATTTTAACTCTCCCAAGTTTCGACATAAGTATTTGTTTCAGTTCGTGAATCATAAAATTGAACAATAATGCGAAAAGAATTTGCGTGATTTGCATTTGCTTTGCTTGAATAAAATTAATATAATCTTAAGGGAAAAAAGTTATAAATCAATTTTTCTTGAAAGTAGGGTTTTAATTATGCTTTGATGCTTTGTTTATTCTTTGTAAAAATCAAATGTTTAATGAAACGTCATTTCGGAGGTAATAAAACCGAAAATTATTTTTGTGTAAGAATGAGGAAGTTAATGAAAACGATATTATAACAAATTGTTTTAGTTTTCACCACGTTTGTATTTTTTTTTTTTTTTTTACTTTTATCCTTATTTAATAGAAGAAAGTATTGGATTCGTAAAAGTTTTCAACTTCCGGTTGGAAGGTCCAGAACAAGGTTTGATAAAATATCTGTTTGTCTGTGTATGCATGACAAAATTTTGCTCCAACTACATATAAGGAACTACCGCACAGAAATTCATACAAATTGATATGTAGTTGGACCTTAGCACAAATTATTACCTGTCAAGTTTTGGTGAAAATCGTCCAACAGTTTCCGTTGCCATCTCACTCATTCTAAATTTTAACATGGCGGTATAGAACAAAATTTCACTTAAATGTACGCTATAAGAATTACTTTTAACGAACAATTATGAGATTAAAATGAATTATTTAAAATAGTAATAGTCAAGTAAGAAAAACATTTTGGACACATAGGAGCTCGCTTCCGCCTTAAAGGGGAAGTCTCCCATAGAGGCGAATAAATTTCTGGTATTGGTATCTCTCAAAACAACTCGTCAATACGTTTAAGACGAATAGTTGATCTGTGATAATTTAAAACAAAGTTATCGATTTTTTTTTTCACTTTTAACAAAAAAGAGCATTTTTTAAAATATCGTTAGTGCAACATAAAATCAACTTTCTTTGAATATAAATGTTATTATTAATCTTTCATTGAACCACTCTTTCTCTTCAACGGTTATACTTAATATTTCACTTAATCAAGTTAAGAAATATGTAATCTGTCAAGTTGTTTACCCGCAACAGATAATTTCACGGTAATGGAGAAGGAATAAATAATAATAATTTAATTCAAAGAAGATTAATAGAGATAAATATGTTTTTCCTGATAACAGAGATTTAATTATGGTTTAAGTCATATGCTTTGCGGAAAATAATTGTTTATTTAAACGCCATGAAGAATATATGAAAAGTACTAAAAAAGGAAATAAAGAAAAATAATATCACTTCATAAAGACTGTTTTCTTTCGTTTCTCATTTCGGTTTCTCTTTTTCGGACTTTAGTTTTTCTGTAATTCAGTTTTCCTGACTCAGCTCCATTGTACTAATAAAACTAAAGGGGGTACACTTTTAAAAAATTTATGTTAGTTTTAATCAAAACTTGGTACTGAAGTAGCTTCAATCACCCGATCGTTTAACCTTTTACCATCATTTGGAATTTTACCGATCCATACTTCCCTTGGGAGTGTATGTATGGTAGCGCCGGGCTCGTAATTGCAAGATTGCGGGTTCGGTAATCGAGCCGGCCAAAGACCGTCGTGTACACCAGTGGTGGCTGGTGCACATAAAATATGTCGTGGCCAAAATTTCCTCCATATTCCCATCAAAATTATACCTGTGGAGGTTACTGAAGCGGGGGAGCTATGCGTGTGGGATCAAAATTGTAATGGCATGTCTCCGGACCACCACTAGGTGGTGAGTGCCAGACCGTAGCTATTTGCTCATTGTGCAGCACTAGTGCGATGTAAAATCCAATCAAATAGCCAACCAAGTTTTCATGCAACTTAAATTCAATCCCAAGTAGAAAACATGTAAGTGGTATTATCGTATAGCTTATAACTATACTGCATATAGTTCAAGTTTGAACTGAAATTTTTAACAGTATAAACGAGGAAGAAAATTATTCTTCGTTATTATTTTACAAAAAGTAAATAAATATATATAAAAATAAAACGATTTTGGAAAACAATTAAAAATATGTTTTTCATTTAATTTTTATTAAATATTTAACTATGCTAGTTAGTTTTTATACATTTATATGGAATTGGATGCTTTATTATACATATAAATTTTAAATCTAGTGCAGAAAAAAAAATTATAATTGTCTTTTTTTTACTTTTTTTTTTTTTTTTTTTTTTTTTTTTTTTTTACTATACTAATAAATTTTTAAATCATCCGGAAAAAGATGAAATTTCAAATTAAATATTTTTATTACTCTTTAAGTAAACGACTATTTCTCGTCATAAGCTGCAATTAATATTGAATTTACATAAATTAAGAAACATGTATTTGGTCCAGTTGTTGTCTGGTGAAAGTGCATAGTAATGGAGAAAGAATTTAAGTGTATTGCATTTATTTTGCTTGAACAACAATGTTGTAATTTTAACGAGATTTATTGTGATAAACGAGTTTTCGCAGACAGTAAGGATTTAAGTGTTATGCTTTGTGGAATATACTTTTTTATTGTAACATTATTATGAAAGAAAGAAATCCCAAGGTTTTTTACAAAATAAAAAAATGCTAAAATATTTTTAAAAAAATACTCAATCTACTTCCACTAGATTTCGAACTTACTTTTTCTGTAGTTCAGTTTTTTCCCGACCTAATTCTTTTACTATGCTAATAATAATAATAATAATAATAAAAATTAAGTAGTATAGGGTGTTTGATGGTGAGTGTCTTTAACGAGATGGTGTAAGGGGGGAAAAAAACTGTTCTTCATTTTTTTTTTTTTTTTTACTAAAAAAAATAATGTTGAAATAATTCAGAAAATGAGGAAATTATAAATTAAATTTAATCCAATTTAATTGTTTCTTTCTCGTCAAACTCTGTAATTAACACTTAATTTATATGAGTTAAGAAATAGATATTTGATTCAGTAGTTGTTTCATCAAAAATAGTTCAACAATAATACAGAAGCAATTTACGTCAATCGCAGTTATGCTTGGATAACAACACTATAATCCTGAGAAAGTTACAGAGATAAATGACTATTCACAGACAGTAAGAATTTAATTATGGTTTAAGTGATATACTGTGTGAAAAATAATTGTTTAATGAAATGTTATTATAAATATCCGAAGATTATTTATATATAGCACAAAAGAAAATACTGATTCATGAAGGCTATCTGTTTTCTTTTCCTTGCAATCAGACCTTAGTTTTAAATTGAAAACTCCCTTTAATTACTTTGCCAAAATTATAAATTTTAAATTAATTCAGAAAATGATAAAGCTACAAAATAAATATTATTTTTTCTCTTAAACTAAAACTACTCTTTCTCGTTAAAAGATTTAGTTAGTATTTATATTACACGAGTTAAGAATGATGCATTTGTGAAAGTGGATGTCTGGTGAAAAAGATTTTTACAGTAAATCGAAAAGAATCTGCGTTAATTGCTTTTGCACTGTTCAAAATGCCGGTGCTATTTTGTAGCAAAATTTGGTATTACTATAACTACAATATACTAAGTTTGACCAAAACTGGAAACTATAATAATTGTAACCATGTGAGGGGGAAACCTTCGCATGGTTTCCCCATGATTTAAATAATGATACCTCGTGATAATCATGGTGTTTTAATCATTTTAAACACGATGATTTAGTGCTTCTTCTTTAACAAAATTACCAAAATCATGGCAAAATTTCCCCCATCTTATAGTTGCTTATTGTTTTGGTCAAGCCAAAGAAGTAAAAGGCTTCATTATTATATGGTTTCAGCTACTGTGTACCATGTTTTGGTTCAAACAGATACAAAATTTTTAATGGTGTGTTTTGCTTGAATAACAATAATGTAACTAGAAGTTAATTGATGGAAAGAAAAAGACTATTCACGATATAATTATTATTTAAGTGATATATTTTGCGAAAAATTATTGTTTAATGAAACATCTTTGTGAAGGAAAAAATTTCGAAAATTATTTACATACACTGTTAATAATAAAACCTACATTTAACCAGAAAAATTGTTTCAGTTAGCTGCACTCATTACTTTGGTATAATATTTCCCCATTTTATTTCTGCCATTTCAGCAGTCAGCAACACTGAAACTTAACACCAGAGTATTGGTTGAAACTAAAATTGCCTATTTAGTACCATTCTTCTGGTGAAACGTTGAACTATTCCTTTTAACAGTGTTTAGAAAAAAGGAAATACTAATCTGATCTTAGTTTTTCTATGGATCAATTTTTCAAACTCAGTTATACTTTATTTCATCGATGGAATTTAAAGGTGGTAAGAAAAAAGATGTCTAGTATTAATCACTTTACTAAAATATAAATTTTAAAATTATTCATAAAATTATGGAGCTGCAATATGAATATTTTACTCATCTTAAATTAAACAACTCTTTCTCGTCAAAAGCTTACTTAGTATTTAAATTACATAAGTTAAGAAAGATGCATTTGCTAAAGTTTTTGTCTACTGAAAAAGATTTTTAAAGTAACGAGGAAAGAATCTGCGTTAATTGCATTTATTCTGTTCAGAATTTCAGTGCTAGGTTGCAACAAAACTTGGGACTACAATAGATGTACTATGCTAGGTTGTCACTAAAGTAGCTGTAACTATACAATGATGAAAACTTCTACCATAGTTCGGTGCTTTTTGTTGAAAAAAAAAATCAAAGTATAGTAAATGATTTCTCCATCTTACGGGTGAAACTACTATAGTACCATGATTTGGCTAAACGAAGCACTGAATTCGCTATGTTAATGAAAGGTTCATTTCGATATCGCCCATTTTGTGAAGAGCCTGTGTTAAGATCGTTGACTTTTGTGAACGATTTTTTAACCGAATTTTTTTCTAGGTAAACTTCAGAAAAGGAACTTTTTTAGTAGTCAATCGATAAAATTTTTAGCATTCTGATTGCTAAAACATATTACAAAATTCTATATTTTTGCAGCCGTTTCTGGAATGTAGAACTAGTTCGCAACTGATTGAAAAAAAAAAAAATCACGTTTGATTTCTGCTACACTGTAATAAAAATCTGGCTTTATAGCATATTTGACGAAATTTTTAATTCTTAACCACGGAACCATATTCTACGTTGGCTGTTTATCACTTCCCAATTCTCCTTTGATATAAGTTTTTCGTATGGAAACAGGAAAATCATGAACCCACCACTTATAATCTATACAAATAGTAACAGATTTTATGTGCTTACAGGAAAAAAATGTGTTTTTCGACTGATTAAAATACCCTCATGTTTGTGAAGATTGCAACATGAAGAAAGAATGCGAATATAAGAGCCATATTTATTGGGCACATACATTTTAGTAGGAAGAACAATTGATTAAATTTTTAGGACGTTTTGAGTAATATACCCTGAGAAAACAGTATAAAAAACAGCGACCTCTAGTAGTAATAACTACCGTTATCAGCCAAGGCATTGGATTGAACAGCAATTGTATGACATATTCGGGTACAGCACTTCATGAAGCTTCAATAGGATGCCACATTCCATAGACCGTAGTTGCTGGTGAGTGGTGGCGGGCTACTCGCTTCTCAACGATTAAGCAGTTATTTTCATTGGTGTGAGATCTGGAGAACAGGCTGGTCGGAGCAACGGTTGAAAATATTCTGTACCAGGGAAGGTCCAGACAATACAAACAACTTGCATTCGTGCATTATCCTGCTTAAATATTGCGCTACGGAGGCCTTGAATATAGAGCAGATGAGCGGGCCTTATCTCACCAGAAATTTAATGGCCGTTATTCAGAGTGTCAGGAATGCGATCAAGAAGTAATCGAGACGTGTACCCAACGGGGCCCCATACCCATCAGTGCAGGTGGTGGACAGTGTGACGATGTCGAATCTCAGCTGACAATGTGCATTATTCCCAATGCCGTTAAATACGGATAAGGCAGTCCTGATGCTGTAAACAGGATTGTGATTTGTCTGAAAAGCGACTCTGCTCTATTCTTGCGTCCAGGTTTGTCATTGATCGTACATTAAAGGCACCTATATCACTCATGCAGTTTTGAGAGTAATCAAAATTTTTGTGGCCGCGTACTGGGTCACCACCTGGAGTCATGGTATGCGATACCATTGCATGCACGTCTCGATCACCTCTTTTTTTCATTCCCGCCACACTGAATACCAGCTATTACATTTCTGACGAGTTAAGGCAAATCGCTCTGCCCTATAATAAGGCTTCCGAAACGCAATACTTAAGCTGGACAATGCACGACCGCAAGTTGTCCATATTATCCGGACCTTCCTTGATGCAGAATGCGTTCGACTGCTGCACTGATCAGCGCGCTGTTCTGATCTCTCACCAACGAAAATCACTGTTTAATCGTTGAAAAGCGACTGCCCTCCCCCACCACCACCACTCATTAGTGACTACGATGGAGGAATTATGGCATCGTGTTGAACCTTCATGAAGTGCTTTACCCGTGCATGTCATCCAATCGCTGTTTGATTCAACGCCTAGGAAGATAAGAGCCATCGTTGCTCGCAGAGATCGCTGTTTTATGTACTGTTTTCTCAGTACATATTACTCCAAATTTCCTGAAATTTTAATCAATTGTTCTTCCTACTCTAATATATGTGCCCAATAAATATCATTCTGATATTCCCATTCCTTCTTGATGTTGCAAGAAGGAATGAGTAACACTTCTCACACTCTCACTTCACACACTCTCAATAATTATACACAAACAGGAGTGTATAATTACGAAAACAAAATTTAATTTTTTTAAACAAAAATTTTCTCTAAGGAAGTTACAAAAATTTTTTACAATGTAATTTCTGAAATATGCGATATTTTCTCGGCAAAATTTGCTGAAATATGCATTTTTTTTTTTTTTTTTTTTTTTTTACTTCTACTACTAAAGGATAAAAATTGCATTTTAAAAAATTTATTCCAAAAATACGTGATTATTTCGATGCAAATTAACGCAGTTATTGTTGTTATTATTATTATTATTATTATTTTCTGTCGAATCGAAAAATGTTGGATCATTTCGACGCCACTCTCCTTATTTTGAGTTTAATTCTAGAAATGCGAAAAATTTCAGTGGTTAATTCACGATATAAATACTTTTAATGGTCGAAAAGAAGAAGGTTCCAGTTGTTTAATTTTGTATGTCACCATTTTATTTTGTTTAGTCTCCGTCTGGTAAATAGTAAGTGAAATTTTTCGGGTTTATTAAACCACAATTAAATCTTAACCCTTTGTCAAAACTCATTTGCCTCTATTAACATTCTGAGAAATTAAAGAAAAATAAACGTAACTAATAACTTTAACAAAAAATTTTCACAAAGCGTAATTTAATCAATAACAAAAGCCATAAATAAAACTAACGTGAATTCTTTCTGCATTACTACGAAACTCAATAGACATACATTGGACCAAATACATATTTCCTATCTATTGTGAGTTAAATATTAATTAAAGAGGAAAACTAAATACAATTGTTTAAACAAAAATGAAAAATAGAATTCATTTTGCAATTCCATCCTTTACTAAATAATTTCTAAATTTATTTTTTTAATTATAGAAAAGATAATGAATATATATATATATATAAATAAATATATATATATATATATATATATATATATATATATATGTATATATATATATATATATATATACTTATTTATTTATTTATCTATCTTAATTTTACTTACTTAATGGTTTTATCAGCATAATTTAGCAACTGTTTCTAGAAAAGAAAAAAAAAAAAGAAAAGAAAACTTTAAAAATAAAAGTTCTAAAAGTATTAAAAAAAATGTATACCAGTAATTTTTATTAATTTACTTCTTTTTACATAGATACACACTTCTTCTTTATTTATGTATAAATGACTCTGCGTATAAAGTAAATTTTCCACAAAGCATATTGCTTACGGGGACTTGGCATATGAACGCCTAAATTTCTATTTAATATTTATAAATTGAACTATATTAGGTATGTTCAGTAAAATATATAATTAGGCAACAATTCTTATGCATTTTAATATATTTTTTTACCGATCTGAACTTTTTAAATTGCTTTTTCTCAGTTTTCCTTTTTTCATGAATTCATGTTCTTCAAAATGCTAAAACTTCTATAGATACTTAAGAATATACCTAATAAATCTTTTGAATGTTTAATAGAACCTATTTAAAAGAATTAGGGAATGATTTCGCAATATCTCAACAAGAAAAAAAAAAAAAAAAAAAAAAAAAAACATTAAAAATATAAATATAATAAAAATCAAGTTTTTTTTTTTTTTTTTTTTTTTTTGCAAATTTTTACCTAGACATGCACTTTTTATTTATTTTTTTTTTCCAAAATTAATCAATAAATTTCCAGATCTATCCCTAATACTTTTAAATAGGTTTTGTAAAACATCCAAAAAATATTAAGTTTTTTTTGTTAGATATTTGTAGAATTTTTAGCATTTTGAAGATTCTGAATTCATGAAAAAATGCAATTTAAATATTTCAAATCTGTAAGAAATATATCAATAACCATAAGAATTATTCCCTAAATACATATTTTATTGAACAAACCTTTTATTGAACCAAGCCAAAATTGCAAATGTTTACCACGGTGCCAGAAAATTCTTTTGTGTAATTTGCATTTTTTTTCAACATAAAATTATAGATAATATATATATATATATATATTTCAAACTGATTCATTTTGCAATACACGGGGAGATTCTCATCCTCCAACAATCAAACTCCAGAATGATTTTAATGTAACTTATATGGTTTTTATAGCCAAGGACTGAATTGTTGAAAAACTGACTATCATATCTGACAGCCAGTGCCCCCAACGGAAACATCACTGGCTATCACATATGATAGCCATGGCAGTCAAAGGGTTAAACAATAATTTAATCACTACAGTGTGTGTTAACTCTATCTGAATATAGGTTTTTTTTTTTTTTTTTTTTTTTTTTTTTACTAACCTTAAAATTGTATCATTAAAATACACCAACTTTATCGAGTAAAACTGAACTATAAGAAAACTAAATTCCAATTATGATAAAAGATAAAAAGAATGATATTGTGTACTATTATTATTTTTAGTAATAGCCTTCTTATTATTTAGAACGATTGCTCAAGATTTCCAGGATAGCATTTCAATAGACAAACATTTTCCACAAAGTATATCACCTAAACAATTATTAAATCCCAATTCTATGTGAAAAGCCATTTATGTCTAATAATCTGCTTAGAATTATGTTATTATTATTTAAGCAAAATAAACAAAGTTGACGAAGATTCTTTCTCCATTACTTTGAAATTGTTTTCCCTAAAGCTGTTTAATTAAAGCGAAATAATAATATTTCATTTAACGTTCCATCGCTTTCCGAAAGATTTCAAAATTAATTATTTTAGTGAAGGAAAATTATTTAACAGTTAGTTTTATTTTTTAGCGTGCCACCTTTAAAATATTAACAGTACAATAAAAAGAACCGTGTCTGGAACTGCAAGAAAATTAATTAGTGCTGTAAAAACATAAAAAAATGATTTTTTTTTTTTTTTTTTTTGGGGGGGGGGGGACTTTTTATATATAAATAGTGGTTCATTACTTTTACAATAAAGGTTTATTAAAGAATATTTTTCCACAAATCATATCACTTAATACATAGTTAAACCCTACGGACTGTGAAAAACGCATTTATCATTACTAATCATCTTAGAATTAAATTATTCTTGCTGAAACAAAACAAACGAAAATGACGTAGGTTCTTCTTCCATTACAATGACATTCTTCTTCACCAGGTAATCATTAGATCAATTATACATTTTTCAATTTATCTAAATTAAATCTTAAATGTTTTATAACTTAAGAGGAATAAAAAGCTTTATTTTGCAGTTTTATCGTCTTCTACGTGATTTCAAACATTATTTTTTTGGTAAAGAGAAAATAAAAAAGAAAGCAGTTTTATTATTTTCCACAAAATATTATTTTATTATTATCCACAAAACATTTATTTTCCACATTATTAACCAATAATAGTTAATGAAATATCATTTAAATCATAATAAATCCTATATTGTTTACGAAAACTTCTTTATTACTCAAGCAAAATACAACTTTAAAAATTTTCTACTACATTAAACTAAAACATGATACATAGTAGCTGAAACCATACGATGATGAAATTTTTCACCTTGGCAAATTTAAAATACACTTCACAAATAGTTTTTAATATTTTCTTTAAAAATTTAGGCCTTTTTTTTTTTTTTTTTTTTTTTAAATAAACAGCTAAACATTTTTACGAAAAAATAGCGAGAAAATTTATCAGATCTACCAAACTTTTAAAATCAATTTTGAATTTTATGTTAAATAATAATTATTATGAAGTGAATAAGTCCAAAGATTATTTATGTAACAAAATAGGAATTGCTAAAGATATACTTGTTTATGAAACCATTCTCTTTACATTCACAGCACTTAAAACCTAGAATTCCTATACCTTTTTTTTTCTTTTCATTTTAACGTACACAGCCGCATTATTGTTACGATGAAATTTTAAAATTGGCACAGAAAAAAAAATACTATTCATTATGTTTATTTTATTAAAAATTAAACTTTGAAATCTTTCAGAGATCCATAAAATTGTTAACTGAATGTCATTTTGTCTTTTATTCTTTAATTAAATAACTCGATTTCGTCAACAGCTGTAAATAATATTTAATTTGCCCAAGCTAAGAAATAGATATTTTGGTATTCGAAAGAGAATTCCACAGTAATAGAGAAAGAATCTTTGTGAATTGCATTTATTTTGCTTGAATAACAATGATGTAATTCAAACAGGATTAATCGAAATAAATGTGTTTTCACAGACAGTACGGAGTTAATTATGTGTTAAATGACATGCTTCGTGGAAAATACTTTAATTATTGTAATTACATTTATCAATAAATAAATTGCAATATTATTTTTAATAGTAAGAAAATTAATTATTATTTTTAATAGTAAGAAAATTAATTATTATTTTTAATAGTAAGGAGAAAAAAAAAACAATAATCTATATATATATATATATAAAACAGTAAATTCACTGATTCACTCACTCACTCACTGACTCAACACGGCTGTGGCGATCGTATAGGAGATAGAGTCACAATTTTTGGTGAGCAGGTTGGTTCTAGGACCCTGACGCTCACTAAGGCGGGATTTTGCGAAATACTCCCTCGCCCTCCCCCCTGGGGGGCAGAAGGAAAAAACCACCTTTATAGGCATAACTCGGCTCCAAATTACTTCACGGTAAAGAAATTGCAGATGGGGAGACTAGACTTGAATATGAAAAAGTCATTTTCTGCGATTTTGGAATTTTGGATTTTTAAGCGGGTAGGGGGTAAAAATGAGATTTTCGGAGGCGCATAAGGCAAAAACACATTTATAAGTATAACTCGGCTCCAAATTACTTCACAGCGAAGAAATTGCAGATGGGAAGACTAGACTTGAATATGAGAAAAACATTTTCTGCGATTTTGGAATTTTGGATTTTTAAGGGGGCAGGGGTGAAAATTATTTTTGGAGGTGCAGAAGGCAAAAACACCTTTATAAGCATAACTCGGCTCTAAATTATTTCACGGTAAAGAAATTGCAGAGTCATTTTCTGCGATTTTGGAATTTTAAGGGGGGAAAGGGGGTAAAAAAATTTTCGGGGGGAAATTTAGCAATGTATGATTTTTTTAGTGAAATTCTAGCAGTAATAGCTCAAAGATATTTAAAAAAAAAAAAAAAAAAAAAAAAAAAACGCCAAACGTCTTCTTGAAGATATTTGCAAAAATTCATTTTTGATTTTTTCCGATTTTCGATTTTGGGGGGGGAGTTACGAGGGGCAAATTTGACCCCCCCCCTTTTAGCGCTAAATTCGTCCGTGGAAATCTATAGGAGCTGAGGTCACAAATTTTAGTGTGTGGCTTATTTATGTGTGTCCAACACCCATTCTAACGTGATTTTGTGAAAGGCCCCCGACTTTACCCCTTTGGGGGTGGGGTGCGGAATAAAAGAGTAAAATCACTGATTCACTGACTCAACACAGCCGCGGCGATTCCATGGGAGATAGACTCGCAAACTTTGGTGAGCACGTTGGTTTTAGAGCCCTGACGCCATTAAGTTGGAATTTTGCGAAATATCCCTTGCTCCCCACGGGGAGGCATAAGGCAACCCCCCCCCCCCCTTATAAGCATAATTTGGCTCCAAATTGCTTCACGGTGAAGAAATTGCAGTGAGAGACTAGACTTGAGTGCAAAAAAAAAAAGCATTTTCTGCAATTTGAGTTTTGAATTTTTAAGGGGAGGGGGTAAAAACGATTTTCGGAGGCAAATTTAGCAAAATACGGATTTTCGAGTGAAACTCTACCAATAATAGCCCAAATTTACAGAAAATCGACAAGAGTCTTCTTGAGGATATTTCCAAAAGCTTACTTTTTTTCCGATTTTCGATATGGGAGGGGGAGTTACGAGGGGACAAATTCGGCCTCATCTTTTAGCGCTAAATTCGTCCGTGGGAATCTATAGGAGCTAAGTTCACAAATTTTAGTGTGTGGCTTATTTACGCATTATAAAGGGATTTCGTGAAATTTCCTCTTTCCTTCCTTTAAAGGCGGGGTGGGGGTGGGGGGACAAAAACACGTTTTAAAAAGTAACTCTGCTTCAAATTATCTCAGGAAAGCGATGATTTTTTTATATGTCGATTGGTTATGCGTATTCAACACACACAAACTACAAAGGGATTATTTGTAATTCCGTGTTATTCCCCCCCCCCTTTTTTTTAGGGTTGGTGGGTAAAAAACATGTTTCCACAAGTAACTTTGTTCAAAATTATCATAGAACGGCAATTTTTGATGTGTGGACTGCTTATACGTATCCAACGCACACTACAAAGTAATTTTGTGAAATTACACTCTTCCGCCCTATAGGAGGCGAGGGGGCAATTCATGTATTCATGCGTAACGCTGCAGTAAGGTATAAGTAAGAAGTAAGTATCTTAGGAAGGATCTTTTTGATGTATGGGTCAGTTACATGTACCTACTGATAATATAACGTGATTTTGCAAAATTGCCTCCCCCTTTTTCCCTTTAAGAATGAAGCTAAAAGAACACAGGAGATGGGGCTAAAAAAACTGTTTTAAAACATAACTCAGCCTCAAATAACCTCAGGATCTCAATTTTTTAATGTGTCGGTTATGTACCTGTATGCAACATGAACTATAAAGGGATTTTATGAAATTACTCCTACCCTCCTCTAAGGGATGGGCGGGCAAAAAGACACGTTTTCAAGTTTAAACGTGCTCCAAATTACGTTTGAATGGCAAATTTTGGTGTGTGGGTTTTGATTAAATATATTTAATATGCACTGTGATGTGATTTTGCGAATCTTCCTACTTTATCTGCGAGGTATGGGGAGTAAAATGCAGGCAAGGCGCTACCGAAGGCATTGTTTCTCCAGACTAGAAGTGTAGCGTGTGGGAAAACCACTACCGAAGGTAGCGAGAACTTTAACTAAGAATTTGACTGATTTCGATGATTTTTTTTTTTTTTTAATTATTATTATTTTGATATGGTATTTTGAGAAATCATTTCAGTATAATGACCAGCGAAGCGGGCAAAGCCTGCTAGTTTTAAATAAAAGCATCCTTTATTTTTTCACTGTACTTGTAATTTAACTTTCCTATTGTTAAATTTCTTTCGATGCAGTTGATATATTCTACGGATAAAATTTTAAGACTAACAAAAGAAAAGAAAATTTATATTCCTTACTCTTCCATTAATTAAAAAATAATAACAATAATAATAATTTTGAATTAATACACAAAAAGATGGGATTGTAGATTAAATATTATAATTCCTTTTTAATTAAACAATGTTTTCTCTTTAAAAGCTGTAATCAATATTTATCTTGCACAAATTAAGACATTTATATTTGGTCCAATGATGAAAACAATTTTACAATAATGAAGAAAGAATCGTGATGAATTGCAGTTATGTTGCTTGAATAACAATATTGTAATTCTAAGGAGTAAATAGAGAAAAATTCATTTTTCTAAGACAGTAGGAATATAATCGTTCTTAAGTGATGTATTTTGTGGAAAACAATCATTTATAAAACATCATTATGAAAGAATTAAATATGAAGATTATTTATGTATAACATGTAAGAAATTGTTTAAAGCTATTATTGTTTATAACTAGTACACACGATTTTTGCTTTCATCGTACTTGGAATTTTATTTTCATAGATTTTACAAAACACAGTTACTAAGAATATTGAAAACGTTACTATTATGAAAAGAAAGAGCCCAACAATGAACGAGAGGTTTTACTATTGAAGTTAGTATATGGAAACTGTCTGCTTGAAACCTATTTTTCTCAACCCAGTGACTAATTCAGTACCTTCAAATGAAGCTCAAATTTTCTCTGGCCATTATAGTTCCAGTTTATCATTTAGTTGAGCAGTCTTGTTTAGGTGTCTTCGCATTTCCCCTCTCCAATTTTTTTAAAACCTTTCTTCTTTCGACTTGTAATTTTCCAGTGCAGAACTACCTTTTGTGGTTTGCCTAACCTTTTCCCTCTTTACAATATATTTTTTCTTTTCCTATGTTTTTCAGCTAGATGTGCACTTCAGCTCAAAATTCATGCATTCATGTACGTGTTCTATGCGCTCTTATAGTGCAATCTACAAGGTGGGGGTGTGCTGATTGCACTTTATGTCGAAAAAGAACACCTTAATGCAAGTAACTGGTGTAGCCTCTTTCGCAGTAG
This sequence comes from Salticus scenicus, assembly GCA_963930645.1. NCBI lineage: Eukaryota > Metazoa > Arthropoda > Arachnida > Araneae > Salticidae > Salticus > Salticus scenicus. The sequence continues at coordinate 196,060,452 of OZ005652.1, forward strand.
ACAGAATCAGGAAGTTACATGTAGGTGGTCGCCATTCGGTGACCTGGCGTTCTCCGCCCCTGTGGGCGGTGTCAAACCCGTTAAACTTCGCCTAGTACATATAGGTAGGGGCCATCCATAGGCTTTCAAGTTCCAAAACATGCACCACAGCCTTGAGCAGTGCTGGGTAAACCGCGATTCGCGAGCCGCATGCGACTCTTTATCAACTTGAGTGCGGCTCTACCCCATAGGTCTTTATTAATTTCAGTGCGAAATTAATAAAATTGAATCGCACCCTTACATTAGTACTTATACTGGCAATTTTGAAATGCAAACACAGGGGTTAAAAAACAATTATTGAGTTCCAAGTTTGAACGCCATGAACCTGAAATGGAAAAAATGGAGAAAAATGAATGCTATCTTTATTCATAGAAAGAGTTGTGGCATTTGAAAGATCTGGAGAAGTGAGACATGATCATTTTTAACCCTTAGAATAATATTAATGACTTATAAGATCAGTTTAAAAAACTAACGTTAGCTATTCTTTTACTCTTTACCTCTAGATGTTCACACAAACAATCTTTTTCAAACGTGAACCGTATAACGAGAAAATTGAGAATTAATCTTATTAATGTGAACTGTAATCCTGCTTGAAGTTTAAAAGATGGCATACTTATTCGAACGTTCCAATAAAATTTTCATACGAAATGTGTATTTTGTCAGAATTTTATTTTTTAGTTTTATTTAAATGCAACAAACTATTTTTGCTTATAAATAAGGTGATTAATATTATTATAATATCTGGTTTTATTTAATGTTAGTAGCAAGTTTAAACTGATTGCTAAAAACATGGTTCTCGAAAAGAAGTTTGGATATCTTAAAAAATCTTAATTGTTTCACTGCTGAATGTTTGATGCATGTTTGCCGATCACTGCCTAAGTGCTTGAAGATTTTCATGGTTTTCTCCAAAACTTATGTGAATACGGATTGAGAATCCTTAAAAATATCTTCATGGAGTATGTTCTACTCAAGCCTAAGTCTTACATGTAGAGAATAAATCGTAATCAACACACTATCTGTAAATATAACTATTGTTCTTTACTGAGAAAAATTCTTTGAAAATATTTAGAATACGATGGTATTACAAACTAAATATCATTATTAACTTTTAATTAAATATATTTTTATCAGCAGCAGCGAAAATCAACATTTAACTTAGACAAGTTAAGAAATTTGTATTTGGTCTGCCTGATGAAAAATTTTTTTTGCAGTAATGGTGACAATCTGCGTCAGTTGCGTCTATTTTTGCTTGAATAACAATAATTTAATTTTCAGTAGATTAATAGAAATAATGAGATTTTCAGACACTGTAGGAAATTAATTATGGTTTAAGTGATAAGCTTTATGGTAAATATTTGCTTAATGAAACGTTATTATGAAGGAAACGAATTCAAATATTATTTATGGATAATAAAAATTAAATCAGTAAAAACATCATTTTAAAAGGCTTTTTTTTTTTTTTTTTTTTTTTTTTTTTCAACTTTCATTGCAGAAATAGCTAAGTTTTTTCTTAGATTTTATTTTGCTTAAATAAAAATAATGGAATTCTAATAACGTTAACAGTGCTAAATGAGTTTTCACTTGCAATAAGGATTAACTATGGTTTAAGTCACATGCTTTGTAGAAAGTATTTACTTAACAAAATACCATTTGCACGAAATAAATCTAAATATTATTTATATATAATAGAAAGGTAACGCAAAAAAAAAAAGAAAGAAAGAAAGAAAAAGAAAAAAAATCTGCTGTGGTACTCACACAACTCTTTCTTACCTTGAAATTCAATACTATAAAAACAGATTGAAAATGAAGGGTAAGAATAACAACTTTTGTTATATAAACCTCAGTTAAAAACAATTCAAATTAAGCTTCAGAATAGATTTATTTGACGAATAATTCTGTGTGAGGTGTGCTACCCACTCCCTCAACTCCCCGTTTAAAGATTGTACGTATATTTATATAGAATTCAAAGCTATTATTAAATTTAAAGGTTCTTTCCAAAATTTTCAGACAAATTTAACCCGTATCATTCCTTGAAACTTATCAACCTTGATCAAACTTTTCAAATAATAACCTTATATTAACTTCAAAATACAACATTTAATTTGCCTAAAACTATTTGTTTTTAAATTGCTCTCTAAAGACAAAACGTTCAAAATTTGACTTCAGCATTCGGGGAACCTTAAAACAGTAAATGTTAAGGAGAAAAAAAAGTGCTGAATATTTAGCTTAAAAAATATTTTTTGAGCAGTTTCTTTCTTTTTTTTTCTTTTTCTTTTTCTTTTTTTTTTTTTTTTTTTTTTTTGAGATGGTAAAATATTAAAAGAAAGCACTTCCACTAATTTATTATATTCAACAAAAAATAATGTTTTCGCTTATTGTCAGCAGCCCTATATACACTGATGGAAAAAATAATCCCAACACCAGGAAGGAGCTGTGCTAGATAAACAAAATTTGGTAGGCGTGTTTATACGTCTGAAAGATGACGTCGATTCAAATTTCGAGCTACGCGCATAAGTGCGGCGCTAATAGCGACACTATGAACATGCAAATGAGGTTTGCTTTAAATAAGCGCTGTAAGGTTCGTGATCATTATTTACAGTTGAGATTTGACGTAGTGGGTTAATGTTAGTCAAGGATGCCTCTAAGAAGACGAAGAAGCCATTATCAACAGCTCACTGAGTTTGAACGAGGTCGTGTAGTAGGGCTACGAGAAGGTGGGTTTTCTTTTCGCGATATTGCAGAAAGACTTGGCAGGAATGTATCCACTGTGCATGACTGTTGGCAGCAGTGGTCAAGGGAAGGTACTGCCTCAAGAAGACCGGGTTCCGGGCGGCCACGTGGCACTACTGAGAGGGAAGACCGCCGTGTTCGGCGTATGGCTGTGGCTAATCGTACTGCGTCTGCAGCTGAAATTCGAGCTGCAGTTGGCACCACAGTGACACAACGAACTGTTACAAATCGGTTACTTCAAGGACAGCTCCGAGCCAGACACCCTGTAGCGTGCATTCCACTGACTCCAAACCACTGCCGTTTGCGATGTGAGTGGTGTCAAGCTAGAGCTCATTGGAGGACGGAGTGGAGATCTGTTGTGTTTTCTGATGGAAGCCGGTTCTTCCTTGGTCGCAGTGATAGCCGTGTGTTGGTTAGAAGGAGGCCAGGTGAACGCCTTCTAGCGACCTGTCTGCGGCCTAGACACACAGGGCCTACTCCTGGAGTTATGGTTTGGGGAGCAATTTCGCATGACAGCAGGAGCACTCTCGTGGTTATCCCACGCTGCAAATTTGTACGTCAGTCTAGTGATACAACCTGTTGTGCTGCCATTCGTGAACAGCATTCAAGGGGGGTGTTTTCCAACAGGATAACGCTCGCCTTCATACCGCTGTTGTAACCCAACATGCTCTACAGAGTGTCGACATGTTGCCTTGGCCTGCTAGATCAACAGATCTTTCTCCAATCGAGCACGTATGGTACATCATTGGACGACAACTCCAGCGTCATCCACAACCAGCATTAACCATCCCTGCATTGACCGCCCAAGTGCAACAGGCATGGAACTCCATCCAACAAACTGATGTCTGACACCTGTACGACACAATGCATGCACGTTTGCATGCTTGCATTCAAAATTCTGGCGGTTACACCGGTTACTAATGTACCAACATTTCACATTTGAAATGGCTCCTCTCGCCAATGGCTCTACCTGTGATCTTGAAACTTTAATCAATTAAATATGTTACCTAGACAAATATATTGCTGAAATTTCATTACTGTACAATAATTTTTTCTTGTTGTTGGGATTTTTTTTTTCCATGAGTGTATTTTCCTAAAAATTATGTATACGCCATATTGTACACTTAACTATAATCTGATATTAGTAATATACATCCCAACCTGAAATGCATTATTTATCAATTTCCAAGTATTGTCCCACTATATTCTAGTTTTTTTTTTGTTGTTGTTGTGTAGTCCTGTAAACAAACTATGAGTGATTTTCATACCATATTCTACATGAAATATGCTTTTATGCATACTAAATATACATATATATTCATTTCACTTGGTTTAGTGTAGTCAATAGATGTTAAACTCTACTTATCTACAATTTTGTCTTACTTAGATGTTACTGTATTTGAATGCTCTTGGATGGCCCTGTACACGAACCATTTACTTGATCTTAACGAAAAATTTCGTGAAGTATTTCTATATGATACAGATTAAGAATAAATAGTTTGAACTTTCCGCTGTTATTTGTTCTTGGGATATGCTGATAACAGACAGACACACGCACACACACATAGACAGACCAACCCTAAATACTTTTTCGGATTCAGGAGACCTTAGAACGTGTAAATATAACAAAAACACAATTTGAAAATTTGATCTAAAAACAATACTTTCTCTAAAATATGTATGGGTAAGAGAAAGTTATATTGGTACATAGAATTTTTTTATTATTATTATTATTATTATTTTTTTTTTTTAACTTACACTACACTTAAAACTTAATTTTCCCTATATATATATTTTTTTTTCTTGAATAAAAATAATGTAATTGTAATAAGATCAACCTAGATAAATAAGTTTTCTTAGACAGTATCGATTTAATTATCGTTTTAATGATATAATTTATGGTAAATATTTGCTTAATGAAACGTCAGAGATGAATCCGAATATTATTTCGTAAACATAATAAAAAGGAAATTGCTAAAAACGATATTAGATCATAATTGCGTTCTTTTTATTTTCATTGAACTTGAGAAGTCATCCTTAGTTTTTATTTTGCTTGAATAACAATAATGTAGATTTAATAAGATAATTAGAGATAAATGAATTTTCCCAGACAGAAGGGATTTAGTTATGGTTTAAGTGTTATGATTGAAGAAAATATTTGTTTTAATGAAGCGTCATTCAGAAATAAATAAATGTAAAGTTTATTTCTTTATAAGATAGAAATTGGTAAAAACAGTAGTAGTACACTAAAGATTTTTGGAAAGCAGTACGCAAAAATGATATGTTTTGTACAAAAAGTTTTTTTTTTTTTTTTTTTTTTTAATGAAACGTTATTCAAAAGGAAATAAATCTAAATTTTTTTCTTTATAAGATAAAAATTAGCAAAATTAGTACGCAAAATATTATTTTTATTTGCAATACACATGGTATTTAACTTTCTTATAGTTATAATTAGTATTTTGTACAGATACGTTTTATATTTAAAAAATGAAGAGAAACCTCTATTCATTATTTCTTTTTAAAAAACAATGAAAAATGGAACTTTTAATCATACGTAAAATGACACAAATGCAAAATTCTGTCTATAATTAAACAAATCTTTCTCGTTAACAGCAGTAATCTGTATTTAACTTTCGCATATTAATACATGTAAATTTGAAAAGTAAAATTTTGAAAATATTCAGAAAAAGATGGAGCGTAAAATTGTCCTTTATTATTCATTTTTAATTCAATAGATCTTTCTCTTCAAGAGCAGTAATTAATGTTTAATTTACACAAGTTAGAAAGATATAGTGGTTCTAACGGTTAACTGGTGGAAAAGAATTTCATTGTGATGGGAAAAAATCTGCATCACCTTTTTTCCCTTGAATAACAATAATGCAATTCTAAGAAGATAAATACGTAAAGATAAATGAGTTTCCACAGACACAAGGGATTTAATTATGGTTTAAGTGATATGCTCTGTAGAAAATATTTGGTTGATAAAAGGTTATTCAGTAGGAAATAAATCTAAAGTTTATTTCTTTATAAGAAATAAATTCGTAAAAACTAGTTTACTACGAAAAAAATCATTTTTGTTTGTAATACGGAAATTTTCTTTCCGTTTTTAATACTCAAAAAATTCTTTTCGTTTGCAATATACATATGGTATTTAACTTCCTTATAATTAAAGTCAGTATACCGTACATATAAAATTTTTGTGTTATAGAAATGAAAAACAATATATTCATTATTTTTTAAACAAAATAATTTAGTTTATCGCTCACTCCACTTTCTAATAACCTGCATTTGAATACTATAAAGGCAGATTGTAGATTAAGAGATAAAATAACAAGTACTATATACGAACCTACTTTAAAAGCAATTTAAAACAGGTTTAGGAACATTTTAATTGACAAATAATTCTATGTGAGAGAATTCCTTTCACAAACCGCTTAACCTCCCGTTTAAAATTCCTATGTTCCTACAGTTTTAAAAAAATAATAGTAATAAGATTAGTATTAAATTTAAAAGTTTATTTCAAAACTTTCAGCAACTTAAACCTGCAACACTCCTTGATACATGCCATTCTGGATCAAACTTTTTAACTAACAACATCATATAAACATTCAAATACCAAAGTTAAATTAATTGCAATTATTTGTATTGAAGTTATACTGATAACAGACATAGACGAAAATAACCGTTAAAAACTTAATTTTAGTGTTCAGTTAACCTTAAAACGCGACATTACACAAAAAATCAGAGCTGAAAATTAACTTAAAGTTATTATTTTGTTTAGTGTGTGGATATATGAAATTAATTTTCATCCCTGAGCAATTTTAGACAAAAAAAAAAAAAAAAAAAAAAAAAAATATTTTCGCTTAATTTTGGGTCGACTTGTATATTACCTATAAATTATAAATACACTACATTGTGTACTTACATTTATTCCCATGTGAAAAAGACATAACATAATTTTAAATTCATTTCAAGCAATTTCCAAGTATAACCCCAAAATCTCCCAATTCTTTTGTGTAGCCCTGTAAACGAATAATGAATGATTTACATACCGTATTCTACACAAAAAATGCCCTTGTGCATACAAAAAATATATATTTATTTCATTTTGTTAATGCAGGCTATAGATATTAAACTGTACCCACCAGACATTTCGCATATAGACGTAATGCATTTGAATTCTGATGTCCCTGTGTACAAACCATTTGTTTGATCGCAACGAAATGTTTAGTGTAGCATCCCTATATGACACAGAATTAAAATGCAGAATTTGAACTTCCTGTGTGTTTTACTATTTGTTCTTCAGAAATGCTGACAATACACACGCAGACAGACACACAGACAAACAAACATGTACACAAACCAACCGCTGGAAACCTGATTTCCGGTTCAAGGGACCTCAAAATACGTAAATTTAACAAAAATTTGATTTAGAAAATTTGTCCTTATAACAATACCTTCTCTACCTTATGGATAAGTGAAAGTAAAGAATTGAATATTAAAATCATTCATATAAGGACACAAATGAAAATTTTTTCTATAATTAAACAAGTATTTTTCGTCAACAGCAATAATTATCATTTAACCTACACAAGTTAATCAATGTAAATTTATTGTTGTTGTTGTTGTTTCTTATGCCACTCGGAAATTCCGAGCCCCGGTAGTGGAACTAACCGGGTTTAAGGCAGGAGGGGTGCGTCGTTCCGATGTAAATTTATAAAAATAGTATGTAAATTTATAAAAATAGAAACTTTAGAACTATTCAGAGAAAGGTGGAGCAGAAAATCATCTATCATTATTCATCTTTAATTAAATATATCTTTCTCTTGAGCAGCAGTAATTAATGTTTAATTTACACAAGTTAAAAATGGAAAGCAGATCTAATGGTTATCTGATGCAAAAGAATTTTACTCAAATAGAAAAAATCTGCGTCATTTGCGTTTATTATCATTAATGTTATTATTATTTTGAATAACAGTAATTTAATTCTAAGAATACAATCAGTAGTAAACGAGTTTTTACATAGACGGGGTGGGTTTAATAATGGTTTAAGTGATATGCTTTGTGAAAATATTTAGTTAATTTTATAATAAATTATTCAGAATATTATTTCTAAATAATAAGAAAATTTGTAAAACAAATGCAGTACACAAAAAGCAGCTTTTAATTTTTTTAATGTACTTGGAATACACTTTTCTGTTAGATCTTATAGATGAGTTTTTCCACACACAGTTGGTATGTTGCGATAAACAAATTATGAATTGAATTGATAAAATTTTTAAGTTAAATAAAATGAAAGAAAAGCTATATTCATTACTTTTAATTTACTAAAATAAATAAATTTTGAAACCATTCAGAAAATGATAGAAGTGCAAATTAAATAATATTATTTATGGAATTAGTGATGGATATTGAATCAAAAAAGTCGCAAAATCAGTCAACACTGAGCAAAATAAACAAAACACTGGTTTTCTTAGAAATGTATCTAACGATTTTTGTAAAAACTTAGGATTGCACATTTCTTAGAATAGTAAACTCATCTGCCTTATTCTCATAACCAGAAAGTTAGCGTTTGCTATCAATCCTCACTCCATCCGTTGAAAAATATGGCAGAAACTTTGTTTTCTCGAGAGTGGCTCAAGCGATTTTGATAAAGACTTGGTAGTAAGAGATTTTGAGACGACAAACTCATATGACTTATCTTCAAGTTCATGAAATTAAACTTTCCCTCCAACCCTTCCTCCAACGATTGCGAATTATGGCAGAAATTAGGTTTACAGAGAAATGGATCTAACAATGATATTAAAATTTAGAGTTGAGAAAATTATGAGAAGACATCTATATGACTTAACCTCAACTTCAGAAAAATTACCTTTCACTGTTAACTGTCTCTCAACTCTTGGCAAAATATTGGTTTTCTGAGAAACGGATAAATCAATTTTGATAAAAACATAGGGTTAAGTGTTTTTTGAGATAACAAATTCATTATTTTTATTTTTATCTTCAGGATACTTAGCGTTAACATTTGTTCCATCAGTTTCAAAAAATTGCAGAGACTTAGTTCTCTCGGAAATGGCTCTAAGGACATTAATAAAAACTTAAGTTTAAGTACTTTTTAGATGACAAAGCCATTTGACTGATTTAATTTTCTTATTATTCAGTTTTCCTTGACAGAGTTGCTCTATTGTTAAAATAAAATTCATCTTTTTTCACCAGAAAAGTGGCTCCAAATTATCTGCAGAAAAAATATTTTTAGAAGTTTTGTACCGATACTTCACCATTTTAATAGTACAAATTTAGCAGTAAGCACTAATAAATTGTGAAAACTTAGAACCAAAATATTGGTTGCTGCTGATTTTTCCTGATTTGCAACATTTATTAAGTGAAACGTTGAACTATTACTTTTAACAGTGGACTTACAAAATTTTGAGAAGGGTGTAGGGGAAAGAAAACTATATTTATATTCTATTCATCAATTTTTCTGTGCTAAAACTATAAATGTTAAAATAATTAAGTAAACGAGTGAACTAAAAATTAAATATTATTCCTCTGTAATTAAAAATTTCATTTTTACCAACTGCTGGAATCAATATTTAGCTTACACAAACTAAGAAACATGCATCTGGTCCAGTATTTATCTGGTAAAAGAAAATTTCACAGTAATTTTTAAAGAACCTGTGCAAATTGCATTTATTTTGTTTTTTGTGGAAAATACTTTTTTAAGAAAATGGCATGCAGGAGGAAATAAATCATAACCTTACTTCTAAGGAACAGGAAGGATATTAATGTAAATAGCGTTAGTACACGTTCTCTTTGTTTTTACTGCACTTGAAATTTAATTTTCATACAGACAGTTTTTCAAGAAACAGTTAATTGAATGCGTAAATAATTATAAAAGTTTGTACCCTCAAGAAAGACTGAAACTCTTAATGGTTTAACGATAGGTACAAAATTAAAAGAATAGCGATAAAATTAAAAGAAATGTTAGGCTAAAAAATTTTATAAAATAGTACTAGTTTTTAATAAAATAAAATATAATACAAAACTTTAAGCCATAATCATTAATTTCAGACCCATGCAGAACTCAAAAAGAAAAAAAAAATGTGTCTTTTGATTGACTGCGATGTAATTTTAACGTAAATTTCTGTATTTTTAAAAAACAAAATTTTCTATAAGGATGTTGCAGAAATTATCTGCTTCTTAACAGATTTTTTTTTCTTTTTTAGTGTAACAGGTGATATAGAAAACGCTTTCTCGATTATTAACAGAAATGTTATAGATTTAGAACATCCCCTTTTAATTTTCACTTGTTTTTATATAAGGACATTATTCCATAATTATTCGAAATTAAAACAATTATAGTAAATTATTACTTTCCTGTTCAATTATATAACAATTTGTAATGAAGGTACATTTCCGAAAGCAGCTGATGAAGCATAAAACTACTTGTGAGAAAATATTGTTAATTTAGTTGCCTGATAAAATGATACCCAAGATTACTCGGAAAATGAAAAAGGAATCGAAAAATAAACTTTCAGCAGCTAAGCAAATTATATTCAGTCCATTGGCTCTCTGGTGCTGAAGAAATTCCTTGCACTGAGTAAAGTCAGTGCTGATTAAAGAATCTATGATAATTGTGGTTATTTTCCTTCGATAACAATAACATCATTCTTGGGAGATTAACATAAATAAATGAATTTTTAAAAAATAGTAAATATTTTATTATAGTTTCGAATTTTACTTCGTGGAATATAATTTTTTTCATGAAATATTTTCCGAAAAGGGTATATAGCTGAAAAATAATTAGAAATAAAGAAGAAAATATAAAATAAAACTCGCAGGAGCAAAAACATAAATACGATTCTGAGGGAAAGAAATAATATTTGTGTTTAAGTTTTGACGCTAATTTATATATTTTTATTTAAATGTTGCTCATAGATGGCGCTGGATGTTAAAAGCAGCAAGCAAACTCATCAAAAACGCAATTCATGCAATTGAACCACATTTATTTTGTGAATTTAAAACAATATCTATGCACTTTATAGCTCAAATCACATCCAAACTGGATTGCGCAGCACTAGTGTTACGTAAAACCCAACTAACCAACTACATTCAAACTGTAATCCAATTTTAATAACGTGAGCATCGACTGTAAAAAATATTAGATTACATGCATTAAAATACAAGTTACCGAGCCATCTATGGACAAAATTTGAAAACTTTTTTTTTATTACTTTTCACTGTAGGAAGCATTATATTGTTAATCACACTCTCATACACTCTGTGCTTCGTTTTATATTAAAGTCTAAAATGTGGTCAAGTGCTTTTGGCCCAGGCTGTGCTTTTTTTTTCCTCTTAAAAAAAATACAGCCAATCCAGTATTTCTCGAATTTAAGACATGTTACGTAATAAAACAAAACTGTTTTAGATAGAAGTAGGTGAGCTTTTTTTTTTATTATTATTAATCTTCATTAATAATAGAATTTTGGTTGCAAGAATTAAAATCCTATTTTGGAAAACTGTTTTAAAATTCAATTTTTCTATTAATCACCTTTCAAAATGTACACTCTATAAATTTTGAACCATGTATGTAGATAATATATAAATAACTAAGAATAAAAAATTACATTCAATAAATTTTGTAAAATCATCTATTAAAAAAAAAATATGATATTCTGAATATATAATACAAAATAACTGATTTATTTTATATACTAAGTTTTTAAAATTAATACGTTTTTAGTTGTGGTTCTTATGGTACTTTATATATATATATATATATATATATATATATATATATATATATAAATTATTGAGGGATCGATTATTCGGACTTCAAGGGTTGGAGATAAAATTACCCTTACAAATCTGATGTAATCTTGCCCATGAGATCTGTAAAAAAAGAAAAAAGAAACGGAAAACTTGCTTACACTGTAAAACATAAAAGTCTTCATCAAAACAAAAGTTTGCTGAAAGTACGTTTCAAATTTAGAATAGGAAAATCTCGGAAAACCAAAGACGCAAGTTAGAAAAAATATTGAAAAATTGTTGCAAAAAATGTTAAAAAATTAGCTAAAGTTAAGAAAATCAATAAATATTAACTGGTTAAACATTAAATTTTCTTAAAGCCATCCCACTGGTGTATTTCGATTGACTGCCAGATAATTCCTATAAACCACAATGCAACAAAACACTTTTGGGTATTTCTGTAAGTGAACCACTAATTCTTTATGCACTATTTTCAGAAGCAGAGATACCGAAGAATGTGTTTTAATTATGTAATCTAGCATGTAATGAAAGTTAGAAAGATGAGAAAAAAATAAACACATAGAGGAGAAGAATTCGAAGGAATCCTTTTGGCTTTTCTTCTGTTAAGTTGTTTTAAACTGTCCTTAAAAGCATTTTAACTTATGTTAACTGTCTTTCAAAATATTTTAACTTTGTGATGATTGCATACACTGTAAGACATTTTAGTAAAATTCGGACAGTTGGCCGTTAAATTTTGCTCCTTTCTTCGAAAAAAAATAAAAATAATAATAAACAATCCAGTACCCGTATTTGTAATAAAGTGCTATAAAATTTAGAGTGTTGACCGTTAATTAATAGTCACTTCCATTCTTCGAGAAAAATGTTATGACAGCTTTACGGGCATAACTTTATTTTTACGGTCAGTGACTGGAAAATATTTTAATGGTCAATGACAGGTAAAAAGTGTTAAAATACTTCATACTTTATTGTGGATTTACAGCAACCTCTTGACAACTCATTTTAATTTGCAAACAAATGTAAAAAATATATGTGCAGAATCAAGTCTTGAACTCAATCATTTATTTGAATTCTTTTTAAAAGTATGTATATATCACATGTATATATTTTTTAAATTGTTTTATTATAATGTCAGTCATTTTTACCTTTGATCTTCAAATCTCAAAAAGTACATATTTAATTTTCTTTTAAAAATTATGTTATTCTTACGTTTATTATCTATAATTACTGTAAGTTTCAACATGGTAACGCCATGGGATACTGAGTTATAAATTAAAATGCAACTCTACCAGTATTTCCATATTAACATAACGTACAGTAGGTAACAAAAGTGTCAGAACACTAGCAAAAATTCCTATGTAAAAAAAAGTACACTTCATACGGTTTTGTTAAATAAATCCTTATCGAATCATGTTCTTACACTGACTAAGAACAGGATTCGACAAGGATTTATTTATTAAAATCGTATGAAGTGTACTTTTTTTACATACGAATTTTTGCTAGTATTCGGACACTTTTGTTACCGACTGTACGTTTTACAAAAAAATGGCCGTCCCATGTTGAAACTTACAATAATTATAGATAATAAACGTAATAATAACAAATATTTTTAAAATAAAAATTAAATGTATACTTTTTGAGATATTGAAGTTTAAAGATCAAAATGTTTGACCTTAAAACGAAAATTTTTAAAAGTATATGCATGTGATATATCATTTAAAAGCCTGTATTATAAGCTTTCTAACGATACCAATCTTATATCTCCAAGTTAATTAGGAAACAAAATGTGGGGAAAACTTACGTTATGTTAGTATGAAAATACTGATTTAGGGTTGCATATTAGTTTATAACTCAACATCCTATAGCCGTGCCATGTTGAAATTTGCAATAGTTATAGATAATAAATGTAAAAGTAACATATAATTTCTAAAAGAAAATTAAATATGCTTTTTTTTTTTTTTTTTGAGATTTTGGAGGTTAAAGGTCAAAATGTTTGACCTTAAAGTGAAAAAAATTAAAAATATATACTTGTGATATATCATTTAATAGCCTGTATTATAAGCTTTCTAATGATCTTTTATCTGTAAGTTAATGAGGATATATATCGGTACATCTGTAGTAGAAGAATTTCGGAAATTTCCATTTTTTACCCCTTTTTGCAGCCTTGTATATCAAAAACTAAAAGTGATAAGGACTTATAATTTGGTATACATTTACTTCTCAATAGAACAAATAAATGAACCCAATTTCATAAAAAATATGAGGAGGGTCAGGTTAAAAATGCTGCTTTTTTTTTTTTTTTTTTTTTTTTTGATTTGACGTGGAATGACTCATATACATAGCTGGGAATATTTATAATTTATTCCGGAGTACTGTTAGCTCCGCCCTTTTCTCACACCGGTATGATTTTAGAGGAATGTTCTTCAATATGTAAATGCAATGAAATTTAAAAAAAAATTAAAGCATACTGGTGTGAAAAGTGGGCGGGGCTAACAGTATTCCGGATTAAATTATAAATGTTACTAGTTATATATATAAATGAATATTGTGTAATTCACAAAAAACATATTTCAAATGGAATGTTTCTTAAAAGGAAACAGAAATATTCTAAAATGCATAAAGTCAAATAATTAACAGAAATATTTCTACTTTAAACTTTAAAATAGGAAGCCTGATAACATATTAATAACTTATAAAAACTTTACTTTAGACTTCTTTAGGCTTTTTATACTTTAGCGCTTTTGGCAGCAAATGTATTATCCCGGTGTCTCTTGCGATTAGTTGGCCGACTCTTCAATAGGTGGCTCTAAACCTGATCGATAACAGCACGGGGCTCGTTGCCATTGCAAGATTCCTAATTACTTGGTATTTCAACAGTTTCTCGGTAATACGCATATTTCGGGTTTACGTAGTCCGCGATCTTCGTTGTTTCATTAAAATGTATATTTATACTTTCGCATTGTGCGATTTTAGCTATGGCGGTAGTGATTTTATTAAATTTTACATCTGAAACGTGTTCTGTTTTTTGATTTTTCTTTTCGTAACGCCAATGTAGCAACCGCTACTACAAAAACCCGACACGTGCGTATTACCGGGAAACTGTTGAAATACTAAGTAATTTGGAATCTTGCAATAGCAACGAGCCCCGTGCTGACGTCGATCAGGTTTGGAGCCACCTATTGAAGATTCAGCCACCTAATCCCAAGAGACACAGGGATAATACACTTAATACCAGAAGCGCTACCGCTAAAGTTGCACCTTTGAAAATGCCTGGGGCCTCCGATGAAAACGACTAAGGATGAAACCAAAAGTAAGGTTTTTATAATTTGTTAATAGAAATATTTCTACTATTAATCGTGTTCGGTAATTATTTCATTAACTAATTAAATATAGTTTTTAACGACAAAAAATTAAAATAAAGCATGCAAATTACAAAAATCTTTATTGAAATGTTTTTCAAACTATTTAATTAAATGCACGATTTTATTAAGTACAAATAAGTACTTAAAAAAAAATTATATTGATCTGATAGTTTTTAATTTTAAATTAATTAATTATACAGCCATAAAATGTATTTTAATAACTTTTGTTAAATACTCAAATTTTGTATTCAAAACACGAAATAAAAATTTTTCATTAACGAACAACAGGGTTTTTTCACCAAGTGCAATTTCAGCTTTAATTGTATTTTCTTTCAAGTACCAATTAATTATATAACTTCTTTAGAAAAATTTCCTTTTAGGATTTCTTTAATGTTTCGCATGTGTGAGATTTTTTGTATTTTATAATAATATGCTATGTATTTTAAAATATCACTCTAATTAGTTAAAGCAGTATATATATATATATATATATATATATATATATATATCTGTCATAATTTTGAAAGCATTTCTTTAGCATATATTAATATTTTAAGTTTTTTTATTTTAAAAGATAGTACTAAAAGTGTGACATGTTTACATTTATCACTATAAAAATGTTTTAATTACATTTTTCAAATTATAATGATTCGAAATTTTTAAAAATGACGTTAATTACGAAATATACATTTTTGAAAATTCTTCCCATTCATATTCATTATTTCAATATATATATATATATATATATATATATATATATAAAGGGGCAAAAATCACAATGCCAAATTTGTTTTTTATTTTGAAACTTTTAAATTAACATTTCTCTAAAATTTTAATAAATAGTAATTATTATTATTTATTTCATTGTTTAATGTTATTGTAAAATGAAATTTAGCAAGCTGTGTTTGCGTGTCGACTAACATACAATAGAAAATTTACTATTAATAATCTTAAATAATCTTAGTAAGAACATTAATTAAACATCTGTACTAAAAAAGAAAAAGAAAAAAGAAAACTTTGAATACGTAATTAAATATAAATTTTACGCTTATTTAATAATAAGCAAATTATATTCTTTAATTCTATATTCATTATTAACAAAAATAATATATTATTCAAAGAACGAAATACAGAGTTTTTTTTTTTTTTTTTTTTTTGTGTGTGTGTGTGTGTATCTGAAAATGACATCCTAGAAAGAAAATATATATTTTTTACCAAAAATCTGAAAATTTCGTAGTCAGTATAAATGATGTCCTTTTCGATAGCGCCTTCTATTTTTCTACTACTAAGATTTACTATTAATGCTTTGTATAAATACATAGCTGCCAATATTTTAATTTATTCCGGAGTAATTTTAGCCCCGCCTCTAATTCGTACCACTTATTTTTTAAAAGCAATTTTTTCTTATTTTGTCGAAGTTATGTATTGAAGAAAATTTTTCTATAAATAAAGTGGTGCGAATTAAAGGCGGTGCTAAAAGTACTCCGGAATAAATTAAATTATTGGCAGCTATGTAACTAATAATAATTTTATTATTACATGTTTATATTGTACTAAACGTGAGTTAATTATCATTTTTTCGTGTTTTAAACCAGGTAATATTATGTATTTTTTTTTAAATGTTCAATCTAGAATGACTCCACTCGGCTTTCCGAACATTTAGTAATTAATGTTTTTCAAATAAAGTAATACAAATCAGAAATCATTCAAATCTACTGTATAACGATCTTAACGCTATTGTCCTTCAAATAACTTGAGCCCATGGGTCATAGTGATACAGAATTTTCCGTTGTGTCGCTGTAAAAATCTATAAATGCTTGATTCTCCAAAATCTAAAGAGTTCGTGTAACGGCGACGTATGTAAATTTTCAGCTCAACCGGATAACACATTTAGACGCTATCGCACTTTAAATAATTTCAGCTGATTGACCATAATAAAAAATTATTTTTGTTGTGCTCCTGTAAAAGCACTATCAGCGCTATTTTTATCAAAACATAAACAATTCGTGCGACAGTCACCTATAACAAGCATATCAATTTTCAGTTCATTTGAATAAGGTATTTTGACGCTGTATTACTTTAAATAATTTCAACCCTTAGGCCTTATGGTAAAGAATATTTTGTCTTGTCTCTATAAAAAAAACCTATAAGAGTTAGATTCATCAAAAACGATACAATTCGTGCTACGAAAACCTGTAACATACATACCAACTTTCAGCTCGTCGTAAGAAAGCGTTTGGACACTATCATGTTCACTGATACACATACATACGCATGTACACACACTCATACATACATCACGAAAAATTGTGTAAAGCCGTAACTATATCTAATAGAGGAGCTTGCGTCAAGGCTAGAGTTCTAAGTATATACATACTTGCCAACCTAACCCAGAAGATTGTTAGTTCCCGCCCCTTTTGTACACCATTAAATTTTGGAGTAATTCTCTTCAAATATACTTACGATTAAATGAGAAGAAAAGTACTCGGAAAAAAAAAACTGGTGTGAAAAAACAGGCGGAAAGGGGCGGGACTAAGAATCTTCCGGGTTAGGTTGGCAAGTATGTATATATCTATCCCATACAACACATTAGGTTCTCGTGACGTCTCAAGTACATCGCAATGTCTCATTTTCATCACATCTCAGTGCGTCTTAAACAAATATCTTTGAGATATCACGGTTGATTGTCTCTGAGATGTACTATTTGAGACATGAGAGCCCAAAATGCGATGCATGCGATGTACTGGAGAAGTAGTATGTGATGTCACAAATCTAAGACATTTCCACATCCCTAGAACGTATCTAAGCTGTTCCAGATATGTAAAAGAACATCTATGCAACATCGCAATACGCACTGTCACAGTGCGATATGTTCTTGCGACGTTCCAGAGATGTAATAAGTGTGTTGTATGGGGTACATCATGACAGTCACAAATATAAATTTGCAACATTGTACGACTATTCGTTTTCGTGCTATCCCAGATACAAAATCCATTTTGCAAATCGTGATTACAGTAATATCTTACATAGAATGTTCTGAAAGTAAAAATATTTAGAGTAACTCCACTCAATATACCAAAAATTAAGTAATTAATTGTTGTACACTGCTCAAAAAAAATTAGGGGAGCACATCGTTTTAACGAAATTAAGTAAATACTTATACCAATAACTAATGACAAATGAAACATTCCTTAATTCAAAGCATGGCAGAAAACAAACGAAGAAAACTTTATATGCAAATCAACGTTCATGAGGTGAAAAACTATAAAAGAATATAAGTACAGAAATCGTGATTATGCAGAAGCTTCTTTTTCTCGCTGTTTCAATGGTGATATTCAAACGATCGGCTTTTGTTTTGAGAAAAGGTGAGTTGAAAATGTTATGACAACGTATTCTACCGAAATCCATGGTTTAACATATTATTGGGAGGCTTGTATACCGTCAAACTCAAAAAAAAATTTAGCGTATGCTGTTGAAGTGGCAAGAAGTGTTATTTCAAGAAGTTGAAATTGATTCCAAGGAACAGGGAATGTTAGACGTTGACCAGGACAAGGTGATAATGTCGTCCACGTGTTACCACAGCAAATAATGACAGATATATCATGTTAACAGCCTGTCGAGACAGAACAACTAATGCTACTCAGCTGCAAAGACATTTTCTTTTGGTAACAGGACAAAGGGACTCAAGCCAAACAGTCCGAAATAGGCTTAATCAGGGTGGTCTCTATGCACGTAGGCTAATGGAGTGTATTCCATTGACAGAAAAAGGTGGGCTTCTGAAATCGAGATTGGATGCAAAGTGATTGCAGTCAAATACTGTTTACAGACGAGTCCCGATTCCCTTTAGAGTGTGATATCAGACGTATTTCGGTTTCATGAGGAAAAAGCACTCGGAATAATCCTATATTCGTTCGTAAAAGATCACATTACAGACGAGGTGTTTTAATGGTATGTGCTAGAATCAGCATAGTACGGACCTGTATATCATTCGGAATAGCAATTTCACGGAGTAAATGTATGCAGGCGAGATTCTAAGCCCTCATACTGTACTTTACGCTGCAGCAATTGGCGGTTCCTTTATTTTAATGCATGATAATGTCAGACCTTATATAGTTTGTCTTCTGGAGAACTTTCTTGAAGCTGACACAGTACAGCGTATGGGTTGGCCAGTATATTTTTCTGTTTTAAATGAGATCGAGCGTGTTTAAGACACACTCAGATGAAGCGTTGCTGTAAGTCGAAGGCTTTATTTTACTGTTCAAGACGTAGAGGTCGTACTTCTTCAAGAGTGCAACAGTATTCCCCAAAGTCTTATCCATAACCTCATCGCATCCATGCCAAGCAGATGAGGGGCAATATTAACAGTTAGGGGGGACCACACACCATAGTAAACAGCCTGTATAGTTTCCAAACATTAAGTTTTTTGTCATTTATATGTAACCAAATTTTTGCGAATAATTTCATGTTTTTTCTACCATTCCTAAGAAGTAATATTCCCATGCAATTGTTTTTTCTTCTTTTTTTTCTCTATTTCAATTTGGTATACTTGTATTCTCCATTTTATGCCCATACATAGCTATCACGCAGCGTTTTCTAAACATTTTTGTTTGCTCCCCTAATTGTTTTTGAGCAGTGTCGTGTATAATTTAATTAAAGTCAGAGAACACGTTAAATAAACAAAAGAAAAAATTTATTGTACGGTGTTTGAATATTTTTCTCATTGTTTAACCACCCAGATAGCAAAGGACATCGAAATTACATTGGCCGCTCATCAGAATCGTTGGGAAATGATTGGTAATCATTTGAGGACATTCTCAAGATCTTGTTTCGATCTTTTGGAGCGGTTTCTTATACTGGCCTCGAAAGTAATCATCGACAGAATATCCAAATAATGTGCCATATCAATTAGTCGATAAATAATTCATGCGTGATGTCGGCCCATACTCCATAGAGAGCGAAATTCGAACCATTTTTTCCCGCTTTAAACACCCCGCTTGCTCATGGAATTACCCCCCGTGTTGCTACACTTCCGGACAAATGTCACCCTCCCTTTCGCTTCGGCGATAATTGGCAAAATAGCAAAAGCGATAAGTAACAGATTATTGGAAACATCGTAAGAAATTGGGGGCTATTAAGGTTACAGCGAAAGATATAATTGCTGTTAGCTTTTAGCCATTTGAAACTCCTATTGGGGGGTTAACAATAGTCTACAGCAATTTAAAAATAGTTCGAGGCTTCAATTACGATTAATATATTTACATGATTTATTTCGAATGAAATCTCTGTAAAAATAATTATTTTTATATCTTTTTCTTTATGTTTTATTACTATTATAAAGAAATATTTATAGGGTAAAATATTTGCAATAAGAAATGTAATATAAGTTTGATATTAAGTCCGATCATATGAATCTTTAAAGCTGAATAAGCATATAAATATTTATCTAACCTCTATTTATTGTTATATATATATATATATATATATATATATATAATAAAATATTAAAAAAATAAGATTATATTAAATGATGTATTTATTTTCTATATATTTATGTATATATATATAATATCTGTGTTTCCATTTGCAAACATTTATTACTTATTTATTTTACAATATTTACTAAACGTTATGCGATTACACATGTTAAAATTTGTATTTGTACACACATATACAACTTAATGAGTGAGATAAATTTAAAAACGAAAAATCTAATCATACAATGTTTGTACAATATTATTTCATTTTCTAATATTCAATTTAAAATGCCAAGAGTATACAAAGGTATAAATACAAACAAAAGATTTCTCTTCAAAGGAAGCAATTTGGATTTATTTTATAAACAGTGGCCGAGATGCTATGCTCTCCAAACTGATAGAAGAGATATCCTGAGTTCCATCCAAAGTCGTGCTCGTCGGCCTATCGGAGTTTTTTTTTTTCTTTGAAACTTGCGTGAATGAGAACTAGGATTCCTTAGAAAGACTCCCACTTATGGCTTTTTATCCAGGGCTACGTCCTTCTCATACATAATCTGCCTGAATCTTAAGTACCTACACCCTAACTCAAAAAATCCATTAAAATTGAGGATATTTTTTTCTCCGTAGAATTTTCCACAAAATGTCTGAATTATGTCAGTGCAGAAAATCTTAGACCGGCGACATCAATATTTTAAAAGCAATAAATATGTAACGGATTAAGACGCCTTAGAAAGACCTCCTTCACAGACATTCCTCTTAATCTAGATCCCCATCGTAGAAAATCGATCTTTCATATTATTTCAGAAAATCCTTTTGGTTTAAAATAATGATATGATGAATCGTTGTCTTATTCTAAAATACATTTGGTCTCTATACATTTGGTAATGAACAGAACTATATACATCAAATACTCTATACATTTGGTAATGAAAGCGAATTCTGAACATAACATTTTTTATTGCACTCAAAAATAAATTTCTTGACGAAAATTATTATTTACTTTTTCTATTCTTTAGCTATTACGTAATGGTGAATGCGTGGTACATTCCTGCCGTTCATTATGCGATATTTATATATATAAAGCTGAAAATTTATCAGTCTGTACCTATTTTTAGTTTGCTATACAAAGCTACATCATTCAACTGATAACTATGAAAAGTGGTACATTTATTAATAAGGACAAAAATCTAGCTAACATCGTATTTTTTAGTTAAATCAGATAATTAGTTGAAAAGATATTAAATAAAAACTCCATTTTAACTTTAAAATTATTAAAAAGAAAAATAAATGTATGCCAAAAATAAATAAATAAGTGAATATATTAAGTCGAAAAAAAATTGAACGTGCGAACATTTTTTGTATTTTTTATTTAAATTAATTGTTTATGTGTAGTTCTTTTTTTTTTTTTTTTTTTTTTTAGATTTCACAATGAATTCGAATTGTTATAATTATGATCTTATTGATATAGTACATGTAGGGATTCATTCTACTGCTTTTAGTTTATTCCATTCAATATTTCTCTCAATTTTAACGTTTAAGTAATTTTGATACTAAAACTGAACGGTAATAAAAATAACCAAGTTCGTAATATTATAAAGCTAAAATGTTTTAATTTAATTTCCTCTGATACTTTCTTTGCTTTATTTTTTCTTTAATTCAAAAATTTTTTAAGCATTACTTCAACCCGAGCAGCGCTATATGTGTATACTATATATATATATATATATACACCTGCTAGTATTCATATATCGAATAATCCGCAAGACTACAGGTTCTTGTGGATTATATTGACATTTCATCAATTGTTTCCTTGCACTTTACAACTTATTTCTTTTTATATTGCATAGCTATTTGCTATGAGAATGTTTAAAGCGCCATGTTCCGGGTTCAAACCCAGTTCAAGCATGAATATTTGTAGTGCCTTTTAATGGGTTTTCATCTGATGAGAATTAATAATATTAATAATAATAATATTAAAAGAACAGCTGAACGAGAGATAATTGCTTTATTTCTTTATGCGAAAGTATAATAACGTGAATTTCAACACTTAAAACACATACAAGTAATATATCAATGTTAATCAAGAATCTTTTGCAGTCCTTGTTCAACTAAAACTAAATAAATTAGGATGGAGTAGTGTACAAGTTTTATTTGAAATAACTAGACATAGATAGGAATCAGTAATAATTTTGCTTTAAAACAGAGTAATAAGATTTTTATTTTCATTTTCAATATGATAACATAATAAAAGATATATATATATGTGTGTGTGTATTAATCTTTTTAAATAATAATTATATATATATATATATTTAATGTCCAAATTCTTTATTAACTTTATGTAATAATGTATTTCGGAATAAAATATATATTAATAATATGGTTGTGAATATATTGCGTTCATAAAATGCTATTCGAAATAAGGAAAGAATAAAAAAATAAATAAAAACTTGATAGTTTTCATGCACATTTTTATACTATTTGGCTGGGATTGCGGTGCCTCGTTCTTAAGTCTTATCTTAAATGTTACGAACTTTCTTAGATGGGCGTGGTTAAGAACGATCTTAACTTGGTATTGCGGTGCCTCAAGCGTAAGTCCTCCGCGTGTCCTCGTAAGAGAAACCAGCCAGCCAATGGGAGACGCAGAGCGAGCTATGTTGTGATTGCGCGCGCATCGAGTTACGATTCGACTTAAGATAGCTCTGAGGTTGTCGTAAGATAGTGAGACACTGCAATACGACTTGCGTTTTGTTTACATCTTAAGACAGAGTTTGTGCGTAAGATAGTGTTGAGCGAGGCACCGCAATCCCAGCCTTACCACAGAAACACAGATAGAATCGTAAAGATGACCCCTGTCTCGAATATCAAACAGGAAATTGATAGTTTTGAATGAATTTGGCGTATTATTATTGTGCCAAGGTCATTATTTTTTTCACACTACACTCCTCTTTAACTTGACATTGAAAGTTTGAATCTCAATCTCAGTCCCCCAACAAATCATCTAGCTATGCAGCAATATTTTGTTTATTCCCTTTAGAAAATAAGAAATTCTAAAGTAATGGTTTATGGCATTTTTTTTCTTTTTAAAAGGTTTAATGGGAGGTACATATATTATTTTAAATTGGATATTATTGGAGATTTATTGGATATGAATATAATTAAGGTATAAAACTTTTTGTTTTCAATTCATTTTGATTTTTCATTTCTTTTAAAATATCATAGCATGTATGAATTGTGAGTTTGTTTCTGCTGATCCCAATTTCTTTTTTTTTTCTTATTAAAATTACACAAAAATGTATAATGTTTAAGATTTATTTAAACTTTTGAAAAATTATGAATTTGATACTTTTAATTAATTTAAAAAATACATAGTTAATTAATGTTGCAAATATTTTCAATGGCATTTCTCGATCATATAATAATTTAATTTAGGGTTTAAATATTAAGAATGAATTAAAATCTTTAGGATAGACTTCATTACTTTTAATGATTAATTAATAAAACCTTTCATATATTTTTTGTGTTATTTACTTTTTTTTTTTTTTTTTTTTTTTTTTTTTTAATTCTTCTTAAAAAATATACAAAAAACTATGTGGTATTTAAAGGTTGTATAAGGTTTTGTAAAAATTAAAAATAATACACTTAATTAGCTACAATGAAAAATAGCAAAATTTAAAGAAAAAAAAATAATAATAATAATAAAAGAAAGAAAGAAAATTTTCAATGTTATTTCAAGATTCGTAAAGCAATTTATAATTTTCATCGGCTAAATTTTCATGTTTTAACACATAATTTGCATTTTAATAAAAATAACGCATTTTTTTCTTTCTTTCTAAAAATGAAAATTTTAATCTTTAATATAATTTAATAATTTCATTGCCATCAATTATTGATGTATTCAAAATATTTTATATATATATATATATAATATATATTTTTTTCTTTTTCTTTTCTTTCCTTTTTTTTTTTTTTTTTTTTAATTGAAATATTTTTACTTACTTTATAGTAGAGAATTTCATATACTTAATTTATTTTAGAAAATGCTGTTTTGGAAAATTCTGATTCAAATTTTATGTTAATATGTAAATTCTAAACCAAGTTATGTTAAGGAAATAACATTGATTTTTTAATTTTAAATTATCCTTTTTTTTTTTTTTTTTTTTTTTTTGTAATTAATAATATTAGTTTTAAAAATTTTAAACGCTAAAATAGACTTTCTACATGAAATAATTTTTTCTGTGATTTTAGTTAGCAGACAGATAAAAATTTTTAAATCAAAATTAAAAAAAAAAAAAAAAAAAAAAAAGCGAAAACATTAATGAGTAAATTATCAAAAATAATTCAGTTAATTAATTATTTTTAATATTTTAATTTATTTTTAACAAGTAAAATTTAATTTATCTTACGAGTCGTGAAAAATTATTGAACTATTTTCTACATTAATAATTGTGCAGGTTTTTTGTAATTGATTAATCTTAAATTAATAATTTTTCAAAAAAGCTGAAATAAGTCTTAAACACCGCATAGATTTTTGTGTAGTTTTATTAGGAAGTTTAAGAACTTGTGATTAACAGAAGCAAACTCATATTTCATACGTGCTATGACATTTTAAAAGGTATGAAATCCAATGAATATACATGAAATTTTGATTAAAACATTTACAAATAACATCGCTAAGTAAACCACACGATATCATATAACGTCGAAACAAATATGATATTGCAGGATAATCCGCATGACATCATATAACGTCAATAAATAATCGGCAGGCAACCATTTGGTTAAAAATAAGGAAGAAAAATACATTGTAAAACACTAGAAATGGTATCGTAAGATAATCCACATGACATCATATAACGCCGATAAGTAATCACTAGACAATCATATGGTCGAAAAGAGGGAGAAAAAGCATCAGGGTTGTTTTAAAAATGCTCAGAGTCCGATGATCGATCGGTGGTTTACCGGGCGGACATATAGCACTTCCTGCCGACGTCAGGAAATGAGGTCGTTTGAACGAAAAATAGTCAAACGTGAACATTCGGCCGAAGCTCGGCCAATAATTATTTGCTGTTTGGGCATAGCCTCCTTAACTAGATGCCTGTCACGTAGCTCGGAAACATGGCAATAGTTGAAGCGATAGACAGCGTCACCTGGTACAGATTGCACGATTTTTATATTTAACTGCCATCAACAACTTTAAGAAGTGATATATGATCTATATAGTCGACGTTTCTTTGATTTAATTTGCTTTTTATGTATATCATATCCCTCTTTTAAAAAATTTTGGTTGCCAACTGTTGCCAAGTTTTCGAGCAACGCGGCAGGCATCTAGTTCAGGAGTTCACAGGTAATTCGGATCATTTAAATTACATTGCCATAATTACACCACTGTTAGTACCGTCCATTTTTGAACATCAGTCTTTTTTAGAGTATTTTTATTCTTAATTCATTGTAAATACATTTGAAAATAATTAATTTAAAAACTAAGTGGTGGAGAAAAAGGAACGGTGCTAACATTTTACCAGATTAGGTTGGCAGCTCTGTTAATGTAGAAGTTATTATATTATTCAATATTTTTAAATTTATATGTAGAAATTCTTGATTGGCATTTGAATTATAATTTAAGTGAATAAATAAACCCATAAGGAATTGAACTGAGTGGAGTGTAATTATTTTCAATTTTTGGAATTTTTGCAGTGTAATTATTTTAAAATGTTAAAATTGTGCATGAAAAAATAAATTAAAATTAAATATGATTTAATATTTACTGTCAATTTTAAGTCGTTAAAAATTTCGAACCTTGGCGTTTAGATCATACGAAGTAATTTTTTTTAGAAAAACATAATTTTTTCCTTGCACTGCCTTCCATTAAAAATAAATATATAAATAAATAAAATTTCAAACGAAATGAAATGTCATAAGTATTTAATGTAAATAAATAAAACTTCAAGCTGAAAATTCCCATTTTCATATTAAGCTTTTGAAAATAGCTGACGAAATGTATTTTTAAAATTATACCATTTAAAACTGAAAATAAAAGAAAGAAATTGTTTTTAAAGAAATATAAATTGAAACTGATAGGAGTAAAGAACATCTTGGAAATATAATTGAATACAGTCGGACCTACGTTTAACGAAGTCGTTAAATAAAGCAGAAAGATTCGTAAAATGGAAATTTATATTATGAAATATATAAAAGCAAGTTTAAAATTCAGAAACCCTAATTATCACGTAAAAAAAAAAAAAAAACATTAAATTATATATTTTTATTATCCTTATTCGCTGTTTACAATTATTCTATCTTTAAAGAAAAGTTCTGAGGTTTTTTCTTGGCGATATTATTAATAAAATCTTATTTAGCCGATATAAAAACTCGAAAAATGAAGAAATTAGACAAATGGAGGTTCGTTATATAGAAGTCTGATTTTATTAGCACTCAGAATATGGATATTGTATTAACAAAACAGGATGCGGAATAGAATGAAAAATGTCGTCTAAGAACTCTGAACTATGTAAAGTGATACAGAAAAGATAAATTATCAACATTATTTACGTGAACTTCAAACAACTGTGTGTAACGTTTCTGCTGAATATCAAATTAACCACACAGTTAAATAATTGGCAAAAGATTTCATGTATTTGCGATCATTTAAAGTGACATTTTCACGCATTTTCTATTATTTATTAGTAATTTGAATTTTTATACTACTATTAAAATCTAGTTGTATGTATGTCTAACTATCTCCTCACGAATGTTGAAGCAGAAAGACGCGGAGGGGAAAAAAAGAAAGTTGCTAAATAAACCAAGAATTCCGAGTTCACCATTTAAAGTAAATTATCCCATTTAGTTAAAATATCACCTTAAAACCCCAAATACATACGATATTTTTTTAGCAGCACAACGTATTACTAAGAAAAATTCCGCCTATAGCAGCGTGAACTGCAATCGGTTAAGCGGCAATATAAGACCACCGGTAAAGTGACAGGTTGGAGAAACCTAACAACTAAAGCTATTTGTTATCCCCGAAACGAGGTTTTGAACGATTTAAACATACTTTTTTTTTCGGCCTGTAATCTGCGGGTCACATATATCAGTTTTACGAAAGAAAAATTAATTTGCAAGCAATAATATTCTGACTGAGACAGAAGCACTTTTATAAATAACTGTGTCTGTTCATTAAAATTTCCTGTATGAAATTGATTTAACAGAGCTACGAATCACAAGTTTGAATATATGGTAATCTATTTTAACATAGTAACCAGTGAAGTGGACAAAGCCGACTAGTTTACTTCAAAATCTGCGGAGATATTTTAAAAGGACTTCCAAAGGACGCATGAGAAAATACCAGAGCATTAAATAATGAATAAAGATTTCATAAAAACACGTATTAATGATAAATTAATCTATCGTATGGTATGAACGAAAATGAGAAAAATTCTAATTACACAGCGCTGCAAAAAAAAAAAAAAAAAATGTCGAGCCCTGATACCGTATGCAGATTTTTATGTAAAATGACCTCCTGAATCCGAATATGACCCCCATTTTGCCCAATCACCCACCGTTTTCTCGGGACACCAGCTTCTCCCCCAATTTTTATCACTGTTCGGTAATATTACTGCCATGAATTTGATTTGGGGAATGGAAAATAATTATTTTAACACTTAAAAATATACAATGTATAATAAATTATAATAATAATTGATTAATAAAATATAATAAATATAATTCATAATTTTAGTGGTAAATCTCCCCCTAAATTTTGCCCTTGCTGCATGTTCATGTTTTAGTGTTTTTCACTTCTGCAGCCCGTCAGAAGATATTTAACAGCTAAAATAATCCCCCCCCTCCCTACAAATCAAATATATAGCCATAAAATTACCGAAAAATTTTAAAAATTGGGGGCGTCCCCACCAAACGGTGGGTGACAGGGCAAAATGGGTATCATATTCGGATTCAGGAGGACATTTTACATAAGAAATTGCAAAAATGGTGTTGGGGCCGATTTTCATGCAGAGCAGTGTTATATTTGCATTGTCATAACCAAATTATCATATTAGTTAAAATTTAACCAATTTCCATACCTATACTGAAACAGTTTCTACTTTATTGTATACTGTGTACTATAAAATAAATCCCAAACGTGTCTTTATTCTTGTTAGGATGTTGATATTCAGAAACTTGTAACTCATTTACTACATCGCGTTTAACAGTATCCAATAATGCGTAACTGAATTAATTCACAGTTTAAAGCAGGTTAAAATAAATAATCAATTATTCCGAGAAATTCATAACATTCATAACTAACGTTGACATTTACGATAGTTTCTTAACATCGTGTAAACAGTGTTATTCAGCTTCATTAAGTAACTAAAGGTTATTAATGTTCAATATTTATTTCACTCTTAAACGCTTGCAATATTATAAAGACCTGATAGTATCATATTGTTAATATTAATATTTATTCGACCTAAACATGAAATTCAATAATTTTATGTCTTAAATGAATGTTGAAGAATATTTTACATAAATTAGTTAAATTCAAACAAGCATCTGTTTCATTTTAATTTGGAGAAAGGTATTTCATTTAGAGTTTAATTGTTATAAAATTACTTAAAAATATATAATAATAATCAGTAGTTTTTTTACTGCGTTAAAATATTACTTTTATTTTTAAACTTTATTCCTTATTTATAGGCACTGCAAGACAAACTGTCAAATTATGTTTAAAATGTTTAATCCTAAATATAATTATAAAATTATAATAAATTTAAGTAATAAATAACTTAAATCTTATTATTAAAATAATTAATAACAAAATAATGAAAATTAAGTTGATAAATAACTGAAAATAAGAATAATAAGTTATAATAATTAATTTCTATTTAAATTAATTAAAATTATAAACTAATTAGATTTATCAGTAATACAGAGTGTCTAGCTACCTGTTTTTGTATGTCTCTTCTTTTTATACATCGAAATAGTATTTTTCGCTTAATTTTTACTTCCATTACCTTACTACCGTAGGTAATGGAAGTATTTTATTCGGTCCAAAAATTCGATATCGAGATTTCATCTGATGTACACGTTTTAAGGTCACCTGAGTCCAAAAAGGTTGTTTTTGGCAATTGGTCAGTGTGTGTGTGTATGTATGAAATCTTCTGGCTATCATATCTCTGAAACTAATAAAGATAGAACTACAAAATTTCAGAATTGAGACAGGTCTGGTGTACAGATGAATTTTACAAATTTTGGTAAAAATTGAAAAACCGGAAGTGGGACTGTAAGTGCGTATTACAAAAACGGCTGTAACGATTTTCTTCAAATTTGCTATATAAACACTCTATTAGATGTCCTTTTGAATGATATAGTTGGTTAGTTCAGGAAAATTGATAGGCGTCCTGTATAAATAACTCAATTTCAGGTCTCGCAAGCACGCTACTCTTTAAAAAAGGCTGTAGGAATTTCTTTCAATCTCGCCATATTAACTCAATTTTAAATATCTTTTTGTGTGTAATTATTATTTTCCGGTCATTAATTTAGTTTTGGTAAAAGTTGATATCTCAAAAAGGCTCTAAAGATTTTCTTGAAAATTATTATACAAATCCATTTCTTTCTTATGTATTACGTTGTTATTAGAGGAAAATTGACAGTCATCCTGCTTAGGTAGGTCAGTTTTAGATCTCGGAAATTGGTGTTTCAAAAAATAACTCTAATATATATATATAGATATAGATATATATATTAATCTCACTATATGTATGCTTTGTTTTATATGTCTTTACATGTGTATAAAGCTTCTCTTACCGGAAAATTTATAGGTTCCTACTACTTCTTTAGGTCCCTTTTATGTCTTCCGATCACATTATCTCCAAAAAATGCATATAATACGTGTAATAGTTGGTAATGGAAGTCGCGTGGCTGTTCCACACCAGATTTTTTCTTAATTAATCGCGGAAACAGAGAACGAAAGATCGCTATGCGAATATAGTGATAGAAGAGTCATGAAAAAAAATTACTGTAATATTGGTGATATCAGGGTCCGTAAAATTTAGAAAGTGCCTTTACTAAAATATCGCTCACACAATATTAAAAAATATTTAACTTTTGCAAATAGATAATAAACCATTATGAAATAAAATTTACCAGATCTCGATTGATTTTGTAAGCAATTGAGATCATGTTATCAGTTGACGATGAAATTCATAGTGATTTGGCGATAAATTGTCCGTTTTAGAATAAGCTAGTCTTGGAAACCTGCAACTAACATTTAAGGAATTAGCTGGAAATCTGTAGAATGTTGATACGATTCTTTAAACCTTTGGCGACGGGAGGTGCAAACGCGCGCTCAAATCTTATGGATCGATATCTCAAATCCTGCGGACATACAATGCCATTTTGGGCCAAACATTGCATTAATTAAAACGTTAAAGGACCCTGTGGCACAAATGTGTGATGGCTGGGAGTGAACGAGGAAACTTGATTTAATACATCTGAAAAATATATATTGATTTCCTATGTTAAAGATGTTGAAACGTACATAAATGATATAAGTCTCTCAGACTTTAATGTGTTAGAATTTATTTGTGAATCCTTGTACCCGAGCTATTGTAACTATGTCTAAGATTTTTAACTGGAAGCATTCTACTGTAAAACTAAATTACTTGAATAGCATATGTCAGTTTAACGGAATTGAAAATTAATGAAAGAAGCCGAAAATTGCAATAAAAGAATCGAATGGTGGAAGAATCAAGGAAAAAGAATGTGTAGTAGCAACCTTACTGAAGTCATAAACTTCAATTTGAATTTTGGTGGTAAGTGCTACGAGAAGAAATCCTGCAGACTAATTTTAAAGGATAAAAATTAAT
This sequence comes from Salticus scenicus, assembly GCA_963930645.1. Classification (NCBI taxonomy): domain Eukaryota; kingdom Metazoa; phylum Arthropoda; class Arachnida; order Araneae; family Salticidae; genus Salticus; species Salticus scenicus. The sequence continues at coordinate 196,091,688 of OZ005652.1, forward strand.
TTTCTTATTAAGTGAAATTATATTTCTTAACTTATTCCATGATGTAAAATAAACATTATTACAAAAGTTTAATATGTCAAAAAAGCCTAATTTGTTTAAATTATATTCACAAATTGTTACCATTATGGCTTTTTGTAGTACAGTACTTTCGAACCATTATCATGGTCATCTTCAGTACTAATAGCTTCTTGTTTACGTTTTTCCCGGTCTATATCTTCTTGGATCTCGTTACTTCGATTCAGTTCGTTGATGATTGGTTGCCAGTTTTGAAGTATTATACTAGGCTTACTGTCGTTAGTAGCTATGAAGCAGGTTAGTATTTCGATGGCTTCGCGTTTGAGGTCATAAATATGGGAGTTATAATTAGCAATTTTATAGGTAGTTATCGAATTCATATCAATTGAGTTATTAATGTTAGCTCTAGAAAAGGCGGTAAAAGGTTAATTAAATTTTAGGTGTGTTCTTTTTCGTGACCTTTTATTTTGCTTTTAGTCATGCCAAAGTAAATAGCTTTTTTATTTTCTGAGAAATTGAAATTGATTTTATAAATACCAGCTTTTTCATTAGAGTTAATTGGATCTTTGTCATTGCGGAAGGGGTAAAAATAGGTTTCTCATTTTGAGCATTACTGATAGAATTAAGGGTTTTTAGACAAATTTTATAAAGTTTATTGATTAGTGTTCTGCTGTACCCAGCTTTTTAATTAAAATTACGAACCCTGGAACTATCTCAGATCAAAGTTTCTAAAGACTTTAAATTTTGGTTTCGTTGCTTCGATGATATCTTTGCAATTATTCCTATAAATAAAGGCCCCCAACATATTCTTCATAATCTTAATGAACCTGACAAGAATATTAAATTCACTCTTGAGACTTTCGATGCTACCATTTACAGAAAACCAACTAATAACAATGAAATAATTAATAGTAAATGTAAAGGCCCTTATTCTTATAAATTAGCTGCCTTACGTACTTTTATTAATCGTGCCATCCTTATCTGCCCCAATAACCTATTATTAAAAAAAATGAATTTAATTACATTAAAAATATTGATCAAAAAGCTGGTTACAGCAAAACTCTAATCAATAAACTTTATAAAAAATGTCTAAAAACCCTTAATTCTATCAGTAATACTCAAGAAAAAAAAAAAAAAACTATTTTTACCTTTTCTATCCCTTATTGTAAAGGTTCCTACCAAACCCAACACCAATCAAACCCAAACCTAATATCAAACCTAGCCCTACAAACGTACTTTTATGTGACCCGCCAGTAGGATTCCCACAAAGGGCTATTTGGATACCATATATTTTATATAGTAATTTTTTTTAATATATATCGATGGATATGGACGATTGGCCATGTCAGAAATTGCTATATAAAAATAGTGGTATTCAAATTTCCCTTTGTGAGAATCCTGACCGCAAGCAATGTGTTAAATTCAATTATGCTGAACACGAAATTATTAATTTACATTTTATGATATCATTGCGAAATATAATACTATCTTTCTATATATAAATATTGTATATTAATGTATTTATATTTTATAAACTTTCCGGTGCTTTAGAAAAGAATAACTTACGTTTCCTGACTTTAGACATATCAATGAATGCGTTTTGTATCAACATTATGAATTTCTCGCCATTGGCATAATCATTACTTAATATTTCGATCGAGCCAAAAATAATTACGTGGGGAGGAATGAATACTCGTGAAGTAATTTTTTAAAAAAATTAATCCTCCGGCAGTACAAAGACGAGTCTCCTTCAACAAAAGAGAAAGAAAGTGGTTTCCGTTCAAGATGAAAAGCAGCGGAAAGAGTTACCTCTCTTCTTGCAGCCATCCTAGTTAAGTTAAAAGAAGACTATGAAAAGGCTATATCGAAATCATCATATTGAAAGTGTGTTATTGTTTTGATAATATATATATTAAACGAGTTAAATGTTTTGTATAGTAATTATTTATTTAATTTTACATTTATTTAAAAAGTAGAGTTTAAATGGAAAATTTTATATTTTGTGCTTAATCCTTTCATGGGCCGTGGTAAGTATACTTACCATCAAAATCATCAATTTTTAAATAGGGAAGGTCTGGTAAGCTCCTTTCAGAGACCTTTACCTGACTACTTTCAAAATTCTCTGCCTTTTTTTCTTTTAAAGCGCTTTTGTGGATGAAAATTGCTAATTTTTTTTGCAACCTCTTTGTAGAAAATTTTTTATAGTATTTTCATAGTTTTGTGTCATGATTAAACAGAATAGAGAATTTTCTATAAAAATAATGGTTGTAAAAAAGGCGAAAATTTTTCATTCCTGATAGTCCCCTCCCCCACCAAAAAAAAAAAAAAAAAAATGAAATAAAAAAGTGCAACCCCTGTACTTTACTACGCCTTTTACTTTTATTCTACTAAAATACATGATAAAACAAAGTGTCACGCTCTATGTTGATTCCTTTTTTCTGTAATACTTTTTACAAAGCCGTGGTTTGGAATTTTACATACACACACACACACACAAAAAAAAAAAAAAAAAAAAAAAAAAAAAAAAACGGTGCTTGGACTAAAAACATTCGGCGTGGAAAATTAACTTAACATGACCTTTTCATTGAAAATAAATTAATTTGGCAGTTAATATACTTCTTATGACCTTTAAAAGGATTAGAAATCAAATTAATTTTAAGTTTGTTGAAAAAAGTTGTTTTATTGATTAACTTTTTAATTTATTTTGCCATTTTAAAAATATTTTTTTCAGTTAACTACTTCAACCCGCTTCGTTTAACCAAAAGAATATGACAGAAAGAACAATAATTGTCCCATGATACTTCGATAAAGAACGTCATAGTAAGTGAACGGTGTGTTAAATCATCAAAAATACTTTATTAATTTAAACAAATATTGATTGAATCAACAAAACTGTTTGGCTAAAATAACAAAATAATTTGGGTTCTTTAATAAAATTTTGGGTTCTTTTAACAAAGTCAACAAAACTTTTAGTTGAACAAAACTGAATCAATAAAATTTTGGTTGATTTAATAAAATTTTTGTTGTTTCTACAAAATACATTTTTAAATGTTTATATGAGGTTATTTCACGCTGAGAGAATATTGTCGCATTGGTATGATCTTTGATAAATAAATTCCGTTTTGTCGTACCAAAACTGCATCTTGAAGTTTTTATTTATTTATTTTTATTTATTTTTTTTTTTTTAAGTGCAAATGTTTTCTAGTTACTCGTTAAAATAACCAATGTTGCCAAAAGACCAGATATTTAGCGATATTTTTTTTATTCAATAGCTATCACTAATTGTAATGTTTGTCTAATCATCATCGTCATCACGGGAGCTTTGAGAGTGCCTGCAGTGATCGAAACCACCGCTTATCTCCACCTGAAGTTGAAGTAAGCATAAGGAGATGATGCATGATCAAGCAAGAGTCGGTCCTCTTAACTGAAGTGAGCTCAATAGAGCTCGACGTGATGATATGATGACAATAAATAAATATATATATATATATATCTGTACTGATAACTATAAAGGATTTAAGTCGATATTCTTGATTTTTCAGGAGACGAAAAATAAAATTTAACAAGCTAAAAACAAATCAGAAGAATCGATTAGGAAAAGGGTATTTCGTTGATTTATACCCTTTATACCATTCAGTGGTTGTCAACCTTAATGTAATAACGGGAAAAATTGAATTAAACATTTTATACCATACATGAATTGGTCCTTTTTTTACCAATGGATTTTCTCAAAGACTAAATGACATAGAATTAAATCCTTTATACCAATCGATAGAGAATTTTTTTCTGAATCTGACTATGTACTTAACTCAAAATCGACATTTTTGGACTTAAATCCTTTATACTTATCAGTACAGATATATACACCAAGCCAGCCTGAGGAAGGCAGTAAACTAAAGAGGGTGGGAAAGATCTAAAAGATATCTCGTACAGGATGGCATCGTTCCCATTTGTTATAATTTTTTTCACAAATATGTTTAGCCCCGCCTTGTTTTCACACCAGAAATTTAGTAGATTATTTCTCTTTAATATGTGACAACGATTAAATAAGAAGAAAATCATTTTGCAAAATTTCCGGTATGAAAAAGAGGCGGGGCTAAAAATGATTGTGACTAAATTATAAAAAATGGGAACGCTGCATGATGGAAAGACAATTCAAAATCAGTTGTCTGTTTTATATATAAAATAGCACTCCTCAAAATTATTTGTGCTTATTGAATAAAAAAAAGTACATAAATTTGGCAACACTGAAAATAACCTTATGAAATTAAAAACTAAACTAAGATGTAGAAAATGTAAAGTGTTTTCTTTTAAAATATAAAGGAAAGTAACTTTCAAAAGACTTTATGATTTTAAGCATTTAAAAAGATACGTATTGCAGATAATATTATTTCACTGTTGCCAAATTCAACGATTTTTGGCTAATGGAAAAATTTAAAAGAAATTTTAATTTTATATAATCAATGGAAACTATTACAAAAATGAGTAAAAATTTTCGGTAGCCAAAAAGCGTATAAATTAGCAACTTTGTTATTTATCTCATTTATGTAAATTTAAAAACAGATTTTTAACATCGTGAACAGTTTTGCCATATTTTGCAAGTTTTTTTTTTTTTTTACTATATCCACCGCTAAATTTTACATATAACGGTTGCCTAATCACATTCAATTAATAATCCGGAGGATTGTTAGTTCCCGCCTTTTTTTTTTTTTTTTTTTTTCTTCTTCCCACACCAGTCTTTTTTTAGAGTACTTTTCTTCTTATTTCGTCTTATAAATACATTTAAAATGAATTAATATAAAGATTAATATCAAATATAGTAGAACTTGGATAATTCGAAGTTGAAGGGACCAGAGAAAAATTCGAAATATCCAAAAATTCGAATTACGTATACTATTTTGTCAAAAAAAAAAAAAAAAAAAAAAAAAAAAAAAGAGATAAATTAAAATAATAAAACTCTGCGATCAAAGATTTAACACATAAATTTATATCTAAGAATACTGCTGCATTAACCATCCTCCCCCCCCCCCCACACACATTAAATCAATATTTTTGTACGAGTTTAATTATTCAACACATTTAAAAAAATAGACAGATATTTTTGATTGCTTCTTTAAATACAATCTTTGTGTCATAGCATATGACTTCAACCAATCGATTGATACAAAAAAGAATCTTCTACATTAGATATAACTTTCAATTAAAAAAAAAACACCTCGAAGTTCATGTACATGGATCATACTTTCTTATGATGCACTGAAGAAATACTCTTGTATTTCCTTATCCTTATTTTGAAAGACTGTTTAAAAAAATAATGCACTTTAGCTGAGAAAAATCTCGGGAACAAATTTTACAATATTTTAAAAGTAATCGTATGAAAAATTCGAATTATCCAAAATAGAATTAGAATTGTCCATGATTTTTTAACATTATTTTAATACAAAATTCAAGGGACCGAGTAAAAAATTCGAATTATCCAGAATTTCGAATTAGACAAGTTCGAATTATACAAGTTTCACTGTGTCACTTCTGATAATTATTGGGGACTTTTGAATAAAAAAGTAGCATAATCTAGCAACGCTGATCGTGAAAGACTGAAATTTAAATATAAACAATTTTTAGGTTTTTTTTTTTTTTTCTTTATTAGTTATTAGTTAGAAGGTTTTTAATTGAAATTGACTTGGTCACCATGTCTTCGTGTCACGCTAGTAAACAAGGCGCTTTCATTTTAAAGTAAATATAAGCTGATTCGTTTGTCGCTCTTTGGCTCAGTTGGTAAGAGCATCCCGTTAATAGCGCGGTGGTCGTGAGTTCGGTCCCCGGAAGTTCCAGCCTGTTAATTTTTGCAGATAATTTGTAGAAAAGCCGTCTATTGATACAAGAAAATTTTTCGTTGCTTACACTAAGAATTTTTTGAAGAGTTTTTTTAAGAGGCTTATATGAAATTGGATTTATCATCAGCTTTTTGTCACGTTAAGAAATCAAGAAGCTTCCATTATATATATATTAAAAAAAGAAAAAAAAAAAAAAAAGTGTAACCAACTCATTGTATCTCTTAATGAATCGGCTGGTTACAGCGTCATGTTGATAATGCGAGAGTTGTGTGTTCGATCCTTACCGGATCGTGGTGTTATATTTTGCAAATAATTAATAGAAAAAGTGTCAATTGATAAAAGAAAATATTTCGTTGCGCACACAATATCCTAAGTATATTTCAAGAGTTTTTTAAACGGCTTTTTATCTACTTACAAAAAGCACAAAATAAAAATGTAAGTAAAAAAATAAATAAGTAAAAAAAAAATTTAGAAGATTTTATAAGAAATTGACTTTGTCATCGTTTCTTCGTGTCACGCTAGTAAGCAATTAAAGTAAATATAAGCCATTCGGTTTGTGGATCCGTGGCTCAGTTAGAGCGTGACGTTAATAAAGTGGTGGTTCAGAGTTCAGTCCGGTGTGTTAATTTTTGAGGATAATTAGTAGAAAAGGTGTCAATTGATAAAAGAAAATTTTTCGTTGACTACACAATATCTTAAGAATTTTCGAAGAGTTTTTTTAAGAAGTTTTTCTTTTTTTTTTTTAGATATTAGAAAACACAAATTATTTTAGGTATTAAAAAAAGCTTAAAATAAAAAGTTTCAGGTACAAAATACATAAATAAATATTTTTAGAAGTTTATATATATTACATATTATTATATGAAGTTAAATTTGTCGTCGGGTTTTCTGTCACCCTTCCACCAAAACAAGACACTTCCACTTAAAAAAAAAATAAATAAATAAATAAAATAAGCAATTTATTGTATCTCTATCTCTTAATGGCTCAGTTAGAGCGTCATGATAATTTTTAAAATTATTAATAGAGAAGGTGTCCGTTGATAAAAGGAAATATTTCGTTATGTGCACAGTATCCTAATAATTTTTGAAGATTTTTTTAAAATAGCTTTTTATCTAGTTACTAAAAAGCACAAAATAAAAATTGAAATAAAAATAAATAAATAAATAAATAATTTTTTAGAAGCTTTTTATTGAAATTGGAATTCGTTATCGCGTCTTCATGTCACGTTAATAAATAAGGCAGCTCAACTTTAAAGTAAATGTTAGCACTTCTTATAGTCGCTTGTTGGCTCATTTTGTTAGAGCATCAAGTTCCTACTACGATGGTGGTGAGTTCCATCCCCGAAGGATCCATGTGTTAAATGTTGCAGATAATTAATAGAAAATGTGTCAATTGATGAAATTTTTCATTGTCAGTATTCTAAGAATTTTTTGAAGAGTTGTTTTTTAAGAAGCTTTTTTTTTTTACTTACTAAAAAGCATAAAATAAAAAGTTAAATATATGTATTCTTTTGGAAGCTTTTTATTGAAATTGGATTTTTATCACCATGTCTTTGTGTCATTCTGAAAAAGAAGGCGCCTCCACTTTAATGTAAATTTAAACAACCTTTTTCGTCGCTCGTTAGTGCATTTGGTTAGAGCATCATGGTGATAACGCGATGCTCGTGGGTTCGATACTCGCAAGCCGATAGGTTACTTTTTTGCAGATAATTAATAGAAACGATGTCAATTGATAAACGAAAATATTTCCCTTTTGCAGAACATGAAAAATTTTAAATATTCTAAATATTTTAAAAAGCATTCGAGAACAATATTCTTTTGTATAAGTATTTATTCGATTTTTCTGGAATGTTCTATGATTTTTCTTGACAGTTCTTAGACTTTTAGTTAGAGCGTCATGCTGATAACACAATGGTCCCGAATTCGGTCCTCGAAAGATGATATAGTACTTTTTTTGCAGATAAATAATCGAAAAAAAAAATGTCAATTGATAAAAGAAAATCTTCCATTGTCTACAAAATATCCTAAGAAATTTTAATTAGTTTTTTTTAAGAAGCTTTTTCCTTTTTTGTAACTAAAAAGCACAAAATAAAATTTAAGTAAAAAATAATTTTTTTAAGTTAGAAGCTTTTTATTGTGAAGCCCTAAAAAACATAAAATAAAATTTATTCTGGCAAAGACATGCTACAAAGAAATAAAAGTTTCAACACTAAGAACATTTTAGAGAAATATATACGTACTTTCCTTTTGCAAGAGATGAAAATTTTTTAATGTTAAAAATATTTTTAAAAATTTCGAGACATTTGAAATTTGTGGCCTAACGAATGATTATACAAAAACTAATGACAAAAAATATTGGTCTCGAAAGCTCCTTAAAATATTTTGAACATTAAAAAATTTTCATCTCTTGCAAGAGGAAAGTACGTATATTTTTCTCTAAAATTTTCTTAGTATTGAAACTTTAATTTCTTTGTAGCATGTCTTTGCCAGAATAAATTTTATTTTATGTTATTTAGGGCTTCACAATAAAAAGCTTCTAACTTTAAAAAATTATTTTTTACTTAAATTTTTTTTTAAACTGAAGACAAGTTATTATTGGTGAACAAAAATGCCTTTGTCTTTTAAATATTTTACCACCCTAACATGACATTTTCTTCTCTGAATATCTTCAGGATATCCTGAAGATGAAAAACATTCTATGAACATCCTTATTATATATTAGAAATGAGTATGCTATTAGGGCAATTTTATAAGATACAAATAAGAATGATAAAATTTGGATAAATAATAGTTTTATAGCTAAACAGCAGTTTTCACCACTATTACTTAAACCCAGGGGTCGTACTCCCCGTCCTTTTTCCACGAGACTTTCATGAGTCAGAAATTTTCAAATTTATTACTATCACTATTTTTATAAAATATCTTCCCTGTACATAGTTGCCAACTTGTGCGATTTTCTGGTACCAGAAATTTTTATAGAAATTTTCAATACCTTTTTTAGCAGTATTCTTCGATTTAGCATAATGATTCTTTTTCTTTTACAAAGAAATACCGGTTTTAAAAAACCGTACAAGTTCGCACCTATGCCTGTATAATCATGGCAAATTACTATAAATATATCATATTTTTGCATGAAATTAGTGGTGTAAAAAAAGACGGAAATTGCTTATCTCTGATAGGAGTCGTAGTGTCCGCCTTTTTTTCAGGACGCTTTCAAGGATGAGAAATTTTCACCTCTTTTGCAACCACTTTTTTCTTGGGGAATTCCTTATTGTATTTTTAAAGTAATATGTCGTGATTAAAAGAATAAAAATTATTGTATAAAAATAGTGGTAGCAAAAAAGGCATAATTTTCTCATGGCTCCTGAAGTGTCCTAAAAAAAAGGCGCAGACTTCGATCCCTGCTCTAAAAGTGTCATGTAAAAAGGGCGGAGAGTACGACCCCTGCTTAAACCTTATCATTTTAATGTAAACAAATTTTTAATATAATATAGAGATTAAATAATTAATTTTAAACAAAAGTGGATCTTTCTAAGAATTAAATTTGACGGTAAATTGAATTTTAATATTCCTAATTGATTCCTTTAAGATAAGAGGATATCTTAAGATCTTAGAGAGAAAATCTGGTGAGGTTAATATAGACTGACATAAAACTGAGCAACAAAAATAAGACAGACTAAATAAATTCATTAAAATGCACTTAACCTTTCAAAATTTTAAATATGTCAGTTGCTATTTTATAATCTGCAGGCTATTTGAAAAGATTAAAATTTTTGAAGTTACTAAAAGAAAAAAGAAAACAAATTACGATGTCAACACAAAATAAATCCATAATTTAAGTACAGTCGGGGAAAAAAAAAACGCAACACTCAACGTAACTTCGTTGCTAATCAATGTAGAAAAATGTAATAGGTATCATTCGACGGGGAATTGTGAGTAGTTTCAGAAAATGAACTGAAATTTTGAATTGGGGGTCGTCTACATATTAAAACGCGCACCAACTTTGATTTTTTCAATGGTAACACCCTATTTTTATTTTATATTTGAATTCCTGGGATCGCGACAACGCGAAAAAGTATATTGGTTGTATATTTTACTTATTTTTTCACTGAGTTATAAGCGTTCAAAGTTTGAAGGTGCTAATGTTAAATTCATATTTCAAACTTTTATTAATATCTTCATAAAAAATAACTTAATCGATATAATTTTTTTTTTACGTGATACAGTGAAGAAATCCAAACATAATCCATCATTACTTTTGATTCTGGAAAATATTTTTAATTCTGAAAAATATTAATAAATCCATATTCATAAAAATTATGAATTATGACCTATATTAATTTTTACATAGAATGAATCCTAATGCTGAAAAATATGGGTGTGCAAATTTGCAGCTCATTCCAGTTATTAGTTTACGAGATATAAATAAATATTTCTTTTGGAGTGGTTTAGGGGGCCGTCTCTTATATAGTTTTGCATGAGATAACGAATCAAATCTTAAAAAATAACAAAGAAAATGAAACAAAATACATTTATTTTTTATTTACGGGTCAAATTATATAACAACAACGTCAAACGCAAAGAAATGAAAGAAAAATGATGATATTTAGACATTAGTGTTAGCATCAAGAATTCCTGTTTTCTAAAGAAGACAAGCCCCGCCTTCATCGTTCTTCAAAACAAAACAATACTGTAAAGAAAAGTAAATGTGATATTGAGTATTCGTATTAAACCCCTTATTTTATGCTGACAAAAATATGCACAAGTGGTATTTACTTCATCGATTAATTGGTGATAAATTTTGAATCTTTTAAGCAAACACTAGAAGAAAAAAATTAACTAAATAGGCGGGGTTTACTGTTTTTAATAGAAAAATAGGTTTAATGTGAAATTGTCAAATGTAAAAAACGAATGGAATTGGAATGCAAGACAGACTTGTAAAATCGTTTCTTAACTACCGTCATAGCTAAAAAAGGCTTAATCATTTGCTTCATATATTGCTTTATTTTATTTTATTTATTTACTTATTTATTTATTTTGTAGGGGGATGATTATTATTTTAAGGACACTTTATTCTTTAAAATTTTATTAATATATTTTAACTTCATACATTTTTAAAAACATACTTTAACTTTTATAAATATATTTTAACACTTTTTGCGACTGCAGGATTTTGTCTTTTTGACGGTAAGACCCGCCTACAGGCATTATACTCTCAAAATAAAATATTTCAGAACAAATTTTCTGTATTCACAATTATATTACAAATGGATATACATTATAATTATATTCTTTCTAATCAATATATTTCTATCCATAGTATATTTTATTGCAAAAATATGAACACTGGGTACACACTTAAGAAATATGCAACACACAAATTACGAAAGAAACGCCCACTGACAGAGTTACAGATTTTCAAATGGCGTGAATCTACGTAAGCGGTGTCGAAAGGGTTAATTAAGAAATTATATTTTCATAGAAATTGTAAAACGAATCGTACGGTTCCAAAGAGTTCAACTGACCCAAAACTGGTAAGTGCGATTAAAATTGTTTAATATTTACTTCATGAACACTTACAATAATTTATCCGAAAAGGTTTAGTTTATGCTTTGTTGTATATATATATATATATATATATTACTTCATTTCGTATATTATGTTACACCTACGAAAGAAAATTTAAGCTTTATTGGTGATCAGTACAGCCATAATAGACACTTTTACTTGAAAAATATTGCGCTTTTTTCGCAGAGTACTGTAGGACTAATCGCAAGTGTAATGTATTTAAATTGACCTAAAATTATCTAAAATAGTACTGAAGTATATACAAATCTAAAAAATTGAATTCAGGATAATTAAGGAACTGAAAGAGTGGCAACGTTTTATAAATTTCTATAATTCTTTTTTTTCCTGAAAGATTCTGGTGTGAAACATTAAAATTTTCTCTATTTCTTATAGGATCTTAATTTTATTTTTCTACATTTAGAGATAACCCCCTAACACATTTTTGATTATAACTCTATAAATACTAAAGATAAAGTATACAAACAGTATACTTTTCCGCACTGCCAGACTCTCAGAAATTCGAAAATGATGACAAAATGGGGTCTTGCTATTGAAAAAATCAAAGTTGGCGCTCATTTCAATATGTTGATGACCCCTAATTCAAAATTTGACGACATATTCAGAAAGTGCTTTTAATTTCCTGTTGAATGATGTCTATTAGATGTTCCTGCGTCAATTAATAACGAAAGTACAGCGGGTGTTGCGTTTTTTTTTTCCCCGACTGTACATGATGGTAGATGTTTGTATAAGAAGTAAATGCTTATAACCCACAAAGTTTTAATTACTTTTTTAAACGCTTATCATTATATATATATATATATATATATATATATATATCATACTATGGAAGAAAAGTACTATTTTTGGATAAAATTTTGGAAATTTAGTTTATGCTGTAGTTGCGCGATTTTGAGGCTTTCTGAATCAAAATATTAAGTTCATACTTGCCACCCATCTCATTAATAACCTTACAACCGCTAACGCCCCTTTTTTTTACACCACTTTACTTTTAGAGTAATTCTCTCTAAATGTTGTTACGATCAAATAAGAATAAAATTGCTCTAAAAAGTGACTGGAGTGAAAAAAAATTTAGGTACTAAAAATTGCACGGTTCATAATGAGATGGTTGGCAAGATATAAGATTTCGTGATTAGTCTGTGCATGTGTAGTTTTATCAGCATAATTCAAAAACAAATATTACCAAGAAGTTCAAAATTGATATTTCAAATCTCAATCATATTTGATATTACATGAAATTTTTTATTGAACTAATAGTTCATGTAAGATTTTTTCATATGGAATATGTATAAAAACATTCACCATTCATTTACAGAACCACATAAAAGAGTTCGAATTTTTTTAGGAACAGGTCCTCAATATGCATTTTAAATGGCATTATGCATTCATGTTACTGTGGTAATTTTGTGTACACTGTTTTGTGCGTGTACAATTCAGAAATGATATACAGACTGCCCAAAATTAAGCGAATACATTTCTTTGCATTGAATTTAACGGGTGAAAGCGCTTTAACAAACTGTATCATGTCCAGTGAAATTGTTTAGGAACGATAATAGTTTACTTCTATTCATAGGGTAGACAAGATACTGGGCTATCAAATTTTTTTGGCGTTTATTTTTTGCTATATTTGGGCGTTTTAAGGTCCCCCTGAATATGGATATCAAGTTTTTTAGCTAACGATTTTTGGGTCTGTTAACAGCATAACTTAAAAAAAATTAAATAACGTTCAGATTTGGTATTTTAAATAACCTACAGGAATGCCACATAAAATTTTCTACTAAAATCGGTTAGTTTCAAAGGGTGATATAAGTAAAAGTTAACTGAAAACTTTCAAATATATATATATATATATATATATATTTTTTTTTTTTTTTTTTTTTTTTTTGGTAAAAGATTAAAATGTAGGTTAAAGAAGGTGATAGCTACTTTTTACCAATCGTTAGAATCGCTTTAGATTTTTTTTTTTTTTTTTTTTTTTTTTTTTCTATTTTCGCGTAATGTTTTGGCTCCAATTTGGCGGTTTTTAGCATGGGCCTAGAAAGAAAAGCAACAAATCGCCAACCAGAGGTCCTTACATTCCATTATATCTATTCTTTTTAATATTTTGTGTTATTTTATTTATTTCAAATGACGGGTAAAATCTGTTTTTTCTCAATATATTGTACAATTGTGAGGTCATTTTTTTTCTGTTAAATCATCCCTCTTCTGTTATTTAATTCATTTCTCCAAATTAATAATATATATTTTTTCTTTTTAGTTCAACACTTTTTGTAGCGATAACAGCAGTTTCGAACGTTAGTTTCGGTAAACTTGCGACTTTGTTCTTAAGAAGACAATAAAATCATGTTCAATAGTTATTTCTTATTTTAAAATAGTTCTTATAAGGGTAAATCTAAAGAATAATGGAAAATGGAAAATAGCAGTGATGGCGAGGAAGGGCGTGATGAATAAACAAGATGAAAACGACAACATGTTCCGTGAAGCTTATATATATATATATATAAAAAAAAAAACAGAATATTAAATACATTATGAAGGAGTTCTTTGTTTACTTTTGAGAAAGAATGTGTACGTGCATGTGTGCCATCCTGTGTGTGTTTTTTTAACACCACTATTTCTTTGAAAAAAAAATTCATAAATTTTAATCGCAGAAAAACTTCTAAAAAAATATATTAAAAATTTCTGGTAGCAAAACAACGTACAATTTGGATGCTCCATGTATGTTTCGTTTAATGTAATAAAATCAGTTTTTTTTTTTTTTTTTTTTTAATAAAGACCACGCGTAATCGACAGAAATGGAGATTATTTTTAGATTCAGCATCCTCGAAAACACAGATTACCAAACAAATTTCATACACCTATTTTTTTTTTCTTTATGACAGAATCATGTGTAATTTTTACCACGAATAAAACAAAACGACTTTTAAAAATGTCCTATGTTTGGTTTTTTTCTTTATATAAATAAAGCAAAAAACGAAAAAGCGCGTATTTTCATAAATTATTTTTGTGCGCTGATTTAAACTAAACATAAAAAAATATTTATGACATTTAAAAAAAAAAAAAAAAAAAAAAAAAAAAAAAGGAATATAAAATTAAATTTGTTTTCCCTGTTTTATAAGAAAACTGAATAAATCTTTCCCCCGCCTAACGCATTTTAAAGTAGGTCTGGTTTATAAATAAGTGACGCATAAAAATCAAATTCGGAAAAATAAATATTAAATGAAAAGCTAAGTCTAAACTGGCTTGCCATCCATGGAAATACTGGAGACCGATCGATGCGTTAAATGCTGTTGAAAGGCAACGAAATTTATCGCCTGCGATAAATATTTTAAATAGAATAAAGGCATTCGATTGACGTGGAATTTCGCGTCTTTGTGCTTATAATGGAGAATAAATTCAATAATGAGTGTGTGAAATAATATTTGACGGATAAATTATACATTGGATTTGCGTTTCAAAAACTGTTACTTTATCAGTTTAATGATATAAAAAATTTGCGTCAAAGAATTTTTTGAAAAAGGAAATCAATATTGTACCCTTTCTTATATATTTTAATTTTTGTTGCTGTTGTGAATTATTTAATCGTAGTCAAAATACGTAAATCAATTGAATAAATTGAATACTTTTTAATAAAATTGAAAATTAATAAGACGTATCAGTTCATAAGTCTGTTTGACCGTCTGCGCTTTTACTTATTTATTTATTTTTAGTTTATTTTACTTTGTCAACATCATGAAACTAATAGGGCTGATTTTCAAATGAATTGCCATTTTCAGCTTTAGAAAATTTGAGCAATCAACTTACATAAAATACAAAAACTTACACATAAACAGGGATGGAACACGGGCGCAGAATTCATACCGGAATCCGTTTAAGAAATTTCTCTACCTATAATATCGTTGATTTAAGAAGTAGAAAATTTTCTTACATTGAGAGTGGTATGAATTCTGCGCCCGTGTTCCATCCCTGCATAAATGAATTCCTTATAACTTATAGGTTTCTAAGCAAGTGGTCATTTATGAGTTTTTATATTTATATTTTAGAAAATTCGAAAAGAATCTTGGCAAGTCACTGTTCTTCTCATGAGTGTTACCGATAAAAAACATTCTATAAATTCCTTTGTATCAATAACTAAATTTAAAAACCTAGTTTAGTTTAATTTAAATACAGTGATGGAACACGGACACAGAACTTATACCACTATCAATGAAACGAATTTTTCTACTTCTTAACCCCCTTAAATGCCTGATTATTTTTTTTTTTTTTAAATCAGTTTAAAAATGTCTTATTCTTGCCTCTATTAAATAAATCACAGGAAAAATATTTTAAAAAGTCATACTTAAATTTAACTATGGTTTACTGCAAATAAATAAATAAATAAAATAAATTTGTTGCCAATAGGCAAACGCGAGGCATTAGAGCTAATATTATTCTGACAATACTTTAGAAGACGAAATGGGGTATGTTGCCGAAACAGTGTTGCCAAATAGTTGACGGTCAGTTTCCCCAAGTAGGCTTTAAATTTCCCCAAATCAGGGCCTTTTTTTTTTTTTTTTTTTTTTTTTAAATCCCCAACTCAATTTCTGCTAAAAACGTAAGTTTGTTTGAAATTTATTTTTAAATATTTAACTGATTTAAGCCCAAATTTTTCCCAAAATAAAGCTTAAAAAAAAAAAAAAAAAAAAAAAAAAAAACTTTTTACACTCTGATAGGGAAAATTTAAACCCGCAATAAGTATGTTTGTGCTGAGGATGTACGTAGGATTTACTTTTATACTCAGGATATCCTGAGCAAGTCCTAGGAAGAAGGAATGCCTTCAAAAAGACCCTACATGGTAAAGAAAATTGTTAATAGTCCCAACGCGTAGGACAAATCCTTACAGCCTTACAGTTGGCAACGCTGTGGACTTATCAGCTTTTTGTTTTTTATAATCTATGACAAACTAGTTGAAAAATTTCCCAGATTTCTCACCAAACATTTCAAAAATCTCCTCAAAATTCCCCACAAATATTCGGTCCCCAAAAAAGTTTCCTGAAGCCCAATAAATCCCCAATCTGGCAACACTGTGCCAAAAGGCAACATTCGGCATCATAGCCTCCTAAAATAGATGCCTGTCGCGTGGCTCGGAAACTTGGACACAGTTGAAGCGGTAGACAGCGCCACCTGGTACAGATTGCGTGACTTTTATATTCAACAGCCAGCAAAAAATTTTAAAAGTGGGATATGTTGTTGTTGTTGTCGTGTGCCACTCGAAAATTCCGAGCCCCGGTAGTGAAACTACCGGACTTAAGGCAAGAGGGTTGCGTCTTCCGTTATTAGGAACGCCTCATAGGGAGGAAGTACGACTTCTAGTTCCATAAGCTGGTGAAAGATGGCAGCACCAGCCAAACTCGAATTTTGATCCGGATCAGAGCGAGTTTTGACCCATGTTCCGGTACCCCCAGAGGTATAATTTTAAAAGTGGGATATGATATACATAAAAGGCAAATATAATCGAAGGAACGTCGATTATAAAAATCATATATCACTTCTTAAAATTATTGGTGACAGTTGAATAAAAAAGTCGCGCAAACTTTACCAGGTGGCGCTGTCTACCGCTTCAACTGTTGCCAAGTTTATGAGCTACGCGACAGGCATCTAGTTAAGGAGGCTATGTTCGGCATGTAAGGGTTAAATCAACGATAGTATAGGTAAAGAAATTTCTTAAACGAATACCGGTATGAGATTTGCGCCAGCGTTCCATCCCTGTAAATACTTGGTTTATGTCAAAATGGTATCAATATTTATTTATTTTAATAAGTGTTGGTATTTAAACAGTTATTTATCTCACGAGTGTTACTTTCTTTCGTAAACAAAGGTTTTAACATCTAATAAAAATGTATTTAATGAAAAATTATAGATTTTTCATTGCAACTACAATGAACAATTAAAAGTTTTAATTGGCAAAATAATTCATGTACATGTACTAGCAAATCTATTAATACAAAACTGATATTAATCTATAGTAACAATCTTGAGATAAACAAAAATTCTATGGAGAAAAAAATTATATAGAAAGAGATGGATCAAAATTCAAAATAAATTACAATATCATCATTTACTTTCATAGTTGTCAACATGATCCAGAGGATTATTAGTACCCACACCAGTCTTTTGTTAGAGTATTTTTCTTTTAAATTCATAGTAAAGACATTTGAAGAGAATTACTCTAAAATTAAAGTGGTGTGGAAAAAGGGGCGGTTCTGACAATCCTCCGGATTAATTTGGCAGCTCTGTACTTTCTTAAATTTTGTATAAAAATACCAAAGTCTTCATTGAAACTTATAGAAAACACGATTCGCTTTTATTTTTCATTTTGGCTGTGAAAGTACGCGAATGGTTTGCTTAAAGTCTATAAAAACAATATAATTTTCATTGAACTTCAATAAACTAGTGTTTTCTTCAGAATTACTTAAAAGTACGAGGGCTGTCCGTAAAGTATCCGGATTTAATTTATAACTAAAAAAAATATAATGGATATACATACTTCAGTTTAACCCCCTTCAAAGTATCATCCTTGAGAAGCAACACACTTAGCCCAACGTTTACGTCACTCTTGGAAGCAGGATTGGAAGTCGTTCTTTGGAATGGCCAACAGCTGTTCGATCGCTTTTTGTTTGATGGTCGTCACATCCTCAAACCATCATCCTCTAAGCGTTTTCTTTAGCTTTGGAAATGTGAAATTTTTTAACCAAACATGGCACCGTTCAAATTGCCAAAGTTTGGCACCAAACATGGCACCGTTCAAATCGCTTAAAGGACGCCGGTTTGAGGATGTGAAGACCATCAAACAGCTGTTGGCTATTCCAAAGAACGACTTCCAATCCTGCTTCTAAGAGTGGCAACAAAGTTGGGCTAAATGTGTTGCTTCTCAAGGACGATACTTTGAAGGGGATTAAACTGAAGTATGTATGTATATCCATTATATTTTTTTTAGTTATAAATTAAATCCGGATACTTTACGGACAGACCTCGTATAACTTCCATTTGTCTGTCTTTATCTATTGATGACTGACATACTCCAATATGTCTAAATTTCGTTAAATTCCGTCACTGCTTTAGATCATGCATTGCCCTCGTGTTTATACATGTATGTAAACTTTTAACTCAGCCGAAAATTCGAAATCATCTGGTTAAAATTTGAAATCATATTTTAATTGGAATTGGGACCAGGGTCCCAAGGAATCTCCCCTAATTCTATGACGGTTTGAGCATATATTATCATCTAGTTCTGAACTAAGTTTAAAGTTTCGAGTCTCTAACTCATCGAGAAGTTAATTTAAAATCGATTTCAAAATTCCACCTGATCAGACAGACACAATAAAACAAGTAAATAAAAATCTAGTAATAAAAGTATTTTAGACATTTAAAAGCAAATTAGAAAGTTCGTAGTGCTTTGAAAATAAATTTTTCAGTCTAAAATTGTGCATCATAAACACCATATACTAAACTGTTTTGTTTTCTCGTTAGAACTTTATAGTAGTTTATTTTTAAATGTATAAAAAAATCTTTTTCTGAATTTCGAAGTAATATAATTATGTGTGCGAGTTAAAGCTGTTTCAATATCTATAATTGTACATTTATTTATATATTGGTTACTTTAAATCATGAGTGTTACTGTTATCCCAAGAGTGTTATCTTTAACAAGTAGCGTTCATGAGAGTAACACTCGTGAGATTTAATAAATGTTTCTTTATTATAACAAATTCTAAATGTTTTTAAGAAAATTCAGTTTGGCCTATTGGTTTCTAAACAAAATATGCAGTTCTGTCTTATTGCACATTTTTATACTGTAAAAAATAATGAACAAAAAGTGGGTAACACTCTTGAGAAAGAATAAAAATACTCACCATAATTAAAATCACATTCCAATATAAAACAATTACATATATATATATATATATATCCGTCTCTTATCTTGCACATTCTAAGAAGGAACAATATCGCTTTCTCACTACTGCTGCCGACTGTAATACACACATATCTTACAAGTAAAAAATAATAATAATAAGTCCCCTGAGGTAACATTCTTATGCTACATGTGATGACATAAATTATAATTAAATTTAAAAAATAGTACGTTAGCATTTTAGTAAAATCGTTTGCATTTTTGTTTAATTGACACACATTTTTTTTTTTTTTTAAATTCTTGTATCAAATACAAAGTTTTTATAAAATATAGAAAAGGACTGAAGTTTCATGGATTTCTCTTTTAGCACAATGAAATTATCATTACTTGCTAAGTAAAATAATAGAAAAAAATATTATTTTACAGCTCTAAAGAAATGTAATGAGTGCACCGAATTAAATATAAATTGATGTACCTTTTCATACTTTTATAGAGTTAAAATAATATATATTTAGCACATAATATTCGCATTTAAAAATTAGGACGTAACATCGGCAAATGATTTGAAAATCACCCATAGGAGAAAGTAGGTGAATTTGGAATACCATTTCTATTTGAACTCACCGTAATAAACAGAAACATTTTGCATGATTGTGGATTCGACTATTGCAAACTTTCAAGTGTTCCTAATGTGTTTTTATACAAGAAAAAGTTATTTTGGGATAATATGGACCAAACATGTAATATGGAATAGTTATGATAGGAAATATGGAATACTTAATTCAGAGTGGTTACAGACCTGCCTTTTTCCCCTGATTCTTCCACCAGAATATTTATATGATAATTTTTACTTAATTTAAGACGCAAACATACTATTAAAAGTTCCGATAGAAAAATACTGGTGGAAGAAATAGGGGGAAATTGGGGTCTGTGCCTGTTATTTCTATAACCCTTTCCGACCCGGAACATTCCCTCCTTAAAACATTACATTCTCATACTTGCCAACCATCCATACTTGCCAACCATCTCATTATGAACCATACAATTTTTAGTACACGCCTTTTTTTTCACACCAATAATTTTTTAGAGTAATTTTAGTCTCATTTAATCGTAACAACATTTGGAGAGAATTACTCTAAAAATATAGTGGTGTGAGAAAAGGGGCGTTTTTTCAGGGGCGTTACAATTGTACGGTTATTAATGAGATGGTTGGCAAGTAAGACCATCTCATTAATAACCGTACAATTGTTAACGCCCCTTGAAAAAATGCCCCTTTTTTCACACCGTTTTATTTTTACAGTAAATCTCAACAAATGCTGTTTCTTTTAAATAAGAATAAAACTACTCTAAAAAATGACTGGTGTGAAAAAAAAAAAAGCGGGTACTAAAATTTGTACGGCTTATAATGAGATGGTTGGCAAGTATGCATTCTTCTGTTTTTGCAAACTGAAAGAAAAGTATGGACTTTCACCGGCATTTGTTGATTGAAAATAATTGTACGTTACACTTTCTGCTAATTAGCTAGAACGCTTTTTTTTTTTTTTCTGATTTTATATATACGACTGTTCCAGATGCAAAAATTTAAGTGATGTCATGGATGTCTAACCCGCATGATCGTACGGCCTAGGCAGTGGCGGCTCGTGAATCGAAAATAGGTGAAGAGTTAAAAAGTAAAATTTAAGTAGTTTTAACGCCTAACTTTTATTAAACATAATTTCAACTAAAAATTATCTAAAAATTAACTAAAAATACTCATTTTATTTAAATATAAATTTATACTCTATAACTGAATACAGTGTAAAAAAATTAAGTGAAGTGCCTCTTCACCTGTTTTCGGTCCACGAGTCGCCACTAGGCCTGGGTCGAAAAGTGTTAAAGCATGATATGAAATAGGGTAGCATTTTTACAGAAAATCGGGAATAGTTCCAACATAAAAATAAAAAAATATATTAAAATTTTCTGGTAAACAAAATGTGTTAAGTTGGCAACTACAGATGGGAATTTGGTGTAGAACTTATGCCGATATTTGTTTGAAAAAAAAAAAAGATGTCATTAATAGTGGTACGAGTTCTGCCAAGTTCCCATTCCTAGTGATTTACCGGAGGGTTACGGCAACGTTCGCTTTTGTGACCTCATGTAACCCTGGTAAGTCACCTTTTCTGAAGTATTAAATGGGAATACAAATTTTAGAAGATAGCGTGTTAAGATCTTATGCTTCCTAGAGTAATTCCTTAAATTATGAACCCTTCCCAGTGTTGGTTTTAAAATCATATATTTAGAATATCCTAATACGTATATTTTTTAAATAGATATTTTTGTAAATTCCAGACCTAAAAAATAGATACTTTTGTATATTTTAAGTTTCATGTTTGCATTTCGTGACGAAAAAGATTTTTTCTCCTCACGTCCCACGAAAATTCTATTTCAAAATAATCCTTTTCTGCAAAAATATCTTTCAAGAAATATGCTGAATTTTTCGTTATGTTTGAATTTATTCACCCACGTGAAGGATACTTTTTCGTTCTCCATCTTACTATTGATATGAAGATTTTTGGTATACAGAAACTTTTTATTTATTTATTTATGTATTCTTTTTAACATTTTCGCTCGTTGCAAAAAAGATGGGGTTTCCCTCTGTAAGTTATTCAATTTATTACTTCACTATTTATTTGTTTGTTAATAAGTTCGTTAGTTATAGTGTATATTTTTAATTTGTTAACCCCTTAACTGCCTCGGGCGTATATATACGTTTTTCCAAACTACGATCCTTGTACTGCTACCAGTCAAACTACTGACACGGTTTGAAAATGCGATAAAATAAGCTTGAAAGTGATATTAAAAGTGTTTTTGAAGATTTTATTCATTCCAGAATTAACAAAGTACTGTGGCCCTCGGAAGCGAATCTCGTAAATTTCCCTCGGTAGTTAAGAGGTTAATATATTTTTACATAATCTCAAGGATTAATTATTGTAAAGATATCGGACTAATTTTAAAAAGTTATGATATTTGTCTGAAAACCATTGAATATCCATATACTACGAATGTTAATATGATATTTCAAAACAAGGAAACTTTTTGAAAAAACGTGCATTATGAGAACTATTTTAACTATTTTCACAGTAATAAAATCAGGCTACGATTAAGTTATGTTTTTTGATATCCTATACCCTAAACTTCGACATTCTACCTTGAAAAAGTTGTAAGTTGTCCCAAAATTAAGATTTTCCTAAAATGACAAAGTAGTTAAAATATACATAAACGTTTGTTATGGGGATAGAATGGAATATGATAATGATATCAATACTACTGACACCTACAATTCTCATGTCGAGAATAGGCCTTAAACCACGCACCGCCATCTTCATCACTATTGATATGATTTCGATTTGTCTGCCTGTCTGTGCACTTATTTCTGCAAATTGTTTTAAATTGTCTTAAAACAATATTATGTCCTGAATCACTATGGCATGCTGCGCTGCCAGATTTGAAGAATTTTTTATTCACTATCCCCCACTAAATTTTAATTGTAACGGTTGCCAAATTCCTCCCATGAATTCGAGAGATGGATGCGTGCCAAGTACCCGTGGTCATTACCACACAACTTAGTATACCAGAGGATTGGCAACAGAGATGAAATTAGGATCATCGTGATGGTTCTTTAAAAAAAAGGGGGGGGGGATAAAATGTGGAACAGGGCAAATGACAATAACAAGTAACAGGAAGTTCTGAGCTCAAAATAAAAGAAAAAGAAGTTGTTGATACTACGAGGAAGATTAAGGATAGTATTGCCATAGCCTCCTGAACTAGATGCCCTCCGCGTGGTTCGGAAACATGGCAACAGTTCAAAAGGTAGACAGCGCCACCTATTATACAGATTGTGCTACTTTTTTATTCAACTGTCACCAATAATTTTAAGAAGTGATATATGATATATATAATCGACGTTTCTTCGATTCTATTCGCCTTTTATGTATATAAAATCCCACTTAAAAAATTTTTAGTGGCTCTTGAATAAAAAAGTCGCGCAATCTGTACAAGGTTGCAATGTCTAGTGCTTCAGCTGTTACCAAGTTTCCGAGCCACGCGGAAGGCATCTAGTTTAGGAGGCTATATGGCATTGCAAACACATAAGGAATCCCTTCCATAATTAATCGTTTATTATGTATATTAAATATCATATCTCAAAATTATTGGTGACTATTGAATAAAAAAGTCCCTAAGTCTGACAACACTGATTTCATGATTCCTACTGAAAATAGTGAAAATGATATCAGTTGCTCCGTTGATTCATTTATAAAAAGTATACAAATTTTAGAAAAGAATTCGGTTATCTTACGCTTAACGAAAACTTTTACTAAGAAATATTTTTCTTATTAAAGGCAAAATAAAAGGAAATTGTTATAACAAGTGGTTGAAGTTATCTTTTTCCTCTCGGAGACTTTCTAGAATGCGAAATTTCCGCCTTTTTTACTACCACTATTTTCATACAATAATATCTCTTCTATGTAACCATGACACATTGCGGTAAAAATATGGCAAAGGTTTCTGTATAAAAGATGGAGTTGCCAATTTTTATAATTTATTCCGGAGCATTTTTAGCCACGCCTTTATTTCACATCACTTTACTTTTAAAATAACTTTCTCCAATATATAACTAAAAGAAAATAAGAAAATACACTTGGGAAAAAAAAAAAAAAAAAAAAAAAAAAAAAGGTCAAAAATAGGTCGAACTGAAAATACTCCGAAATAATTAATAAAAATATGGCAACTCTGATAAAAATAGTGATAGCAAAGAAGGGGGAAATTTCTCATCTCTAAAAGTACCCTGAAAAGGAGGCGGAGATTTCGAGCTCGGTATAACTTATTCAGATGCAAAAAAAATGCATATTTCCTATTGAATAATGTATAGTTGAGCATTAATGAATGGTTTACATTTAATACATATATATACTTATGCATTTGATAGGATATACCTGGAATATGTTCAAAATACATTTTCAGTTGTGTTGTGTGTTTTTATTGTTTCCAACAAAATTTAAAAGTATTTATTAAATCAGTTAGTCTGTCTATTTATCCACGTTTCTTTTTTGCAAACCTTGCAACTGTTTAACTTTATTGCGGTTTACCTTGACATTTTGATACGTGAAGGACTATGTTAGCTATTTCTTCTAAGAAAATTTAAGCGAAATACATTTCTTTGCATTGAATTTAACGGGTGAAAGCGCTTTAACAAACTGTATCATGTCCAGTGAAATTGTTTAGGAACGATAATAGTTTACTTCTGTTCATAGGGTAGACAAGATACTGGGCTATCAAATTTTTTTGGCGTTTATTTTTTGCTATATTTGGGCGTTTTAAGGTCCCCCTGAATATGGATATCAAGTTTTTTAGCTAACGATTTTTGGGTCTGTTAACAGCATAACTTAAAAAAAATTAAATAACGTTCAGATTTGGTATTTTAAATAACCTACAGGAATGCCACATAAAATTTTCTACTAAAATCGGTTAGTTTCAAAGGGTGATATAAGTAAAAGTTAACTGAAAACTTTCAAATATATATATATATATATATATATATATATTTTGGTAAAAGATTAAAATGTAGGTTAAAGAAGGTGATAGCTACTTTTTACCAATCGTTAGAATCGCTTTAGATTTTTTTTTTTTTTTTTTTCTATTTTCGCGTAATGTTTTGGCTCCAATTTGGCGGTTTTTAGCATGGGCCTAGAAAGAAAAGCAACAAATCGCCAACCAGAGGTCCTTACATTCCATTATATCTATTCTTTTTAATATTTTGTGTTATTTTATTTATTTCAAATGACGGGTAAAATCTGTTTTTTCTCAATATATTGTACAATTGTGAGGTCATTTTTTTTCTGTTAAATCATCCCTCTTCTGTTATTTAATTCATTTCTCCAAATTAATAATATATTTTTTTTCTTTTTAGTTCAACACTTTTTGTAGCGATAACAGCAGTTTCGAACGTTAGTTTCGGTAAACTTGCGACTTTGTTCTTAAGAAGACAATAAAATCATGTTCAATAGTTATTTCTTATTTTAAAATAGTTCTTATAAGGGTAAATCTAAAGAATAATGGAAAATGGAAAATAGCAGTGATGGCGAGGAAGGGCGTGATGAATAAACAAGATGAAAACGACAACATGTTCCGTGAAGCTTATATATATATATATATATAAAAAAAAAAAAAAAAAAAAAAAAAAAAAAAACAGAATATTAAATACATTATGAAGGAGTTCTTTGTTTACTTTTGAGAAAGAATGTGTACGTGCATGTGTGCCATCCTGTGTGTGTTTTTTTAACACCACTATTCCTTTGAAAAAAAAATTCATTAATTTTAATCGCAGAAAAACTTCTAAAAAAATATATTAAAAATTTCTGGTAGCAAAACAACGTACAATTTGGATGCTCCATGTATGTTTCGTTTAATGTAATAAAATCAGTTTTTTTTTTTTTTTTTTTTTTTTAATAAAGACCACGCGTAATCGACAGAAATGGAGATTATTTTTAGATTCAGCATCCTCGAAAACACAGATTACCAAACAAATTTCATACACCTATTTTTTTTTTCTTTATGACAGAATCATGTGTAATTTTTACCACGAATAAAACAAAACGACTTTTAAAAATGTCCTATGTTTGGTTTTTTTCTTTATATAAATAAAGCAAAAAACGAAAAAGCGCGTATTTTCATAAATTATTTTTGTGCGCTGATTTAAACTAAACATAAAAGAATATTTATGACATTTAAAAAAAAAAAAAAAAAAGGAATATAAAATTAAATTTGTTTTCCCTGTTTTATAAGAAAACTGAATAAATCTTTCCCCCGCCTAACGCATTTTAAAGTAGGTCTGGTTTATAAATAAGTGACGCATAAAAATCAAATTCGGAAAAATAAATATTAAATGAAAAGCTAAGTCTAAACTGGCTTGCCATCCATGGAAATACTGGAGACCGATCGATGCGTTAAATGCTGTTGAAAGGCAACGAAATTTATCGCCTGCGATAAATATTTTAAATAGAATAAAGGCATTCGATTGACGTGGAATTTCGCGTCTTTGTGCTTATAATGGAGAATAAATTCAATAATGAGTGTGTGAAATAATATTTGACGGATAAATTATACATTGGATTTGCGTTTCAAAAACTGTTACTTTATCAGTTTAATGATATAAAAAATTTGCGTCAAAGAATTTTTTGAAAAAGGAAATCAATATTGTACCCTTTCTTATATATTTTAATTTTTGTTGCTGTTGTGAATTATTTAATCGTAGTCAAAATACGTAAATCAATTGAATAAATTGAATACTTTTTAATAAAATTGAAAATTAATAAGACGTATCAGTTCATAAGTCTGTTTGACCGTCTGCGCTTTTACTTATTTATTTATTTTTAGTTTATTTTACTTTGTCAACATCATGAAACTAATAGGGCTGATTTTCAAATGAATTGCCATTTTCAGCTTTAGAAAATTTGAGCAATCAACTTACATAAAATACAAAAACTTACACATAAACAGGGATGGAACACGGGCGCAGAATTCATACCGGAATCCGTTTAAGAAATTTCTCTACCTATAATATCGTTGATTTAAGAAGTAGAAAATTTTCTTACATTGAGAGTGGTATGAATTCTGCGCCCGTGTTCCATCCCTGCATAAATGAATTCCTTATAACTTATAGGTTTCTAAGCAAGTGGTCATTTATGAGTTTTTATATTTATATTTTAGAAAATTCGAAAAGAATCTTGGCAAGTCACTGTTCTTCTCATGAGTGTTACCGATAAAAAACATTCTATAAATTCCTTTGTATCAATAACTAAATTTAAAAACCTAGTTTAGTTTAATTTAAATACAGTGATGGAACACGGACACAGAACTTATACCACTATCAATGAAACGAATTTTTCTACTTCTTAACCCCCTTAAATGCCTGATTATTTTTTTTTTTTTTAAATCAGTTTAAAAATGTCTTATTCTTGCCTCTATTAAATAAATCACAGGAAAAATATTTTAAAAAGTCATACTTAAATTTAACTATGGTTTACTGCAAATAAATAAATAAATAAAATAAATTTGTTGCCAATAGGCAAACGCGAGGCATTAGAGCTAATATTATTCTGACAATACTTTAGAAGACGAAATGGGGTATGTTGCCGAAACAGTGTTGCCAAATAGTTGACGGTCAGTTTCCCCAAGTAGGCTTTAAATTTCCCCAAATCAGGGCCTTTTTTTTTTTTTTTTTTTTTTTTTAAATCCCCAACTCAATTTCTGCTAAAAACGTAAGTTTGTTTGAAATTTATTTTTAAATATTTAACTGATTTAAGCCCAAATTTTTCCCAAAATAAAGCTTAAAAAAAAAAAAAAAAAAAAAAAAAAAACTTTTTACACTCTGATAGGGAAAATTTAAACCCGCAATAAGTATGTTTGTGCTGAGGATGTACGTAGGATTTACTTTTATACTCAGGATATCCTGAGCAAGTCCTAGGAAGAAGGAATGCCTTCAAAAAGACCCTACATGGTAAAGAAAATTGTTAATAGTCCCAACGCGTAGGACAAATCCTTACAGCCTTACAGTTGGCAACGCTGTGGACTTATCAGCTTTTTGTTTTTTATAATCTATGACAAACTAGTTGAAAAATTTCCCAGATTTCTCACCAAACATTTCAAAAATCTCCTCAAAATTCCCCACAAATATTCGGTCCCCAAAAAAGTTTCCTGAAGCCCAATAAATCCCCAATCTGGCAACACTGTGCCGAAAGGCAACATTCGGCATCATAGCCTCCTAAAATAGATGCCTGTCGCGTGGCTCGGAAACTTGGACACAGTTGAAGCGGTAGACAGCGCGACCTGGTACAGATTGCGTGACTTTTATATTCAACAGCCAGCAAAAAATTTTAAAAGTGGGATATGTTGTTGTTGTTGTCGTGTGCCACTCGAAAATTCCGAGCCCCGGTAGTGAAACTACCGGACTTAAGGCAAGAGGGTTGCGTCTTCCGTTATTAGGAACGCCTCATAGGGAGGAAGTACGACTTCTAGTTCCATAAGCTGGTGAAAGATGGCAGCACCAGCCAAACTCGAATTTTGATCCGGATCAGAGCGAGTTTTGACCCATGTTCCGGTACCCCCAGAGGTATAATTTTAAAAGTGGGATATGATATACATAAAAGGCAAATATAATCGAAGGAACGTCGATTATAAAAATCATATATCACTTCTTAAAATTATTGGTGACAGTTGAATAAAAAAGTCGCGCAAACTTTACCAGGTGGCGCTGTCTACCGCTTCAACTGTTGCCAAGTTTATGAGCTACGCGACAGGCATCTAGTTAAGGAGGCTATGTTCGGCATGTAAGGGTTAAATCAACGATAGTATAGGTAAAGAAATTTCTTAAACGAATACCGGTATGAGATTTGCGCCAGCGTTCCATCCCTGTAAATACTTGGTTTATGTCAAAATGGTATCAATATTTATTTATTTTAATAAGTGTTGGTATTTAAACAGTTATTTATCTCACGAGTGTTACTTTCTTTCGTAAACAAAGGTTTTAACATCTAATAAAAATGTATTTAATGAAAAATTATAGATTTTTCATTGCAACTACAATGAACAATTAAAAGTTTTAATTGGCAAAATAATTCATGTACATGTACTAGCAAATCTATTAATACAAAACTGATATTAATCTATAGTAACAATCTTGAGATAAACAAAAATTCTATGGAGAAAAAAATTATATAGAAAGAGATGGATCAAAATTCAAAATAAATTACAATATCATCATTTACTTTCATAGTTGTCAACATGATCCAGAGGATTATTAGTACCCACACCAGTCTTTTGTTAGAGTATTTTTCTTTTAAATTCATAGTAAAGACATTTGAAGAGAATTACTCTAAAATTAAAGTGGTGTGGAAAAAGGGGCGGTTCTGACAATCCTCCGGATTAATTTGGCAGCTCTGTACTTTCTTAAATTTTGTATAAAAATACCAAAGTCTTCATTGAAACTTATAGAAAACACGATTCGCTTTTATTTTTCATTTTGGCTGTGAAAGTACGCGAATGGTTTGCTTAAAGTCTATAAAAACAATATAATTTTCATTGAACTTCAATAAACTACTGTTTTCTTCAGAATTACTTAAAAGTACGAGGGCTGTCCGTAAAGTATCCGGATTTAATTTATAACTAAAAAAAATATAATGGATATACATACTTCAGTTTAACCCCTTCAAAGTATCATCCTTGAGAAGCAACACACTTAGCCCAACGTTTACGTCACTCTTGGAAGCAGGATTGGAAGTCGTTCTTTGGAATGGCCAACAGCTGTTCGATCGCTTTTTGTTTGATGGTCGTCACATCCTCAAACCATCATCCTCTAAGCGTTTTCTTTAGCTTTGGAAATGTGAAATTTTTTAACCAAACATGGCACCGTTCAAATTGCCAAAGTTTGGCACCAAACATGGCACCGTTCAAATCGCTTAAAGGACGCCGGTTTGAGGATGTGAAGACCATCAAACAGCTGTTGGCTATTCCAAAGAACGACTTCCAATCCTGCTTCCAAGAGTGGCAACAAAGTTGGGCTAAATGTGTTGCTTCTCAAGGACGATACTTTGAAGGGGATTAAACTGAAGTATGTATGTATATCCATTATATTTTTTTTAGTTATAAATTAAATCCGGATACTTTACGGACAGACCTCGTATAACTTCCATTTGTCTGTCTTTATCTATTGATGACTGACATACTCCAATATGTCTAAATTTCGTTAAATTCCGTCACTGCTTTAGATCATGCATTGCCCTCGTGTTTATACATGTATGTAAACTTTTAACTCAGCCGAAAATTCGAAATCATCTGGTTAAAATTTGAAATCATATTTTAATTGGAATTGGGACCAGGGTCCCAAGGAATCTCCCCTAATTCTATGACGGTTTGAGCATATATTATCATCTAGTTCTGAACTAAGTTTAAAGTTTCGAGTCTCTAACTCATCGAGAAGTTAATTTAAAATCGATTTCAAAATTCCACCTGATCAGACAGACACAATAAAACAAGTAAATAAAAATCTAGTAATAAATGTATTTTAGACATTTAAAAGCAAATTAGAAAGTTCGTAGTGCTTTGAAAATAAATTTTTCAGTCTAAAATTGTGCATCATAAACACCATATACTAAACTGTTTTGTTTTCTCGTTAGAACTTTATAGTAGTTTATTTTTAAATGTATAAAAAAATCTTTTTCTGAATTTCGAAGTAATATAATTATGTGTGCGAGTTAAAGCTGTTTCAATATCTATAATTGTACATTTATTTATATATTGGTTACTTTAAATCATGAGTGTTACTGTTATCCCAAGAGTGTTATCTTTAACAAGTAGCGTTCATGAGAGTAACACTCGTGAGATTTAATAAATGTTTCTTTATTATAACAAATTCTAAATGTTTTTAAGAAAATTCAGTTTGGCCTATTGGTTTCTAAACAAAATATGCAGTTCTGTCTTATTGCACATTTTTATACTGTAAAAAATAATGAACAAAAAGTGGGTAACACTCTTGAGAAAGAATAAAAATACTCACCATAATTAAAATCACATTCCAATATAAAACAATTACATATATATATATATATATATCCGTCTCTTATCTTGCACATTCTAAGAAGGAACAATATCGCTTTCTTACTACTGCTGCCGACTGTAATACACACATATCTTACAAGTAAAAAATAATAATAATAAGTCCCCTGAGGTAACATTCTTATGCTACATGTGATGACATAAATTATAATTAAATTTAAAAAATAGTACGTTAGCATTTTAGTAAAATCGTTTGCATTTTTGTTTAATTGACACACATTTTTTTTTTTTTTAAATTCTTGTATCAAATACAAAGTTTTTATAAAATATAGAAAAGGACTGAAGTTTCATGGATTTCTCTTTTAGCACAATGAAATTATCATTACTTGCTAAGT
This sequence comes from Salticus scenicus, assembly GCA_963930645.1. Lineage (NCBI taxonomy): Eukaryota > Metazoa > Arthropoda > Arachnida > Araneae > Salticidae > Salticus > Salticus scenicus. Next base: position 196,122,995 of record OZ005652.1, read on the forward strand.
AAAAAAATAGAAAAAAATATTATTTTACAGCTCTAAAGAAATGTAATGAGTGCACCGAATTAAATATAAATTGATGTACCTTTTCATACTTTTATAGAGTTAAAATAATATATATTTAGCACATAATATTCGCATTTAAAAATTAGGACGTAACATCGGCAAATGATTTGAAAATCACCCATAGGAGAAAGTAGGTGAATTTGGAATACCATTTCTATTTGAACTCACCGTAATAAACAGAAACATTTTGCATGATTGTGGATTCGACTATTGCAAACTTTCAAGTGTTCCTAATGTGTTTTTATACAAGAAAAAGTTATTTTGGGATAATATGGACCAAACATGTAATATGGAATAGTTATGATAGGAAATATGGAATACTTAATTCAGAGTGGTTACAGACCTGCCTTTTTCCCCTGATTCTTCCACCAGAATATTTATATGATAATTTTTACTTAATTTAAGACGCAAACATACTATTAAAAGTTCCGATAGAAAAATACTGGTGGAAGAAATAGGGGGAAATTGGGGTCTGTGCCTGTTATTTCTATAACCCTTTCCGACCCGGAACATTCCCTCCTTAAAACATTACATTCTCATACTTGCCAACCATCCATACTTGCCAACCATCTCATTATGAACCATACAATTTTTAGTACACGCCTTTTTTTTTCACACCAATAATTTTTTAGAGTAATTTTAGTCTCATTTAATCGTAACAACATTTGGAGAGAATTACTCTAAAAATATAGTGGTGTGAGAAAAGGGGCGTTTTTTCAGGGGCGTTACAATTGTACGGTTATTAATGAGATGGTTGGCAAGTAAGACCATCTCATTAATAACCGTACAATTGTTAACGCCCCTTGAAAAAATGCCCCTTTTTTCACACCGTTTTATTTTTACAGTAAATCTCAACAAATGCTGTTTCATTTAAATAAGAATAAAACTACTCTAAAAAATGACTGGTGTGAAAAAAAAAAAAAAAAAAAAAAAAAAGCGGGTACTAAAATTTGTACGGCTTATAATGAGATGGTTGGCAAGTATGCATTCTTCTGTTTTTGCAAACTGAAAGAAAAGTATGGACTTTCACCGGCATTTGTTGATTGAAAATAATTGTACGTTACACTTTCTGCTAATTAGCTAGAACGCTTTTTTTTTTTTTTTCTGATTTTATATATACGACTGTTCCAGATGCAAAAATGTAAGTGATGTCATGGATGTCTAACCCGCATGATCGTACGGCCTAGGCAGTGGCGGCTCGTGAATCGAAAATAGGTGAAGAGTTAAAAAGTAAAATTTAAGTAGTTTTAACGCCTAACTTTTATTAAACATAATTTCAACTAAAAATTATCTAAAAATTAACTAAAAATACTCATTTTATTTAAATATAAATTTATACTCTATAACTGAATACAGTGTAAAAAAACTAAGTGAAGTGCCGCTTCACCTGTTTTCGGTCCACGAGTCGCCACTAGGCCTGGGTCGAAAAGTGTTAAAGCATGATATGAAATAGGGTAGCATTTTTACAGAAAATCGGGAATAGTTCCAACATAAAAATAAAAAAATATATTAAAATTTTCTGGTAAACAAAATGTGTTAAGTTGGCAACTACAGATGGGAATTTGGTGTAGAACTTATGCCGATATTTGTTTGAAAAAAAAAAAGATGTCATTAATAGTGGTACGAGTTCTGCCAAGTTCCCATTCCTAGTGATTTACCGGAGGGTTACGGCAACGTTCGCTTTTGTGACCTCATATAACCCTGGTAAGTCACCTTTTCTGAAGTATTAAATGGGAATACAAATTTTAGAAGATAGCGTGTTAAGATCTTATGCTTCCTAGAGTAATTCCTTAAATTATGAACCCTTCCCAGTGTTGGTTTTAAAATCATATATTTAGAATATCCTAATACGTATATTTTTTAAATAGATATTTTTGTAAATTCCAGACCTAAAAAATAGATACTTTTGTATATTTTAAGTTTCATGTTTGCATTTCGTGACGAAAAAGATTTTTTCTCCTCACGTCCCACGAAAATTCTATTTCAAAATAATCCTTTTCTGCAAAAATATCTTTCAAGAAATATGCTGAATTTTTCGTTATGTTTGAATTTATTCACCCACGTGAAGGATACTTTTTCGTTCTCCATCTTACTATTGATATGAAGATTTTTGGTATACAGAAACTTTTTATTTATTTATTTATGTATTCTTTTTAACATTTTCGCTCGTTGCAAAAAAGATGGGGTTTCCCTCTGTAAGTTATTCAATTTATTACTTCACTATTTATTTGTTTGTTAATAAGTTCGTTAGTTATAGTGTATATTTTTAATTTGTTAACCCCTTAACTGCCTCGGGCGTATATATACGTTTTTCCAAACTACGATCCTTGTACTGCTACCAGTCAAACTACTGACACGGTTTGAAAATGCGATAAAATAAGCTTGAAAGTGATATTAAAAGTGTTTTTGAAGATTTTATTCATTCCAGAATTAACAAAGTACTGTGGCCCTCGGAAGCGAATCTCGTAAATTTCCCTCGGTAGTTAAGAGGTTAATATATTTTTACATAATCTCAAGGATTAATTATTGTAAAGATATCGGACTAATTTTAAAAAGTTATGATATTTGTCTGAAAACCATTGAATATCCATATACTACGAATGTTAATATGATATTTCAAAATAAGGAAACTTTTTGAAAAAACGTGCATTATGAGAACTATTTTAACTATTTTCACAGTAATAAAATCAGGCTACGATTAAGTTATGTTTTTTGATATCCTATACCCTAAACTTCGACATTCTACCTTGAAAAAGTTGTAAGTTGTCCCAAAATTAAGATTTTCCTAAAATGACAAAGTAGTTAAAATATACATAAACGTTTGTTATGGGGATAGAATGGAATATGATAATGATATCAATACTACTGACACCTACAACTCTCATGTCGAGAATAGGCCTTAAACCACGCACCGCCATCTTCATCACTATTGATATGATTTCGATTTGTCTGCCTGTCTGTGCACTTATTTCTGCAAATTGTTTTAAATTGTCTTAAAACAATATTATGTCCTGAATCACTATGGCATGCTGCGCTGCCAGATTTGAAGAATTTTTTATTCACTATCCCCCACTAAATTTTAATTGTAACGGTTGCCAAATTCCTCCCATGAATTCGAGAGATGGATGCGTGCCAAGTACCCGTGGTCATTACCACACAACTTAGTATACCAGAGGATTGGCAACAGAGATGAAATTAGGATCATCGTGATGGTTCTTTAAAAAAAAGGGGGGGGGGGATAAAGTGTGGAACAGGGCAAATGACAATAACAAGTAACAGGAAGTTCTGAGCTCAAAATAAAAGAAAAAGAAGTTGTTGATACTACGAGGAAGATTAAGGATAGTATTGCCATAGCCTCCTAAACTAGATGCCCTCCGCGTGGTTCGGAAACATGGCAACAGTTCAAAAGGTAGACAGCGCCACCTATTATACAGATTGTGCTACTTTTTTATTCAACTGTCACCAATAATTTTAAGAAGTGATATATGATATATATAATCGACGTTTCTTCGATTCTATTCGCCTTTTATGTATATAAAATCCCACTTAAAAAATTTTTAGTGGCTCTTGAATAAAAAAGTCGCGCAATCTGTACAAGGTTGCAATGTCTAGTGCTTCAGCTGTTACCAAGTTTCCGAGCCACGCGGAAGGCATCTAGTTTAGGAGGCTATATGGCATTGCAAACACATAAGAAATCCCTTCCATAATTAATCGTTTATTATGTATATTAAATATCACATCTCAAAATTATTGGTGACTATTGAATAAAAAAGTCCCTAAGTCTGACAACACTGATTTCATGATTCCTACTGAAAATAGTGAAAATGATATCAGTTGCTCCGTTGATTCATTTATAAAAAGTATACAAATTTTAGAAAAGAATTCGGTTATCTTACGCTTAACGAAAACTTTTACTAAGAAATATTTTTCTTATTAAAGGCAAAATAAAAGGAAATTGTTATAACAAGTGGTTGAAGTTATCTTTTTCCTCTCGGAGACTTTCTAGAATGCGAAATTTCCGCCTTTTTTACTACCACTATTTTCATACAATAATATCTCTTCTATGTAACCATGACACATTGCGGTAAAAATATGGCAAAGGTTTCTGTATAAAAGATGGAGTTGCCAATTTTTATAATTTATTCCGGAGCATTTTTAGCCACGCCTTTATTTCACATCACTTTACTTTTAAAATAACTTTCTCCAACATATAACTAAAAGAAAATAAGAAAATACACTTGGGGAAAAAAAAAGGTCAAAAATAGGTCGAACTGAAAATACTCCGAAATAATTAATAAAAATATGGCAACTCTGATAAAAATAGTGATAGCAAAAAAGGGGGAAATTTCTCATCTCTAAAAGTACCCTGAAAAGGGGGCGGAGATTTCGAGCTCGGTATAACTTATTCAGATGCAAAAAAAATGCATATTTCCTATTGAATAATGTATAGTTGAGCATTAATGAATGGTTTACATTTAATACATATATATACTTATGCATTTGATAGGATATACCTGGAATATGTTCAAAATACATTTTCAGTTGTGTTGTGTGTTTTTATTGTTTCCAACAAAATTTAAAAGTATTTATTAAATCAGTTAGTCTGTCTATTTATCCACGTTTCTTTTTTGCAAACCTTGCAACTGTTTAACTTTATTGCGGTTTACCTTGACATTTTGATACGTGAAGGACTATGTTAGCTATTTCTTCTAAGAAAATTTCATAAACTTTATTTAGAATTTAATTATAACAAAAGTAAAATATCTTTCTCAGATATTTCATATAGAAAATTGTATAATTAGCATTAAGGATTCTAATACTGTTCTGTAAAAAAATTTGCAGTCATTATGCAAAAAAATAATGGAAGCGTATTTGCAGTCGTGTTGTACATTTTTAATTACTTTTTCCAATTGAGTTTATGTAATTTTTGCCTTACAAAGTATTTATATGACGGAAACAATGTTGGCAGACATTGCTCTTTTTAGGACTGAGGGCCTATTAGTCTCAATCTGGGATTTTTGCGTTGTCGATTTCGATAGTTGGACATTTGTCGAAATCTAAAATTTATCGAAAATATAATTGAATAATTTGAAAGCGATGTTATAATTTGAAAAAAGAAAAAAAAACTAATAGTCCTCCGTCCTAAACTAAAGTCTGCTTTTGCCAGAATTTCATCAAAATCTTTTATTATTATTATTATTATTATTGAAAGAAGAAGAAAAGAAAATTAATAATAATCAGTATCGTTACAACCGATATCGAAAAAGTTTTTTTTTAATAATTTTGAATTAGGAAATAAAAAGTGCGCGTGAAATAATATGAAATAAAAATAAGTAAAAAAATGAATTTAATGATTTAATGTTTTTGTTTTTCGGGGGCTGCTCATGCATATAAAAAATGCGTATTAAAACGAGTCGAAGAAGGAAGCGAAATAAGTATTGAGTTATATTACGATAAATACGATATATAATATGATACGATATATTAGACCTATCGTCCAGGGTTAGTAGGCATTTTCGTTGAAAGAAATAATTTGTTCGTTCGGTGCAACTTGCACATTAGTCCCGTGAAGTACAACTTTCACATTAGTCCCTTGAGGTACAACTTTCACTTTAGTCCCGTCAGGTACAACTTGCACACTAGTCCCCTTTAAATATAGTGACCAGCGAAGCTGGCAAAGCATTCGTTGATTCACTACCTCAATTGATTTTGTTTTTTATTGTATTATTTTTATTCAATAGTCACCAATAGTTTTGAAAAGTAATATTTCATATACATATAAAGTCGTCTATTATGTATATCAAGTATCATTTCTCAAAATTATTGGGGACTATTGAATAAAAATGCCGCAAATTCTAGCAACGCTGAATGGAAGAGTTAAATAAAGTTAGAAAATATATTATAATTAATACGAATCGCATGTTTTTCCTTCTTTGTATTGTTTAATGAGACACAGTGTCTTATAGTGTCCAACCGCTTTATTTCTATTTGTTAGTTTCGAAGTAAAATTATTTTAATATTGTTATTTAATTAAATAAGCGTATTTAATTATATTTTTAGAAGGATGACAGAAATGCTTTAGAATTTAACTATTCGCGAATATATAATGTAAAAATCTTGAACTATTAGGCAAAATTTACTTTTTGAAAATCATTAAGCGTATGTTCTAAATATATAGAAAATCACCAGATTAATAAAAATATATTAAAATTCGAGAAAATTAAATTTTAAACACAGCCATAACGCTGCAGCAAATCAAGGCCTCATTAGAGATATTAAAATTTCACGTGAATAATTAAATAATTGCGACATGAACTTATGCATAAACTTTATTTAAAATTTGGAGATTTTGCAAGAATTAATTGACTATAAGCGAAATTTTATATTAAATGCTCTTAAATATTAAATATAATACTGTAGGAAGGTTTATATTTGTAATTTTTAAAAATAAATTTACTAAAGGAGAACTTCATGTTTCTGCCCCAAATAGTCAGGAATTTTAAAATATCAAAATAAAATATCACACAAAAGTTTTGAGATTTACAGATTGTTTAACGCTTTAAATTTTTCTACTTGTCTTCTTTTGAAAATTGCTAAACTAATTATTAAAATTGCTATTAGTCGATCATAAATGAGTAAACAAGATAAAAAAAAAATTAGCGTTTTCAATTTTAATGAAATTTTAGATTTGAAATATTCATATGTTAACCTGATTAAATTAAAAAAACAATCTATATAATATTTCTCTTACGTGGTCCAGTTACAATTATTTTTTGTCGAAACGATACGATAGTGGGGAAATTAATAAAATACTCGAGGATAAAAAATATTTAAAAATGAACAATATTTATACACGCGAAGTTAGCTCAATGAACTAATAAGAAAAAATGACAACATTTGTATGATGACATTATTTTATGGAAAAGTGTATTTTTAAAAGTTGTTTCTTCAGAATCTCTGCAAGCGTCATTTTAAACCTAGCAATATTCTAAAGATTTATACAGAATATGAATGATTATCATAAATTGATTAAAAACCTCAATCATAAAAAGTATAATCAATATAGGAATTTAAAAAAAAAATATGTCATCACACTCTTGGCGATAAAAATTTAACAGGCGTCATCTGGGTCCTTTACTAAAACTGTACTGCCTGCGGAAGTATGAAAACTGGGTCGTCAGCCATGAATTTTATTTTGAAACTTTTCTTTGAATGATTCTGGTTTCTCTATTGCACAATATTTATTTGGTTATAATAAAAAATTGGGTTCTGTTAAATTAAAATTTAATTAAATGGTGAAAATGGTATAATATTTATGAGTTTCAAATTTTGAAGTTAAATAAGAAAAGAAATAAAGTGCAAAAATTTCGCACAGGTTTGTTAGTTATTTTAATAAATAAATTATTTTGTAAGTAAGCATTTGTGGTGATTTGGGAGTACACCTCGAAGAACGGAATACGCAAGCATGAGCCCAGGGATGATTTTTGCTATTTTTATTCAAAACTTAACAAAATAGTTGAAATTCAAATAAATTAAAAATTATTACAAAATGCTCGCCTCCGAGCATACTTCAAAAACATGCTACACAATTTTAGCACCAAGTCTCTCTGTCTTTTTTTTTTTGAGTCTCTTCCTTCCGAGCACACTTTCGGAGGGGGAGGGGAATACCCCACACGAAGCACTGATTCGTTGGTCGTGATATCACTCTACCCGTGACATCATTTTCGTCCAATCTTGGTCTACCCGAAACTCGGAGAAATGTCGGTAGCAACAAAAGGCCATGCGTGAAATCGGAAACTATTGATGTCACCGCTTCCATAGAAATATAAAATTTTTTCACACAAAGCATCTGTCGCTCAGACAGCTTCCCATGGCTCCGTTCTGTCTGGTCACACGACCCCTGACCTCTTGGAATGTTTGTAACCTTCACTCCAGCACAGCTTCCTCCCTCCTAAAAAACCATTTTACGGCCTTCAGGATGTAAAATGGGCTCCAGAAGACTCAGGTGCCTCCTCCCATTATCAAACATGCAACATCAGAAAGTTGAGCTAGCCCCCCCAAAAAAAAAATTTTCGAAACAACCCCCTGAACTTTTATAGAACTAAAAATAATCTTAAAAATAAATTTTCTAGTCTTACACCTTGCATAATTACTAGATCCCAAGGTCTCATTTCACATTATATAAAAAAAACAATTAAACATTCACATGCAATTTCGTCATGACAATCAAAGGTTCTACCCCTAACAAAATTTTAAAAGTCAAACACTACTATAATTACGCTCCGCCTTGGAGAATTTTTTGCACAAATAAACAATTGGGTGTTCCTCGTTATTCCCGAAATTTTGAGCTAGGACCACACCCGCCCCTACAAGACTTGCATCAGTCTGAACAATGAAGTCTTTTGAAAAGTCCGCAGCATAGAGTACCGGTCCCTTAGTTAGATCTAATTTTAGTACCTTAAAGGCCTGATCACATTCCTGACTCCACTCAATTTTTTCCTTCTTATTTTTCCCTTTTAACAAATCCGTCAAAGGCGCAGCTTTTGTCGCATAATCCTTTATATATTTATGGTAAAATCCGGTCAGACCTAAAAATGACCTTACATGCGTCTTTGTCTTTGGAATGGGAAATTCTTGGATAGTTTGGATTTTCGCGTCACTCGGCGACCTCTTCCCTGACCCAACTTCGTGCCCTAAAAATTTTACATGGTCCTGGGCGAATAAACACTTTGCCGGTTTCACTTTTAGATTTGCCTCCTCCAAACGTTGTAACACAATGTCCAGATGCCGGATATGGAGCTCCCAACTGGATGAAAACACAGCCAGATCATCCACATATGGTCTCACAAAACTCACTAAATCCCCTAGCACCTCACTAATTAATTTACAAAAATAAAATGGAGCATTCACTAAGCCAAACATCATTTTTTTGGAATAAACTCACCGAAAGGGGTTACAAACGCCGCATACCTTTGCGCACGTTTCGTTAACGGGATTTGGAAATACCCCTTCGTCAGATCCATTACTGAGATATATTTTGCAGTGCTCACTTCCTCAACTACCTCCTCAATATTCGGTAACGGGAAAAATTGCACTTGGGTTTTGGCATTGAGGGCCCTATAATCGACACACGGCCTAGGGTCTTTCCCCGGACTCTCTACAAGAATCATAGGCGATGCGTAATCTGACTGACCCACCTCAATCACCCCTAACTCTAACAGCCTGGAAATCTCCTTCCGCATAATTTCTAACTGCCGCGGAGACATGCGATAGGGTTTTGCACGAATCGGCTTATCATCTGTCAAAATGATATCCATCTCTACCTTATGAGTCGTACCAGGGTCGTTAGAAAACACCGTTTTATGCTTTACTAGGACATTTTGTAAAGTTGCCAAATTCCCTTCCGAAACCTTATTACCCAAATTACTCCCCTTAATTAAGTCTGTCAAGTCGAAATGATTAGGGTCCGAAATCGGATACGGGATAGATGCATCCTCCTCAATTTCCTCGCCACCCTCTTCCAAAATTAAGTTGACATGCTCTGGGCGTTTATGATAAGGTTTCATTAAATTCACGTGGAAAATCGTGTCCTTACATCTCCTTCCCGGAAGATCTACCGTATAGTTCGTATCGGATATTACCCCCGTAACTACACCTGGACCTAGCCACTGTACTGCCATTTTATGTGGTTTTGCAGTAGCCAAAACCAACACCGAGTCTCCCACCTTAAATTTTCGGGACACTGCATTTTGGTCGTACCATAATTTTCTTTTTTGTTGACATTCTGTCATGCGCTCCCCTGCCAAATCTTGACATCTTTTTAAGCGCTCATTTAAATCTAAAATATACTCTACTACATTTTGATTCATTTCCTCTTCCTGCATCCAATTTTCGTAAACAATGGTATGAGGCATCCTCAAATTCTTCCCAAAAATAAGCTCTGAAGGAGAAAATCCCGTGCTCTCATGCGGCACCGTCCTCAACGTGAAAAGAGCCATAGGCAGATTTTCTTCCCAATCGCTTTTCGTTTCGAGACATAATGCTTTGAGAATTCTCTTAAGAGTGGAATGCATTCTTTCCACCTGATTAGATTGCGGATGACAGACAGAAGAATGATTGATTTTGATATCATACTTCTCAAAAAACGCTGTCGATAAGTCACTCGTGAAATAAGCACCTTGATCGCAGACTAACTCTCTAGGAAATCCGGTCTTCGCGAAAATTTGCATCAATGCATTGATCACTGACCTCGAAGTTAGGTTTTCCACAGGAATAGCATCCGGGAATTTTGAAGCGACGCAAACAGCCGTTATCGCAAAACGATTATTTTTGTTGCTCGTTACAAGCGGACCTATAGCGTCAATCGACAGACGTCTGAACGGTTCAGAAATAATCGGTACTAATCTCAACGGAGCTTTCTTCTTATCCCCTTTTTGTCCTACTTTTTGACAAATTTCACAAGTTTTGACATACTCTTCGATTTCCTGATAGCAATTTGGCCAAAAGAAATTAGTCAACACCCTCTGCTTAGTTTTACACGAGCCTAAATGCCCTGACACAGAATCATGACACAGGTTTAGAATCGCCGCCCTAAATTTCTTTGGCACGCACAACTGCATCCTGTTTTGGTTACGCTTAGAATCCGATATTCGAATTAACCGCTCATTTTTTATCTTAAATTCCTTTCCCGCTTCATTCCTAGCTTTTTCCCAACAATTTTTCAACGTGTCACACGCAGTTTGCTCTTTTTGAAACTCTTCAGCTGAAACCCCGATTAATGGACACCTGTCTGTTTCTTTTAACACAGGAAGAACAACTTTATTTTCTGCACTAGTCTCCTCTAACGACTCGCTTATCAAACCCGGTTCCTCCTCAAAATTCTGAATTTTTTTCTGAGTTGGCTTTTCATTATTTATTTCGGACTGCGCACTCTTAATCCTTTCTTGCTCACGTTTCTGACTTCGCGTTATCGCATTAATTGGATAAACAATTTTTTTATTGGACTCAATTAACTCTGCGGTTTTATTGCCTAGAAGATATATTCCCTGACTCAAATTAGCCGGTTTTACAGCCGCTTTTGTAATGACCTCTCCGAATTCCCCTTTTAAAACGATTTTCGCCAAAGGTAAACACCTACACGTTTCGTCAAACGGTTGCTTAATCCATACCTGTTCCGGCAGTAAATCCTCAACAGAAATCATATTCCTTTCGCACACGTCAATGTTTGAGCCACTATCTCTCAAGAATTCGCGCTCTTGTCCATTTATTTCTAATTTACCTATATAAGGCTCAAAACCAACACCTAAAATTTCGCCCGCACTTAAGTTATTGATCGGATTTGTTCTGCGATTAGGGTTTTGTGGGCAATCAGGTCGAATATGGCCCCTTTCCGAGCACAAATAGCACACAATTTTACTATTTCTATCAAAATCACGATCTTTAGATTCGATTTTACCCCCTTTTAATTTTCCTGAGTCTTTTTTGTCACCCTTAGCTGACTCAGCTTTCGGATTACTCCCACCATCATGCTTACCTGACCCGAATTTCTGACCGTCTTTCCCAAATGAATTTCTACCCTTCGTAAAACGCTGAAACGGCTTATATTCTCTTTTCCCATTCTCCTTTCTAACCGCGTCATACTTGTCGCACTTCTCCGCCAAATCCGAAGCTTTGTTGATTTCTTCCCACACATCTACAAAATGTTGTTTGATTTCGCATGGTACCCTTTTCTTTAACTGCTCCGTGAGCATCAATTCCTTTAATGACTCTAAATCTTTAATTTCTAAAGTCTCAAGCCAGTTATCTAGGTACCCTCTCAAATCGTGAACTAAATCAACCCATAATTCTTCACTTTTTTTGTTGTGCGATTCAAATTTCGTTCTTAGCGCACGCGCACTCAATCTGAACCTATTCATCAACACTTTTTTTACATGTTGAAAGTTATCAGCCTCTGACTCGTCTAATTTCATAATTATTTGTACGACGTCGCACGGCAATAAAGGGATAAGTTGCGACATCCAGTCCTGTTCGCTAACATTTTCTTTACGTGCTAATCTTTCAAATATCGTAAAAAAAAAGAGAAATATCCATTTGTTTTGGGTCAAATTTCGGAGCTATGTCCTTTAAATTAATTTTCTTCAAAACCGTCTCTTGAACTAAACTCCCGGACCCTACGCTACTAGTTTCTGCAGCGCTCTGGATTCTGAGTTTCTCCAGTTCAAAATTTCGTTCGGCCTCTTCTTTTTCTTTTCGTAATTCCCTTTCTTTCTCTTCCAAAATCCCTTCTATTAGCGCCTTCGCAACCCCTTCATCATAATTAGCCGCCTTTTCAATGGCTTCCTTGATTTCTAGTTTTTTGCTTTTATCTGTTAGCCCCGAAACACCAAATTCATCCGCTAACTCTAACAATATATTTTTAGTATACTTAATGAGAAATGCCATAATTACAAAATACAATTTCACTAATTACTGAAAAAAAATGCACATGTAATAAAAACAATAAACAAATCAAATACCATGAAAATATAGACAAAAGTAACACTTTGATTATCACCTACGAAAATCTTTAAACACCTTTTCTCTAAACATTAACTACAATATTTACCCAGATACAATAAACAGTACCTATATTTAGTTAAAATAAACAACTAGAGAAAAAAAAATCCTAGAATTTTTACCAGTAGGCAAATCAACTAATTTCTAGTATACTCCTATATAAACAGTTACAGTATCCACAATCCTTCCGTTACTTTTAAAAAAAGAATTTAGAATTATAATCTTATCGAAACTTTTAAACAACAATTTAAAGTTACCAAGCTCCCCGTTACAATAAACAGAACTTTAACGATAAATTTATCTCTCAAGTAAACGCCCCGTTAAGTCATGAAATTACTCTTTTCAACCGCCTTAACTATTAACTTGACTTCGAGATATCCGTGCTTAAAATTTTACACATAAAAACTAAATTCTTAGTCTTAAAGCTTCGTAACTACATGCATTGTTACAAAACAAAAATAAATAAATAAACAAAAACTATCATCCCACAACTCAATCTCTGACACTTTGCATATCTGAAAATGAAAGAAAACATACCTGAAAAACCTCCTTGATTGACATCTCCAGGGAATTCAGCAGCACAGGGAAGAAGCGAAGTCCTTTTAATCCTTTCCACGCTATTGTCACAGGCATCAATAATCTCCAGTAAATCTCAGGGATTCCAGTTGTCACCGGGCTCACAGCAAACGTTCTTTTATACTTTTTCACCACAAACACATAGAAAACAGAGTTCGATGTTTTTTTCTTCTAAAAACAACACGCCACCGAAATGCCACCAATTTATATTTTTAATTAAAGCTGTGGTGATTTGGGAGTACACCTCGAAGAACGGAATACGCAAGCATGAGTCCAGGGATGATTTTTGCTATTTTTATTCAAAACTTAACAAAATAGTTGAAATTCAAATAAATTAAAAATTATTACAAAATGCTCGCCTCCGAGCATACTTCAAAAACATGCTACACAATTTTAGCACCAAGTCTCTCTGTCTTTTTTTTTTGAGTCTCTTCCTTCCGAGCACACCTTCGGAGGGTGAGGGGAATACCCCACACGAAGCACTGATTCGTTGGTCGTGATATCACTCTACCCGTGACATCATTTTCGTCCAATCTTGGTCTACCCGAAACTCGGAGAAATGTCGGTAGCAACAAAAGGCCATGCGTGAAATCGGAAACTCTTGATGTCACCGCTTCCATAGAAATATAAAATTTTTTCACACAAAGCATCTGTCGCTCAGACAGCTTCCCATGGCTCCGTTCTGTCTGGTCACACGACCCCTGACCTCTTGGAATGTTTGTAACCTTCACTCCAGCACACATTATAAATTGTCAAAACTCGAAACAGTTACTTAAGGTCAAAGTAATATGTTTGTCCTTCTTCAGGTGAAAAACTGGACACGAGTGCAACATCAAAGCATCAAAGTGCATTCACAGCTACCAAAAAATTTAAAATGGTTTTTCGTATAGAGGCTCCTCTAAAACATCACTTGTTAAATTTCGGAGTAATTTATTTATTTTACTTTATTTTATTTATTTTTATTTATTTATTTATTTATTTTTCACAAATGTCAGCTATTACTTTTTACTTTATAAATTAAAAAAAAAAAAAAAGCAGCAGTTTTAATTTAAAGTAAACCATCTGATTCAAAATAATCAGTCATATTTTAATTATTTTCTTCTATCCCTTTTAACTAACAGATTAAATATATTATTACTTTAAACTTATTTGACGTAAAGAAAATTTCAAATTCCTGTACGTTATTAATTATACGCTCTAATTAATGGAATTTAAGACTCTTACGTTAAAGGATTGTGAGCTTTACAGTCTTAATTAAAATGTCTAGAATCTCTGCAAAATATCAATGGAAATAAATTATTTTGAAAGATTCGTATAACCAATAAGTACGTACTTTAAAATAAACTGAATATCTGGAATAAAAGAAAAAAGACTGAAAGAACAAAATTTAATCCTGCCAAGTTTACTTACATTATCTATCCGCGATTGTAATGAAATGCTCGCCCTCTGGTGGGCTAAGGTGAAATTGTCATACCACTGATAGCTTTCATGCTGAAACAATGATAGAACAACAAGAAAGAACAATATAAATACACGTGGTGGCTATTATATTTACTAACAACTGCAGTTGAGGAAGCGCCATCTATCGGTCATTACAAACGCGGATTGAAAATTAAAGGATTAAGACAAACAGTAAAACTTATTTTAATCTTCAACTAAACTAATAATATTTGATTCTACGTTCTAAATGAAGAAGCTGTGTAAATAAAACAACTTTCTTTTCAAATAAACAAGTAATAAAAATGTATATTTAGTATTAAATTAAATTAAACGTTTTGATGGTAGTCATAATAATAAAACTCAGTCCTTATTACACGTTTTGTCAAATATCTAGAAAAATGCTTGACGAAATGTACTAAAATTTCGAGAATGCAAAAATATATTATACCTGACATATTTCAGCGAAGATTTTCTCCGTAAGGTGTAAAGAATATAGCTATTTAGCTATAACAACTACAAAAAGAAAAAATTCTAGAACCATCCTGTAAAAAATAGGGCTTAATAGGGTAATTGTACAAAATTGTGATGCTCCTTTTAATTATTTATGAAGGTGGGTAAAATAAGACTTTTTTTTTTTTTTTAAGTTTAATGGAATTTTCCCCAATGGATTAGAAGTTTTTTAATGTCTATTATTCATAAAAAGACCAACAGCGCCTCCCCTGTCAATTCCGCACGAAAGCCACAACAGCAGCTTCGCTGTCGAATCTTTCATCATTTTGTGTTGCTTTCAGAAGTCTAAACAGGTGATAGCCGCATGCTCATAGGTCAGAATTGTATGGAGGGTGTTCCAGTGTTGTCCAATGAATGGGAACGAGCACTGTTCTGAAGCACAATCACGACTGATCGGAAATTTTTGTAACAGTTTAGTAATAATTATTTCTAAATTTTTATTAATTATTAAATTATTAATGATTCTAGCTGTTGTCGTTCTACAAACTGGAAATCGTAACAAAATTGAAAAAAAAAAAAGTATTATAATTACTACACAAACATAAGTGTAAAATTAGAGCAATATATATGTATATATATATATATATATATATATATATGTATATGGGAGCGGTTGTGGGCATTCAATTAATAAATTACTTTAATACATATCATTATCTATTTATATTTAATAAAGATTAAATATATTACATTATATACAGGATGGAGAATATAGTAGTTAAACAGCATTCGTAATCAGTATCACAAATAATGTTCATTCGAACCCAAACCAGTCTGTACATTAAGAGTCATTAACTATAGAATAGTCAATATATTTAAAACACTTTAAACACACGTAAATATAAATTTATTTAAAAGATGTTAAATTTTTTTTTATCCAAAAGTTAATTCAAAATTATCAGAAAAATCAAATCAATTAATCAAAAAGAAATTATCAAAATTATCCAATTTTTTTTTTATCTTTTGGATAAAAAAAAAAATTAACATCTTTTAAATAAATTTATATTTACGTGTGTTTAAAGTGTTTTAAATATATTTAATACAAATGACACGTGTTCAATTTAACTCTTTATTTTTTAGAGATTATTTATTATAGAATAGTCACTTAGTTTATACGTGACACCAGTCTCATAAGACTTTCTATGAAAACGCCTATTATTGATATTTCTGTACAATCAAAGAGTTACATCTAACTCTATTTTTACCAAGAACATATTCAGTACTACGACCGTCTGTCGTAAATAACGTAGCAGAGCTGGATTCTGCAATCGTCAACATCCAAACACCATCTGAACCGTTTCACTCACGTCTCTGTCTGCTCCAAGATTCCGCCCCGAAAAATGGTGCGCAGGAGGTAAGGCTAGAATAAGACTCCTATATGATAAGAGCTGGCGCAGTGTCCTCCATTTTCTAGCCCGTCTTGGAAAGTGTTGACGGTAGAAAAAGCTAGCTTACCTGATTAGCGTTGCTATCGCCTTTAAACTTCTATACAGATCAAGTGAGCTAGAACTTCTTATCACGAAACAAACAAGTTGGCAATTTTAAGAACATCGCCCACATTCTCAAAACTGCAACCCTTCACGTTAAAAGAAATGTAATATTAAAGTTTATTTTAAAAGAATTTAAAGTAACAACTTAAAAAAAACAGTACATTAATATTAAATTTGTCAAACAACTTTGAAAATAAAATGAAATAATTTGAAAGTAAGGGAAATCTTACGCTACAAAGTTGTGCTCCTGCTCCGGGTATCCACGAGTTACATCTGCAATTTATAATCCACTTTTTCCTTTCTGGATTAGAAGAAAATATAAACAGACGGTGCACTTTTATGGAGTTATTCGTGCAATTTATTGCCGAAAACCCCCAATAATAAATCTTCAGCCGGTCTTGTGGCCTAGAAAATGGCGGATGCGTCAACCTATCTATGTAGGAGTTCTAGGCTAGAGTACTGACGTCCCTCTGTCATCACGATTACGTCATCAATCGTCAAGGCTGTTCGTTTCCTCGCTGGTGCAGTAATAGAACTCACACAGATCAGGTTTTGGAATGACATAGTAGAACTAGCATAGTACTTCCACCATTATATTATGATAAATAATGTGCACGCATAAATTTTAATTCATTATTCGTATTTATCAGCATAGTAAGCTGCGAATATTATAGAATAAAATTTTTTAATGTATCATATCATAAATTTAAAGTCATCTGTAGTTTTTTTTTTTTTTTTTTTTTAACAGAAAACGATCTAAATCTAGAATTTTAACATTTAATCAACTATAAAACAAAACTGCATATTAAGAAGTTTAATTATGCCGTCAGTAATATATGTAAAAGAAATTTGAAAATGAATAAATTCACAAGGTCTTAATAGAAAAAATGTGTGTTTTAAAATAAAAATAGAAATAGTTTATAATACTGAATTATACTATTACTAGTGGATCTGCAGATCAGGAGCCTCAACGTCCTATTTGCATCAGACATTTTTCAATAGGTCATTTTTATTTATTCCTTATTATATAATAGTATATATTGATTCGATCAACTTATTACCATAATCAGATACATTCCTGAGGGGGGCTGCCACCCCCCTCAACCCCCCGCTGTATCTCTCTTTGTATACCTATTTGTATATCATATAAAGTGTTACGGAATTGTAAATAATTGCATTTATTTTTGTATAAATTTTTTCAAAGAGGCTTAGTAAGTCGATAAAATGCTAATTTTGTGCATTTCTAGTCGTTTTAGCGTTAAAATAGCCTAATTTTCCTTTAAAAACGCATTAAAAAGCACCATATAAGGGAAGAAATGGATTTGGCGACTGTTTCCCTCCTTGGCGATTTTTTTGGCGACCTTGGCGAGAAAATCCTTATTAGGGATATACCAAATATGGAAGCTCTAATCTCATTGGCTGATGAGATACGATAATTTTCCAGAACAGTCTGTGTACGATAGAATAGTATAAAAGGAGCATTTTTTTAGCCAAGGCGGCCAATCTCAGATCTGTGTCAGTTTCGTCAAATGCTTGCTTTGCATTGAGCCTCTTTGAATGACACTTGCTTTATGTGTTATTGATAAACAGTTTGTACTGTTGTTTTGCTGTTAACGGCTGTTTTTTAAGCTATGCTTACTGGTTGAATTGAAGCTGATACTTGGTTTATAGACCTGTATTTTTCTGGAACTTTCTGTGAATAAATCACTGAATTTTTGCAAGTTTCGCCTTTCATTCTCGGACAACTTACGAACCCCCAAGTACGCAACAATATGTATTCTTAATAAACGACGGTCTTGTATTATTTCCCTGAAATTCATAAATACCAAATTTCATACAAAAAAATTACATAGCCTATCGGAAATATTTTGCGTAACCTTTAAACTAATTATAATTCTATGCCCACAATTTTCAACAGGAAAACATGCTTTTAAAATTCTGATAAAATTTCATTATATTTGATGGGGTGTAACCATGTTAAAATACACTTTTAAGAAATGACGACTATAGACCGTAATAGTACGAAATTCCTTTATGTATCCCGGAAAAGTAGCCACAGTCATTATAAACGCCAACAATAAGAATAAGCCAAATTAATTATAACTCATTAATTTTTCAAACTAATTTGACATCATTTGGATGATTACAGTACATACTCGGAATTATTTTGTGTGGTCCCATAAATTATTTAGTCTATACATAACCTTTTTTAAGAGAAAACATGATTTTAAGCATCTTTATAATGTATTTTAACTTTATTAAGTTCAATTCAGCATAAACGCATTAAAGTGCACGCTTAATTTAAAAATTTGTCCATAGGCTCTAATGTTACGGAATTCTTTCGTGTGTCTTTGTAAACGAACCATAAACATTGTATACACCAGTAAAAACTATTCAGCTTATTTTGCGTTTAAAATTAATAATTGTTCCAAATGTAACATCGTATGGATGACTAAGTGACATTGTCAGAACACTTTTGTAAGGTCCTGTACATTAATTAGAAAACTTAAGAGCACATATTTTCTTCAAACAACATAAGTTTAAGCATCTTACTCACGTACTCTAGTTTCATTTTCTTCATTCCAAAGTAATAATATTAATATGCGTTTAAACGAAATTCACCCCATACGCCGTAATGTTAAGAATTTTGGCGTGTCCCTGTACACAGTTTATGAAAAATATAGCAATAAAAATTATACAGCTACTCATATGCAAAGCTGGAACGTGTGCGCCAATTTGCAAGTCAATCGAAGGATTTTTGCGGCCGCTCTTGCGGTACATACAAATTCTTCCCATAGGCCGTAAGGATAAGAAAAATTTTGGCGTGTCCCTGTACACGAACAACAAATGGAATACACACCTAACACTATACAGCTAATTCCGTTGGGCTCATGAATATGTGTACAAAATTGCAAGTCAATAGCGTTCTTTTTTTGGGGGGCCGCTCTTGCGGTACATACAAGTTCTTCCCATAGGCCGTAATGATAAAAAAACTTTGGCGTGGCGTGATTTTTGCGGCCGCTATAGCACGACAGACAGACAGACAGACGGACGGACAGACGGAACCCTTTTGAGTCTCAACAGAGGGCCTCCACTGACGTTTCGGCAAAAATTGGATGTCAATAGCTTGATTTTTGCGGTGGCTATCGCGGTACATACAGATTCTTCCCATAGGCCGTAATGATAGAAAATCTTTGGCGTGTCCCTGTACACGAACTACAAATGGAATACACACCTAAAACTATACAGCTGATTCCGTTGGGCTCATGAACATGTGTACCAAATTGCAAGTGAATAGCGTGATTTTTGTGGCCGCTATCGCGGTACATACGAATTCCTCCCATAGGCTGTAATGATAAGAAAAACTTTGGCGTGTCCCTGTACACAAATTACAAATGGAATACACACCCAAAACTATACAGCTGATTTCGTGGGGCACATGGACACGTGTACCAAATTGCAAATCAATAGCGTGATTTTTGTGGCCGCTATCGCGATACATACAAATTCCTCCCATAGGCCGTAATGATAAGAAAAACTTTGGCGTATCCCTGTACACGAAGTACAAATGGAATACATACCAAAAACTATACAGCTGATTTCGTGGGGCTCATGAACATGTGTACCAAATTTCAAGTCAATAGCGCTATTTTTGCGGCCGCTATCGCGCGACAGACAGACAGACAGACAGACAGACACAGCCCAAAACCGTTTTGAGTCTCAACAGAGGGCCTCGCCTCCACTGACGTTTCGGCAATTAAAATGCTCAATTGAAAAAAAATCGTCAATGGTCACAACATATTTATGCAAATTAAAAAATAAATAAATAAATAAAAAATACCAGATTTAAAATAAATAAATATATAAATAAAAGACAAAAAATGAAAAGATGCTTTCGTTTGATAATGTTTTGAAAATCCCACTTAGCGGAAGTAATATTGAAGCAAGATTTCATACAGGCAGATAGTTCTATCTTCTGAAATCATAATTACACCAAAAATAGTGATAACTTTTTAATTATAATAATTTTTTTCCCAAAAGAATGAAGCACAATTATTTTTCGTCATTTTAATTATATTGTATTTTACCATGAGTAAAGAATTTTTTAAGTTCATGTAATGTATCATTTGCATGTTATTTTCAGTGTTCCCAGATCTGGTGGATATTTTATTCAATAATCAGCAATAATCTTTAACTATAACGTTTGCTTAATCACTTCGAAGATTGATAGTCTACTATATATATAAAATATCACTTCTCAAAATTATTGGTGACTATTGAATAAAAAAATATTCCATTTCTGACAACACTGGTTCAGTGTCGCCAGTCTTCGAGACAGACTTTTTTATTTAATAGTCACCAATAATTTTATGAAGTGATATTTATATACATAGTCAACGATTTTTCGTTTCGATTCGTATTTTATATATATTAAATGCCACATCTAAAAATTATTGGTGGCTATTGAATAAAAAAAATCGCGCAATCTGTAACACTGCATTGGTTACTTTATGCTTAAGGCTTATATTGACAAAAAATTAGTTTTGACATTTTTAAGAAAAAAATTTATAATTTATAATATATAATTGTTTTAACAGCTGTAATAGAGAGGTAAAACCCTTTTTAACACCTGCTAAAAGTTAGCTATTTTAAAAGTAGTTATTTTTAAAGTTATTATAAAAAGAATTAAAATCAAATCGTTTATCAGTACATGACACATTCATTAGCTTTCAGAGTAGGGTAATATTTCGTCTAAATTTATCTAAAGTTTCTTCTAGAATGTTCAGTATACATTTAAGAATAAATTTATTTTAAAATTGTAGAATGAATTTAATACGGTACATATATTGGCTATAGTATCGTAAAATAAGAATGAATTCCGTATTCAGTGACTAATTCTATGCGACAACTAAAATTTGTCCTGATAACGTAATGTATTCCTGAAATTGTTGAAAGCAGGAAATTCTAATTTTAGAACTTATTAACATAATTATCACTCTGTGTCGTAAAGTTCACTTGAGAAATGTGTAAAATGCTGTCACACAGTTCGTTTAATTATGCAAATTTATTGATTGTTTATTTTATATGTCGAAATTTCATAAAGGATGTAATATGAAATCAGTTGTAATGTTGAGTATTATTTAAGTGGTTTTGATATAAATTACATAGCTGTCAACAGAGCTAATTTTTAAATAAGAATTATACACCAGTATTTTTAAAAAGGAATAAGTCACATATATTTTTGAAGAATAAATAAAATTACGTAGAAATGAAACATTTATGAAAATTTGACGGTAAGAAGTCTCCGTTGAAAACAACGGAGACTTGGCGCATGTTGAAACTATAGGTAGGTATTAGATAGTTTTATGGCAGGAAGAAGACATGACAATATTTTAACCCTTTGATTGTTCTCTTTATTTTCACTCCTTCGGTCAGTGTTACCAAATTTAAGGGCATTTCCATTCAATATCCACCAATAATTTTTAACTGCAACGGTTGCCTAATCACGGCGAAGGCTATTCGTTCATTTACTACATCAAATGTCACTCCTCAAAATTATTAATGATAGTTGAATAAAACACTCCCTAAATACTGAAACACTGTTCAGAGCGTTTGGGCCAGCAAAGGGTTAATTTACTCAGCAGCATTGTTAGTACCCTCTTTTTTTTTTTTTTTTTTTTTTTTTTTTTTTTACCCTATTTATCTTGAATGGTATTTTTCTTCTTAATTTATCATAACTGCAGATATTGCAGAAAATGCTCCTAAGAATAAAGTGGTGTGAAAAAAGTGTGGGTACTGGCATTTCTTCGAAGTGAATTAAAATGTTGGCATGTCTGTATAAGGTAGTATCAGTCACTCGGGAAAAAAAAAATTCTACCACTATTACTAAAGAAAACATTATTGAGCATTTACTGCAGTCTTTTGTGATAAAATAGGGTAGTGTTTTTTGTTAGAAAAATATTTGTGGAAACGGGAATATCATATATTCTGACTGACACTACATTTACATAAAATTTGACTATAACTTTCTTTGGTGATATGAAAATCTAAATTACATAAAAGATTAACCTTTTGAAAGGGACTCTTACGAAATCCTATGGTGAAGCGTGACCATAGCCTCCTAAACTAAATGCCTGTCGCGTTGCTCGTAAACTTGGCAACAGTTGAAGCGGTAGACAGCGCCACCTGGGACATATTACGCGATTTTTTTATTCAACAGCCACCAATAATTTTTAAAAGTGGGATTCGATATATATAAAAAGCGAATAGAATCAAGAAACGTCGATTATATATATCATATATCACTTCTTAAAATTATTGGTGATATTTAAATAAAAAAGTCACTAAATCTGTACCATGTGGCGCTGTCTACCGCTTCAACTGTTGCCAAGTTTAGGGGCAACGCGGCAGGCATCTAGTTTAGGAGGCTATGGCGTGACAGATGCTGTCACAGCCCCTTTCAAAAGGTTAATTCGATTTTTACTAATAAATGAACTTAAGTTTAATTAATAATTAATTTATTAGATTAAGTTCGGAAAAAAAATTATATATAACCAAATGTATATAATCAACTGATACTTGAGATGGGTACAGTACTGATACTTAGCTGTTTGTCTGACGAAACGAAAGAAGGATAACTGAACGCACACCAAACTGAATTATTTGAAAACATATGACGAATAAGCCTTTTATTTCCTTCTTCTTTTCCTTGTCCTATCTCAAACCATTTTCAAGCTAGTGCAAATAGAATACAAAAGCTAAAAATTTTACAATATCTCACATTTTTTAAGTTTCTAAAAATGCTGCGCACAAAAATGAAAAACATATTTTGAAAGAGCAATAAAAAGCCTACGAAAAGGCATCAGTTGTGTTAGAATATCTAGATTTAATAATGAGTTACATACACTGAAATAGTGAATATATATATATATATATATATATATCCTCCCAGATATTCATATCTGCCAGAATCCTAATTAATATTACGTAGAATTGTAAACACATTCGCGACCGCATGATTTTGTTTTCTTGGCAGTAAGGTCCGCCTGTGTATTCTCCCAATATAAAATATTTCAGAACAAAATTTCATGTATTCTCATTTATATTACAAAGGGATATACATTATAATTATATTCTTTTTAATCAGTGTATTTCTATCCATAGTATATTTTATTGCAAAAATATGAATACTGGGTACATACTTAAGAAATAAGTAACATACAAATTCTGAAAGAAACGCCCAATGGCGGAGTTACAGATTTTTAAATGACGTGAATCTACGTCAGCGGTCGCGAAAGTGTTAATAACTGCCCCCTTTTTTACACCACTTAGTTGTCAGAGTAATTTTCTCCAAATGTAATTACGGAAAAAAATACTCTAAAGAAAAACTGATACGAGGAAAAAGCGGTTACTAACAATACTACGGAATATTAATTGGGATGTTGGCAGATAACTGATAATATGTATAATTTATTCCGAGTATTGTCAGCCACGCCCTTTTTTTCACGCCAGTATACATACTTGCCAACCATCTCATTAACAGAGTTGCCAACTTTTATAATTTATCCCGGAGCAATTTTAACCCCGCCTTCTTTTCGCACCAGAAATGTTATAGAATATTTTTCTTTAATATGTGACAACGGTTAAATAAGGGAAAAATCATTCTTTAAAATTTCCGGTGTGAGAAAAGGGCGGGGCTAATAATGCTCCGGAATAAATTTAAAAAGTTGGCAACTCTGCATTAATAACCGTACACTTGTTAACGCCCCCTGAAAAAACACCTCTTTTCTCACACCACTATATTTTTAGAGTAATTCTCTCCAAATGTTGTTACGATTTAAATGTTGACTAAAATTACGCAAAAATTATTGGTGTGAAAAAAAAGGCGGGTACTAAAAATTGTACGGTTCATAATGAGATGGTTGGCAAGTATGAGTATATTTTAAAAACATTTTTCTTCTTATTCCATCGTAATTACATATTGAAGAAAATTTCTCTAAAATCCTGCTAGTGTGGAAAAAAGGCTTGGCTAACAGTATTCCAGAATAAATTTTAAATATTACCAGGTATGTGGCAACTATGAATATTTAATCGCAATTTTCGCAAAAACCATTCTAGCTACAATTTGTAAAATTTACTAAATATTAGCCCATTTCAATAGCTTTTGAATAAATTTATAATGAACCATATCGGTTGACTAGTGCAAAAAAAAACGTACCTGTCTGTTTGTTACACGCCATTCCTTTTCCTGTTTTCATAAACCGAACCGAGTCCGAGACGTCCTCTTATTACGTTTTGAAACTCCTCTTAACAACTCACATTTGTAATTCAATTTTGATCATGCTCATATGTAATAATTTACAGTTTATTTATTATATAGACAATAATTTGTGCTCATGTGCATCGTAGTATTATTATATGCATTGAATTGTAATTTTGATTTAAAAAAAAAAAAAAAAAAAATCTGCTGAACATAAATTACACAGGCCCTCGAAATTGAAGTTTTTGAAAAATACAATAGAAGTTTTCGCTTATTTGGTGTACTGATTTTGAAAATGACTTCCATTTTTTCCATCCCGTCAGGATTTTTTGTAAAATCAATATCGATATTTTTTTCTTGTACAATATTGCCTGTACTATATCTGGCAACAGTGGTTTTTATCCATTTAAATCTATGTAAAATGATCGATTCTTGCTGTAGTAATCTGATTTTTCAGCAATCGATTAATTTTTTATAGGTTTAAATGGATGAAAATTTCTGTTTCTAGATCTAAGGAGTCGTCTCTGGTCGAGAGAAAACGAGTTCTCTCGCATACTTTTTACATCAAATTATGGTGCAGTTTCTAAAAGAAAATAACCAACAATATACTTTATGAGTTTTTATTAAGTTAACTTGCATAAAATAGACGACTGACCAAGTGGAGCAAATATTATGTACATGTGTTAAAGTTAAAAATCGAAGTAAAATTGAATTTTTCAAGAAAAGTGACAAGATAGAAATTTTTCGCTGTCTTTTTTAAAATTAGCACAAAAAAATGCATAAAGTTCAGCAATTAATGACCTTGTATTTTTTTCTTCGCAGACCTGTGTTAGGGGATGGTGGGGCAGGTTGTAACAGTTTTTGGAACATTAGGTATGTTTTGAAATGAATTTACGTTTTCCCGTTTATAATTGCTGTTTTCGATAGCATGCATATTCATCTGTCATATTCATTAAAAAAAAAAAAAAAAAACTTTCTTTAATTTTAGCACAAAAAATATTTTTTCGAATTTATTTTCCTGTTACAATTTGCCCCGGATTTGGGGCAAATTATAACGGATACAAAGGGAACCCTAACAATAAGAACGACAATATTTCAAAAAATTTTTTGTTATCAATCATTTATTAATTTAATAAAAAAGACAATTAATAACTAATATTAAATTATAACCTTCTTGGTATAATAACAATGAATTATAGTAAAATAAATAGAAAATTAAAGATAAAATCAACAAAGAAGTTAATCTTAGTCAAAATTTAAATTAATTCAAGCAAATGATACTTTATTTCCTCTCATGCATTTAACCGTTTGACTGCTAAGCAGCGCGATAGCGCTGCAATGTTCAGTCTCGAAAACTGCGAAGCAGCGCTATCGCGCTGCGAGAGGTAAAATTCAGATATAACCGGAATTTTAATTTAATTTTTTTTGCAAAAATGAAATTAACCATTTAAAACCAAAGCACGGTTGTTAAACATTTTCTTTTCATTATTTTCTTTTACAGGAAGTAAATATACACACACACACGTATATATACACTCCTTCTCATATTTATAAGGACACTTTATATTTTTAAATAACTAACATAAAAATAATTGTAAACAAGATTATACTAAGTGCACTTAATATATCTAGTATTCTAAAAACCAAAACTGTTATAATTTTTTAATATAAAACAAAATTAATAAAAAATAATGCAAAATGTGTTTTTCTCCACGTTTTTAGATGTTCATAATTATAGGGACAATTCAGATTTTTTCGTTTTATTTACTTACTAGCGGATAAATGACAGTTGACATGCAAATTCGTTAACTACTGGGCTAGATTAATTCATATATAAGCCTTCAATTTTGCTTGGACGAACATTACTGATAATTCCTCGAAAAAAAGAACGTTCAAGTAGTGAAGTATGATAAATGTGCTTTTTAAGTGGAAGGATAATTTCAATCCGCGGAATTTCTAATGAAATTCAAAGGTCTAAAATTGCTGAAGGAAATGTGATCAAACATTGAACTGCTGGTTCGATAGGAGACAGATCTGATGCAAAATCAGAGTTGTTTTACAGAGATCGAAGACTCATAATTCCTCTTACTGTTCTACTCATAATGATTGCTGCCGAATTTGCTCGTAATTTTTAACGAAAGGTTAGGGTCTACATTTATGCATGTTTAAAATAATTAATAACATGTTAAAATGAAAAGAACCTGTAATAATCAATCAGCATTTAATGGAGGAAAGAACGTCTGTGTTAAAGTTGAATAAAGAGAATATTAAATGGTAAAATGTTGCATTTTCGGATGAAAAACATTTTATTCTTGATTAACCAAATGGTTTTAACAGTTACTGGCACGATCTGAAGATAGCGAAAGACAGAGCAGATTTTTTAAAGGCAGATATGAATCGGGCATTTTAAAGGTGGATCTATGGTTCTCTGGGGAGCTGCTTCTACTGAAGGCAGAGTGAATTTAGTAATTTTTTCTATTATCAGAGCTGCCAACCTAATCCGGCAAATTGTTAACGCCTACTGAAAAACGCTCCTTTTTCTACACCACTTAATTTTTAGAGCAATTCTCTTCAATTGTATCTATGATGAATTAAGTAGAAAAATACTCTAAAAATTAAGTGGTGTAGAAAAAGGGGCGGTACTAGCAATTTGCCGGATTAGGTTGGCAGCTCTGTATTATTATGAACATCAAGAGAATATCCGGAAATTTTAAACGTGGAATTATCAGATTTTTGTTAGATTTTGGGAAGTAATAATATTTTTTTTAACAAGACTTACATTTTTGCTCTACTTTTAGAGCAATGGGAAATAGTTTGAAGAAAGAAACTTCTGTATTATTGCATTTCCCATGGCCTAAAAGTTGAAAAACCCTTAACTTATGATATTACAAAAGTGCATGCAAGTGGAAAGCAATTTTAAATATTTTAAATGTATTAAGACTATCATATATGCTATATGAAATGGTATTGAAACTGAATATTAAAAAAAAAAAAATGCATATGTATATACCAGAGAGAATGTCTGACTGTTTAATCCTAAAAAGAGACCCCATAAAATATTAATTTAAAGAATAACTGAAAAAAATTACTAAAATTCGAGCTGTCCTTATAATTGTGAACACCTGAAAAATCATCTTTTTACCATATTTAAAGTTTTTTAAGATAGAAAAACGATAAAACTTTTTAAATATAGTCTATTAATGAAATTCAAATTAATTAAAAATATATTTGTTTAAATAATAGTGTTAAGTCTTTAGTTAATATAGAAAAACGGGTGTCCTTATAATTATGAGAAGGAGTGTATATATCAGGGATGGAACACGGGCGCAGAATTCATACCGGAATCCGTTTAAGAAATTTCTCTACCTATAATATCGTTGATTTAAGAAGTAGAAAATTTTCTTACACTGATAGTGGTATGAATTCTGCGCCTGTGTTCCATCACCTGATATATATATATATACCGAGCTGCCAACCTAATCCGACAAATT
Source organism: Salticus scenicus (assembly GCA_963930645.1). Lineage (NCBI taxonomy): Eukaryota > Metazoa > Arthropoda > Arachnida > Araneae > Salticidae > Salticus > Salticus scenicus. Next base: position 196,151,377 of record OZ005652.1, read on the forward strand.
GTTAGTATCGCCCATTTTTCTACAACACTTAAATTTTAGAGTAATTTTCTTCAAATATATTTACAATGAATTAAGAAAGCAAGTACTCTAAAAAATAAGTGGTGTAGAAAAATGGGCGGTGCTAACAATTTATTGGATTAGGTTGGCAGCTCTGCACACACACACACACACACACATATATATATATATATATATTTGTTTATTTATTTTATAAAGTTTCTTTCTTTCATTATTTATTTGTAAAACATAAAAAGAATTAATAAATTAACTGACAATTGTATGAGTGATTGTTTTTTATTAAATAACTTTTTTTTTTTTTTTTAATGCTCAAAAAATATCACCAGAAAACAACGTCAATACTCTAATCACTGAAATCAATTAAATGTATTTCTTCCGAAAGAGAAATATCTAACATGATTCTTGACGTATAAAATATTACGACGCTCGTTTCATCATTTTTAAAATATATATCATTATATTTGTGAAATAAGTTGGAAAAAAATAAGAATGGGCGGAGTCTCGATAAAATCTTGTCAAAATACACGCCTTTCACTACGCTGAATTGCATATTTGGAAAACAAAATTGGATTTTTTCGCTGATCCTAAATTTTCGTAAAACATTGTGTGTGAACAATTTATTAATGGTAAAATACGTTTTTTGTTTTTATTCATCCTTTAATGATATTTAAATTGGCCTTTTACAAACGCTACAGTAAGGCGTGGTTTTCATTAATTAGGTGTGTTTTTATAGATCATTAGAAATTTTCAGATTTTATTTCTGTAGAAAGAGCTATCGAGGGTAAATAATTTAGGCATAAAAATACACATTTATACATTCCCTTTTGCTTTCTGCTTAATTGGATTTTTTTTTTTTTTTTTTTTTTTTTGTACTGCACGGCGTGGTTTTCCAATTGGCATGATTGGATTTCGAAATTTTTACAATACTAAAATTAAATATTCACACCCTAAAAACTTTGATTGAGGCCTGAAATAGCGATAGCAATTTAAGGATGTTTTTCAGAAAATGCTCCAGCATTCAAACGGTTAATGTGCGCACACAGTTTGTAAATTAAGCATTATACCCATTCTTATGCCACAAAGAGCGTTTAGCAGAGCTCGAATTCTCCTCCCTTTTTTCAGGACACTCTGATTGATGAGAAGTTTCTGCTGTTTTTCTATCAATAATTTTCTACAATATTCTCTAATCCGTGATTAAATTGTTATTATAATTCGTGGTTAAATAATCACGGTACCATAATATAAAAACACAGAAAATGTTTCTGTATAAATATAGTATTGGCAAAGAAGCCAAAAATTTTTCATTTCTGAAAGTTTCTTGAAAATGGGCGGAGACTTCGAGCTCTGGCTGTAGGCATCTCCACAAGCCACTCCTCTAACATGTTACAGCTTGCCCCAAAATTTTGTTTCAACTTGCCCCATCGTATGATTTTGGATATTTTGTTCATTTATAAAAATATATAAAGATTAATACAAAAAATTAAACATTCATTTTATAACTCAACACACAGACTAAATAAATAGCTATAAACATTTCGTTAAAGTATAAATTAACATGTCTATAATGAAAATTTACGAAATATATTTTTTTTTCCCACTAACTTGCTAAAATGAAGCACGTGTACAGAATTTCTCATTAACCATTTTTGTGGAGCACCAATTGTGCTTATAATATAAAGCGCGTCATAAAAATTGTGTTTATAAAAATATTTAGTCACAAATGTTACAAACTATTCCGTAAATTGCGTGTTACTTCTCACCCCTGTGACAACTAGCCCTACGCTTCTCAACTGTAATTTACCCCTCAACTGGTTTTCCCGTACAACGAACGGGCATTACTTCAATAGCAGCTTGTAAAAACTGGCACCGGTATTTTATCAAAGTATTTCTTTGGATTATTTTTCGACCACACAATATGTATGTCTATTCAAAGGTTAAGAAACTTGAATATTATTATGCAGTAAAATTGATGTGAGGTGAAATATAAAGTGAAAGGAAAAGAACCAGTTTAGGGGTTAAACATAGGAAATGTTTATATTTCAAAATGCTTAAAATGCCGTAGGCTATGTATTTATTTTTCAAAGCAATGGAAACAAAAAAGCTGGGTAAGGCTTTCTTATGCATTAATGCAGTCCTAGGCATGAAGTACTTGCCTGATTGTTCTATTTTAATATTTTTTAGTGCTAGAGGCCTATTTCAGTCGGTACAGTTGTCGAATTTTTATAATACACTCTTAATAGTGCTAAGGGCCTATTTCAGTCGGTTTATTGAATGGGGATTTATTGAATGAAGTCCCCCCAAGGTACAACTTTGACATGAGTCTCCCCCCAGGCCCAACTTTGACATGAGTCCCCCCCAAGGTACCCCTATTTCAGTCGGTACAGCGTTGTCGAATTTTTATAATACACTCTTAATAGTGCTAAGGGCCTATTTCAGTCGGTTTATTGAATGGGGATTTATTAAATGGGGATTTATTGAATGAAGTCCCCGCAAGGCACAACTTTAACATGAGTCCCCCCCAGGCCCAACTTTGACATGAGTCCCCCCCCCCCCAAGGTACCCCTATTTCAGTCGGTACAGCGTTGTCGAATTTTTATAATACACTCTTAATAGTGCTAAGGGCCTATTTCAGTCGGTTTATTGAATGGGGATTTATTGAATGAAGTCCCCCCAAGGCACAACTTTGACATGAGTCCCCCCCCAGGCCCAACTTTGACATGAGTCCCCCCCAAGGTACAACTTTGACATGAGTCCCCCCAAGGCCCAACTTTGACATGAGTCCCCCCCCCCAGGTCCAACTTTGACATGAGGCCCCCCAAGGCCCAACTTTGACATGAGTCCCCCCCAAGGTACAACTTTGACATGAGTCCCCCCCCAAGGCACACCTTTGACATGAGTCCCCCCCAAGGCACACATCCCCCTCATTGGGAGAAAGAGAAAAAACGTTGTTTTGCGGCTATAAGACAGTTTGGACTTCCAACGTTATTTGTTACAATATCTGCAGCTGAAACACATTGGTTTGATTTAATGAAAACTTTATCATGGAATTTAGATCGTCACGAATTAACTAAAGAAGAATTTGTCGATATTAACAAGTTTAGCAGTAGGCCTCTGGCACTAAATTAAAATCTGTCAATGTCAGATTTTCATGTTTTAAATAATGAAATAATGTCGTGTCTGTATAATTTTTTTTATTTTTTATTATTTTCTAAAATAAGTACGTTGTATACGGGTATTTTAAGCATTTTGAAAGATAAACTTCTTCTATGTTTAATTTCAATAATTTCTGTATTAACAGTTTTCTTTATCTTTTTTAATCAAAATACAAAGCAACGTGTAGAATAACATTATGATACCAGGGATGGAAAATTGGCGCAGAACTCGTAACGGTATTTGTTTAAGAAATTTTTCTACTTATAATATCGTTAATTCAACAAGTAGAAAATTTCGCTTCATTAATAGTGGTATGAGTTCTGTGCCAACATTGAACATTCCATCTCTGTGATACGGATAAGCATAAACTATTATGTATTAAATAAACAGTACATTAATGCATATAAATATGATCAAAAGTAAAAACTAATGGGAGTTGGTAAAAGGAATTTCGAAGCATATTGAAAGGTGTCTCGATTTTTGAAAACGTGAAAACGAATGGTGTATAACAATCAAAGAGCTGAGTTTCTCTGGCACTATTCAGTCGTTATGGATCATTGTAAGCTTATTCGAAAGCTATTGGAATGGGCTATTTTTTAGTAAATTTTTCTTTTTTAGCTTGGACGATTTTGCGAAATTACTCATTAAATATTGGGTCATATTTTATTTTATTTTTTTATTTTTTTATTTTTTTTCACAGTTTCAGCGGTTGTAAATCGTTAAATCTAGATCTTCTAACACATTTGATGTCGTTTTGTAGGATTATTTCTGCTCTTTCTAAATATGTTTTTCATTTTTGTGTGCAGCATGTTTAGAAACTTCAAGAATCTGGGATATTGTGAGATTTTTAGCTTTCTCATTCTATTTGTAATAGCTTGAAAACGGTTTAAGATAGGACAGGGTTGATAGAAAAAATGAAATAAGTAACAGATTTTTAGAATGGATATGCATAGACGTAATCGCTGGTAGAATTCTTATTACCTCAACGCGCATTTTTATACTAATAAAAATTACAAATATTAAATGTAGACCTATTTTATCTTCTTTGCCAATCAAGATATGTCATATTTAATAAAAAATGTAAGCTTATTAATTTTTGCTTATGTTTACACACATACTTAAGACCGCCTATTTTACAAAATTAAAACAAGCCTCTCCCACACGACTACATATCAATCAAAGTGTTCAACTGATGTAATGACATTTCGTTTAATAATAAAAAAAAAAAAAAAATAGAAAACGGAAAAGGAAATGCGTTTCTAGTGAACAAGAAAGAAACTAAGGTGACAAGCTTTGGAATTTCAAATGGAAAAGGGCGTTTTGTTTGCACGATAGAAAAATCTTTTCAAGACATATTTTATCCAAAAAAAAAGTTTTGTTTTATTGTGGAAACTATAACAAGTTAAAATTTTCGCTAAAAATTTCTCCCTACCTTTCCTAATACATCCGAGGACACTGTAAAATTCCTAAAAACTGTAAACTGCACTTAAGCAATTTCAGAGGAATGTTGTTTGGTTTAACGAAATTGGTGCTGGGAGATACAGGTCACATTCAGGGATACAACTTTAAAATTTTAAATTGGAAGAGAACTCTGTCAGTTAGTTCGTAAGTTCTTCTGAAAACAAACTCTATTTAAAATATATTTTGGGTTACGATTCTTTTTATATCTGGCAAGCCTTTCAACATACGTCGTAGCATTATTAAAAAAATTTTTTTTTTTTTTTTTTTTTTTGAAAGAGTTATTCTTTTCATATTTATTTGTAGTTACATTTTGTAGAAATTTATTATACAAAACGTGGTAAGATAAAAAGTAGGTATTGTGAATGCTTCGGAAAAAATTAAAAATAGTGGTATGTATGTTATCTGGTCAACACTTTGCCGGCTCTAAACGTCTTTAAGCGCTTTGAAAAGTGTTGCCAAATTTCAGGACTCTTTTATTCAACCATAGCCTCCTAAACTAGATGCCTGTCGCGTTGCTCAAAAACTTGGCAACAGTTCAAGCGGTAGACAGCGCCACATAGTACAGATGGCGCGATTTTTTTATTCACCAATAATTTTAAGAAGTGATATATGATATATATAATCGACGTATCTTCGATTAGACTTCGAGAGAGCTGTTGAATGCCGAGTTCTCGGGGCCAAATTGGATGCCCCACCCCTCAGCGAACCAGAAAATAAAGTAACAGAAAAATACAAATACCTGATGATAATTAAAAAAAAAAATGTTATAGGTTACCAGTCGGAAAGTTAATTAAAATTAATAGTAGTACAATTTCAAAGTGCCAGAAAAACAATTCAGAAAGATCAGAGACCTGATCTCCAAGGGCCTCCCAGAAAATGGCTAGTTTATTAACGGTATTATCAGTATTTTTCATTTTATTACGTGCGGTTCTAAGTTCAATAATTAGTTCATTAATGTTTTTAACTTTAAATTCAGTTGTTATTTCATTGAGGATATCAGAAAGTTTCTGGATGGGGTTGGATTTGAGTAAATCGGAGTATATATCGCGTTTTTGTTCTGAGGGTGTGGCTTTTGAGATTCAGGGAAATTAGAATTGGTTAAGATAGTTTCATTTTTCAGGGTTTCTACGATACGAATCTATCCACCTTTTATTGTGTATCAAACCCCACTTTTAAACCTTTTTGGTGGCTGTTGAATAAAATAGTCGCGCAATCTGTACCAGGTGGTGCTGTCTACCGCTTGAACTGTTGCCAAATTTGCAAGCCACGCAACAGGCATCTAGTTTAGAAGGCTATGATTCAACCATCACCAATAATTTTGAGAAGTAATATTTTTATATATAATGAATGAATAACCTTGAAGTGATTAGCCAATCATTACACTTAAAATTTAGTGATAGGTACTGATTAAAATGTTCCCAGATTTAGCAACCACTGACTAGAGGAGTGAAATTAAATAGTACCAGCAAAAGTTAAATATATTGCATAATGTCTCATCTTTTCCATTATATTTCGAGAACATTTCGGAATTTTTGTAAACTTAATAAATTCAATCTATCTTAGCGAAACTTCTTTTGATTTTTCAAAATTTTGAGTCTGTTGATGGAAGGGGATAAGGCATACCTAAGAGGGCTAACATTAAAATTTCGATTGGTAGAAAGGTTATTAGCTCTTTAAAAGATCATCTAAAGGCAATAATTTAAGAAAATGGTCCGACGCGCTTTTTAAGGCGTTATCTGGAGACATCAATATCTAAATTATAAACGCAAACGTGTCATTTAGTTTTGTTTGCCATAATAAATAAACTTAAGTGGATAATCTTTTTTATTTATTTATTTATTTATTTCTCGAGTTCGAATACACCAACGCACTATTTTCTTTAACCACGTTTCTTGTAACCATGGGAGCTTCTGCGCAAGGTCTGACTTAAGGACACCAGTGTTAAAAGAGGGGTGAGATAACCATTAAGACTGAAAGCAAGTAGCGATAAGGGAGCACCGAATGACTAGATGTTTACTAAATCCTAATCTGTGGATCAATTTGGCACTCCTCCAAGCTTTTGGGATCAGGCTTAATGCTAGGCGCGAGAAACGTGATTACACTGTACAGGAATCTCAGCGTTCCCACATTTTTATAGGCAATTTATAACATTGTCACCAGTATTTCAGTGCATACTTTTTTCAAATAACCATTAAAACACTCGCGATAAGTTTCTTTTTAAAAGTAGTGTTGAAAATACATTAAACGCGAAAAAGAAAAAAAAATTGTGGCTTCTAACTATAACTGTCTTTTCTAAAAATAGTGTTGAAAATGCAATAAAACGCGAAAAAGAAGTGAAAAAAATTGTCGCTCCTAACTAACTATCTGTTAATAGATTGCTAACAGAAGAAAAAAAAAAAAAAATAAGGTTCGTCATCGGCATTAATTCATAAGACTACAATTGATCGTTTCGGCCTGGCGAATTTTCTATTTTTCTCTTTTCTTTTCTTTTTTTTTTTTTTTTTTTTTTTCTTTTGAGTTTTTTAATAAACTGCGAGTAGTCCCCTTAGAAGCGCTCTACATCACTCCAAGAGTGATGAGCGGGGGCTGCTCCCTGTTAAATTGATCGTTTCGAATATATTTCCAGATAACTTCAAAGTACAGATGGGTTTTTATTTCCCGTAATGGAAGAAAAAATACTATTAACCCCTTAACTGCCCTGGGCGTATATACACGATTTTCCGAAATAGGATCCTTTGTGTTACGCTGCAGCCAGTGAAACTAATCCCACTGATTTAGAACGCAATAAAATGATCTTGACAGTGTTTACGAAAAGGATTTATTTATTTCAGAGAAGAGGTGAGTAGGAGGAATCGGAAAGGGAATGCTTTTGGAACAGTGAATGCATAACTACGTCCAACGGCAGGAAAAACGGTTTCACTGGGAAGCGAATCTCGTAAGTTTTCCTCGGCAGGTAAGGGGTTAATTCAGAAAAATACGGTAATTTTTCGTTTTTACTTATTTTTTTTTTTTTATTATTTGATTTCTTATCGAGGCTGTTTTTCCTGTTTTTAATTCTTTGCCGATTCTATTTAATTTCACGCCTCTGGGCAGTGTTGCCATATTAAGGGATTTCTTTATTCAATATCGACCACTAAATTTTAACTGTAACTGTTGCCTAATTACTTGGATTGTTATTCGTCTATTATCTATATCAAATATCGCGCCTCAAATTTGTTGGTCGTAGCTGAATAAAAAAGTTATATTTCGCAACACTTTTTAGTGCACTTTAAAACGTTAGGGCCAGCAATGGGTTAATATAAGTAAAAGGACAGAGACCTTTATGGTAGCATATATAGTCGTATTTCCCCATTAAAGATCTGGGGAGGGATCTCATTTCATGATATTTAGAGAGAGTTTAAAAGTTTAAACAACTCTTTCTAATTTGAAAAAATCATACTTAAAACTATCTTCATCCCACTGTGCGTTTGCCAAATATGACTGAAAGTTTCCACATGATTGACTAGAAATTAGTGACAATTAGGATAATTTAGCTGCAATCAATATTTTGGTATTTCGTTTCAATATATTAATATGCATGCTAATAAAATTGCACTACTGAAATTGTGAAGTTCGGTGACGAACAATCCTAAAAATACTAGTCGGAGCTAAGTTGGGAAAATTTTACTAATTAACACGTTCACGCCGGCGCATTTTGTTTAAATAGTCTACTCAAAAGTATCCGAGCACTAGCCAATAATTCCGATACCTAAAAATTACACTTAAAAACTGTTTCATTCAATAAATCCTTGTCGAATCATGTTCTTAGACTGACCAAGAACATGACTCGACAAGGATTTATATAAACAAAGCAGTATTAAGGTACTTTTTTTGGACAGGGATTATTGCTAGTGCTCGGATACTTTTCTGCCGACTGTAGCTGTGACCCACCGGTGGATCACGCTGGCGTGAACGTGTTAAATATAGGATTTTGTTTTTAACAGTACACATAAAGCATAACATTAGTGCAAACATTTATTATATGAAATAAATAATACCTTTTATTCAGTTCTCTGAGATATTTTAAGGGACAAATAGACAGTACGATGGCCTGGGTTACAACCGTGTAGCTCAAAGAAATGAGACATAAAAATTTCAAATATTTTCTTTACTCTAACAACTTTACATACAATAAATCGTGTGTTATTTATCATTACTATTTATTTACTCAGAAAAGATTGCATTTTAAATAAGTTCAAAAATTATTATTATTATTATTTGCTTTTTTTAAACATAAAATATATTTTACTATTCACTGAATCGATATATATATGCAAACCCTAAAAATATGCAATCTGATATGCTCTAAAAATATGCAATCTGATATGCAATCGTAGAATGCATAGAACTGAGATATGAAATAATACTTTAATAATTTCACTTGAGATAAATCATTTCTTTAGCTTAACATCATACTTGTTTTTAACAGATTATATTCAACTGAAAGTAAACTTTCATTTTAATAAAGAAAAATCCCTCTCTCAATTCTCTTAGCTTCTGTAAGTTACAAATTCAAAATAAATAAACAGCCTGATAGCCTGATTTATTGCTGTAGAATGTAAAGAAATGAGACATAAAGCCTTTTTTTATGACCACGTAATTTCCCACCCTCGCTGACAAATTAATCCATCGAAAAGTAACAAGCTCTAAAGCTTTTATGAAGAGATCAAAAGAAGACCTTTTATTACTTCCTCTTGGCTTTGTTTTTTTATTCGATGCTTTTTTGTTGTTGGTTGTATTGTAATTTATATATATATATATATATATATACTTACTCTTTACTGTAAGGCAAAAATTAGTTTCTCTAAATTCAATGGATAACAAAAGTATTAGATTTTTTTTTTTTTTTTTTTCTATTTCCTAAGAAAATATTGAACGAAATTGTTTGAACTTTAGACATGAACCCAATATTCATAGACTCACACTTTTCAGTAACGAATTAATTACGAATGCAATTAGAGAACCAACAAAAAATTGAAGGAGAATAAAAATATTTGAGTTATCTTGCATCACGAAAAGCTACAAATGACTTTTAAACTTTAACACATTTTAACACATGATTTCACTTATTATTTACAGTATTTATATGTTTCTTAGATGTGTTGGTATTTGCAATTACGGCCAATTGACTACCCCTAGTTCGAAGCCTGGGTGGAATGTACTCAATGGGAACTTTCTAAAAAGCCCTAGATTGTTTTTCTCAAGTTTTGAAGAAAACCCCTAGAAATCTCTAAACAGATAGGTCGATGAGCTTGACCTGAGATCGAACCTGGCATTTTTGTAGGAATTTTTGTTAGATTTTTTTTTTTTTTTTTTTTTTTTTTTGTAGGAATGTAAGAAAAATTTCGACAGATATAAAATCAAGGCTTTTTAGTAAAACATATAATTTTTTGCAGTGTGACTGTAATAATCGGATTCTCAAATTAAATACATGACATTGGGCTTGTCGTTATTAGAAAATAACTAAAATCTAGCTTACTGTTTGGTCGACAATTTTCTTATTTTTTATTCTTTTCAACTGATTTTTTAACATAAGTTGTTCTATTTATCTAGATTTCAACTTATTTAATATGTACAATATGATATATATTGATATATGATATATATTGATAATATGATATATATTTATGTGTGTGTGTGTGTGTATCTTTCGAGCATGTGCAGTGTAAAATATTTACTACATATGCCATATCTCAACGAAAATTATATGTTTCCATTTTATATTTTTAATTAATGTTTCTCTAAAGTCTTGTCATTTCCCCTACAAGGTTTGTTACATTTGGTGTAAGTGTATTCTTATTATGAGCAAAAATATTAACAAGTTTGAAGGACATTTTTACTGGCCGCTGCCGCTTTCCGAAATTCAATGCTATTCCAGACATGTTAACGTTTTAACTTATTCCGGAGCACAATTAGCATACTTGCCGACATACTGTTAGCTCCTCCTTCTTTTTCAAACCAGTATATTTTAAAAGTATTTTTCTTCTTGTTTAATCATAATTGCATTTGGAGAATATTACTCTAAAAATTTACTGGTGTGGAAGAAAGGGCGTGGCTAACCACACTACGGAATATTTATTAGAATGTTGGCAAGTATGAGTTAAAACCCACCTTTTCTTAACAGCACTTTTTTTGTAGTGAAATATTTTCCAATGTGTAATTACCACGGGTCATACTTTCCGCCCTTTTCTCAGGACATTTTCATGAATGAGAAAATTGCAAATTTATTGTTACTACTATTTTTATAATATAATCGGTACCCTGTATAATCATGGCACATTCCTATAAATGTACCAGAAGTATTTATGCATAAAATTAGTGGTAGCAGAAATGGCAGGAGTTTCTTATCTTTAAGAGTATCTTGAAAAAAAGACGAAAAGTACGACCCCTGAATTACGATTAACATTTTCGCGACAGCATGTTTTTGTCTTTTTTTAGAGTAAGGTCCGCCTGTGGGTGTTATTCTCTCCAGTTAAAATATTTCAAAACAAAATTTTCTATATTCAGATTCATATTACAAATGGATATACATTATAATTATACTCTTTCTATTCAAAGTATTTGTATCCATAGCATATTGGTCGAAAAAATATGAATATTGTGTATATTCTTAAGAAATAAATGGCATACAAATTGCAAAAGAAACACCCACCGGCGGAGTTACAGATTTTCAAATGACATGAATCTACATCAGCAGTCGCGCATGTGTTAAGTAAGAAGAAAAATGCCAAAATAAAAGAGGTTCGAAAAAAATCGACTGATCACAATGTTCCAAACTTAATATATATATATATTTTTCTCCATTTCTGCTATTCGCTGGAAAATAGTACTCACTTCATATTCTGGATGATTAGTAATAGAAATGCGATACATATATATATATATTTGAATTTAAACAAATAGAATTATTCACATGTAAAGCACTTAAAATACCGCTGTATTATATTTGCAGGTCTGTCACAGGCGATATTTTTATGTTCTTTTCATACCACTATTTCCAAAAAATAAAATTTATAGTATATTTATGCAGGTAAATTTGCACTTTATCTGCAGGAAGTCATTATAAATTTTATGTTATGGAAATAGTGGTACGAAAAATAATGTTAATGAAAATAAAATGTCCTCTCTGGCAGCTCTGTATTTTTGATAAAGATATACGTCAACACTGACTCAATAATAAAATTTATTCTCTCAAAACTGTATACTTTAGTTTTATATAGTAAAAAATAAAGTCTATTTCACACGAAACTTATTCTGTAAAAGTAGGCAATTTCATGCTCGAGTCAAAATTTAAAATGTTTTTCTTACAACGGAAATCATAAAAATACCCGAAGGCATGAAAGAAAATAATTCTAAAGAAAATTCACGCTTTACAATTTTATGAAACATACAGATAAAATGCTGGAATAAAAGTGTTTGAATCGTATTTAATATTTGCTCTACAATTTACATACTCCAAAGAAAATGTAATAGTGTTATTTTAATTTAAATATAAATACATTAGTGATAATGAGTGTTTTAATAAAATAAAAGTAATTTCGTTACTTTGACCATCTTGACAAAGTTCGGAATTACATTTTTGTTTCCACCTTTCAGTTTTTACAGTATAGCATATTGACGGTTTTAAAAACTGTAGCAGTCTACCATAATTACATAAAATAAAATTTTCTATAAGAAATTTCCGGTGGCGAAAAAGCGTAAAACTTGGAAACTACGCCCTAAGTGCACTCCTACTGTGTTTATGATGTATTCACACTTATCAGATCAGAGTAGTATTGCTACAATGCTTTACTACATTGATTTTTTTACAGCTTATTTTTAAAAACCATATAAAACCAAAACCTCGTCGAAACATTAATTATGTTTTTTATGTTTTATGTTTTTGTCAACTCCACAAAAGTTAGTAAGTTGATCCGCAACTTTCTTCATCATCTAATATCTCTTGTGTTAACCAATAAAATCATTCGGATTCGCATTAAGTAAACCATTCCAACTTTTGACATTACTACCATAGCCTCCTAAAGTAGATGCTTTCCGCGTGGCTCGGAGACTTGGTAACAATTCAAGCGGTAGACAGCACCACCTAGTACAAATTACGCGACTTTTTTATTCAACTGCCACCAATAATTTTAAGACGTGATATATGATATATATATTATCGACATTTATTCAATTCTATTCGCCTTTTATCTATATCAAATCTTACTTCTAAAATTTTTGGTGGCTGTTGAATAAAAAGTCGTGCAATCTGTACCAGGTGGGACTGTCTTCCACTTAAATTGATGCGAAGTTTCCGAGCCACGCGGAAGGCATCTAGTTTAGAAGGCTATGTTACTACAAAATCTGTTTGCGAGCGTTCACAACTATTTGAACAAACTTGTGGATATTTAATTAACCCTTTATGTCCACTTTTCCTTTTGAATATTGTTCAGCTAATTCTAAAAATAACTGTTAGGAACATAGCTGATCATAAATATGTGTAAAGAATTCGAATTCATTTTCGAGAAATTTGTGGTTTGAAATGACGTAAACAAATAACTTTGTAAGTAAACAAACCAGTTGTTTTATGTCAAAACAATAGCACGGCCCTTCATCGGGTGAAAAAGCTAGGCACAAGTCATCATTAAAGCAACAAGGTGAACTCGCGACTACTAAGAAATTTTAAGTAACTTCTGCATATGGTTTCCTCTGAAATAACATTTGATGAATTCCGGAGTAGTGGTGTTATCTAACGAACAAAGAAGGAACAAAAGTTTAAAAAATCGATTAAAAAGGAAAATATAAATTTTTTTGTGTAAAACATGTTGCTAAGGTCTTTATGTTTGGTTTCTGTATGCAGTAAACCATGAACATTAAATTGTTAAAATATCTTAAAATTCTAATGGAATTCCCCCAAAGCATAGGCCTACTTTATTTATACAGTAAATAAGTTAAATCTGAAAAATAAATAAGAAAAGATTTTTTTTTTTTTTCAATTTTTTTTTCCTTTTAACTGTCTGTTTGACACCTGTAACATAAAGATAATATATCTATAGATTGTTTGTTACTATTTTAAAAAAGTACAGGATTTTTTATATAACCCAGTAGTCGCTAGTTGGTCGATTTGCCGCCCATTCTTCAGTGTTGCCAGATTTTTTTTATTCAATAGCCACTAAAAATTTTTAGAAGTAGCATTTGATATACATAAATCGCCAATAAAATCGAAGGAACGTCGATCACATCTTTACATAAAATTATTGATGACAGTTAAATAAAAAGTGGGCAATCTGTTATAGGTGACGCTGTCTACAGCGACTACTAACGGGTTAAAAATCTCCCAACTCTAACGGTGTTTTATTAATCTCGTACATTCTATATTTATGCTCTAATCAAAATCCTGCCATATCTGAAAGTTTATAGAACTTTTGCTGCCACTTTATTTGAAATTCTGGTAAAAATATATTTAATTCTAAGTTTTTAGTGAAGTATTGAGCATTGAAATATCAAACATATTTTATCAAATCCTCAAAATATGAAATGTAAAAAAATCCTAAGAATTGAACCATAAAATTTTTCTTTATATAAAGCTTTTTTCCTTTTAACAGCGTGTTTGAATATTGTAAACCAAACAATAAACTCTGCCGCAAACAGTATTTATTCTGTTAACGCAGACAGTTTTATGCCTGAGGCGTTTTTTTTGCAAAGCGTACATATTAAATGGTTTTCTTATACTTGAGAACCTAAAACACATTTTAAAGACACGGGAGAAATATTTAGATAACACAATTACACGCTTTTTGCTGTAAGAAATATGCAAATAAAATGTATAAATAAGAAATGGGAATCATATTGAACATTCTTTCTATATCATTACAATTTGCAAAATAAATATTTATCGGACACAAACCAACATTTGAAATTTATCTCGGAGTATTTAATTTATTCTAATGCCAGTACATATTCTTTTTTCCACCTCTGTATATGTAATGCAATTTTATGGAATATGCATACCTGCCATCGTACCAATTAACACTTTGCCTTGCGGGTCAAGTAAAATTACGTTTTTCGTGAAAAACGAACCCCACCATCAGGCGTTCCTCTAAAAAAATAATAATTATTAATAAATAAATAAAAACGATTTTATTTGTTTACAGGGGTCTCCGCATTTTTTTCAGGACACTTTCAACGCTGAGAAATTTTCACCTCTTTTGCAGCCACTTTTTACTTAGAGAAATATTTATTGTATTTTTGAAGTAATATGTCGTGATTAAACAGCAAAGAAATTATTTTATAAGAAGACTGGTAGCAAAAACAACATAAATTTCTCATTTCTCATTTCTCAAAGTGTCCTAAAAAAAAAAAAAAAAAATCGGTGACTACGACCCCTCTGTTGAACATTTTATATGTTACTAGTGTATATATATGCCAGTGACATTTACAGAATCAAGTATTACGAATGTAATTTGAATAATTTAATCACAAATACGTAAAATCATTTTAATAAATAACATAACGTTTTGAAGGCACGCCAAAAGGCGGAACTTACTGTTAAAAATATGAAAAGACTCCGACGACAATGTGTTAATCAGTGTTGCCAGATCTGGTGGATTTTTTATTCAATAATCACCAATAATAAGTGATAGATTATGTATATAATAGACTATTAATCTTCGAAGTGATTAGGCAAACGGGGCAAACGTTACAATTAAAAATTGTTGATGATTATTGAATAAAAAATCCTCCAGATCTAGAAACACTGGTGTTGATATCCCGGAAGATTGTCAGCACCTGCCTCTTTTTTCATACAAGTCTTCATTTCTGTGAAAGGCTGGTAGCAGTGTTGCCAATTTGTGGGGACTTTTTTATTTAATAACTATTACCAATTTTCAAGAAGAATGTTCGATATAGATGATAATCAGTTAGACAAACATTTCAATTACAAATTTCTGATGGATATTGAATATAAAATTTCCTACAAAATTGGCGATACTTGGTGGCAGTATGTTTCAAGGATGACCCTCTGGTAGTCGTAACGCAAAACTGCTACAATTCACACCAGGATACTTTAGAAATTATTTTAAAAATTCAAAGTATCGTTAATAAATTAATTACACGTTATAGATGCCAACATCCTAATTAATAATCGGTAGTATCGTTAGCCGCCCTATTTCCCACACCACTTAATTTTTAGAGAAATTATCTCCAAACGTAATAACGATTCACTAAGAAGAAGAATACTCTAAAAATAAACTGGTGTATAAAAATAGGCGGGTACTAACAGTACTACGGAACATTAATTAGGATGTTGGAAACTATGATTACTTGTTTAAAAACCAGGTTTCCAACAAAGGGAAATTTCAATACCAAAAATTTTAATTAGTATTATTTTAATATAATCTGAAGAATGTCATAGATTAGGCAAATCTAAAATTACTACTTCAAAATAGTGGGATTCAAACTTCCCTTTTTGAGAACCCTCTTTAAAACAAATTTCGTGCTGTTATTATATATCATCGTAGTTTAAGTTTGAATATTAATTATATTTTCTGATTTTATAATTCCGACTTATGCTAATTTATTAGTTAGGCTTGCCAAATCTACAAGTTAATGCCGCATTTTTCATGCGACTAGTTCTAAGGTTGAGTGACGATACTTTCTTTCACATGCTTTGAAGAAAAATACCCTTCTAGAAAGGTGGTGTGAAAAAAGGCGAGTTTTAAAAATACTAATGATTAAATTATAATATTGACAAACCTTTATTAAAGGAAAAAATACTCAAATACATCAGTGTTGCCAGATTGAATGAATTTTTTATTCAACAGCCACCAATAATTTTTAGAAGTTGTATTTCATATACATAAACGGCGAATCGAATCGAAGAATCGTCGATTATATATATAAAATATCATAAGAATATTATTGGTTACTATTGAATAAAAAATTCGTGAAGTTTGGCAATACTGAAATACACTGAAGTGACAAAAGTCATGGGATAGCAATATGCAAATATACAGATGGCAGTAGCATCGCGTAGAACAGGTATAAATGCGCAGTGCTTTCGCAGGGCTTTCATTTGTGTTCAAGTTATTCATGTGAAGAGGTTTTGACGTGATTATGACCGCACGACGGGAATTAACAGACTTTGAACGCGGAATGTTAGTTGGAGCTAGACGCATGGGTCATGCCATTTCGGATATCGTTAGGGAATTCAACATTCCCAGGTCCACTGTGTCAAGAGTGTGCCGAGAGTATCGAATTTCAGGCATAACATCCCACCATGGACAGCGCAGTGGTCGACCGCCTGCACTTAACGACCGAGACCGGCGACGTCTGCGAAGAGTTGTAAATGCTAACAGACAAACAACACTGCGTCAAATAACCGCAGAAATCAATGTGGGACGTACGAGGGACGTGTCCGGTAGGACTGTGCGGCGAAATTTGTCTTCCTTGGGCTATGCCAGCAGAAGACCGACTCGAGTGCCTTTACTGACAGCACGACATCGCTTTCAGCGACTCTCGTGGGCACGTGAGCATATCGGTTGGTCCCTAGATGAATGGAAAACCGTGGCCTGGTCCGATGAGTCACGATTTCAGTTGGTAAGAGCTGATGGTAGGGTTCGAGTGTGGCGCAGACCCGACGAAGCCATGGACCCAAATTGTCAACAAGGCACTGTTCAAGCTGGTGGTGGCAGCATAATGGTGTGGGCTGTTTTTACATGGCATGGACTTGGTCCTCTGGTGCGACTGAACCGAACATTGACTGGAAATGGTTATGTTCAGCTACTTGGAGATCACTTGCAGCCATTCATGGACTTCATGTACCCAAACAACGATGGGATTTTTATGGATGACAATGCACCATGTCACCGGGCCACAACTGTTCGCGATTGGTTTGAAGAACATTCTGGACAATTCCAGCGAATGATCTGGCCACCTAGATCGCCCGACATGAATCCCATCGAGCATTTATGGGACATCATCGAGAGGTGTGTTCGTGCCCAAAATCCTGCACCATCAACACTTTCACAATTATGGACGTCTATAGAGACAGCATGGCTCAATATTCCTGCAGAAGACTTCCAACGACTTGTTGAGTCCATGCCACGTCGAGTTGCTGCACTTCGCCGGGCGAAAGGAGGACCGACACGATATTAAGAGGTATCCCATGACTTTTGTCACTTCAGTGTACATTGAAAAAAAAATCCTCTACATTGATAATACATTACCGTTATAATTTTTGTTCATATATATGTATATACTATATACGTAAATCATTTTTCAATACCAGGATTATAAACTTCTTGGATTTGTTTTTCCAGAATTCCTTTTTTATGAAGGCCATTGGTGCACTAAGATACAGTGATATCTTAGCGAGTGATATGGACTCATTTATTCGTATTTTATTTGCTGTGGTTAAGTATTATTTCATTTCACTGTATCGCATGGGTTATTTCATTCATATCAGTAGTTCTTAAAATTTTAAAGTCGGGGTAAATTTTAAAATCTATCAATAAGTGTATGCGCACTATATCCAAATATGTGATAAGTATGTTATAATAATTAAGTATTTCAAAAGCGAACTGTCTTTCCTCGTCAATATATAGAAAAATTCCTTTCTGTGTGCACTTAATTATATAGAGTGTAGAAAATTCTAATTCATGCATATATGATGATCAGAATAACTTTTTTTATATTTCCTACTAAGCTGGGATTTTGTTTTCTTATTTGACACATAATTTTCGTTTACTTCCGTAATAGGATTGTTGAATATAATGATTATTTTTTGAGAAATCCATGCGTGTTATTTTGGTGTATTTATCTGCAAATAAGTATTATTCCCATTACATTAATTTTCAAAATAAATATTATATAACATAATAATAGAATAAATGGCTGCATTTTTTTTTTTGGGGGGGGAGGGGGGGACGACTTCGGTTAGTTAATATACAATGGTGTGTTGTCAAAAATTGGTATATCCATTATGAAATCCTTTAATTGATGATGAAAACTAACGACGGTCTGCTGAATTGCTGAATTATGAAATCCTATGATATAGTAACTATATACATTTATTTTTTTTTATCTGGACAACATTTCTCTGAAATATGACAGGGTACATCCGGAAATTTAAAGCGCAAGAGTGTTCCCTCTAGACACACGTTTCTATGGAATATCACAAGGCACATCCAGATGTCTGAAGTGTGCAAGTGTGCCCTACCATGCACATTGATAACCAACAATTCATATTTTTAATACATTGATGCCCATATATTTTCCGCCCACCAGCGGCCGAGCGGCTCTGCGCTCAAAGCTGGTAGATGGGAGGTGCCGGGTTCGATCCCAGGTCGCGCTCATCAACCTAGCCGTTCGGAGTTTTCCGTGATTTCCTCCGAAACTCGCGTAAATGCGGGCTAGGACCCCTTAGAAAGACCCCAAAGGAGGGCATTCCCCCCTAGGCCTAGGACACATCAGGAGTCAATCGGCCTTAAATCCTACAACCAACCAACCAACCCATATATTTTCCGATTTCACAGAGTAATCCCCGCCTTTTGGCGTACCTCTAAAACATTACATTATTTAAGAAAGGATTTTTTTCTGTTCGTGCTTAAATCACTCACCATTGACGTACATATACACCAACTGTATTTAAAGGTTTAAAGAGGAAAACAGAAAAACCTTTTTCAAACGAATACAGGCATGCCAACATTTTAATTTATTCCGGAGAATTGTTAGTACTCGCCTTTTTTCCCACCACTTTTCCTGAAGGATATTTTTCTTCTCATTTAATCGTAATTACATATTACAAAAAAAAAAAAAAAAAAAAAAAAAAAAATCACAGGAAATAAAATGGTATGAAAAAAGAGCGGGCGTTAACAGTGCTCCGGAATAAATCAAATTTTGGCATGTCTGTCAATACATTCTTTGAAAAAAAAAAAAAAAAAAACGCTTAAAGGTGGGGTTTGCTTTTTTAGTTAACCGAGTTAACTCCTGATCGGTCAACAATTTAAAATTTACAGCTTGTTCTAACGATGTTTGTACTCATATACATTTGAGATTTACATAAAATAGCAGTAAGAATTGATAATCGTACGGCATAGTGGTAAGGTGACTAGACTTCCTCAGGTACTCGAAACAAGTACCATATTCTCATTCGTTCTCAATTTTGAGTTTTCGTTCTAAGTTGTTCTCTTTTTTGAGCTTCTTGCCTACATTTTTATTTTTTTAACCTAAAATTTGAACAGGTGCGATACCAAGAAGCTTATTGTAATTTTGAATACTTACTATACAACTCATCAGGGTGATGAGTTGACAAATGACAAATGACAAATGAGATGACAAATGACATATCTGGTAACATTTACAATTTATTTCGGTGTATTGTTAGCACTGCCCTTTTTTTTTTTTTTTCACACCAGTATGATTTTAGAGAAATTTTCTCCAATACGTAATTACGATGAAATAAGAAGAATTTTTTTTTTTTTTTAATATACTGGTGTGAAAAAAGGGCGGGGCTAACAGTACTCTGGAATAAATTATAAATATTAGTTTATGAATTCATGAATTTGAATCACATACAGGGGTTTTGAATAAAATAGTGAAAGCTCCAAACATCTGGACCTAAATTCGAGAGTGCATCTAGAACGCAGCTTGGATTCGAACCAAGTACATCCCGTCTGCCATCTTCAAAGGTAGAACCATTCTGACACATTTAAGGTCTGTATTTTGAAATCGATAAAAACAGTATGTAAACCAAATTTTTCTAGTGCACAAAAAATTGTTGAGAATGCGTCAGTTAAATATGCAGAAGAATAACTTATAAAATCTGCTTGATGAAGCCTTGATTGTATCAGTTTATACGCTGTTTCAAGCTCGAAGACATAAAATTATGCCTTATTATTATATAATACTAGCTGACCCGTCCGGCTTCGCACTGATGAACAAATTTTAGTTAAAGATGGATTGATATGTAAAAAATCAAGAAATATATCAGTTTATATGTTATAGTCAGGCAATATTATTAACTGGAAAGTCAAAATATAATTTTACAATTATTTTTTTTAATTAGTTGTTAAATGTTGGCAATTTTTACTTAATGCTATTTATTTATTTATTTATTTATTTCATAAAAAGAAACATTTCTTTACTCATGAATAAAAAATACTGAAAAATAAACCTATGACATGAAAATGTTTTTGATAAAATTGACGTCATAATTTATTTTTTCATTTCGCAAATATATTTAATTTTTTCCATAATTGATTATTATTTTAATAATGTATATTAAAGGAGAAATCAATAATATGAAACAATATTCGTACAATATATACTATTACAGAATCTGGTGTGAAACAACCACACGACTTCCATTACCCACTATTACACGTAATATATACAATTTTTTGGAGATATTACTTGCATTTTTTGAGATTTTCGAGTAAGAGAAACTTGATACACGTATAAAGACACATACAACAGAGTTTGCATAGCGAGTTAAAAAATAAGGGGACAAAAACAGATAGTTATTTTTTTAAACACGAATTTCCGAGATCTAAAACTGAACTACCTAATCAGGATGACCGTTAATATTCCTGTAATAAGCACGTAATACTTGAGAAAGGTTATCTAAATTGGATTAAAGAAAAAAATTTCAAGAATACGTTAGAGCCGTTTTTGAGATACCAACTTTTACCAAAACTTAACATACTCAATTATTGACCTAAAAACAATAATTACATACAAAAGGATATTTAATAGGAAGTTAACATGGCGAGTTTGAAAAAAATCCGTACAGGCGTTTTTAAAGGAACGCACTTGCGAAGTCTGAAATTGAGCTGTTTGTAGAGGACGCCTATCAATTTTCCTGAACTAAGCAACTTTTCAATCGAAAGGGCATCTAATATATTATTTATATAGCAACTTTGAAGAAAATCATTAGAGGTGTTTTTGAATATGGGCTTAGGGTCCCATTTCTGGTTTTCGATGACCCAATTCCGGTTTTTCAATTTTCACGAAAATTTGGAAAATTTATCTGTACACCAGACCTGAATCACTTGTGAAGTTTAGTAGTTCTATTTTCATTAGTTTTGGAGATATGACAGCCAGAAGATTACACACACACGTGCACATATACACACACACTGACCAATTGCCAAAACCTATACAATACTTCCACTACCTACGGTAGTAGGGTAATTGAAGTAAACACATACATCTCGTATTTACTACGATAATATGCAGATTTTCGTATTACGTTTTCGATCGCCAAATACAAAAATCGCCAATGACGATAGATATCAAATCTATGCTTTGTTTTCAATTAAAATATTAAAAATTTTAATTAAAAATTTATTTTACCAAAATTTATTATAGCTTCTAGCACTTAGAGAGAGACAGTGTAACTTTTGATTATTGAAAGAAAAAAAAAAAAAAAAAAGCAATCGGCTTTTTAGTTCTAGCGATCGTTCTCTACATATGTATATAAACCTTTCTTTTTTTTATATTAGTATAGCTATAGAGCATAGGTATATTAAATAGGTTTCCAGTCAACATAATGTAACTCAAATAATTAAATGCTATTTACATTTCAGTAATGGCTGTATGCGCTATGTATATTGAGCTACTTGCCATAACTGTTAGTTGCTAAAAATAGTCGCCAAATAAATTTAAACATCTCAATACGCAAGCGAAGTATGACATCACTGACCGCCCGTGGATGCAAGAAAAAGATTTTCCATGTTAATCGCTCATTGGATTTTTTTTTTTTTTTTTATTAAAATTCTAGAAGAATTATTTCCCAATTTTAATCCTCATATTTGGGTATAGATATGTATTAGTTATTGTATGCATGCGTTAGATTGAGTTATTTTGCTGTCAAATTGACAAAATTTTAATTTTAAATTTCAAAACTGTCACCCTTGGCGTTTTTTGTATTTGGCGATCAAAAACGTAATACGAAAATATACATGCCAGATGTATATTTTCGTAATATGTATTGTACGAAATATTGTTTCATATTATTCGTTACACTCTTAATGTAAGTTTTTAAAATAACCATGATTTTTGAAAGGAATTAAATTATATTCGCCAGATAATTTGGCGATATTTTTTTTTTTTTCTGCCAAGGATGACGGATATCAAATCTATTCCGCTGCAACATATTAGTATATTATATCAGATACTCTATTTAGACATTTGAAAACAAATTTGACTTCAAATTATGATAGAATATTTATCCTTTCCCTTTTAATTAGTTTATTAGTTGGATGTTTATTGTGTAAATATCATCCTTTGAAATGAAATGTTTATGTTTTCAATCGAATATGGAAATTTGCCATTTTTTTTTCTAGAGTTTTGAAATTTAAAATTCCAATTTTATCAATTTTACAACAAAAACAATTTAATCTAACGGATGCACATGATAACTAATACATATCTATATCCAAATATGGGGATTAAAATGGCGAAATAATTTTCCTCGAACTTTATTATTTTTTTACAAAAAATCCAGTTCACTTTTTATATTATTGTTCGCGTGAAAATATATTTTATTATATGTCTAAAAATAAATTAATTCGTAAATCTTTTTCGCAACAATTATAAATTAAAATAAATAATATTATAAAATAGAATTTCTTATTTTATTTTATTTTATTTATTTATTTATTTTTAAATTCCAATTTCGTTTACACCTCCGTGGTTTACACACATCAGTTTAAACCACGGAGTAATAAAGACTCCGTGGTTTAAACCAACGAGATATATAAAGTAGAGTGATAAATGGTAACCCTTGAGAAGGTCCAAGATGAGTCATGTGACATGCTTTCCTTGCACATGCGTATTCAGTGGTTTCTTTGGTAACAGCTCATTTTACGTACATTTCTATGGCAACGGTTTCAATGTTTTTGTTTACTGTACGTAGTTTAATATTCTTTTGTTCTAAACCATTTTGATTTTGATTTTACTTCTTTTTTACTTTCTTCTATATGTAATATAGAGAAAGTATTGGATTCGCGAAAATTTTCGACCTCCGTTTTTTGACGGATCTACACGTTTTGGGGTGTCCTGAACACGAATTGATAGTTTTTAAAAAATGTCTGTCTGTCTGTCTGTCTGTCTGTCTGTCTGTCTGTCTGTCTGTGGTTTAGTGTTTTCACCGTATCTCACGAACCAATGAATGAAATTCAACCAAACTTGATATATAGTTGGACCCTGGCGGGGCATTGTGCTGATTAGATTTTGGGATCAATAGCCCATCAGGTGGCGCTGTGATCGCATTTTATGTAAATTTTTAACATGGCAGTATAGGACAAATTTTCGTATTTTTCACCGTATCTCACGAACTAATGAATGAAATTCAACCAAACTTGGTATATAGTTGGAACCTGACGGGGCATGGTGCTGATTAGATTTGGGGATCAATCGTCCAGCAGGTGGCGCTGTGATCGCAAAATTTCGTATGTCACACCGTATCTCACGAACCGATGAATGAAATTGAACCAAACTTGGTGTATAGTTGGACCCTGACATAAACTGGTGCTGATTAGATTTTGGGATCAATCGCTCAATAGGTGGCGTTGTGATCGCATTTTATGCAAATTTTTAACATGGCAGCATAGGACAAATTTCCGTATAAATGGGCATAAAGAGAGTTATTTTACACTTGCGATTGTAAAAATAAAATGAGTTATTGATAATAGTAGTAGTTAGCTAGGAAAAAAATTTTGTGCATGGGGGGGGGGGGGGAAATTTCAAGATGGGTATCTTTCGAAAGATCTCGTCAATACCTTTAAAACGAATGGTTGAACGATAAATCTGTGATAATTTAAACCAAAGTTATCGATTTTTTTTCTTTTAACAAAAAAAAACTTAGAAAAATATCGCAATTTTTTTTTTTTTTTTTTTTTTTTAACGAAATTTAACCAAACTTGGTATTTAGTTGGTCCCCGACATAAACTGGTGCTGATTATGTTTGGGGATCAATAGCTCAACAGGTGGCGCTGTGATAGCATTTTATCTAAATTTTTAACATGGCAGCATAGGACAAAAATTCGTATACATGTGCATAATTAGAGTTGTTTTAAACTTGTGATTGTAAAATTAATATGAATTATTGATAATAGTAGTATGTAACTAGGAAAAAAATTTTCTGCATGGGGTGGCATCGCTTCCCCCCCTAGGGGAAAAATACCCCCCCAGGGGGGGTAAATTTTCACATTGGGTATCTTTCGAAAGATCAGGTTGATAATAGTAGTAGTTAACTAGGAAAAAATTTTTGTGCATGTGGGGGCATCGGTTGCCCCCCCACCGGGGGGGGAAGTTCCCACCCGGGGGGGCAAAATTTCAAGATGGGTATCTTTCGAAAGATCTCGTCAGTACCTTTAAAACGAATGGTTGAACGATAAATCTGTGATAATTTAAACCAAAGTTATCGATTTTTTTTACTTTTAACAAAAAAAAAAATTCGTACAAATGTGCATAATTAGAGTTGTTTTTAACTTGTGATTGTAAAATTAATATGAATTATTGATAATAGTAGTATGTAACTAGGAAAAAAAAATTCTTCATGGGGGGCCATCGCTTCCCCCCCTGGGGGGGAAGTACCCCCCCGGGGGGGATAAATTTTCAAGATGGGTATCTTTCGAAAGGTCTCGTCAATACCTTTAAAACGAATGGTTGAACTATAAATCTGTGATAATTTAAAACAAAGTTATTTATTTTTTTCACTTTTAACAAAAAAAAAAAAAAAAAAAACTTAGAAAAAAAAAAAATCGTACTTTTTTTTTTTTTTTTTTTTTTTTTTTTTTAATATTGTTACTGATTGAATATGTATAGGTAAATATAGAAGAAAGTCTTGTGGTGGCCACAACATACTAGTTATTTCGTGTAGTTGAACTTTAACCGACAAAATGCTTAAAAATAGTTGAAAAATTATTATTTGTTGTTAAATTTAGCTCTTTAAAAGTTTAAATTTTCTTTTATAAACACTTTTAAAGTTTGTTGGGAAACGATGAAAAGAAAGGTATTTTATTATTTATTAAAATGTGAAATATGTGTAAAATTATTTTAAAAGCAATTTATTTCGGTCATAGGACTGTCATGTTACCTAATAATAATGATAATTTGTTGAACTGATATTTTAAATGCCAAAATAGCGATAAAGGGCCAAACACAGCAACCTATTCAAGCATGTCACGTGATTCATCTTGAACCACAGAAAGCTAATCCTTCATCCATTGAATCAGCACTCTAATTTATATATCTCGTTGGTTTAAACATTGATGCTTAGATATTATATCATATCATATAAAATTAAATTATTAGAAAAATAAACACTTTTAATTCTATAATGACGTCAGATTTAACGTGTAAGTTTAACAATTAAAAAAGCTTTATATGAATTTCAATTTAATGCACGTGCAAATATATTTCTTTTCTTTTCACGTCAAGATATTTTAAAAACGAAATGAATATGTAAATGTTTCTTTTATGTTGGCAGCAGCTAATTTTTTTAATATTTCATTATTTCCATTTCTATTACGGCTTCTATGGGGATTTTAATTAAAATGCTCAGATTTTAACATAAAATTTATTTTATCAAAATTAAATATAGCCTATAACAATATGGCATACTGTAGCTTTCGGTCAGTGAAAGAAGTTTTTAAATCGGTTCAGTAGTTTCAGAGATTACCCTCCACAAACAAACAATTTTTATATAATGATATAGATTTCAATGCAGAAGATTGAGTTAAAGTAAAAATATTGTAATTAGATAATATGCGAAAGAAAACTGTTGAATTAATATATAATCATATAATTTCCTAGTGTAATTAATAACGAGAAACTACATTTCTATTGAAATATACTAATGTTGTTTTTCTATCGGAAGATTCTTCTCTAAATTGACCTTTAAATTGTTAAGACAAAAAAGTTGAATTTACTTTCAAAGTGAAGGAATAAAAGAATAAGCATTTTCTGCAGATTGCTTTATGCCCCTTAGAACCTTTTGAATGGTCTGTCTAAAAAAATTAGCGGTTTCAACACTGCAATTTATCTTTAACATGTTTCGATTAAAAATGTCATTTTGAAGGCAGAAAGTATGTTCCAAACCGTTAGGTTATAGCGAGAGAGAACCGACGTAGATTAGGTGTTACATCCTGTTTGCGTCGAAATTAAGAGTTTGCCCGCTGATTGCCTTACTCCCTCGAAATCTTACTGGGCGATCTCTTTAAAACCATTAGTGAACTTTGGATTCAATTTTATCTATGTTTCGATCATTCCATGAAACTAAAATGAAGTGTATATTGCTCAATTGAAGGTCTAATTTCATCCACCTTTAGGAGGCATCCTTTTATTTTCCATTTTCTAATGATATTTTTTGACATGCTATTTTCAATATATTTTTGTTTTATTTTAATCTGATTTTTTTTAAATTAAGTTTTCATTTTCTTTTAATAATTTTTATGAAATAATAACTTTTAATTCTTTTTTTAGTGAGACATTAGCGTTTGCCACGGAGCCTGTCATGGCCAGCTTGGCTAACATTTTGGGATACCTCGAAGACAGACTGCCTCAGAATCTTCCCAACTCAGTTCGGGAGTACACATTCCTTGACATTGAAATAAAATACGGCTTATTACAAGTAAGTGTCTTTTAAGTAGGATGTTTCATTTTAAATAATTGCTCAAACTGAAAATGGTTTAAATGTTTATTCTCATTGCAAACTTTTTTTTTAATTATTTAAACTTCAACAATACTTGTCACATAAGCAATGTTTTTTAACCCTCTCAGTTCAAAGCATAGAGTTTGAATAATTCCATTCTAAATATTACTAGCATTTATAGAGGTGACGTATGGTGTAATAGGTGTAGAATTCAAAGGCTGATTTTCTACTCGAGGGTTATAGGCCTACGGGGATGTGGGGGAATTTCAAATGTGTTTTAGCTAATATTCACACAAGTGTTGGAGAGTGACGTATAGAATATTGGAAGAAATATGGAGCTATATTATGCGCTTTCCTACGTCATATAAGCACTCTTTATTTGGAGAATTTTTCTAATGAAAGTGGTAAAAAAGCCACATAAATGAATACGTATGATTTATTTATCTCAAACAAACAAACTCAAAATATACAGGATGCATCAAAAATTCCTGATACATTTTAAAATTTAATTTAAGAAAAAAAAAAAAAAGAAGAAAAAGCTTACCAACAAGAGTGCAGTTTCTACTTTAATGTTTATTACGATGGAAATTTTTGTTTAGAAAAAAAGAAGAAAAAAATAGTTCCAAACTTTCCTGACAGATGGCGCTGTACCTTTAAAAAAAAAAAAAACATAAAAAATGCGAGGTAAGCAATTAGAGAACATTTATTTTGTGATATTCTTCACATTATTTGAATATGTGCGTCCTTTATAACTCGAAACACATTCAGGTAATAATGCAGTTCCATTTACGTGTTCGCTAGTATTGATTTAGGAAGGTACTGAATTACATAGCGAAATAATGCACTTTGTCATTTACATGTATCATACGAATCAAAAATCAAGAGCAGTAGGCCTGGGAACCGAAAGGCCTACGTAGGCGTAGTTAATATATGCGTAGTTAATATAGCAAGAAATGCTATATTAACTACGCATAGGGTCATTCAAGGAAAAAAAATTGAAAGTGTATTTTTATATGCTTAAACCACTCTTTGCAACATAATAAATATTTTAATTCAAATAGCAATCTCGTAGGCCACTTATTTGATTTTAAAATAAATTTTAAATTTGGTCAGAGACTTTTGGCCTGCGTTATACATTTGACGTAAAACAAAATATTCTTTAGTATATGTCAGGAGGCATTGAAAGAAATATAAAGAAATAAGCAAATATGCATATTTGTAAAAAATGCGTTGTAAGCCCACCTATTTTTTTTTTCTCCGCAGATAATCTATCAGCACAAAAACTAAATGGAAATAAACTTGGAATAAAAATATTGCCTTATAACACACGAAAAAAGAATCATAATTTTAAAATACAGTAAAATAAAATTAACAACCATGGACAAAAATGTAAAATACAACAGTTACAGATACAGTTGAGTCAACCAATGTATAAAAATTCAAATTCAAATATCCCTTAATCTAAATTAAATTAGCATTTGAAGTTAGTAAACACATAAACAGTTTTATTGATTACAATAGAAATAAAAAACAATAATATAAATAGAAACACATGTAAAATTGCTCCGGAAAACGCTAAAAACCCGGTTTCAGTTAGCATAAGAACAGTTTTACCAAATTTAGAGATTTTTTCTCGTTCAATAATAACTAATAATTTTCAAAAGTGATATATAATTTGCATTATAGACGATTAATGTTCGAAGTGATAAGAAGTGATAAGACTAAAGGATACATACAAACGGAACGCTTGCAATTTCGATGACGGAAATTTTGCAAGTTTTTTGCAAATACAGTCGGCAGCAAAAGTAACAGAGCACTAGCGAAAATTCCTATGTAAAAAAAATCACTTAATGCAGATTTGTTAAGTAAATCCTTGTCGAATCATGTTCTTACTCAGTCTAAGAACATGATTCGACAAGGATTTATTTAACAAAACAGTGTTAAGTGTTCTTTTTTCATACAGGAATTTTTGCTAGTGCTCGGATATTTTTGCTGCTGACTGCAGTAATACATTTGGAACGCCTGCAAACGGCTTTGCAACTGGAAGTGTTTCATTTGTATGTACCCCTAACGTTACAATTAAAAATTAGTGGTAGAAATTGAATAAAAAAGTCCCTGAATTTGACTAAACGGCATACGAAATTAATTGGCACACGAATTGTATTTCCTATCACTGTGAAGTTAGAGCGTTGTTATTTCGCTAGTAAGTAGCAGGTGTATCTATAAGTGTACCATCAACCGTAATTTCAGTCTGTTTGAAAGCGTATCGAAAAAAAAATATATGTCTTTTTTTTTTTTTTTTTTTTTTTTTGGACAGATGCGTAAATTTTTTCATCACCATATTTTTTTTTTAATTTGGTGAATCTGGGATCATATTGAGGAACTATTTACGACAGTTTTCAAAAGAATGATTAACTATGATTACAAGCATGTGTAATAAATCTTTTGTTACTGACGATTGCGATTTTGTGCTATCCATCTTGTGTTGTATATGCCTGTGGAGCTAGTTGGCATAGTTAGGCATGAGGCAATCTTCGCTTTCTGTAATAATAGTTCAAAAGCTCAAGAAATTCTACATGGTAAGGAACTTTTATCGTTTATAATCGTCCAAAGGTCCTATTTCCAAAGAGTGCGGTTAATTTAGGTAGACGATTATTGTAAATATGTAGAATTTCACCAGTGGCTGCTGTAGAATTCTTCCGCTGAGCCTGTTTTTCTAACGTGTTTTCCTCTTTGAGATGAAGCTTTCTTCTATTGTGATTTAAAAACACACAATAATCATTTATGAGCCTATCACAAATTAAAAAATGTATGCCAATTTACGTTACCTCTACGAAATTACCTGCTCGATCGATAATTTCATACACATGTTTGACAGCTTTGCACATCGATGTAAATTGTAGATACTAGGCGTCATTTATAGTGTCATGCGTACTTTACCATGCATTCATACATTCCTATGGGAAATCGTCTTTATTTCTTATTCCGTGATTCCTAATTGTGGTCTAGATGTTTTACTCTCTTAGCTGATAAACTGAAGGTGCCGCAAAAGAGTCATGTTCTGGACATGACTTCTTTCTGTTCTCAATGAAATGGTATTGACTGGTCATTCGGGTTTTCCTTACGTCATTCTCTCTGACTGATGAAACTGTGTTCTATCCAAACGCGACGACCCAGAAATTCAACAACAGATGACCAACGTAAGCCCAAAGTTAAATTGATAATGTACCATATTCTTGTTCAGAAACAATGCCTATAAGTAAGCAGAACAGCTATTTTGAATGTGCATAACATTATCAGGAATCGAGGTGAGCGAATTGGAAACTTACTGACAAAGGATGAATCTTTATAGAATTTAAGACCAATAGTATGGAACTTACTGACAAAGGGTGAATCACTACAGGATTTAAGACCCATACTATGAATGCTATGACTCTCAAGCCTGTGCTTTGATCCATGAGCATATGTAGTTTTTTCCTTCAAAATAGTCGCTATATTCTTCAAGGTTCTCAAAATACCTTACGTCAACCCTCACAGGCAAAACAATGTATGATTTATTTTTGAAAATATATCCACATCTTCAACGTAAAATGAAGTATCACTTTTACTGGGACTACTTCCATAAGAATTTTTCATTCAGATTCAAGATACCTCGTGATACGTGTGCTACGAGTGAGGAGCTAAACAATGAAATTAAGCATCCCTCATTAAATGATTATGCAAAATGTGTTCTGTTTTTGAATTAATTGCACACAAAAGAAGAATCCAGACGTTTTATAACTCTTTTAAGGAAACTGCTGCTTCTTCCCAAACTAAGGGCAGCAAAGTTCTGGGACTGGGTTTTGACTTTATGGCGTTTATTGATTCGCCTAAAAAACCCGTTCAAAATTTTTATTTCTACCGACAGCTTGGTGTCAACAACTTGAATATTCATAATTCGCGTGACAATATCATCACAAGTTATGTTTATTATGAGGGAGTTCCAAGTAAATATCTTGATGATATAATATCTTTTATAAAAACAAAGTAACATTTGTCCAATGAGAGGTCACTCTTACCTACCTTGCGATCGAAAATTTTGATTAATCAAGAGGAAATTAAAAAATATTGATAGGATTTATACTCCCAGCGAGTAGGGGAACATCTCCGGTTGTGGGCACAGTTTTGAATTTAGCTTATAACTTTTGATAGAATAGATATTATGCAAACATATGAATACCAATGGAAAGCTAGAACCATTATCTAACGTTTGAAGAAGTAACTGTATTGATTCCGTGAACTAGAAAAAAATTATTACCAATTTTGTAAAGTGATCATTTTTTGCCAAAGAAAATTTTGTACCCGGTTGTGGGCACACTTGAAAAAACCGCTAAAAATGGGAAATTAATAAGAAAAACCACCATAAATACAGAAAACAACAAAATTTATTCATTTTGTAAGGATTCAGTTGCCGAAATAATAACAGAAAAGGGCATTTTTCCAATTTTTTTCGTCATCTTCTTCATCCTTCAAATCAGAAGTGCAATGCTTGTAAATAAAATAATTTTCATGTATATTGGCACATTTCAAATGTACCAGACGATTATACTCGTTGCATTTGACTGAATTTTCTCTTGTTCGGCATGGTAGCAGGTGCTCCAAACAAATGATGCGGAAATCGACATCATCTCCTGATTGTGAATGTTTCTATTTTTAGCGCGCTTGGTCAGCAGTTTGACAGGTGACCCTTATTTTTCTAGGCTTCTGTATGCACACGGAAGCTGCGAGGAGGTCCATATTCTCGGTCAGTCGATTTTATGAAATTCGTATATACTAAGCAATCCTAAATGGCTTTAACTGTCGCCTTAAAATGCATTTCTTTTGGATCGATTGACTTTTCTGAGATTGACATGGCTAAAAAAGCCTAAAAAAGCCTAAAAATACATAAAACACTAATAAAATATGTTATGTTGTTTTAAACGACCATAGTTCATAATTTTTAAGTCAAAAGCACGTTTTAAATGAAAGAAACATGGGTGCTCACAACCGGTTACATGAAGATGCCTACAACCGGGAATGACAGACACTTTTATAATGACAGAAAAAACTATTTTCATTCGAAATTTTGACTTAATTCGATATTGCATTACAAAATATATTGAATATACTGCATGAATATATATTACACTCACATTTCATTTTTTAATTAATTCACTTCGATTTATTGCACATTGAAAAAATTCAGAAATTATTTTTGTGTTGCTTTTTGTTCAAAATTTTGTTTCGATTCTTGCACTATTTAAGCAAATGCGTCTATTCAAATCGGTGTTAGCGCCATAACTGCGTACTGTTACAATACATGTTTGACAGTACTCAAATCCACCATATTTAATTTTTGTTAAAAGATATGATGGGGTGCCCACAACCGAAGAATGCCCACAACTGCAGGTGTCCCCCTACATTAATATAATGGCAAACGCTTCCTAAGTAGCTGGATTCAAAGTGGTCATAATCAATTCCTCAATAATTCTTGTTTCTCAGCACTAGTTTCCCACTTATTACGTCAATAGTACTACGTCACTTTAATCAAGAAGCTTGCTTATCAAAGACAGAAAATTTTTTTTGACTTCTTCCTATCATTATTTTAAATGTTCGTTTAAAAATCCCGATACTATTGTAATGTCTGATTTTATTGGTGGATAAAATCTTCAATCATTTTTGTTTGAGAAAGCATAATGATTCCTATCCTCTCAAAATGCTCTCCACGAAATTATAACTGCAGACCAATCCTTTAATATGAATAAAATAAAAGAACTTAAATATCTAAACAGTTCATTTCTTAAGAAAAGATGCGCACCTTTTGGACGGAACTTTCTAAATGGATAACTCATTAAGAATTTTACCGACCACTGTAATTAAATGTAATTTAGTGTTTTTTATGTTTCTTCTACTTATACGATGCTGTATAAAGCGGTACATAAATAAAAAGATTGGAAGAAAAGCAATGATTTTTATGAATTACTGGAACACATGAAGCAAAAATAAATGTTAAGTGGAAAAAGGAGACATGCCCATAGTGCAGAAATGATCGCTATGGACATTTGTAGTATTGAATTTTGAATAAAATGTGGTATGTGTGATAGGGATAGCTATAAAAATACTGTGTAGTTTCTTGAGAATTTGAAATTCAAGCAAAATTGGTAAAAACAGTTTTTTGTGTCTCCTGTAAAATTTGGTTTTTGCGACATGTCTCGTTTCTGCAATCAATGATTCATCTGTGAATGCAATGTTTTTCAGTTATACAAAGAAAAGATCACTTTAAGATCAATACATCGCTAAGAAGTTTAAAAAAGAAAATTCTTATTTTTCCTAATACACATAAACAATGAACATAAAATATTAATACTCTCAAGCGGAAATTAACCCTTTGCACTCCGTCACCAATTCATTTGACAATTGAACTGAGCTTCACGTCAAGGAATTTCGGTTGATTGCATCCGATCACCATCCTCCTGTAGATAGAGGTCCTGCATCAGAGGAAATGTTGATTGGATATTTGAAACTCCGTGTCTCGAAACTCAGTCCAATTAACAAATCAAGTGATGACCGAGTCACCTCTCAAGTTCAAAGGTTTAATGAAACAATAAAACCTTAAATTTTGATTTTGAAAAACTTCAGTTTATTTCAATTTCACTTATATTATGTAATGGTGTCACAGTACCTTAATTCTAAATAAATTAATTTTTTTTTCTAAATAATAATAATAATAATAATGATTGAATTGACGTATACTAAATATTTTGAACATAATCATAAATATTAAATGACAATTATTATTATTTTATTTAAATTTAATTTAATTGTATGTACTTTGTCTCTTCTTCAGATTACAGAAGCTTTGACCTTCTTGCACTATTCCTGCAAGTTAATCCACCGCAATATATGCCCCCAGTCTATTGTCGTCAACAAAAGGGGAACATGGAAACTAGCAGGTCTGGAGTTTGCTGAGAGGTGTAACGAGTCGGACCTAATGGTAAATATTCCGGACGCAATTCGCTGTTAAAGATACAATATGAAAATAGATATTTATGAGAAATCTTGAAAAAATGTTTTAGAATAATTCTTTTTTTTTTTTTATTCATCACATTTATCATATTTTTATTTTTATTTTTAAAATTATTATATATTATTAAGATATATGTTTTTGTATTAATTTCATCGAAGTGAAAGCAATAACTCCTAACTTCATTTTTCTTGAACTAACATTATATATATATATATATATATATATATATATATATATAATGTTGGAAAGTTTTTACCACTTATTTTATTGAAAACTATCAAGTATAAAAAATACATTTAGTGGATTAATCTTATTGTTTTCATTTCACTTTTATTTTTAAATCATTATTTTTCTTTTCTATGCCACATGTGATAATATATTAAATAATTTGAAAAATTCAATACGATGCAAAACAATCGATAATTATTGTATTTGTGCAAGCTTACAAAAATTTAATAATCTTAAATTTTATAGAAATTTATTTTAAAATCAAAATGGTGAGGTACTTCTTTATGAATTTAAAACTTTGGTTGTACTTTTGTACAACATAT
Organism: Salticus scenicus; assembly: GCA_963930645.1. Classification (NCBI taxonomy): domain Eukaryota; kingdom Metazoa; phylum Arthropoda; class Arachnida; order Araneae; family Salticidae; genus Salticus; species Salticus scenicus. The sequence continues at coordinate 196,186,283 of OZ005652.1, forward strand.
ACTGCTGATCCAAAAGTCACAGAAAAAATAAAATTTATATTATTTTAAAAGTACTGACCATAGCGCTATAACAGTTTTTTTTTTTTTTTTAATGTGACAAAAGATTTATGGCTAAATTAGCTTAAAATTTCACCATCAAGGGGCGCTATAGTTGCAAAATTGCTTTTTTACAGTGGCGCAGTATATTCAACAACGGAATTAGGATCATAACTGTGATAGCCATCATTCATTACAATCGCCGTCTGATAGAAATTAGTCACGATATCAATCATGACATCAGTCAGATGTCATGTGACAGAAAATTTTCAAAGTTATGAAAGCAACGAAAATGGAAGAAAAATTATAGTAAATAAGAATTTTTGAAGATGAAAAATGTCATTTTGATGTCATTTTTTATCATTGTCAAAGGAAAAAAAAAAAAAAAAAAAAAAACTGCAAAAGCATGCTAATCAATCTGTTCTGTTCTCTCGAAGGAAACGTATCGAAGAACACATGAGAATTTTGGTGTGAAAGTTATAGAGATTTTAGTGCTACCGTTCGTAAACGTAGTGGCTCTTCACTGAAAGCTAGGTAAGAGTATTTGCAAACGCTGGTCGATAAAAGTGCATCTGAACCGCAAAAAGAACTTGCTGATTAATTAGGAGTGTCACAAAAATGGTTTTTAATCGTATACACGGAATGGAGCGGAGAAAAAAAAAAGCTAGGAAGATGAGTGCCAAACGCATTGGCTAAAGGTACACGAATAAGATTATTTTGAAGTACAGAATCTGTTCTATCGTAGTCTTCTAAACTATATGCTTGTCGCATGGCTAGGAAACTTGGCAACAGTTCAAACGGTTGATAGCGCCACCTGGTACAGATTTCTCAAAGTTTTTATTCAACTGTCACCAGTAATTTTAAGAAGTGATATATGATATATATAATCGATGTTCGTTCGATTCTATTCGCCTTTTATCTATATCAAATCTCACTTTAAAAAATTTTTGGTGGCTGTTGAATAAAAAAGTCGTGCAATCTGTACTAGGTGGCGCTGTCTACCGCTTGAACTGTTGCTAAGTTTCCGAGCCACGCGACAGGCATCTAGTTTAGGAGGCTATGGTTCTATAAGCAGCATGGAAAGTCTTTCTTCTGAAAAATCGATCTTGATATGAAAAATGAATATATCTATCATAATATAAAGATGTCTTATCAAGACCTCCCAAACACAACCCAGCCAGATTTCACATTTGGTATACATGAAAAGTATTCAAAGAAATGTACCTCTACGATCCACAGTCTTTGAGCAAACTGGCTACATATGAAATACTCAGGTCGCTGTATTGGACGAAAGAGATTCTATTCTATGGTCGCCATGATCAAGAAGTTTGAGCTCTTTGGATTTCTATTTATGAGGCCGTCGTAAGGAATTAGTCCGTCAAGACTTAGTTACTGCAGAAATTGGTTCAGTAGCTCGTTTTAATGCTGCACGTGCTTTGGTGGAAACCACGCTGCTTCAAAAGTATGCAGTCAGCTATTCCAAGGCACGAGCACCATGAACATACTTCTATCTAAACAAATGCAAATACTGGTGTTTGCATTTTCAATACATATCTTTCCCTAGCAACGGATGCGCCGTCATATTTCTTTTCGCATTTTTCTTGAAAGTTATTGGAAATGTATGGTACGGGCATTTATGTATTAAAAGCGAGAAATATTGCTGCGCAAAGTTTGAATGGTCCTTATGGGTCACTCTGTCTATTAAGATTTATTTTATGTTGTTCTAAAAGAAAGACTTTAATTAAGATATTGTTTAGAAAATGTATAAAAATAGACATAACCTGCACAAAAATATTTTTTTTTTCAATGGTATGCGATGATCTATTACAAAATGACGACTATTCGTATTTTTTCATTAGTTTTTCCACAAACATTTTTAATAACAATTTTCTATAGTATGTTCGCGCAATTAAGTGAAACATATTTTGTGAAAATAGTGATGTAAGAATCAGCGGAAAAGGTGGGTTTCCCGATACCCTGTATTTAACTTCACTAACTTTCAAGCGAAACAGTATATCAAAATAATATATGCATATATATTTAATATTAACGTAATATGAAAATTCATACACATTAGCATCCAAATGTGTATAATACTTTTATAAATATAATTCAACAAATTCAGTTTAAAATTGGTAGCTTTTTTAAAATCATACATAACTGTTTAATGCATCATATTTTGTCAAGATTATGATTACTTTTTTTTCTTCCAAATATTTCATTTATATCCTGCAAGTTTACACATGGAAATATGACATTCGTTAAGAATTTATAATGTTTGTTAAATTTCTGAAATCATGAATTGCTTCATTGCGTGTATGTAGATAAGGCACGCGTACAAACAAGTGTATAAAGGAAGATTTGTGAATAAACAGGGAAAAAGATTTGTAAACATTCATTAGTTATACAGTTTAGAAAGAGTGATTAATATTATATATTTACGTCACATTTTTACATTAGATTTCTTATGGTATTAACACTATTTTGAGATGTGTATTTAGCAAACACAGTTCTAATTAATGAAAAAAATTGGTATTATATAGAACCACAACAACAACAAGAAAAATCACCAAACTTTCCTTTCTTCGACTAAACAAATTTAATTAATATTAGACGCAATCATCATTTTATTAGAGTAACGTATACTAAAAAACATATATAAATAATAAGAAAATATCCATTTAACATTTACTTTATATCCCAAATTATTACTTACCCTTTATATCCCAAATTATTTTATTTTTGGAAAAATAGTTTGAAACTTTTTTATTATATTTCTTTATGCATGAGAATAATCTCATATTAACACTTTCGCGACCGCATGATTTTGAATTTTTGACAGTAAGGTTCGCCCGTGGGCGTTATTCTCATAAGTTACAATTTTTCAGAACAAAATTTTCTGTATTCGCATTTATATTAAAATGGATGTGCATTATAATTATACTCTCTCTAATCAAAGTATTTGTATCCATAGTATATTGATTGTACAAAAATAAATATTGTGTATATTTTTAAGAAACAAATAACATGCAAATTGCAAAAGAAACGCCCACTGGTAGAGTTTCAGATTTTCAAATGACGTGAATCTACGTCAGCGGTCGCGAAAGTGTTAAATTTAGAAAACTGTTACATTTTCCCCCCTTGTAAATGAAAGCTTAAACTATAGGGACATTGAAGTCCCAATGAAATTCTGTAGTAAATTTAGGATATATTGAGGAATTTTTTTATGGGACTTCAATGTCCCTATAGTTTAAGCTTTCATTTACAAGAAGGAAAAAAGTAACAGTTTTCTAAATTTAACACTTTCGCGACCGCTGACGTTAAGGTCATTATTATTATTTATTCGTTTCTCAATCCTTTGTATCCCACCGGGACTTTAAAGTCCCAATGAAATCCTGTAGTAAATTTAGGATATATTGAGGAATTTTTTTATTTGACTTTAAAGTCCCTGTGGGATACAAAGGATTGAGAAAAGAAAAAAAAACAATAATAATAACCTTAACAGTACGATTAAAATCAATATAATGTTTTTAATTTATCATGTACAAGCAGATTGTCTGTGTAAAATTAAGTAAACAGATTCATAATTTTTGTAATCACATTTAATTATTTTTTTTAATGGATGAAAGTTGCGGCATTATTTGAAAGAAGTTTTCAATTCTTTTTATATTGTAGTGCTAATTTTTTATACATTTATTTATTTTTATGAACATTTTGAAATTTTAATGTATTTTAAACATATTCGTATATATAATAAGTAATTTAACCAATTTTTAAAAATCAGGCACTATTTTTTAATCCAATTGATGCATTTAGATTACATGTTTAGCAGTATATTGTATATATATAATATATAACATTTTCTTAAATTCTTAATCTTTATCCATTTGGTGTTATATAAATGAAATTTTATTCAGTAAAACTCTGTGTTTTTTTATTTAATCCATTGCCGACCATAAAGCACTCAAAACACTGTTGCTAAATTTAAGGACCTTTTATTCAACTACCACCAATAATTTTAAGGAGTGTTATTTATATTTGTAATGGACAATTAACCTTCGATTCTATTAGCTAATCATTACAGCTAAAATTTAGTGGTGGATATTGAATAAAAATGTTCCTAAATTTGGTAACATTCACCAGAGGAGTGAAAATAAGTATAGGACCTGCAAAGGGTTAAGATGTTATTTAATCCAATTTTTATTTATGCACATTTATTTGTTATAACAAGAACGAAACTATGCATTGTTTTAAGTACCAATTGCATATACTGAGCGACCACTTTATTATGACCACTAGATGGATTTATCGAAATGAATTATTGTGTTACACTATTGAGGTAGTAGGGGAAAAAAATGATCTTCTGAGATGGTAGAGTATTCGAATTACTTGATAGGAGAAAATGTGAGGTGTCTATGAAGAGAAAGGGTGAATTAACGAACTTTTAACGTGGGGGTGATAGTAAGTGCTCAGGTATTGAAGCAAGTATTAGTGAATCAGTGGCATTTGTGAAATGTTCATAAGAAAGTGTTATGAAAGTGTGTCAAAAGAACTGACAGGCAGAAGACTACGTCTGAACGGACAAATTACAGTCGTCTCCGAATGGTTAAAGATTGCGCAGGATGAAACATTTTCCGAATTGTGGCAGAAAACTGAAGAGTAACAGCGCAGCAAATTGCATCAGATTATTAACATAGTTGCCAACTCTTGCGCGCCAATATAATATCAGAAAAATATATAAAAAAAAATTCATAATTTTTTTTTCGGTAGCCAAAAAGCGTAATTGTTGGCAACTACGATTTTAACTCTAAACAAATTATACGCTGTACTATTCTTTGTATGGTCTGTAGAAGCTGAAATCCAGTGCGAACAGTGCGGGTGGTCATAATGAAGTGTCCGCTCAGTGTATATGTATTAAAGTTTAACTTCAAATATACATAAAACGACATTTTTTAACTTGAATAAATATCACTAAATAATTAAAAACCACGTGCGAAATAACTATTTAAAAGAGTAAAATCCGCTGTAAAAGGCACGTTAAAAATATTTAAAATATTTTAAATATTTTTAACGTGCCTTTTACAGCGGATTTTACTCTTTTAAATTGAATAAATATGTTAACAGATAATGTATTATGATAAATAACCTCTGTAATTTTTAACCATTCTTAATTGATGAATAACATTGTTACTTCTGTTTTATCCCACATGACTTGACGCAGAGTCCAGTGCCTTGCCAACCGTTCACCTCGAAGCTGCCCAAGATGGGTCAGCCAGATCTTGATTTTACCGCCCCTGAAGTCCAGGCCACTTCCACATGTTCACCACTCAGTGACATGTTCTCTCTGGGCATGCTCATATGCGCCATTTTCAACGACGGACGCTCGCTCATTGATGCCAACCATTCGGCCACTAATTACAATAAGCAACTAGAACTGGTCAGTATCATATATAATTATATATCATATATCCTTTTTCATAATCTTTAGTTTTCTTTTCTACTAAGCAGTAACATGTCGAACCAAACAGACCTAGTATTTTGGGTATTCTAATATTAGTTAAAGTAAGATAAAGGTTATTGTAACCAGAGTTCCCAACTTTTATGATTTTTTCATGAGCATTTTTAGCTCCGCCTCTTTTTCATACCGGAAATTTCGAAAAATAATTTTCTTCTTATTTAATCTTGTCATATATTAGAGAGAAATAATCTACAAAATTTCTGGTGCAAAAAAGAAGGCGGTGCTAAAAATGCCCGTGAATAAATTATAAAAGTTGGGAACTCTGATTGTAACATGCATATACGACATTTGTTGCTGACCACATTTTTCAACACCACCATTTTATATAGTAAGCTCTCGATAATCCGATAAATAACTGGGTGGCTCAGAAAATACGAATACTACTAATTTTAAATTATGATTTTTAAATATACATCATAATTTATTGCCACAAAACAAGTTAACAAAAACCGTGAATTACCGGAATGTAAGTATATCGTAATAAACTTTATATAATCACATAAAAAATTATAAAAGATTGGTATTTAAAAATAATGTTGGAGAAAAATGACGGGCAATGGTAACTCTGTATATGCAACCATCTTCACTAACCTGGTAAACTATTGCTAACATGAAAATATTAGCTTTAGAGAACTAACACGAGCTGTAATTAAACTCATTAGATTTTTTGACTATACTTTTTACCATTCAGCAGCAAATGTAATAACATGTTAAGAAACTATTAATGCGACAACAGAAAGCTAAAAAAAAAGCATTACTCATTGAAAATGAGACGATAAAATTTGTATATCTTATTGTCTTGTTATTGTTTTTATTTTTGCTATATGAAATTTATATATATATATAACATGGGCACAGTGCTACTTTTTGAGAAATATACACAATATATAAAGTATATTTGTAGACACCAGTTTAATTCAATAGAAAATTTTAAGAAATATTGTGCATTAGGTCATTTTTTAGAGTTGACAAAAAATTTTGTCTCGCACTCACGCAATTACACAGACATTTTCTAAAAATAGTCAAAACATGTTCCGGACTTTACAGAATCTGTAAACTCATAAAAAACCGGAAAAAGGAATTAAAAATTTTCACCTTATGAATGAAGAATAAAATGCAAATACATACAACATTATCCAACCTGCCAACATCCTAATTAAGAATCGGAAGATTTTTAATACACGCTCCGTTTCCCACACCACTTTATTTTTAAAGTAATTATCAACAAATGTAGTTACGATTAAAAAAGTATAATATTACTCTAAAAAAAAAAAAAAAGGCGGGTATTAATAGTTGTCCGATTATTAATGGGATAATTGGCAAGTATGAATCATGCAGAAAAAGAATTTCGATCTTTCGTAGCTATCACTACTGAAAAGACCAAAAGACCTAATAGACGAACAGGCTTTGAGAGACCAACAATACTAACATCATATGAATTAAGTTATATATCAAAAGATTTGTAAATAATTGAAGCCAAATCTGTTCAAATAAACGTAATTATCAATTTAACTTAACGTGTCCTAATTAAAAAATAATTTTCCTTATATTTAAAATGAAAAAAAAAAAACTGTGTTCTACTTGTTTACTTTCAGTTTTTAAATATTAAATATTAATTTCATTGTTTATAATAATAATAAAAATAATAACAAAATAGAAATCAGACTTCCTTCTATATAATAGCATAATTTTACAAAAAAAAAAAAAAAAAAAAAAAAAAAAAAAATGAGGTATGAATATATTAACGTATATTTCTGCGTGCTACAGTATAGAAAAAATAATAGTATTTTTTAACAATAATTTTTTTTTTACTTTCCGAACACTATAGTGAGGAAAGTATTGTAATCATGTCAAAAATCCGAATTTGAGATTTTGATGTTTCTATACGTTTCGAGATCCCCTGAGTCCGTTTTCACTATTTTTACGATGATGTATGTATGTGTGTGAGTATGTATGTGTGTATGTGTGTGCGTGTATGTGTGTGAGTGAACACGCTAGCGTCTAAACGCTTTGCTCGAATGAGCTGTAAGTTGGTACGCATGTTGCAAGTCACCATAACACAAACCCTATTGATTTTGATGAATCTAGCACTTATAGTTTTTTTACAGGGACACAAAGAAAAATTCTTTATCATTATGGCCTATGGGAACAAAATCGTAAAAGTGCGATAGCATCTAAACGCCTTATTTAATTGAGCAAAAAATTTATACACATATTATAGGTCACAGATACTCAATTTGTATAGATTTTGGAGAATCTAGCACTTATAGTTTTTTACAGAGACACAAAGAAAAATTCTTTATCATTATGGCCTATGAGACCAAAATTTTAAAAGTGCGATAGCATCTAAACGCCTTATTCAATTGTGTTGAAAATTTATATGAATACTAGCAGACCCGGCCACGCGTTGCTGTGACTAAGTTATACGTTGAATTTTACGGCTGTAAACTATTTAGTACAGTCAAATTATTATTTACGAACAAAGACGAAAACGTTGTAGCCGATGTAAAAACACACAGGGTTGAGATTTGAAACTTAGGTCAAAATTTGGAAGCGATTGATAAAAATTTTCGTAGTGTTGATATTAAGCACAAATTAATTTTATTGTAGGGTCTTATAAATTTTAATGGAGAAGTGATATATATTATTTCTAATGCTACTTTGGATAAAATTGCTAAAATGACTAATATATAAATTAAATTCTATTATAATTCTATTAAAATAAAAGTATAAAAGAAACAGACGATTTTAAAATCAATTTTTATGGAGGAGTAAAATATAATATATGCTATAATGGATAATTTTACTATAAAATGACCTCATCATTTTAAATATTTTAAAGAGGGCAACAGCTGTAGTTATAAAAAGGAAAAGAATAAGGCTAAACCCGAAAAATAAGTAAATTTGATAAATATTTTAAAACTTTAAAATTGGAAATCTTATTGGACATTTAAAATAAATACATGTATCATTTTAAATAGAAAAAGATTTTGGAAAAGTTTAGTGTATTTTAACGAAATGATGAGAAGTTTTTGAGTATGTTAAAATTTTTATAGTAAATTCAAGTTAATAAAGATGGGAGACATTGAAGATTAAGATAAGAATAATTATAAGATTAAAAAAAAAAAAAAAAAAAAAAAACTTTTTATATACCATGCTTTTAAATTTTAATATACTAATTAAAAGGAAAATGATAAATATTCTATCATAGTTTGAAGTCAAATTTGTTTTCAAATGTCTAAATAAAATATCTGATGTAAGATACTAATATTTTGCAGCGGAATAGATTTCATTTCTGTCATCCTTGGCGAAAAAAAAAAAAAAAGAATATCGCCAAATTATCTGGCGAAAATATAATTCCTTTCAAAAATCATGGTTATTTTAACAACTTATATTAAAAGAGTAATGAATAATATGAAACAATATTTCGTACAATACATATTACATGTCATACATACGTACAATGAATAATACATATTACATTTCGTACAATGCATACATCTGGCATATATATTTTCGTGTTACGCTTTTGATCGCCAAATAATAATAATAATAATAATAATAAAAGCCAAGGGCGACAGAGTTTTGAAATTTAAAATTAAAATTTTGTCAATTTGACAGCAAAATAATTCAATCTAACACCCGCGATAACTAATACATATCTATACCCAAATATAAGGATTAAAATCGGGAAAGAAATTTCCTCGATTTTTAATAATTTCTTACAAAAAATCCAGTGGGCAATTAACATAGGAAATCTTTTTCTTGGCTGCACAGACGGTCAGTGAGTCACACTTCGCTTGCGTATAGAACTCATAGATATAGTATAGCATATATAGAATAGAGTGATCATTGGGGAGAAAAAAGTCATTCCTTTTCATTTGGGAAAAGACGACGTTTTTACCAAAATATGGCCGTCTTTCCCCGAGTGAATACACACGGAAATACATACTAATATTTTAGCAAATAAAATTTATGAATAATTTATTTGCTAAAGGGGAATGGAAGACTCCAGATACAGTTTCAAATTCATATTTCTTTCTTTCTTTTCTTTTCTTTTTTTTTTTTTTTTTTTCAATACCACTTAATGGCTGTTTCCAAAGCTTTTATTTATTTTATTTTTTTTTTCGGCATCAAAAATCTTTGTACGATAACATGGGGATGAAAGATCTATATATATTACTATATCTATGATAGAACTACATTAGCACTTCATCAATGTGTATAAAATCTTTAAATTGATTATGACGTCAATTTTCGTGAGATGCATAATTTAACTTTTTATAATTTTTTAACGTTCACGTTTCATTAAATGTATTTATTTTTATGTCGAAAGAAAATGAACTCGTATTTTTTTTTTTTGGCAACAATTAAATTAATGGAACTCACAGATATTTTGGAGCAACTTTAATAAAGGTCTGTAATTAACAAATAATTGCAATAAAACAATATTGTGACAATAAATTGATATAAAAACTATCCTATCTCTCAAGTTGGACCAAACGGCACACAGTGTGCAAAATTTCATTAAAATCGGTTCCTTAGTTTAGGAGTTTACCCCGGACAAACATCGTGACACGTAATTTATATATATATACAGATTAGAAATCCTGTTGCACTAGCTATAAGCATTTTGGTGAATCTAGCATTTATAGGTTTTTACAGGGACACAACGAAATATTCTTTATCATTATGATCTATGGGCTCAAAGTTCAGTAGCGTTAAATAAAACATCGTGTAATAAATATATGGAGAAAAATACTCAAACACTTTATTATGATTTTATCTCTTTTGTTTGTTTAATAACTCCTCTTTCTTTACTTTATCTACAAAACTGTTAATTACTCAATGCTCGGAAAGTCGAGTGGAGTCACTCTAGATTTTTAACAATAAAAATTGCTATACAAAATTATTGGTAGATAAAATAAAGGGCATTCGAGGACAGTATGAAAGCTGTTTAGAGTTTCAACCCCCCCCCCCTTTCCAAAAAAGAAAAAAAAAAAAAAGGGTGACTTGCCAGTAATTGACTACAAAACTACTTAAGCACAAAAAAATCTGCAAAACGATAATTAATGCGTCTAAATTCTCAATCTTTGATTAGTAAAATACACAACGGACCTCTAATGAAGTGATCTTCCAACAATATCCAACATCAATTAATATTTTAACCCTTTGAGGGGCTGTGATTTCCCTTCTACAAAACCTCGCCCCGGAAATATTTTTTGCAAAATTTAGCTTTTATAACCTAGAGGAAAAAAGTATAATTTCTTTCTTCACTTCTAAAATCCTTCAAAACTTCTATTAAAAACATCCTATAACTGTTTTTTAATTTTTTGTCGGTCCTATTTACTGTCACTCCTCTGATTAATGTTGCCAAATTTTAGAACTTTTTTATTCATTATCCGCCACTAAATTTGAACTGTAACAGTTCCTAATCATTTAGAAGGTTATTTGAGCACTATGCATACTAAATATCACGCCTCAAAATTATTAATCGAATAAAACAGTCCCTAAATTTGGCAACACTATTTAGAGAGTTTAAAAGCGTTAGGGCCTGCAAAAGGAAGAGAAGTGTCTGTCGGTGCCCTAGTGCTCATACTTCTGATTGCAGAGCTACAAAACTTGGCAGAGAAGTTCCTTGGAATCTTTAAAATCATCCTTTAAATCAATTAACATTTAAATCATCTTTAAAATCGTAGTTCTTAAATAATAGCAGATCCTCCTGTCGTCGATAAATACCCAGATAAAGTGCCCGGGAAGGAAGCAGGCAGTGGAAACCTGGACCCGATGCAGTGCGGGCGAAAAAGGAGTTGCCGTAGGCAGCGGGTACCCGAAGCGAGGTTTAGAGCGATTTCAGTGTAATTTTTTTTTTTTTTTTTTTTTTTTATAATTTGATATAAAAAATAAGTAGTGGTTCAGTTGTTTTGAAAATTCAGTTAAATATAGTGGCCAGCGAAGCGGGCGTAACATGCTAGTAGAAAAATACTTAAACGCACCCCATTATCAAGAAAACATTATATATACACTGATGGAAAAAAAATCCCAACACCAGGAAGGAGCTGTGTTAGATAAACGAAATTTGGTAGGCGTGTTTATACATCTGAAAGATGACGTCGATTCAAATTTCGATCTACGCGCATAAGTGTGGCGCTAGTAGCGACACTATGAACATGCAAATGAGGTTTGCTTTAAATAAGCGCTGTAACGTTCGTGATCGTTATTTACAGTTGAGATTTGACGTAGTGGGTTAGTGTTAGTCAAGGATGCCTCTAAGAAGACGAAGAAGCCATTATCAACAGCTCACTGAGTTTGAACGAGGTCGTGTAGTAGGGCTACGAGAAGATGGGTTTTCTTTCCGCGATATTGCAGAAACACTTGGCAGGAATGTATACACTGTGCATGAGTGTTGGCAGCAGTGGTCAAGGGAAGGTACTGCCTCAAGAAGACCGGGTTCCGGGCGGCCACGTGGCACTACTGAGAGGGAAGACCGCCGTTTTCGGCGTATGGCTGTGGCTAACCGTACTGCGTCTACAGCTGAAATTCGAGCTGCAGTTGGCACCACAGTGACACAACGAACTGTTGTTACAAATCGGTTACTTCAAGGACAGCTCCGAGCCAGACGCCCTGTAGCGTGCATTCCACTGACTCCAAACCACTGCCGTTTGCGACGTGAGTGGTGTCAAGCTAGAGCTCATTGGAAGACGGAGTGGAGATCTGTTGTGTTTTCTGATGAAAGCCGGTTCTGCCTTGGTCGCAGTGATAGCCGTGTGTTGGTTAGAAGGAGGCCAGGTGAACGCCTGCTAGCGACCTACCTGCGGCCTAGACACACAGGGCCTACTCCTGGAGTTATGGTTTGGGGAGCAATTTCGTATGACCGCAGGAGCACTCTCGTGGTTATCCCACGCACCCTGACTGCAAATTTGTACGTCAGTCTAGTGATACAACCTGTTGTGCTGCCATTCATGAACAGCATTCAAGGGGGTGTTTTCCAACAGGATAACGCTCGCCCTCATACCGCTGTTGTAACCCAACATGCTCTACAGAGTGCCGACATGTTGCCTTGGCCTGCTAGATCACCAGATCTTTCTCCAATCGAGCACGTATGGGACATCATTGGACGACAACTCCAGCGTCATCCACAACCAGCATTAACCGTCCCTGGATTGACCGCCCAAGTGCAACAGGCATGGAACTCCATCCCACAAACTGATATCCGACACCTGTACGACACAATGCATGCACGTTTGCATGCTTGCATTCAAAATTCTGGCGGTTACACCGGTTACTAATGTACCAACATTTCACATTTGAAATGGCTCTTCTCGCCAATGGCTTTACCTGTGATCTTGAAACTTTAATCAATTAAATATGTTACCTAGACAAATGTATTGCTGAAATTTCATTACTGTACAATAATTTTTTCTTGGTGTTGGGATTTTTTTTCCCATCAGTGTATAAAAAAGTATAACACAACAAAGTTGACTCTACTGTTCTTAATATAAACCTTTTTTTTTTTTTTTTTTTTTTATCCTTCGGCTTAACCGCTTAATCGAATTTAGGGTTAATGTTAGTGTAAATACTTACATAAGAATTAGAGCATAAGAATTTACTGTGTAATACACAGATATTATGGTGTTTATATACGCAAAATTTTATTTTTCATACAGTGCTAGCTTAATAATTTTATCAGGTTTTATTAAACACAACGAAAATTAGGGCAAACATGTTTGAGGACTGTGATAATATTTAAGCCTTTCCCGGTCCAATTTAATTTCACTTCTCTGATCAGTATTGCCAAATTTAGGAACTTTTCATTTAATATCAACCAATAAATTTTAAATTTAACGATTGCCTAATCACTTAAGGTTATTTATTCAATATTTATACACACTATCACTACTCAAGATTGTTGGTGTCAATAGAATAAAAGAATCCCTAAATTTCGTAACACGGTTTAGAGCTGTAGGGCCGGCAAAGGGTTAAAAGAAGAACTTTAAAAAGTTGATGTATAAGGAATAGTTAAAGGAAAACTGAACACCCCCTACAAAATGACAGAATTTTCCATAAGACCTAATACTTTTAACACAAACTGAAAAACATAATAAACAGCATTTCTTACGCAAAATTTTTGTGCTACTGGTAGAGGTGTTACTAATGCTGCTGTTAATGTTATTGCTTGAATTAAAAAAATTCTTTGTTATCATTTATGTTTTCTTGACACATTATAAATATTTTTCAGTACTTATATACATATATATATATATATATATATATATATATATATATTGCTTCAAAGTTACGTAGTGGAAAATTTAGTTATATATTAATTCATATTAGTTATTAAAGATTTTGGTGAACATTTTACCATATGTTACTCTAAATTCTCTTACTTTGTTACTACATTTATGCATTTATATATATATTACATTTATAACTAAAATCTCTATATCTGTGATTATATACCGGGTGTTCCGGAAGCCCCACACCGCACTCCTAACTTGAAAATGAGTCGGAATTTTGAAAAATGGCGAAACACATGCTCAATGAATACGAAAGGGACCTCTTTTAGTGAAAACAGTTTGGACCCGGGGGGAGGGGGAGGGCTAGGGGGTCACTGGGGATGGTAACTATAAAATTTAGAATAGGATGTTATATCTTGTGATACATCCCTGGCAACGCCTCTTCAAAACAATGAATTTGATATAAGTAGTTTCGCCCTACGATGATTATTAAAGGAGAACCATGAGTTTTTAGTCTTTTGAAATGTGGATTTTATACTTATGTATCCCCTTTAATAATCATTGCAGGACAAAACTATTTATATCAAATTCATTGTCTTGAAGAGACGTTTCCAGGGATGTATCACAAGATATCCTTTGCTCAAAAATGTTTGGGCCCGGACAAGTAAGTTGTAGGAGTGTCGCTAGGGAGGGCAACATTAAAATTTCAAACAGGAAAGTATGTCTTGTGATACATCCCTAGAAACGTCTTTTCAAGACAATGAATTTGATTTAAATAGTTTTGTCCTGCAATGATTATTAAAGGGGATACATAAGTATAAAATCCACATTTCAAAAGTCTAAAAACTCTGGTATCTCCTTAAATCGTAGGGCGAAACTATTTGTATCAAATTCACTGTTTTAAAGAGATGTTTCCAGAGATGTTTCAAGACATAACTTCCCATTTGAAATTTAAAAGTTGCCCTCCGTAGCTGCCCCCGTAGGTCCCCCAAGCCCAAACTTTTGTCACGAAAAGAGGTCCCTCTCGAATTCATTGAACATGTGTTTCACCATTTTTCACAATTCCGACTCATTTTCGAGTTAGGAGGGGGATGTGGGACTTTTGGAACACCCTGTATATATATTATCATACATTTGTCATTTGCCAAAATTAGGCTTAATCACTATTTTTATACCTTATGCACTTTCTTACTAGTTGCATTTGCGCTTATACAATGTGTATTATTTCTATTTCTATCATTCGGATAAAATGACATTTAATTCATTTTCTTTATTCATAAATAAGATGTAGTGATTTTTAGCAACAGTAAGCTTTATATCATTGAATCTTCAATGTTATTGAGTGGGATAAATTGACAAATTTAGTTAAACACATATTAATCCATTTTGGATATATATATATATAGTAAATTAATTTTTAAAACTCAGCAATAGCCAGAGTAACAGACGATTTAATGCCTCTGAATACCAAATAGACCAATGAAAATTAATTATATATATATATATATATATTACAGATTTACATTTCCTCCCCACTATTTCTATTTAAATTTATATCCCATCCCGCCGCCCAAAACATAAAATGTATATTTATTTTTTTACCAATAATCCATTAGTTATTAAAAAATCATGAAGTTTTTAAAATTGCAATCTGAGCAAATGTTCAAAAGCATTAAGTTTTCAAATCAAATCCGTTAATGTCACCTAGCGACGGCATCCTGACATTATAACTTTACTTTGCGTTTAATATCGCCTCCGATGCAGGTGTTTGTATAAAATAACTGACAGAAAACAACTTTTCTAGCCAGAGAACCATCAAAATCTCATTAACATCTCATCAATTTCTCACCAACGATTTTAATGCATGAGAACGCCAAGTAATTTAGTTATTTATATACATATTATGAATAAATCATTTCTTGTCAAATCTTATAGGTCAGTTTTTGTTTTTTATAAATAATGAGGTTTTTTTTTTTTTTATCAAGAAAATATTTTTAGCAATACATTCATTTAATAATTTGTATTTTAATGTAGAATAAATAAAATATTTTCAAAGAGGTAAATAAGATAATTAATAGTAAGAAATTTACTTGTTTGCTTATTTATTATTTTTGATGAGTTGGTAATTAAGTAGAGAATTTTGTTTATTTTGGATCATAACCTTGATTTATTTTATGATAAATTTGAAATTGGTGAAAAGAATGCATAAAAATAATACCGATTTTATTAAAGAATTACTTGAACCAACAAATTATTTTGTCTAAAATATTAACCACGTTGTCTACATTTCAATATTAATAATTTTTTGTCTGATTATATTGACTTTCCAAATGTACTTTATAACAAAAAAAAAAAAAAAAAAAATCGGAATATCTTGTTATGGTAATTTAAGTAAAGAAATAGTGTTATGATCTACTGTAAAGAAAAATCTTTTATTTATTTATTTATTTTGTACACCAGCAATATTTTACATTTAAACATTTAATCGCAAAGAAATTTGACTTTCGAAAGAAAGAAATAATTTTATCGATAATAAACTCTTATAATATAATGAATGGCAATTTTTCTTTTCATTTCTTTCCTTTCCTTTCCTTTCCTTTTCTTTTTTTTTTTTTTTTTTTTTTTTTTTTTTTTGTAATTTTCTTAATTTTTTTTTTTCCTATGCTTTTAAAATTGTAAATGGAATTCTTCGCGCTTTTTTATGTTATATAAACGTTATTATTAATACCGAGTCAAAAGAGGCCAAATAAAATTGTCGCTCTTGTTGTTATAAATGTGTGAAAATAGAAATATTATATGTTATTAAAATAGCAAGAAGAAAAGGTTGAATTATATATATATTACAAAATAATTAATCTCAAAAGTTTTGTAGTCCTTTAACTTGTTAGGAATGCGACTGCCGATAATTTACTAGTGTTTGTCAAGCTTTTTATTTTAGGCGGAACACTTGCGTTCTTACACAGTGAAATTTGGATACCAGAATTTTTTTATGGCCATTTTTCTTAAATACATATCAACAGGCATCAGAGATTAGTCAAATATTTCATTACCATATAAAATAAGTGGAATCAAAATTTCCCTTTGTGAGAACCTGCTTGTTACCACTGTTTACAAATAATAATATATTGTATAAATTATCTAGGATTTAATGTGTTGAAAATTACAATTGAAAACCTTTGGATTAATGTTTTAGGAAAGAATTTTAAGAAATTGGCAACTATGAATTATTGTTATGATTGGCCGGGCGATCACGACAAAATATATTTGTCGATAATATATTAAGTCTACCGGAAACTTCTGTCCATTTGAATTAAAATACCGGCATCGGAAATTTATTGTGGAGAATATTTAACGTATTCTTGTGTCGATAAGGTAATAATTGGTAAAGTATAAATATTGTTAAACAAAAATTTCCGGTGTCATTTTATTAATTCAAAAGGACAAAACTTTCCGGTAGACCTAATACTTACTTATAATGGTGTGCTAGGTAGTATATTAGCGGCGACCCGAGTGTCATACTCTATGTAATGTTTTGTGTAATAATGTAATCTTTTGAGTTGTGTTGCCAAATTTGATATCTTTAAATTCAGATGGGACACATATTTTGTTTAGTCATATTCGATGTATTACGTTAATTTCGAAAAATACAACATTTAATTTTTAATAACGGATAATGATGGAGAATAGAACCTTGTACTTTACGTCGTTTTTTTTAGGAGGTGTGTGTGTGGGGGGGGAGTAATAATGTACTGGGCCAGGTCTCGTCGAAGGGTTAAATGTCTAATTTTTAAGTGATTTTACTTAAATGGGAAATAATTAAAAAGAAAGTATAAATATTTTGTAATCATTTTAAACACCATTAATGACTTACACAGGGTTGCCACGGGCGACATTTTATAATCTT
Organism: Salticus scenicus; assembly: GCA_963930645.1. NCBI lineage: Eukaryota > Metazoa > Arthropoda > Arachnida > Araneae > Salticidae > Salticus > Salticus scenicus. The sequence goes on from OZ005652.1 coordinate 196,203,981, forward strand.
CTCGTACCCCTATTCTTGTAAAATAAAATATATAGTATATTTACGTCGGTAAAATGAAGATTTACCTGTATAAATATAATATAATTTTTTTTGCTTGGAAATAGTGATACGAAAAGAATAATAACAACAACAACAACAAAAGTCGCCTGTGGTAACCCTTCTTACATTATCCTGTTTGATGAATATCACTCTTGTTACTTCGTGCTGACTAGTTGTATCAGCTTTTGCTTTTGCAGTATATGAAGATATCTGGAGAAGATCGTAAAGACAACAGGTTGAGATCGTGTGCTCTGTACCAGTTAGAACACGCTCTTCAAGACTTGTTGGAAAGGGTGCCTCACAACTTAACTGAACCTCTGCAGGGTCTATTGCAAACAGATCCATGGAGACGGCCTAACGCACAGAATTTTTCTATGGTAAGTGAAGAAGAATTCATTTTTCTAATATTCAGTTGCTATACTTCTTTATGTTTCATTTCACTGGATACTCTCATTAAAAATATAATTAACATTTCAGAAATAAATTATTTTCATTTATAAAATTTCTAATTTTTTAAGTGCACAATTACAATATTCAACACAATTGCTTAATTAAAATGCAAAATAGTTTTGCCTAGGCACGTAATAGCTTTGTTCATATCAGCATCACAGATGCCAATATTTTAATTTATTCGGAAGTATTTTAAGCCCCGCCTTTATTTCGCACCATTTTATTTATAGAAAAATTTTCTTTAATATGTAACTTCGATAAAATAAGAAAAATTTTTCCTTAAAAAATAAGTAGTATGAAAAAAGGCGGAGCAAAAAATACTCCAGAATAAATTAAAATATCGGCATCTATGAAGCATGTCTTGGTGTAGCTGAAGCCTTAAACAAGATAATTTTATCACCAGGATTTTAAGCAGCTTGAAAAAAAAAATAAATGATTTGAATGAAATCTGATTGTTGTACTCTACAAAAGACTTAATTTCATTATCCATATTTATAATTCATTGGTATTCATTTCTCTAACATTCATTGGTTAGAGTTCCATATCGTATCATACGTATGCACCACGGTTTATTATACATATATATATAGATAATTACTTGGTAGTTTTTTATTGAAAACATCATACATTTATATTATATAAGGTTTGTGAATGGAAGAGAAACAACTAAATGGGGATCCACACTTACGGCAATTAAGGTGTTAAACAAAAATTTCAAGCCAATTAAGTTAAAATTAAATCTGTTTATGTATTTACGTGAGAGTTATTTGTGGTTGTTATCTTATAATCAACAGTTATATAATAGATTATTACATTTTACAATTTAAATTTTCAGCAAACAAAAGGACTAAATTCTAAACAAAAATAATAAAATAAAAAAGAAAGAAAGAAAGAAAAGAAAAGAAATCTATTCCGTAAAATTGTTAGTATCGCCTCTTTTTCCACACCATTTAATAATTAGAGTAATTTTCTTCAAATGTAATTGTGATTATATAAAAACAAAAACACTCTAAAAAAAGACTTGTGAGTAAAAAAAGGCGGGGCTAAAAAATGTGTGGAATATTAATTAGAATATTGGCAGGTATGCTCTACATAGGGATTTTATCCGATTACAGAGAAAAACTGACTGTTGACAGATTGAGACCTACTTTTATAGTAAATTTTTGTAGTTAGAAAACAGAAATTTTCTGTAAGAATGTTAAAGAGGTTTCCTGTTTTTTTAACAATTTTTTTTTTCTTCTTCTTCAGTGAATAGGAAAAGGACTTCTGAATATAAGAACAACTTTTGCTATTATAAGAATAGGTTTTAACGGATAAATAGATTACGTAATGATTTAGAGTAAAAACTGGTGTTGAATGGCAATAAATAAGAATTTTTAGGAAATCACCATGAATTGCAAAATCATGTAACAATTGTTTCGGAAAAAATTTGTAAAAACAACCATTAACCAGGAAAAGAAGGTATCAATGTAGTGCGTGCGGCATTGTTGTTCCATGCTCCGTGTGGCTATTTTAATTAATTTATTAATTTATTATTTAGGCTAGTGAAAAAACAGAGCATATTTATTTCGAAACTAAGTGATTATTGAGTGCATTTTGAATTAACAGAGCTTTTCATGCGATCCTTTGTTTAATTTTTAACGTGTAATATTGGCTTTTTCATACAATGTTTTGACATATATTTATTCGGAAATGAATTCGAATAATCTTTTTATCATTATTATTATTATTTATCTTGAAGTATAAATAATGGATAAGAAATAATCTGTTTCAACTTTTATTCTCAGCAATTTTTCTCCATTGCATTATTTCGCAGCAAGCCTTAATATCTCAGCATTATCGAATATAATCATTTATACAACTTTCTAAGATAAGATTTCATGCATTCATTCAAATCAATCAGATTATGTGTATCGGAAACAGTTTAGTATAATGTCATTATTTTATTACTTTTGGGAAATTCCTTATTTTTTTTATTTTTTATTTTTTTAGTTATTTATGGTTACGTTATTCAAGAACTGGAAATTTATTTATGTTTATTCATCAAATTTTTTTGCGAAAAACAAATTACTAAATTTTGTTTTATGATAATGATATGTTTTCATTCCATACAAATTAAATAAAATTACACAAAATAAGCGTAATTTTGTAACAAAATTACAAAAACTCAGTCTGATGTTTAACGAACATTCATCATAAAATTGATACTCAGTTAATTTTTTTTTTTTAAATACACTCTACAACAAAAAAAAAAAGCGACGCACCAAGAAGAAGTAATGCAAACTGGACACAAATTGACATGCATACAGGTTTCGATGGAAAATGCAAAATTTTAAAGTTTGGCTGATATCGAATGAGCATGTGACGCTGCAGCGCATCTTAACTGCGCAACTGGCAGAATATTAAAAATGAGAAATTTTGATTCCAGGTCATAAATTCTTCGATAATTTCATTCCGTCTACTCAGATAGACAGTAACTATGCCTCGCATACAAATGCGCAAACAATATGCGCAGATTACAGCATTTGAGAGAGGTGTGTAGTTGGGCTAAAAGAAACCAGTTGGTTTAATCTGCTAACTGTTTGACAATTGGATAGGAGCGATGCAACTATTAGATAATAAAATGGCAGAATGGGTGAACTATGGCCGAACACAGCGTCAGAGAGGAAGCGGTCGGCCTAGAGAGCGGACAGAATGTGAGAACCAATCAATCGTCAGAGCGGTACTCAAAGTCCCAAATTCATCATTATCGTAAATCCTACATGCAAATGGTATTTCAGCGACTTCATAAACCATTAATAGGCGGCTCAGAGAAATGGGGTTGAGCTCACGGAGCCCCTTATGCGGACTGCTATTAAACTTTGTATAACCGACAAGCACATTTGCCGTGATATCGGGATCTTTCGAACTGGAATGTCACTGAATGGAGTAGAATTGTCTTCAGTGATGAGTCCCACTCCCATTTGAGCCCCGATGACCAGCGAAGACGTCTCTGGGGACGCCCCGAGAAAAAAGCGTATTCCAACCCGACTGTCGCCAGCTATACAGCCCGACAACCAGGAGTTTGTCTGGAATGTCATTTTATTTCATAGCAGGATCTCTTTGGTTGTCATAGTGGCATTTTTACAGCACAGCGGTACGTAGACGACATTCTGCGTCCCGTTGTGTTTCCCTTCATATCATGCAGTCCTGACCGTATATTTCAACATCATAATGCTCGTCCGCGCACAGAGATAGTTTCTACTGCTTGTTTTCCTTCTTGCCTAACATTATTTTGGCCAGTAAAGTCACCGGATCTCTCTCCTACTGAGGACGTTTGGAGCATCATGAAAAGGGTCCTACAACTAGCTCTGGATTTTGTCAATCAAACGCACCGATTGGACAGAATTTGGCATGGTATCTCGTAGGAGCATATCTGCCAACTCTATCAATTAATGCTAAGCCGAAATTTGCTTACATAAAGGTCAGTAGTGGACCAATACGTTATTGACTTGTTGACTTTTGTGTGTCGTTTCTCTTGATTAAACCATCCAAATTTTCTGAAACTATAAACATTTGTTTTTCTTCGCATGTATTAGGTGTACCGGAAAGTTATGTCGTTTCGAATTAATAAAATGAAACCGGAAATTTTTGTTTAACAGTGTTTACATGGTACTTTACAAATAACCATCTTATTATGTTACCTAAGAATATCTTAAATTTTATCCAGGATAAATTTCCGATGTCAGTATTTTAATTCAAAACGACAGAACTTTCTGGTACACCTAGTACATCACATCCCCCAATTTTCGTCTCATTTGGAAAACGCCTTCTTGGTGCATCGATTTTTTTGTTATAGAGTATAGTTATCGAAAGATAAATTTCTTTTAACCATGTTAATTAAATAATTTCAAATTACTTTAACCAATTTATCTTTTTTTTTTTTTTTTTTTTTTTTTGAAATATTAATAATGACTACCATTTATACCTATGTTTTACCATTGCAGATAATTAATAGCTTTTATTGTATAGTTTTTATTTATATCTTTCAAAAAGTCAATAATACTATTGGTAGTAGTGCAGCTCATGCATAGATGGCACTATTTTAATTAATTTTGGAGTATTTTCAGCCTCACCTTTTTTTCATACCACTTATTTCTTAAGGATAATTTTTTCTTATTTTATCGAAGTTAGGTATTGGAAAAAAAATTCTATAAATAAAGTGGTGCGAAATAAAGGCGGGGCTGAAAATACTCCGGAAAAATTTAAAATAGTGGCATGTATGTTCATGCTGTTTAACTTCATAATCTTAGGCCAACATCCTAATTAATATTCCGTAGTCTTGTTAGTCCCGCCCTTTTTTTCACACCAATAAATTTTTAGAGTAATATTCTCCAAATGCAATTACGATTAAATAAGAGGAAAATTACTCTAAAAAGATACCGGTGTGAAAAAGAAGGCGGAGCTAACAATACTACGGAATATGAACCTTTTGCACTCGGCATATTTTCCTTAAGACACGTCTTTTGGCGTTCCTTTAAAACGTCACACGTATAGATTCCAACTTACTGCATTTTGGCTACCGAAATATTGTAATAATTTATTTTATTTTACTTCATTATTAATGAAAATGAATCTTTCTGTTAAAATTTTTCGGTAGCTGAAAGGTAGCCTATAGTTACACGTTTTAGAAAAATAACATTTCATTTGCAGAGGAACACCTTAAGGCGTGGCTGGATTTTTTAATATCCCCTCAGAAGGGACATACGAGCGATAGGTTATGTAACACATGGTCTCCATTTTGTCCTATAAAACTAGCTGTGATTTGTACTCTACTTAATTATATTTATACTAGTTGAAGTTTCTACTTCTTTAAATGATCGAATTATAAAAGCAATTGTTTCTTTTATGTTGTGTAAAATTAGCTCGTCACTATGTTTAATACAACATATTTATTCCGCATCGAATACGGATGATATCTTATTAGAATTATCTGAATGTATAAATAACAGATAAGAAACTGTAAATGTCATCTTTTTTTCTCAACAATTTTTCTACGCTTCATGTATTCTTATAAATCATTAATATCCTATTGTTATCAGATATAATAGTTTATATAACTTTCTGAGATAAGATTCCATACATTGTTCCAGTCCTATTGGATTATTTGTATCGGAAACAGTTTAATATAATGCTATTATTTTATTATCTTTTAGTAAGTTAGTTTATTTTTTCAGTTATTTAATGGCTAATTACTCCTGAACTGCAAACTGACTGATTATTTCTGATAGTTTAACAATCTGTTGAATTACTAAAACAAATTATTAAATTTTGATTTATGTAAGAAAATAAGACTTAATTTACGATTTCATTGCCTTTTAGTTAAAAAGAAAATTGAAAATAAGTGTGGTGTTTGAAAAAAAAAAATTGTTTACTATAACGTTGATTCACTAAGTATTTTTCTTACGTTACTAAAAGAAATTTTTTTATAGCCATTTTAAATTCGTTTGGTTAGTTTAGTATTATTTGAAAAATTAATAATGACTATCAATCATCCATAGATTTTATAATTATCGTGTTTTAATAGTATTTTATGCGTAGGTTTTTTTTTTCTTCTGATATATCTTTAAAAATTCCAATGCTATTCACAGTGCCCCATACCATACTATATTCTTCATAACCGATACTATGCAGTTAAACCCATGTGGTCTAATTTCATAATATTGGGTTTGTATAAAACATAATCTCCATTTTGCGATATAAATCTATTTGCAACTATATCTTAAAACATTGGGTTAATCAAACTATTGTTCCATTTTTATTATTTAAAATGTGTTCATAATTGTATTAAAATAATATATTTACTCAGACTAGAAATGACATGATACTTTTTATATTTATCTAAATCTATATAAATACTACATAAGAGGCTATATGAATGTCAACTTTTATTATGGAAATATTTTTTCACGATGCTCTTATCGTAGAAACCTTTAATATCCTATCATTATCAAATACAATCAGTTATATAACTTCCTGATATAAGATTCCGTACATTATTCCAATGTAATCGGAGTATTAGTATCGGAAAAAGTTTGGTAGAATATCATTATTTTACTACTTTTTTAGGAATTCAGTTTCTATCAGTTACTGGATGGCATGTAAGTCAAGAATTAATTATGATCGAGTTATTTAACAGTACTGAGTGTAATAAATCACTAAATTTTAATTAATATCAATAATACGAAATTATAGCACATTAACTAAACAAAAATATTAAAAATAACTGTACTGTTTAATTAATATTCAATATAAATTTGACTCAAAACTGAATTTTCATCTGTTATTAGAAGAAGACTTTCTTATAATCATATGAATAATAATTAAAAAAAAAAAAAAAAAAAAAAAAAAAAAAAAACTTTTTAAAAATTAATTTATCATTATTAATAAAACTACCAATTATTCATATGATATATATATATTTTTTTTAGCAGATGCTTATACTTAATTTTTATTTCTGATATAACTTTATAGAAGTCTGCAATACCGATTTTACAAAACATTTATGTGGTTTAACTTCAACGTATTAAGTTATGCATAGGTGCCAAGTCTCCCGTTTTTCAAGGGAGACTTCAAACCGTATAATTTTTATAGCTCTTTTACATAAGATTAATCGTCGGAAATATGTATAACATATTCCATATTAAAATACTGGTGTAAATTCTGATTTAAAAGTTAAACATGTTGGCAGCTCTGGGTTATGTAACACATAACTACTCTTCATTTTTCCGTAAAATACTAGTTGTAACTTTTGTTTAAAGAATTGTGTTTTTAAACCATTGTTTCTTTTTTTATCATGCAAAATTATCTCTGCGTCATATTTAATACGATATATTAGGTCTACGGGAAAGTTTTGTCCTTTTAAATTAATAAATTGACAAAGGAAATTTTTGTTTAGCAATATTTATATGATATTTTACCAATTTTCATGTTAAAAGCTAACCAAAGATATCTTAAATTTTAACTTGGATAAATTTCCGATGTCAGTATTTTAATTCAAAAGAACAGAAATTTCCAGTAGACCTAATACAGGGTGGTCCGAAAAACATGATAGAAAGTATTTTAAGTTCCTGATTTCAAATGTACTGATATATGTATAATTCTTCCATATTGTAATTGCACATATATTGACATTTAAGGTGAATGCTTGATTACCGGAAATAATGAATAACCAATATGGAATCACTGACCTTGGAAGAACGATTAATTATCGTAAGAATATTTTTTGAGGTGCCATTGAGGTACGGAAAATCCTCATCTCAGTGTCGTCTCACGACTGTATCCACAAAGGGTCACGGTGTGGTGTGCCATATCGTCGAAGCGGATGTGTGGTTCGATATTCATTGACGGTATGGTTACGGGAGTGAAGTATCGAGAGTTTGTAGAGCGTCACTTTGGTCCTGAAGCGGGCTGTCTCAACATGACGCGCCAGTACTAGTTCATGCAAGATGGGGCTCGTCCCCATAGAACTTCTGATGTCTTCCTGTGGCTTAAAACGACGTTTAGTGAGCGTTTGATTGCATTGGATGCAAAAAAATTTAAAGGGCCCGGGAATAGAGGGGTGCCCATACAGTCCGGGCCTAAATCCGTGCGACTTCTTCTTATGGGTTTACACCAAGGACAGAATCTATAGGAATCCTCTGATTCACTTGAGGGCCTGAAATCGACCATCAGAATTGAGATTGATGCATTTGATTCCGACACACTCCAGCGCTTTATGACAGAATTTCAGACCTGGCTTTATAGCACTATAGTCAGGGACGGTAGACATTTCGAGCACCTTGTATACTATTAAATGTCATTCATAGCATAAGGTTTCCTGTTCTTCCATATTTAATTTTTTCCACAACGATCGCTTACTTTCTATCATGTTTTTCGGACCACCCTGTTTTAACTCGGATTTGAATTTGGATGAAATATTTTACATTTATCTAAATGCATAAAAAGTAAATGAGAAAATACACGTATCAACTTTTACGCGAAACAATCTTCCTTCGCTGCCATTCGTTTGTAACAAGTCGTAAAATTCTATGATTTTCTACGATAAGATTCCACGCATTATTCCTATGCAATTGAATCATTTGTATCGGAAATAGATTAGTGCAATTACATTATTTTATTATTCCTTCTGATTAAATTAAATTTCATTTGATTGATTGTATGATGAATGATAATTAGAAATTTATAAATTTTATTCATGATTATTTAACAGATTTGTTGTGAAAGAAAATTTATACGTTTTAATCAATTGTTGCATATTAATTAAGCAACAATCAATAAATGCAACGCACAATGAATAATTATTTGTCTCCTTACAAATTTTTCATCGTTTATCTATAAAAGAATTTCTCCTAGTCATCTTAATCAATGGGAGATTAATGGTTTTTAATAATTACCGTTACTTGCAATATTAGTAAGTATATCCCTGTATCATTAATAATTTTATATTATTTAATTATTATTATACATTCTTGGTTGTTTACTATTTTTTCAGTACATGTTTTTAATTTCTGACACATTTTCAAACAATTCATGGTTTAATAATTTGTGTTGCTTCCGTTGATAGACTTTTAATTTCTAGTTGAGAAACATATTTTATTTCGTTTTCATTTTCTAATGATAAACTGGATAACTTATCGATCGAGTTTCCCTCACGAGATACTATTTATCATCATAGGTTCTAGACTTTTAAAAGTGCCGAACGGTCAATATTGTCGCACTTGGAGAGAACAAATCGATAGCGTCCAAAATTAATTCAAGTTTATGACGTCACTTTCGACAGATATTAATAACATATGGAATACGAGAACATTTTTTAATAATTGCAATAAAAAATTGGAAGACTTTCTTTTATGGCGAAATATTCATAGATGAGAGAAAAACGAAACTTCCAAAATATATTTGCAAGTAAACGCTGTAACTGTTTGATTTTTATAATTTATAAATGTTAAAATTTATATTATATGTAAGATACTTATACCTAAATCTTGAAAAGATAACCATAGATCATTGGATTTCTATTTAATTATTAGTGGCGTATTAATATAATTTACCTAACTTAAATTTTAGAGAACTTTCATATTTGAGAAATCTATATAATATTTCTCTAACGTGGACCTGCTACGATTAAATTTTGTCGAAATGACACGGTAGTGACGTAAAGTGCTATCTAATTGGTCAGCATAAACCCAAAACATAAATTCAGTTGCTAGAGATAAAGCGATTGTAAGCGCTTTCACTAGATTTCGGTCACAAAAATTTAATCTAATACATATGAAATGCACATTTTCTTAAAGAAATCGGAAAAAAAATTATCCTTTTGTGTTAAAATTATGCTGAAAATCTCACATTTATAAGTATATTTTGAAGTATTTAAAACCAGTTTGATCTGACATTTAATGGCGGCTATTCGGTAGGACGGTAGTGATACCATTTATGATATTCTTTTTAGATTTTTCATTCATTATAAATATAATTAACATTTTTCTTTTTTTTTTTTTTCTTTATTAATTTGGTAGATATGTTTATTATATATGGAATTTCTGTTATGTGTGGTGATATGATAATTTAATTTCGACAAAATTTAGGAAATAATTGACTTTTAATATACCAATATTTTTATTTAATTATAAGAATTTTTAACTTAGCAGCGAAAAGAATTAGTTTCTAAAATTGAAATTATAATGCAAGCGTCAAAAATTTAAATATCTTTTATTAAAAAAAAAAAAAAAAAAAAAAAAAAAAAAAAAAAGAAGAAGAAGAAAAGAAAAGAAAAAGAAAAAGAAAAAGAAAAAAAAAGGAAATAAACTGAAAATTTCCAGTGATTTTATTTATGAGATTTTTCTGGAAATCGTATTAGGCATAGCTGCCATTTTTTTTTAAGTTTATTCCAGAATGTTGTCAGCCCCGCCCTTTTTTCCCACCGTAATCTTTTTAGTTTTATGTGGAAGAAAATTTTTCTTCCATATAAAATACGGTGTGAAAAAAAGGACGTTACTAACATCATTCCGGAATAAATTGAAAAAACTCGGCAGCGATGGTATTAGGTATGGAGGTACTGTCACACAGAGATATCCTGCGCGAGTAAAGCTAGTGAAAAGTATTAAATTTAAAAGAAAAAATTAGATATCACGGTACATATAAACTATTTTTAGTCATGCAAAAAAACTAGGTGTCATTTCTTTCCTGTATTTGTAACTATTCTCTGCTACTCTAATCCATTATATTCATCTACTTTCAAGTTTTATCATATGTGATAAATATAATATTTAGTGGTATAATTCCTATTGCTCATGGAAAAATATACAGTTTAAAACACGGATGAGGAATAAATTAATTGCTAAATTACTTGTCCTTCAATAGGTAGTAAAATCACCTTTGAAAACAATGCAGGCAGGTACTCGGCGTGATATGCGGTTGATTTAGTGGTCCATGTGTCGCTTTGATAAATTCTGATACAAATTCAGTGACTACTGAATGAATTCTGCGACCTTAAAAGGCGAATGATGTTTCCGGTCAAACAAATCCTAAGCATTTTAGATTGGCGGAAGGTCCAATAAATTGGTTGTTCAATCAAGGATATTAACATCTAAATGCAGAGCTGCCAACCTAATCCGGCAAATTGTTTGTACCGCCCCTTTTTCTACACCAATATATTTTTAGAGTATTTGTTTTCTTAATTCATCGAAAATATATTTGAAGAGAATTACTCTAAAAATTAAGTGGTGTAGAAAAAGGGGCGGCACTAACAATTTGCTGGATCAGGTTGGCAGCTCTGTAAATGACACTCTTTAACAGCCGAACCGCATGTGGTACAGTGTTTCCCGGCTAGAAAACGGTATATTGCTAGGCAGATGCAACAGGCAATACCACTGGTTGCAAAATGTCATCAATGTATCTACAAGCGATGAGATGCTTCGTTGCATATCTATAGTTTACCGACTATTCTAGGAGATGACCGCAGACAGTCACATCAGCTGTAATGGCTGTGACTTAAAAAAAAAAAAAAAATTGATTTTATCGCTAAACCTGTCATCTCAACACACGTATACAATAGTGATCGTCGAATACTGAGCCCAATCTTCAGCAAATCGTCTGTTAATGGCTCTGCATGTTATCACTGGAATCCAACAAATTTTCAAAAAGAGCTGTGTTATTGATGGAGTAGTTGTTAGCGCAGACATAGTTTTTATCCTGATTGCACGATCCTCATGCACGTTAGTGGTCTGAAAACATACAAGTCCACTATGACGGCTGACTATGGGTTATGTAAGCAATCAGATCCAATATCGTGCGACTACCGTATAACTCCACGCAAATACCACATAATTTCGTCTAACACCAGACAAACATGATGGACCGGTTACAGTTAAGGTTTTGAAACCTGTTACCCGGTCTAGTTTACTCCTTAGTCTGTGGTTGAACATACTGTAGGTTTGTCTATTTGACCAATTGATCTCTCAGGGGTCTATGATGCGAGACATTTGAATGATCGAAAACTAATCATAACCCCACCGAGTACGTTTGCAAGACTTTTCTGTCTACTTGTCATGTATCGGAATTGTTAATGTAGTTGTAAATGCCCACCACTAAATGCACAACCCCTTTAAAATTCTATTTTATTCGCAGTTTATACTTATGTTGCATGCTTCAAAAATGCTTCTTAAAGCTGCATCTGCTTGTTAGACCATATGCACAAATCGAGGAACCAATTTGCATGTCATATTACTTAGTTATGGTTCGATTATTCTTTTGTGCATATTTATTTTTAAATGAGAATATAATATGCTTTGGCATGTACAGGGTTTAAAAATTTATATAAAATGAGCAACACAGAATAATTAGATGGTTCTAAATTTCTAAATAAGATTATTTTAGAACTAACCGTTTGTTGAGATTGCCCTACTTCCCAATAATGGTATATTCTACCGTAATTACTCTTTAATTTTATAAATAAGTTACTTATAAGTTGTTTTTATTGATCTCAAAATTCCATGAATATTTCTTAATTATTCAGTAAAAAATATCCTGAAAAAAAAAAAAAAATCTCAAGCGTTCATTATAATCGCATAAACATACTTAAAATAACTTTTTTCTTCTCTGTATCAAATATAGACATGTTAATCAAGTAATCAGTTTCTTAAGATGATGGAAACTAATGGCAAAATAATGATATAACGATAATACTGTGTAATGATGCAATAAATACAGTGTCTAAAAGGATATGTTAGTATGAATAAAATAAGATTTTGTCTAACAAAATTAGTCAAAAAAATGATATTAAAGAAATTTTTGAAGATCAGATGTCGTAATTTAGTATATATTAGTTTAATAATTACACTTTTAATGGAAACTATATATAATTTATGAGAGTTATAATGATAATAACAACAATAATAATTCTTTTTTTAATTCAACTTTTAGTCTTTAATTTTTATATTTTTAAGTTTTGATTTCATTACATTTTCAAAATTTTAAAAGGACGTTTTAAGTAAATCCGTCAGATTTGCATATAACTCATGTAATATAGTATATAATGCATTATCATATATAGTTTATAATGCATTATAGTGTTAATGCATTATAGTATATAATGCATTATATTATATATAATGCATTATAATATAGTATATATTATAATTTTTTATATACTGGCGTATTATTTAACTTTATAAATATTCAATATAACTAGTTCTATGAAAGAGAATGTAATTTATATTTAATTGTTTTAAGTTTGAAATATGTTTGTTTAAAACTAAATTCCTAAAATGCATTTTTTGAAATAATGAAACATATAAGTCCAACTCAAAAAAATTCCCTTTTGTCAAATAATAATATTGTATTAACTTAAAATCTGTCATATTTAAAGTACCTAAACCGAGAAAATATAATCTCGACTGCCATGAATATTAGAATGACTTGTACTTAAGGGTTAAAAAATAATAAGGTATTTATTAATGATATTCAGGTTGTTTAATAACAAGAAACATTTCGCATATTGTGATTAAAATATAATATATCTTTCTTTTTATATGTTTTATAGTTTGCTCTATTTGTTTTATTCATTTCGTTGTTTTCTTGCACAGAAAACAAGACAATTAATAAAAAAGAAAAAGCATGCTAATATATATATATATACTTAAAAACCTCGTTACAAATTACAATTAATTAAAATAAAACCTCTCTCTGAAGTTCTTCATAAGCTTTTCAGCTAGTGCCCTAGCTGTCCTAAGATCAACATAAAAATAGACTTTTAAAACATAACGCTCGTGAATAACGGAAATTATACATACGCAATACACCGGGAAACGATCGAAATGGCCATATCACACGGGAGCATATATACTCAACACAACATTATACGCAACATGTTCACTATGCTGAGCGAACGAGAAACTGGTCAGCTGTTCGTAGGGCTCCCCCCGAATTAATAGCGTGATGTATTCCCTTTACCAAAGGTATTCCAGGAAAAAATCCTGTTTATTCCTTCTATTGGTCAATTTTGATCAGCACGCTCAACATACTCAACTTTTTCTAAACGGTTTCGTAAAAGTTGATCAATCGAAAACTTGCTGTCCTTGAACAAAATCAGGCTGAGTATGTTGGGTGTAATACTGTGTTTAGTAAAATGCTGAACGAAAGTCTCTCGTGTGATATGACCAAAATTTTAGCAAATGATCGCAGTTGTAATTGTGTGGAACCCAACAGAAACATCGATGAGAAATGCAATTGTCTTTATCGCTCGAAGAATTAAAGGAAAGCCACATGAGTATGACGGAAATGTCTGAGCACCGAAGACAGGCACGGCCTTGGCAGAAACGCTTATGAAGAACTTGAAAGTAAGGTGAATTCTTTCATGTAAATGAAATATCATGCATTAAAATAGATACTTTTAAAATTAATTTCATAATTTTCCATGCAGTAAGCTTCTGTGTCATATATTTCAACCAAATTTAGTTAAGATGTGAGGATTCAATTTGGTGAACATTTCCCAAATTATCAGTTTAACCCTCTGTAACTCATGACCTTTAATATTTTTGTGTTTATTTGTTTCGTATTAATTGGAAAAAAATAAAATACACGTGTTTCAGGGGTTTTTTTTATTTCTCATAAATTTCGAAAAAACAAACAAAAACACCTACAGGCAACAAACACTTTTTAGCATAAAATCCTATAAAATGCGTGAAATTGGGTCAAACTCAATATTATACAATGAATTTGAAACACTTACCTCTTCACTGTTTCAATATAAAACACAAAACACACGAAAAACTATTTTTTATTATTTTTTGAATCAGAGCCGGTCCGCACTTGTCGTTAGTTACCCACTGTCGAGTAATGAACTTCAACTTACGACATACGGCGCCATCTAGTTGTGTTTCTAGATACTAGATTCTCTAACTGTGAGTGTATACGACAGGCTACAGTGCGTGATTACGTTGTAGAACCGATTCTTTGAATTTGAACCACGATCGAACGGTATGTTGCCTACAGTCTACAGTATGGTACAGAGGGTTAATAAATATTTCAGTTTCTTGCAAACTTCTAGGAAACATAATGAAAGATGTGTGAAAGAAAGAACATTATTTGAAGTGTTTTCGCCAAGTAATATCTTAAAAAAAATTCAGCGCCAACCAATTCGATAAACTGCATTCACTCCACCAATTTGAAGACATGTACAAACCTATTTGTATTCTGAAACACCAGTTTCAAATTTTATTTAATTTTTTTAATATTTTTTCAATCAATAGTGTGGATATTCAGAATTAAAATGCAAAGCTTTTGCAAAATAATTATTTCTTATTAATGATAAATATAAATTACAAATTCATTTTTGAATTGTCTTTATTCGATTTTTAATAAATAAATCTCTTATTTCATGAATATTCTTCGGACCGCGGTAGCCCAGACGGTAGAGTACCGAGCTTGTAATTGGAAGATTGCAGCTTCGATACTCGATCCGACGAAAGACCGTCATGAACAATAATGGTGGCTAGTGCACGTAAAAATCCAAAATATCCGCAATGTCCTCCATGTTCCAATCCAAGTTATACCTCTGTAAGGTCACTGAAGCAGGGAAACCGCCCCTCCGTGGAGGATCAAAATTGTGATGGTGTCTCTCTGAATCAGCCTTAGAGGTGCTTTCCAGATCATTTCCAGTTACCCATAGCGCAGTACTAATGCGACGTTAAACCCAACCAATCAACCAACCATGATTATTCTTCAGTGAAGTTGCTAGTTTGATTTTGTGGCAGGTATTCTAACTCAGTATTAGAAATTCATTTGTATCCATTTTTATTTTTTCCAGGTTATGATTGGACATCTTAATTATTGCGTTGTGATATCCAAATATTGTATTTTATAACAGATAGAGAGTATTAAAATATGCAGATTTATCAACATCGTCGCATTAATGTAGAACATAACAATATTTTTAATGGAATTTTCAATAGTTAATTTTAAAAACACTTTTATATCATTTTTAATTTTACGCGATAGGAAAGAAATAAATTATACAGAAAGTGTTGGAAGTTTCAGCATTATCACTATTGTTATGTTTATACACAGATTATCGATATCATTTTTCAACTTCTGCGGGATTTAATTCAGTTTAATGTGCAAAAAATAACCGTGGAGCCACACTCTAAACCCCAAAGAAAACACATTTGTTTTAAAGACATATTTTTAAAATAAACCTTAATGTTTACATAAATGTCATTGGTCAATGTTTTCTAAGAGAAAATTCTAAGAAAAAAAGTCCACATACGTGCATACCCAGAAATATTTAAAAGAATTACAGAAAACGCTTCTCATGAAGCTATGTATGTTTATTTGACAAATTTCTTCTGAAGATTTACACTCATGCTTGTGAAAATTGCAACACCATGAAAGAATTGTCAGAAATTAATGAAATGTATTCCACATATTACTGATAGTGGTACAAATAAGCAATCACATGTACATGACAAAAAAAAAAAAAAAAAAAAAAAAAGAACGTCTGAAATCAGTATTTTGTGTGATGAGAGCCTGTACACGTCGTGGCATTGGATCATACAGTTTCTGAATGTAATCCTGCGGAATAGCATTCCAGTTGACTTCGACTTGACGCCAAAGTTCAATCTTACTGTGCGCCCCACCAGTTGTACGAGAGAGTCACCGACCAATGAAATCCTAGACATGCTCGATGGGCGACATATCCGGGGAATAAGCAGGCCATGGAAGAAGCGAAACCTGTTGTGCTCTGAAGAAGGCTTGTGTAGTCTGAGAAACATGTACACGGCCATTATCCTGCTGAAATACAGCACCCGGAATACGTCGAAGAATAGGAAAGACCTCTGGTTCCAAAATTTCCCTTATGTAGTCATCACTGTTGAAGTTGCCGGAATAGCCGGAATTCACTAGATGCCGGAATTCACTAGATGGGATCCACAATTATACCCAATAGCTTCCCACACCATGATGCTAGGCGTTTGTGCATTATGACGCTGGAACACACTGTGGGAGCAGACGTTCCCTTCTGTAACTTCTGATGCGTACTCTTCCATCATTGTACTCCAGATTGTAGCAAAATTCATCGGAGAAAACAATCTGTGTCCAATGGTCACACCACGTGCTGTGTTGCTGAGTCTATTGAAGTCAGAGGCGTCTGTGATTCAGCGAGAGGTGAATCCTGCGTAGCCCCTGCACCCTTGCACGCATTTCATGCTGCAGCAAACGGCGACGAACTGTGGAGCTAGACAACAAAACACCTGTAGCTGTGCTCCAACGTTGTACTAACACACAAGAGGACGCTGTACGGTCCGTCACAGCCATGCGGATGAGGTGTCTGTCGTCTCGTGATGTTGTTCTATTGCGTGTCCCAATGCCAGGTTTTCGGCTTGTTTGGTACTCCTTTGTCCATTTCTTCCAAACACGCATCACCGTTGTGGCATTATACTGCGTGCGGTCTGCGATTTCTCGATACGAAAATCTACCCTCTCGCATACTAAAGATGCGGGCTCGTGCGAACTCCGTTAGTTGTTGGTATGGCACTCCACTTTTGGCGAGGCATATTGACCACCAATGAAACGTTTACCGCAGACAAAGGACGATAAACAGATTTCAACGCGCCTGTATAGTCCTTTATATACCTGGAACAATCGACTGATAAGGAGTCGGTTCTTGTTGCACACATGCGCAATCGCTTTGTAATTCTAAATATTATAAAAAATTTCCGGGGACAGTTTTTGCAATTTTGAATCATTTGCATGCCTTACCTCATTTTACATTTCCTGTAAGTTTGGTTCAATTTCCATAATCCCTTCATGGCGTTGCAATTTTTACAAACACATACTGTGCATAAAAAAAAAAAAAAAAAAAAAAAAAAAGTGAAAATGAAAATGAAAATGAAAATGAAAATGAAAATTTCCTTTTTCTGGCTGTTTATCGCTTTTTGGCAAAGCAATGAAATTTCAAGCAAAACAATTTTTTAATAAGTTTTTATTAAGGAAAACTTTTTTCTACATTCTTGATACTAAGTAAGCTTATTTTAACCCTCTAACCACTTTTGAAAGGGCAATATTGTAATGTTATTTTCACAGCACAGAATTTTTATGTACTGAACTAATGTTTATTTCAACTTGAGATTAAAATTGTAACCCTGTATATAATACACTATCTACGAATAAGTATTTGGACAGTTTCGAATTTAGCCGTTTTGTCAAATATATAGAAAAGTTCTTTGGGAATCATCTTGAAACTTTTGTAGAGTAAAGAACATGTTACTTTGGCAGATATGCACGATACCTGATATATTTTAGCAAAAAAATGCGTCTTGAAGAGGAAAAGGGGACCAGTAAAAAAATAAACAAAAGTCAGAATGTTTTGGATCACCCTGTAAATAGTAATGCATTAAATCCGTTTTGGTTGTAGCATGTGATTATCAGGACTTTTCTCATTATCTGTTTAACATTTTATGAGGCTACCACATATATTCATGGAGGTATAACAGTATTTTTTTTATTGTAAAAGACTGAAGCTAGCGACAAAAATTGCCCACTTTAGAAGTATGGACGCACATTTTGGCCGTAAACTCTCTATGGAGCACAACCCAAACATATTACATAAATGTAAGCACTTCCACGGTCACACAGACACGTTGGGAATATCTTCCTAGGTCTACTGTTACATACGCTTTCACACACCAGGAGTCCATTGCTTCAATGATATCTCAGGGCTTTATAGTTCGAATTTAGGGCCTTTCCCTCGCTGTCTTCACTTTATGCCTTCCCTGTACTATTACCCACCAAGCAATTTAGTTCTGCTCTGTATAATCACTTTCCATTGTAATCAATTTCCGTTTGGTTGTCTCGCTCAGAAACATATATATGGTAAGTCAGTGGCGTCTCATGAATGCCGTTTTAAGATATCTCTGTACGAATGGCTAGAGTACAATTTAACTAAACATTTGTTCTTTTTTACTTTCTTCTAGACACATAAGAACAAAGCGTTGGATTCGAGAAAATTTTCGATCTCCGGTTTTCGATATATTTACACGTTTTCTGATGTCCTGAACGAAAATGAAAGCTAGCACTTTCAGCATTAGCTTTCATTTATCAATTAGAAAACTAATGTCTTTAGAATTAACTTTCTAAATGATAAAATGGTGAGGTGATTCCTGAAAGAGAAAAGAAAAATATCCAGGTGCGTCTTTTTTGTTCCTAGGACAAAATTTTGTATAAAATATTTGTAATAGTAATAGTCAACCAGAAATTATTTTTATACATATGTAGGGACATCGCTTAAGGCAAGTGAAATTTTCAATATTGGTACCTTTGAAAGAACTAGTTAATATTTTTAATATAAGTGGTTGAACCATAGATCTGTGATAATTTGAAGCAAAGTTACCGATTTTTTGCACATTTAACAAAATAAAAAATAAATAAAATAAACATTTCTTACGATATCTTCTGTTTAGAATAAAATTGTCTTTCTTTCGACATTGAATCTAAAATTTTTCTGTGATAAAAATCATCTGCATTTATCATGGAGAATGATTTTGATAAATAGTAATTTTAACAAATACTATGTTCTGCGTACATTTGTATAGGAAAATATAGCTGAATGTTTCGGGGTGGCCTTAATATACTAATTTTGGTTGATTTTCTAATTACGAAAAACAACATAGTTATGACCTGGGTTTAAATTGCCATTACTTTTATTTAGCATTTTGCTAAAAGATATTGGATTATGCTAAAATAGGTTGATAAGAATTTCGCTAAAAAGTTAAAATCGTTTATTTCATAAAATATTTCTATATAATAATGTTTAACATTTATTCATATATTTGCAAGAAAAAATTATGAAAGAAACCTTTAAAAATAATCAGAAATTGTTATTTAGCTAGTATATTTGGATTTCATTTATATTTTTAATTTTTGAAGTATAATTTAAATGCAGAAATGTTCAAAAGTATTTCAAAATTCAAAATTTGCTTCATAGAAACCTTCTTAGCATAAGTATTATGAATCGACCCTTACTCATTACTCCCATTTTAAATTGCCTTTTTATTTTGCGCATGTGACACAGCTGCCTTTTTTTCTATTGTTGAAATTGATTTCACTGATTCATGTTTCTTAAATCACAAATGCAGGTATTTGGCTAAAATTATCAGTGAACAAAAGCAATAAAAAACAAAACTGTGGGTAACCAAGTTAAGAAAAAGAAATCAGCAAATCAACACTGTCCAAAGAATTGAGTTAACTTTCGACAAAGCTGTAATACTGCTTGTTATTTTAGCTAAAATGATAAAAAAAAACTTTTTTGACAGGTTAAACCCTGGTTATGACGACGTTTTAACATTTAATAAGAAAAATTACTTTTTCATGATAACGGACTATATTTGGCCACACATATGAATACAGCCTACAATGTGATTTAAAAGACGTCACTGGTGATATGTCAATCTTTACTCATTAATTAATAAGTCGTTATTAGCTATTGAAATTTAATTTTCACTTTTGTTACCTAGTGATTATCTGCAGTAATCGATGACTAAAATTAAGCGAAAAGTTTTGAACAACAGAGCTTTGCTCATAACGCTTTGCTTAGCTAATTGTGTTAATGTACGTTCTATGAATGTCCAGACATTTATACATATCGTTGATATTTAGATATCGGTCACAAAAGGTATCCAAAAAACTGTTAAATTAATCAGTTTATTTTATTCGAAAAGAAAAAAACCGACAGTAACTCTAAACTTTAGCAAAGGTCTCATTATTTATATATATAGTATATATGTATATAAATCACAATACAGATTACAAATTATATATTATAAACTATATATAATATATGCACTCATGTCCATAAATTAAGGATAATGCTAGCTGCGGCAACTAAAGGTTCAGAAGCAAAATAAATATGACTTATTCATAAAGCCCAATTATTAAATAAAAGGTCAAGAACAAAAAAAGGTGTTTTATGAAGGATACCATTTATAAAAATTACGATTTTTGCTCCCTGGAGCAATTGCAATAACTATTCGGTTCTGGCACTGAGCGGCTTACAAAACGCTTGCGAACAATTTTCTTTCTTTGCTACCATTCCTTATGTAGGGGAGAGTGGGGTAGAATGGACCAATTTTGGCAATTTTAGGTGTTTACTCACAAAGTAATAATTTCTCGCTATTGAAAATATGTGTGCCTGTATGTTGGGTCTTATGTGGCACTCAATGAAAAGTAATTATTATGTTTACTTTTTTTAATATAAACTTTTTAATAAAAATTGACAAAATGGACCATTGTACCTCAACCACGGGGTACAATGGTCCATGACATGGTGTACTATGAACCACTGGTCAAATTTAAAAAGCATACAACTAAAATATGTTTTTTAATAGTATAAAATGTAGAATATATTATATTTGTTTATTTATATCTTCGATTTATACAAATAATGTAAATTAATGAACATTAAAATTCGAAAATGATACGCCAAACAATTTTTGTGTCACTGAAAATCTGCTGTTTTCTTGTGAAGTTGTAGGGTCTGCAAAACTCATCATTACAATAGCTTGAAATTTTGAAAGAGATATAGCAGCACTCTCAGGAAAAAATTTAGAGATCTTAATTAAGTTTTCGTTGCATGAATCTCACAAAAACAGGTTCTTTTATAGACATTCTTTTTATAGAACAGATTATTTTTATTGAAATCTTTTATTTCTGTGATTAATCCAACAAAATGTAAAACCGTCTTTTTCGTCAAATTTATTTGCATTATTATTTTTTAATTGCATTATTTAGTTTGTTAAAGCTCTATGATATTTGTAAAAATATAAGATTACAAAAGTAACTGAATGGTTATTAAAATAATAATAATAAAATGAAAACTCAAAGTAAATTGCTTTCTTATTAATCTTTGAAGACATAATAGATCTAATTAAGGTTAACTCTGAAATTTTATGTATAATTTATAGCTAACACTTCAAAAATGCAGATTTCGTAAATCAATATGACAGAGAACTGAGGTAAGTATGCAATGGTCCATTGTATCCCGTATCATAAAAGTATCTTAGTGGTCCATTGTACCCCTTCTGGACCTCTGACAGTAAATGATTAACATAAAATAAAAAATCCTCTTAAAAAATATTTTAATGAGATTAAATATAATAATAGATGACCTTAGTTCTTTATTGTGCTAAATAGCCTGTTCCAGATCATTATTCCTGAAAGACGAAAAGAAAAAATATTTACTTTTGGCTACCGTAAACTAAACTTCACGAATAAAATGGCTAAATTGTTAGCTAGGCTTGAAGTTGCTGGCTAAGTTTTATCACTGCAATGTTGCTATCTGTGTACCAAAATACGAACCATAAAAATAAATAAATAAATAAATTATAGGGAGTGGTCCATTGTACCCCACTCTTCCCTACTTAGATAAAATATATAGGCTACCTTAAATAAAATATATAGGCCGACGTATCGCCTCCATTGTTTTGCTTCAGAAGAGGTCAGCATTTCCGTTTGGCGTCCTTATCGCTTTCTTGTGATTTTAAGAAATCTTGATCTGTAGCTACCATCGGACAACAAAAGCAATGAGCAACAATAATATTCCTAACAACACATTGTTTTCACATTACATTATCAGGATATCCTGTGGATGTATTAGGAATAAGATGCGTTATTAGGGCTGTTTCTGTTTCGTATACAAAATGTCGCCAAAACTCAAATACACAGTAATAAAAGGTTTTCTTAAATCGATTTATCAATATTAGTATAAATAATATGATTTAAATGACCCATTTTTCTGTATTTTTAGATTAACACGTGTCAGAAACACAAAGGAAAATATAAATAAATATAAGTAATGTTGTTTTATTCTTCTCAAATTATCGTATGGAAATCTGAACATTTTATGTTTTTTTCTTGTGCGATTATAGCAGCTTATCGTGAAACAAATCTCATATCGTACTTTATTTAGCTAAAAGTATGAAATATAATAAAAGGAGTACTCTAAAGTTGCACAAGACTATAAAAGTAATGACTGCCTTTTATTTATCGATGAAACACGCTAGGTACATGTGGCAACCCAGGCAACAAAATGCCTGATGCACCAGCTCGTATATATAGGAGCCTTACCCCCACTCCTTTCTTGCACTTCGTCATTGTGACATCATATCGACGTCCTCTGATGGCTTCCTATAATTTACATATTATTCTTGAAGATATGTGTTACAACTAGCGTTCCCAATTTTTATAATTTATTCACGAGCATTTTAGCCCGCCTATTTTTAATACCGGAAATTTTGAAAAATGATTTTCTTCTTATTTAATCGTCGTCACATGTTAAAGAGAAATAATCTACAAAATTTTTGGTGCGAAAAGAAGGCGGGGCTAAAATTGCTCGTGAATAAATTATAAAAGTTGAGAACTCTGGTTGTAACATAGTTTTTCGTTACAATTTAACTATAGGCTCGTGATCAATCAATTATATCCAGATTATATACAATCAAAATCCTGGAACAATAATAGAAAAACAGATGATAAAGTCTATTTATTAATATATTCCAACATATTATTTGTAGTGACAAGATACCATGTTTATATAAAATTAAATCATTAACTGATTGTGCATAAGATTCTCAGGGATGTGCTATAAAAGGGGTGGCAAAATTTTTAGAGAGGCAAAATTTTTAAATGTCTTTCGAAGTCAAGAGCTTTACGGCAAAAATGTGGGGAGAACAAAGCGTGCGCACGGTTTTGACAGCCAAAGCTGGTAGCGCAGCGAAACCCTTTCGTCAAATAATCGCCAAACATAATCCTTTGTTCGAGAATTGAAGCGCGTGTAAACTTTTACATTTTGAGAGACGGTTTCAATAATATTAACACTATTGTTGGCGTGATTCATTAGAGCCAAAAGGATGAGGTGATTTATGATTATTACGAAACAAGAAATGGAATAAATATTTCTACATTGCGCAATTTTAAAAAACGGTTTCATCAGATAAAATTCTGCAATCCGAACAAACATTTTTATTAATAATTGTAAACAATTTAATTTGCTGTATTTAATCTGGAAATTCTAAGTTTCTATTTAATTTTAAATGATAACTTATTAATAAAGTGCTATATTTACATTATAAATAACTGGATTTTTAATATCTATATTTCATTTAAAACTTTAAAATGAATGAAATTTACATTTTTGAAAGATATATTTTGAAAAGGTTTTCATAATTAAATTATACTAAAATTAATCCATTTCTACTATGAATTGAAATGCAAATTACTTTAGTATTTGCAATTGTAATTTGGAAGAAAATTAAATTCTGAAAAAAAAAAAAAAAAAAATCTGATGAAAAATGAAAGAATTTAATTATTACGGTTTTAAAGGAAATATTTTGAAAATGAATGTATGTGTGGAAACTTCTCCACATGTTTGGAAATCCTACAGGTGAAATTTTTTCATTAAAGTTTAATTTCTGTGTGATTCTGAATTATCCTTAATTTATGGACATGAGTATAAATTAAAAGCAATAATGGAAAAATAACTACATTAATTTTACACCGCAAAACTATTTTAGGCATTTTTTTCTTTTTTTCTTTACTTTTTACTTTTTCTTTCTTTCTTTCTTTCTTTCTTTCTTCCTTTTTTTTTTTTTTTTTTTTTTTCTTTTATAAAAGAGTCTAATGTTTTATTTTTCGGAGCAGAGCTTAAAAAATTTAATTTAATAAAGTCTCTTTCAACAGATAAACTGTACAAAGTAAAAAAAAAAAAAAAAGAAAAAAAAATGCTTAAACAAATAAGTTTGTTGTTTCTTTCAGAAAATTAAGAAATTTTTACTTAAGTAATACTTTTATTAAATTTATAAAACATTTTATCGAATTTTTTACTCTTTTCTTTCAAAATTAATTATAGCTTTTTTTTTTTTTTTTTCCTTTTCTTTATTTTATTTTCTTTTTCTTGCGTGTGATTTGATATTCAAACTTTTCATAAGTAGAAAAAAAAAAAAAAAAAGTTAAGTTTTTTTTTTTTTTTTTTTTTTTTCCCTGACATTTTCTTAAAAAATGTTGCATCACATTTTATGAAATATGATTATATCGTAGATTTAATAAAGATTAACTTTGAACTGTGTATTAGTAAATAAATTGAGATCGCGTTTTTTTTTTTTTTTTTCCTTTTGAAAAGTTACCTTTATTAAACGCATTTTTTTAAGTATATTTTTCAAAGATCTTAAATCGTTTAAATGTATTTAAAAATTATTTATTTTCTGTGTCATTTAATAAACGTTATACATTTTATTCAGTTGCAAAAATTTACCAAACAAAAATATGATTATTCAAATCATGTTAGTCATTTGCACAGTTATTCTTTATTACAATTTTCACTTTTATTTCTTAGAACTATTTTAACTTCATTATTTTAATCATATAAGTATTTTAGTTTATCTTCTTCAACTATGGGAATCAGCCAATAGGTTTGCTATTCAAGTTGGTTGATGTGAAGTGTTAAGTTCGAACTCAGACTGCGACTGCCTGTTTAGTTGTTTGCACTTTTTACATTGTTTCCTCCCAAATTCGTATGGATACGGGTTGGGATCCTTTAAAAAGACGTTCCCATTCTATTCAGGCCAAGATTTCTTAAGTTAATTATCGGCCTTAAAAACTCTGCACCAATATCCTGCACTGTATTTAGGTACCACGACAAAAAATGTTATTAGACATAAGCTATGCGGACATAAACTCATTTTAAAATACATTTCATTATACAGGTGTCCAAGAAATCTTTACCTGAGTGTTATTACATGTATTTAATAAAGAAGCATCAATAAACTGGCGTTGTAAAAATATTACTTACAAACTTTGAATAAACACCATAAAATGCAATAAACTCGCAACAATTGTTTCGGGTCGAAAAAACACACGACCCTTCATTAGGCGAATAAAGTAAGCACGTTTGACTGCAGCACTCGTGCTTACTTTATTCGCCTGATGAAGGGTCGTGTGTTTTTTCGACCCGAAACAATTGTTGCGAGTTTATTGCATTTTATGGTGTTTATTCAAAGTTTGTAAGTAATATGTTATTACATGTAGTGTATTTCAGATACGCACGATTCGCTCAATAAAGAATAAGAGATGGACAGATCATGATAAACTACAAAATACTTGATATAACACACCTGGATTTTTACTTTCTTCTATCTTCAATAGAAGAAAGTATTGGATTCGTAAAAATTTTCGATTTCGGGTTTTTGATGGATTTACACGTTTTGAGAGATGTAGAACACGATTTTACCATTTTTAGAAAATGTCTGTCTGTCTGTCTGTGTGACAAAATTTTGTGGCAACTGTATCTCTGGAACTACTGCACAGAATTTCATACAAATTGGTATGTAGTTGCACCTTGACATAAATTAGTGTCTATCAACTTTTGGTAAAAATCGTCTTACAGGTTGCGTTGCCATCCCGCTTTTTCTAAATTTTCAACAGGGTGATAAAGGCAAAAATTTTCAAGATGGGTATCTTTCGAAATGTCTCGTCAGTACCTTTAAAACGAATGCTTGAACTATAAATCTGTGATAATTTAAAACAAAGTTATCGATTTTTTTTACTTTTTACGAAAAAAAAACTTAGAAAAAAAAAATCTTTTTTTTTTTTTTTCTCTCCCCTTAATTTTATCAAACTCCCACGGTTTCCGTGTTCTGACAAACTTAAACTAATTTTTGCTTTTTCCCCTAATTTTGTCAGTCCTACGGTTTCCGTGTCTTGACAAACTTTAACATATTTTTGCATTTTTCCCCAAATTTTGTCAAAGTTCCACGGTTTGACAAACTTTGACAAAATTTTGGGTAAAATGTGAAAATTATTCTAAATTTGTCAAAACACGGAAACCGTGGGACTTTCACAAAATTGGGGGGAAAATGCAAAAATTTGTTTAAGTTTGTCAGAACACGGAAACCGTGGGAGTTTGATAGAATTAAGGGGAGAGGAAAAAAAAAAAAAAAAGTGGAACTTTGACAAAATTTTGGGTAAAATGTGAAAATTTGTTAAAGTCCCACTTTTCTTTTTCCTCTCCCCTTAATTCTATCAAACTCCCACGGTTTCCGTGTTTTGACAAACTTAGAATAATTTTCATATTTTACCCAAAATTTTGTCAAAGTCCCACTTTTTTTTTTTTTTTTTTTTTTTTTTTTTTAATTATTGTTGCTGAGTGAATTTGTATAGGAAAAGATAGAAGAAAGTCATGTGGTGGCCACAACATACTAGTTTACTTTGAACATGTAACAGACAAGGTGTACACGTCAAAAGTGAACGACACAGTGACACTGAAGCGCAGGATAACTGATGTCATTGCTTTCAGCCTTCAAGTAATGTTGACCAACCATGGATTAATGGCTGAATATGCTCCACACAGCGAAAGGATCTTATATGGAAATTAACTAATAGTGTAATAAAAACATGATTATATCTGGATTTAGTATTAAAAATATTTATTTATCTGTCATATATTATGTTTTATAATATTGTCTCACCAGGGACATCTTGGACGTCCTGCTATTGAATTATACGTTAAGTCTTTTCTGATTAACCATAAAATTTAACGATGTGTACTGTATGGTTTCCTAGATGTTTTATTAATAAAAGCGAAGTAATGTCTGTCTGTCAGCTGTCTACAGAAAAAACTACCTCATTTACAGGCATGGCATTTGGCACACAGATAGTCTCTAATATCTCCGTGTGAACCTCGAAGCCGGATTTTCAAATTCTTAATTAGGAAGAAAGTTATGAATAAAAACGTATTAGCGTATTTAACTCTTTTTCTTTATACCCGAACCCGACCCAAATCCCGAATATAAATGAAAATGAATAATTCATCTGAAAATCATACAAAATATTTTTAAATTATAATAGAAATCGGAAAATCATTTTAAAAGGAATTAAAAATGTTATTACTAATACAGTAAGTTAAAAATTTTAAAATATAAAAAATTGATTATTAATAATTTTTATAACAATTTACAGTCGCCAGCAAAATTATTGACGCAGACACCAATATTTTTTATATTTTGATTTTTTAGTTTGATCCTAATTTTTATCATCCATTTACTTTTTCTTAAACAACATAAAGATATGATCATGACTCAACAAATATTTACTTAATAAAACAGTATTAGGTGCACATTTCTTAAATAGGAATTATTGCTAGCGCTTCAATAATTTTGCTGTCAACTGCATGTGTGATGTGTATAGTAAGTATCATCTAAATCTACATACATATATTTCAATAACTTCTTAAAAACGTCTGCATCAACAGTTTAAGTTCACAGTCTATTTCAAAAAGATGTGAGTAATCAAAATAAATGAATCATACATCTGATTATTCTCGGAGAGGGAGCCTGCTTTTCACAACTTTTATTCTAAATAACAAAAATAGTATTTGGTGTTTTTTGTTAATTGTTTTAGTGCAATAGGCATATTTTTTTTTATATAATAATTTGGGTAGGCATATATTCGTTATGGGTATATATAGCAAAAAATTTTTTTGCTTATTAAGGTAACATTTTTTTTTTTTTTTTTTTTTTTAATATGTTCTCAAGTCGACCCGACTCGTTGAAAAGTGAACCCGATCCACAGTAAAAAAAATTCAGTCAACCCGACGCGCACGAAAATTAAATCAGTCAACTCGATCCTCAAGAGAAAAAATTGAGTCGACCCGACCCGATACAGGACGCTAGTTCCCATCATTCTAAGAAACTAAAATGGGCGGTATATTAACACTTTCGCGACCGCATGTTTTTGTCTTTTTGACAGTAAAGTACGGCTGTGGGCGTTATTCCCCTAAGTTACAATATTTCAGAACAAATCTTTCTTTATTCCCATCTATATTACAAATAGATATAAATTATCATTATACTCGTTCTAATCAAAGTATTTGTAACCATAGTATACTGATTGTACAAATTTGAATATTGTGTACATTCTTAAGAAATAAATGGCATACAGATTGCAAAAGAAACACCCACTGGCGGAGTTGCAGTTTTTCAAATGATATGTATCTAAGTTAGCGGTCTCGAAAGTGTTAATAAGATCAAAGTCGAGTTTTATCTGCTAGAAGATGACGCTTATTCCACTGCGGGTCATTTCCTAGGAGAGTGTTAGTAGTATCTTTTATAATAAAAATTACACAATGTATCATAATAAATGTAGTCTGGAAGAATACGTTCATATGAGAGAAATAATTTTTATGAGTTGATATTAAATTGCATAAAATATGTGGGAGTGAGACAGTTTATTAAACATCATATTTAAAGATTATGGAAAATGGATGATGGTGAAAATATGATTACATAAAATTTGAAATGAAATAACGATTATAAAGAGTTAATAAAGATTTTTATATTTGTTAGAAATTATATAGTTTGTTCAATTAATATTTACATGTTTTCAATTTAAAAATATTATGAATAAGATATTACAAATACAAATTTAAGTAAGGTGCAGAACTAACTCAAAAATTATAAAAACTTGTACTAATACATTTATTTCTACCGAAAAGTTCTTTATAGAGGTTTTCCCTTTACATATACTTTTCCCTAAATTTGTATCTCTTTTTCGTTATTTATATTTTATTTAAGTGCGTGTAAACAAAAATAAACTCCCAAATCTCTATTTTCTTTTATAGATAAAATATTTTATGGACCCAGCTGTCCATGCATTGCAGTATTTAGACGTCATACAGATGAAAGACACTACACACAAATCGCATTTCTACCACAGCCTTAAAGGAGCTTTAGCTAGTATTCCTAAGGTAAGAGATTCACTTCCTTTTCACTTATTTCTTCAGAAGTCATTCTCACGTGTCTTTCTCTGGGAATATCAAGTATCCTTAAAGTTCTATTCCAGAGACGAAGTACAGACAAAATAAAAGTAGTAAAGAGACATCCTGGAATCGGATTTTATTGATTTTTAGATACATTTGCTCTCTACTAGATTTTACTTGAAATTTACTTGACGTAGATAAAAAGTAGGAAAAAAAAAGAAGACTTTTCAGATAATATTTTTAAAGTTTCATTTTCTAAGCACAATATTTTTACTATATATACAATTTGAGTGGAAAACGTTTTTATTTATATTAAAAAGTATATCTATATATTAATTTGAAACATGTTTTTGCCTGTCTCCACTATATTGAGAGAACTACTCGGTGTAAAAGTTTGGTTGAGGTGTCTAAAGAAAGGTCTTGGTCTGTAGATGTGCTATGAGAAGAGAAAAATAAAAAAAAGTCGAACGCTTTCCCACCCGGGGGGGAAACCGTTTCTGCCCCGGCGGAAACGGGTGGAAAAACGTTTCTTCCCACCCGTTTGGGTTAAAAACCCGTTTGCGAGCTTAACTAAGCTTCAAATTACTTCACGGTGAAGAAATTGTACATATGGGGACTAGAGTCGAATACTAAAAAATCAATATCTGCGAATTTGGAACTTTCGATTTTAAAGGGGGGAAAAAAGGGAAAAGTAGATTTGGAAGGCAGGGGAAAGGGGTGAAATTAGTTTGAGAGGGAAATCCGTTCTAGACCCACACATGTAGCACCTCATTTTAAAGGTCTTGAAATTTCATGTCGATTGGGGATGTTTGTATACAGCATAGTGCGACCCCTGGTGGTGAAAAATGGAACTAAGTGATTTTGCTGTAGACCATATCATGTTACACCTTATTTTAAAGGTCTTGGTATTTCC
Organism: Salticus scenicus; assembly: GCA_963930645.1. Taxonomy (NCBI): domain Eukaryota; kingdom Metazoa; phylum Arthropoda; class Arachnida; order Araneae; family Salticidae; genus Salticus; species Salticus scenicus. The sequence goes on from OZ005652.1 coordinate 196,234,720, forward strand.
TGACGGTTGGTGATCTTCGTACAGAACACACTGTGCCCTCTGGTGGTGGAAAGTGCAACTAAAGGATTTTGCAGTTGACACCACCATGTGGCACTTTATTTGAAAGGTCTTGGAAATTCAAGGCGACTGTTGATAGAGGTCTTGAAATTTCATGCTGACTGGGGATGTTTGTATACAATATAGTGCGCCCCCTGGTGGTTAAAAATGGAACTAGGTGATTTTGCAGTAGACCCTATCATGTTACAACTTATTTTAAAGGTCTTGATATTTCCTGACCGTTGGTGTTTATGTATAGAATACGCTGCGCCCGCTGGCGGTGGAAAGTGTAACTAAAGGATTTTGCAGTTGACACCACCATGTGACACCTTATTTGAAAGGTCTTGGAAATTCAAGGCGATTGATGATGTTCGTGTACAACATACTGCGCTCCCTGGTGGAGGAAAGTGGATTTTGCAGCTTGTGCGTAACATGCCTGCTATACGGTGCCACAGCCACGGGCAGCAGTAACACGAGTCAGAGGTTTGTTCGGTTCAAGGTTAATTTTTGAGAATTTTTCCATGTTATTAGCGGCCTGCATATACGTGCCGCAGGCACTGGGTCACGAACCCGAGTTCCGTTCTGTTTGAGGTAATTTTTTTTTGTTACAGATGATTATTTATTTTGTGATGTTTTTATTTAAAAATAGAAATTCAAAGAAAATCGAGTTAAAGATATAAAACCATACAAATTTAAGGCTCATTTAAGGTTATTATCAAAGTCCCGGGCAAAGCCGGGCGGGTTCGTTCGGTTCCAGGTTAATTTTTGGGAATTTTTTTTATGTTGTTAGCGGCCCGCGTATGCACTGCCGCAGGCACCGGGGTCACAAGGCAGAGTTTCGTTCGGATCGAGATAATTATTTTTTGTTACAGCTGTTTATTTTTTTTCGCAATGCTTTTATTTAAAAATAGAATTTCAAACAAATTCGAGTTAAAGATATAAAATCTAACAAATTTAAGGTTCATTTAAGGTTATTATCACGGGCCCAGGCATTGCCGGGCTGGTTCGTTCGGTTCCCGGTTAATTTTTGGGAATTTTTTTATGTTGTTAGCGCCGTGTATGCGCTGCTGCAAGTACCGAGGTCACAAGGCAGAGTTTCGTTCGGATCGAAGTAATTGTTTTGTTACAGATGATTATTTTTTTCGTGATGCTTTCATATAAAAACAGAAAATCAAACAAAATCGAGTAAATGTATAAAATAATACAAATTTAAAGTTCATTTAAGGTATCATGGACCCGGGCAACGCCGGACGGGTCAGCTAACATATAGTCTCAGTATTAAACGAAATAGAAAATAAAAGATAGCATCTGTTTATTTGAAGTCAGTTTGACGTCACATTGAAGAAAGAAGATCACTTTGTAGAAAGTGATGTCATACATAGTATTTCGATTTATAAGCATTTTTCCGACTTTCTTTTTTTAAGTGAAATGTCGTAAATTATATTAGATATTTTAACATGAAATACATTTAAATAATGATGCGACGGTTTTTGAAACATTACGGTCAATAAAGTGATCGTCGAATTTGACGGGTTCCAGCTAGTAATTTATTATTTGAAATAATAATTTGTACATTTTTTAAAAATTTACCTCATTTAAAAAATAAATAAACTGTGGTGTTTAAAATAAGACTTTTTTTTTTGTGTGTGTTTGTGTGTGTGTATTTGCATTCTATATTATTTTATTGATTTTTTTTTTTTTTTTTTTTTTTTTTTTTTCAGATAAAGTCGATATGCAAATGAAAGGGATAGTACATCACGCATTTTATTCAGGGCACTTTCAGTGTTGCGAAATGGAGAAGTTGTCGCCTTTTTTTGCTACCGCTATTTTTATACAATAATCCCTATCCAATTTAATCAAGACACATTACTATAAAAACACAATCAAGACTTTTGTATGAAAATAGTGGTAGCAAAAAAAGCCACAGGTGGAAATTTCTAAAGGTGGAAATTTCTTAAGGTGGAAATAAAGGTGGAAATTTCTTATCCCTAAAAGCATCCTGAAAAAAAAAATGATGTACGTCCCCTGCAAAAAATACGGAAATGCAACAATTTTAATTCACATGCGTGGTTTAAAAATAAGCTAAATCGTATAACAAATAAGCTCTTATAAATTAATATATTTTTTTCTTTTTTTTCTTTTTAAGTTTTAGACAGTTCTAAAGCCACTTAAAAAAGAAAAAAAAAATTAATTTGCATGATTTTTTTTTTTTTTTTTTTTTTTTTTTTTTTTTAAATCTTGGTTATTACATTATTTATCACGAAAAAAGGGAGGATTTAATAATGTTTTTCATTATAGAAGATAAAAATTAAAATGAAATTCGGCAGGTAAATTTATCTTTAACATCTTCGAAATTTGACTACCGTAAATTTCATGAAATATAGAATAAGTATCGTAAATTTCGGCGTATAATTCGGAGGTAAGATATGTCATTTCTCCACTAGAAATTTTTTGAAAGAGAAAATTCTATAATTTTTGTATGTAACAGTTCAAACCAATATATAACTTTATCTCACATATAAAATTTTTGAAGCAAAACTGACTTACCTGACTTGTGGATCATATGCCGAAAATTACAATATTTTTCTGAATTTTCGAAACCCAAGGTATTCAAATAATAAGGGAAGTCATCAAATAAAAATTAAAACTGACTTATACAACCGATACCTAATACAGAAATTTAACACTGGAAAAATAATCTGGTGTATCACTTTCTCTTATATTGCATTTTAGTACTATAAAGATAGATTATAAATTAAGACGTATAATCAATAAGGCAAGGCAATATATTCAGTCTGCTTTTAAAATAATCTAAAATATATTTAGAAGCAGATTTATATGACATGTAATTCTCTATGTCCCTGCAATAATTAAATCCCCCGTTTAATTATTGCGCCTGCATTAATATATATATTTATATTAAGATCTTTATTAATTTCCCTTGAAACTTGCAGTCTTGATGAAATTTATCAAGTGGCAAATCCATACGAACTTCAAAATATAAAATTTTAATTTCCTACATTTATTTCATTTTAGGTTATGCCGATAATAAACATACATAGAGATTAGTCATTAAAAATATTACGTATTCAGGATACATCAAAACGTGATATTACACAAAAACAGATGTGACAATCAAACTTCAACAAACAATTTGTTTACAGTTTGGGTTTCGAAAATTAATTTTGCATCTTGAGCAGTATTCGTCGAAATAGAAGTTTGTAGCAAAGTATTTCTATCAATTGCGTTCAGTAGAAAAGAAAGTTCAGCTTAATTTTTGGTAGCCCTGTACATTGTCTATAAACTGTATACACATCACACTGTGTATTTAAGTTTAGTCCTATATGAAAAACATATAACACAAAATGAAATACACTTTAAACAATTTCGTAGTATAACCCCAACATATATAAATACTTTGGATAGCCCTGTAAACGAATGATGAATAATTTCCATGTCACAATCAACTCAAAACATGCTTTCATGCAAATAAAAAAATTTGTGTTTATTTCATTTATTTTTTTTTAGCTTGCCTGTTGATGTTAAACTGTACATACCAAAAATTTTGCCCGTAAACGCGATGTATTTGAATTCTCTTGGTTGTACTTGTACTCGAACCATTAGCCTGACCTCAACGAAAAGTTCAGTGTAGCATCCTGTATGATACACATTCAGAGTACGAAATTTGGACGTTCCGCTCCTGTTATTCTTTATATATGTTGATAAGAGACACACAGACAGACAGGCCGCTAAAAGCATGCTTTCAGGATACAGGTGAACTAAAAACATATATAACAGAATAACAAAAAAAAATTAAAAAAAAAAAAAAAAAAAAAAACTCAATTTCAAAAAATTTACTCAAAAACAATACTTTCTTTACCATAAAGGGTAAAATAAAGTAAAAAGCATTTTTTACTTAAACGACAATATTCTTCTCATTTTAATGAACTTAATACATAATTAAAAGTAAATTGACCTATTTTGTTTACACGATTGTATGCATTCATACCTTAATTTATGTATGTATATGTATGTCATACTTTAAACATTTTAATTTATTTTGGAGCATTTTTAGCCCCGCATTTGTTTCAAGCTACTTTTTTTAAAAAGAAGTGCTAAATAACAATAAAAGTGGGGCAAAAAATTCTCTGGAATAAATTAAAATTTTTGCACTTATGATATACATTAAAGAGGGCAATTGCTTCCCTTCTTAGAAGATTTAATGCGTCAAAAATTTCTTGGTGCAAAACCGCTAAACTAACATTGCTTTAAATACGCTGAGTTTTCGATTTTTATGTCTATACTGGTTACTTTGGCAACAACAAAATAATAATAATAATAATAATAATAATAATAATAATAATAATAATAATAATAATAATAATAAAGAGGAAAAAAAAGAAAAGACATGCTTTTAAAATTCTAATAAATTTTCATTATATTTGACGGGGTGTAACCATGTTAAAATAAACTTTTAAGAAATACCTACTATAGACCGCAATAGTACGAAATTCTTTTATGTATCCCAGAAAAGTAGCCACAATCATTATAGACACCAATAATAAGAATAAAAAAAATCAAGGAAAATTATTTCACGAATTTAATCCCCATATTTAGGTATAGATATGTATTAATTATCGTGTGCATGCGTTAGATTAAGTTGTTTTTTATGTAAAATTCATAAAATTTGAATTTTAAATTTCAAAACTCTAGGAAAAAAAAAATCTTTTTCATTAGTTCATAAGCTAATAAATAAAAGACTTCGCATAAACATCATTAATTACAAAAGCAATATTTGGGAGAACCTTTAAATTACAATCTTTAATAAAAAAAAAAAAGGAAAGTTGTACCTCAAGGGACTAATGTGAAAGTTGTACCTCACGGGACTAATGTGCAAGTTGCACCGAACGAACAAACTATTTCTTTCAACGAAAATGCCTACTAACCCTGGACTATACGTCTAATATATCGTATCATATTATATATCGTATTTATCGTAATATAACTCAATACTTATTTCGCTTCCTTCTTCGACTCGTTTTAATACGCATTTTTTTATATGCATGAGCAGCCCCCGAAAAACAAAAACATTAAATCATTAAATTCTTTTTTTTACTTATTTTTATTTCATATTATTTCTCGCGAACTTTTTATTTCCTAATTCAAAATTATTAAAAAAAACTTTTTCGATATCGCTTGTAACGATACTGATTATTATTAATTTTCTTTTCTTTTTCTTTCAATAATAATAATAATGATAATAAAAGACTTTGATGAAATTCTGGCAAAAGAAGAATTTAGTTTAGGACGGAGGACTATTAGTTTTTTTTTTTTTTTCAAATTATAACATCGCTTTCAAATTATTCAATTATATTTTCGATAAATTTTAGATTTCGACAAATGTCCAACTATCAAAATCGACAACGCAAAAATCCCAGATTGAGACTAATAGGCCATCAGTCCTAAAAAAATAAAATAAATAAAATTTTAGAAAATTGAAGTTTGTACTTTTTTTATACAAATAGGAAGCGAAATACACACACACATACATACATACATAATTGCTAGAAATACTGTAAATCTAAGTAAAGTTTGCTAGATATTACTCATTATTTATTATTTACGGTTAAGTTTACGTGCTTTCTGAAATATACTCAGTATAACCTTATTTGAGTCAGGACCTTAATCGGGGCACTTATAATCGTGTGACTTTTTATTTGACGAGATTATAAATGCATTTTAATTTAACCAATCATTCATGATCACCGAAAGCGTGTTATGTTTTATAAATTGTAGTGCCTGCATTATTTTTCCTCCCTGAATTTCGAGCCACAACTACCAAGAGTCTTTCTGTCGCCTCCTCTCTAATTCCTATGGTTTATTATTTAAGATTAAAAGTAAGAAGTAATTCCCAATAATTACTTATTTTGTCATCGAAACTTTTTAATACCTCGATCCCTTTTTCTATACTTTACATAAAAATAAGCTAATTAGGAATTTGCGTAATGAAATGTTCCAAAGTATACTGAGTGAAATCTTTTTATAGACATGAGTTTAATCAATGCATTTATTGTATTCACGTGAATTATCAATTAACATGTTTATATTGGTTTGCAAAATCTTTGACAATCATCAGAAGCCTATTATGTTTTAGAAACTGTGGTACCTGCATGTTCTTCCCTCCTTGAATTCCGAGCTACAACAACCAGAAGTCCTCGCTGCCGCCCTTCAGCCTCTACTGTTCATGATTGAAGAATCAAACCAAGAGGAATACACCCAAATAATCCTTCCTGTCTTTAGAGCAGTTTTTGCCATGCCCAAAAGTGTCCAAGTAAGACAAAAATAATGTAAATTTGTTATTTTAAATAAATTTCAACCTTGAATCTTTTTGCTTCATTACAACGCAATAAATTATTCCTTTTCTAAATCATCTCTTTAAAAGTTAAATTAAATATAAAGGACAAATAGTAGTTTATACTATTTTAGAGAAATAACAATTAGGTTATAATTTTATTAAATTTGCATAAAATTCTAAATAAACTAGAGTTCGATAATTTAATGAAAATAATTTATTGAAATAAGTTTTGTCGTTAGACATGGGAGTAATTATCTTAATATTTAATTTGATTGCAAAATAAATAAATAAACTATAATATATTATTCAGAAACTATATATTATATTAATAATATATTATTCAGATTATAAATTCAGAATTATTCAGAAACTATAATATATTATTTACATATTTTTTATTTCAAACCAAGTTTACATTCCCACAAATATGTATGTACTATTGAAATTGAAGATCACAAAAAGAAAGATTTTGAATATTTTTCTCTTAATTTCTATATCTCTTAAATTTTAAATGTTAAGTTTTATTAGTTTTATAATAGCAATAAATTCATAAGATAATTTTTCAATTACTTTTTAATATGATCCTTTATTGAAATTATAACACACGTACATAGTTATGTATCCTCTAATTTTCTTGAAGGCATGCATTCTTTAAATGAAGAAAAAGAATGAACATTCAATTTTTTTAAAAGAAAGAAAATCATAAATTTTATACCCTTAATAAGAAATTGAAGAAAATATATCTTTTATCTTTTTAATTTTTCCCTTCTTTTTTTTCTTTCAGGCCACTGTTACTCTTTTAGAAAATATGGACATCATAATGAAAAAAACACCCAAAAGTGATCTGAAATCAGAAGTCCTGCCTATGCTGTACAACGCATTTGATTCTACTACACCACAGATTCAGGCAAGAATATCATGTCTTACTTGTAGAAAAATAAATTCTTAAAAAATATATATGCATATATATTTAACTAAAAGCTATAATAATGCAACTAATCATAAGTTAATGAAATGTTATTTGGTTTCTTAAATTATAAATGGAAGACTATACAATGCAGATAGGTCCTCAAATATCTGGCATAGTTTTCCAGGAAAAATGTCATTCGAATTGAATATTGTATTTCATATAATATTTCATAGTAATCAAATAACTATGTATGATTATGAGTGAAAGATAAAGTATTGAAAGAAAATACAATAAGCGTAAATATTATTTATATATATATATGTATTATTTTAGAAACATAATTTCCCATATTTAGGTAATAAGAAATGGTATATCTCAGATTGAAATGTAAAATTGTATTTTTGAAATAAGTTCAAAATTAAAACACTTGAAATATTTTTTAAATGCTTACATCTAAATATTTCTCTTTTAGAAAAACAAGTTCTAAGGCAAATAATGATTCATAAATTGCCACCGTTTATTTCTGATACTAAAAACATGTTTGCATTATTAACACATCCCAGTCTAACTACCAGTATATATAAGCAGATGCCAGAAAATGAGATTTATAATGGAAGAATTGAGTGAATCAGTAAGAAAGTAAATTGCAGACACAGTGAAGGTAAGACTGCTAAGAGATGTAATAGGTACTAACTAAAAGCGACTATTACGTCTCGAACATGAGATTTTAAAAGGTCTGGAAACTGGGAAGAAGAATATGTAAAAAGACTTCCTCAGCTATTATAACATAGACTAGAAAGAAAATAATTTTTACTATGGAAGCTTCATAGAAAGCTATTGACTTCTTCTGGATTTAAGTAGTAGTCTCGCTTAGTCATGGACAGAAAAATTTAGCCTTGTTGAGCACATCCAATTAAAAAACAAAGAAACATTATTATTATTTTTTAAAAGCAGCTATGAATTCTTGATCTTCAAATTCATTTTTTCCATTTTTTTTATTACTTTTCCAGGGGGAGTTGGTTGTAAATACACAGATATTAGAAACAGTCTATTTTTAGGGATTTTTAAGTACTGATGCTATATGGTACTTGTTCCGTACATGTCAGGTGAACTTGTGTTGGAAATGTACTAAAGGATATCTCTGTGTAGAAGGTTTAGGGATGTGTTTAAAGCCTTATTGCTGCAGTAGTTTTTAAAATTATAAATGTGTTTCGGTTTTGACAGTAAAAGGAGATTTATTACTAAATTTAACATTCAGTCGAGTGCTGGCTGAATCTTTTTAGCGTAGCATTTAAGAAAATGCCACGTTGTGGATAGGCTGTAATTATAATAATAATCAGCTGTTTCGCCGCATTCACCAAGATCTGATGAGTAGTATAATCTAAATGGGTATGCTTTAAATGGACTTATTATGAACTCCATCTTACGTGAATTTAGATTGTGTCGTTGCAGCAATATACGATATATTAATTAATATATTTGACAATGATTAGAATAGTTATCCAAATGGTTTGTCCTTCATGTAGTAGTATAATTGTTTAAGTGTCATGAAATATAGGTGGCAAGAACAGAAAGACGGTAGTCTGATGAATTTCCCGTGATTTCTTTATGAAGAATGTATGCGTTTGCTTTCACATGTTGTAGTAGGTTGCTTTGCACTGGGCCCACTAACTATTGCTTTATGTGCACGTTTATTGATAATGGATTTAAATAATTCATTACTACAGATTCTTTTGAATTTGTGAAGTCAATAATTACTCAATCCTTCTCATGATTTCGTAAACGCTACTTGGAAGTTAGGTTTATTATTGTTTAGTCTACTATGCCAAGTGTATATAAATGAATAACCTAGGTTATAAATAAAGTTCCGGCTATGGCATGAAATGCGGATGTTACAGCCTTATCAGTTCGCGATTAATCAGCTGATATAGTTAAATATAGTATGGGAAGTAACGACTAACTTGAAGATGAGAATTATCCTCTGTTGGCTTTAATTACAAACTTTTGAAAAGAAACTGTATGCCAGTATCGTAAAAAATGTTCTCTTGTTTTAGTAATCTTAAATAGTTGTTTATCAGAATTCCTATATTAATAACCAAAAATGAGAGAAATTGGGGGTGCCAATGATCGCGACAAGTCCTTCAGCGGAAATTATTTTGTAGCTACTTGACATCTGTAAGAAAAATATACCCTGCATTCTATTAAATTTTATGTAGACAAACTGTTTGTTTAATGTAATACTAATTACTGTTCGTTTAAGGGTATAAGTCGTATCAATCGGGGACATTTCTACAGCGAAATGAGTAACGCACTTTTTATACGATGGTGTTTAAAAAAACACAGCTGATAAAAAACAAATATTTAGTCATTCATATATATTTCTCTTCTAAGGATTAAGTTACAAAATTACAATAATCCTGACGCATGTGTAACACTGCGGAAGAGTCTGTTTGATGAAAATTAGTAGTATCAGAAATTGTTGTTACTCATCTTATTATATGCACATTATAGAATTCAAAATACCAAGAGCGGGAAATTATGTATAAACATGAAAATAATTTTAAAATATAGTTGCATGAATCGCATGAATCTCTCTCTCCCTCTTTCTCTCTCTCTCTCTCTCTCTCTATATATATATATATATATATATATACGTATTATAATCACATTTTGAAACAATCTTATTGCAAAATAAAGTATAAAATTGCAAAACTAACTGAAAGAATTATAAATATTATTTTATATATTATTAAAAACATAATATTCAGCTTGCCAAAAAAGAAAAAAAAAATTATATTAATAGCTTGGAAAAAAAAAAAAAAAATGTATATTCAATCTAATTTTACTCTTTAATAACCATGTATATTCTTTATTTCAAAAAGTAAGATAAATAATTATATATAAATGACATTATGGGGAAAAAAAATTCTCGATACCCCATTTTTTAGCGAAAGTTACATTAAAAAAAACGATATATACCCTTGTATTTAGATATTTTAATATGTGCGCTCGAAAGTAAGAGACGGAACACAATAGTCTTGCTTTTACAGTTATAGTTACAGTGACAAAAGTCTGAATTTTTCAAATGACAAATCTCATGGCAACTTTCTAAATGAGAAAAGATGATGGCTTATTCCGCAGATTATAGCTCCAGAAGTAGTGATTTGTTGTTGTTGTTGTTTATTGATAAAATATACATCAGATTTGTCTGCTTAACTTATAGTCCGCTTGTAAATCTTCGTCAGATAATTACAGATAGCCCATAACAGAATTACAATACGAAGAAATGGAAAAACACCCAGGGCCAGCACGGGAATCGAACCCGCTCTCCTACGCTCGAAGGCGATTAGCAGTGTGGTGACATAACCACTCGGCCACGGAGGGCCCTAGTAGTGAATAAAACACAATCTAATAAATAAATAAATAAATAAATAAATAAATAAATAAATAAATAAATAAATAAATAAATAAATAAATAAATAAATAAATAAAATGCAATGAGTACAGTAAACGAGGGGAAAAAATCAAAGGAACACTAATAAAAATCAAAAATCTCAGTATATATTTGTTACTTTTTATCATTGAAGCTTGATATTGACAGTAGAAATCTTAATCTTTTGCACTTTTCGATGCGTCTGACTTCATATACGATGACTATTGCATGTGACAGACATTGGGTATCACTGCAGAAAAAATTTTAATATTTTATTTGAACATAATATAACTCTTACTTGTAAAATAAGTATATTGTTCATCTTGTTATAGGATAATAAAGAATTGCTCTCATAGAAACTTCGACAGTTAAGCATATTTTGTCATCATCTTACAATATAAATTCTTTATATTAAAAAAAAAAAAAAAAAAAAAAACAGATAAGAGAAATTCTATGACTTTTTTAAAATCTCCTTAAATTGTAAAGTATTTAAGAAACTTTTATTGCATTGTTTCTTTTTCTATCGCCAGTATAATAACAAAAAATAGTTTAAAAATTTTTATTCAAATATAGATTTTCAAAATGTAGAAATTTAATTGGCATTCTAAGTGATTTGTTAAAATATTGAAAGAACTGAAGAATACTTTATAATGAATTTGATATCAATGTTATTAACATCAATTTAAACCTAGTTAACAGTTTAGTTAAAGAAGAAGTAATCAGAATAATATAGAATTTTTAGCTTGGGGCATATGAGAAATAAGTTACTTCAAAAAAAGTATTTACTTAATGAACGATAAAATATTAAATAACGTATAATAAAATAAAAAGAGCTTTTAAGGTTTTGGATGCGTTTTTTTTTTCTCTACTTTTAATTATTGCCTTGGGGTCGAAATTATTTTATTCAAAAGCCGTTTTCTGCTAGAATTGATGGTCGTTTCCGAAAGTGTAAGTTTAAAAAAAAATGTTATAATAATAAAATCCTAATATTGTATTATGGTTAATAGGTTTTTTTTTCGTATTAAAATCGAAGTATATTAACCCTTTAAAGTTCACTGCTTAATTTATTTTAAAAATTACTAAACTAATTTTAAAAATGGCTTTTAGGCACATAGCTGATCATAAATATTTAAAAAATAAAAATATAGCATTGTTTCTATTAAAGAAATTTTTGGTTTGAAACATCTATAAGTTAACCTTTTTAAATTCAAATAATATTTTATTTAATAAATGCAACACTTTGTAAGTACACATTGCCGACTACAAAAACTCGTAAAACTTGTTTCAGGGGAGAATAGTAGTCTGGCTGTTAATTAAATGAAAAAAAAAAAAAACCTAGCGTGAGTGCATCATCAAACCAGCAATTCGCACTCGCGCACATTAAAAAACTTGAAGTGACTTATACATTTAGCTTCTTTTGAAGCATTATTTGTTACATTTTGGAATAGTGTTGCTATCTACCGCAAAGGGAAATGTTAAAAAAACTGCTGCATAATATTTTTTTAAATTATGTCAAATGTTTGGTTTCGCTGCGAAACAAATGAACGTTAAAGGGTTAAGCTGTAACATAAGCATCTCATATACAAAATACTATACTTCGTATGCAATAAAAATATTTAAAGTTTTACAATTGCAGTACGATAATTTTCTCTGAGATTTTCCTAATAAACGTTTCAAAATATGTAATATAATATCTGAACTTTTAACCTAACTTCTTTGAAGAGTAACAGAAAAAGAATAAATTAAAATAACTTCTAGTAATTTATGTCCGAGAATTCTAAAAATACATTTTTAGTGTCATTTAAAAAATATATATATATATATATACATATATATGTACCCCGGAGGTAAAGGACACCATGTCCATTTTGTGAAAAGAGCACCATGTCCTTTAATGTGTATTTTTGACTTTATACAGAAGTATGAAACTCTAATGTCCAGTTACTTTAAAGGAGAGATAAGACAATGGAAAATAAAACGATGTCCATTTTTTTTTTAATTCATTGTAGAACATCAAAAACATGGTGGTCGTTTTTGATGTTCTGATGATGTTTTGATTTAAAATACGTTTTTCACAAAAATGCATATAGTGTCTTTTACCTATGGGGTACACGTATATATATGTATGTATATATGTGTGTGTGTGTTAGACTTTGTTCATATAACAATATTTTTTTTAATTGTGTAGGCTACAGAATGTTGACTTATATAACTTAAGTTACGGTTTTAGCAGTGAAATTTTTAATAATAATAATAATAATAATAAAATTAAAGATGGTTTATTTGGACGATTTGTTGCCACTGTTAGACAACATTTTTTTTTTTTAACTCTCAATAGTATTCAAAGTTTATACACATTTTCTAAAACTCCATATATGTACTTAAAAAATATTAAAACAAAATGTATAATTGATTTGATTTGGCAAACTATGTCTATTCGTGGCTTTTATGCTTTTATTCATGAAACCCAACACTACCTGTAATGAAGAAACCCTTTAAAATACTTAGTTACGAGTTTAAAAAGAATCAAAATCCGCTTGGTTGGTGCAACTTCAAGATTTCGCTATAATGTTGTTTAGATTATTATCGTAGCTCAATATTTAAATAGCAATTAAATTATTTATGAGGGTATCGTCTTTTTCTTTTTAATGCATTGTAACTTCTCCGTTACACATAATCATGCACAGCTAAAAACGCTCCGCCTTTGAATCCAATGGCAAATCTTCACAGGCCATCCAAGCGGTTCCTAACCAGTGCTATATTTAACCGCGGAAATGAGTACCTAAGTCAACACTCCCTAGGAACCAAGAATAATAATATGCTCGGGACATTATCGCTCGTACGCTCTGCCAGCGGACACCACAATCGATGAAACACTGCTGACATTTTATCTAAGCTCTAATACGTTATTATACTAAGAGTCCATTGCTCTTGCAACTTGGTATGGGACTAAGCATTGAGTTTACTGTGATTGCTGTTCTAGGAAAATAATTCCCACCAATTTATTGATATTTCAGTTCTTTCTTTTATCTATCCGCACATAAAATTTATGAATACACTATAACTTGTAAATATATATATATATATATATACTTATATTGATTTCTCAAAGAGGCATCAACGAGCCTGTATAGGTGAATTGATACCTATTCCATCTGAGTTAAACTGTAGGTTATCTTCTTCACTTAAGGGGTAGAGTTAGGGACACTTGGAGATATTATATTTTTAGAAAAGAAATTTGAAAATAGAGTTCATTGGAGGTAATCCTAGCATGCCAATATTTTAATTTATGCCGGAGTCTTACTGATACCTGCTCTTTTTTATACACCACTTTATTTGTAGTGAAATTTTCTCTAATGTGCAATTACGATTAAATAAGAAGAAAATTATCCATCAAGAAAAGTGGTGTAAAGAAAAAAGGTACGAATAATGTTCCGAAATTAACCCTCTGTACCATACTGTAGACTGTAGGCAACATACCGTTCGATCGTGGTTCAAATTCAAAGAATCGGTTCTACAACGTAATCACGCACTGTAGCCTGTCGTATACACTCACAGTTAGAGAATCTAGTATCTAGAAACACAACTGGATGGCGCCGTATGTCGTAAGTTGAAGTTCATTACTCGACAGTGGGTAACTAACGACAAGTGCGGACCGGCTCTGATTCAAAAAATAATAAAAAATAGTTTTTCGTGTGTTTTGTGTTTTATATTGAAACAGTGAAGAGGTAAGTGTTTCAAATTCATTGTATAATATTGAGTTTGACCCAATTTCACGTATTTTATAGGATTTTATGCTAAAAAGTGTTTGTTGCCTGTAGGTGTTTTTGTTTGTTTTTTCGAAATTTATGAGAAATAAAAAAAAAACCTGAAACACGTGTATTTTATTTTTTTCCAATTATTACGAAACAAATAAACACAAAAATATTAAAGGTCATGAGTTACAGAGGGTTAAGTAAAATGTTAAAATATTTGGCAATCAATCACAGGAATTACGTAAATCAGAGTTTTATATATTGAAGAATGTTCGATAAAGTATTTATTTCTAATAGTGAATTCATAAAAAATGTTTTCGTATGTTGTATTATTTCTAAACATTTTTCTACTTAAAAATAATCATAGTTTTATCAGAAAGTTCCTGGAATTATCGAAAATTTTGCTTAATATATATATATATATATATATATATATATATATATATTCTCTTCACGTGTGTAAATATTATCAATTTGCATTGAAATATTCTTCATTTTTTATGAATTTTCTAACTTTTTAGAAGTTTATATGGTTTAGAAGTTTGTATGGTTTATAAATTGTTGGGCTTCTTTCTTCTGTAGAATGTTTATTTTTTGTTTTCTCTTTGCCTTTTCGAATAGTGTGCTGCGCTGCATGCGGTAGCTCAGACAGCTGATTTCCTTGAAGAAAATGCAGTTCGAAAAATGGTGCTGCCACGTACGAAACAAGTTTTCGAAAATAACAATGGAATCAAGGTAAGTTCTAATTCCATTAAATTAGATAATATTAAATAATATTAAATTCATTTATGCATCAATTTAATATTATTTAAGTTATTAATATTTGTTATTGGGTGTATTAATCTGTTATATTAGGTTGTCAGGATAGTTCTGTCCTATTAAATTCAGCAGTTGACACTGGGAATTCATCCAGAACTACATTTATAAAAATTTTAAGAAGGTATACCATGTTAAAAATTATACAGGTGCTGCTCCAGATAATTTTCTGGCGTCAATTGTTTAATTTAATACGATATAAATTTTCTGCCAACCTAATAAATACTTTGATACTCGTGATTCCTTAAGATATATTAAAAAGTATAGAGTATTTTCAGTCACGTGCCCAAACCCATGGCAACGGGCTTAGTAACGCTATCGAAGGGCAAACATTGTCCTTTAATACAGCGGTGTACATTGAAAATCTCAATGGGGAAACTAAAAACAAATATATTCAGAAATAAAGCTCAGTGATAACATGGATCCATATTCATTAGAACCTGTTAATAGCGATCAACAGATTCCTCCAGTCAATTTGTGGTCTATTGGAAAATATTTTGTCTGTACGACATCTGCTAACACTAGTAGCAATTTCAATCCATATAAAAGTGTACAAGAGTACAACCAATTTCAGTGTGGTTGGAGGAAATATGTTTTTTGTATGTAAATAAAAGAAAAGTGTCTTACTTGTATTATTGTGTGCCCCACCGTTACGATTTGAGCAGACGACTCTTGATGCTCTGACGTCATCTGAAAAAGCTCTATATGACAAGAAGTACTATGTTCCAGTTTTTTCAAGCATTTATTTTATACTTTCAATCGAAAATAAATTGGCAAAAAAAGAGATATTTTAATTTATTCAAACCCTATTATATAAATATTTGTTTAAAAATATATTAAAGAGTGAAAAATATACTAACTCAATACACTATAAACACTCATAAAAATTTTCTTCTACTCTTCAAAATATTTTTCTTTCATTTAAAGGGTAAAAAAGTAATTCTTTTTAGTAGATGAAAGAAATTTCATTCAGATTTTTGTGAGAAATCGACAGATTTCCCTAAGGGTATTCGAAATCTAAGCTGCACAACGAAATTATCTGATTAAAAAATAGCTAATCGGAAAAAATATAAAATTTCTACTTTTTCTTAATATTCTGTTATTTAATAATTCAGTATTTGCAATTCCGAATTCTTTTCATGTTGTAAATTAAAATATATTTTACTTATCTATTTTTATCATGTATTTATGGTTTGCTATTCTCGATAGATATATTTGTAAATAAGCATGCAATTAATAAATAATAGAGAAGAAATAAAGAACTTAAAATAACTTGAAATCTTTCAGCATTTTTCAGTACCTATAGTTTGTGTGAAAGTTAATACCAGTTGCAAATATAAGGGACTAAGGCATGGTGAATGCCTTCATCGTGGTCTTTCTAAGAGATTCCAGAAAGTAATCATGCGACTTTGGTAGGCAAATTCGACTTGTGTTCGAACCTGAAACTTGGAACTTCTTGTCTACCAGTTTTGACAGTGGATCTTCTCGGCCATTAGTAGAATCTTAAATCACTATAACTAGCTCCACGAGACCACTTGTTTTAACCATTACGCAATTTTTAAAAATATATATATCGTCAGTTTATTGCACGTTTAAATATATACATTCGCAAAGAAAAAATACAGTTAAATTTTGTAATTTTTTTTTTAAATCTTATATGATGTATAGTTATGAAGTAAGATAATTTGCAAAGCAATTGTTCTAATCTTAGTTATAATAGAAACATTTTTTTAATGCAAAAAATTATTTGTTTTATATAATGTAACTAAAATTTCTCAAAATTGAATTATTTTTAAGAGTAATTTTAAGACGTATTTTATGGGTATATTTAATTATTTTAAAATTTCTGGTTGCTTAAATGAACTTGCTAACTAAAACAATAGATGATTGTCAAGAATATTAACCCTTTGGGGCGCAATATCCTCGCTGTGAGGACGCAATTGTTAAGTTTCAACTGAAAAACTCATCCCGGAATATTTTTAGCAAACTTTTACTTTTATAACATAGCAGAAAAGATCGTCAATTTCATTTATTTTAATTTTGTTTGTAAATTTTGGTGGAAGTGTAATTTAAATGATCCCATTTACCTTGTGCTGCAAAGGGTTAAACAACCGTTGGAAACACTATAAGAAACGGTACTGTAAAGGTAGAAGGCAGACTGCAATATTCGGTCTTTACACGGATATCAGTCCCTTAGTCACCTATGAGATAGGTATCTTTCATAAATGATTCTTCCTTCTTTGGTTTGCTTTATGGGACCTTCCTTCTATCACTTCTGATTTTGCTATGGCAGGATAGGCCATATTTACCTGATGAAGAAAGACACAATTTTTCGACACTATAATGCTAGATAATTTTATGGTGTTTTCAAAAAACATTTTATGTTCGTGACTGTTGTATTCAGCAGTGCATTAATAAAATCTTTACTAAAATAATGGTGGATTTATTAGTAATCACATTGGTAATTAAATACTTGCATTATTTTAATTGCAGAAAAGTATATTATATTTGGTTAAAAGAAGTTAAAAAAAAAAGAAAACTTTTACTTCTTTAGGGATTTTTTTCTTACTTTTCATCTAGATAGCCATAGATAGTCATACATTGGAAATTATCGAAATTATTTTAGAGCACATTTTTATTTGTTTTCTTTATTTCAGTAAATTGTTTTAGCAGTGGCACAAGTTTTGAGCATTTCTTTTAAAACTTGAGCTTTTATTATTAAGAAGATAACTAAAATTCTTCTAACTTTGCATATTATTATATAAAGAATGGGATGTCAATTAATAAGTGAACATAAAGATACGAAATCGTCTTCTTGGTACAAAGAGGATTAAATAGACAATTTATTTCCAAATACTCATTCTTTTTACATTAAGAAACCTTTCGTTTAAAATTATTAGCATTATTATATATAAAATATATTATCAACCTTACTCATTTTATAAGTATCAAACACTTCAGCAACCTACTAGAAACAAAAATAAGAACACTTTGTGCGAAGGAAGAATTCACGATTTTTTGAAGATATGTACACGTTATTATATATATATAAATGCACAGGTTTGTCAACA
This sequence comes from Salticus scenicus, assembly GCA_963930645.1. Classification (NCBI taxonomy): domain Eukaryota; kingdom Metazoa; phylum Arthropoda; class Arachnida; order Araneae; family Salticidae; genus Salticus; species Salticus scenicus. The sequence continues at coordinate 196,253,096 of OZ005652.1, forward strand.
AGTAAAATTATTCGATATAAAGATTAATTATAGTAAACACCCTTATTTAATTATTATTCATTATAATTTCATTTGTTTATTAAACAATTTTTTAAACATTCATTAAACAAGAAAAGTTGAGGGGGTGGGGGAGGACAGTTGTCCCAACAAAAATTGCATGAGTGAGAGATATTCAATAATTCTACTTCTTTATTGGTTCTAGAATCTAATAAATTACTTTTAAAATTATCATCGATATTTATATTGCGAATAAAGAAATATTGGAAATCAGAAGGCTACTTGCGGAGCATTTAATCACCAATCGTAACAGGTGGGGTAGAGGGGAATTAAAAAAATATATATAAGAGAGAGCGTTATTGAACAATTTGACTTTTTATAGGTTCTAGAATCTAATAAAGAAAGTTTTAAATGAATACTGGCATTTATGTTGCTCAGGTAGAAACGTTGGTAATCGCAAGGATTCTGCGAGACATTTCATCACCGATCATTAGCAGGGGGGAGGGGGTGGATAAATTTCGTGAATGAGAAACATTGAACAAATCTAACTCTTTATAGATTCTAGAATCTAATAAAGCAAGTTTAAAAGGAACATTGACTATTACGCTTTGGATGAAGAAAGGTTAGAAATCGCAAGGCCTCTGTGAGACGTTTGATGACCAATCTTTTTTTTTTTTTTTTTTTTTTTTTTTTTTCAAGTGCTATAAAACTGAAAAATCGGACCTTTCGAGTAAAATCAGATTTTCGAAACAAAACTAAAAATACGGGAAAATCGGAGCACATGGCATCTAAGTTTTATAATTTAAATTATTGACTTGCTATTAAAAAAATATCTATTGATTATTAACTGTGAATAAGCATATTAATTCAGTGCAGTTATATTATGCTAGTTTACATCACTGAAACCTAAAACTTTTTCATAAACATATTTTGATAGTATCACATGAATAATAATAATAATAAAAAAAAAAAAAAAATAAAAAAAAAAAACTAAAGCAATGATAAAAATGAGCATTTATAAAACTAGAATACATACACAATAAACTTATTTAACCGTTTGCGGCGCAAGGTAATTCGGATTATTTAAATTACACTGCCGCCGGAATTCACGATGAAAATTAAAATAAAAGAAATATTAAATTTTCAGAGCCTTTTCTGCTATGTTATAAACGTAAATTTTTATTAAAAGAATTTCTGAATATGTTTTTGCAACTGGAGCTTAATAATTGCCGCGAGGAAAACGTGCCACAAAGGGTTAATTGAAGATTATTTATATTCTAATCGCATTAAGAAACTAATAGTTTAAAAATTTATATATTTAAAAGTATATATGAACGGCTTTTTTTTTAATAATCTGTTCTTTAATTTTTAGGTACAGGCAAACGCCCTAACATGTGTAGAAAAAATAATCGACAAATTAGAGAAAACTGATATCTTGGATGAAGTGCTTCCTATGTTAGGAAAAGCTAAAATTCAAGATCCTCAGATCCTTATGCCGGTTGTAAGTAAGTAAATTAAATTGAATGGACGAAGTTTCAAGAAAATTAGAAAAGTAGCTTATTTTTTGTATACATCGTTTGATTTTTCTTTTGACTTGATAAATCATTGATTTTTGAGAACAAAAAATATGTAAAATAACTATACTTAATTAAGTGTACATCACGCAATATGTTATTTAAAACTAGTATGTGTAGGGAATTTTTGGTTCTCTTATATTGAAAGTTTACGTAATGATATGCTTATCATGCATACTTGCCAACCATCTCACTATGAAGCGTAAAATCTTTAGTACACACCTTTTTTTTCCGCACCAGTCATTTTTTTAGAGTAATTTTATTATTATTTAATCATGACAACATTTGGAAAGAATTACTCTAAAAATAAAGTGGTTAGGAAGAAGGGACCTTTTTTTGAGGGGTGTCGACAATTTTACGCTTATTAACACTTTTGCGACCACTGATGTAGATTGATGTCATTTGAAAATCTGTAACTCCGCCAGTAGGTGTTTCTTTCGCATATTGTCTATTATTTATTTCTTAAATATATACCTCATATTCATATTTTTACAATAAAATATGCTATGGATAAAAAACCTTGACTAGAAAGAATATAATGATAAGAATATAGTGTGGTTTTAAGGAAAAAAAAAAAAAAGGAGGAAGATATGTTAATGTATTTGCAATTCAAAATTTACTTTATGGAGGAATATTTTGTTTGAAAATGTACGTTTAAATATATATATATATATATATATATATATATATATATATGTATATATTAGAAAAATTTCACTGTACGTGCCATATGCTAATCTGAAGAATAGTAATAACTGTAAATATATATATATATATATATATATATATTAATACTTCCATCTATGTTTAACATTATATGAAACTTTTTTACGAAAACATTCTTATTTGAAGTAGAAACACGTTAGTGTTAATTACATTGAGTTCTTTGATGTATCAAGTTTCTTCTTCATTCATTTTCCTTTCTTTTCTTTATTTTTTACGTATTATCTTTCCCTTTTCCTTCCGATCAAAGCTGAAAAGAAAGCAAATATTCTTGGTCTTTGTATCATTCAATAATTATCTTCCAGTAAGGAAATAGCTTTTAGTTCTTTTTATCAGTCAAATAATAGAGTTGAGGGTGTAAAGATTTTTTTAATATAGTTTTATATATTATGTTATTAAGACAGTACATTTCATTTGCATGAAATGGTAAGTTAAATGTTAAAATACACGTCTTAAGTAAAGGATAATTTTAAATACAGGAATTTTTATTTGGTTAAATGTATTACCGAAAAGATAGAAAACTAGTAATATATATATATATACGAGGATTATCGATAAAGTAAAATTCTAAGGTGCGTAAAAACAAATAAAACATAATTAACCAGGGAAGTTTGAAAAAAAAATAAATAAAAAATTACAACTATTTCTCAACATATTGACCACTGGAATTATGACATTTGTCGTACCGCGAGATAAGATTTTGTAGTCCGATATCATAAAAGTCTGACTATAGGGCGTATGGTCAAACAGCTTCTAGGGATTCTTCTGCCACAGATATACGAGAGACCGTTGTTGTAAATCAACACAAACACAAACATTGATTGTCCTACGACTGTTGCTCTGAATAGTTCGTTGCACTTTCTCTAGTGTTTCTGAATGATGTTCACCAGTCACCGTAACACCCTTACGAAAATATCAACGAGCAAATTGTTCTTTTTGTTTTAGAAAACCATGCACATCAATTTTTGTTTAGATACAATCTAATGGAATTTAGCCCGTCACTGAAATCCACTGATACGACTTATTCGACTATTTTGGCCGATCGACTGCTTCCACAACACTTGTTCTTCATAGAGAATGCACCAACATTGGGAAAATCCTCACACCAACAACCAACTATCTGCTTGCTCATCATAACCGATCCATACACTACACAAAAATGACGATGGATTTCGATCGGCATTACCATCTGCGCGTTCAAGCACTTTATTATGGAACTCACCTCATAGTTGGCGGGAAAATAATGAGACCTGAGATTTTCACGCACGATAAATATGTTACTGTAAACGATGGGAAAAGTTATAATTTCCAACAACAACAGCCACACCCACAAAATACATGGCTAATGTCTTCGCGTTTCCGGCTTTCTGCAGCGTCATTATTTGGCAATGTGAGACTTTACTTTCTGGAAGACCCTCGCAGCATGTGTTTCAGAAAGTAGATGCCTGCTTTGAAATGGTAAAACTCACCATATTAACTACCTTTTAGATATCTATTCGTATGTTGTTGTTTGTCGGTCAACAATTTAATTTGATAATATTTGGCGAAAATCGTTATCTGAAAAATGACTCTAACGGTTTTCTTGAAAATTGCTTTATAAACCCCTTTTAGATATCCTTTCGCATATATTACGTGGTTATCAACAGGGAAATTGACAGTCGTCGTCATTAGGTAGGTCAGTTATAAATCTCGGAAGTCGGTTGTTTTAAAAAGAAATCTCTCTTTCTCTATATATTTTTTAACTCTCTATGTAAACTCTATTTTACATGTCTTTAGACATTTATCGATTTTACTTTACAGGAAAGTTATTAGGTATCTGATTTGTTGGGTCAATATTATGTCTTTTGACAACATTGTTTTAAAAAAATATATATATAATACGCAGAGGTGCCAACCTAATCCGGAGGATTGTTAGTATCGCCCCATTTCCTACATTATTTAATTTTTAGAGTAATTCTTCTCAAATATACTTTCGATGAATTAAGAGGAAAAATACTCTAAAAAAAGACTGGTGTGTAAAAAAGGTGGAGCTAACCCTCCTCCGGATTAGGTTTGCAACTCTGAATTCGAGTAATAGTAGTTAATGGAAGTCGCGTGATTGTTACACAGCCTTTTTTTTTTTTTTTTTTTTTTTTTTAACTCGCTATTTAATTTTTGTTTTATAAGTTATGACATATTATCAGTTTTCTCTTACAGGAAAATTCTTAGTTTCTAATTTGTTAGGTTAATTATATGTCTTTTGATCACATTATCTCCAAAATGCGCATATATACGTTTAGTAGTAGGGCAATGGAAATCGCGTGGTTGTTGCACACGATTTTATATTTTTACTTTGCGTTTTCTCGAACTGCTAAAAATTATTCAAAAGGATATTCTAAATCGTATATTAAAGTTTAATGTCAATTAACTATGCACAATTAAACGATTATTATTATTTTTTTTTTTTAAATTTATTTTATTATTATTATTATTTATTTATTTATTTATTTATTTATTTATTTTTTGTTATAAATGGTTTAATATATATAGATGAAAGGACTGTAATATTATTTACATAACTTGTACAAAAGTACAAATGTGTTTTACTTTTCATTACCCGACTATCATAGATAATGGGAGTATTGTATTTGGCATGCTTGCCAACATTCTAATTAATATTTCGTAGTATTTTAAGCCCCGCCTTTTTCTTTTTCACACCAATATTTTTTTAGAGATTTTTTTTCTTATTTAATCTAAATTGAATTAGGAGAATATTACTCTAAATATTTACTGGTGGGAGAAAAATGGCTGGACTAACAGAACTACGGAATATTAATTATGACGTTGGCAAGTATGTATTTGGCCTAAAATTTCGATATGGAATTTCCATATGATATACATGTTTCAAGGTCTACTGAGTCCAAAAAAGTGTTTCTGGTAATTGGTCACTGTGTATGTGTGTAGGGAATTTCCTGACTGTCATATCTCCAAAACTAATAACGATAGAACGACAAAACTTCAGAATTGATATAGGCCTGATGTACAGATGTTTTTTGCAACTTTTGGGGAAAACTGAAAGATCGTAAGTGGGAGCGTGGAAAGTAGATTGGGACCGTGAGTCCGTATCTCAAAAACGGCTCGAACGATTTCCTTCAAATTTGTTACATAATATCCTACTATATAATCCTTCGTATAAAATTAATCGGTTAGTTCAGGAATATTAATATGTGGTCTGTATATGTACGTCATTTTGAGGTCTCACAAGTACGCTCCTTTAAAAATGGCTGTACGAATTTGTTTTCAAACTTGCCTTATTATCTCTCATTTAGATAACCTTTCTTACATAATTATCGTTTTCTAGCCAACATATGAATTTGCCAAGTTTTGAGGAAAATCGGAAGTTGGCCTTAAAATCGGTATCTCAAAAACGTCTGAAACGATTTTCTTGACTATTGTTACATAGACGCTTTTTTCGATATCATTTCGCATGTATTACTTGGTTATAACCGAAAAATTAATAAGCGTCTTAATTAAGTACGAGGTTGATCCAGAAATAAAGTTTCCGAATTGCTCCAGCCACACGGGAAGGTGTGAGGCGAAATCTGGCAACACCGGTGTGCGCGGCTGTTCCCCCACTCTTAATTCCGCCCGGCCGCGCTTCGCTGCGCCACTCAGTCTTGGCTCAGCAGCCGTCCGAGATGGAGGTGCCCATTGTTGCTTCCGCCAAGTGCGAGGTACGTTCCGTAATTAGCTTTTTGTCTGCCAAAGGGACTCCAGTCGTGGGTATTCATCGTCAGTTGACAGAGGTGTATGGCGACAAGTGTATGTCCGTTCAACACGTCCGAAAGTGGTGCAATGAGTTTAGCGCCGGTCGGAAGGCCGTCCACGATGAAGAACGGAGTGGAAGACCGTCAGATTCGGAGGCGATTGTCGATGTGTTCCAACGCGAGTTGCTTCAAAACAGGAGGATCACCGTCCGTGAACGTGTTGCTCGAATTCCTGGAAGTTCTTACGATACAATGAAAGAGCTTTGACTGAAAAATTGGGGTATCATGCTTCCGCAACGGGTTGGTGGCAGAGTTCTACGTCACTGGGATACAGAAATTGGAGCACCGTGTACAAAAATGAGCAGAAAAAGATGGCGATTATGTCGAAAAATAGAGCAAAGTGTCTTCTTTCCAACGATGTACTACATTGCTATAAGAATAAACAATGTTGTCTATTTGTAAAATTGATGCGAACTTTATTTCTGGATCAACCCTCGTATGTCAGTTTTAAGTCTCAGAAATGGGTGTTTCAAAAAAGCGTTCTACTGATTTGTTTTTAAACTTGATATGTAAACTGAATTTTATCTGGTTTTATACATGTATTAGTTTTCTTTTACAAGAAAATCCTTGGGAGTCTAATTTATTAGGTCAATTTTATGTATTCTGACCACAAAATCTCCAAAAATTGTATATAATACGTGTAATATTCGGTAATGAAAGTCGTGTGGTCGTTCCACACAAGATTTATTTAATAAAAATTATTTCACTGTCAATTACGCTGCTATTATATCATGAAAATTGTTAAAACATTCCGCTGCACTTTTGACTGAATTTATATTTTTAACAGAAACTAACATTTAAATAATAGTGCATGGTTAATTCTTTGGAATATTTTTTTCTTTCTTTCTATTATATTCTTTTCTTTTTTAAATTTAGAACAAATTATAGAAATTCTTCAAAAGGAATATCAAAAATAAAAATTGTTATTTTATTTAATTCTTCAGAAAAGATAGAAAAAAAAAAAGAAATATTAGATTTCACGATATATTTACATATTTTATCAGGTATTTTCATATTTTCTTCCGTTAAAATAAAAATTATTTATATTATAAAAATGCGATATTTTCAAGGATTTTTAATTAAAATGGCAGCTCGTTTTATTTTCATTATTGTTAATTAAGAAAAAATAATGTGCAAATTATCATCCTTCATGTACTAAATAACTATGTCAGACTAATGTGTAAATTATCATATAATTATTATATATTAATTAAATATGCAATTTCATAACATTAATTGGCAAAAGTTTTTCTACATTTATCTAACTATTGTTTTATTTTTATTTTATTTTTTTTTTTTTTTACATACGACACCCATTTAAAAGCAATAAATTGCTTTTAAATGAGTGTTAAGTTTTAAATTAAATTTAAATAGTTAAAGTTTTAATTTAGAAGACAATTTTCAAGGGCATTTTTATTCTTTTTAAAACGCGTGTTTTTACTATAATGAATATGCATTAAAACTAGTTTGCTGCGGTCTTCACAAAACTTTCTTGTGTGTTACTTTTTAATAATATTTGTACAGAGAATCACACAAAATCTGGGAAGTGCACCATAATAGGGCCTTTAATTAACCGAGGCGGCACTGTCAGCTGCACCACGTGTGAGTAGGTGTGCACTCCTGATAAATAAGCATAATTTTCTCAAAAAATTCATGTCACATGTATAGTTTAGTGACGAAGAATACAGCTTTCCGCAAAATGAAGAAAGGTGCAGCATAAAATCGCTACCTTACGTATAGTTGCCAACTTTTACTCTTTTTCGCTACCGGAAATTTTAATTTATGTAATCAGTGAAAACTGTTACGAAAATATATTAAAATTTTCAATTAAAATTTTCCGCTAGTGAAAAACCCTAAAAATTGACAACTATGATTTCGGTTCAAATGCACTCAAATTTCATCAGCATAGTTTTTTGTAATAGCCAACGTACGTATTAAGCTTTGTGCTCTTACCCACTATACAAGCTCAGATATAGCCATTACTTATTATATATACACAATTATGTCTATAAAATTTAGTAATATGACTAAATAATTATTATATAAAGGTATACATGAATGGATGGACAATATTTTCTCGTTAAATAGATAATTTAAATTATAGGATTTTTTAGGATAGGATAGGAAATAAAAATAATTCTGTTAATAAATATTAGATAAGACAACCCAACAGTGGCAACGTAACAGGACAGTCGTGCATTAGAAAAAACTTAAATATATGTACCCTTATAAACCCTTACTCATTTATTTATATACATATTAATTACACTTACTGTATTATACTGTATTATCTTGACCATAGCATCTGTAGAAGTTATAGTCAAGTTGAAGTGTTCAGTGCGTAGTCATTAGGGAAAGTTCTGTATTTTGTCAGATATGCTGATTTGTATACGAGATACGTTAGTACGAGATCTCTAACCGGTAAATTCATAGTACAGAAATTATGAAATCTAGAGTTGTTTGAGATTAAAATGTAAGAAATAATGTGTGAGTTTCTGTTTCTGGAAACATATAATGGAACAATGTTAGTTATAACGCATTCAGGCCACAATTAGAGCTTTTTTGCTTCTTCGCTTGAATTTAATAATCCATGAACTATGCAAAAGCTTATAATAATGACAAATGGCAGCAAAAATGATTCTGTATACTATCTTTTTTTTTTTTTTTTTCGATGTTTCCGAATTTTTTTGGTAAGAAAAATGCAAATGAATTGTAATATTAAATGTTTTTATCTATATTAAAAAATAATTTATACTTAAATTAGAAGTTTGCTAATTCTGTAATTCGACAAATGTGTAAAGAAAATATTAAACTTAAAAGTAATTTTCTAATACTTTAGTTTAAAAAAAAAATTAGTTATATATATATTTTTTTTCTGAACGTAGGGATTTATAAATACATGTTGGGAGACAAAAGGTATGGCCTTACTGTCAATCTGCTAGCAACAAAAGTAATGCCCTCACTCATTCCAGTAGTCGTCAGCCCTGCACTCAAGCTGGATCAGGTGAATATACATATTTTTTTAAGTTACCATAAAATAACAGATATGGTATATTTTTCTCCCTTTCAGAAAATAACAAAATTAAATTTAACAACTTAAATAAAATTCAAATATGTTTTTTAAAATATTATTTGAAATTACTGTTTAAAATTTGTTTGGTGCAAACAATTTTCTGTTTTTTTGTTTCCATTAAGGCAATCTGCAATAAGTTTGATGGCTTGAATGAAAGAAATTAAATTTATATAAAAACTCTTTTATTGCGAGTTATAAATTTCCTAATTATTCATACTAATGCATACCGTATTTTCCGACGTACAATTCTCAGGTCACATAAGTGAGAAAATTTAATTTACAAATAAAAACATATTTGTAAGAGACAAAAACTTGTTAAAAACTTGTTCAGAGGTTTATCCATGAATTTCAAATGGTTTAAATTTTCTAAGGTTTCAGAAAGCAGATAACAAGCTGTAACTCGCATGCAGCGGGGGGTGATATTATTATTATTAATAATAATATTATTATTGTAACATTTTAAATACTCAATCTGAAGCCGACGCAATATTCAACGATTTACAAATAACATTTTAATTGTTTGCCAGTGCATTCAGCAAAGTGAACGTGCATTCGTGTAATCACGAACGTAGCACTTGAGCAACAAAAAGGGAAAACAGAATTCACTTTCAGGATTGCTCTCTTTCTAATAATGTTGTTGTTGTTGTTTCTAATCCCTAACTTAGACTGACGGAGTCATACCATATCTAAGAATTCGTTGACATTCAGAAAGTAGATGATGAGAATGGGAGATGAATAAATTTCCTCCCAAAGAATACTCAGGCAGTCCAAGATGTGTTCAGTAGAAGCCTAGTATTGATAGCATTTGGGGCAAAGAGGATTTCATTATTCTTAGAAAATGAAAGAAATTTCAAGTTGCCGCTGGTAAGGCAGGCGAGCCAGGTACAGGATTTTCAGTCATATGAAAGGGTTAAAGATATTCCTGACTTACTACCCTTATAACAGTGGTGAGTAGGGGGCACCACACAATCCTTTTGACTTTCAGATTTTTTCTGAGAAGTAGGCAAGTTCGTTCTTTTAGGTAAGTTCGTTCTGAAGAAAAGGACTTTGGGTGACTACAGCAAACCTTTACAAGATTGTCTGCTAAATTGCCACCGTAAATATCCACATGTGATAAAATACATTTGAGATGGATATCATGTTAAATGGGAACTTACTAATAATAATATACTTTAATAATAATTATAATAATATTGCGAAATCATGTTTTTAAATTAACTTAAAAATTTTCAAATCGTACCGGTTATTGACATGAAATTTTTAATTTATCTTTAAAATACATGTGGCAGTGAATATCATAATTCTTATCAGGATTAGTAGTAAGTTATAAATTGCATACAATTAAGTCGCCATTTTGAAAATACATTTCCATAGTTTCTAACTTTTATTATTTATTCCAGTGAATTGTTAGTATCTGCAATTTTTTCATAGCAGTATTTCTGTAAAACGATTTTATTTTTATTTAATCATAGCCATATATTGTATAAAATTATTTTACAAATATTATGGTACGAAAAAAAATGGATATTAACAATGCTCCGGAGTTTTCGCAGTTAGATAGATGTATTGGAACCATAGATGTAGTAATTTATATAGATCTATTATCATGTTATTGACCTAAGATTTTTGATGCCGAAAAAGAGTTTTAGTATCATCCGTTAGGGGGAGCTTCTCGGCAATAAGAATACAATATAAATATTGCAATTGTTTTAAAAATACCGAAGTTGTGGTTCTAATTAATTTACTAAAGGAATAAGTGGGATAAGTTTTCATAAGTAAGTTATATTTTGCCAATTTATGAAAAATATAATTTTTATAAAAAGTTGCTTCGTTTTTATTATGATGTAAATGCTGTTATGATATTCAGTGGAATTTTTTATTTTAATATTTATTATTTTTAAAGATATTTGAATATTTGTGGGTGTCCTTATATACAAACTAGTTGTGAGATTTGCAACATTCTTAAGAGGGAATATCCAATAAAATATATTAGTTTTAAGGGATTCCATGAATGTTTACGGAATTAGAGCACAGGCAGACAGACAGAAAAACCGAAGTTATAAACTATTTTTAACTTTGTTGGTAAGTGTTGAAAACAAAGTGGATGCAATTAAAGTTTTACCAGACAGAAGTAGTAGATGGAAACGATAAAATTCTTTAAACGTCTTTAATTATTTAAAAACATTTTTGAAACTGTATCTGGAGGTTTTATTTATCTTTAGTGCTTTAGTACATAAATTATTCATAAATTGTATTTGCTTGAACATCTGTGTGTATACCAATGCATAAAAACTGTTTCTGATACGCTGTTATAATCCCTCTTTAATGGCCGTCTTTCCCTTAATGAAGAAAAATCACATTTTCCCCCACGTCGAATCCTGTTCTTAGTCACTCTAAGAACATAATTCGACAAGGATTTATTTAACAAAACAGTATTAAGTGTACTCTTTTTTATATTGTAATTTTTGCTAGTACTCGGATACTTTGCTGCCGACTGTATATCTATGATTGGAACAAGACGTTCTTGATTTCTTCGCGATGCTAAAATTAATGCCTTACTGAAATGCAAGAATAGTAAAAAAAGTAACATTTTCATGGGCGTTGTGCGTGAAAATATAAAATTATCTCTAACCTTAGCATGTGGAACTCCTTGTTTTATTTTCGTTTTCAACAAGCATACATATTACAAATAAACAGTACAAAAATAATCAAATTCGATAAATTACACTAGATTAAAAAATATGAATATCTATAGTGGCGCTAATATTGAAGGTATCATCTAATATTAACGGACGTTTGAATGATAAATCATAAATAATCGTCTGTTCCTGTTTTGTTTGCTGCACTCGTATCTATTTTATTTGTCTAATGATAGTTCCAGGCATTATTTTGACTCGAAACAATTGTCATATATATATATATTTTTTAATATATGGTGTTTATAGAAATGTTTTCATTATTACATTTCATTACCAGCCATCGGATTCATTTTTTACTGCTTTCAGAACATCTGAATATACAAATAATTTTTTCTCTTAGTTTTCAATTGCATCTTTTATTATTTAAAGTTTTGACACTTTTAATTAAACAGTTTAGAGTGTCTATTCAATATTATTTGTATAGATGTCCATTTTTTTTTTTTTTTTCTGTTTCATGCATATTTTAGTTTACAGCCTTGGTGGAGCTGCTGAGGGATATGTTGGAACATGTAGCGAGGAGTCAAAGAAATAAGTTAAAACTAGAAAAGCTATCCTTACCTTCTCAAGAAATGTAAGTTTTACTAAAATTTTAATAGATTTAAAAACATTTATATACGCACAATTTTCTGCACATATGTATCAAGAAGTAGGAATAAGAAATGGATTATTTAAAATCCACGTCAATATACAAAATATAATACATTTTAAAATATGATAAATGACAAACTTCCTGTTAAAAATGTATTTCTTAGCAACACACGATGAAACACGAAAAAAGCTATTTAGATTAAAAATAAAAATCAAGTTTTTCTCTTTATGTCTACTAAAAAATGTCATAATATAATTTTAAAGTTTTTTTTTCCCGATAATATCCAATCTGAGCATCAGAGACTTGCTATTAAAGCAGACGACGTTTGGCTATTTTCAGTCAAAATTAAGTTAGTAAATAAAGTATGTTAAGTAATTAATAATATTTACAAAGAACAAACAATTTTATACAAATGTTATATATATAATCGATTTTTTCTACAATGTATTCTACTAGAAACGTAAGTAATATGGATTTATTTACCCTTAAATTTTATCTATTTTGTCAAAGAATTAATATATTTTTTTGTTTAAATTCATCGCTATTAATTTTTTAAATTCATAAAAAAGTATTGAACTATATCACTGTTTTTTTTTCCCTACAAATATATCAACGCATTTAAAAGAATAGGTTATTTTGATATCTTTAAGAACTCTATATCATCATGATCAATATACAGAAGTTTTGATTACACATTTTCTAGTATATTTATATATAGTTTTATACATCTCTCTCACATTATTGTAATTTTATTTCAAATAATACTTTTAAAAGGAAGTTTGTCATTAAAACACAAAATACTTACCTTGTAATGCAATTTATAATTTTGAAAATTTTTTCTCACTGTAAAACTGATTACTGTCTGGCTCAAATTAAGTGGACACATTTGGAGGTGAATTTTTAAATAAAAGAAAATAATTTATGCAGCTGTAAATATATTTGAAACCAAGCTAGTCTTAGTATTTTATCATTCGGAATTTAAAGAAATTGAAAAAGTAAAGGTTAAAAGAAAATTTCTTAAATGAAAATGTTAAAATAAAATGAAATAAAATAAAAAAAATTCTATAGGAATTACTGTTATTATAAAAGTATTAATTTATTATTTTTTAAAGAGAAGAAAATAAAAGAGTTAAAAAAAAATGTAAAAGGTATACAAATCATTACTCGTTAATAAGACATATATTTTTGAATAAAAGTGTCAATCAAAATGTTTATTTCAGATTTCATGCCTAACATCTAATCTTCATTTTTTTTTTTTTTTTTTTTTTAGTTTCAAAAGCGAGAAACAAAATTCTTATTTTCTGATAAGATATTTGTTTTTGCAGATGAGGAATATTTTTATTAAATAACACTAACACATAATTAAAGCTTAACTTGTTTGAGGTAAATTTTGCAAGTTGTAAGAAGAATTTAAGTGTCCAAGCCAGGATTTTAACCTGAATCGTTGTATCATTGGGGAAAGAATACCTAATATCGCATATCTTTTGTATTTGAGTGCCTTCGTATTCCTTGGACGTTGATTTCAAGGAAAAATAGTCAAAAATTTCCAAAACGTGCCACTTTTCCAAAAAATTGGAAATAAAAAAAAAGATGGAGCGTAGATGCCAAGGTGAATGAAACATAAATATGATGGAGGACTACTGTTGGACAGAGAAGTCCCGCGTACTACCTACAATAGACTAAGTGCTAAAAGGAACTTTCAGGGCAGAAGGAAAAGAAAAAAATTAAGGATATATAAATTCAAGGTGTTTTAAAAAATGACAACCATTAACTGTTCTAATTAAAATAATTTCCAATTAGTATAAAATCAATATATATTTAGCAAGTTATTTCCAGTTGTTTAATATAATTAATTTGTAAATAAAATATCTAAAAACATTTTTGAAAAGACCGTTTTTGTTTTTCCACCACAAAATATGTGGCATAGGCTTTCTTGCTCATATGTGAAAAATCGTAATGGGATTGAGAAAAATGGATGCCATATATGAAATCGGCGCACCAAATATTATAAATCAATTATTACATTGCAAGCGCATTTGCATGACTCAAATTTTGCAAGCCTGTGTATTTAAAAAGGAATTAATGGCGCGTTTTGCTCCTTAGTTGATACTAGTTTCTTCCTTGGCTAAGCTAAAATTAATTATTTTTCAATGCATAAAAAAAAAAAAAAGAATTTTTTTTTTCCAACTCCGAAAATATGCACCTAATACCGCATATCTCTGAAATGCGTGATCAGATCATTGTCACGTATTAATTATTCTTAAAAATTATAAGGGACATACTTAAATATTAAGATGAATCGGTAGAGAGTAGAAAAGTGTTTCTTTTTCTTTTTTCAATCAAAATTAACGTTTGATATCAAAATCAGAAATAACTTTTTTATTAAAAAAGTCTTTGTCATTTTCGAAATTGTTGAAAAGCTGAAGAACAGCATGAAAGAATAGTCTTACTATTTTTGATGCTTGTTAACAACTGTGAAGGCCAAAAATTAAAATGTCATTCATTTATTTTTGTAAGTTAAGAAAAAAGAGAGAGGGCGAGAGGCAGAGACAGAGAGGGAGAGAGAGAGGGAGAGGGAGAGAGACAGATAAAGGTAATTTTCTTAGACAAATTAATAATCGAAGCTGAGTTGTATATTTTATTGCTGAGTTCTGGATGGTAAACTCATTTACTATTTTACTTATTTTCCATTTTTTATTTTTATTTTTTTCCTTTTGCTGAAGCAATTCATTCTAGAAATGTGGACCGTTTTGTCGCAACTTAAAAATCTAAGATTCAAGGTTTTTTTTTTTCTTCCTGGATCCTCTACTTTAGTTTCTGCGTAATTTTTACTTTCCGAAGACTATAGTGAGGAAAGTATTGTAATCATGTCAAAAATCCGAATTTGAGATTTTGATGTTTCTATACGTTTCTATACTGAGTCCGTTTTCACTATTTTTGCGATGATGTATGTATGTGTGTGTGTATGTATGTGTGTATGTCTGTGAGTGAACACGCTAGTGTCTAAACGCTTTGTTCGAATAAGCTGAAAGTTGGTACGTATACTGTAAGTCACCATAGTACGAACCCTATTGATTTTGGTGAATCTAGCACTTATAGTTTTTTTACAGGGACACCAGGAAAATTTTTTTATCATTATGGCCTATGGGGCCAAACTTTTTAAAGTGCGACAGCGTCTAAATGCCTCATTAATCTGAGCAAAAAATTTTTACACATGTTATAGGTCACAGTTGCACAAACTGTATAGATTTTGGTGAATTTAGCACTTACAGTTTTTTTACAGGGGCACAAAGAAAATTCTTTTATCATTATGGCCTATGGGGCCAAATTATTAAAAGTGTGATAGCGTCTAAACGCCTTATTAATCTGAGCAAAAAATTTGTATACAAGTTAAAGGTCACAGTTGCACCAACTGTATAGATTTATTCTTTATCATTATGGCCTATGGGACCAAATTTTTAAAAGTGCGATAGCATCTACACGCCTTATTCAATTGAGCTGAAAATTTATATGAATATTATAAATAACTGTTGCACAAAATATAAGCATTTTGGTGAATCTAGCATCTATAAGTTTCTACAGGCACACAACGAAAAATTCTTTATCATTGTGATCTATGGGCTGAAAGTTCAGTAGCGTTAAATAAAACATTCTTTAATATATGGAGAAATAATTATAAGATAAAAAAAAATGTATAAACCATTTTTTTAATTTTCTGTTGAATCATATAAACGCTACTGAAGGCAGCCGGAATCCCAGCAATTGGATAAAAGTATTAAAAAAATTCCTTGCTATCGTCTTTTGAGCTATTATAAAAGTTTCAAATGGCTATCTAGCCGGGAAGTTAGTTAAAAGTTGAATGCAAGCCTTGTACTGGAAACGCTGCCGCAGGCAGCAGGGTCCCGAAGCAATTGGATAAAAATATTTTTAAAAAGCATTTTCACCGTATTCTGAACTATTCCAAAAGTTTCAAATGTCTAGCTACTCGGGAAGTTAGTTAAATAAATTTTCTGTTGAATCATATGAACGCTGCCGAAGGCAGTAGGGATCTGAAACAGTTGACTAAAAGTATTGAAAAAATGTATTGCCACCGTCTTCTGAGCTATCCTGAAAGTTTAAAATATCTAGCTAGTCCGGAAGTTAGTGAAAAATCGATTGCAAGCTTTGTACTGGTAACGCTGAAGAAGACAGCAGGATCCCGAAACAGTTGGCTAAAGGTATTTAAAAAAATGCATTTTCACCGTGTTCTGAACTATTCTGAAAGTTTCAAATGTCTAGCTAGTCGGGAAGTTAGTTAAATAAATATTCTGTCGAATTATATAAGCGCTGCCGAAGGCAGCGGAACGTGAAATAGTTGACTAAAATTATTAGAAAAATGTATTGTCACCGTGTTGTGAGCTGTCCTGAAAGTTTCAAATGTCTAGCTAGTCGGAAATTTAGTGAAAAATCGATTGCAAGCTTTGTACTGATAACGCTGCCGATGGCAGCAGGAACCCAAAACAGTTGGCTAAAGGTATTAAGAAAATGCATTTTTATCGTGTTCGGAACTATTCTGAAAGTTTCAAATGTCTAGCTAGTCGGGAAGTTAGTTAAACAAATTTTCTGCAGAATCATATAAGCACTGCCGAAGGCAGCGGGACTTGAAATAGTTGACTAAAATTATTAGAAAAATGTATTGTCACCGTGTTGTGAGCTGTCCTGAAAATTTCAAATATCTAGCTAGTCGGGAAGTTAGTTAAAAATCGATTACAAAATTTGTCCCTGACAAACAAACCCACAAACAAACAAGAATCGAAGTTAATAAAAACATGGTAAAATACTCAAACACTCTATTATGGTTTTCTCTCTTTTATTTGTTTAACAATACTTTGTTTACTTTATCTACAAAACTGTTAATTACTTAATGTTCGGAAAGTCGAGTGGAGTTACTCCAGATTTTTTTACTTTCTCTTGCCCATGTATATGGTAGAGAAAGTATTGTGTTGGATCACATTTTCGAAATGGAATTTTTGTTATATTTATACGTTTTAAGGTGCCCTGAATCCGAAAAAGTATTTTTAGCGGTTGGTCTGTGTGTGTGTCTGGGACCATAATATCTCAAGAGCAAATAAGAGCAGTAAGTTCAAACTCGGTATTCTTAATCGGTATCATATAAGGATGCTACACTAAACTTTTCGTTGAGATCAAGCAGATGGTTCGTGTGCAGGACATCCAAGAGTATTCAAATACATTACTTCTATGGGAGAAATTGCAGATAAGTAGAGTTTAACTTCTATAGGCTACATTAAACCAAATGACAGGAATATGTAAGAATATATTATATGCATAGAAGCATGTTTCACGCAGAATATGGTATGAAAATAATTCATCATTTGTTTACAGGGCTGCACAAAACTAGAATATAGTGGAACAATCGTGGAAATTGATGGAAGTGCATTTCAAGTTGTGATGTGTGTTACTAATATAGGATTACATTTAAGTGTACAATGTAGTATATACATATTTTTTAGCAAATAAACAGAGCTGCCAACAATTAGACGAAAACCTTCTTTTTTAGTGAAAGTATAGTGGAAGTGCTTTACTCAAATGTTGTACCAATTTCAGGAAAACTGCTCAGAAATTAAAATTAATTCTTCATACCCATACGGTAAATAAAGTATTTTTTAATCTAAATATTCAGCGCTTGTTTTTATTATTATTATTTTACATGTTTTGAGGTTTCCTGAATACAGAAGCAAAATTTTTAACTTTTGATGTTTGTCTATGCCTCTTTACAGGGTAACTTAAAAACAAATATGTTCAGGCAATTCAAATGCTGTATTTTGAAGTTAATATAAGCTTGTTATATGAAAAGTTTGACCAATAATGATAAGTTGAAAGAAATGGTACGAGTAAAATTTGTCTGAACAATTTGGAATGAAATTTTAAATTTAATAATAGCTTTGAATTCTATATAAGTACAATATTCAAAAGTGAAATTGGTGGGGATGTAGCCCCTTGTTAAATAAAGCTGTTCTGAAGCCTAATTTGAATTGTTTTTTAACGTAGGTTAACATAACAGTACTCGTCATTTCTCCCTTTAATCTTCATTTAATTTCAGGGTAACAGAAAGTCGTGTGAGTGCCACACCAGATTATTTTCTTTGGTCACTTCCACATACTCTAGACTAGTAATTATAAAAAGAGAAACAGTCCTGTATTCTATTATGAACGGTGGATAGCTATTATTATATTGCTACATATTTTGGAAAGTCTGATATTGTTCAAAAATACACCAACTCTATTTCTTGCGATTCAAGTTCAGGGGTGCCATTGGCTTAGTTACCGACATCTACGCATTTCGAATGTAACTATTTTAAAATAAGTTTGTTGATCTTATATTATTGAACAAATTTAGTCATTTAATAAAAAAAAAAAAAAAAAAAAAATCTAAAAATAAAAGCATTTTTTAAAGTGTAAAATTGTGCGTTGGCAACTAAGAGTTGTAAATACGTCTTTTTCATTTTATGGTATAATCAATTTCTGGTCTTCGAAGTGTTTCGTTAGAGGGGTAAATCCTGCATATTTTAAAGTTACTTGGTGCTACATATTCAGTTACTGCATGGTTATAAGCATTATAAGCTTGATTAAGAAACTTCCTAACTTCATAGCGGGATTACTTTTACAGTTATTTGTTTATATTTCGCTAATCTCATCTGATCGGAAGCAACTAAAAATTTTCGTTACGAATAATTGCTCTTGAATGATGTGATATATTTCCAATGGCATGCAATACTAAATTAGGTTATCTCGAGTGTGCAGAAATAAAAACAAAGTAATTCTGATAAACGTAAACAATAATTGACGAAAAATTAAAAACATGGGATTCCTACAAGACTTTTATGAAAATAGAATATATAAGCTCTCTGTTCATTGCCTGACGATAAATCTAACAATTTTGCTTAATTTAGAAAGATCTAATTAAACTGCAATCGTACAAATATTTCTTTAGACAAATTAAAAAAAAAAAAAAAGAGTATTCTTCAGTACATTTGAAAAATGTACAGCGTGCTGATGTCAAGACAATACTGATTTAAAACTACAAGAAAGAAACAAAAACTCACGTAATTATCAATCACCTAATTTTCATCTGTCAAGTTTCTTTACTACTGCTGCGTTATTCGTGGATGGATATATTTTTGCAACAGAGTGAATATCCAAAGTAATCACAAAGTCTCAGAAATTAAAAGAATGCCAACATTGTAATTAAAGTAATAATAATAATAATAATAATAATAATTTCATTAAAAATTAGAAGTAAATATAACACGACAACGACAGGTTTGACATCATAACAACTTTCTTTTATTTATTTGTGTTTTAACATTAAAACTGTCTGTTTTCAGAATGCCTGTAAATTATTCAATGGAACAGACTACAGGCTATCCTCATCGACCTCCTCTATTACGATTACAATCTAGAAGAACATCAGTCAGTATGGACGATGTGGTTAGAAGGACAAGCTCTGGTAAATTGAATACTTTTAATATATAAATTTAGTTTATTATTGATAACCATATAGTTATATATTAAAAAGTGACTATGTTTATTGTTGTTTTTTAAAGTTAGTAGTCTGTTATTTGTAATTAGTTTAAAAAAAAAAGTGCGCTATCTGATAAGCAACAAGTGACATGTCTTATTTAACATTTTCTAAAAAAATTCGATTTTTTATATCATAAATTTTTAGTGTTATGATGCTTAGTTATATATTTAAAGCTATTTTTTTCACAAAGTTTGATTTGGATAGAACTTGGTTTGTATTTTCTGCAAAGTAACATAACCGTTAAATATAAAACGATTACAAATAAAACAGTAAAAGACAGACAAAAAAAAAAAAAAAAAAAAAAAAAGTAGTATATTAATTTAAATTGTTAATGGCCGAAAAAAAAGTATAGGTATAAATGAGAATTTCTATTATACATGAAATACACGAAATTTTAAAATTATTAAATCAGCAAATTATAATAAGTACGCTACTAAACCTCTAATGTTGTTTCCATAAATTGGTTGAATAAATATTAGAATGTATGCAATTATAAGCATGTTTAATTATTTATTTTTAAGTGATTTTAAAAATGCATTATAACACTATTAAAAATGAACAACTCAAAAATGAGAAGATGAGCCTTTTCATATATTTTTGAGAAAATTGTTTTCAAAAAATGCGGGAGCCATTGCTTTCTCAGAAATGGGAATATAAGTAAAAATAAGTATAATTACTAATTATTAATTTCATGTAAGGTGTTACGATAAATGATTTTAATTTGTTTTATAAATCTCTTGAATAATGTACACTGTTAAAACACACGTCTTAGTAATAAGCAGAAATTTCTTTAAAAAAAAAAAAAAAAAACAAGATTTCCTCAAAAATAAGTAGGATCTTCTCATTTTCGAGATGTTTTATTTCTGCTATAAAACCTTCACATTTTAAAGATTTTTTTTTCTCATTTAACTATTCATTTCCTGCTCACTCTTGTAATAGTGTAACGAAAGTTTGTAAACCCCATGGCTCACAGGTAAAGCATCGAGCTGTGAAGCAAGAGATTGTGAGTTCGATCCTTGTCATGGGTAGCTTAAAAATGGTTTTGTGGTTAAATCTAAATTGTTTATTTCTCATTTATTCATTATGTGATTATGTTATTTACGTTTATGTTAATTGTTCCGTTAATGTTATGCAATTTCTAGACTTTTGAATTCTAGAATATTCTGTTCTGGAAAATTCATCAATTGTATATAATGTGATGAAAAATTTTAAATGAAGAGCTAAATGAGAAAAAAAAAAAAAAAAAAAAAGCTGAAATATGTTTACTCAGAGCTGTTACAAGAAATGAAACTTCTCGAAAATAAGAGATTTCTGCTTATTCGTGAGAAGTGTGTTTTAACAGCTTATATTTTACATATCGATTCATTTATAGCACTAGAAAGGGAATATTAAAAATAATTTTGGCAAAATTACACATTGCTGTTAAAATATTCCCTAAATATTCTCGAAATTTTATTTACCTATTGCTTATAAGTACGTTATATATATGCAATAATTTAGGAATAAAATGATCGTAATGATATATATGTATACAGTCGGCAGCAAAATTATTGAAGTGCTAATAATAATTCCTATTTAAAAAAATGTGCACCTAATACTGTTTTGTTAAGTAAATGTTTGTCAAGTCATGATCTTAGTTTTATGCTGTTTATAAAAAAAGTAAGTTGATGACAAAAATTGCTATCAAATTAATTTAAAAAAAAAAAAAAAAAAAAAAAAAAATGAAAAATGTGGATGTGGATGTGGACGTGGATGTGGATGTGGATGTGTGCTTCAATAATTTTGCTGTCGACTGAGTATATATATACAGCATGACGAAAAGTAAAATAAAAATTAGAATAATTCTAACGATAATAACATTCGACGATAATAAACGATAATAACATTCTAACGATATTACATAATATTAAGGTACTATAGCATTCGCGAAAACTTACCGAAAACATAATAATAGATTTTAATAAATTCGGTGAACCTGCAAATTACAGTAAGCACCATCACTTGCTAAATTGCAAATCCATTCAAATTTTGGTGGATAAAAGGCAATACAATGACAACGGAGCAAAGTGATTCCCTCTACTCCTTAAGAGCTCAAAGGAATCATTCATGTTTACTACGACTCGAAGATGGTCACATAGCTAGTTGAAAACGTTATTCAATTAAATTTTATGGTTTTAAAACTTTTTAATTTTTTTTATACACAATAAGTTTAAATGAAAGAACATATATATTTCTATATTTAGCAAATTAACGGATAGTGGAGTATATCCTCATTTGGTACGAATGCAAATTCAGTAATTTGCTAAGTAAGAAATGAGGATTAATTTGAGCAACCCTTATATGAAAAAGCAAGAATAAATTATAGTGTTGTGCAACTAAATGTAATTAGATTATTTGTACAACTCGATGTGACCTGACTTAAAAATAATGCTAATCACATTTTATTTAGCATCCTCCTCGCCCGATTCGAACTTGCTGACTGTTCAAGGCAACCTTCCTGGTCGCAGACACTCAGACAACACAATCCAGCCACCACGGATCCTAGTGGCGCCGGCAAGTCCTGACGGAACAATGAAAAGAGGATCCAGTGCTGGTATTCTTCCGATACGGAGACACTCTGGGGGCCAAGACAATCGATTCAATAGCTGGGCACCCAAGGTAGTTGTGGCCTGTGAGGCAACTTAATATCGTATTCACTTTAAAGTCTTTTCTTTTGCTTAACAAGACAAATTAATGAAACTTTATAAAAACATTATTCGTAGTTATTTAACTCTCAGAGCAGCAGACATGGATTTCTTCCCTTTAATCAGAAGTTATTTTTTACAAAACGCGCTTATAATTTAAAATATCATAATTATTGATTCTTAGCTTGTTTTTTAAGTATAAAGGTCCTGTATAGTATTAATGAAGATTATATTTAAATGCATAGTTATATTTTTAATTTAAAGTTGAAATAACCAGTGTTTTAGTACAGTCTAAAGAGCTGCAGTAAAAACAACCTTGCAATTGCGATGATAATATATAATGAATGATATTACTATTCTCTCTTGATAAAAGCAGAAAAATTTCCTTATTATTATAATAAGCCGTTCATGCGGTGTGAGGGTTAGCGTCCCTGACGCTCACACGATAAGACCCGGGCTCGATTTCGAACAAGGCATGGACGTGTTGTCCGTTTAGGGATAGCGATGGCCGTTTATTGGGTGCTCCTAGAGCTCCTCCAATACAGGCTGGCGGCATTTTGTTTCCCACTCAGCGATTGTTGCCCACGCGGTCCGAATTTCAAGTGTTATCAAAACACATAAAATGGGGATTGCGCAGGTGAAAATTGCTCAAATCATATCAGAACTGCTTTTAGAATGTTTAATTTTCCAACAGATGAAGAAAAGCGAAAGAAATGGGCTATTAATCGTCGAAAAGAAAATTGTACGTCTAGCCTTCAGTTACAAATATGCAGTGTAATTATGATATGTTTTCTTGCATTTTTTGTATCAATTATTTGTTTTTATTGCTATTTGATTATCTAAATTTTGTATTTTACAATATACACTACTTTTCAACGTGTATAAATATTAAAAATTAATTAATTTAACAGCAATAGTGATGTCTACTTTCACTAGGGTTATGAGAAAACTTCGCCAAATATTACCGCCAAACTTATCAAGTGCAAACAGTATTTCGCTCTCCTGTTTAGGCAAACTCGCCATTTTAGGCGATAAAGACGTCGAGTAATATTCCGCTGGGCAACAATAGTCAGCTATGAGTCAGCTCGTATTGTAGGAGCCTTAGGTGCTCCTTCACAAATGCAATCACTTCGGCAACCCCCCGGTCAATGCGCACTCGTAAGTACCGCACCATTGGAAGTATCTATATCTATATATAATATTTATTTCTCGAGATTATGTTTAATAGGATTTTTTTTTAAAATATTTCTGAAAAAAGAAGTTAAACATGAATTTAAATGCATAAAAATTTTAAACAGATGTGTCAAATGTAAATTAAATATTTAATAAAATTCAAGATTACTTCAGGGGATTTACAACATTAGCAATAAATTTTAAAACAAACAGCGGCGTTGTCAGTTTGGACTTTATAACAAAAAGTGAGTGTGTAAAAATTTTTTTCATATTACAATTCTGGAAAATTCGTTTCCATTGTTGAAATAATTGTTTTGAATAAAAATTGAGAACAGAAACTTATTCAAGATAAAAGAAGCTATATTAAAAAAAACATCAAATTTTTATTTAAGAACACCTCTCATAATTAAATGAATTTTTTAGCAATATAATAAAATGTGTTATGAAGTAATTTAAAATGTTTGCAAATAAATAAATATATTTATTGGGCTGACAATTGACTGTCACAGTCGCGTTTAGGTATAAAGAAAACCCAACTCTAATAAAGTTAACTGACATGAAAAATGTATAATTTGTAAGTGTGACTCAAATTTATGAAATATTTGAGGTTAAACTGGAAAGGCTAAGTCGTTCTTCCAATTTCCAAATTTAAAAAGAGTTTTCTGTTTATATTATAAACAGTATGATTAAACATTACAATCAATTTTCCTTTTTGCACGCAGGTAACTCCAAACTTTAATATAGAATTTTTCACACCGTCACGGCCAGGGATGCGTCGCTATTCAGCTGCAGCTGTTTGTGCTACGGACTTGCAGAGGACTGCCGCTCAGGTTCCTGGGGCGCACAATCCAAATCAAGCTTCTAGCCTTTTGCAGCAGATAGGAACGGGAGTGGTAAGTTGTAACTAAGATTTAAAGTTTAACTTTAATGTTAAATATAAAATTTTCTTTTCTTTTTAAAGTTTACTGTTATTAACATTTAATCTTAGAACAGATTTTTAAAAGGAGATTTTTATTTTATACCAAAATGTCCTATTTTCTTAATTTTGCGTTTCACTAAGTCTAAATGTCCATTTTAATGACAAAGTAAACCTGCATATTTCAGTATAACTTAGAATACGAGTTGGTGAGTGTTTTAAAAAAGGCGGTTTTGTTAGAATTCTATATATGAAATTTTTTCCTTGTACCATATATATGTAGCTCAAAATTTGAGGGAATGCCTAAAGAAGGTTATATAATAAAAGGATGTTTATAAACATTTTATAATAATTTTAAAAAATGTTTAAGTAATTATACCTATAACTATTAAAAATGGCATATACAGAATATACATAAAAATAGCTGCTCTGTCGAAATAAATAATATATATATATATAAATCTTTTTAATTTTTTAATCATATTTATCAGCAGTATCTTTTTAAAGGAAAATGTCTCATGCATTTTTGAAGATTAAACAGGATTAAAACAAATATAAAAATTTTCCAGTATTAAGTTTCTCTAGAAAATCGGGAGAGTTGACACCTATGTCATAGTATTTATTAATTGCTAAAAAAAATAGATTAGATTTATAAATTCTTAAAATAAAAAAGACTGCTGAGCTAATAACTTATAAAAGCATGGTATATTAGATAGGAAAACTCAAAGCAATTTTAATTTTAATATCATTATTATCACCATCACCTCCATTATCATTTAACGGATATTTTTCTTTGACGTCATGGATAATTTATAACAATAATATAATCACTTGTTGCGGCGTTAAGAACTTCCTCTACCCTCATACAAAATGTTTAAAAAGACCTTTCTAAAATAATGCTCATCTGTTATTATTATTTTAAACCGTTTTTTTCTTTTCAGCTATTTATACATTATGGAATAGTAGACAAAGCTTTTAAGAAAAAAATTAGTACAATTTTACTACAAAATATTTCATAGTTTAAAGTAAATATTACAAAATTTATTACATCTAATTTATTTGGCACTCTTTTTTTGTGAAATGCTTTTGCCAAAAATATTAAAATTAAAACCTCTCGTAGTATTATTTTTGATAGTTATAAAAATAATTTTTAATTGAGGAATGTCTCACTTTTCTGGAGGGCTCTTAAGGTCTAAGTACTTTCTCGCTAGTACTATCTCGCCATAAGTGAGAATTTCTCGTTTGCTGTTTACATAGCTCGTACAGTTCTTAAATTTTCTTGATTTTCTGCACCAATAAAATTATGTAGTAATTTTTTATACAAAAATGGCCTTAAAACTCGGAAGGAAATAAATTGTATAAAATTATTGATGTTATAGTCCTTGAAAAAAGGCGTAGCTGTACGAACCAGGGTTTATGTCATAACTGCTGAAATATAGTAGGACAATACAATTTTCTTCAGAGGTATTCCTCTTGGAAGATAAAAAGAGATATTGCTTAGAAAGAACGATGCATTAAGAGTTACATCTACGTTGTATTCTTTCTCTGCTGTTTTCAAGTGTCAGATACAAGTAAAGCTCATTAACGGAGATGAAATATTCTTAATGTTATCAGTTTAAAAATAATAAAAAACGCATTGTTCAACTGATAGAATATAATCTGGCATGAAAATCAGAATTTGGGCTTGTTGTGCTATTTCACTGGAATCGCCAGACTTATTCTTTCATTTTGTTTATAATATTTTTTTCTATGTTTGCATGTGAGAAACAGTCGAAAACTAGATTTTATACAGTAACCCACTACGAATAATACTTTGTTTATCTTATATACACTTTTTTTTTATGTCTGCAATGACTTAATTGGGCAAATATAAGACCTCGATTTTTTTAAAGAACTTTAAAACAATTTGATATTTGATTCTGCCTTCTTTCATTCCTTGAAAGTGTTATGTTACAAATATTCGCACATGTTTTCTGTTCGAGCGTCTATAAAAGGTGTCATATAAATTATTCTGTTATTTAATTACTCACTTACGCAATTAATTCAAAAAGTTCCAAGAAATTTTGCAAAGAAAGTCTTCATAAAAGATGTTACGTAAATTATTTTTTTATTTAATCACGCACCTCCCAAGTGAATTAAAGAATTTTCAAGACTTTTTGCAAAAAATCATATATCAAAATGAACATATTTACATTTGATATTAAGCAGCTATATACTTCTCTCCTAATTTAATACACTGTAACTCTTTAAGCCCAACATTATTGAGCTCTATAGTTACAGTCGCTATAATCTCATCTGTGAACTCATGTCTTTGCTTTTTCCTGTTTATTTTTAACTGGGGATTAAATTACTGTCTGTTAGAAACAAATCAGGTGATTATGGGTTTGTCGAATCACACAACCTGGATTTTTGCCTAAATTTACTGCAGAAATATGAACTTGTTGGATGGTGCATTTTCATCCAAGAAGCACCAATTTTCATTGTCCAACAAGTTGGGCCTCGCCCCCAACATTCTTTCAATAACCGACCAAAAATATCTTCCTAAATTGCTCTAGTTTCGATGGAACCTTGAGAATAAAATTACCCGATGAGTGATGCTTCGAATGTCAAAACAGGTCAATATCATCATTTTCGATTTTGATTCGAAAAAACGAACTTTCATTGTCCGAATCTTTTTAGTAATTTATCCAAACCGAGCTTTGTTATTTTATCGCTGGATTGTACTTCACACACGAAGTCCCATCTCTGGTGACAGTGCTTAGCAAAAAAGTTGAATCGTGATCTGCCTATAACTATTAAGTATTTCGAAGAGAAAGTTTTGTGTCCTTTTTGTTCAGGTGGGCGATACAAAGTGCATATGGAACTTCCATTTTTTTTTTTTTTCAAATCCTTTGCTATGGCCATCAAAACAGACTCCACAATAATATTTAACGACTTTGCGAAAACGTCTACAAATGACCTTTTTTTTATATTCCTTTCCAACAACTATTTCCAAAAAATAAAATTTTTAATATATTTTCGCCGGTAAACCTGCACTGTGTCTGCATACATTTATTATAAATTTGTGTTATAGAAATAGTTGTCTGAAAATATATTAAAAATAGTTGTCTATGGCAGCCCTGCTTTGGAATTATTTCTTTCATTATTAGGTATCTATTACTGTCAACGCTTGCACACACTCAATGTATTTATCATTTTGATTTGAATATGGACGAGCAGATCTCTCATTATATTCAAATGAGTGTCTTCAGTTTTGAACCTCAAAAACCACACAAATATTCCTGAACAAATCATAGAAACGTTTTTATACACTGGTTTAATTAATTCATATATTTCTGTGACGAATTTATCCTGTTTAAAACAATATTTAGTTTTCGTTTGTTGCCCCTTTTTTTTTCTGTATGTAGCCCACAGATACGCGTAGGCCATCCGTAGGGGTGAGTCCGAGATTGAGGTCAGTTACCCATAGAGCAGCACTAATGTGACGTAAAGCCTAATTAACATACGCTTTCCATAAATGAACACTGACAAGTGAGATCTTTTCAAAAATGATTTCAATCATATAATAAGTGTATTATGTGAGATACTATCATCTGTACATTTTACGGGCTTGAATCCAGATTTTTTTTTTAATATACAGTGTATGATAAGACTAATTTTTTAAGCTTTTTTTTTTTTTTTTTTTTTTTTAACAAAAATACAATAAACATTTCTGATAAAATACTTATTTGGTTTCTCTTTTTTTTTTAGCAACAGTTATTTTCCGGAAAATAAACGAAGAGTGCCAGAATGTATTTTTGGCTCGCTAGGGACAGAATGAACTTAAAAAGGAAGCTAAAAATACCATTAGTCATTTTCACAATAATGTGTATATGTATTAATTACCATTTTGTGCTCCTTCAATTCTCCTGAAGAAACTTATGGTTCCGCCATCTTTCTACCAGCAAGATTGAGGACAGGTCTTGCCCACGACAATCTGTATAGTATTGTACAATTAAAATAAAGCATTTGAACACGAATTTTCAAAGATTCAAACACGTTGGCGTATGCAAAAGAAAAGAGGATGAAGTTCGATTTCGAAGTACTTTATGAAAAACTTTTCATATGACATTGTAAAGATAATAATAAAATGTTCATATTTTCCTCCTTATTCATACAAATTTTAAGTGTGTATGTCATAAATATATCATGAAGAATGTTTTATGAATTTTTACAACTGTGTAAATTAACTGATATTGCTCTGTGTGTTTTCGCGTTCAGGTGCATGTGGTTGGCACGGAGTGGAACTTCCTGAATTTAAAAATACCTGGTTGGTAATACCGTGTAAAATGTAATTAGTTTTTATCTAGCAATAATTCCTTAATTATGTTTTCAAATTTATGGTAAAAATCGAATATGTTTTATTAAATAAACATCGTTAAGATTTTAATGAAGTGATAAGATTTAAACTGTTATTAAAAATAATGAATTGTATTGTATATTAATATTATTAACTAAAAAATTTGTATCTGTTTAAAGCTTATGTTTAGAGGTATGTATTAATATTAGTATTATGGTATTTTAAAAAGTATTATCATAGTTTTATAATTTTTCTGAATAATTAAATTTAAAATGATTCATTTGTTAGTTACTATTTCAGAGCTGCTAACCAAATCCGGACAATTATTAGTACCGCCCCTTTTTCCACACCGGTTATTTTTTAGAGTAATTCTCTTCAAATGTATTTACAATGAATTGAGAAGAAAAATATTCTTAAAAAAAAAAAAAAAAAAGACTAGTGTGGAAAAAGGGGCGGTACTAACAATCCTCCAGATTAGGTTGGCAACTCTGCTATTTTTATTGGTTGTAATTTGCGTAGTTCTGTTAGTTTAACTAGTATTAAAAAGTCAATGAATTGCCAGGTATTTCTGAATTAATTGAAAGTTCCTAGTTTTGAGGAGAATAATGATGCTCAGAACATTATCATTTCATATTTAGCTGTATACAAATGATTTTTTCCTCATTTAAAGTATTCAGTGCCTAATGTAGAAGTAATTATAAAATGAAAAATTTCTCATTTTCATAATTAAACTGCACTGATTTATCAAAGTATGAAGAGAGCCAGGTAACCAGTGCCATCATTAAAATAATGTTTTTAGGAATACTGGAACAAGATTTAATTGCACATTTTTTTTAAACTTATTTTACGTAGTACCATTTCCTTTTTTTTTTTTTTTTTTTTTTTTTTTTTTTTTATGTATTTTCTACATTTTTTTTCCAAAATTCTTTATCTAAAATAGATTGATGTTCTATAAACAAAAACGTAAATTGTTGCTATGAGTTATCTCATAATAATGTGCAGTATCTTCATATGGATAATCCCACTTTTCTTATCATAAATTGTCCTTGATATTATTAAAAATTGTGTCTAATTAATTACTTGCATCAACATGTTTTATGTAGTATCTTTTCTTATTCCTCGTTTGACTGTTGAACTGTCGAATGCTAAATATACTGTATTTTCGTTCAAGTATCGTTATACCTATTTATAGATTTTTAATGACTTTCCCTTGTTTTGTAATTTTATTCATGTGTTGGAAACACATTATAATAATTTATATTTTGAAGATTTACATTTACAAATATATACATGAATAATTATACATTATACCTTTTAAAAGAATACGTGTGTAATATGAGCAGCTAATGTTTTGTATATTTTTTTCTAGCTAAAGTAATATGTAAAACTTTTATTTCTATACAAACAATACAATTTCTAATATGAAATCATTTACATGTTTGCTTATATCATATAAGAATTTAATTTGAAATTATTTATTTATCTTGTAATTTGTGCACATTCCGAAAATCTTAGAAAGAAATTTAATTTCTTATGTGTATACCGTTTGGATAATTGGATAAATCGTTTCAACTATTAATTATTTTGCTAAATGTGATAAAAAAAGAAGAAACATTATATATATATATATATATATATATATATATATATATATTATTTTCTTTTCTTTTGATAGTTTACTGTATTTAGAAATAAAATAAGAACTAGGAATAGTCTACTGAGAAATTCTTGCACAATATTTGACTCGATTTTACCACCATTTTAAATTCGACAGGATAATACATAATGACAAGCTGTCTTCATATTTGCTTTCCTCACAGCATGTTGCTTAGCTAAACGTTTTCAATTTTGAATTATTTTTCTAACTTTAATGGCGGACATAGAAACAAGAAAAAAAAAAACTTTTTAAAAGCTGATCAGACCTATAGATTATTATAAGCATTGTTAAAATTCTGTTGAATAATTTTAGTGATATGTTTGACTCAAATTCGCTGATATTTTAAAGTCGAAAAAATATACGTAAGTACCAAATTGTTCTTTATTTACCGTTTAAATTATGGTGAAAATATGAAACGATTCTGATTTAAGACAATTTAATTTTAAAAATGCAATCTATATATATAGCAAATAACTGATATATATATTTTTTATTTAACACAATTTATATTTTAACATACTATATGTTTTTATAATTTACTTACATACTGATTACATCAGTCTTTTTTAATTTGTAACACTTTAATAAACAGTATTTTTAAGGCAAAATCAAGAAGAATGGTGCTGGTTTATCGGCTCTCTAATAAATATATAAAAAATATCATTGTTTCCGTAATAAATGTAATTTTTAGGAAAAAATATATGAGTTTAATTTAACTTGATATTTTTATCTATTGTATTAATTGTTTGTAAATATATTTATAAAACTTTAAAATAACAATAGGTATAACAATGCAGAAACAGATGTTCTTTCACTACTTAAACATGCCTTCAAAAGTCATATAACTATTAACAATAACATATTTTATGCTAATCCAGTACAACATTATTATATTTATAACGAAAAATTGACCTACAAAATCAATATTTTGTATACAGCATATAATGTTTAGAAATGCATTTTAAAATTTCCTTATATGAGATTAAAACTTATTTAAATATAAAAAGGTTGAGCTTAAAAGTTAAATATAATCAAAATCCTTTAGTCTAGTACTTTCATAAGTTAAAAATCATAAAATATTGTTTTAAATCTTTATGAATAAGAGCAAAAACAAGTTATCATTAAATTATAATAATAACAAATATTAAAAATAAATGTATTAACATAACTAATAAATAACTAATATAACAGAACTTAATTGATATGTTAATATATGAACTTATAAACATAGATCTTATGTTCTGTTACATTTTTGTTTTGAAAGTTTTATGAAATAAAATTTTAATAAAGGTTAACCTTTTCTATTAAATGGAAGAACATTTAGTAGAAAAAAAGAACTATTTTCTTTTTAAACTAAAATATACGAGTAAAAGAACAGATAAGCTGAAGAAATTTGAAACATAAATTTTAATAAATAAATAGAAGGATAGGGACATGTGAATAAGCAAACTATTAATACTTATTTTTTAATCATATTTTATCTTTTTAAATATTTATTCGACTAGAAAAAATATTTTACTTGTAAAAGACATAAAATGTATAAAACAATTCAATAAGCGATATTTATGGAAAATGATGCATAGTAAAATGGAACTTTAAAGGCTCATAAAAAATGAAATTTTCCTGCTATTGTCCTAACACTTTCAGTCAATGTAATCAACCATTACAACTATATAGACCTGGAACATAAAACGGGAATGCGTATTCGGATGTTGCAGCGCATGAGTTATACGCGTTCTGGGTTTGAATTCCTTCTCTATGTAAATCTGAAAATATTCACTCTCCACTCGAAACAGTGATGCCAGATGGTCGAAAATTATTTCCCGAAACAGGTCTTCAAATTTCCCCAAATCAGGGTTTTATTTTCGAAAAAAATCCCCAACTTGATTTCTACTAAAAAGGAAAAATAATATATATATATATATATCAAGCAGATTTTTTCTATGATTTAAGCTCAGATTTTTCCCCAAATGAAGGCAATTTTTGAAAAAAATTCCCAAATAACAATAAATCTATTGAGAGTCTCTAGTTTTAGGGATAAATCATTACGTTGCCAACATTGACAGAAAGTTGAACTCCTCAGATTTGTCCCCAAAATTTTTAGAATTCCCCAAAAAAGTCCCCACAAACATTTGGTCCTCAAAATTGTCCCGAAAAGCCTCTAAAATCCTCAAAATGGGGACAAAATCACCAATCTGGCATCACTGACTCGCAACATGGTGACTAAAAAAATAAGGCAGATATAAAAGAACCAAACGACTCGTCACTTTATTTCATTTTATTTTATCCTATCATCTTCACAAGCATTAATTTACGGTGAAAATTGAGTTTTCGGCAAGTAGCATATAAATAAAATCAAGCAGCACGAAATCTTCCTGAATTTCAAAAAATGGGCAGCAAAAATATGACATATTTTGAAATATAAGCGAAAAAAAAATATTCATTTGAGTAGATGTAAATTTATCACTTTTATAGGGATACAGCTTTGAAAAATGGGCGAACTCTGTGTATTGGCGGCGAAATGATACTCAGTAAAAAAATTGTGAAAAAGTGATGAGTAATCTAAAATGTTCTAAACCACTTAATAATACTTTTTATCCTTAATTTTAAATCAATTTGTTTTAAAATTTTGAATCTAAGATTATAAATTTTAATTTGAAGCAAATTATCTTATTAGAAACAATATATTTTATTATAAACTTTATGTATGAGGTTTATTGTGATACGTATATGTATAATTTTTAATATAAAAACTGCACAATTATTAAAAATGTTTAACAATTGTTACTAAAATATATATTCCATGTTTTATTTGTGTTATTCAAAAGTTTCAATGGAAATATATTGACTTAGAATAAATAGTCTGATTTATAAAAGCAGAATGTATATTTTTCAGAGATTTATTATTGTATCAGTTGAATGAAAAATTAATGTTTGCCCCATTTCGTTAATCAATACAATATATATATATATATATATATATATATATATAATGAATTAAAAATATACACCCTATATAATTTCTTGGCGAATATTTATTAAGTTGTATTTGACAAAAAACTGTAAAAATTTATGGAAAAATACGTTTTATTAGAAATTTTTGCTGATATTTGTAATTTATAAAACGTTTAATATATTGTTTGATGTATGCTAATAATAAGAAATATGCAAACGTAATGAAAAAATTTCGGATATTATCACTCAAACAAAGTCAAGCAGCTGAGCCGTGTTCCTTCTTGAATTTCAAAATTTGGCAGCAAAAATACGGAATATTTTAGTAAATAAACGCCAGCAAAGAACAAAACATATATTTGATTAGTACAGAATTAATCATTTACAGGGTATAGACAATCGAAATTTTTTCCCTGATTTTTCCACCAGTATTTTTCTTTCGGGATTTTTAGTAGTAAGTTTGCACGATTAATTAAGTAAAAAATTATTATATAAATATACTAATGGAAGAATCAGGGGAAAAAATTCGACTGTCGACACCCTCATTTTTATCTAGAAACAGCTTTAGAAAACCATCTTGTTACATTTTAATTCAAATTATATTTTAAATATTATGTGTTATTTAATATTCGTAAAAATTATGACATTTGTTTAAAATGAATAGAGCATCTATTTTGTTGAGTTTTCATTACGAAATTAGAAAACCTTTTGACATTTACACACACACACACACACACACATAAAAAAAAATAATAATAAATAAATAAAAATAAACAATAATACAATGCATAAAATAGAAAATAGAAAAATAAAAATAAGTTACAAATTATTAGTATATGGTTGTATTTTACTGTAACACTTGTTTCAATTGCTTTCATTCTATAAGAATTTGAACTTGCTTACTGAAAAAAAGATAGATAAAATCACTGTATGATTCTACAATACTACAATGTATAATAAATTATTATTTATTTATTTTTTTACATATTTTTACAAAATGGAGACATTCTATAATACATTTATAGAAATTCAAGTGTTTGTATTATCATAATTCTTTGGTTTACTTTTCAATTTACTTACTTATATATACTGATCACAGCCACTGCTAAAATGGGTTTTCCTAAAAACTTTGTATTTTCTATTTTATATCCTTAACCATGTCTCTGTCAGTACAAAAAAAAAAAAAAAGCTGTGTACACTCTTGTGCATATCAACAAAAAAATTATAAAATAATGAAAGACATTAAAAAAGGTGGCGGTTAGGTGGGCAGATGTTTGATTACGGAGGTGGGGTGGTGTTGTAAGGCTGGATGGTTGGGTGGGTTTGTGAAATTAAATTTAAAAAAAAGGAAGATAAGTGGAGGGCTTGTTGCATTTGCTTTGTATTGCTATGCAAACTTTCATTTACCATTAGAATTTCAGTTTTTTCCTTTTTGAGTTGTCAACTATAGTTAATGTTCTAATTATGCTGTTGAACACAATGTGATCAATCGGTGAATTTCATTGTGGCTTCGTGGTTTCATTGTTGTTCATCTGCTTTGAAATTTGCATTTTTAGATCCATACGGTTCCTGTTCTGGTTGTGGCGGGCTGGGGGAGTGTTGCCGGCGTGGAACTAGTGTGGCCCCACAGGCGGGTCACGGGTCTTGCCGCCTGCCTCCTTCTTCCTACCTTGGGTTTCTTGGGTTGTTTTTTCATTGATTTTGATAAGTTTATGGTTTTAAGATAAGATTTGTTGTTTTGCTTTATTGATTCGTTTGTTTTGCGGGCTGTTGGTTAATGGATCTGGTTTCTTTACATTAGTGTATTTCATCCACTGATGATTTTTTTTTTTTTTTTTTTTTTTTTTTTAATCTTATTGGTCATTGATGTTTCAGTGATCTTGTATCTGTTGCTTGGCTTCTACTATGCTTAATAGATCATCTTTATTATTTATATATATATATATATATATATATATATATATATATACATACTTGCCAAGGTTCAATGATAATTCTAACTGCAGACCAAACCATTTGAAATTTTCTTCGCTCATGCAGTTTATAAATTATAAAACTCTGTCCTAAACAGAATTTAATTTTGGAAGAGAAGTCTATTTATTCTTTTAATTAGATATTGCCAAATATGCTACTTTATGTTGGGTATCTTAAATAGGATATGACGCTTTATTATTATTATTATTTTATTTTTAGAATAACATTTTTTCAACTGAACATTTAAAATACATAATGAAAAAGCAATTACAAATTAAAAATGAAATTATTTTTTGGCCGGAATAAGGTAACGAAATGAGGTTTAGATTACAACAGTTACAAGACAATGTTGTTTACAATATGTATTGCATCATTTCTGTCCAATTATTGGTGAATACACAAATACACTACCTGAGTTAAATACAGTCTCCCCTGAATTACCCTTATTCCTTTCCTAGATAAACTATCGAAAAATGAATTTAATCATATCGAGGAACAATCTTGTTGAATTTCCTTGTAAACTTTTTTCTTTTAAATATCTTTTCTGTTTTTTTTTTTTTTTTTTTTTCACTGCGGATAGCAATTTGTTTTTCCTGGTAATGACATCGACGTCATATACTCTGTCAGTTTATTTATTTATTTTTTAAGTTTCTGATTATATTGCATAATCTATGAGGTCACACTATACACTTTTTTTGCTTTTTTTTTTTTTTTTTTTAACAGACGATAATAACAGTTAAAATTCTGTGCTATGCAGAATTAAATTTCAAAGAAATAAAAAGTTTTCTTTTTGAAATCAGTTATTATTATTATTATTATTACTATTATTTAAGGGAGACAGCATGTTTTAAAGAATCATGTTTCAATATCAATTCGTATTCTGATATAAATAAATTTGTTTTTGAGAAATTTAGATAACCGAAGGATCAATCATACTCCTTCTCTGATTATTATTTAAACTCATTGTAATAAATCAAATTCTCACACTGCAGTTTTGGTAGTGTCAAACATAACATACATGCAAAATGGATTATTGCTGATAAATATAACGGGGAGGTGGAGTTTAGCACCAGAATAACAGTTAATTGAATTAACCCTTTAACGTTCACTACTTAATTTATTTCAAAAATTACTAAACGAATTTTAACAATGGCTTTTAGACACATGTTAAGACACACACAGAGGCTGATCATAAATATTTAAAAAATAAAAAATTAGCATTGTTCTTTTTCGAGGAATTTTCGGTTTGAAACATCTGTAAGTAAACCTTATTAAATTCAAATGGTATTTAATTTAATAAAGAAATCACTTTATAAGTAAACATTACTGACAACAAAAACTCGTAAAACTTGCATAGATCCCAACATTTCAATTTATTCCGGAGTATTTTAACCCTTTGCGGCGCAAGGTAATTCGGATAATTTAAATTACACTTCCACATGTATTTAAGAATTATAAAAAAGATAAATATTAAAATATATATAAAATAGAAAAAATAATATAATTAAAATATAATTAAATATTTAAAATAGAAAATTTTTTAAATTTTCACGTTAAAAAAAGGGTCTTTTGTGCTATGTTATAAATGTAAATTTTTGCTAAAAAATTTCCGGGTTAAGTTTTTGCACTTGAGAATTAAAATTAGATGTTCCATCAGCGGAAACACTGCGACTGAAAGGGTTAAGTAGATTTTGTGGAATCAGCTAATAGGAAATTCCGAAACACAGAGCTATGGGAATGGTAGGTGCAAATTAAAATATGTTTATTTTACATATTTCCAGCAATTATACAGATCGAATACTGCAAAATCACTAATGGTATTTAATATAATGATTCTTACAAATTTTAAAAACTTCGAGAAAATCATGTTCATATAAATATTTATACCTTAAGAATGTTTTTGCTGAAATAAAGTTAAAATTACGATTTACCAGAGTGCTTAGCAATAACCGATTTGTTGATTTTCTTGTTTATAAATATAACCCATATGGTCTTTAAAGCGGAACTTGAGTCTTCGTTTTCTTTATGCAATATAGGAAAGTCCACATATGCAAGATGTACTCTAAATTTGCTAGGAGTTATAATAACTTATACGGCTAAGGGTCTTTTTTAAAATAGAAAAAACTAGTTTATTCGCAAGTGATAAATATATTTTGAAGTCATTATTTGAAAAATTGTCTATAAAATTGTATTTTAAAAAAAAAAAGTCAAAACTCATTGTAACAAATCATCTTCTAATAAATTTTAGAAGATAATCTATATCTAGAACGATGTGAAAGACTGGGAATATGTAATTTAAAAAGAGACATCATTTATGGAAGGATAGTAACCACTGTCAGCAGCGATGGCTTTTAAATATTTAATTTCAGAGTTGAGCTATTCAGAAGTAGAGAAAATGTTATTGAAATGTTTAAAAAAGTATAAGAGATAGATGGATGACATGAACAAGCAATGGAACTGCAAAATTCTTTCGATAACCGGTAGTGGAAAAGTCCTTTTCAGTACAAGAAACAAGGGTTTAAATGAAAGGTATTAAATCGTTGTTTTTGATTTGATAAGTAAATTATCTAGAGAGTTTTCTATCAAGAGAGATTATAATATGTTACATATTATCACTGTTGGTAGAGGTGTGTCAGTTAAAGTAAAGATATCATCCACTCGTGATAAAAAAAAATGAAAAAAAAAGAATTTTCGAAATAGTATCTATAAATACGAGAATTAGTAAAACAGGAGTTCCCATGACAAAACATTCTGATTTTTGTTAAATGTTTTGATTCCTTGGAAATTAGCAATCCACGGCGAGGTAAAAGAAAGAGTTCCTTGATTTTGAAAAAGGTGGATTTTTTTAGTTATATTTCTAGGCACCACTTATTACTTCAGATGCTTTGGTAAGCATCTGAATAAACCATAGGAAACCTAATTGAAAATATCACGTCATTTTCGGAAATTATGCTTAATTTCTCGTTGAATGATACATATTGTATTTTCCTGCGTCAATTAATAAGGAAATGGCAACAAGTGTTGCGTTTTTTTAATTGTCTGTACAATAATTTTTATGATAATATTTCGGAAGATCCGCAGAAACATTAACAGATTTTACAATATATTTAATTTTTGTAATAATCAAATTTTAATTAATTAACATTAAAAGTATTTTTTAATTAAGTTTGAACAAAAATACTTTTGAAAAAATTGCTTAATATATTATGAGTTTTAATTGGTATTAATTCTGCACAAATAATACTTATTTTTAAAGAACTGAAATATTACTTCAGAGTAACTAATTTCTACGAAATATTTATCTATTGGACATAAAGTTATTATCGATAAGCTTAATTTTCATAATATTTCTTAACATAATAAAAATAAATCAAGCATTTTCATGCATTTTTTGATTTAAAAAAAATAGTTTATTTATTTTTTATCAAGTAACTTTAATTGTCTAATTTCATTTTAATTACCGTCGAAAATGTGTCGTCTAAAAAAATATTTAAAGAGTAATGTAATTTGTTTGGTGAAGTATACATTTTCCATTTATTTATTTATTTTTTTTCTTTTTCTTTTATTTTTTTTTTTTTCTTTTGATAATAATGTCTTTTATTTTCACTTTTTTTTTTTCATTAAAAATAAAAGAAGCTATTTCGTAATGTTACATGTGCTAAAATAAAATAACTACTTAAAACAATTTCATAAAATTGAATTAGTGAATTAGTCCATAACTAGTTCAAAGAATACCACTTGATAAGGCAATGTTAATCTTAGTATATTCTGTTCAATGACTGAATATCTAGATAAATTACAAAATCAGCAAATAATTTTACTAAATAAATGGATATAGAAAATTCTGAATAAATAGAATAAAATAGAAAATTCTGAATATTTATTGTTACAAAAATTCAATATATATGCATATAAATGTGTATATTTATTTTCCTTTTATGATTATGATTATTATTATTATTATTTGTCAGTGTTACTTAAAAGGTATTTTTAATTTTATGCTCTATATGTATATATATACAGAGTGTTCCAAAAGTCCCACACCCTGTATATATATATATATACAGGGTATATATAACCTCCTAACTCGAAATAGGGTATATATTTCGAAGGTATATACTCCACCCTTCTAACTCCCCCCTATAGTATCCTCCTAACTTGAAAATGAGTCGGATTTGTGAAAAATAACGAAGCACGTGTTCAATGAATTCGTGAGGGACCTCTTTCGGTGAAAAACGTTTAGGTCCGAGTGGGCTAGGGGGGGGGGGGTTGCTAGGGAGGGCAATTTTAAATTTTCAAACAGGAAGGTATGTCTTGTGATACATCCCTGGAAACCTCTCT
The DNA here is from genome assembly GCA_963930645.1 of Salticus scenicus. Taxonomy (NCBI): domain Eukaryota; kingdom Metazoa; phylum Arthropoda; class Arachnida; order Araneae; family Salticidae; genus Salticus; species Salticus scenicus. The sequence continues at coordinate 196,293,174 of OZ005652.1, forward strand.
TCAAAACAATGAATTTGATATAAATAGTTTTGTACTGCAATGATTATTAAAGGGGATACATAAGTACAAAATCCACATTTCAAAAGTCTAAAAACTCCTGTATCTCCTTTGTAAATTATCGTAGGGCAAAACTCTTTATCACAAGAAATACCTTCGTATTTAAAATTTTAAAGTTTCCCTAACTAGTGGCCCCCTAGCTTCCCCGGGCCCAAACTTTTCTATACACCAAAAGATGTCCCTCACGAATTTATTGAACACAAGTTTCGCCATTTTTCATAATTCAGACTCATTTTCGAGTTAGGAGGGGGGAGGACTTTTGGAACACCCTGTATATATATATATGTGTGTGTATAAACTTTTTTTTATTATTATTAACCCAAAAACCTGCAATTTGATGTATTTTAGAAGTTATATGTGTTCTTTTTGTAAAACTAAATTATATGCCATGAATATATATATATATATATGCATACATATATTATTTTGCTTCACATATATTTATGTAACCCATTCTGATACAAATATTTATACGAAACATGCTGAAAGATTCCAGATTTTCCATAAATCGGTCCCACTGAATTAGAAATGTAAAAATAATGCTTTTGTTATTTTTGATTGTCTGTTACATTTTATATTATTTTGTTATTCAATAAATTCCTAAATTATCAGCTAATTTAAAAGAATATTTTAACGCAAAGTGACTTACAAGAAAAACAATACGAGTCTTTAACAACTTGTTTTAATTATTCTTCATATTTTAAAGTAATAATTCTTGAAAATTAATACCTTAATCATTATTAAAATAAATTATAATCAAAAATCTATTTTTTTAAGAATATTTTATTTTATTTAAAAAAATTTAAATCATGTAGTCATGTCTCACAGCGTTCCTAAAATTTCACGCTAGTTTCATTATACTACCACCACTACGCTAAAATAATGTTTTTCTATATAAAGTTTAGACTTCTTTAGCATTAAAACATTGAAAAAAAATAAAATTTCTTAGTGACGCTAGTGGTGTCAGTATAATAAAATAGAAGTGAAATTTTAGGAACGCTGCGAGGCCTGTATTATTATTATTATTATTATTATTATTATTATTCCACTTAAAAAATTTAATTGCCTCATTTTATTTCAACTACCGTTTCAACTACCAAATTTCTTTTCATAAAGCAAGTCTGGTTTAAATATATATATATATATATGTTTAGGGGTTTTAAAGTGCAAAAATTTTACAGAAGATTTACCAAAAAGAATAATTATTTGTAACAGTTATATTCTGTTTTGCTTTTAAATATTAAAACGTTTATTCAAATATTTTACGTGTCAACTTAAAGGAAATGTAGAAAAACAAAATAATTTTTTGAAGAGTTTATTTAATATAAACAAGCAAGGCAAGATGTGGTTTACTTTGAAGTGTTTATCACTCAATACCTGGACGTTACGTAAATAACAAAATGGGGCATGTTTTTATTTTATGCATGAATAATAATAATACTCAGTAAAATTAGTCTATTTAACAGAAAAATAAATAATCAAAATATATCTGATAATTTCGGTTTCATTTGGACAGAAATCCTATTTCTTTCCTTACAAAAGAAGAAGAAAAGTCGTCACCATTTACAGCAAACCACTTGCTTAGTTGCCAACTCTCTCGATTTTCTAACACCTTTTTTTCTTTAATTAGTTATCTTCGATTAATATTTAATTACAGATTTTTTGCCACTGAATAAGCAAAAATATTTGTATCGTAATAGTGGCTTTAGAAAATTGCTTAATTCAGCATTTATGACCTTAATTTTACATAATATCAAGCGGTCTATTACAGAATTTAAGAGACTAATACAGAAAGAAGAAAATCCTATGTTAAAAATATAACTCGACTCCTAAATTAAATTTTGTCTACGAAAGATTTTTTTAAATAATTTTTATTGCCACTGACATGTAGAAAAAATAACTATTTTAATCATAATGTTATTATTACTATTACATGTAAACTACCTTAAAAATTCGAATCTTGTTATATTTTCAAAATCTATAATGTTCCTAAAAAATATTACAATTATTTTAAGAATTGAGTCGAAATTTGTGTTAAGAAAATTTACCAAATGATTCTTTGTTGTAATAATGTTGTTGCTCTTTTGTTTTTCAATATGAAAAAAGTTTCAATACAATAAAAAAGGGATTAAAAATAAATTAGTTTGTATAGAGATCCCAGAATACAACATATCAAGACAATGTTCATAGTTTTCTGCTCAATTATTTAATCCAATGTGTAACAACTGAATGATATATGTTTTCACTGGGAAGAAGAATACTAAAAAAAAATTGAGAAGTTACATATTATTAAGAAAAGAAAAAGAATAAACTCAAAATATACTCAATTTTATTTATTTATTTATTTTTCTGTTAGTGATCTAAAAAAAAAAAAGGATATATTTTATGCACTATCATTTTTTGTTTTCGTTTTCTTCAACAACATCAAAAACTTGCACATTGTTGTATTTTCAAAGTCATCAGATGTTCCTTTTGTAAAACCTAATTGTATTTCACGAGAGCAAAATAAATTATCTTCTGTTTTTTATTTGGCCTCACTTGTGTTTCTTTTGTCTTTTGAAGAGATATATTAATTAAACTAGTACACTGTTGCAGGGGTCGTACTCTCCACCCCTTTTTCAGGACACTCTCATAAAGGAGAAAATTTAAAATTAATTGCTACCACTATTTTTATAAAATAATTTCTACTCTTTATAATCATTGCCTATTACTATAAAAATACCAAAAGTATTTGTGTATAAAATAAGTGATGGCAAAAAAAGGGAAATTTTCTTATCTCACGGAGTGTCCTAAAAAAAGGGCAGAGAGTATAATCCCTGCTGTTGCCATCACAAAACTTTTATCAATATTTTCCTAAACAAAGTCATGAGGGACAAAATGGTCATTAAAAAATAACTTTCGATCATGACTAGCTGGCTTTGCCCGATTCGCTGGTCACTATATGTAAATGAATACTTTTTGTAAAAATAAGTTTAAAAATTTAAGACAATTTTCGTTTGCTAAAAATGCATTATTTCAAAAATAATTCATTTGTAAAACATAACTCTCGAATGCCAATACTCTTAAAAAAATAATAATAATAATAAAATAAATGTTGTTTTAAGTAAAGAGACAAGTGAAGTATTTAGACAAAAAAAAAAAAAAAAAATCTGTAACGAGGAAACGCCTTCTCATATATAATGGTAAAACATCACTTATTCACTCATTCATCTATCAACGTCGAATCGAAATTGCCAAATCTAAAAACATGCTGTTTGGACAGATGGTTCTTTTCATGACGTAGATGCTCACTATAAACTGATTTAACGCTATTTAGCCTTCAGCATAGATGCCAGTATTTTAATTTATTCCGGATTATTTACTTTTAGCCCCGCCTTTATTTCGCACAACTTTATCCACAGAAATTTTTTTTCCAATATATAACTTCGATAAAATAAGAAAAATTTATCCTTAAAAAATAAGTGGTATGAAAAAAAAGACGGGGCTAAAAATACTCCGGAATAAATTAAAATGTTGGCATCTGTGTTTTAAGAGGTTGAAGGAGAAAGTCGAAGCTTTTTAACCCTTTCACAGTATCTCTGCAGTGATTTGCGTTAGAAGCTTGAAGTCTAGCAATATGTCTTGTCTTAAGCCCTATATAACGTAAAAGATAAGGATTTTCTAAAATTGAGTCCTTAAGGGAGAAATGTGTGCGTCTAATTCATCTACCCGTTCTTTGCACGTGGAAAATCGCAGTGGTTTCCAATAAAAGTTTCAGATTTAGCGAAATGCTTTTTCTTTGACTCTAATTAATGCAAAAGATTAGAATCTTACGAAATTTAACCTTTAAGGATGTGAAAGGGCTGTCTAGTATTTCTAGCCGTTCTTTGTACGGAGAAAATCGCAGAGGTTTCCTGTAAGAGCGTGAAATTTAGAAAAATTTCTCCTCTTAGGCTCTAATTAAAGTAAAATATAAGAATCGCAAAAAAATTAACAATTAATGGGATAAGAGGGGTGGAAAGTTGTTAGCATTTCTACCTATTCTTCACACATGGAAAATCGTAATAGTTTCCAATGGAATATTTTTACAGATTTGAACAAAGCTTAGTCTTCCCCAGAGATCAGAATAAACAATCTCTAGTCAACAGGTAAATTAATGAGCTTTCCTCCCAATTTTTCTTCTTTAATTTTTCCCCGTGCGAAAAACGGGTAGAATTTCTAGTTGTATTATGATTTGAAGAAAAGATTTCAATTTCTTACTACTTATTCTATCGTTAATAAAAAAAATAATAAAAAATAAAAAAAACCTACACAAAGTGTAGCAGTTTTTCCCATTAAAATACACTTTTTCTATCGAATGATTTCAATGCAATTTTCGAACGATTTTTTAATCATTTCACCTTTTTTTATTTCGATTTTTTATAAACTTATACTAAAAGAGAATATATACATAAGACGTAACCTACATATCAAATTTGAAGTTTCTAGCTACAATAATACAGAAGAAATCATACAAAAAGCAGATCTGTCAACTTAATCCGGCAAATCGTTAGTACCGCCCCCTTTTCTACACCACTTAATTTTTAAAGTATTTGTTTTCTTAATTCATCGCAAATTTATTTGAAGAGAATTACTCTAAAAATTAAATGGTGTAGAAAAAGGGGCGGTACTAGCAAATTGCCAGATTAGGTTGGCAGCTCTGAAATGTATGGTTTAAAATAGGGTTTTTCCTCACCCTCCTCCCACTGCGCATGTGTTAGAAATATGCAATACCCTAGATTGAAAGATTTTAAACAGTTACCCTGACAAACGATGACATCACTGTTTATTTCTCGATTTTATCATAGATGCCAACATTTTAATTTATTCCGGAGTACTTTTAGCCCCGACTTTATTTCATATCAATTATTTTTTTAAAGTAATTTTTTCTTACTTTATCGAAATTATTTATTGGAAAAAAAATTTCTATAAATAAAGTGGTCCGAAATAAAAGCGGGGCTAAAAATACTCCGGAATATATTAAAATGTTGGCATCTATGATTTTAATAAAGATTATTTTGTTGTTATTTTATAAAATTATTGGTGAGCATATTTGTTTTCTACATTCTTATATTGTCTGAATTATTTTGTAAACCTTCTGGTAATTCTATATATACTTATTTATTTATTTTCTTTTTTCTTTTACCAGAAGAATAATGCTGAAGTAAAATGTTCCATACGTAGTATAGCTATAATCATGATATGGTTAATAGTTTATGACACATTTCTATCTACTACAAATAAATTTAACATCGATAAAATAGTTTGAATTTTTATGAAAATTTTAACTTTTAAAAATTATTATTATGTCAATATTACGACAATAATATTTAATTAATATTATTATGGTAGTAGAGCCAGAGCAAAGACATTTTCAGTAAATTTCGCATACTTCATTAGATACAGCATCTTTCAATTAGAACGCAAAAATGTTAAATATCTTAATAAGTATGATAATTTTCACTAAATAATTTTTATCTACGCATGTGTTAGCTTTAAAAAATTTCATTCGCATAATTTAATGGCCAAATGTATTGAGCAGCTTATGTGAAAACCCCAAACAAATATCGTGTAAATTTAAAAAGTTATGAGAGATAGAATGAACATAATTTCTGTTCTTCTCTAAGATGATAGGGGTTTTTATCAATATTTATTTAGAATCAGCGAACACTGTATTGCCATTTGGCATTGATTGAATGAAATGAAAAATGTGAGTAAAACCCCTTATAGTTTAGCTTTTATTATGAGAGAACTGAAATTCGGTTCATTCAATCTCTCATAACTCTTTAAATTTACATGATATTTGTTTGGGGTTTTCGTATAAGTTGCTCAATACGTTTGGCTATTAAATTATGTACATGAAATTTCTTAAATGCTAGCGCATGTGTAATTAAAAGTTATTTAGCAAAATTGCTCCTATTTGGTAAGATATTTAACATTTTTGCATTCTGATTGCAGCATGCTGTGTCTAATGTGCCAAATTAAGTATGCCAAATTTCCTAAAAATATCTTTGGTCTGGGTCTAATACCCTGCGTGTTACAATTAAAAAAGTGGAATTTTTTTTTTTTTTTTGGAATGTTAAAAAAAAAAAAAAAAAAAAAAAAAAATTCTCTATGAACATATGTACTCTTAAAAATTTATACAGATAATGAAAAAGCTCCTCTTAATCTCATACTACAGCCAAAATGCATTTCAAGCATTACTTTTTACAGGGTGATCCAAAATGTTTTCATTTTTCTTTAATCGTTTATTGTTCCCCTTTTCCTTTTCAGAACACACCTTTTGCTGAAATATATGAGGTATAACGTGTTCTTTACTCGAACCAAAGTTTCAAGATGATACCAAAAGAACTTTTCTAGATATTTGACAAAATGTCTAAATTTGAAAGTGTCCAAATACTTATTTGTAGGTAGTGTATAGTCGTATGATTATGATTTTTTACTACTTATTCTATCGCTAATAAAAAAAAGCGTATCAGTTTTATCTGTTAAAATGTCCTTTTTCTATCGAATGACTCCAACGTTATTTTAGAACGTTTTTTAGTCATTTCATCTTTTTTTAATTTCGGATTTTTATAAACGTCTACTAAAAGAGAATATATACATAAGACGTAACCTTGATCAAACTTGAAGTTTCTAGCTACAGTAATAGAGAAGAAATCATACAAAAAGTAGGGTTTTAAAAAGGGTTCCCCCCCCCCCCTTTCCCTGCGCATGTGTTAGAAATTTGAAATACCTTAAATTGAAAGAATTTAAACAGTTACCCAGACCAACGATGTCAGCACTGTTTATTTTTCTATTTTATTATAGATTATTTTGCTATTATTTTATTACTTTATTGGTGAGCATATTTATTTTCTACATTCTTATACTGTGTCATTTATTTTGTAAACTTTCTGGTAATTCTAAATACTTCTGTAGTTTTTTTTCCCTTTATCAGAAGAATAATGCTGAAGTAAAATGTTACATACATGTCATGATTATATCTATACTCATAGTTGCTAACATTTTTATTTATTCCGGAGTATTTTTAACCCCGCCTCTATTTCACCCCACTTTGTTTATAGAACGTTTTTCTCCAATATTTTACTTCGATAAAATGAAAAAAATTCATTCTTAAAAAATATGTGGTTTGAAATAAAGGCGGGGCTAAAAATACTCCGCAATAAATTAAAATATTGGCATCTATGAGTATAGGTATAATCATGACATGATTAATAGTTTATAACACATTTCTATCTACTACATATAAACGTAACATTGATAAAATAGTTTGAAATTAAGAAATTTTCAACTTTTATAAGTTATTATTATGCCAATATTATTTTTTTATTAATAATATTAATTAGCTTATTTTTCTTAATTTACTTCTTTAAAATGTCTCTTTCAAAAGTGAGTATACAATTATTTCTTGAATATTGCGGTTAATTGCGGTTCCAGAATTTTACTGCAAACATTTAAATCGCAATAATCGAAACAAACGTCTTCTATGAAAACCTGCAAAAAATACATAACTAATCTCCTTAAATAAACAACATAAAAATATACTATTAAATATTTTATGCGTTGTGATTAGAAATTGTACATTACAGTATGATTCGAAATTTTTAAAATAAAAATAATTTAATTTAATCGTAACTTTTATAAACATAAATATGTGAGCTAATTTAATGTATAAAAAGACAATAAAGAAATATTAAAAGTTTCTTTGAAGTTTAATTCTACATTGTTACCAGAGTTGCCAGATCTGGCGGATTTTTAATTCAATATTCACCAGTAATTTTTAATTGTAACGTTTGCCTAATCACTTCAACGATTGATAGTCTAGGGTGCATATCAAATATCACATATGTTTCTTTATCTTTAGTTTCATTACCAGTAAAATTTTACATAGTAAATTTTCAAAAATCTCAATTTACTGTTGACTTTATAATGGAAACATATTTTTAAAATTTTTTGGTTAACAATTTCATTAATCCAAATTGTAGCACATTTTAAAATTATTTAAAGAAAAACAGTTTTACAGTTTGTTCTTCTTTTCTAGACAACATCCTCAATGAAATCTGATCTTCTAATTTTCGACGAATATGTATAATTCTATTAATGGCAAAAATAAATAAATAAAATAAAAAACATTTACTAATCGAATGCGCATTGATATAAATAGCCACTACCCCCCCAACACACACATTAATAGTGAATGTGCATGGTGTGGTGCTATAAGTGTGCTTAGTAGACAGATACTCCCCTTTTCTCTTTCCCCATGTAATTCAATAAGATTTTTGTTGCTTTGTACTATCCGGATATCTCGTTCAAAAATTAAGTTTTTCAAATTCTGTTTTTTTTTATTTCCACTCTTCAAACACGTCGCCTTTTATTTATTTATTTATTTATTTATTTATTTTGTGTGTGTGACCAATTAAAAAAAAATTAATATTCCATTTAATTAATCAAACTTAAGGATCTAATTTTCAATCTTGAAAGAAAATATTTAATTTACTTAATAAAATAAAAAATAAAAAAAGCTTACTAAGATAAAAGGTGACATATTCTGAGAGTGGAATTAAAAAGAACAAAATTCGAAAATTTTTAATTTAGAAAGAGATATCCTGATAATGCAAAACAACAAAAATTCCGTTGGATTACATGGAGAAGGAGAAAGGAATGGCTTGTGTGGCCGGTTGGCTGCAAGTGGATTCCAGTCCCTGAGTGAAATGCCCTCCATAAAAACATATTAAAGGGTCTTAGACCTTTAATATGGCTTCTGGTATTTATGCGAGTTTCGGGAAAAACCACAGAAAACTCCTAACAGCTAGGTCATTATTTAGACGGTATTTCTCTTCTACCGCCTCTGAGAGCAGAACATCTTAGCCACAGGAGGCATTAATAGAAGCGTCAAAAAAAAAGTAAATAAATAAGACTACATTAAATGTTCTTACCGTAAAAAGATGGCACTAGTGTAGAGATATCTATATTTACACAACAATCTCATATAGGTTTTCTTATCATTTTACGATTGTTCTAAAAACAGAAAATAATAATAATAATAATATCACAAAACGATTATCTGAAACGCATATTTAACAGATATTTATCACACATAAATTAAAACTAACATTTAAATTTATCATACTCGATATTTTAAAAATTTGTATAAATTACTATTAATGAAAAAATCCCTTCATAATCATTAATTTTTGTTCTGAAACTAAATCTCAATCTTTGATCAACATTTAACTTCGTTATCATATTTACAATTTAAAATAATCATTTCTTTATATTATACACTCAATGATGAATAAACAAAATTAAAAACTGCAATTTGTAAAATAAAAATATATAAATAAATAAAAAAGGAAAGTGAGAAACTGGAATTTAATTGATTTTTGTGTAACATACATATATCTATAGTAAGCTTTAATTTGTAAATAAGTTCATACTTCTATACTATATTAAATTCGATTAACAATTTTACTAATTTGAAGCCTTAAATGACATACATTAATACTTTATATATTTACCAAAAAAAAACTTATAAAAACAAAAACCATACGTTTACACGTGTTTCCTATATAACTGCAAACAAAATTTCTAAATTCTTTTTTATTTTCAAAACTACTCAGTTTCAAAATAAAGTATATCCATTACGAAATGCCACCGGAAGTTTTCTTAAGTTTTCAGCTACGAACAAAATTTTTCTTCGCGAAAGTTTTTAAGAAAGGAAAATTCTTTAGCAAATATTATGTTATCTTGATCGTTTAAAAAGTGTTTTAACCTAAGGTGATCAATCATCCTACATTCTTTCAGTAGTTCTAAATTTGAATCCTTTGTAATTAAAGTTTTATTATATTTCTCATTATGACACGCATTGTTCATTGTTATATAATATCATATTTAAAATCTAAAAACGAAAAAATATTCTTTGATTATTTAGATTATAACAGACTGAAAATCTAAAGATTTACAAAAAATTTAGATTTAAAGTAAAATTTATAAACAATATAAAGTGTATGTAAAGTAATGTAAAGTGTGTATAAATCAATTATTTCTTTCAATTTAGAAATGGTTTTAGTTATTTTTATAACTTAATAAAGAAAAACATTTTTGTGATATATGTATATAAATATGCAGTTGATATACTATACGGATCATAGTTCTAAAAGCTAGATTAATGCGTATTGCATTAATAAATAATCTGGTGTGTCACTCATACGACTTTCTCTTACCCTGAAATTTAATACTATATAATTACAGGTTAGAGATTAAAAGGTAAGATAATGAGTACAGTTATGTAAACCTATATTAAAACAATTCAAATTAGGCTTCGACATAGTTTTATATGATAATTAGTTCTGTGTGAATATTTATATAGAATTTAAAAATGTTATTAAAATTAAAAGTTCACTTAAAATTATTTAGGCAACTTTCTGATAACTTTCACGCAACATTACTTGAAACTTATCAGTCTTGATTAAACTTTTCCAGCAACAAACATATATCAACTTGAAATTACAACTTTTGGATCTCCTGAAATTATTCGTTTTTATCTTACTCTAAGTGACACAGACAAAGATCAAACGTTAAAAAGCTTGACTTCAGTAAACAAGAAGTCTCAAAAGGTGTAAATATACAGAAACAAGCAATGAATATTTAGCTTAAAAACATGCATTATTTACCATATGTCTATGAAGAATTTGTTTCAATTCCTGAGCAGCTTTCCTGAACATGGTAAAATATTTTAGAAAAGCACTTCCACTAACAATAAAAAAGAATGTTATCGCTTAAATATTTGCTGCCCTGTAGATCTTTTGAAGATTATGTACAGACCATATTATGCACCTAAATATAATCCTATAATGATAATTAATGGCGCAATCTAAAATACACTTCCTTCAATTTTTAGCTATTGTCGCACTAAAATCTAGTTCTTTTCTTTAGCCCTGTAAACAAACAGTGAATGATTTCCCTAACATATTTTACATGACACATGTTTTTATGCATATAAAAAATATACATTCATTTCATTCAGTTTAGAGCAGTCTATTTATGTTGAATTCTAATTACCTGCAATTTCCCCATAGACGTAATGTATTTGAATTCTCTTGGGTGTCCCTGTATATGAACCATTTGTTTCATCTCAACGAAAAGCTTAGTGTAGCATTCCTATATCATACACATTTAGATTACCAAGTTTGTACTTTCTGCTACCATTTGTTCTTGAGATATGCTGATAACATACAGACACACAGACCAACCGCTAAAATCATGATTTTCTGATTCAGAGGACCTCAAAACATGTTAATATAACAAAAACTCACTTTCAAAAATTTGACCCTAAAACAATACTTTCTTTACTTTATGGGCAAGAGAAAGTAAATATATAATATCAAGCAATAAGCTTTTTTTGTAAAACTGTCCAAAGATATATACACAAATTTCAGACACCCCTGGTTTAAATTTTACAAAAATAATTGAACATACGTTGAGCATTAGACAATTAAAATTTAAAAATACTGTGTGCAATCTAAGAAAAAATGAAGGAATCGATATACTGAGACGTTTGTTTGTTTGTTGATAATATAGAAATCAGACATTTGCTTCAGTCGAAGTAAGTTATCTAACAAGAAAAAATGTTTGCATTAAAACTTACCATCAAATAAAAATATCGGAAAAAGACACAATTTATCTAATTTTATGTTTTAACAGTGTAAAAAATAATGAAATATTAAGCTACATAATTACTGTAGTTTAACACAAATTCAACAAAAATTTTCGCCATTTATTACATGTTAAAAGCAGCATATAATAATGTCGTTTCATAGTACACCGAATAAATAATTTTTCTCATAGACTCCTGGCGATACATTGTTTTCCCCACTGTAGCAATGACTTTGCTATCAGTTATTCTGTAGATTATACTGGTATCTTATAAAATAGCATTTTCATGTTCCCCTTGACAGGATAAAATTTCTTAAGTTTAGATTCTGTGATCATTGGGCTCATAATGTTTTCACGTCTACCTCGACATATGGGATACTTTTCATTTAGAACATGTTGGGCCATAGTGTTAAAATGTTCTGAGATTCCATTACTCAAAAATCCGTGCCCTTTTGTAATGGTAAACGAAAATCGCTTCAGCAATCCGGAAAACAAATCCCTCTCATTAGACGTAGAATGCTACGATTATCAACCAACAAAATCCCACACACAGTCGGAAATAAAATTATTTAAGCACTAGTGATAATTCCTATTTTAAAGATGTGCACCTAACACTGTTTTATTGAGTAAATATTTGTCGAGTCATGACCTGAGTCTTATGCTGTTTATAAAAAAGTAAGTTGATGATAAAAATTAACGATCAAACTATATATATATATATATATATATATATATATATATATATATATGTATGAAAAATTTCTTCAATAGTTTTGCTGCCCACAAAGCATATATGCCTAGACGTTTAAGGCAGACAGTTCTTAGATTTTAGGAGGTACAATAATGGGGAAATTGTACACTATTTAGACATTTTAACTTAAAATGAGGGCGATGCTTCTAAGACAAAAACCAAAATGCATAATAAAAAATAATAGTGTTGGAAGTTGGTAGTTTTTTTTGAAGCATTCACTCAAGAATATCTATTCTGTATACATAACTGCCAAATTTTCTGTATTTTGGATCCTGTTTTTTTTTTTTTTTTTTTTTCACCTTAATTTATCGCAGAAAACTGTGAAAAAAAATTACAAAGGAATTTGGCACTTTTTTTAGCCGCTAGAACTTTTTACAATACATTTATATTAATAGTAAGAGTACTATATGTAATATTATTTAGTATTAGTACAGGATTTAACTACCCACCATATCATTTCATAGTATTTACTTTTTTTTTATCTTCCACGTTCTTTTATATTATTTACTCACATTGTTTTCTCGAGATGGAAACAGCTAGACTGATGTTAGCGCTTTGTTGTGTGGTAAAACTCTCTTAGAAATTGATGTATTGACGTTGGGAACAAACGCGTTCACATTTTTCATATATAACCAACTATTTTTACAAATGTTAATAAATTTTTAATGTGGTACTATAGTCATTTATAGCATAAGCTAATCCTTTGACTACATTCAATATAATTTATTGGGAGGTCGTCTAATGTTTAAGTAAATTAGTTTTTAAATTTGAAATTGAAATTACGATTTTGTCGCGATCTATTTCGAATTCAGACGTGTATATCAGACGTCGGGGCAACTGACATGGTGTAAAACTGGTAACATTTGCGGAAGGTTTATCTTTTCTCATTTTCCTAGACACACAATGAAGAGACTTCCTGAAGGCACAGCGAATAATGCCATTACGCTGTTTTCCAATACCTTATAGATAACTAGACGGCTTCGAATGTGGGCGCATAGAAGGAACACGGGAAACTGGATGTACAAACAGAGCAATAGGCCATCACCTGCAAAGTACGAACACGGCTATCTGTATTTGCTTGCGACAATGGTTGTGAGGTAGAGACTATAGAACGTCTCCACAGTTCGTTTGAATTTCAGCTGAATCCAGTAATCTAAAGTTGGGACGGTTAAAGCACTTTGTCGCCAGTGACTCGGCGAAAGTTGAGGTCGAGTGAGTTTTTTGTCGCATGGTGCTGCAGTGAAAGAAATAGGTTCTGAGTGTTTGATGAATGGGAAGCGATTGTAAGTTTTAATTGAAATGAAGGGAAAGGATGTTTGTTAGGATGTAGTATAAGAGGGATAGTGAATTGATGGCTAGCAGTAATGAATTGGTAGCTGCTTAGTGTGTGAGGAGGAAGTTAAGTGACGGTAGAGAAGTGTAGCGTAAAGTAAGAGAAGTCTATCGCGCTTCGGGAATCCGGCCGATAGTGCTAGTGTGAGATTAGCTAGTGATGACAGAGAGCCGTCATCGACAAGATCAGTATTGGTGAGATAAACACACTTTTAAGTTATACTTTGTTAAAGTTATTATCTGAGGTCATTTAAGTTATAACGAAGTAGCCCAACGCCCTCCTTGATATTGAATGCTAAATAAACTTTGTTATTTATTTGTTAACTTTGTCTCGAGCTCTTCTTATTAAGTAATTAAATAATTAAGTTAATCTTAAGATTGAGGAATTAACAATATGGAGAATACGAATTCCTCACAGTGGCGCCCAAACGAGTTAGACCCCCCCCCCCGCCCCCTCCGCTCGAGTTTATTTTACCGGCTCAAATAATGTACTCGAATTTTTTGAAGAACTTGAGCAATATTTTAAAATATGTGAAATTGATTTATCTGATAGATTTAACTGGTTAAGATACTCCTTGAAAGGAGAACCAAAATTATGGTACGAACTGATTGCTTCTCATTCCTTGGGTCAAAATCCCACTTATGAAGCTTTAAAAAGAAAAATTATAAGCACCTTTTCTTCGATTGCTGATAGAGCTAAATTAATGCAGGAACTTTATACTACTAAAATGTCTGTATTTGATAAACCGACAACCTTTTTCCTGTTTAAACTGGATTTAATTAAACAACTAGACTTAAAGTTATCATTTTTTGAAGTGTTGGACATTATAAATCCGCTGTTCACAGTCCAACTTCAAGACTTTCTAGATTTAAAACCGGCCGCATCTATTGATAGTCTATTTCTGCGGCTAGGTAGTTATCAAGCACGTCACACTCCTAAACCTGCGAATACCACTAAACGCCGGCAAGAAACAGTCAATGTTCAAAATGAACAGCGAGAAAGTTTCGCCCCCCCTCAAATTGATACTTTCAACCGACCGCAACAAGCTAACTTTTCGCAGCCGAGAAACAGTGATTTAAATCAACCAGAAACTGTTGCAGGAAATCAGACACACTCTCATAATACCGAAGTGCATTCTATATTTCTAAATTCTCTTACTGTGTGTCCAGTAAACTTGCAGCATTTAAATTCTTCTTCTCAGTACGTCTCTAATTTAAACTCTCCGTTACCTTCTACTTTAGAGAAGAAGGAACACGCATTAGATGTTGCGGCTAATCCTTCCGCCAATAGCTCAAATTTATGTTTTGAAACTGTTAAGTCAACAAATTTTTCTAGTAGTTTAAATTCACCGCATGATAAATTACAGTTTAATTCTAAAACTTTCAAGTCGGCAGATTCTGCTATTTTTAAGGATACATCATACGCAAATGCTAAACCGGTCGAGTCCGGAAATTTATTTCACGTAACAGGAGAAATTGTCGCAGAAAATGAAGTTAACACTAATGCTGGTACTCAACCTTTAGCAAATAAGTCAAATTTATGTTTTGCAACTGGTCAGCCACCAGATTTAATTATTAGTCCAAATGAAAATGTTGTGGTACAAGTAACAGAAAATGGCGGTTTAAACAACGGTGCTTCTCAAAAACGAGTAGCTAATTTAAATGAAAGTAAAGATAAAGGGCATTTAAGTTTTCTACATGTCAAGCCGACAGATTCCTCTAATTTAAACGAAAAGGCTCTCAATCAAAATGACCGGTTAAACTGTCTTCAACCTAATTTACATTCTCCTACCAGTGCTTCTCGTAAACTGCTAGATAATTTTAAAGCAAATGTTGTGATTTCAACTAAAAACGTGAACTATTTTCATGCTTGTAAGCCCCCCAAGACCTCGACATTAATGAGTAGAGAGCGAGCTGAATGACGCTATGGACAGCGACAGCGTGCCGGGTTCGATCCCATCCCAGGAATGTGCCTTTGCAACGCCTGACCTCCTGCTGCAAGCCTCCAGCCCTGTGATATTTGCGACGAGTGCAATGATTAGCAGGACTAACATGTGTAATACTAATGCTGTTACAGCGGAAACCGTCAGTCAGGTCGTATCGTTCCTTATTTTATTTTTTCTCAAGTATTTGTTTATCAGAGCTGTACCAAAATGTACGATATGCCTTGAAGTCTTTCGGACGTCCCATTTTTTCACGAAAGCACAGGACTTTCTTAAACTAAAAACTGTAAAATTCAAAATTTGTGCATGAACTTTCACGTTGAAATTCACGTTTAAGCTTCAATGTCAACATTTTTGTTCTCTCAATATATATTTTATGTATGTATACTAAGTTCTTTTATTTTGTAGCCATCACCTGCAGAGCGGGTAATATAAAACATGTTTTTTAGCCTTTGTAAATATTCCCCCCTTTTTTCGTATTTCTATAAATGATGTATCTGTATATATAACCTGAATATTTGTATTTGTAAACTTTTGTACATATTTAAAAGTTTCTCTGTATATATGTGTTTGAGTGGGGAAATATTTTTTTCGGCTATATGCATAAAGCACGCTTAACTTTTAACTAAAACCACTAACAAATTAATTTTTTGTCTTTTCGCATGCTATAGACCAGGAGGAAAAAATTATTGTATATAAACTATTTTATGTATTCAGAGACAATTTGTCTCGTTTATCTGTCTGCAAGACGCACTTTAATTTCGTATATTCTTTTATACTGTTCAAGTCTTTTCATTTTAGAAAAACTACGTTTGGACAGTTCTTACGATCTTATCTGATGTCCAAACTAGTATTCTGATGCCTGCCGTATTCTGATGTCCCAGCTCGTTGTCTGCAATCTTAAACCGTACAGCTTCTGAATGAATTTGTCTTCAATCTACACTCTCAAGTTACTTGGACTAGCTGATGTTTCTGGGCCTAGACTGGCGTTCAGTTGGATGAAGAAAATTCATAAGTTTAGAAAGTTGATTTACTTGCAAAGAAAAATTTTCAAGATTATTTTTTTTTTCTCAATAAAATTCATTTTCTTCATCTTGCTAGTTTATGTTAAAGCAACCCCCTGTACCTTAATCCCCGCTGTACTCGTTGAGCTAACGTATTTGAGGCGTTTTCTTTTTCCCGTAGTTTCCGGCCGTAAAGTGTCCCCATTTATAATTTTAAAATTTAAATTTCCTTTTTCGGGGTTCGTCCGGTTTTAAGCTTAGGATTTTTTTTTAATCGCCATTGTATTTGAAGCTGTAAGCAGTTCATTGCAAATTAAACTTTAATTTTTTTTCTTAAACTTATTCTGAAGTTTAGTTTCAGAAATTTAAGTTGTAGCTGCACTCGCACCCACGAGATGATATTAGTGTTTAAATTTACTCGTTAAAACCCGCTGGGGATTTTCCCGACTAAATTTTTTTCTTGGAGGGGGACTGTGAGGTCGAGACTATAGAATTTCTCCACATTTCGTTTGAATTTCAGCTGAATCCAGCAATCTAAAGTTAGGACGGTTAAAGCACTTCGTCTCCAGTGACTCGGCGAAAGTTGAGGTCGAGTGAGTTTTATGTCGCATGGTGCTGCAGTGAAAGAAATAGGTTCTGAGTGTTTGATGAATGGGAAGTGATTGTAATTTTTAATTGAAATGAAAGGAAAGGATGTTTGTTAAGATGTAGTATAAGAGGGATAGTGAATTGATTGCTAGCGGTAATGAATTGGTAGCTGCTTAGTGTGTGAGGAGGAAGTTAAATGACGGTAGAGAGGTGTAGCGTAAAGTAAGAGAAGAGTCTATCGCGCTTCGGGAATCCGGCCGATAGTGCTAGTGTGAGATTAGCTAGTGATGACAGAGAGCCATCATCGACAAGATCAGTATTGGTGATATAAACACACTTTTAAGTTATGCTTTGTTAAAGTTATTATCTGAGGTCATTTAAGTTATAACGAAGTAGCCCAACGCCCTCCTTGATATAGAATGCTAATGAACTTTGTTATTTATTTGTTAACTTTGTCTCGAGCTCTTCTTATTAAGTAATTAAATAATTAAGTTAATCTTAAGATTGAGGAATTAATAATATGGGGAACACGAATTCCTCACATGGTTGCCAAAATGAAGTCTCTAGAAAGCCAAAGTGCACAAATAAGAGGCAAAATTGGGTGATTTTGCGCCAGTTCTGAACTGACCCTAGGTCATAATTTTCTGCTATCCAATGTGCTAAAGCCGTATCACCAGCGGAACCATCCACCATCTCAAGGTGCTTGGATAAAGCGCGGTAACGGTGATATCGGCCATTAAGACATCCATACAACATCGGCATAGTCATCTGCAGTGGTTAATAGCCGATCATCATAACTTTCGCCCGCCTCCCTCTAGGATCAGATGACCCCTGCATTCTTGTATAGAGGGCCCGAGGCTATCAGTCTCAATCCGTCTTTTTTGCAGAAATATAGTCATTATCCTTGGTGTAATTGTGTGGGAAACCTCTTACGACAGCGGGTTGTCTCTACACTTCTTGTGTACAATTTTAACAGAGCAACGGTATGTTGAATTCATTCTGCGGCCGGTGTCATTACCCGTCATAGCACGTCGTCCTGACTCATTTTCCTACAAGATAATCAAAGGCCACCACACGGCTCCTATATATACAGCCATTTGCAAAAGTTTAAGACCAGTAGCCGATTTTTAGTATTTTAACACATTTCATCGTTTGCATAGATTACTGTGTCATTTCATATGCTGATTACATCAGACGCATTCTATTTCTGTAAATAAAGTGCCCGGCTCTTTTATCGCCAGTTGTTTATAGGATTTTGTCGTAGACAGTGCTGTTGTGTAATTATTGTAATGGGTAAAAAAACCTCCATTTACCGTTGCAAAAATGTCAGAAATATTGATCCTGCATAACACTAAATTTTCTGAATGTCAAATAAGTTTGAGAGTAAATGTGAACAAGACAGCTGTGCATCAAGCTATTAGTAAATTTTTAATTTCGGGAAAATTTGTGTACTTTAAGAGAAGTTGTCGCCCTATAAAAACGAGTGCACGTGATGATTATGTTATAAGAAGGATTGTCGTATGAGATAAAAAATCCTCCTGCAATACGATTAGATATTCTCTGGCTGCAAAAGGCACCAACGTCAGTTTGAGTACTATTTCAAGATGTTTAGCCAAAGGTTTTGGCTTATCCCATAAACCTGCAAGGAAACCTTGACTTACTCTAAGTATGAAAAAGAAACGACTCAAATGGCGGTATTCACCATTAACTACAACTCCCTGTTCAACGAAAAAACTTGAAAAGCGTCTAAAGGCAGGGTGCAGCTTTTCAGTAAAATTTGGATGGTTACTTCTGCCATCTAGCGTCAAAAAATTCATAATTTTGGATTGGTTACTTTCTGCTAAAAATAGCTGAAAGTAACAATGCCGCTAGATGGTAGAAGCAACGGGACAAATTTTGCTGAAAAGTTGCACCTTCGCTTTTAAGTTTGCTTTTTAAGTTTTTTGTTCAACCGGGAGTTAAAGTTATTGGTGAATAAAGCCGTTAATATCCATAAATTTTCACGAAATTTTAAATTTACTAATAGCTTGATGCACAACTGTCTTGCTCACATTTACCCTGAAACTTATTTGACGTTCAGAAAATCCAATTTTATGCAGGGTCAAATTTTTTATCTTTTTGTAACAGTAAGTGAAGGTTTTATTTACAATAATTATACAACAGCAATGTCTACGACGAAATTCAATAAACAACTGGCAATAAACGTGCTAGGCACCTTTATTTACAGCAGTAGAATGCGTCTGATGCAATCAGCACATGCGTTGATACAATAATCTGCGCAAATGATGCAATGTGTTAAAATACTGAAAATGACTACTTTTGCAAATGACTGTATATATATGGACTGCCTCTGTGCGATTAATACACTTTTTGGCCAGCAAGGTCATCCGACCTTTCACTCATCAAAAGTGTCTGGGACATGATTGGCCCCCAGATTTAGACACCACAAAATCTTGCAGATCTGAAGCAACGGTTCATGAATTAATGCTGTTTAAAGGCTATTATTAAAGATGCATTACAATATATATATATATATTGTATAAGGATATGATGAACACTTGAATTTAAAATTAGACATTCGAAGGCCATTATTAGTGATATTATGAACCATAAATCAATGAAACCATAATGGGGAAATTATTATCAAAAGCGATTACACACAATATTAATTGAAATTTTTTTTATTCTGTGTGGATAACCAAAATATAGGCGAAAATTTAAATAGTAACCTAATATATATTTTAAATAAATCGTTAAGAATTTTTAATCTTTTTTTTTTCTATGTTCATGTATATATATACATTTTTTTTATCTATTTGTTCTAATTAACTTTTCTTCAACCATAAACAATTAATAAAATTCATAAATTTATTATTACAATAAAAGAAATTTCGCTAAATTTGTTACATAACAGGAAGCTAGATTATAACAAAGTAACAAACTTTAAACAGTAAATAAATGAGAAAGAAAAAGTTAGCTGTCTTTCATTAACTGATAAAGATGAGCAATAAGGTTTATATTTTTTGTTATATGTAAAAAATTGTAGTTAGATTTAAATATATATATATATATCTGTATATATATATAAATTACGTGTCACGATGTTTGTCCGGGGTAAACTCCTAAACTAAGGAACCGATTTTAATGAAATTTTGCACACTGTGTGCAGTTTGGTCCAACTTCAGAGATAGGATAGTTTTTATCTCAATTTATTGTCACAATATTGTTTTATTGCAATTATTTGTTAATTATAGACCTTTATTAAAGTTGCTCCAAAATATCTGTGAGTTCCATTAATTTAATTGTTGCCAAAAAAAAAAATACGAGTTCATTTTTTTTCGACATAAAAATAAATACATTTAATCAAACGTGAACGTTAAAAAATTATAAAAAGTTAAATTATGCATCTCACGAAAATTGACGTCATAATCAATTTAAAGATTTTATACACATTGATAAAGTGCTAATGTAGTTCTATCATAGATATAGTAATATATATAGATCTCTCATCCCCATGTTATCGTACAAAGATTTTTGATGCCGAAAAAAAATAAAAAAATAAAAGCTTTGGAAACAGCCATTAAGTGGTATTGAAAAAAAAAAAAAAAAAGAAAAGAAAAGAAAAGAAAGAAAGAAATATGAATTTAAAACTGTATCTGGAGTCTTCCATTCCCCTTTAGCAAATAAATTATTAATAAATTTTATTTGCTAAAATATTAGTATGCATTTCCGTGTGTATTCACTCGGGGAAAGACGGCCATATTTTGGTAAAAACGTTGTCTTTTCCCAAATGAAAAGGAATAACTTTTTTTCTACCCAATGATCACTCTATTCTATATATGCTATACTATATCTATGAGTTCTATACGCAAGCGAAGTGTGACTCACTGACCGTCTGTGCAGCCAAGAAAAAGATTTCCTATGTTAATTGCCCACTGGATTTTTTGTAAGAAATTATTAAAAATCGAGGAAATTTCTTTCCCGATTTTAATCCTTATATTTGGGTATAGATATGTATTAGTTATCGCGGGTGTTAGATTGAATTATTTTGCTGTCAAATTGACAAAATTTTAATTTTAAATTTCAAAACTCTGTCGCCCTTGGCTTTTTTTTATTATTATTATTTAGCGATCAAAAGCGTAACACGAAAATATACATGCCAGATGTATGCATTGTACGAAATGTAATATGTATTATTCATTGTACGTATGTATGACATGTAATATGTATTGTACGAAATATTGTTTCATATTATTCATTACTCTTTTAATATAAGTTGTTAAAATAACCATGATTTTTGAAAGGAATTAAATATTTTCGCCAGATAATTTGGCGATATTCTTTTTTTTTCGCCAAGGATGACAGAAATGAAATCTACTCCGCTGCAAAATATTAGTATCTTACATCAGATATTTTATTTAAACATTTGAAAACAAATTTGACTTCAAACTATGATAGGATATTTATCATTTTTCTTTTAATTAGTATATTATTAGTATATTAAAATTTAAAAGCATGGTATATAAAAAGTTTTTTTTTTTTTTTTTTTTATCTTATAATTATTCTTATCTTAATCCTCAATGTTTCCCATCTTTATTAACTTGAATTTACTATTAAAATTTTAACATACTCAAAAACTTCTCATCACTTCGTTAAAATACACTAAACTTTTCCAAAATCTTTTTCTATTTAAAATGATACATGTATTTACTTTAAATGTCCAATATTTCATAAGATTTCCAATTTTATCAAATTTACTTATTTTTCGGGTTTAGCCTTATTGTTTTCCTTTTTATAACTACAGCTGTTGCCCTCTTTAAAATATTTAAAATGACGAGGTCATTTTATAGTAAAATTATCCATTATAGCATACATTATATTTCACTCCTCCATAAAAATTGATTTTAAAATCGTCTGTTTCTTTTATACTTTTATTTTAATAGAATTTTAATAGAATTTAATTTATATATTAGTCATTTTAGCAATTTTATCCAAAGTAGCATTAGAAATAATATATATCACTTCTCCATTAAAATTTATAGGACCCTACAATAAAATTAATTTGTGCTTAATATCAACACTACGAAAATTTTTATCAATCGCTTCCAAATTTTAACCTAAGTTTCAAATCTCAACCCTGTGTGTTTTTACATCGGCTACAACGTTTTCGTCTTTGTTCGTAAATAATAATTTGACTGTACTAAATAGTTTACAGCCGTATAATTCAACGTATAACTTAGTCACAGCAACGCGTGGCCGGGTCTGCTAGTATATGTATATATTCTGAAATATTTCTTCATTTGTTATTAAACTGTGAACAATAAAAGTTATTTTTATTACTACCAGAAAAATATTTGATGAAAGTGTTTAGTTATTAAAAAAAAAAAAAAGAAAAAAAAAAAAAAGAAAAAAAAAACTGTAATAGGAAATCCGTTATCTTTTGTGTAAGATATTATGATGCTTGGGAAAACAGATACATTAAATAAAAGTATTTGATTCACTGTTTATTAATAACAACCTAAAGCTTTTTTTTTTTTTTTATTCTTTAGTACTAAGTTTCTCTAGTAATTTTAGAATTTATAGGTACTAAAGTATTCAATTTAGAAAGAAAGTTTTTTTTTTTTTTACATGTAGGCCTGGAACATGTAGCCCCGCCCATCGTAGCAAATACTTAAGCCTAATTTTAAAGATTATTTGTAAAATTTTTATCATCCTGTCGAAACACTTTCTAGAAATAAAACGAAGACAAACAGGTAATTTTTTTATGAACTACAATATATATTGTTTTCCGTTTGTAAACTTTTAAAGAAATTTCAGTTTTGAACATCAAACAAATGAATCGTAATACAATTTAAAAGCAATGCAGGGTAATAATCGCCAATACAGGGTAAAAACAATGCGTCAATGATTATGCTATACGAAATGTATTTAGCAGACAATGCGAAAACGTCTTTTTGTTATTCTTTGAAAAACTTTTTTTAAGGATTCAAAACAATTGAAGATAATGCTTTAAAAGAATGTCTGGTAGTTACTGTACACGCATTAAAATATATAAAAATTATAAATCAAGTTATTTAAATTTAATTCGATCACAAAAATAACCAACTATCTATGTATAATTTATTCGTCTATGTGAAGTTTGGAATAATTTTTGTTGTTACAGATTTTTTTTTTCCCCATAAGCAAAAGAAATCAATTAATATTATTGAAATTTTTCTGTAAAAATTTATAAAATAATAGTTATATAATATGCCTAAGAATAGTTTAAAACATATACAGAAACTAATTTTATTTTTTTAGCAAAATTTTCGCAGTTTTTTTCTTTTCTTATTTACTTTTAGAATTTGGAACTAATATTTTAATTTATCTAAAAATTTAAATTCAGATATTTAAAAAAAAAAATTAAATACTCTTTGAAACTTAACCGATCTTAATTAAAATTTAAGTGCCATTCCTATATGTCATTAAATGAACAAATTTCAATTTTCTTCTATTTACATTTAAGTTATGTTTCTATCAAACGCACAAACCAACCGATAAAAACTTGACTTTCGTGTTCTTCAACTTTTTTAAAGAAAAAAAGACCTGCGTAAATTGTACTCCTAAACTGTAATATTTTTGTTTACTTTAATTCAAAATAAGAATTTAATTTCTAAGCGATTTTTCAGCTAATGGAAAAATTGATAAAATATATCAGTCAATTATAAAAAATAAAGAACGTATTGGCTTCTTTTTTTTTTTTTTTTTTGTAAAAATGTATATATTGTCTATAAAATTTGTATATACTGTCTATAAACCACATAGTGTATAAAACTTTAGCACAGTATGGGAAAAAAAAAAAAACACAAAACACAATTTAAAATAAACTTCAAGGATCTACCAGGAGCAGCCACTTATAAAACAGCATTCTTTTCATGTTACCCTGTTATTTAATCGTGAAAAAGATTTTCATACATCATCTATATCAAACATACTTTTGTGGTTATAAAAATTGTATGTTATTCTGTTTTATTTAATGCAGTCTAATATCCTAACAAGAAGTATTGTCTATGGACACAACCTATTTCTTTATTTGAATGATCCTGTTTACGGTCTATTTGTACGATTTCATAATAAAAAACTACTACATACTATTTGAATATAATACAGACCTAAAATTCCAAATTTCAAATTCGTGCTAACATCTATTTTTCAGTTATACTGATAATAGCCTTAGACTCGAATCAACTGCTAAAAATTTTGTTTATTAGATTCAGTTACCTCAAAACGTACAAAAATATTAAAAAAAAGTCACTTGGAAATTTTTTAAACTAAAGCAACACTTTTTCTACCGTAAGAAAAAGAAAAAAGGCATTTTTATATGATAAATTGAAAATTGTTAGGACATATTTTAGAGAAGGAAAAATAGATTTATAACCAAAAAAATTTCTCACTGCGAAATTTATTTAAAACAAGCAAACCCGTGCGAAATATTCGCAATTTATTATTATATTTTTCTTTTTTCTTTTTTTAACATTTAAAATTTGATTCTAATAAGCCTTATACCAATTTCACCAATTTAAATTTTAATTCATCAGTTAAAACAAATCAATCAAAGGAAAATTTCAAAATATAATACATGTTTGAGGACCCAGTTTTCATACTTCCCCAGGCAGGACAGTTTAGTATACGATCCTTATGGCAACTTTTAAATTTTTGCCGCCATGTTGGTGATGCCTTCTAAGTTATTTTTTAATTTACTAGGGGGCTCTGCTCCATGCTCGCTCCGCTCACCATCCCTCGAAGGAGGCTTCGCCTCCTCTCCGACTCACCTTACTTATTAACACATGCAGAACTCTGCCCGCCTATTCACTGCTTTCTTTCACTGAAAAGGAATATTAATAGTGCATATTACAAGACAAAAGCAGAAAATTATTATAGAAATCCTCATTTTCAATGTCAAATTGAAATATATAATATTTATATATGTATTTTTTTAATAGAAAGAAAATCATAATCTCTAGACCATTTTGCATTACAGCTTTAGTATATGATCATTTTTATTTATTTTTTACAACGTTATATTCGGACCACGGTACCTCAGTCGGTAGAGCGCCAAGCTCGTAATCGGAAGATTGTGGGTTCGGTTCTCGAGCCGACCAAAGACCGTCGTGTACACTAATGGTGGCTGGCGCACGTAAAATATGTCGTGGCCGCAATATCCTCCGTGTTCCCATCAAAATTATACCTCTGTGGGCCACCGAAGCTGGGGAGCTAAGACAAAAACTGTAGTGGAATATCCGTAGGGTGCGTCCCAGACCGTCACCAAATATCCATAGCGCAGCAATGTTGCGACGTCAATCACAACCTACCTAATTATCTACCTACCTACAACCGTAGATCATATTTTAATTTTCCCGTGTAAGAAGATTAATTTTCTAAAAGTAGAGAAAAAAAAATTGATATTTATTTTCTTTGTTTTTTACATCCATGGTTTCGGGCCGCGGTACCCTAGTCGGTAAAGCGCTGAGCACGTAATTGGAAGATTGCGATTTGATACTTCAATCGGCCAAAGACCGTCGTGTACACTAATGGTGGCTGGTGCACATAAAATCTGTCGTGGTTGCAAAGTGCTCCATGTCCCTATCCCCACTATACCTCTGGGGATCACCAAAGCGGAGGGGATCCCGCCGTGAAGGTTCAAAATTGTGATGACATGTTCCTGGAACAACTCTAGGGGTTCGTTTCAGACCGTCTCCTATTACCCATAGCGCAGTATTGGTGCGATGTTAAATCCAACCAACTACCTACCTACGTACAACCATGGATAATATTTTAATTTTCCCGTGTAAAATGACATCATGACAGAAGAACAACGTCACTGGGAGAAACTTTTGTCAAAATGGCAAATAGAGTGCAATCATAAACTTGTCGTTTTTAGTTAATAACTTCTTCAATTATAATGATAGAAATTTGTAAGCGGCTGAAATGTCTTCCTTGGAATACTCGGAACATATTGATACCTCTCATAACGCGAAGGACCCTGCCCTCCGTTAGAAGATGCTGTCGCAGACAAAAAAAAAATTGACAAATTGACGCCAGTGACAGTAACTTTTTTTTTAATATATAGAGATTCATTTTGGCATAATTTTTATCAAAGAAAACTCCTATTTTGACTATGCTTTTCACTATTGCGCTTTTTATATAGTTCATTACAAAAATTCGTATTTTACCACTTCACCGGCTATCCCGAGATAACTCGGGGGAAATTTAGCCTTCCACACACAACTGTGGTCAGTGAAGTGGTTAAACTTTAATTTCAAACTTTTAGTGCATATTTAAACACTTATCTTTAAACTATTGCTAGGTTTAAAATGACGTTCGGAAAGATTGTAAAGATCCAATGTTGTAAGATAGATTTTTATATAAAATGATTTTATGAAGCAAATGCTTTTTTTTTTTCTTTAGATCACTGAACTGAGTCCGCGTGCTTAAATATATTGCTTATGTATTATTTTTTATCCTCGTGTATTTTATTAAGTCATTATCGTATCGTTTCTAGAAAATGTAATCGTAATTGAACGTTAGAGAAATATTATATAGATTATTAAATGTTATTTTATCCCTTTTGTAAAAATCTAAGTTTCATTAAAATAACTGAATGTAGAGAAATATAGTAAAATATATTCAACTTAAACTTTGGAATATAATATATATTTTTACAGGATTTAATAATTTTGATTTCGTAAATTTAGATTTTCAATATTTATATTAAAATAAGTGAACTGAATGAAAGTAATATAATAAATGTAGTGTATTTTAATAAATAAATAAATATAAATACGAAAGGAATATTGAATCAAGATGTTTGCGAATTAAATGATAAATGTGATGTATAATATGCTCAGTTACATATGCATTTAGCATTTGAAATTTAACATAAATAAATGAGTTTTGGGTGTTTCAAACTATCATCTACGTCTTATTAATTTTTCTGCGTTTTATCACATTTTGAATACTATATAGTCTTCTATATTTATAGACTAAATTTACAGAGTTAAAAGCTAAATGGATCGTAAAATTATCAATCGCTATTACCTCCGTTTGCAAAACAAATGGATTTCCCCGGAGCAAATAAATTTATTCCCATAGTTATTATAGAGAATTTGCGAGTTTCGTCAGTCATTTACTTAAAATTTCGATTATAGTTTGCTTCTTTAAATCATTCACGTTTATATTCTTACGAGCAGGCTTTACTCGCTTCGCTGTCATTATATTGAAATGAATACCCAAAATACCATATTATTAATAATAATAAAAATTCTCAAAAAAAAAAAAAAATCATTGAAATCAGACAAAATTTAAGTCCCTCAACCTTCGGTAGTGGTATTCCCGCTCGCCACACATTGAGACTGGAGCCCCTATGCCTTCGGCAGCATCTTACCTGCTTTTTACCCCCTCCCCTTCTTTTTATATTAAAATTAAACATATAAATTTTTAGGATTATTAAAAACCGAAAAAAAAAAATGTATTTGAAACATATTTTTTTAGTTACTTAAGATTACTTTTTGAAAATATATACTTTAAAAATTGTGCATATCACTTCATCAAAATAAATAATGAGGATTTTGTGAAGTGGTACTTCAGTATATCTCTGGTACATAGATTTCAGAAAAGATATTATATTTGGTCCTTAAAAAAATTTAAAATAGCATTTACTTTCTAAAGTTGAAGGTTTTGCAAAATCTTATCAAATTGCATATTGTCTACACTTAATTAACACCCACACAAAAAAGAAATCGCCATTCTAAGGTAATTTGGAGCAGATTTATGCATGGAAATGTGTTTTTTACCCCGCTTGTTCAAAAGGGGGAGGATAATTTCCCAAAATCCCTTTACAGTACCTGTTGCATACACATACTTAACCGACACATAAAAAAACATCGAGATCCTGAGGTTATTTAACGGACAGTTATGTTTTAAAACTTGTTTTTTACTTCTCCCCGCTCTTAAAGAAAGAAAAAGGGAGGTCATTATGCAGAATTTCTTTATACTATGAGTTAGATATATATAACCGACCCACACATAAAAAAATCTCTATCCAAAGATAATTTAGTGTGGTGTTAAGTATGGATGCATCCTCTTTTGCCCTCCAACCCCAAGGGGCGGTAGGAAGGAACTTCCCAAAATCGCTTTGTAGTGTGCGTTGAGTACGCATAAGCAGCCCACACATAAAAAATTGACATTCGAAGATAATATAGAACAGGATTATGCATGGAAACATGTTTAGTGATCCCTCTAATCCCAAGGGGGAAGAAGAACGAAATTTCAAAAAATCTCTTTTAGGCTGTGTGTTGAGTATGCATAACTAATCAACATATCAAAAAATACCTTTTCTGAGATAATTTGGAGCAGAGTTACTCTTAAGAACATGTCTCCCTCCCCCCCGCCCTTAAAGGGGGTAAAGGAGGAAATTTCGCAAAATCCCTTTATTGTGTGTGTTGGAACGTATAACCAGTCCGCATATAAAAAAATAGTCTTTTTAGATGGTTCGGAGAAGAATTACACATCGAAGCATGTTTTTTGCTCCCCCTCCCCACGGGGGACAGGATGGAATTAAAAAAAATCCATTTGTAGTGTGTGTCTTGAGTGCGCATAACCAATCGACATATCAATAAATCGCTATCCTGAGATAATAATTGGAGCAGAATTACTCTTAAAAGCGTGTTTTTGCCTGGGGGGGCGCAGGGGGAAGTTTCATAAAATCCGTTTATAGTTCGTGTTGGGAACGCATAATCAACCCATACACATAAATTAATTTTACGGAGATAATTTGAAGCAAAATTATGCTTGGAAACGTATTGCTCCACCCCTCGCCTCCAAGGGAGGAAAGGGGGAATTTCGCAAAATTCCGTTACAGTGGGTGTTGGATACATGTAAATAAACCACACACAAAAATTTGTGACTTCAGCTCCTGTAGATTTTCCCGGACGAACTTAGTGTTAAAAGAGGCGATCGAATTTGCCCCCTTGTAACTCCGCACCCCCCCAGAAAAAAAAAATCTAAAATCGCAAAAGACTAAAAATAAGTTTTTGGAAATATCTTCAAGAAATCCCTATTCTTTGTGCTGTTATTGGTAGAGTTGTACTCGAAAATCCGAACTTTGCTAAATTTGCCTCCAAAATTCGTTTTCCCCCCTCCCCTCCTTAAAAATCCAAAACTCCAAAATCGCAGAAAATGTTTTTTTTGTACTCGATTCTAGTCTTCCCATCTGCAATTTCTTCAGCGTGAAGTAATTTGGAGTCGAGTAATTCTTATAAAAGTGTTTTTGCCTTCTGCCCCCAGGGAGGTACGGCGGGGCATTTCGCAAAATCCCGTCTTAGTGAGAGTCAGGGTACTAGAACCAACCTGCTCACCAAATTTTGTGACCCTATCTCCCATAGAATCGCCACAGCTGTGTTGAATCTGTTAATCAGTGAATCAGAGAGTTTAAGTTTTTTTTTATGTATAGATTAGTTTTTCATATGTGAACTTTTATAAGCATTGGGTGAGTGCAAAAGTTCTACCCGTTTCTATTACCCATAAAGAAGAGCAAAGAAATGTAAAATGGACAGTACCTAATATTGTGCATAATCTCTATTGCTATCTATGACCTATTGCTGTCTTCCTGGTAGGAGATGAATCCCCCGGCGGTAAAATTCTGGCGGTTTCGAGTAAAAAAATCTTGAATAACAGTTTTCACAGCATCAAGATCATCAAAGATTTTCTGACTGAAAGAATTGTTCAACGCACGAAATAGGTGATAGTCAGGAGAATAGGGAGGGTGGGGTAAAACCTCCCAACCAAAGCCCAGTAACTTTTGGCGAGTGATGACAGTAGCATGTGGCTTGGCGTTATCGTGATGAAGGATGACACCGCGACGATTGGTGAGAGCTGGCCGCTTTGCTACCAAATTTGAATGCAGCCTGTTTAACTGTAGACAGTAGAAGGCAGCATTGATGGTTTGGTTGCGTGGCAGGACCTCCCAGTGAGTTATTCCCGGCATATCCCACCATGCACTCAATAACACCTTCTTGGGATGAAGTTCAGCTTTTGAAGTCGATGCAGGCGGATCAGAAGGTCGACACACAGTCCAAAGACGCTTTACGTTACGGTACATAACCCACTTCTCATCTCCTGTTACAATACGTTTCAATAATGGGTCATTTTTGTATCGGGAAAGCAAGGTAACACAGGTGGCGATTCGGTCATCTCGTTGATTAGCTGTCAGGTTATGTGGAATCCAACAATCCAACTTTCTCGTAAAACCCAACTTAACCAGCAGTCTCTCGACCGTTTTTCGGTTTACGTTGAAGGTCTCCCTTAATTCTTGCACGGTTGGGTACGGGTCGTTCCTTATGGCTTGGTGAATATCGTCGTCTCCAACGTGTGATGGCCCTCCACTCTTAGACTGAACTTGGCAGCTTCTGTCTCCTTTTCTACATTTACGAAACTATCGACGACATATGCTTTCGTCTATTGCATCCTCCCCATAAACTTGACAAACATTGCGACATGCTGCGGCTGCCGTACTCTTTTTATCGAATTCTTATCGAATTCATATGTCTATGAAGAATTCATTTCCATTCCTGAGCAGCTTTCCTGGACATGGTAAAATATTACATTAAAGCACTTCCAATAACAATCAAAAAGAATGTTATCCTTTAAATATTTGAAACCCTATATATTTTTTGCAGAATATATGCAAACCACATAGTGCACCTAAATACAATCCTATAGTAATAATATACGGCACAACCTAAAATGCACTTCCGTCAATTTTCAGCTATTGCCGCACTATAATCTAGTTCTTTTGTGTAGATGAACAGATGAATGATTTCCCTGCTATATTCTACATGAGGCATGTTTTTATGCATATAATATATATATTCATTTCATTTGGCTTAGCGCAGTCTATAAATGTTAAACTCTACTTACCTGCAATTTCCCTCATAGACGTAATGTGAATACTCTTGAGTGTCCCTGTACACAAACCACTTGCTTCATCTCAACGAAAAGCTTAGTGTACCATCCCTATATGATACACATTTAGAAAACCGAGTTTGGCATTTCTGTTACTATTTGTTCTTGAGATATGCTGATAACACACACACAGAGAGAGACCAACCGCTAAAAACATGATTTTCGGATTCAGGGCACCCTCCAGTACACCAAAACGTGTACATATAACAAAAACTCACTTTCGAAAATTTGACCCTAAAACATTACTATCTCTACCTTATGAGTAAGAGAAAGTGAAAAGAAAAATTGTTGTTCTAAGAAAAGAACTTCTTTTTGTTATACAGACGATTATTATAATTTGGAGTTAAGATTAGTGCTTCCATTTCTTACTACTTACTTTATTGCTAGTAAACAAAAGCCCCATACAATTACGAAAAAGCGTAGTACTTTTTTTTTTTTTTTTTTGTGAAAATATACTTTTTTTATCGAATGCATTATAAGAAATTAAGTCGTTTTGAAAGACGATAGTACTTCATTTCAGAGATTTTCATAAACTGACGTCATTCTAACATGTTATAAAAATTACTTTCGTTTTAATTATATTATGATACTACGTCATTTAGACGTATTCACAGCAAAGCTTTACAGAGTAAGCTCGTTCACGTAATGTTAAAAAATGTCGCAAAGTAAACTCGACATTAGCGTTTCACGTAGTGCAGTGGCTGCGGTACCCAAATAAAAGTCTTGAAGGTTGTTGCCCCTATTGTGCTTTCTTTAAAAATGTTATCTCTTATGTTTTTGATGAAAACAAGAATTAATTCTAGCCCTAAATGAACATTATACATCTTCTAATGTTGTAAATTGTATTATAAATACGAAAAAATTCATGTATTAATTATTCGAGAAGAAAATGTTAATGTTCGCAATTTTCGAAATTAATATTTTGGTTAAAAAAAATAATAAATAAAAATAATAAAAATTTTGGAAAAGGAATCGCTTATAAAATATCACTTTATCATTATTTCTTTTATTAAAAAATGCATTATGTCATTTTCCATAAAATCAATCAGACGCAGACGAAACCATTCGCAAAAATTTTATCATCTAAACAAAATACATTTGTAATCGTTTTTTAAACAAATCTATATCTAAAATAACATTTAGTAAGGATAAAATAATATTTAGAAATGAACGAATATAACATACACTAACTTGTTCTAACCTCAAAACAAATCAAAGCAAGCGAATTTAAAATTTCATATATTTTCTCCTCATCCGTAATGAATGAAAAATTGAAGAGATTAAGATTTCAATAACTATATAAATTATACACAGTATTCAAAAAGTACTTTTTTAAAATTAATTTTAAAACATATTGTTTATCCTAAAATACTGGAATGTCTGTGAAATATGAATATTTTAAAAATACATGATTTTTACCGTTCAGATATGAATTCGTTCAAACGCAATTCTATTTTAATTTTAAATATGGAACTTCGCCTAATATTTACTTGAAAAATCAGTCAGACTTTTATCCTTATTTATGAATATTTTTGTATCATATAATTAAAAATAACTTTCTGATTTAATAGCTAAATGATCAAACTACGAAATTTACACTCATGCTCAAAATTTTCTTTACATAAAATCGTAAGGTCTTTTTTTTTTTTCCTGAATTTTCCTCTCTAAAACTTTATTACAATTTTTATTGTTGCATATGCTACAATTATACATCATATTGCAGAGCTCTTAAATTTTTTCTTTTGTATTTAGTTACCATAATGTTTTATTCCAGAAAAAATTATAAAGTTATAGTTCATAATTTATGAGAAATCCGTGAATTTGTGCATGTGAAGATAATTTTGGACATGAGTGTATTTAAGACTACTAAAAGATATATTGTACCATTTGCAAAATTCTAAATTCCAATAAAGTATTTAAATATTGTAGAATATATTAAATGATTTTAAAATATTGAAGAAAGTACATTTTTCGTTAATTTTTAATTTATGTTCCGAAAACTTTAATGTTTCAATTTTGTATTTTAAAATAAGTGAACTGAATACACGCAATTTAAATTTGAGGATTATATTTCACCATTGTTGGTGAATAATGATTCATAATATGCTTACTTACCTCCGTTTGAGTTTTATCAAATATATAAACAAACAATTAAGTCATTGTACAATCCTCATCTGATATTTTAAATCACTTTATTATAGGTCAGCATTTTACCACTGTGTGAATACCTTGTGCTCTTTTCAATTTACAGGCAAAATTCACTAATATAATAACTAATAGATGATGATATATAGTCAGTAAAAAAAAAAAAAAAATCACACAGAGTTGTAATAGAAGCCCCATCTTTCTGTTGATATGCATTCAAATTAACTCAGCATTCGTTTTCACAATAGTCATCGCACATACTAAGCTTAATGAATTTATACACCTTAGAAGCTGAGCCTTTCCATGAAATAATAATAATAATAATAATAATAATAATAATTGTAACATAACAAAACAATTTGTCGCCTGGATATGAACCCAAATTAAATAATCATAGTCTTTCAAAATGACTCTTTTGCTAATAAATTTTTGTGTATTTTTATGCAATAGATGCTGATACATAGCTTTCCCATACACGGGGTAAATTACAGCATTGTAACGTTTCCTGTTGTTCAGTATGCCTTCAAATTGAATCAGCATAATATTTTACAGTGTCCCTGTCACATATAAAGTTTTCTGCAATTATATGAAATGGAAGCTGAGGTATAGTGTTCTAGTTTTCAAGAATGTAATACTTTCTTCTGTTGAATATAGAAGAAATTAAAAATGTTTTCACAGAAAGCGATTTAATATGAAGAATGAGAAAGTATTCAGAAGATGTAATCATTATTATTTAAAGATATACTCAGCAAAATTTAAAACAAAATAAAACGAAATAGATATAAAAATAAATAAATCAAACATTTTTGAAATAATAATTGAAAATATTTACTTACTTTTACTATTAAATATTAAAATAATAATAATAATAATAATAATAATAATCTATGAATATTAGTGTTTGTATAAATTAATGCATCTAAATTTCGTAAATTAATTTTAATATTATAAGACTATTGTCATAAAGTTTATACACATACAATGTGTAATATTTATTTTAGCTTTGTTATAAGGGATGTGTAATTTATTTTCTTACAGTAAGAAAAGAAAAGAAAGTACCATAATAAAACTGCTATCAAAGCGTTTTATAGATAAACTGAAGAATTTTAAATTAGCAAGAACGACAAAAATTTGCAGAAAATTTTAATTTAGTGCAAGTTTTCATGTAAATTTTCGCATGTAAAATGTTTTCACAATTATTATTTTCTTAAAAAAAAAAAAAAAAAAATGCATTTTCAATAGACTTAGACCGCAAAAACCAATATCCACTTAAAATGTATTTGTTTCAATGAAAAAGTACTTTTTTGTTGCAACAAATAATTTCAAACATTTTATTTGAAAGAAATCAATAACTATTTAAAAAGTCATCATAAAAGTATGTTTCATTTCTGATATTTTTCGCGACAATAAATGAAATATTTTGACATTGTCTAGTTTTTCTTTTCTATTTATTTATTTGTTTTTTTTTGTTTTTAAGAAATATTTTTATTTACTTTCAAAGTCTCTCGAAATTATGATACTGTCAAAGAGTATTCTTTTTCCATTTGGAATTATTTTACAGACAAAATAAGGAAGTATTATGAAAATATTTTTTAAATAAAAGAACTATTAATCAGAGGAAGAAAATGAATTTTTATAGACAGCTTAAAAATATTACTATTGTTTGATAGGTAAAACTTGAGTTTGTTGATCAGAATGTTTTACTATCAGTTAAAAAATATTCTGTGCGTAACTCAGACGACTTTGTCTTACCCTGCATCTTAATATCCTAGTTGCTACCTTTGACGCTTTTTCGCTACTGGAATAATTTAATGGATATTTTATATATATATATATATATATATATATATATATATATATATATTGTAACAGTGTAATTAAATAAAATTAAATTTTTTATTTAAATTTTCCGTTAACCAAAAAGCGTAAAAGTTAGCGACTATGCAATACTATAAAGACAAAGGAAAGGTAAGGAGTAAGATAGCAAGTAACGTATATGAACCCAATTTAAAAATATTTAAAAACAATTTAAAATTGGTTTAGGAAAAGTTTTATTTAGTATATAACTCTCTATAAGGCACTTTCAAACGTCAGCTTTTCATAGGGATCGACTTTCCAGAATCTTTCAAAATTTTCAGATAACTTAATATACAGAGTGGATATAATTAAACTGACAGTGCTTACAGTCTTCTGTACTGCGATCTGATCGCCAGAATAGCCCCAAACTGTGTAGAAAGATTAAACAAGATGGGGGGACGAATAATTCCAAAAATAAATTAACAATAAAATAATAATAATAATAATAATATAATAATAATAAATTCCAAAATTACCACTAGGGGAATACGTGGCGCTGTTTTTCTAAGTAAAACTTTCCTCACGAACAAATTAGCGTTGTGTCTCCAATTTCAAAATAATAAATTTAACAAAATCAGTGCTTAAAGAAGTGCGCAATCATCAATTTTAAATTATAAGTTGCGAAAAACACCGCCACATATTCCTTTAGCGGTATTTTTTTTTTTTTTACGGAAGCCTTTGTCCCCTGCCATGTTTAATTTTCCTAAAAACTTTATAACATTCTTGCATTTAGATTATACTCTAGAACAATATAAGCACTGTCAGTATAGTTACGGCCACCCTGTATTTTAGTAAGTTTCTTTGCATTCCAATAACATCATTTTGTAGATGAATGAAGTAAAAATTGATAAATAATAAAATTCATCTTGTTTGAAAAGGGTTAAAAGCATATAGCTATCAGTCTACGTCTATAGCATAGCTGCGAACATTAGAATTTTTTTGCTTACCGGAATATTCTATTAAATACTTTTGTGTATTTCTGTACCAGTTTTCCCTGACTAAATAAAATAAAAATTTCCGTTAAAATTTTCCGGTAACGAAAAATTGCTAAAGTGGGCAACTGTGGTCTAAATGCATGTAACATGTCTGCCAAAATGAAATTATAGCGCGACCAGTACACTAAGAACTCCTGTGCAGACGGGCCCACCAGCGGCCGAGCGGTTCTGCGCTCAAAGCTGGTAGATGGGAGGTGCCGGGTTCGATCCCAGGTCGCGCTCATCGACCTAGCCGTTCGGAGTTTTCCGTGGTTTCCTCCGAAACTCGCGTAAATACGGGCTAGGACCCCTTAGAAAGACCCCCATGGAGGGCATTCCCCCTATAGGCCTAGGACATATAAGGAGTCAATCGGCCTTAATCCTCCAACCAACCAACCAACCAACCTATGCAGACGGTTTCAGTTCGATTCCAACCAGTTCCATTCAAACGATGATTTCCTTTTATAAATTGAAAAATCTATACAGCATGCCGTAAATTTACAGGAAAAAGTGCTCGCACTCAAATTGCCAGTATGTTATGCTTTAAAGTTAAATGAGCTTTTATTTATTTATTTAATAATGAATATGTCTTAATATCACTGGAACCTTTCTATTTTTCAAACAACTTCTTTTCAATTGCATTTTAAAAAAAGAATGTGTTCTACTTTTATTATAGTTATTAAAACTTAGTATATATATATATATATATATATATATATATATATATATATATATATATGTACATATATATATATAAACTATAATATAAATTCTGAAGTTTTGGTGTAAAAATTTGGCTATTTTTCGTAAGATACTGTGTTTGGTTCTCATAAGGATCTCTTTTCAGCAATTTTCAGTCCATTCAAACCAAGATTTCATTTTTGCTTTGTAATATGTAAGGAATAGTATTGTAATCATGTCAAAAATCTGAATTTGAGACTTTGACGTTTCTATACGTTTTGAGGTGCTCCGTGTCTGTTTTCACAATTTTTATGATGATGAATGTATATGTGTATGTATGTGTGTATGTGTGTGTGTGCATGTGTGTGAGTGAACACGCTAGCGTCTAAACGCGTTGTTCGAATGAGTTGAAAGTTGGTACGTATATTGTAAATCACCGTAGCCCGAAACCTATTGATTTTGGTGGATCTAGCACTTATAGTTTTTTTTTTTTTTTTACAAGGATACCAAGAAATATTCTTTATCAATACTGCCTATGGGGTCAAAATTTTAAAATTGCAATAGCGTCTAAAAGCCTTATTAAACTGTGCAAAAAATTTATGCACATGTTATAGGTCATAGATGCACGAACTGTATAGATTTTGGTGAATCTAGCTCTTACGGTTTTTTTACAGGGACGCAAAGAAAAATTATTTATCATTATGGCCTATGGGACCAAATTTTTTAAAGTGCGATAGCGTCTAAACGCCTTATTCAATTGCGCAAATATATATATATATATATATATATATATGTATGTATATATGTATGTTTGTGTGTATGTACGTGAGTGAACACGCTAGCGTCTAAACGCTTTGCTCGAATGAAATGAAAGTTTGTACGTATGTTGTAAGTTATCGTAGCTTAAGCCTATTGTTTTTGATGAATAGTTTTTTTACAAGGACACCAAGAAAAATATTTTATTAATATGGCCTATGGGGCCAAATTTTTAAAAATGCGATAGCGTCTAAACGCCTTACTGAGCAAAATATTTATACCCATATTATAGGTCACAGTTTTACGAACCGTATAGATTTTGGTAAATTTAGCACTTACAGGAACACAAAGAAAAATTCTTTATCGTTATGGCCTGTGGGACCAAATTTTTAAAAGTGCAATGGCGCCTTATTCAATTGAGCTGAAATTTTATATGAATATTATAAGTCACTGTTGCACTAACTATAAGCATTTTGGTGAATCTTGCATTTATAGGTTTTTGCAGGGACACAAAGAAAAATTCTTTATCATAATGATCTAGGGGCTCAAAGTTCTGTAGCGTTAAATTAAACATTGTGTATTATATGGAGAAAAATATTCAAACACCTTATATATTTATCTCTTTCGTTTATTTAACAACTCCTCTTACTTTACTTTATCTACAAAACCGTTAATTACTCAATGTTTGGAAATTCGAGCGGAGTCACTCCAGATTGTTTAACTCTGTGCACGCCCTAATTACCAAATAAACTTGAAAAGCATGTGTTTGCTCTCAAAATTTTGAAATGTCTCCAAAATAAAAAATAAAAAATTAGGGGCTCCAAATTGCATTTCTGTCATCTGACTACATTGTCTGATTATAAAACGTCAAATTATCAAAAGATCCAATTATTCAACAATCACCTGTAGATCATGGAACATTAATGAATAAAACATGTACACATGCATTAACAATCAAACAGTTTGTTATAACATACATAATTTAGACCTTTCAGGCTCTTTTCATTTTGGTTCCAATAATAAGTGAATTTAATTGTGTATTTTTCTGCAATTCTAACTAATTACAGTTTTTTTTTTTTTGTATGAGAAAAGAATACATTTTCCAATGTATTTGCATGTGTCTTTAGACCAAGGTGTTAGTGGGGATCATCAAATGGGTTTGTGCTTCCCTTCAGTTGATAGGTTAACTGGGCCCTGATTCTGTGAAAATTTAACAGTATTGCCAGAAACATATGCAGCATAAATTATTTATTTACTGCTGTAAATTAATAGAAAAACTTGCTGGCACCCAAATTGTGCATTTATGAACTCAAAAATCTTAATAAATAAAAATATGTCAAAGTTACAACAATATGTTAAATCCTGTAAGGGTTTTTTTCCCAAGACAAAAACTTTTGCAATGTGGTTGAAATAATTGAATCTTCAAATTAAATAAGCAGCATGTAAAAAACTCCTTAAAATATTTCAACTCTGGAAAATACCTAAAATCTAGATCGTTCTTTTGCCAAAAATTTGCTTAATTGTTACTCCATTCAAATGGGCTTTTGACAGAAGTTGCTGAATATATCTAGCTTTCAACCTATGATATAAAACTATGTCTATTTTTCGAGTATGCGCAATAAAATATTTACTATAAATGCTCATATTTCAACGAATTTTATAATTCAGAATATTGTTTCTCTAATTTATTTATATATTTTATTTTATTTATCTATTTATTTATTTATTTATTTATTTATTTATTTATTTTGTAAAACTTTATGGAAATCCGCTCTAGTTATAAGCAAAAAATAACTAATTTTTAAAACGAAAAAAAATTATATCTTCCTAAATAATTGCGCAATTTCTGCACAAAAAATACAAATTTTGTACATAGTATGTACAGTCGGAAAAAAAAGCCACCCCCCAAACTTAATTCCACTCTAAATTATCGTAAAAACATGCGGTTGGTACCAATCGATCTTTAGTAACGTCTAGTTTATAATGGTATAGTTAAACTTTGCTTAAGGAGTCATTTGCATATTAAAAGAAGCATCAACTTCATTTTTTTCAAAGGCAACCACTATTTTCGACCTCACATTCATATTTCTGAGATCAAGGCAGTTCGGAAAATACATCTATTTATATACTTTAAATGAATTCTAGATAGAGATAAAAGCGAAAATGCAATAGGGGTCCGTCTATACATTTAGAAAAAGTAAATCATAATCTACCACAGAATAGACATTATTTTTAAGTTTCACACCGGAAAAAAAAATACAGAAATTTTAATTATAAAACAAAAAACGAAACTGATTTATAAAATGTACTCTCTTCACTTATAAAATAAAAAAAATTAGGTGGTTTATCTATAATAATAATATTTAATAAACGTAATTTAGTTTAATGCGTCACTACTCTTGGCCCACGAAAGATTGATACCTGGTTGGCAAAGTGCCAGGACGATTCCACTCACGCTCTGGGAGACA
The DNA here is from genome assembly GCA_963930645.1 of Salticus scenicus. Taxonomy (NCBI): domain Eukaryota; kingdom Metazoa; phylum Arthropoda; class Arachnida; order Araneae; family Salticidae; genus Salticus; species Salticus scenicus. Next base: position 196,333,407 of record OZ005652.1, read on the forward strand.
CAGCAATGAAGAGATAGGGGAAATTTTTCTATTATTCTTGTTTCTTCTGTTATGTGTAGAATAATTAATACTCCTGCTTTGTTTTTGTTTTTTATTTCTTTCTATATAACAGTCTGTTTATATTGGAAATGGATCATACATGTGGTACGAGTTCTCGTATTAAACCTCTTCACAGTGAAATGAAGCGCATTGTACATAATGTAATAAAGTTTTGCGATAACGAAGCGTTAGAAGGAAAAGCTATTGTTCCACTTTCCAAATCAGTGAAACGTGCGAGTGAAATAGCTAATATATCAGAAGCCACAATTAAAAGAATACGTAGAGAATCAAAAGGAGAAGACAATCCAATGTTTGTATCACCAAAAAAGCGGCAAAAGAACAGTACCACCGAAAACATTTCTCTGGATAATTTTGATTTTGATGTTATTCGAAGAACAGTACATGAGTTTTACGCAGTAAATAAGATCGTACCTACAATTCCCAAATTAATTCCTGTACTTAAAGAAAAGATAAATTTTAAGTATCAAAGAGAAACTCTGAGCAGAATTCTTCACGAAATAGGATTTAACTTTAAAAAGACACAAAATAAACGAAAACAACTAATAGAACGCAGCGATATCATTTTAGCTCGAACGCAATTCTTGAGAAATATGAAACATTACCGAGAGGAGAAAAGGCCAATTGTATATTTAGACGAAACTTGGATTGATAGTAATCTTACTTATGGAAAGTGTTGGCAAACAGATGATATGTTTGGTATTATAGAAACTGGTAATGCATCAAGACGAATCATAGTTTTCTGTGCAGGTGGGGAAATGGGATTCATACCAAACTCAAATTTATTATATAAAGCCAATTCAGCTACAGGAGACTATCACGGCCAAATGAACTCCAAAATATTTAAAAAATGGGCTGAAGAAAAACTTGTACCTAATCTCCCACAAAATGCAGTAGTTGTCATAGACAACGCGCCGTATCATTCTATACAATTAAATAAAGTGCCAAATTCATCGAATAGAAAGGGTGAAATTATGAATTGGCTTTCAACTAATAATGCTCCTTATTCAACTGATTTGAGAAAAATTGAATTATTAGAATTAGTCAAAAGGAATCAACCTGCAAGAAAACTTTATAAATTTGACTGTATGCTCCAACAATATGGATTCACAGCATTGAGACTCCCGCCCTATCATTGTGATATTAACGCAATAGAGTATGTTTGGGCAGAAATTAAGAACTATATCCGGAGTCACAATGTGACAGGGGATATTAATCTTTCAAAATTATTGACTATTGAAAGTGTGACTATTGCACACTGGAAAAAATATTGTTCCCATGTTGCTTCACTAGAAAAGACTTATTGGGAAAGGGACGGAATAATTGAAGATTTATGCGAACCTCTACAAATAACGGTATCGGAAACTGACGATGATTCTGACGTTTCATCTGAAGAATTTTAATTATTTCAAGAATTTACTATACAACATAGTACAATACAATATAGTACAACTATAGTATTTCCCCTCAGCTGAATTTGGCGATTTTTCTTTGGCGCCGATTTGAACGATAACGATGTCGTTCTGGATTGTTTGCGATATAATATGGCAGCGCGCATGCTATTTATTTTGGATTTATGATTTTATGATTTATAATTTAGCTTACGCTTTTATCATTTATGCTTTATGATTTTTAGATTTATGATTTAGCCATAATCGCCAACGAAAAATCGCCAAATCTAGCTGAGGGGAAATACTATAGCTGTTCCTTGATAATAAATATCAAAATGAAAGTAAATGTCAAATATTTAAAGCAACATCCAATTTTAAATAGTTTGTTCATTCGGTGCAACTTGCACATCAGTCCCGTCAGGTACGACTTGCATATTAGTCCCCTTTAAATATAGTGATTGGCAAAGAATTCGTTGATTCACTACCTTAATTGATTTCACATTCCGTCATTTTTTAAGGGGTTATATACTAGTTTGTAAATAATAATTGACATAATTTTTAAATTAGTGTTACACACTTCAAGGAACAACTTTAATATATCCCCACAACGACATTTGGCGATTTTTTGTTGGCGATTATGGCTAAATCATAAATCTAAAAATCATAAATAATAAAATCATAATCTAAATCATAAAATCATAAATCCAAAATAAACAACATATAGGCTGCCATATTATATCGCCAAAGAAAAATCGCCAAAGTCAGCTATGGGGACATACTAAAATTATACCTTAAAACTATCCCCTTTATAATATTATCAGTTTTTCTTTCTTTTAATTAATCGTAAAATATTTATATAACCAGATATTCAAGAATCAGTTCAAAGAAGGAAAGGAAATGCAATCAGTGAGTTTATAATTTTTTCATACCGATAAACAAACACATCCCTAGGTACTACGGACATTCCTATTTTATAAATGGACCAACCTTTTTCACTCATGCGCAGATGACGCCAGGGATCATCCTTCTGCGGTTTAACAGTACGTAAAAATTTAAATAGCTTGAGTCATATGAACCCTCCAATGCTGAATTACAAAAATCTAGATAGCAAGATAAAAAAATAATAGTGATAATGATAATGATGTTAATAATAATAATAATAGGGGTAAATAAAAAGTGCTTATTTAAGAAAAAAAATTATCTACTATATTTTTATTTTATACAGTAAGCCCCGCATGAAAGTGTTACCATAAAGTTTTACATTTAATTTGAAGCGTACACACCTACAACATACAACATACAAAAATATAGGTAACAAGATTTAAAGTAAAATCTGAGAAAGGATATTTAAAATTCGATATGAAGGAGATACGGTTCAAAATCATTCCTATTTTGGGTCACGCCTTCATACGTTCTCTAAAACATCAAATTATTTAACAAAATTAATGATTAACACTTTCACGACCGCATGCTTTTGTCTTTTTGACAGTAAGGTCTGCCTATGGGAGTTAATCTTCGAAGTTACAATATTTCAGAACAAAATTTTCTGTAATCACATTAATATTAAAAATCAATATACATTATAATTATGTATTTCTAATCAAAGTAGTTGTATCCATTTTATATTTCATTGTAAAAATACGAATTTTGGTAATATACTTAAGATGATGGTTAAAAATTTTGAAAGAAACGTCAATTTCCGGAGTTACAGATTTTCAAATGTCGTTAATCTACGTCAGCGGTCACGAAAGTGTTAAATAATTGAAATTTTGTCATCAACAATCAAAACGGCCACTTTCACTCGTTTATATATTCTAGAGTTCTATAAAGAGTCAAACAAACTAAAATTAGGGAAAGAAGAATTATTTTTTAAAATAAAGTATTGTTTCAGAAAAAGTCAGAGGGTGGGGTTTATTAGACTTCTGGAATGCAATCAAAATTCCTGCCTGGAATGCGTTAATCTTACAAAAATAGAGTAATTTGTATGGTAAACACCGAAACCTTACTTAGAAAACAATAAAAAAAAAAATCAACAAAATTAAATTAAATAAAAATTTTCAGTGTTGGGCTGAATTTGCATAAATTGGCCTGATAAAGTATGTCCCCTATAAAACGATTTCCTATTGCCCAGAACGAATATCCGCCGTTATATAGTTGTCTTCTGTACTTGAATTCTTAATTTTAAATGTGTAAGACCTATATTTTTAAAAGTAATAAGACATATTACAATGTTTTAAATTGTTTTCCCATAATAAATGTGAATTTTACGCCGTAATTAGAATAATCGAAAATCAATAATACTGCGCTTTGTTACAATAATATATTTAAAAATTTAAAAAAAAAAAAAAAAAATTAAATCCACTGTTTAATTTTTGTATTAAAAAAAAAGCATTTAATAAAAAATTAGTTTTATGTTACGTCATGCGATAAAATTTAAATAACATTAGCTTACAAACGGTACAGTAAACAAATGCGAAAATGTCACAACAAAATTAAAGCAGAAAATTCGCTTGAAAAAATCTTATAAAAATTATTAAATGTTAATTATAATAATTAAAAAAAAAAAAAAAGATTGTTCCCTGCGTATATCTCTTTTAAACAATAATCCTCCTCGCCTTACCGCGTTTCCTAAATTATGATATTTAACTTGAGGTGTACGAATCCTAAAATATTCAAGTAAAAAAAAAAAAAGGAACAACTGGGTTAAAACAGAATTTTAGCAGTGAGAAACTAGGAAAAATTATGTAATATTTAAGAACAAAGACTTGACATTTCAGGATCGAGTATATTCCTTTTTGCAACGGAAGCCACGCCTTTATAAAATTTTCTAAAACTTTACATCATAAAACAAATTTTTTTTTTACATACTTGCAATTAAATCATTTAAATTTTGTCTTCAGCATTTGATGTAGTAAATGCCATTAATATTTATGCATAGCAGCGTCATGTATAGAGTCAAATACGAATATACAAACTAGTTTTTTTTAATATTGTTTCCACGATATGGAGGCGGGGCTTCATTTCTTTTGGAATTCTTTCACAATCTCTCGCCTGCATTGCGATAATTTTATTAAAAAAAGACAATTTCTATGATAAACATCGAAATGTTTCTTAGAAAGCAATTAGTATAACAAAAATATAAATTAAAAATAGTTTTTCGTCAAAATATATACACATATTTCCTCACAGAGGATACAAATTATAACAAGTGACGGCCCCCTAACAGCAGTAAAAAATGAAATATCACTGTAACTCAAAAAATAATGTTAGGAACGAGCTGTAAATTTGGAAACCCGTGTTTTTGGTGATGCCCGTTCTATTCGTACAAATTAACATAGGTGATAATTCATAATTTTTTCAAATATGAATTTATTAATAATTTTCATAATGAAAAAAAATGTTTTTTTTTTATCAAAAATATGTTTGGAATATGTTTGAGTCACTTCACTCTAACGCATAAAAGAAAAAAAAAAAAAAAAAAAAAAAAAACAGAATTTGAATATAATAATTTTTTGGGAAGATATGAATTAAATTTTGTCATATTCATTTAACATTAGCATCGCTATACTTTGACAGCTCATAACTCTATGAAGAATTGAGCAAAATATATAAACTATACCATTTTCCGCGAGGATTTGATCCAAAGAATTCAAATAAATTATAAAAAATCTGGTGTGAAACAACCACACGACTTCCATTACCCACTATTACACATATTATATGCATTTTTGAGAGATAATGCGATCAGAAAACATAAAAGGGAACTAAAGAGAAAATCGTTAGAGCCGTTTTTGAGATACCAACTTTTACAAAAAATCAATTATTGACCGGAAAACAATAATTACATACAAAAGGATCTTTAAAAGTGAGTTAATATGGTGAGTTTTAAAAAAATCCGTACAGCTGTTTTTAAAGGAACGCCCTTGGGAGACCTGAAATTGAGCTATTTATACAGGACGCCTATCAATTTTCCTGAACTAACCAACTATATCATTCGCAAGGACATCTAATAGAGTGTTTATACAGCAAATTTGAAGAAAATCGTTAGAGCCGTTTTTGAGATACGGACTTACGGTCCCACTTCCGGTTTCCGATGTCCCACTTCCGGTTAAACTTAATTATTGACAGGAAAAAAATACTTACATACAAAAGCATATTTAAAAGGAGTTAAAATGGCGAGTTTGAAAAAAAATCGTACAACCGTTTTTAAAGGAACGCCTTTGCGAGGCCTGAAATTGAGCTATTTATACAGGACGCCTATCAATTTTCCTGAACTAACCAACTATATCATTCGAAAGGACATCTAATAGAGCGTTTATATAGCGAGTTTGAAGAAAATCGTTAGAGCCGTTTTTGAGATACGGACTTACGGTCCCACTTCCTGTTTCCGATATCCCACTTCCGGTTTTTCAATTTTCACCAAAATTTGGAAATTTCATCTGTACACCAGACGTATTTCAATTCTAAAGTTTCGTAGCTCTATCTTTATTAGTTTCTGAGCTATAATAGCCAGAAGATTCTCCACATACATACATACATACATACATACATACATACATACACACACACATACATACACACTGACCAATTGCCAAAAACCACTTTTTTGGACTCAGGAGACCTTAAAACGTGTAAATCAGGTGAAAACCCGATATCGAATTTTCAGACCGAAAACAATACTTCCATTACCTACGGTAGTAGGGTAATGGAAGTAAAAATGGGGGTTACCATTCAAAAAAATGAAGTTGATGCCAGTTTTAATATGTAGACGACCCCCTATGCAAAATCTAACTATACCATTATAAACTAGACGTTATTACACATCGATTGATACCAGCCGCATGTTTCTACGACAACTTACGGCGAAATTAGGTGTTGGGGCGGGGGGGGGGGGGGCGTCTTTTACTTCCATTACCCTACTACCGTAGGTAATGGAAGTATTGTATTCGGTCTGAAAATTCGATATCGGGTTTTCGCCTGATTTACACGTTTTAAGGTCCCCTGAGTCCAAAAAAGTGGTTTTTGGCAATTGGTCAGTGTGTATGTATGTGTGTATGTGTGTGTGTATGTATGTGGAGAATCTTCTGGCTATTATAGCTCAGAAACTAATAAAGATAGAGCTACGAAATTTTAGAATTCAAATACATCTGGCGTACAGATCAAATTTCCAAATTTTGGTGAAAATTGAAAAACCGGAAGTGGGACATCGGAAACCGGAAGTTGGACCGTAAGTCCGTATCTCAAAAACGTCTCTAACGATTTTCTTCAAACTTGCTATATAAACACTCTATTAGATGTCCTTTCGAATGATATAGTTGATTAGTTCAAGAAAATTGATAGGCGTCCTGTATAAATAGCTCAATTTCAGGCCTCCCAAGGGCGTTCCTTTAAAAACGGTTGTACGGATTTTTTTCAAACTCGCCATTTTAATTCATTTTTAAATATGCTTTTGTATGTAATTATTGTTTTCCTGTCAATAATTGAGTTTAACCGGAAATGGGACATCGGAAACCGGAAGTGGGACCGTAAGTCCGTATCTCAAAAACGGCTCTAACGATTTTCTTCAAATTTGCTATATAAACACTCTATCAGATATCCTTTCGAATGATATAGTTGGTTCATGAAAATTGATAGGCGTCCTGTATAAATAGCTCAATTTCAGGCCTCGCAAAGGCGTTCCTTTAAAAACGGTCGTACGGATTTTTTTCAAACTCGCCATTTTAACTCACTTTTAAATATGCTTTTGTATGTAATTATTGTTTTCCGGTCAATAATTGATTTTTTGTGAAAGTTGGTATCTCAAAAACGGCTCTAACGATTTTCTTTTTTGGTCACTTTTATGTTTTCTGATTATATTATCTCTCAAAAATGCATGTAATACATGTAATAGCGGGTAATGGAAGTCGTGTGGTTCTTTCACACCAGATTTTTTTTTTATTTTTATTACTTCCATTACCCTACTACCGTAGGTAATGGAAGTATTGTATTCGGTCTGAAAATTCGATATCGGGTTTGAACCTGATTTACACGTTTTAAGGTCCCCTGAGTCCAAAAAAGTGGTTTTTGGCAATTGGTCAGTGTGTATGTATGTATGTATGTATGTATGTATGTATGTATGTGTGTGTGTGTGTGTGTGTGTGTGTATGTATGTGGAGAATCTTCTGGCTATTATAGCTCAGAAACTAATAAAGACAGAGCTACGAAACTTTAGAATTGAAATACGTCTGGTGTACAGATGAAATTTCCAAATTTTGGTGAAAATTGAAAAACCGGAAGTGGGACATCGGAAACCGGAAGTGGGACCGTAATTCCGTATCTCAAAAACGGCTCTAACGATTTTCTTCAAATTTGCTATATAAACACTCTATTAGATGTCCTTTCGAATGATATAGTTGGTTAGTTCAGGATAATTGATAGGCGTCCTGTATAAATAGCTCAATTTCAGGCTTCGCAAAGGCGTTCCTTTAAAAACAGTTATACGGATTTTTTTCAAACTCGCCATTTTAACTCACTTTTAAATATGCTTTTGTATGTAATTATTGTTTTCCTGTCAATAATTGAGTTTAACCGGAAGTGGGACATCGGAAACAGGAAGTGGGACCGTAAGTCCGTATCTCAAAAACGGCTCTACCGATTTTCTTCAAATTTGCTATATAAACACTCTATTAGATGTCCTTTCGAATGATAGAGTTGGTTAGTTCAGGAAAATTGATAGGTATCCTGTATGAGTAGCTGAATTTCAGGTACTGCGAGTGGATTTTTTTTCAACTTGCAATATTAACCCTCTTTAAAATATCCCTTTGTATGTAATTGTTGTTTTCCGGTCAACACACTGAATATGCCAAATTTTGGTAAAAATCGGTGTCACAAAAACGGATCTAACGATTTATTTGAAAACTGTTTCATAAACCCATTTTAGATATTCTTTCTCATGCTTTACGTGGTTATTACAGGAACATTAATAGTCATCCTGATCAGATAGATCAGTTTTAGATTTCGGAAGTTGGTGTATCAAATAAAATAATAACAAAAAAAAAAAAAAACTCTACCTTTTTTTTTCCTTTCTATGTAAACTCTATTTTATGTCTTTACGTTTTCATGCGTTTGCTGCAAACATGTATTAACTTTCTCTTACTGGAAAATTTTTAGTTGTCTATTTCATTAGCTCAAATCTATGACTTCTGATCACATTATCTCCAAAAAGTGCATATAATACGTGTAATAGTGGGTAATGGAAGTCGTGTGGTTGTTTCACACCAGATTTTTTTTTTTTTTTTTTTTTTTTTTTCCGACTGTATAACAATGTATTAAAGTTACAAGTTATTTGTAGCTTTTTGTGATACAGGGTGATCCAAAATATTTTTGGTCTTCTTCATTTTGTGGTTGGTCCCCTAATTTCACTCTGCACCAAATCTATAGAGGAAAATAGGAGTTTTTAAATATTTTTAAATGTTTAAATGTTTGAAGTTTCAGGCCATTTCGTCAAGTATTTTTTTTAGATAATCGAAAAAAATGTCAAAATAATAATAATAATAATAAGTTGATCACTTACTGTATATGATCTTAGTTATACTAATAATAGTAATAAAAGCAATATAATTTTTTCAGTACCTTCAGATGTTGAGTGAAAAAGATTATATCAGTTTTTGAACTTATAAACTTTATTTTACGTTTTTCATAGTTTTTTTTTTTTTTTTTTTTTTACAAAGTAACTGAAGGATTTCAATGCATGTTTCTCATATCAGCTGTTAACCAGCGAACACCTGTCATGACGTCAGATGTGACGTAACTGTATTACGTAATCAACGGCGCATCTTCGCTCCCTGAGAGAGAGATGTTTATAAGAGTCTGTACGAGAAAGCTTTGCTAAGCGTGCGGCAAGAAATGCCCGCATTATGTTATTCTACTTTTCTATATATTATTAAATGTTGTGATTGTTCAAAAGACTCTGCTTTTCACTCTGTGGACCCATTTATACCAACAATGGTTATGGGCCCAGAGACGCGCATCTTACTGCGGACTTTTTAAAAATTTAAATTAACATTCGCTAAAACGAAAGTGCGACTTACTGTTAAGCCTAAGGGCTGAAATCGAAAGTATTTTTGATTCTATTTTTATAAAGAAGCTACTATAGCTGATTAAATATGTCGCAAGTATTAAATATAGAAAAGTTATCCAAAAATAATTTTGACACCTGGAAGCTGCAGATAGAAGCTGTTTTAATCAAGAATGATCACTGGAGTTATGCTAACGGAACGAAAATTAAGCCCGATGAAGGCGCCGAAGGCGAAGAAAAATGGCTCGAAATCGACCGCAAAGCTAGAGCCGATTTAATCCTAGCAATTACCCCAAGTGAGTTGTGTCATATTAAATATTGTACCACCTCAAATGAAGTATGGAATAAATTAAAAGAAGTTTACGAATCGAGAGGACCGGCAAAGAAAGCCACCCTGTTGAAGCAGCTACTCTTTAAGAAAATGACTGACAGTGAAAATATGTCCGATCACCTCAATATTTTCTTTGATATAGTGGACAAGCTAAAAGAAATGAACATTCAAGTAGCCGAAGACCTATTATCAATTTTGCTCTTATACAGTATTCCTGACAGCTATGAAAATTTCAGGTGCGCCATAGAAGCAAGAGATGAATTGCCGCAGCCTGAAGCTCTGAAAATTAAAATGATGGAAGAATACGAGTCAAGAAAAAATAAAAAGCATCAAGAATCATCAAATGCGTATTTTACAACTCACAAGAAAAATCTTCCTGAAAAGAACAAAAGAGAAATCTTAAAGCCTGTGCAGAACAAGAACACGTATGGCGAAAGAAATTATGCAATCTTCAAATGCAATTACTGTTCAAAAGTAGGGCATAAAGCCTCAGAATGCAGAAAGAAGATCTCAGACAGAAAATTCACTTCATCGAATAAATATAAAGATAGATCTTTCATGGTTGAAGATAGTACAGAGTTCACGATGGCAGCCAGTAACTCTTTCCAAGAACATTCCGAGTGGTGTCTCGATAGCGGTACGACATCCCATATGGCTCATGACAAGAATTTGTTTACAGATTTCGAACCTAGAATTGGATCATTTATAAAATTAGCTGTAGATGAAACAGCGGAGATCACAGGTGTTGGAACAGTCAAATTAAAAGTTCCCGGTAATCACGGTGTAACCAATATAAAGTTAACAAATGTTTTGTGCGTTCCAAAATTGAAATGCAATTTAATGTCTATATCAAAAGCTACTGCAAACAACTGCCGAGTTGTATTTACCGAAAAATGTGCGAAAATCACAGAGCAGGACGGCTCTCTGATTATAAGTGCTACGAAAAAAGGTGATTTATATTTTTTTCAGCCGCATGTGGATATCGCTGCATCAACTCAGGTAAGCAACTTTCATAAATGGCATTTAAAATTAGGACATTTAAATGAAAAAGATTTAAAATTATTAAAATCTGAAAATATGTTAAGAGATTTAAATTTTAATGAAAAAGATTCTTTAAAAGATTGCAAAGTATGTATTAGGTCTAAACAAACTGTGAAACCATTTTGTAAAGAAAACAAATTTCATAGTGATGAATTATTAGAAGTAGTTTATTCTGATTTATGTGGCCCTATAAATGTTAAATCCCATGGCGGATCACGTTATTTTATTACTTTTTTGGATGATAAATCTCGTTACATTGAAGTAAATTTTCTAAAAACAAAAGACGAAGCTAAGTACGCGTTCCGGAGATATAAAGCAGCAGTCGAAAATCGATTAGGAAAAAAAATTAAAATACTGCATACTGATAATGGATTGGAATATTGTGGCGAAGAATTCAATAAATATATTGAAGAATGCGGTATTAAACGCGAATTTTCATCGCCAATGACCCCTCAGCAAAATTCTAGAATTGAAAGACAAAATCGTACATTATGCGAAATGGCGAGGTGTTTATTAATGCAATCAAACCTTCCAAATACATTCTGGGCCGAAGCAGTAAATTGCGCTGCATATATTAGAAACAGGTGTCCCACTAAAGGAATTAAAGAAAACAAAACACCTTTCGAATTGTTTTTCGGTTATAAACCAACTGTTAACTATTTTAAAATTTTCGGACAGAAATGTTTTGTTCTAAATAAAAAATCAAAAGGGAAGTTTGAAGCTAGGTCACACGAACATATATTCGTTGGCTATTCAAATGAATCACGCGCTTACAGATTATGGAATAAGGATACCAGAAAAATTGTCATAAGTCGTGATGTTCGATTTATAGACGAGTTTCAAACAAATGATTCAGCTACTACTGATCAATTAGAATTAATTTTTCCGTCTGAGAATAAATGCAATGATTGTAATAATAAAAATGAAACTCCTATCACTACTCAAACCGCAGACAGGGGGGAAAACAGCGGATCGATTTCCTATCCCCCTGAATGCAACGGAGAGAGTTTCTCTTTTTGGAAAGGGGGGGAAGGCTCGCTTTCTGAAGGGGGGAACGTAGAAGATGTGAGTGGAGGGGAGGAGAGTATTGACGATATATGTAAACAAGAGAAAGGGATTAATAAAAACAATCCTATTTTTAAACGTGGTCCCGGAAGACCTAAAAAAAGTAAAAGTTGGAACTTTCAATAGTCTCATAAGGAGTGTATTACTGATACAAAATATAAAGATGAAACTTCTCAATTAGCTGATAACTCATTTAATGAAATTAATCCCAGCGTAATCGACGCGCTAAATGGAGATTATGCTAAAAATTGGGAAAACGCGATGATATTAGAATATGATTCTTTAGTTAAGCAAAACGCTTGGGAAATTGTAGATAGACCAAAAGATAAAAAGGTAATTGGGTGTAAATGGGTTTTAAAAACAAAATTTAAACCAGATGGTCAAATTGAAAAATTTAAGGCCAGATTGGTTGCCAAAGGGTGTTCACAGAAACAAGGTATAGATTTTGAGGAAAATTTTTCACCAGTAGCCAGATTAAGTTCTATAAGAACTGCAATCGCGTATGCTATCCAGAATGGTTTCACAGCATACCAGTTAGATTTCATTATGGCATATGTTAACGGCAATTTGAATGAAGAAATTTTTATGGAACTTCCTGAATTTTTTGAAAATGATATACACGAAAATAAAGTGTGTTTATTAAAAAAATCTTTGTATGGCCTTAGGCAGTCAGGAAGACAGTGGTTTAAGAAATTAGATGAGAAATTGAGAAAAATGAAATTTAACCCTTTGAATTCCGACAAATGTGTCTATTACTCAAAATATCTTTTTGATGCTATTATAATCGTCTATGTCGACGATTTAATTTGTCTCACTAAAAGTGAAGAGCACTATTTTGATATAAGAAATAAATTAGCAGAATCTTTCAAAATGAAAGATATGGGCCTTCTGCATTATTGCTTAGGCATTGAATTTAATCAAGATAGGGACAGCATCACTATAACACAAAAGAAATACATTGAAGATTTATTAAATAAATTTAATATGGAAGATTCTAGAGTGGTGAATACACCTTTAGATAACAGTGTAAAATTAACTAAACAAATGTGTCCAAATACAGAAGAAGAGAAATCATATATGTCAAAAATTCCTTTTAGACAATTAATTGGTTCTCTTATGTATCTGTCGGTTGCTACTAGACCAGATATCACCCATGCTGTAAATTATTTAAGTCAGTTTAATAACAATCCAGGAAAACCTCACTGGATAGCTGCTAAAAGAATACTAAGGTATCTCAATGGCACTAGAAATTTAGGAATTGTGTATTACAGAGACGATAAACCATTGACAGCATTTGTTGATGCCGATTGGGCATCGGATATAAATGATAGAAAATCATATACAGGATACGTCTTTAAATATGCCGGTGGACCTATTTCTTGGGAATCTAGAAAGCAGCGAACCGTTGCTCTATCCACAACAGAATCTGAATATATGTCTCTGTCTGAATCCGCAAAAGAGACAATTCATGTTAGAAATTTCTTAAAAGATCCTGAAATTGTATCAAGTCCTACTGCAATCATGTGCGACAATCAATCTGCACTGAGATTAGTAAAAAATCCTGTTCATCACAATCGATCTAAGCACATTGACATTCGTCATCATTTTGTGCGAGAAGTTTACAATAATAAACTAATTGACATTAAATATATTTCATCAGATGAACAACCTGCAGATATTTTAACAAAAAGTTTAAATGCATATAAACATGAAAAATGTTGTGATATTATAGGACTTAATACTCAGGACTGATGAACTTAAAAAAATATATATTTAAACTGTGTTTTCATTAAGAAATTAACTGCTTATATTTTACGTATTTTATTTTATTATATTAACCATAATTATTTGCTTATAATTCTATTTCTTTATTAACACTTTTCTTATTTTAAGTAACTCTTGCATAAAAATAATTTTCTGTAATTTTTAATATGCTATTATAATGCATAAATATGTTTTATTTTCGAAACATTTATTGAAAAAGGGGGAAATGAAGGATTTCAATGCATGTTTCTCATATCAGCTGTTAACCAGCGAACACCTGTCATGACGTCAGATGTGACGTAACTGTATTACGTAATCGACGGCGCATCTTCGCTCCCTGAGAGAGAGATGTTTATAAGAGTCTGTACGAGAAAGCTTTGCTAAGCGTGCGGCAAGAAATGCCCGCATTATGTTATTCTACTTTTCTATATATTATTAAATGTTGTGATTGTTCAAAAGACTCTGCTTTTCACTCTGTGGACCCATTTATACCAACAGTAACAAATGCAGTATTTCATTTCATGGTATTTAAACTTAAAGTAAAAAACTTCATGCCGCTAAAAATATATAAGAAACAGTTAAAATAATAATAAAAATTTGATTAAGTTTAATTTGAGAGATATGTAGTTTCAATAGATCCAGCGAACAAGCTACCTTAAAAGGTCGCTTGTGCACAAACACTAATTAAAAGCTTTTAATTAAATTTAAAGTTCATTTCAAATTATTCATGCAACTTTCTAACGCACCAATCCTTGAAACTCATCAATCTTAACGCCCAACCAATCTAGCGTCCAGTGTCCTCATTTGAGGACAGCTAATAAAATAACACGTATATTTTTTGTGGTTTCTTGGAATGATTTCTGCTTTATAGTGACAGTTTATAGCGTCACTCTAAATGATCCCTGAAAGTTTTGTGTGCCTACTACTAATTATTATTTCATAATTTGGATAGTCATTTTATGATTTTTCATTCATCGCATATATATTTGCTTTTTGCGCAGGTATACTAACTTAAATCAAGTTGAATAATAATATATATTATAATACTTTACTTTCGAGATCTTTGTCAACATATAATAGGAAATTAATCTGTCTTCTCAAAGTTTTTCTATCTCGAAGTTTTCTCGCTAGAACACTAAACATCAATAAATGAGGATAGGCTTTAAATTCAAAACTATATCAGAAGAAATGTTTAAGTTAATGTATTTTACTGTCAGTTGTCTATATTAATTTAGAAGTGAAATAATCAGCTAATAATATTTTGCAAAATTAAATCGGACTTTAATGGATTAATCAAACTTTTCAAGAAACAACCTTATATAAACTTTAAAGTACAATATTTTAATTGCCTGGAATTATTTGTTTTTAATATGCTCTGATAAGAGACATAGAAAAAGATCAAACGTTAAAAACTTGACTTCATTATTCATGGAACCTCAAAACATTTAAATAAAAGAAAAAGAAGCGCTGAATATTTCTCTGAAAAATATTTTATTTGCAGTATTGGCATGAGGAATTAATTTTAATTCCTGAGCAGTTTTCTTGGACATGGTAAAATGTTATGGTAAGCACTTCCCCTAATTACATTCCACAAAAAAGACTGTTTTCGCTTAACTGTTGTCAGTCCTGTATATCTTCTGTACACGCACAACATTATGTACTTAAATAAATCTCATATTAATAACACTTATGACAACCTGAAGTGCACTTCCATCAATTTCCAAGTTTTATCCCACTATATTCCAGTTATTTCGTGTAGCTTTTAAATGAATGATGAAAGATTTTCGTACGATATCTCACATGAATAATTCATTTATACATATAAAAAATACAGATGCATTTGGTTTTGATTAGAACAGCCTATAAATGCTAAACTCTACTACCTGTAATTTCGCCCATAAACGTAATGTATTTGAATTCTCTTGGATTCCCCTATACACGAGCCATTTGCTTGATCTCAACGAAAAGTTTAATGTAGCATTAAATGTAATACAAATTTAGAATGCCGAATTTGGATTTCCTTCTGCTATTTGTTCTTGAGATATGCTGATAACATACACACAGACAGACACACACACAGGCACACACACAAACCAACCACTAAAAACCTTCGGATTCAAGGTGCCTCAAAATGTGTAAATGTAACAAAAACTTAATTTCGAAATTTTGACCCCAAAACAATACTTTCTCTACCATGTATATGGGTAAGAGAAAATAAAAAATACTAAAAATTCTAATTTTTAGATCGAAATATTTAAAACTGTTTGTTTTGTAAACCAATAGCGAGTCCCACATAACAGTATTTTTTTTTTTTTTTTCCGAACATACACATGTAAGAAAAGTATTGTAATAACCACAAAAATTCTAATTTGATATTTTTGTGTTTATATACGTTTTGAGGTCCCTTGAGTTCGTTTTTGCTATTTTTACGGTGATGTATGTAGGCATGTGCGTATTCATGAGATTGAACACGATACCGTCTAAACGCTTTGATTGATTGAGCTGATCAATAAAACTAAAAGTTGGCAAGTATGTTATAGGTCACCATAACATAAACCCTATTGATTATAATAAATTTAGAATTTATAGGTTTTTTTTTTTTTTTTTTTTTTTTTCATGGGACACAAATAATAATTCTTTATCATTATGGCCTACGGGACTAAACTATTTAAAGTGCTATACCTTCTTACTGCCTTATTTGATTGAGCTGAAAATTTATATACATGTAGGTCGCCGTAGCACAAACTGTATAGATTTTGATTAATCTAGCATTTATAGATTTTCTTACAGATACACAAAGAAAAATTCTTAATCATTATGGTTTACGGGCACAAATTATTTAAAGTGCGATAGGGTCTATATGCCTTATCCGATTGAGCTGAACATTTATAAACATGTTGTAAGTCACTCCCTCACGCACTTTATAGATACTGGTGATTTCAGCATTATAGAGTTTTACAGTAACATAACGAAAAATTCTTTATCATTATGATCTATGGGCTCAAATTGTTTAAAGTGCAATAACGTTAAATTAAAAAACATACTATATGGAGAAAAATATTCAAACGCCCTATTATATATTTTTCTTTCGTTTATTTAACGACTTCTCTAACATTAATTTATTTACACAGCGTTAATTACTTAATGTTCGGAAAGTCGAGTGGAATCACTCCACATTTTTAATTACTTGGCGTGTATTTCGATTTTCGCTGGTGCAATCCGCTCCGAAATATAAACGTAAATATAATACTTGCTGACGATCGTTAGTGCAATTTAATAAAAAAAAAATGCAGTATTTTCTACTTCCCGCACCCCTCCTCTCAAAAAGAAAATTAAATTTATTTATATATATATATATATATACATACAGAGAGCTAGTACTAAAATATTTATTTTTTGAGAGATTTAAATAATAATTTAAAACTTAAATTATTTGGCTGTAACGTTTGCTTCATCAGCTGCATGTAGATTATAACAGACATTTTCTAAAAAGAGATCGAATCGTATTTAAAAAATTTCAAAAGAAGTAAATCTGTCAAAAAATGAAAGTCGAAAATTGTCACGAATCCATTAATGTATTCTAAGGTATATAGAAAAAAGTAAGAATACATAGAGGGCATAATTTATATAAGCTTTCATGATATTATAAATAAAAATAAAACAGGAATCGTATCAAAGGGAGTAATGACATTGGTATCAAAAACCCTAACAGCACAGTTAGGCTTAACTTTTCCACAGTACATCTTAAGGACGTTTCTGGGATGCCTTTTCATCCAAAAGACATCTTGAAGATATCCTGGGGAAGCGATGTGCTGTCTGGGAAGGCATTATTCGTCCGATACACGAGGTGTTATTTTAAATACCAACTAATCCTAATTTTTCAGTGATATCTTCATAATGTATTTTTCTATGTTAGTATTGGTGTCAATTTGTCACAGCGAACATTAATTTCGGTAATTTCGGTAATCGCCACAAACAAAAGTTACAAGATATCATGGAATACGGTATTTTATATCTATAAAAAAACAAATAATAATAACAACAATTCATTGGTAAGGTAAAGATATATTTATGACTTAACACTGTTAAAATTAATAACAATAATAAGAATAAATTAATTAAATAAGGATAATTGATTTTAACTCAGTTTTTCTTGTTGACAGACTGGATTTAAAACAACATCTGAAGACAATATTTTAAATTTTTTGCAGTTTTACTCATTTTTATATCTGTGGTTTTAGCTGATATTCGTTAATGAAAATTTTCATGAACGTTGAACTACATTCTTAAGCAAAATCTTATCTCTCCACAAAGCATATCATAGATTACCAAGAATTCTTTTGATCTTCCAATGAAAAATAAACAAAAAGAAAACAGACATAATCATTGTTATTTTTTTCAACTGCTGTAAATGTAATTACACTTAAACAGAGAGTTTTAATAATTTCCCCATGAATTTAAATTTAAATTTAAATTGCAATACTTAATAAAATAAAAAACATTCTAAACATTTATTTTTAGGAAAAAATAATGGCATGAAAAATTAATTGGTAAACAATTTGTTTATTAGCGGCAAAAAGAATTAAGTTTAAAATCATATTGTTGTGTATATGGTATAAGAGGATTAAATTTAAGAAGATTAATGCTGTAAAAAATTATTTATATATAATAACAATTTTATTTATTTTGTAAGTTACTGTTTTTTCTTATTATTTACAGCTGTTGCGTAGTTAACGACATTATGAAATAATCGTAATAAAAAAAAAATTCCAAGCTTTTCAGTCGCGAGCTCTAAAACTATATAAATAAAATAATTAACGTTGCTTTGTTCTCGAAACAAATACTCCTTTTTTCAGCTGAAGAGGATATATTGTAGTAACTAATTAGTTAATTCATTTAATGTTAAGAGCTCTTTACGGATTATCGTATAATTTCTATTTTAATAAATAGATAAATAAATAAAAGTAGCGTACCACACATTTTTTAAAGAGATCTTTGAACTTTAACTTTTAAGGAAAAAAGCATCATGAGAATATTATAACCAGTGTTGCCAGATCTGGTGGATTTTTTATTCAATAATCACCAATAATTTTCAGAAGTAATATTTGATATACATAATAGACTATCAGTCTTTGAAGTGATAAGGCAAACGTTACAATTAAAAACTATTGGGGATAATTGAAAAAAAATCCGTCAGATCTGGTAACACTGATTATAACATACAATGAAATTCTTTGTATTATATTTCAGTAAATTGCAACTGCGAGGTTTTCTTGATATTTATCGAATTTTAACGGATAATTAATTACATATATCACATCATTGTTACAAAGAACACATTGTGAAAATATTACATAAAAATACAGTTAAGTTTTCTATTAAAGTGTTTTATAGAATCATTTCTTACAATGAAAACAGAAAAAGAAAATTTCAGTGATATAGAAAACTAGTATGCTGTGACCACCACATGACTTTCTTCTGTATTTTCCTATGCAAATTCACTCAGTAAAAATAATTTATTAAAATTGTTCTTTAAAAAAAATTATCTTGCATGATAATGCAGGCGATTTCCATGTTAGAGAAGTAGTATAACACTAAATATCCAAAAAAAGTCCATTTTATTCTCAATACTAAAGAAGAAGAAAAAAAAATTTTTTTTCGTTAAAAGTAAAAAATATCGATAACTCTTTGTTTTAAATTATCACAGATCTATAGTTCAACCATTCGTTTTAAAGGAATTGACGAGACCTTTCGAAAGATACCCATCTTGAAAATTTACTCCCCCCGGGGGGTACTTCTCTCCAGGGGGGAAGCGATTCACCACATGCACAAAATTTTTTTCCTAGTTAATTACTACTATTATCAATAATCCATATTAATTTTACAATCACAAGTTAAAAATAACTCTCATTATGTACATTTATACGAATTTTTGTCCTATACTGCCATGTTAAAAATTTAGACAAAATGCGATTACAGCGCCACCTGTTGAGAGATTCATCCCCAAATCTAATCAGCATCAGTTTATGTCAGGGTCCAACTAAATACCAAGTTCGGTTAAATATCGTTCATTGGTTCGTGAGATACAGCGTCCACAAAATTCGTGATACACACACACAGATAGACAGATACACAGACAAACATTTTCTAAAAACTATCAAATGGTGTTCAGAACATCCCAAAACTTGTAAATCCATCGAAAACCGGAGTTCGAAAATTTTCACGAATCCAATACTTTCTCTATATTACATATAGAAGAAAGTAAAAATGAATACTTTGCTTATCTTAAAAAATCAAAATTAGTATATGGATATAACTTAATATATTGCCTTATATTAAATTTTAAACAATAATCATACTTTGTTGCTCTATATGACATATCCATGGCTGTATATATGCTTATAATATGCCTTAGTTATAATGTGCCTCAACAGCTGCCGAGATGTTCTTCCTGGTGATAGATGGGAAGTTTTGCGTTAATTCCCAAGCTGTGCTCGTCGCTTTTCCCGTTCAGGGTATTCCGGGATTTCTCCAAAACTTACACGAACACGGTCTAGTACACATAGAAAGTCCCCCTCTACAAGGAGCACCCTATTCTGAGCCAGGTCATACAAACAAGCTGTTATCCTTAATTCCCACAACATACCAGTCGTCAGCGCTAATGCTGATTAAAATTTAGGATAGAATTAAGATTAAAGTACATTTAGAATTATATTTATGGTATTACATAGAAAGTACATTTCCATAAATTCATAACTAATACACTCACAAATATTTATTAGATTTTTTAATTAAACTTTTAGAAGTACAAGCCTTTCTCGACTTTTGTGGAGATTTGATTCCTAAAGGCAAGTGCGAATATCGAATTTTCGAAAGTAGAGTATTGTAAAAACCGTAAAAAAATTTTCAATAAATATTTACCAATGAAAATATTTATGTACTACCTAATTAAAATTAACTAGACATGTTTAAGCTTATTTCTGCACTAAAAATGAACATTCTTCCATAGCTTTGTTTTAGAATTAAGTGTACGTCAAGTGGCACCAAAATATATTTTCTAACTTTTCGCATGTTTTATACACTTCCATTGACCATCGTACATTCTGAAAATGTTTTTAGGAAATTAGAAAAATCAGTTTAAAACATGGATCAGAGCTGTAACTGGTCAATTTAGGGTGGATTACCTTGTTATTCTTGACATAAACCATCAACTAACAGCACGTGTTGATTTAATTCTATCATACACAGTTTCACTCGGGAAAAAAAAAAAAAAAAAAAAAGCTTACAGAATGAAATTATTGTAGCACAGCGTTTGATTAAGATCTTTTATTTTTCCTTTACAGAATAGAAACATATTAAATAAGCCAGTTAAATCTCTTTATACTTTGAATTTAACTCAAAACAATAGAAATCTCATGTAGATCAGTTAAAGGTAAATATTGATATTGCAATATATATTTATATGCATATTTTCTTGGTTGAATTGCATTAGTCACTTGATAATTCGTAACCATGAAAAGTCACATTTACGCATACTTATTCTCTCCTTCTACTGCAAAACGATTAGTAGTCGCTGACTATGCACATAACACGTATGCATATGTTAGAACCCCTTCCCCAACCCTTTCAAGTAACCGGACGTGATGAATTATACAATCTTTACTGCATGACAACAATTTTAATAGTCCTGCATCAATTTTATACAAACTTTAAATTATTGAATAAGCTTGCATTAAAATTTAACAATTAAGTAATCTACATAAATAACATCTACACATACATGACATTTGAAAAGATTACTTTTGATTTGAAGGTATTAGGGAAGAGGCTGCGCCAAGAAATTCGGTACCGGGACTTGTCATTGCTAAGAGGAGCCTTGCAGTAAATGATGAACAGAGCAGGACGTTAAGCAGTAGTAAGCTTATTCGTAACATAAATAGTGAGTTGTCGTATGTAAACCATCTGTCGATATCAAAATTCATATACACCCCGCGACAAAAAGGTAGGTACAAAGGGATTTTTCTTTGATTTTTCATAAAATAACATTATCTAAATTGTGCTTATCATTTATTATTATCATAAAATAACACTATTCCCGGACTAATTTTTGTTTTAAGACTAATTTAGAAAAGTTTTTCAGGTTGATTTCTTTAGAAATCGACCTATTGCAATCACCTCGTTTATCTATATATCTATCTATCTATCTATCTATCTATAAAGAAAATTTTGTCATCACGATAACTCAAGAAATAATACTCGAAATCGAACCAAATTTGGACAGTGAACTAATCTTATAAATATCTTGGATGAGTTCGTTAACCAAGTTGCTCCGACTTTTTGTTTTCCAGTGGCAGTCACTTGAAAATTTCAAACTGACATTGTAAAAAATATATTTAAAGCAAGATTTGCTTGAATTTTGATGTAAATACAGGCCGCATAAGAGTCTCAATGAAGTTTATCCGGCATTTTTAATAAAGTGGCAGATATTTTAAGTTAAGCGGGACCATTTGAAATCAGGCTACCACTTGAAAATTTAAAATCATTATAACTTCCGAAATAATACTCCAAATCGAACCAAATTTAGACAGTGTTTTAACTTATCTTATAAATATCTTAGATGAGTTTATTAACCAAGTTGCTCCGCCATTTTGTTTTCAAGTGGACACCACTTGAAAATTTCAAATTCAAATTGTAAAAAGCGTATTCCGAATTTGTTTGAAATTTGGTGTAAATATAGACCACATAAGGATCTCAATGATGTTTATTAATGAAATTTATCCGTCATTTTTAATAAAGTGGTAGATATCTTAAGTTAAGCGGGACACTTGAAATCACGTTAATACTTGAAAATTTAAAATCACAATAACTTCTGAAATAATACTCCAAATCGAACCAAATTTGGAAAGTGTCTTAACTTATCTTATAAATAACTTAGATGAATTTGTTAAACAAATTGCTCCGCCATTTTGTTTTCAAGTGGAGACTACTTGAAAACGAAAAATTTGAAATTGTAAAAAGCGTATTCCGAATTTTTTTTAATTTTGATGTATGCATAGATTACACAAGTGTCTCAAATAGCTTCATTAATGAACTTTATCCGCCATTTTTAATAAAGTGGCGGATATTTTAAGTTAAGCGGGACCACTTGAAATCAGGCCACCACTTGAAAATTTAAAACCATGATAACTTCTGAAATAATACTCCAAAAGGAACCAAATTTGAATAGTGTCTTAACTTATCTTATAAATATCTTAGATGAGTTTGTTAACTAAGTTGCTCCGCCATTTTTTTTTTCAAGTGGAGACCACTTGAAATTTTCAAATTTAAATTGTAAAAAGCGTATTCCGAAATTGTTTGAATTTTGATGTAAATACAGACCACATAAGGATCTCAATGAAGTTTATTAATAAACTATATCCGCCATTTTTAATAAAGTAGAAGATATCTTAAGTTAAGCGGGGCCACTTGAAATCAGGTTCCCACTTGAAAATTTAAAATCACGATAACTTCTGAAATAATACTCCAAATCGAACCAAATTTTGACAGTGGTATTATTATATAATTATCTTGAATGTTTTTACTGGGCAACTTGTCCCGACATCTAGTGTCTAAGTTCCAGCCACTTGAAATCACACTGCCACTTGAAAATATGCCATCACGATAACTTTTAAAATACTAAACTGATTCAAATAAAAGCTGGATAACGAACTTACGGTTCAAATATTTAGGATAAGTTCACTTGGTGACTTGATTCGCAATTTTATTTCCAAGTGGCGGCCACTTGAAAATTTGTCATTATGGTAAATTTAGTAATACAGAATCAATTCGCATCAAATTTGGGTAGTGGATTTATCATTCAAATATCTCAGATAAGTTCGCTGGACATGTCACTCCACTTTTTTTTACAAGTGGTGCCACCTGAAAATGTCTTATGACGATAATTTTTGAAATACTGATTTAATTTAAACTAGAACTGGACAATGAACTTATCGTACAAATATACTGGATGATTTCGATGGGCAAGTTGTTTTGCCATTTAGTTTTCCAAGTCGCAGCCACTTAGACGGTCACTTGAATATTTACCATAATAATAACTTTTGAAACACGGCACTGATTTAAACCACAGTTGGACAGTAACCTATGCTTCAAATATCTTGGATGTGTTTGCTGGAACTTTAGAAATACTTAATCAATTCAAATCAAAGTTGAAAAATGGATTTATCATTCTAACAACAAAAATTTGAAAATTCACGTAACTCGTGAACCAATCACGTTATTGCGTCCATCTTTGGTATATCGATAATAAGTGTTTTCTCGCCAAAAGTCGCCAAAAAAGTCGCCATAGGGGAAAAGTCGCCAAATCCATTACCTGTGTTACTGGATCTTTTTAATGCGTTTTTAAGGAAACATTAGGCTATTTTAATGCTAAAACAAGTTAGAAATGCAGAAAACTAACATTTTATCAACTTACTAAGGCTCTTTGAAATAATTTCTGCAAAAAAAATTATTTTCAAATTTGCAACGATATCTTAGATGAGCAACTTTCTCTGTTATTTTGATCGAAGTGGCAGCCATTTAATTTTTCAACACGATAACTTTTGAGATTTTGAATTAATTCGAACTATATGTGTACAGTAGACTTATCTCCCAAATACATTTCACATATTTGTCAACTTAACCCACCATTTTGTTTACAAGCGCCGGACACTTGAAAATTTTAAATTCACATAAAAATGTATTTGTGAACCGATTTGCTTAAAACTCCATATGTGCATAGCCTACATCAATATTTCTACCAAGTGCATTAATAATCTGTAGCCGCCATTTTGAAACAAAATGACGGCTACTTGATAAGGGAAAAGAAATCAACCAACCCTTCCGAATAAGCCGGAAGGACTTGTTTTATTTAAGACTACACTCCGCGACTAAAAGATAGGAACAAAGGTTTTTTTTTTTTTAATTTTTCATAAAATAACATTATCTAAATTGTGCTGATCATTCATTATCATAACAAAATATTATCATGTTGAAACTCGAATAAACGACTACGTCAGAAACGCCAAAGAATAACATTGGAAATGCATACAGCTGTTTCGGCAGCTTTAAGCGTGACGTCTTCATTGCAAAAAGGAATCATCCTTTTTGCACTGAAGACGGCACGCTTAAAGCTTCCGAAACAGCTGTATGCATTTCCAATGTTTTTCTTTGGCGTTTCTGACGCAGTCGTTTATTCGAGTTTCAATATTCCAACGCCAAGTCTCCTGTTATTAAAATATTATCATATCAAAAACATATTAAATATTTGAATCATATTCAAAATATTCATATTCAAAAAAAAAAAAAAATAAATAAATAAATAAATAACCTTTGTTCCTATCTTTTTGTCGTGGAATGTAGTCTCAAATTAAAAAAAAAAAATTGTCTTAAATTTTTTTTTAATTAGTCTTAAAACAAAAATTAGTCCGGGAATAGTGTTATTTTATGATAATAATAAATGATAAGCACAATTTAAATAATGTTTTTTTATGAAAAATCGAAGAAAAAACCCTTTGTACCTATCTTTTTGTCGCGGGGTGTATATATATATTACCTCGCTAATTTTCCCTCCATATGGTGTAAACTTAATTTATTTTTACCGTTATCTTGCTCTCGATTTTTAAATTATACTTTTAAAAGACATTTTTAATTTGTGCTTCACCCAGTTAGTTACGAATTAATCTCATTTAATTTTTCAATAGATGCATTAGAAAAATCTGAGGCATTCCACAATTTTTTTTTTTTTTTTTTTTTTTTCACTTTTGATTTTTACTTTGTACAACAGTTTAGATCAAATCTCGCGATCAATATCTACAGAGTACATTGAATTATGTTTTTAGTTAAAATTTTTCTCAAGGTTTTAAAAAATCCAAAAGAGAAATAGGAAATTTACTTCTAACTCAAGACATATAAATATTTTCTATGAAACTTATTTTTTTTATTTGTTTTATATGAGATAGAACAAAAATAAAAATTTTTAATAATTTAAATTAGTATTTTAACATATCAACATTCTTTTTAAGGTTATAATTATCACAAAATTTTAAGTAGAAAAAATATTAATTGGATCTCTAAATTCAACTGAATCGTTGAAACTTAAAAAATTAATTCGTTTCACTGCTTCAAAATAATTGGATGAAAAATTCCTTGAAAAGGAGAATAAATTTATTTTTGTTTTTCTTCCTTTTATCCGAAGATAAAAAAGAAAGATTTACAAGGAATTTGTTTGTAATTTCAGATTTTAGGATTCCATTTATTTTTAGAGTGTAAACATAGGAGGAAAAAATTTTAAAATCTAAAAGTTCTAAAATACCCATGTATTTATCTATATATGTAAAAGTGATTGTTTGTTTGGCAGGATTTTTAGTCCATACCTTTGGACCGGCAGCTACGAAAAGTGGCACACATATTACTCAGGAAAAAATCTAGCTAACGTCGTATTTTTAACACTTTCCAACAAGGTTGAAAAGTGTTTATGCATTGGGTTTGTCTGTCTGTCTGTCTGTCTGTCTGTCTGTCCGCGCTCTAACTCCCGTAAATATTAATGGAATTTCTTGAAACTGATATATGTTATTCAAGTTCACTATCGGATGTTCCCTATTGAAAATGGAATTTATACCTCTACTGGTTTGTGTACAGGGACCCCCGAAAATATTTCAAAGCATTGTGTTCTATGAGAGGAATTTCTATAAACCATATTTTCATACCCTTACTCTACAAAAATCTTAATGAAATTGAAATACGTTATACAAGCTCACTATCGGATGTTCCTTGTTGAAAATGGAGTTTATACCTCTACTGGTTTATGCACAGGGACCCCTAAAATATTTCAAAGCATTGTGTTCTATGCGAGGCATTCCTATAAACCATATTTTCATACCCTTACTGTACAAAAATCTTAATGAAATTGAAATATGATATACAAGTTCACTATCGGATGTAGCTTGTTGAAAATGGAGTTTATACCTCTACTGGTTTGTGTACAGGGACCCCTAAAATATTTCAAAGCATTGTGTTCTATGAGAGGCATTTCTATAAACCATATTTCCATACCCTTACTGTACACAAATCTTAATGAAATTGAAATATGTTATTCAGGTTCACTATCGGATGTTTCCTGTATAAAATGGAGTAAATACCACCACTGATTTGTGTACAGTGACACACAAAAGTATTACGAAAGCATTGTGTTCTATGAGAGGCTATAAACCATATTTTCATACCCTTACTGCACACAAATCTTAATGAAATTGAAATATGTTATTCAAGTTCACTATCGGATGTTTCCTGCATAAAATGGAGCAAATACCACCACTACAGGGACACACAAAAGTATTCCAAAGCATTGCGTTTTATGAGAGATATTTCTATAAACTAAATTTTAATAACATTAGTTTGCACGAAGTTTTATGAAATTAAAATGTATTATTTCTTAGCACAAAAGAAAATGCTTTGCATAGAATACAGCATGATTAGCATTAGATTTACAGGGTTACACAAAAATATTCAGTTATATAAAGAGCTATTAATAAATATTTGCTAAAAGTGTACTTTCGTTTACATTAAGCGTTTTTAACCCTTTCTAACATTTTTAACACTTTCCAACAAGGTTGAAAAGTGTTAATTACTTCGGTCTGTCTGTCTGTCTGTCCGTCTGTCTGTCGCTCTGTGCTCTAATTCCCGTCAATATTTGTGGAATTTCTTGAAACTGATATATGTTATTTAAGTTCACTATCGTATGTTTCCTGTTGAAAATGGAGTTTATACCTCTACTGGTTTGTGTACAGGGGCACCCGAAAGTATTTCAAAGCATTGTGTTCTATGAGAGGTATTTCTATAAAACATATTTTCATACCTTTACTGTACACATATCTTAATGAAATTGAAATATGTTATTCAAGTTCACTATTGGATTTTTTCTGTATAAAATGGATTAAATACCAACTCTGTTTTATATACAAGGACACTCAAAAGTGTTCTAAAGCATTGCGTTCTATGAGAGATATTTCTATAAATCAAATTTTAATAACTTTACTTTCCACGAAGATTTGTAATATTGAAATATGTTATTTATATGCACAAAAGAATGCTTTACATAGAATATAGCATGATTAGTATTAGATTTACAGGGTGACACAAAAATATACTGTTATATTAAGAGCTATTATTAAAAGTTTGCTAGAATTCTACTTTCGTTTACATTAAGCGTTTTTAACACTTTCAAGCATTTTTTTAAATTGTGACTATGATATCAATTTGTGTATCTGTCCGTCTGTCTGTCTGTCCGAGCTCTAACTCCCGTAAATATTTATGGAATTTTTTGAAACTGATATATGTTATTCAAGTTCACTATCGAATGTTTCCTATTGAAAATGGAGTTTATACCTCTACCGGTTTGTGTACAGGGACACCTGAAATTATTTCAAAGAATTGTGTTCTATGAGAGTATTTCTATAAACCATATTTTCATACCTTTACTGTACAATATCTTCATGAAATTGAAATATGTTATTCATGTTCACTATTGGATGTTTCCTATATAAAATAGTTTTCATACCACCACTAGTTTATGTACAGGGACACTCAAAAGTACTCCAAAGCATTGCATTCTTTGTGAGATATTTCAATAAATCAAATTTTAATAACTTTACTTTCCAAGAAGTTTTAGGAAATTGAAATACGTTATTTATATGGACAAAAGAATGCTTTGCAGAGAATATAGCATGGTTACCATTAGATTTACAGGGGGACACAAATATATTCAGTTATATTCAGAGCTTTTAATAAAAAATTGCTAGAATTGTACTATCGTTTACATTAAGCGTTTTTGACACTTTCTATCATTTTTTTAGTGTGAATATAATTTCAATTTGTGTATATGTCTGACTGTTATTCTGTCCGTCTGTCTGTCTCTCTGTCTGTTTTCCAGCTCTCTAATTCCCGTAAATATTTATGGAATTGCTTTAAACCGATATATTTTATTGAAGCTCACTATCGGATGTTCCCTATTGAAAATGGAATGGATACCTCTTCTGGTTTGTGTACAGGGACACCCAAAAGTATTCGAAAGCATTGTGTTCTATGAGAGGAGTTTCTATAAATCATATTTTAATACCTTTAATGTACTGAAACTTTAATGAAATTTTAATATGTTATTTAATTCCCTATCGGATGTTTCCTATGTAAAATAGAGTACATTTCTAACTGGTTTGTGTACAGGGGCACTTGAAAGTACTCCAAAGCATTGTGTTGTATGAGAGTTATTTTTATAAACCAAATTTTAATAATTTTATTTTCAACAAAGCTTAATGCAATTGAAATATATTATTCGTATGCACAAAATAGTGTGCCTTCTATGTAATATAGTATGGCTAGCATTAGATTTACACGGCCACAGAAAAATAATCAGTTACATTAAGAGGTATTAACAAAAATTTGCGGGAATTGCACTTTTGTTTACATGAGCGTTTTAACACTTTCTTATATTTTTAGTGGGAATATGATTTCAATTTGTGCATCTGTCTGTCGGATTGTCTACCTTTCTATCTGTTTGTCTCCGGCTCCTATCATCCGTGAATATTTTGAGAATTTTTTAAAAATGATACACTCAAGTTACCTATGGAACGTTCCCTATTTAACATGTCATTAATAGGTCCTGTACAACTAGTTTGTTTACAAGGACAACAACAACAACAAAAATATAAAAATAAGCCAATGTATTACGTTTTAGGACAGAATTTTTTAGAAGTTACATTTAAAAAACTTTCTACTACAAAAATCTTAAGAACATTGACATGTATTATTAATATTCTAAAATGTTGTTTTGTATAGAATATGATATGATTAACTTTCAGATTTACAGGACTACAGTAAAATATTCAGGGATTTTAAAAGCTGTAATTATAATCTAACGGCTGCATTTTCTTTTGCGTTAAGCCTTTTTAACACTTTCCAAACTGCCTAAGAGTAATTTTAAAATCAATTATTCTATCTGTATGTTTTTCAGTCCTTCTGTCTGTTGTGCGATAACGTAGGCAAAGAACATTAATAGTTATTCGATACAACAATTGTGTACAGTTGGAAAGTGTTGCTAATCAATGCGTACTGCATGATTTTTCTTTCTTGTTTAGCTCATCCGGAGAATTGGATCAAAAGATATTAAATAAAAACCCCACTGTAACTTTAAAATGGATTAAAAAGAAAGAAATACTTGATGCCAAATTAAGAAAATAAAAGACATATATATATTTTTTTTTTTTTTTCGCAAATAAAATAAAATCTATATATTAATAGGTAAGCACGAAATTTATGGTTCACTTATAAGTATGGGCGTAGAGTTTGAAAGTGGTATCATTCGAGGTATGATTAGCCAGATTTGCAGAATACAAAAATTATTTTATTACGTTGTGAAGAAGGTATTTCAAAATACTTTTATTTTTATGCACTTTTATTTATTTATACCCGTAATCTTTTGTATTTAAAATTCTTTTGATTTCAATCGCCTGCATTCCTATTTTAACGGCTCGAAATTTCGCGTTAATAATAATATGAATTAGAGAAAAAAAAAAATGCTCGTTACACCACAAAAGTTGGTGCATTTTTTTAAATCAGGAATTTGCGTGTGAGTAAATATTTTCATATAGATATTCGGTATTGGCTTAAAAGTTTTATTTAATTAAGTAATGCTTTTCTTTTCTACAGTGAAACAATATTTTTCATTTTTATTGATGCTTTATATCTAAATTATGAGGTTCTTTTGTGTTCACTTCAATTGTAAATAGCCACAATTTGGATTTTATTAAGATTTTTTTTTTTTTTTAATGGAAAATGGAAAAGATTTAGTATCAGATCCTTTTCGCAAAATTTGAAATTTGGCATCAAAGTAGCTCGGATGTTTCTCGCCAAAACCTTTAGTTGCGAAATTGCGATAAAATTCATTTCAATTCATCACAAAAATGGGCAAAAATATTTAAAGCGCCGAGGGCTATCTATACTAAAGCTCTAACTTTTGTATTTATTTATTTATAATATTTTCTATCAAAGACTTCGGGAAATGTTTCAAGCATTTTTCTTTCCATTTTACACTTTTGTTCAGTTCTTTCATTGCTTTAACCTAAATTTTATTTTTGATATATATTTTTGAATTACTTGACAGGATTTGAAAATATCAAAATTTTCAGATAAAGTTGTAGTCTTGTTTAATTTAAATAAATTTTCATTGTAATAAAAATGTGAGTAAGGAGAGCTTAAAATAATTTCAGCATAAAAATATTAAATACAAAGTTTCTATGAAAAGTCTCGAGACATATTTAAGTTTATAAATTTTAATTAAAACCATTAATGGTTCTACAGACTCATATAGTTGTCAATTAATTACAACAATTAACTTGTCAATTAACTATCAAATGTGTGAACTGCGTTGCATGGAGTATATCAAGTTGTTAGTCGATTTCATGACAGTAAGGGCAAGCATGTCGGCATTCACAGCAGCTATTGCGGTTTTAATCCCGGATTTCAGACAATGTTTACAAATTTAAGGACTTTTCTATTCAATAATCATCAATAATTTAGAGGATTGATATTTCTTATACATTATAGATTATTAATCCTCGAAGTGATTAGGCAACCGCTACAATTAAAACTTAGAGGTAGATACTGAATAAAAGTCCCTAAATTTGGCAACACTGTTTTCAGATCATGAATGTTCATCACTTTCCTCCTCTAAAACCCGTCTTTTCAAAATTCCTAAAAATAATAATAATAATAATTAAATTAATGGAAAGAAGAACAATTTGGTGCACTTGCAGAGGAAAAAAAAAACCTTTACAGATATAATGACGTCAATTTTACCCTGCAAGTTTAATTTTTTACTAAATTCTGTATCAATTTTAATATTTACGCGTGAATTTCTTTTCATTAAAAAAAATAAATGTATATTTAAATCAACTTGTAAACTTTTTTGGCAACAATTAAGAATTAATTATGTATTTTTATCTAAAAAAAAGAGCTTCAACTTTTTCAATACTGTTCGTTTTGATACTGATCATTATTAATTTTCTTTTTCTTTCTAAAAAAAAGATTTTGATGAAATTCTGGCAAAAGCAGAATTTAGTTTAGCACGGAGGACTATTATTATTTTTTTTTTTCTGATTATAACGTCGTTTTCAAATTATTTAATTATATTTCCGATAAATTTTCGATTTCGGTAAATGTCCAATAATCGAAAAACTGGCGACAACGTTTTATCCGCAGACTGAGACTAACAGTCCCCCGTCCCAAAAAAAAAGAAAAGAAAAGAAAGTCCAGTAGCGTAACATGAAGTGATCTGGGCGGCCATAAATTGGCCACGGCCATGGTCACATCGCCCATTCCATCTTCATCTGAATGGATCCTTCGAAGAACTACGAACTGTGGGGTTCTAGCAAAATTATACACCACTTCAAAGCATTAAAACCCCCTGTTAGTAAAAAAAAAAAGAAAAGGGGGGGGCAATGACGTAGCCATACATAAGTACACACTGCATATTAACTTTTGTCGATTCCCTGTGTACTTTGTGGTATTCATATGGGTTGCCAGATCTCTATATGCGTGCAATATGACGATTTACTGTGGCAGAAAGATGGAAGTAAGCTTCATCGGAGAATATTATGCGCACACAATAAAGAAATTCAATACAATCTTCTATTTACCTGAGCATTTCTGTTGCAAAGGATATTATTTAAAGCCGTCTTAGGGTTCCAAATCTTAAACAATTTAATCTTTGTAAGCATAGGAAGTTCAATATTTCCCTAGGAATTTTGTGCTCAGACGAATCTGGCATACACTCTAAGAAATTTAAGTAAAATTTGAAGATTTGGTCGTTAAATTATACACAGTTGTCAAAAACCTTATTTGTAACTTTTTCTTTCTTTCTTTCTTTTTTTTTTTTTTCTTTTTTTCTTTTTTTTTTTTTTTTTTTTTTTTTGTGTGTGTGTGTGTGTGTGTAAAATTCAGTGTATTGGCCTTTTATTAAAAGATGACTTCCCTTCTTCGACGAAGAAGTCCATAACTTTAACGGGCATAACATTAATTTTACTATCAGTGACTAGAATATTTTTTGCTAGTCACTGGTCGGAGAATCTAATGGTAAAATTTCTTAGAGAGTATCCGATTTTCGTGCCACTGAACTCACAGGACTATACGAATGTCTTTCTGATACGCTCAATATCAATATCACTTATACAGGGATGTACGGGAAACATTTTAAGACAAACTCAGTTTCTAGAAATTTCTTCTTCCACTGGAAGTTCCTGTTTCTAGAGGGAGGAATTTTATGGTATACTCTTTTTTAATTTTTCTATGTTTGTTATTGTTATACAGTTTCGATGAAGTTTGCAATAAACAATATAAAATAGAAATATTATTATCATCAATAATTGAAAAAAATATATGAAATTATTGCTTAATAAGTGAATTCTTATGCAACTTTTCTTATATTGTTCTTAAAAAGTAAATTTTTAAAACCAATTTCATAGAAAAATAAATTATTTGTAAACCAACTATATAAGCACAGAAATTTCCTTTTTCGATATAGTTTAAGGTAAAGACTGTTTCACTACTTCTACAATTTGCGGCAGTGATCGCCACCATCGCAAAAGAAATGTTAAAATAAGGATTTAATATCATTTATGAATTTGAATTCTGCCCGCATTAGATCGTTCGGTTCTAGGAAATATAGCGTAGACGTATTCAAATTCATAGATGTTATTAAACGCTTATTTTAGCATTTCTTTTGCTAGGGTCATGGCTACAGGTGCAAATTTTAGGGGTGACGAACAGTCTACACTATGTTCTACATTATGTGTCGAACAGTCTACACTATCTTTACATAATATTTCATTTTTTTAGAATAATTTGGAAAATACTTTTGACACTGTCCAACAATAACTAAATGCGGTTATGATTTCAGTTCATCTGCCTGTCCAAATTTTAACTTCCATAGTTGTGTTTTGCTCACCTTAAAACTTATAGATTATTTAAATATTTTCCATTTTCTGTAGAATACATTCTTTTAAAAGTCGTACACTGATTTGTTTAACATGACTCGGAAACTAATTCGGATGTATTACTGTCTAAGGGAAGTATTATTTATAAGAGCATTTCATTATCTTTGTAAGCTGTTTAAACTTTGAAAAGTGCTGTAACCTCGCCGCGAATAATTACTAATTTCCAACTGAAAAAAAATTCATTTTTAAATTTTTTTAAAAATATTTTACTTTGATACCTTAGCGGAAAAATGTCATTTCATTTTTATTTTTAATACTGTTCGTAAATTCTAGTGACTATTGGTATTAAATGGGCGTAATTACCTGGTCATTCAAAGGGTTAATAAACGAAATAGTGATACATTTTTCAAATAGAATATAGGTTGTTTCTCAAAGAAAATGTCGTAATTTACGTTAATAATTCACTTACAGAGCCACACAAAAAAATTCTCATTTATTATGGTAAATTTCTGGAAGCGCATGCTCAATTTTTTTATGTGCTTTCTGTATTTCCGAATGATGTTATCAGCATTCTTGGCTTAGTATTTATGATATGATAGATAAATATTTTTAACAAGTTGTTTGTGATTTTTTAAAATCTTTTACAGAAAATAAAACGTGAACAGAGAGACAGAGAAGAACCGAAATCATAAAGACTTTCCAACTTTGGTGGAGATTATTAAAAATAACTGCCAAATTATGGTTAAAGATGGAAAAGCAAATTATGCAAATAATCTATTTAAAAAAAACTTTTAAAACCGAAATTCTTATTATAACGTATCATATAAATCATTTCGAAGTTAGAATAAAATTTAATTTGCAAAAAAAAAAAAAAAAAAAAAAAAAAAGTAACTTTTTGTTTGTTAACCAAAATTGGGGAAATTTAAACTGTGTTAAGAAAAGAGAAATTATTTCTTAAAACTCAGAACATATGGCAGCACCACACGATTGCCTATAAGTTTTGTGATTTCATTTTCTGATTAAGGGCCATTTTCTGCAATTTATTTATTCGTTTGAGGCACCTTTTTATTATTATTTTAGTTTATTATAACTTAACATTTTACTGATTTGGTTAATGTTTATGTGTTTTTCCTAATCATTTTTATTTTGTATTGTTAATTGTTTCATTGACATTTTAGTGTATATTCCGCCCAATAGACGGCGCTTGTAGTCCACAAAAAACTCTTTTTTGCTTCTAAAAAGAGATGTAAGAAAAAAGCTTCTTAAAAAAACTCTTCAAAAATTCTTAGTATTCTGTGTAGTCAACGATAAATTTTCTTTTGGCAATTGACATCTTTTCTACTATCTGTCTGCAAAAATTAACACTCCGGACCTTTCGGGTATCGAATGCGGGACCGCCGGATTATTAACATGGCGCTCTTACCAACTGAGCCACGGAGAGACAAACGAAAAAACTTGTATTTACCTTAAAATAGAGGCGCATTTTTTATTTGGTTGAGATTCACAAACATACCGTAGTGAATGACAGTAAGCACATAAGAATTTGGGAAAAAGTAAAATTATTTGTTTTAAATTATCCATACAGTCAAAAAAAAAAAAAAAAAAGTTTACAATTATTCCAATAACTTTCGCATATCTATAAGAAAATATGTTATTAAAGAATTTTTTATTTTTTTTTTTATTTGATTAGAAAAAATGAGTTCAAAAAGAAATAAAATAAAAATAAAATCTTATATACTGTCGTACTTTCTCTAAATAATATATTTATTATGGCAAAGTGTGAATGAAAGCTTTACAATCCTTATTCATTATGGTGTAATCTAATTTAACAGAAATTTGTTTGCAGATAAATCTTAGGAAAACAATAATAAAATTGCGAAGAAGAGTCTGTTCTCTTGGATATTCGTTTCTGACGCCTTTAAATTCAATTATGTATATTTGAATTATTCTTCACATACTTGAAAGAGATAAGTTTACTAAAAGGATTATATTTACGTATTAAATACAGGAAATATTCTTACAGCTGTTTTAAAATGACTTTTTTAGCAAACAAAATAAAGCTTTTTAGATGCCATAACTCTCAGTTAAATAAAAAATCTGTTTTTTATTTAATTTGAAGTGCATATATTATTTTTATGTTATGGTTGATTTATTACTGTGTTTGCATTATTGATTTCTTATACGAGAAGAAAGCATTGGATTAGTGAAAATTTTAGACCTTAGGTTTTTGATGGATTTACACGTTTTAGGATCTCATGAACACGTTTTGGACATTTTTAGAAAACGTCTGGGTGACTGTATGTTTGTATCACAAATTTTAGGGACACTGCATCTCTCGAAGCAATGGACTAAACCAAAACTAAATGCAAAACTGGTGTACAAACGATAAATAACAATAAGACTTCTTCACACACCATAAATTTTAAGCCAGCACAACTGGTTTCGAAAGGACGTAGCCTTCCTTCATCAGGTGCAAAAAAACACGTGCTACTGCCTTGGAGGCAAAAGCAAGACTCTTTGTTTTTGCCTCCAACGCAGTAGCACGTGATTTTTTGCACCTGATGAAGGAAGGCTACGTCCTTTCGAAACCGATTGTGCTGGCTTAAAATTTATGGTGTGTGAAGAAGTTTTATTGTCTATTTATCAATGGACTAAATTTAACCACAATCGATATTTACTCGGACCTTGACATAGATGGGGGCCGATTACAATTGAGAATCAATCGCTCAAAACAGATGACGCTTTCAATCCGTCTTTTCATACTTTTTAACATGGTAGTATAGAATAAAATTTCGCATAAATGTGCATAATGAGCATTATGTTAAACTTTTCAATGTAAAATTAGAAAATAAGTATTCGTGGTTGTAATAGTCAACCAGGAAAAACCTTATATAAATGTAGGGGCATCGCCTCTACCTCCCCAACCCACAGAATGATGTAAATTTTCAGTTTGGGTATTTTCGAATAAAACTCTTAGAATAATTGGCTTTTGTATAGCATCAATGCCTTTAATACGATGGTTTGAACCATATACCTGTAGTAATTTAAAAGAAATTTATTAAATTTTTTCATAAAAAAAAAGGCTTTTCCTTAGATGTTGGCACAAGTTTCGACATTTATTGTTGCACTTCGGAGAGTGAAATTCGTCTGCTTTCATCAGGGAAAGTAAATTAATTAAACCATAAATTCGATTTTAATTTAGTTTTCACTACACGAATTTGTATAGGAAAATACAGAAGAAAGACTTGTGGTGGCCGCAATATCTTAGTATTTAATTCGCAGTGTTATTGTTTATTTCAATAAAAATAAAACATACAAAAACGATTAAAGCATACAAAACTGAATCTAAACATACAAAGCTGATAAAACATGCAAAAATGTTTAAATGGATCAAAAAGCACTTTCTAAATGTATTTACTGGAAAAAATCTATGTGAAAAAATTAAAATGTCTAGTATATAATATAACAAGACCTTCCGGCTTTTTCGGAAGGGTAGGTTGATTTCTTTTCCCTTATCAAGTAGCCGTCATTTTGTTTGAAAATGGCGGCTACAAATTATTAATGCGATTGGTAGAAATATTGATGTAGGCTATGCACATATAGATTTTTAAGCAAATTGGTTCATAAATACCTTTTTATGTGAATTTAAAATTTTCAAGTGGCCGGCGCTTGGAATCAAAATGGTGAGATAAATTGACAAATATATGAAATGTATTTGTGAGATAAGTCTACTGTACACATATAGCTCGAATTAATTCAAAATCTCAAAAGTCATCGTGTAGAAAAATTAAGTGGCTGGCACATCGATCAAAATGGCAGAGAAAGTTCCTCATCTAAAATATCGTTTCAAATTTGAAAATAATTTTTTTTTTTTTAGAAATTCTTTCAATTAGTAAATTGATAAAATGTTAGTTTTCTGCATTTCTAGCTTGTTTTAGCACTAAAATAGCCTAATTTTTCCTTAAAAACGCATTAAAAAAATCCAGCAACGCAGGTAATGGATTTGGCGCCAAATTTGGCGATTTTTTCCCTATGGCGACTTTTTCGGCGACTTTTTGCGAGAAAATACTCATAATCGATATACCAAAGATGGACGCAATAAATTGATTGGTTCACGAGTTACGTGAATTTTCTAGATTTTTGTTGTTTGAAAGATAAATCCAATTTTCAACTTTGATTTGAATTGATTAAGTATTTCTAAAGTTACCATGATAACAAATTTTCCAGTGGCCGCCAGTTGGAAAAAATACAGCGGGACAAGTTGCCCAGCAAACATATCCAAGGTATTTGAAGCATAGGTTCACTGTCCAACTGTGGTTTAAATCAGTGCCGTGTTTCAAAAGTTAATTTTATGGCAAATTTTCAAGGGGCAGTCTAAGTGGTTGCAACTTGGAAACAAAATGGCAAAACAACTTGCCCAGTGAAATCATCCAGTATACTAGTATAAGTTCCTTGTCCAATTCTAGTTCAAATTAAATCAGTATTTCAAAAATTATCGTCATAAGAAATTTTCAGGTGGCGCCACTTGGAAAAAGAAAAAAGCGGAGTGAGATGCCCAGCGAACTTATCTGAGATATTTGAAGGATAAAACCACTACCCAATTTTGATGCGAATCGATTCTGTATTACTAAAGTTACTATATTGACAAATTTTCAAGTGGCAGCCACTTGGACATAAAATTGCGGATCAAGTCACCAAGTGAACTTATCCTAGATATTTGAACCATAAGTTCACTATGCAACTTTTATTTGAATCCGTTTAGTATTTTAAAAGTTATCGTGATGGCATATTTTCAAGTGGCAGTGTGATTTCAAGTGGCTGGAACTTAGACACAAGATGTCGGGACAAGTTGCCCAGTGAAAATATTCAAGATAATTATATGATAATATCACTTTCCAAATTTGGTTCGATTTGGAGTATTATATCAGAAGTTATCGTGATTTTAAATTTTGAAGTGGGAGCCTGATTTCAAGTGGTCCCGCTTAACTTAAGATATCTATAACCTTTATTAAAAATAACGTATAAATTTCATTAATAAACTTCATTGAGATCCTTATGTGGTCTGTATTTACATCAAAATTCAAACAATTTCAGAATACGCTTTTTACAATTTAAATTTGAAATTTTCAAATGGTCTCCACTTGAAAACAAAATGGCGGAGCAACGTGGTTAACAAACTCATCTAAGATATTTATAAGATAAGTTAAGACACTGTTCAAATTTGGTTCCATTTGGAGTATTATTTCGGAAGTTATCATGGTTTTAAATTTTCAAGTGGTATCCTGATTTCAAGTGGTCCCGCTTAAGTTAAGATATCCACCACTTTATTAAAAATGGAGAATAAAGTTCATTAATAAAGTTATTTGAGACACTTGTATAATCTTTGTATGCATCAAAATAAAAAAAATTCGGAATATGCTTTTTAGTTCCCCATCATACTATAGGTATGGGGAACTTAGGTAATCCTGAAAATTTTCGACCTCGGTTTTTTGACTTTTTTACACGTTTTCAGGTGTGAAGAATCCGAAAATGACAAAATTTCTATGGTGTCTGTCTGTAGGGTGTCTGTTAGTCTGTTAGTCTGTTAGTCTGTTAGTGTGTCAGTCCGTTAGTTTGTTAGTCTGTGTACACGATATCTCAACAACAAATTGTCGCAGAGAGGTCAGATCAGTTTTAAAATATTACTTTCGACACTGGCAAGAACCCTATTTATTTGCAACATTCGAATTTAAAAACTTCGTAAGTTATTAGAAATTTACGATTTTCTTAACATGGGAGAATAGGACAAAAATTCACTTAAACGTGCATTAAATGGAAACTTTTTACTGTAAAAATGTCGGACCAGTTTTAAAATATCAGTTTTGATGCCGGAAGGAACATCAGTAACTATAAATATGCTACTTTGAAAATTTAGCAAGTTATTGGAAATTTACGAATTTCTTAACATGGCAGTATAGGGCAAAATTTCACATAAACATCAATTTTGAGAGATATTTTCATCGTAAAGATGTCAGACTACTTTTGAAATATTATTTAGGACACTGGTATGCATATTAATGACTATGAATTTTCCAATATAAAAATTTCGTAAGTTATTTCAAATTTACGAATTTCTTAATATGGCAGCATAGAGCAAAATTTCAGATAAACGTCGATCTTGAGGGATATTTTCATCGTAAAGATGTCAAACCACTTTCGAAATATTATTTAGGATACTGGCATGAATATCATAGACTATGATTTTTCCAATTTAAAAAAATTCGTAAGTTATTTGGAATTTACGATTTACTTAACATGCCAGAATAAGGTAAAATTGAGCATAAACTTTCATTTTGAGGCTCATAAATACATTAGACAACTTCAAAATTACATTTATGATATTTGTTTGAACATGATTGAATACAAATATTCTAATAGGAAAATTTCGTAAATTATTCGTAATTTACGATTTTACCAACATAGCGAAATTGTAAATTTTTCATATAAATATGAATTTTGAGGATTATTGCATTGGAAATAGTAGCATGAAAACTAAACAACGGAATTGACCCTGATAAAATAAATTATTAGATTAGAATAAGATAAATATATCGAAGTGAACGGTGGATAGCCTATTAGGCGGGGTTTTCATTCTGTCACTGTATCAAGCTTATGTCAAATTCATTTCTTTCAACATGATTATATCTCTCAAACTAGAAATTTATGAGAACATAAACATGATGGGGAACTGAGCAGAGTCCACCTATGCCAACTAGTTACAATTTGAATTTGAAATTTTCAAGTAGTCTCCACTTGAAAACAAAATGGCGGAGCAACTTGGTTAACAAATTCATCTGAGTTATTTATAAGATAACTTAAGACACTATCCAAATTTGGTTCGATTTGGAGTATTATTTCAGAAGTTATTCTGATTTTAAATTTTCAAGTGGTAGAGTGATTTCAAGTGGCCCCGCTTAACTTAAGATATCTATAACCTTTATTAAAAATGACGTATAAATTTCATTAATAAACTTCATTGAGACACTTATGTGGTCTATATTTACATCAAATTTCAAACAAATTCGGAATACGCTTTTTACAATTTAAATTTGAAATTTTC
Source organism: Salticus scenicus (assembly GCA_963930645.1). Lineage (NCBI taxonomy): Eukaryota > Metazoa > Arthropoda > Arachnida > Araneae > Salticidae > Salticus > Salticus scenicus. The sequence continues at coordinate 196,374,232 of OZ005652.1, forward strand.
AAGTGGTCTCCACTTGAAAACAAAATGGTGGAGCAACTTGGTTAATAAACTCATCTAAGATATTTATAAGATAAGACACTGTCTAAATTTGGATCGATTTGGAGTATTATTTCGGAAGTTATAGTGAATTTAAATTTTCAAGTGTTAGCCTGATTTCAAGTGATCCCACTTAACTTAAAATATCTGCCACTTTATTAAAAATGGCGGCTAAACTTCATTAATAAACTTCATTGAGACCCTTATGTGGCCTGTATTTACAACAAAATTCAAGCAAATCTTGCTTTAAATATGCTTTTTACAATGTCGGTTTGAAATTTTCAAGTGGCTGCCACTTAAAAACAAAACGTCGGAGCAACTTGGTTAACGAACTCATCCAAGATATTTATAAGATCAGTTCACTGTCCAAATTTGGTTCCATTTCGAGTATTATTTCGGGAGTTATCGTGATGACAAAATTTTCATTATAGATAGATAGATAGATAGATATATAAACGAAGTGATTGCAATAGGTCGATTTCTAAAGAAATCAACCTAATATAAAATATCTAGTACATGCTAATTTTTTCTTTTAGAAAAAAAAAATATCATTTGAACTATTTAAAGCTTTTCTTTTAATGTAAAATCTATATACTATTTCTCTAACGTGGACCAGGCTCAATTATTTTTTTTTTCGAAACGATACGATACGCGAGGATAAAAAACATAATATTTATACGTGAACAATATTTAAGCACGGGGACTTAGCTCAATGGACTAATAAGAAAAAATGACGACATTTGTCTCATGAGATTATTTACGAAAAAAAATGTATTTTTAACAGTCGTTTCTTCAGAATCTTTGCAAGCATCATTTTAAATCTAGAAATATTTTAAAGATATTATACAGAATATGAACTTTTGTGTCATAAATTGACTGAAAAATACAATCATAAAAAATATAATCAAAATAGGAATTATTTTATTTTATTTATTTATTTATTTATTAATTTATTTAAAAAAATTAATAAAAAGTAATCGCCAACATGACGACAAAAATTTAAAAGGCGTCGTGGGAGTCCTATATTAAAACTGTACTGCCTGTGGAAGTATGAAAATTGGGTCGTGAACCATGAATTTTATTTGGAAACCATTTTTTGAATGATCCTGGTTTGACTATTGTGCAATATTAATTTGGTTTTATTAATAATTTGACTTCTGGTAAATTAAAATTTTAATTAGGTGGTGAAATTTGTAAAGCATTTATGAGTTTCAAATTTTAAAGGTAAATAAGAAAAGAAATAAAATGCGAATATTTCGCACGGGTTTGCTAGTTATAAAATAATTTACTTTTGTACAGCGACCATACCCGAGTGGCTCTAGTTAAGGATGCAAGAGTTTCTGTCTCAAAACGGAACTCTTACACCAGTATTTTTATGAATAATTTTGTCATATTTCTACAACAATTTGTTGCAAATGAATATGATAGAAATTATTTATAAAAATTACTGGTGTCAGTGTAGTGTCTTTAGGTGAAAACTCTTACAAATCTGATTCTGGTCACAAATATAATAGACAGCAGATCGCGGGTTCAAACTGGCGTAGCTGCCACCGACCTAAGTGTTAGTGTTTCCGTGGTTTTCTTTAAAAATTTCCTAAATAAAGGCAATATCTAGGACTCCTTAGAATAACCTGAATAAAGAGCGCTATACCCAGACTTATCAGCCTCGTGTATTCGATATCTTAATAGCTACAACACACGATACAATAGCTTTTGCAAAGTTCTGTATTTTGCCTAAATTTACATATACAACATATAACGAAAAGAAGTCCTGTAATATAAATAAAAATTAATGTACTTGTAACAAATTATATTTTTATCCCGCAGTGAATCTGAAAATTTTCGTATGGCGCGGCAAACCTATTATTAACTCTAATCATATCCTGCAAGAAACATTCTTTTATGCATCTGAGTAATGTAACATTGAGTTTTTTATGGATTCTACGATATAAAGATATTAAAATATGCTTTAAAATTTTCCCATATAGATCTTAATGCATCTGAGTTCTTTTGTGATTTTTTTTTTCTGTTTTGGATTACAAAATCAGTAATGCTATTTTTGCCATTTTCAATAGCAAGTATGTGATAGTAAAACAAAAATATATATAAGTTTCAAGGTATTTTAAAAATATAAAAATAAGAGGGCGGACAGTCAAAGAAATTAATAGATGTTTAACACTATTTTGAATTTTATTGGTATTAACCACTTCACCGGCCACTGTAGTGTGGAAGGCTACATTTACCCCGAGTTATCTCGGGATGGCCGGTGAAGTGGTTAAGTAGATAGAAGGTACTATATATATATATCTTGAAATTACTATATTCAAAGTTAGAAAAAATTGCAAATATATGCATTCTGATGTAACAAAATTATTTATTTTAAAATTTCATAGAAAATAAAATTTAAAAATTTTATTTTCATTATTTTTTTCAATTTTAAAATTCCTGTCTATTAGCACAGAGAGCAGAACTTCTCCAATATTTTTATGTTTGATTTCTAATAATCATTGCCAATTTTTATCATTCAAACATAAAAATTTTATAAAAAAAACAACTTATTATTAAATTCCCAAAGTAATACCCAAATATAATTGGAATAGTGTTAAATTATAATATCTTAAAATTCAAGGGAAATTTAAAAATTAATTAACAGGAAGAATTTAAAGCTTTTTAAATAAATAAAATTTCTTGATTTTTTTAATTATTTTAAATATCGAGAAATTTTGCGCCCTTAATGTTGTTGTATCTAATTGCACACGTATGCAATATTTTATAATTCAAATAATTTTCAAAAATGATTTATCACATCTACTATTCCCTCAAAAAAGTATAGTGTTGCTTTTTAAAAATTGCAATGTAAAACATCGATGCTATGACAAAAACACTTCAGTTATTGGAGCTATTTTTGAAGTAATGAGTAAAATAGTATGTTATGACCATCACAAAAATTTCTTCTGTATTTCCCTATACAAGTTCACGTGTACAATTTATTTAATTGTTTATTTTTTCATTATGAATATGGCATCCCTCCCCCCTCAGAGGGGTATTTTACGAAATGTCCAATGGAAGTGGCATTTTGCTATGCAGATGACGTCCTTCCCAATTTCGGGGAAGTTTGAAGTATAGCAGCACCATTTATCGGCCAATATACACCCAAATTGAATCAACATTTAGTCTTATAATGGTTTTTTCCCATACCGAGTTCTGTTCGGTATTACCCAACTGAAGATGAGATATAGCTTTCACTTAAATTGCGGAAATCATTGTATAGCAGCGACACCTGTTAAGCAATTGGTCTCAAAAGTTGACAGGCACTAATTTATATTAAAATAAATCTACATATATATTTATATGCAATTTTCTGCAGTAGTTGAGATATAGCCTTCCCTGAAATGGTGATAATAGCTATATAGCAGTTTCACCTGTTGATCCATGAGAACCAAAAATTTTTAGACATTAATTTATGTTACGTTGAAACTGCATAAATTTACATGTAATTCTGAGCAGTAGATCCTGAAATACAGTTGGAACAAAACACAGATAGACATTTTCTAAAATTGGACAAATCGTTTTCTGGGATCTCTCAAAACGTGTAAATACATCGAAAACTGGAAGTCTAAAATTTTTACAAATCCAGTGCATTTTTCTATTGAATATAAAAGAAAGTAAAAATCATTGAGACACAGTAATTTTATATTAATTGCAGGGTTTTTGTTGTATATGTATAATAATAGACATTCATTTAGAAATTGCGTATCCTTCGACATTGCTAACTTACATCAAAAACTAGTTGGCTTAGTTGTACTCTCCTCATTTCCTCATAAAATACTCGTTCTCATACATTCATAGTATATGTCATACTTAATACAGTATAAGAACACTGAACTCGACCAAAATGAGACTCGGCAGTAAATTAAAATGTCTCACTAACTAAACTACCCTATTCTTTCTTGTGATATATTTACCTTATCCTTTTTTTTTTTTTTTTTTTTTTTCTGTGGGATTCTCTTAGGGGATGTGTGACATTCCTTGTAGCTCACGGTTGTTTTCATATTGGGCACATATTTCCTGGAAATGATTCTGGTTTGATACCGTGTCTTTGTACTCACGGTAAACTTCATCTACGTGAGGTTGTTATTGTAGAGGCTGTACCTGTTTTACTAGTGGTGACTTCTTGCAGTACCGAAAGGGCCCCTCAGGGCCTAGTGACGATTGATGTTGGACGCTTTGCATTGCTCTCATCACATTATTCTTATTTGCTACCCAATTTTATAGATGTTAATTTTGTATTTTAGCTTTCATACATTTTTTGCTATTCACAATGAAATAAACTTCATGATTGAAATTCATATGAAATATTTCAGTAATATACTATGTTATGAATATATTTAATTTAGAATACGTTACAAACCTTTGTCAATCAAATGTTGTTATTCAATAATATCTGTAATTCGTTTCTTGATTACAAGAGAAATTCATAGTCAAAATACTGAGATTTAAAGTAAAAGTGTAGTGAAAAGTAGTATGGAAAGATGCGATGATATTTCAGCGAAAAATCATCAAATACACATTACGAAGCAGGAAGAGGTCGATTTTCTGTTGTACGTGGTGATTTGGTAAGGCAAGTTGTTGAAAAACATCGAAAGAACTGAGTATCATTTACACTCCTTCTCATATTTATAAGGACACTTTATAGTTTGAAATAACTAATGTAAAAATAATTGTAAACAAGATTATACTAAGTGCACTTAATATATCTAGTATTCTAAAAACCAAAACTGTTATAATTTTTTTAATATGGAACAAAATTAATAAAAAATAATGCAAAATGTGTTTTTCTCCACGTTTTTAGATATTCATAATTATAGAGACAATCCAGATTTTTTCTTTTTATTTAACTTACTAGCGGATAAATTACAGTTGACATGCGAATTTGTTAACTACTGGGCTAGATTAATTCATATATAAGCCTTCAATTTTTCTTGGACGGACATTACTGATAATTCTTCGAAAAAAAGAACGTTCAAGTAGTGAAGTATGATAAATGTGTTTTTAAGTGGAAGGACAATTTCAATCAGCCGAATTTCTAATGAAATTCGAAGGTCTAAAATTGCTGAAAGAAATGTGAATGCAAAATCAGAGTTGTTTTACAGAGATCGAAGACTCATAATTCCTCTTACTGTTTTACTCATAATGACTGCTGCTGACTTTGCTCGTAATTTTTAACGAAAGGTTAGGGTCCACATTTATGCATGTTTAAAATAATTAATAATATGTTAAAATGAATAAAAAACCTGTAATAATCAATCAGCATTTAATGGGGGAAAGAACGTCTGTGTTAAAGTTGAATAAAGACAATATTAAATGGTAAAATGTTGCATTTTTGGATGAAAAACATTTTATTCTTGATTAACCAAATGGTTTTAACAGTTACTGGCACGATCTGAAGATAGCGAAAGACAGAGCAGACTTTTTAAAGGCAGATATGAATCTGGCATTTTAAAGGTGGATCTATGGTGCTCTGGAGAGCTGCTTCTACTGAAGGCAGAATGAATTTAGTGATTTTTTCTATTATTATGAACATCAAGAGAATATCCGCAAATTTTAAACGTGGAATTGTCAGATTTTTGTTAGATTTTGGGGGGTAATAATATTTTTTTTCAACAAGACTTACATTTTTGCTCTACTTTTAGAGCAATAGGAAATAGTTTGAAGAAAGAAACTTCTATATTATTGCCTTTCCCATGGCCTAAAAGTTGAAAAAACCTTAACTTATGATATTAGAAAAGTGCATGCAAGTGGAAAGCAATTTTAAATAGTTTAAATGTATTAAGAATATCATATATGCTATATGAAATGGTATTGAAACTGAATATTAAAAAAAAAAATGTATATATATATATATATATATATACCAGAGAGAATGTATGACTGTTTAACCCTAAAAAGAGACCCCCCATAAAATATTAATTTAAAGAATAACTGAAAAAAATTACTAAAATTCGATCTGTCCTTATAATTGTGAACACCTGAAAAATCATCTTTTTACCATATGTAAAGTTTTTTAAGATAGAAAAACGATAAAACTTTTTAAATATCGTCTATTAATGAAATTCAAATTAATTAAAAATATATTTGTTTAAATAATAGTGTTCAGTGTTTAGTTAACATAGAAAAAAGGGTGTCCTTATAATTATGAGAAGGCGTGTATTCCTCCACGTGAAGGATCACTTTGAAAGGAAACAGTTTCAAAGCGATGACAACAAAAAATGCTGCAAGTATATAGCTGTCATCATTGGTGAAAACTTTCTTTGAGGAAGATATATATGTGTGAGAGAGAATGTTCGTTGATCAATCACTACGATGTTGTGGCGTTCATTACATCACTGACGTTCATGTACGATGTAGTGACGTCATCGTAATCACTACGACGACGTACGTAACAGTGGCAGAAACTAAGCAGAAAAAAAAAATTTCAATAAATGGCTTTTTTAAATATATATATATATACATATTATATCAGCTTGAAAAAAAAAAAAAAAAAAAAGCACAAAATAAAAATTTAAGTAAAAAATCGTTTTTTAAGATTAGGAGCTTTTTATTGTGAAGCCTTAAAAAGCATAAAATAAAATTTTTTTGAGGTAAAGACAAAGAAATGAAAGTTTTAACACTAATGAAATTTTAGAGAAAAATGTAGATATTTCCCTTTTGCAAGAGATAAAAATTTTTAAATATTCAAAATATTTTAAAAAGCATTCGAGACCGATATTTTCAGTTATTGTATAATTATTCGTTAAGCCGTAAATTTCAAAAGTCTCGAAGGCTTTTCAAAATATTTTTAATATTTAAAAATTTTCATCTTTTAGAAAAGGGAAATAAATATCTATATTTTACTCTAAAATTTCATTAGTGTTAAAACTGTTATTTCTTTATAGCATGTCTTTACCTCAAAACATTTTAACTTTATAATTTTTAGGGGTTCACAATAGAAAGCTTCTAATCTTTAAAAATGATTTTTTACTTAAATTTTCATTTTGTACTTTTTAGTTACAAATAAAGCTTCTTAAACAGCTAATAAAAATTTCTTAAGATACTGTGTAGACAACTAAAGATTTTCTTTTAGATACTGATATATATTGTTTTTTAATTATCTGAAAAAAAAAAAAAAACATAGCACGTCGGCCTTCGAGGATTGAACCCACGACCAACACGTTATCAGCATGACATTCTAACCAAAAGTCAAAGAAAAGTCAAAAATGTCATAGAACATGCTAGAAAAATCTAAGTAATGCAAGAAAATATTGTTCTTGAACGCCTTTCGAAATACTTTGAATATTTAAGAATTTTCATCTCGTGTAAAAGTGAAATATCTGCATTCTTCTTTAAAATTTTATTATAGATGGAATTTTTATTTTTTATAGCATATCTCTGTAAGAATAAAATTTTATTTTATGCTTTTTAAGGCTCTACAACAAAAAGTTCTAGCCTTTTTTTTTTTTTTTTTTTTTTTTTGTTCTTTTTAGTTACTAAAAAAAAGCTTCTTAAAAAAAAAAAAAAAAAAAAAAAAAAAAGCAAAATTTCTTAGGATACTGTTCAGGCCATGATAGGTTTTGTTTTTAACAAATAGCACCTTTTTTATTAATTATCTACAAAAAAGTAAGACGTCGGCCTTTGAAGTCCGAACCCACCCACCATCATCGCGTTACCAACATGACGCTTTAACCAACTGAGCCACTGAGTGATGTAAAAATTCCTTACATTTATTTTAAAGTGGAAGCACTTTGTATTTTTAGCATGACACGAAGACGCGATAACAAAATACAATTTCAAAAATAAGAAGTTTCTAAAAAAATATTTATTTAAGTATTTTTTACTTAAAATTTTTATTTGGTGCTTTTTTTTTTTTTTTTTTTTTTTTTTTTTTTTTTTTTTCTATCAAAAATATTTTGTGATTTTTAATATATATATATATATATATATATATATATATATATATATATATATATATATATATATATATACATAAAAGTTTCTTAAAAATCTCCTCAAAAAAATCTAAGGCTACTATCTAAGAAACGAAAATTTTTCTTGTGTCAATTGACAACTTTTTTACTAATTATCTGCAAAACGTAGCACACCGGACCTTCCGGGGACCGAAACTCTCGACCATCGCATTATTAACGTGACGCTCTGACGAACTGAACCAAGTAGCGACGAACGGAATGGCTTATATTTACTTAAAAATGAAGGCGCCTTGCCTATTAGCGTGACACGAAGACACGATGACAAAATCAATTTCATATAAAAGCTTCTAAAAAATAGGGTTTTTCTTTTTCAAGAACAAAACTCCCTGTTCTCGAATACGCCTCGTATATTTCAAAATTGTATAAAATACATAATATTTTACATATGTAAGTGCAAATTAATCCATATGCTTGTTATCATGTCATTACATTTATTTTTACTAGAGATGCGTATTTGTCACATACAGAAAAATAGATCTTTAAATTTCAGAATGAATAAGCCAAAAGTAACCGCTATTTCCTAATTAAAGGAAGTGTGACTAATTCAAGAAGCTTAAAAAACTTAACTAACTGGAATAATACACTCCTTCTCATAATTATAAGGACACCCGTTTTTCTATATTAAGTAAACACTGAACACTATTATTTAAACAAATATATTTTTAATTAATTTGAATTTCATTAATAGACTATATTTAAAAAGTTTTATCGTTTTTCTATCTTAAAAAACTTTAAATATGGTAAAAAGATGATTTTTCAGGTGTTCACAATTATAAGGACAGCTCGAATTTTAGTAATTTTTTTCAGTTATTCTTTAAATTAATATTTTATGGGGTCTCTTAGGGTTAAACAGTCAGACATTCTCTCTGGTATATATATATACATTTTTTTTTTAATATTCAGTTTCAATACCATTTCATATAGCATATATGATATTCTTAATACATTTAAACTATTTAAAATTGCTTTCCACTTGCATGCACTTTTCTAATATCATAAGTTAAGGTTTTTTCAACTTTTAGTCCATGGGAAAGGAACTTTCTTTCTTCAAACTATTTCCTATTGCTCTAAAAGTAGATCAAAAATGTAAGTCTTGTTGAAAAAAATATTATTGCCCCCCAAAATCTAACAAAAATCTGATAATTCCACGTTTAAAATTTGCGGATATTCTCTTGATGTTCATAATAATAGAAAAAATTACTAAATTCATTCTGCCTTCAGTAGAAGCAGCTCCCCAGAGCACCACAGATCCACCTTCAAAATGCCCGATTCATATATGCCTTTAAAAAGTCTGCTCTGTCTTTCGCTATCTTCAGATCGTGCCAGTAACTGTTAAAACCATTTGGTTAATCAAGAATAAAATGTTTTTCATCCGAAAATGCAACATTTTACCATTTAATATTGTCTTTATTCAACTTTAACACAGACATTCTTTCCCCCATTAAATGCTGATTGATTAATATAGGTTTTTTATTCATTTTAGCATATTATTAATTATTTTAAACATGCATAAATGTAGACCCTAACCTTTCGTTAAAAATTACGAGCAAATTCGGCAGCAATCATTATGAGTAGAACAGTAAGAGGAATTATGAGTCTTCGATCTCTGTAAAACAACTCTGATTTTGCATCAGATCTCTCTCCTATCGAACCAGCAGTTCAATGTTTGATCACATTTCCTTCAGCAATTTTAGACCTTCGAATTTCATTAGAAATTCGGCGGATTGAAATTATCCTTCCACTTAAAAAACACATTTATCATACTTCACTACTCGAACGTTCTTTTTTTCGAGGAATTATCAGTAATGTCCGTCCAAGAAAAATTGAAGTCTTATATATGAATTAATCTAGCCCAGTAGTTAACAAATTCGCATGTCAACTGTAATTTATGCGCTAGTAAGTTAAATAAAACGAAAAAATCTGGATTGTCCCTATAATTTTGAACATCTAAAAACGTGAAGAAAACAAATTTTGCATTATTTTTTATTAATTTTGTTTTATATTAAAAAATTATAACAGTTTTGGTTTTTAGAATACTAGATATATTAAGTGCACTTAGTATAATCTTGTTTACAATTATTTTTACGTTAGTTATTTAAAAATATAAAGTGTCCTTATAAATATGAGAAGGAGTGTATAATATAATATAATGTGCTTCTAAAGGCATTGTTGTGACTTTTCGAATATGAGTGGATTATTTATTTATTTGTTCGTATGAAAAATGTAAAAGTCGAAATACATAAATTCCAGAAGAAATCTTAATGTCACGTATTTTATATCGCACATAGAAATAGAGAAACATAAATGTTTTCTACAAGTTATGGTTTTCTAGAAATACCTTTAAGCTATTATTCTGACTTATGACATGTTCTCCTTATCCCAACATCATTATGTTTGCTTTGCAGTTTATTTTCATGAATAATAACTCAATGATGACCATCATAGTCCATTCTGGAAAAAGTATTTGTAGAATCAGACACGTGAAAGGCGATAAAGTATGAATAGATATTTTGGAAGAGTTTCTAGGTGAAAAGTATGAAAGGCAGAATTGATTTTCATTAAAATTAATTGTAAGTATGTGCTTTTATTTTGTTATATAAAAGTAGTTTTACTTTTTAAATAACTATGTCTATTATTAAATAAATATATTTATATATAAAAAAAATCATTGTAAAAGCATTATAATAAAGTACCGTTTACATGTCTTTTAAGGGACTGGCGTAAAAGAACATATAAACGAAAAGACTCATAATCGAAGTTTAAAAATTAAAACAAAATGTATGTCTAAGTACTAACTAATAAAGTTTTTTTTAGATAGTAATTAATAAATTACTTCATAGTAGAATTTATATTTGAAGATAATAATGAAATAAAAAAATTAAAAAAATATTTAAATTAAAAATGATTTACTATAAAGTGCGATAAAATCATGCCATTAATTCATGACTTGAGTACTAATTATATTTTTCATATCTTTAATATTATATGAATGCATCTTATGTATTAATTATATATATACAGTAGACACCAGTTATAACGTACCTGGGATATAGCGTACTTTCGCTTATAACGTATTCAGATGCTTGGTCCCGAATGAAACCCTATATAATGTAATGGTTTATATCTTTGGCTATAACGGACTATGCAAAAGCCTTAATCTGGTTATAACGTACTTTTTAGACTGGAATGAAAAGCCAAAATTGGATGTCAACCTTGTATTTCTGGTTTGGAAATCGGTATATTTTCTTGGATACCGTCTTTCGATGTCTCCTTTATCGCCTTATATCTCCTTTATACCTTTAAAACTTTATCGCGGTTCGTTGAATTCCATACTGACTATTTAGAGACTCTGCAAATTTCCATTATAAATATTGAAAATGTAATTTTTACTGTGTCATCTAATCAAAGAAAACAACGAAAAATAACAGATTATTTTTCCAAATAAACATGTAAGTAGTAAAATGTTTTTTTCGTTTTTTTTATTTTATTTTGAGAAAATCATAAACTTTCTATTTAAAATCTCTGTTATTGCGAGTGCTATTATGCACCTTTTTCTTTCGTTAGGCACTCAACTATATTGGAAATATTGCTTATAACGTACTTCGGTTATAACGTACCATATTTTCTGGTCCCCTGACAGTACGTTATAACCGGTGTCGACTGTATATATATTCTGTTTTCGTTAAATCTACACTCTTGTCGATTTCTTTTAAAATTCCGATTTTTATCTTTCAATGAAAGTGTTCTATGCTTTCACATTTTTAGTTTTTGAATAACAAACAAAACAGAACAACACTCAGTTCTAGTTATGATAAGAATTTTCGATTTTCGTGTTTTCTTCCATGTAAGCTGTTTTCTAGGAAAGGTTTCCTTTTTTAGCGCGAAAAATAATGACTGATCCAGAAATTTTGCAAATTTTAGAAAAGTATAAAAGACGTAAAGCCGATAATGAGCGGCATATAAATGAAAAAAAAAAAAATATTTAAATGAATAGGAATGAGTAGGAACTTAACTAAAAAGTTGTATAAATGAAAAAAAAGATAAAACGAGAGATATATAAACGGCTTTACTGTATTATTTTATCCTCATTTAGAGAATTAAAGTAAACGATTTATAAGCGTTCTGTTTCCATTATTTATTTGATTATTTCAAAACTGCAAAAGTTTAACTTAAATATTTATATATATATATATATATATATTAATAATTATTATAAGGTTGAAATAATGGTGCAAGTTTTGACATAGTTCGACTTTAACCTGATTTTGTGAGTTGCTATTATACTTACACATCTTAAAATTTTATGGATAAACTATAATTAATTGACTTTTAAAAACATGAGCTTTTATAATTTTTCAATATGCCTATCAAACAAAAAAAAATTAAAAATTTTGTGTTTCGTGTGTTCCATTTGCCTCATGTTATAAGATCTAGGTATATATAGTATATACAGTAGTGGACAAAATTGTGGAAACCCTTTGAAAAAAGTTGATTTTAGTGGTTTGATGTCTAATAACACCACTTCTTTTTGTATCAATACTATAAAATTATATATCATTGGAAAGGTAATTTAATCAAGATTGTAAAGCAATAACATTTGTTCAATTATCTGTATTATATTAAAAGTTATAGCCAAATAACCAGAAAAAAGAAGCACAGCTTGTTTGCGTTTATAGGAAGTAGCTGTCCTTCATTTGAATGTAGCCAATGAGCATGAGTGTTAACAGAGCCAATCAGATGTCATCTTGTTCTGGCAATGTTTTGGCAATAAGCCAACAGGTCACAGGACATTTATCAGCTTGTATTGTAATTGCTATCAAGTTGGTTTTTCATTTTGCGTTTTTTGATTTACTAGTAAGCTTGTGAAACGTAATAAAAAAAAATAATCAATATAAAATTAAAGAAATGGCGCAAAAAGTTGACTGGTCACCTAGGAAGCGATATAAAATAGTAACATTAAGTGAACAAGGCTACAGTTATGATGAAATTAGAAGAAATATTGGGGGAAACTTAACCAAAGGTGGCATTTCTAAAGTTTTGAAGAGGTACAAGGAGACTCAGCCATTAGAAAATCAGACTGTAAAGGTAGAAAAAGGTGCACAACAGCAAGTGATGATAGAAGAATTAAAAGACTGTGCCTAGGTGACAGAAAAAAATCATCTCGGTGTATACAAGGGGGAATGTTACAATGCAATGTGACGGTAAGTGCAAGGACTGTTCGGCGCAGACTGCATGAATTTGGTCTAAACGCTAGAATTCCATGAAAAAAGCCATTTTTGTCTCTTAAACAAAGGTTGGAAAGATTAAACTGGTCTAAAGCTCATGTTAACTGGACAACAGAACAATGGGACTATGCAATTTTGAGTGATGAGACCAAAATCTCCCTGTTTGGTAGTGATGGCATAAAATACGTATGGAGAAGAATTGGAGAAGATGTCCATCCTGAGTGCATTACACCTACCGTGAAACACCCAGTTAGTATCATGATTTGGCGTGGTATGACATCAAGAGGTGTGGGTAGAATTGGCGTGATCGATGGGAATATAAATGCCCAAAGATACATAAATGAAGTACTTGGGCCCAAGCTGCTGCCTTCTGCACCTGATCTTTTCCAAGATAATGAAGCATTTATATTTCAACAGGATTCAGCTCCATGTCATGTTGCTGGTGTGTGCAAGAAGTGGTTTCAAGATAATCATATTCAACTGCTGGAATGACCTGGAAATAGCCCAGACCTTAACCCAGTCGAAAATCTATGGAGTCGGCTAAAGGAACTTGTTAGACAAAAGCAACCCAGCAATAAAACCCAATTAACAGAAGCAATAATTCAATCTTGGTTTCATGTTACAACAGCAGCAAAACTAAAGAAGTTGGTTCACTCCATGAGAAATCGATGTAAGGCCGTAATTAAGGCTAAAGGTTACTCAACTAAGTATTAACTGGTATGGTGAAAATTTTTGTATATCTCATTTTTTTATGTATATCACCTTTCTTCTTTATAAATACTGTTCTATTAAAAAACTATTCTTAAATACTATTGCTTTACAATCTTGATTAAATTACCTTTCCAATGATATATAATTTTGTAGTATTGGTACAAAATAAAGTGGTGTTATTAGACATCAAACTACTAAAATCAACTTTTTTCAAAAGGTTTCCACAATTTTGTCCACTACTGTATGTATAGTATAGATCTAGGTATTCAATATATTTTTTATGTGCAAGGTAATTATATACATCTAATTAGGAAACTACCAGAATTTTTTGAACAAGCTTAAAAGAAAAGAAAGATATGTCATTTCCCACTAAGTTTTAAAGATAAAACTTTATTGGGTGTTCCTGGGATAAAGTTTTGCAATTGGGAGTGAGAAATTGCGCCCTCGTGGCGAGTACGCTGTGCGTTAAAGGGTTAATAGTTATTAACTGTTAAAACATATTTGTTTCATTAAATAATTCAACATTAATAAAAAATGAAAATTATAAATGAGTGTTTGAATATTTTTCCTGAAAGTATTTGTAAAATCATAAAAGAACGCCTCTCTCCTCCAACAACCTCCCCCCTCCCCAACTAATTTTGCCGCAAATTATTACAAACATGCGGTTGGTTCAAAGTAATTATTTATAACGTCTAATTTATAATAGTATACTTAATATGTTTTTACTTAGGGGGTCGTCAACATAATAAAACTGGAATAAACTTCATTTTTTTTTTTTTTATAGCAACCCCCATTTTTAACATTTATTTATTTATTTAATTAATTAATTTTATTTTTAATTTATTTTTAATTTATTTTTCATTTTTTTAGTTGTTTAGATCAAATCATCCCGGAAAATGGCATAGTTTATGCATTTTCAGGCAGGCGTGTCGAAGCGTTTCTAAAATTGTATTATTTTGTAACCATTATTTAAAAAACATACTTATTTACATAACGTTTATACACTTTTCAACCAGTGTTGCCAGATAGAAATTTAAACTTTTCTCCAAAAAACACAATTGATTTTTTCTAAAAATGGCGCAACTTTCAAAATTTTTCCCCAAATGAAATTTTGCAATTTTTAATTAACGGAAACACATCACACTAGGGCAAGAAAAATGACACAATTCAAAGGTGTAGTGTTTGAAAAAAGAAATCAAGTTTAAGAACATTATAAAACATGAATTAGCCTACAGTAAAATTGATAACTATACTCTCAAAGGGATAAATTGCGAAATAGAATTGTGACGCACGCTTTTCGTGCACGTTAGGACACTTCATACACTTTTTTCAATGACATAACTGTAAAATTGCTACTTCTTGACTTGCGTTAGTTTTCTTTCCGGAGAGAGATATATTTTCTAATAAATTAAGGTTAGAAATGGCAAAAGCAGGTACCTCAAACTCTACGTATTTGGTTAAAGTCTATGAAGCCTTTTTTGTGGATGATAAATGTTATTGTACATCTATTGCCTTACAGCAAAAAGGAAAATTTATTTAACAACATAATTTAGCTTATTAGTTCTGAAATTAGGGTGCCTCGGTCGTACGACTAATCTTAAAAGTTACGATCAATGGACATATTATGAACACTTTAATTTGGTATTGCGGTGCGGTGTCTTAATCGTAAGTCACACATAGGAGAAACAAGTTAACTATGTTATGATAGACAGGCCTTTTTAGACGTAAGAGAGTCTGAGATTATTGTAAGTGTGTGAGGCACCGCAATACGAAATATGCTTTATTTACACTCTAAAACTTAAATTACTTCCTAAAACTGTAATCTAGTCTTTACATTGTAAGACAGAATTTACACTCTGGAACAACCTTGTTTGTCAACGCAATTTGTCCTAAGGTGCGGTAATATATAGGTTTTAAATGCAAATGACACTAAGCTAGTGTGAGTCTGAGGTCTGGATGGAGTCCCCTCATTGGAACTTTTCTAAGAGCTCTTAATCCACGTGTGTTATAAAATAATCCACAGAAAATCCCAAAAGACTCAAGAGACAAACACAAATTGTATGCGAACTCGCCACCACTTTTCTTTGTGAGAGCGGAATCTTTTAACGACTGGTAGCGTTTTGTTTCTTAGTTTTTAACCGACTTCAAAAAAGAAGGAAGGTTCTCAATTCAAACCGTATGTTTTTTTTTTTATGTTTGTTAGTTCATAACTTCTGAATGGATGCTCCGATTTTGATACTTATTGTTTTGTTGAAAAGGTCTTAGTCTGAAATAGGTCCCATTGTAATATCTTTACGATCTAAAGAAAATACAGGGTGCTCAAAAAAATCAGTCCTAACTCTTTTAACTGCTAAACGGCTGCAGCTATAATGATAAAAATGGTATGTAAGTATAGCAAAGTGGCCATGCAGTACAAGGTTAAACCGCTTGCAGCGCCACCTGGTGGAAAATAGCGGAGTTAGTGTTCTTATCTCGAAAACGGTTCTAGAGCAAAAAGGGAATTACAAAGTTGAAGAGTATCACCGATTTAGTACAAAAAGATAGTTTAGACATTCATGCTAGGGTTCCTACGTCGGAAACGGTTCAAGACAGGGGGTTAAAAGTGAATTATAAAATTGCAGAGCATCATCGATTTAGTACGAAAAGATAGTTTAGACATTGATGCTAAAAATAAAATGCTAAACAGGTGCATTTGTTTTTTCGCAATTTCTTACACTATGCACACTTGAGTTACATTGCACACGTTGTAGCGTAGCTGGTGAGACATACGCTATATAGTTTAAAATACGGTTACTTGATACATTTGTTTTGTTGTAAAGACCTAGGTCTGAAGTAGGTCCCAGTGTAATATCTTTACAATCTAAAGAAAATAAAGCGCCATCTGGTGAAAAACAGCGGAATTAGCGCTCCCATCTCAAAAACGGTTCAAGATGGGAGAAAAGTTAATTATGAAGTTGTAGAGCATCATCGATTTACTACGAAAAGACAGTTTTTAGTCGTTATTGCTAAAAATAGAACGCTTAAAACGTGTAGTTGTTTGTTCGCAATTTCCTACACTGTGCACACTTGAACTACGTTGCATACTTTGCAGCGTAGCGGATGACCCTGTGGTTCAAAGTACTGACACTGTAAGCGGTCACATCGATTAGCACAAAGTTGTTTTCAACGAACTTCAGAAAGGAGGGTGTTCTTAATTCGAGCAATGTGTTGTTGTTGGTGTTTGTTTACTTACTACTTCGTAAGAGATGCTCTAATTAACTGACTTCAAATAGGAGAAGGTTCTCAGTTCAAAGCGTATGTTTTTTTTTTTTTTTTTTTTTTTTTTTTTTGTTTGTTAGCTCATAACTTCTGAACGGATGACCCAATTTTGATACTTTTTGTTTTATTGTAAAGGTCTTGTCCTGTAATAGGTCCCATTGTAATATCTTTATGATCAAAAGAAAATACAGGGTGCCCCAAAAAAGTCAGTCCCGACTCTTTTAACTACTGAATAGCTACAGCTATAGTCATAAAAGTGATATGTAAGTATAGTAAAGTGGACATGTGCTAAGCGATTCAACCGCCTACAGCACCACCTGGTGGAAAACAGTGGAGTTAGCGTTCCTATCTCGGAAACGGTTCAAGACAGGGAAAAAAAGTTAATTATAAAATTGCAGAACATCATCGATTTAGTACGAAAAGATAGTTTAGACATAATACAAAAAACAGAACGCTTAAATCGTGCATTTGTTTGTTTACAATTTCATATTTTGTGCACACTTAAACGACATTGCATATGTTGTAGCGTACCGTGTGACATTTATGCTATGTAAAATTCAAAGTATGGTTATTGTAAGCGGTCACATCGATTAACGCATAGACGTTTTAAACGGACTTCATAAAGGAAGAGGTTCTCAATACAAACCATGTTTCTCATTGTTGTTGTTGTTGAAATTTGTTAGCTTATAACTTCGTAAAAGATGCTTTAATTTTAATACTTTTTTTGCTGTCGTAATGATCTTGGTCTGAAATAGGTTTCATTATCATTTCATTAAGGTATAAACAAATTACAAGATACTCACAAAAGTCTGTTGTAACTGCTAAACGCATGCAGCTATACTGGTAAAAGCAGTATGTAAGTATCGATGTTGAAACTTCTATCCGTCAGTCGCAATGCACAATTTTGCTCTTTGTTTGAACTTTACGCTGCGCAATTTCCAGCGCAGCGGGTGACACGTATTCACTGTAAAGTTCAATATAAATGCCTAACAGAATTTTTGGTTACGAATACAGCGTATCCGTTCTTTACATTTCTAAAGACTTTTTAATTTAAAGTATGTTCATTCAATAGATAGGTTTTTGCTCATATCCGATAAAGGCAAGAAAAGTGACACAACTTAAAAATGCAGCATTTGAGAAAAATCAACTGAAACATAACTTGACTAGAATAAAACTGGCACAACTCTCTCTCGAGTGGATAACGTTCTAGATGCAGATGTAACTCTTTTGTTCACATTGGGTGCATTTCATGTATTTTTCAGTGACATAAACCTTTTTTTGAGTTATGTCACTTTTCTTGGAAGTTGTGATTTGTGAAACTGCCGTCAAACGTCTTCTGATGTTCTGCTATATGAATAAGTTTTCGCTGAAAAGAGAAAAATAAAATCTTTTTGTAAAAAAATAGAACCGACACCAAAAAGCAACTACTATTATTCAAACAACTAAAAAAAAAAAAAAAAAAAAAAAAAAAGATATGAAATGAAACTGTAAATTGCGCCTAAAAGTATAAAATATTTTCCTTATTTTCCTTCACCAAAACAACCTATAACACTACAATTAGTCATAACTTTTGAAGTCGGCGGAAAATTAAATAAAAATTGATTCCCTTATTCAATGCAAAAATCAAATCCTATTCAAAATACACATCTCACATTGTCACCTGCAAAACGCAGCCGAAAACTACTTTGATTCAAGAAAACAAATAAGATTTCGTAAGCAACAAATGTTGGCGAAGATGCTGGTATCTGACGTCCTTGGTAAAAGAAAAATCGCAAAATTATCTGGCAAACATATTTAATTTCAAGGGATATCATGATTACTTTGATAAGGTATATTAAGAGAGTAATCAAGAATATGAAACAATACTTCGTACAATATATATTATGAAAATATACATCTTGCGCGTATATTTTTGCGTTAGGTTTTGATCGCCAAATCCAAAAGCCGCCAAGGATGATAGTTATCAAAGTTATACCAAATTTGCAAAGGAAATTCTAACTTCACAGAAATATAAATATCGCATTGTGAAGAATGTTCACTGTTCTATGTAGATGCTACTAATGGACCAATTGTATACAGTGATAAAATAGTAAAGGAAACATGAAAATGATCATTCGAGACAACAGCATTTTTTGCTACCGATCTAAAAGCAAACCTTTAAAAACTTATTAAATTTTATTTAATTTTGCGCCGACTTCAAAAGTTATGATTAATTGTAGTGTTATAGGTTGTTTGGTGAAGGAAATTATTTTATACTTTTAGGCGCAATTTACAGTTTCATTTCATATCTTTTTTTTTTTTTTTTTTAGTTGTTTGAATAATAGTAGTTGCTTTTTGGAGTCGGTTCTATTTTTTTACAAAAAGATTTTATTAAATTATTAGTTTAAATCAAAAAGTATGATCAAGTTTTAGAATTAGAAGTTTTAGAATAGAAATACCACAAATTTCTTTTAAATATTTGTAGATAAGTTTAAATTATCCTGGTTGGGAAAGAATAAAAAATTGGAGTGCTTGAAAAAATAAAGACGTATTCTCAAGATGTGCCTCGAATATAGGCATAGCAACAAATAATGAAGGCTATCGTAATCCGTAAAAGTCCTTATATTTATTACAATGATATACTGTAACACTCATACTACTTTCTCTTACCCTGCTAGTTATAAAAACTGTTTTTTTACACTATATATTTCTTTGTGATAAGCTACCATCCCCTTCTACAACCATTTGAATATTTTTACCTTTAATCATTAAAAAAAAAAAAAAAAAAAAAAGTTGTCATTAAATTTTAAATCTTATTTTAAATTATTCGGAGAATTTTTATCTATACCGAATTAAGTAAAAATATTCAAGTGGTACTGCTCTATAGTCTTCAAAATATAAAATTTGAACTTATTATTCCTTTTAGAGATATATTTATAAATGGCATAAAAACCAAAAGCTGAAAACATGATATTCTTATTCAGTTATAGTTAACCTCAAAATGCGTAATTACTACAAAAATTCATTTAACCAACCAATACTTTATCTATGATGTAAATAAGAAAAACTAATTATCATTCCTCAGGAATTTCTCAACATGGTATAGTTTTCTAAATAACTTCCCAGGTCACGCATGTAGGTTTAGCTTTTCAGAATTTTTCGTAGTTTTCTGCGAAACACGCGCAAGTATGGGCTCGGACTTCTATGAGAGATCTCTATGGCATTCCCTTTAGGTTTAGGATCTTAGCGAAGTCAATTTGCTTTAAGCACACAACCACAAACTAAATCGATTTCATACATTACATGTAATACAAAGGAATGTATTCTTTTGATTTCGGGTGGCTGTGTATGATTTATATAAACTGAAAACACGTAAGTGCACTTAAATATACCACAGTAATAGAATCGTTTAACACCTTTTGAAATACACTTCAAACAACTTCCTGTTTTAGACCCTAATAAATCTAAATTCTTTTTTGTGGTGCCTGGTGAACGAATGTTAACAACTTTTCATACCGTATTCAGTATAAAACAGACCTATACGCTTATAAGAAATATATGTTTATTTTATTTTGTTTAATGCAGTTAAATGATATTAAATGATGTTAAAATATCTCGACAAGAAAATTTCCATATATATAATGTATTTGAGTTCTTTTATCTGTACCTGTATTTAAAATATTTCTTTGATTTAAATTAAAAGTGTCACGCAAATTCTAAATATTACATATGTGTACATATATATGTATATATTCTCCATGTATACATATGTATTCTACAATCGGGGGAAAAAAATCGCACTTTCACTCACTATAATCTCTTTATTAATTGACGCAGGAAAATTTAATAGATACCATTCAACAGTAAATTAAATGCACTTTTTGAAAATGCTGTCGAATTTTGAATTAGGGAGCATCTATATATTAAAATGAGCGCTAACTTTTTCAATAGCAACACCTAATTTTGACTTCATATTCGAATTTCTGAGAGTCTGACAGTGCGGAAAAGTATACGGTTTGTATACTTTATCTTTAGTATTTATAGAGTTATAATAAAAAATGTGTTAAGGGGTTATCTGTAAATGTAGAAAAGTAAATTAAGATCCTATAAGAAATAGACAAAATTTTAATGTTTTACACCGGAAATCTTACAGGAACAAAATAGTTATAGAAATTAATAAAAACATTGACAGTTTTCCAGTTTCTTAATTATCTTAAATTCAGTTTCTTAGATTTGTATATACTTCGTACTTTTTTAGATAATTTTAGGTCTGTTTAAATGCATTACACTTGCGATTTGTCCAGATTGTACTTTTTGAAAAGGGTGCAATATTTTTCAAGTAAAAGTGTCTATTAGCTGTACTGATCATCAATAAAGCTTAAATTTTCTTTCGTAGGTGTAACATAATATACGAAATGAAATAATATTGATATCTATATAAAACAACGTATAAACTAAATCTTTTCAGATAAATTATTATAAGGGTTCATGAAGTAAATATTAAACAATTTTAATCGCACTTACCAGTTTTGGGTCAGTTGAACTCTTTGGAACTGTACGATTCGTTTTATAATTTCTATGAAAATATAATTTCTTAATTAACCCTTTCCCGACTGCTGACGTACATTCACGTCATTTGAAATTCTGTAACTCTCTCAGTGGGCGTTTCTTTCGTAATGTGTGTGTTACTTATTTCTTAAGTATGTACCCATATTTTTGGGATAAAATATACTATGGATAGAAATATATTGATTAGAAAGAATATAATTATAATGTATACCCATTTGTAATATAATTGTGAATACAGAAAATTTGTTCTGCAATATTTTATTTTGAGGAAATAACGCCCGTAGGCGGATCTTACTGTCAAAAAGAAAAAATCCTGTGTTGGCAAAAAGTGTTAAAATATATTTATAAAAATAAAAGTATATTTTTAAATATATATAAAATTAAAATATATTAATAAAATTTTAAAGGCTAAAGTATCCTTAAAATAATAATCCCCCCCCCCTAGAAAATAATTGAATAAATAAATAAAAATAAAGCAATATATGAAACAAATGATTAAGCCTTTAACTATGACGGTAGTTAAGAAACGATTTTACAAGTCTGTCTTAAATTCCAATTCCATTCCTTTTTTTTAACAGACAATTTTTACATTTAGTCTAATTTTCTATTTAAAACAGTAAACTTCGCCTATTTAGTTATATTTTTTTTTCTTCTAGTGTTCGTTTAAAAGATTCAAAATTTATCACCAGTAATCGATGAAGTAAATACCACTTGTGCATATTTTTGTCAACGTAAAATAAGGGGTTTAACACGAATACTCAATGTCATATTCACGTTTTTTTTCTGTATTAATTTGTTTTGAAGAACGATGAAGGCGGGGCTTGTCTTCTTTAGAAAACTGGAATTCTTGACGCTAATGTCTAAAAATAATAATTTTGTTTCATTTCTTTGCGTTTGACGTTGTTGTTATATAATTTGACCCGTAAATAAAAAATAAACATATTTTGTTCAATTTTCTTTGTTATTTTTTAAGATTTGATTCGTTATCTCATGCAACACTTTATAAGAGACGACCCCCTAAACCACTCCAAAAGAAATATTTATTTATATCTTGAAAACTAAAAACTGGAATGAGCTGCAAATTTGCACACCCATATTTTTCAGCATTAGGATTCGTTTCATGTAAAAATTAATATAGGTCATAATTCATAATTTTTATGAATATGAATTTATTAATATCTTTCAAAATTAAAAATATTTTTCAGAATCAAAAGTAATGATGGATTATGTTTGGGTTTCTTTCGTGTATCTCGTAATATATATATATATATATATATATATATCGATAAAGTGTTTTTCTGTGAAGATAATAAAAGTTCGAAATATGAAATTAACATTAGCACCTTCAAACTTTGAACACTTATAACTCTGAGAAAAAATAAGTAAAATACACAACAATATATTTTTTCGCGTTGTCGCGATACCAGGAATTTAAATATAAAATAAAAATGGGGCATTACCATTGAAAAAAAAATCAAAGTTGGTGCGCATTTCAATATGTAGACGACCCCCAATTCAAAATTTCAGTTCATTCTCTGAAACTTCTCGCAATTCCCCGTCGAATGATACCTATTAATTTTTTTCTACATCTATTAGCAACAAAGTTACGCCGAGTGCTGCGATTTTTTTTTTTTTTTTCCGACTGTACATATATACACACACACACATATATATATATATATCACTAATCATCACTCCGTTTGATGTAAATTTATTTTTATCATTATCGTGTTTTCGATTGTTTAATTTTAATTTTAAAAGATATTTTTAATTATGATTCAGCCAGTTTGTTACTATCTAATCTCATTTATTTTTTCATTCTACGCATTAAGAAAGTCTGATGTCTGATGTATTCACCAAAAATTGTTTTTCTTTTTTGAATTTTTTCTTGTCCAACAACTCTGATCAAATCTCGCGACCACTGTCAATGGATTATCTTTTTAATTAAAATTTTTCTTAAGGTTTGAGAAAATCCAAAAAAGTAGGGATAAAAAAAAATTACTTCTAACTCAAAAATATTTATATTTATTTTCTATGAAACATTAATAATTTTCAGCTGTGATGAACAAAAATAAAAAGATTTTAAATAATTCAAATTAGTATCTTAACATGTCACCATTCTTTCTAATGTTATAATCGTCCCGAAGTTTGAAGTATAAAAAAAATTAATTGGATCTCTAAATTTAACTGATTCTTAGAAACTTAATTCGTTTCACTGCTTCAAAATAATTGGATGAACGATTTCTTTAAAAGTAGAATAAATTTGTTTTAGTTTTTCTTCTTTTTATCCGAGAAAAAAGGAAGAAAGATTTGCAAGGAATTTGTTTATATTTTGAGATTTTAGGATTTCATTTATTTTTAGAGCGTAAACATATAAATAAAGAATTTTAAACATCTGAAAGTTCCTGAAATGTCCAATTATTTATATTTATATAAAATTGTATTTCCGATATGTGAATTTCAATTACCTGTCAATATGTGAAAATACCAATTTCAATTACCTGTCAATATGTGAAAATATCAAAATTTTCAGATAAAGAAGCCGTCTTGTTTACTTAAAAAAAAAAAAAAAAAAAAAAAAAAACTTAATTTTTATGAAAATGTGAATAAGAAGAGCTTAAAATAATTTCTTCATAAAAATATTAAATACAGGGTTCCTATAAAAAGTCTGATACATTTTAATGATAGTAATTCTTACAATTATGAAGATAGTTTTCTACTAATATCATTGATGGCTAGATAGATTCATAAAAATTGTTAATGAACTACAACATGTCACTTATCAGTTACCTACCACATCTGTGACCTTCGTCGCAAAGATGAAATCAAGATGGCAATCGATTTCACAACAGGTACAGAATCAAACATGGTGGCATCCAATATTAAATATTACGGTTTTAAACTTAGCCTTTAGGTCATGAGTGTCCGAGAATTTCCTCCTGTAAATAATGTTCTAGATAAATTTTCAAAGGGAAATGTCCAAAAACGTTAAATCGTGTTGTTTGGATGACCAAGGTCCTGTGAAATGGTCATTCATAGAACTACGAATGTCCCAGTGAAATAGTGCAGGAATTTTCCAACATGTCTAAATAAATGATAGATGTGAGTGTCCTGTTAGCGAAAAAGAAATGACCAATGACGTGGATGTATATAAGTACACAACTTTGGGGAATCCCTTTGTACTTCGCGGTATTCATGGAGTTTTTCAGATACCTTTAAGCACACCAAGTGACGACTTACTGTGCTAAAAAGATAAAAGCCAGCTTCGTAGAAGATCATTACGCGATTAAGCAATTCAGCATGATTTTCTACCCTTTTGAGCATATCTGTTGCAAAATCCATCCTCCTATACCATCATCAGAATCTAAAGCACTTGAACATTTTTAACTTAGTAAGCGCAGTCGTAATCTTTTCCTAAGAACATAATGCAGAGTCGAAACTGGCATACATTCTGATAAATTTCAGTGAATTCAAAGAGTTGACTATTAAATTATACGACCAGCTCCCTTCTTTGGTAAAAATTCCAACACCCGTATTTGTAATGTATTTCTGTAAAATTGAATGTTGATAATTTATTAAAGAGTGACTTTTCTTCTACGAAAAATAAAGCCCATTATTTTAACTAGCACAACTGTATTTTGAAGTTAAATGACTGGAGCACTTTTTGCCAGATGTTTTTAAACCAACTAAATATGTAGTCGTGTAAAAATTATTAGAATAACTGCGAATTGTGATTTATTATTTATTTATTTTTATGGATGCAATAATTCATTAAAATACAATTTCAATTTTTCATACAGTTTATCTTTGATTCTTT
Organism: Salticus scenicus; assembly: GCA_963930645.1. Classification (NCBI taxonomy): domain Eukaryota; kingdom Metazoa; phylum Arthropoda; class Arachnida; order Araneae; family Salticidae; genus Salticus; species Salticus scenicus. The sequence goes on from OZ005652.1 coordinate 196,399,851, forward strand.
AGAAGAATTTGAAGGATATTTTTATCACATTTTAGGAGAATTAAAAGTGATTATTATTTTGGCTCATATGTCTGCCCGCGTTTTCATTTTTTATAACTATTTTTTAGATTTCTTTAAAACTTCGGTTTTTCCCGATTTCCTGTATAAAACTTTCTATTAAACGTCGTACGTGTAACATAGTTGTTTTGTTTATCATGACTCACAAAATGAGTTGGATAAATTACAGTCTAAGAGACGTATTACTTATTACTTATAAGAGCATTTCAACATCTGTATACTTAACAAACAAAATTACCATATATTTTTAGGTGGAATACAGAATTTTCTTAAAGTAAATTTTGTAATTAACATCAATAAAGTGGAAATTAGAAAGTCAATAAATCACTTATAGTTCAAATAATCACTCAAGATTTAGCACAAAAGACTTTAGTTTCACGTTAGGACAGTTACATTTAAACATAAATAAATATCGAGACAGTAAAAAAATGATCGTCGTTATTAGAAACATCTTAATTAACAAAATTTAATAAAATCTTAAAATTAGTCATTTGAATTTCGTCTTTAAATAAGTATACCTCTCCATAACAATAACAGCTCCAAACACCTCATATCATAAACTCTGTTTTAGCCGTGCGTTTTCACCAGAACTGAGTTGTTGTACGACTGCACCTGGGTAGTTTCTAATCGAGGCGAACAAAATGACAACACAATAATTCATTTACAGAGTCGCACAAAAATTTTTAGATTCACCACGATACATTTCTGGATGTGCATTTTCAGTAGTTTTATGTATTATTTGCATTTTGCAATGATGTTAAAAAGTTTTTTTTTTTTTTTTTTTCTTTTTGGCTTATTATTATTGATGTGTCGATAAATAATATTAACAAGTCGTTTATGATTTTTTAAAAATATTTACAGAAATGAAAACGCGTCAGACAGATAGATGAACCAAAATCATAAACACTTTCTAACTTTAGTGTAAAGTATTAAAAATAACAACCAAACTCTTGTTAAAAGTTCAAAAACAAATTATATCGAAAATTGAAATTATTTGTTTGAATTGACGTATGCATTAAGAGAAATAATCAAAATAAAAAAAATCTTGTTTGAAACAACCACACGACTTCCATTACTCACTATTACACATATACGTATTATATGCATTTTTGGAGATATTGCATGCAATTTTTGGAATTTTCCAGTAAGAGAAACTTGATACACGTATAAAGACTTATAAAACAGAGTTTAAATATCGAGTTATGAGAAAGGGTACCTAAAATGGATTAATGAAATAATTTTCAAGAAAATCGTTAGAGCCGTTTTTGAGATACTAACTTTTACCAAAACTTGGTATTCTGAATTATTGACCCGAAAACAATAATTGCATGTAAAAAGGTATTTAAAAGAGAGTTAATATGGCGAGTTTGAAAAAAAATGTACGACTGTTTTTAAAGGAACGCACTTACGAGACCTGAAATTGAGCTATTTATACAGGACGCCTATCAATTTGATCTAACCAACTATATAATTCGAAAGGGCATCTAACAGAGTGTTTATATAGCAACTTTGAATAAATTCGCTGGAGCCGTTTTTGAGTTACGGACTTACGACCCCATTTCCGGTTTTCGATGACCCACTTCCGATTTTCCAATTTTCACCAAAATTTGGAAAATCCATCTGGACACCAGATCCGTATCAGCTGTGAAGTTTCGCAGTTCTATCTTTATTAGTTTCGGAGCTATGATAGCCAGAAGATTCCACACACACATACACACACATACATACGCACACACTGACCAATTGCCAAAAACTACTTTTTTGGACTCAGGAAGCCTTAAAACGTGTAAATCAGGTGAAAACTCAATATCGAATTTTTGGACCAAATACTATGCTTCCATTACCTACGGTAGTAGGGTAATGGAAGTAATATTATATTAACTTTCACGAGTTTTAAAGAAAATACATTATTATTATTTTTTTTTTTTTTTTTTTTTTTTCGATTTATAAAAGAAATAAAGTGTACAAATAAAAATTAACAAAATAAATAACAAAAACTTATAAATTATCAACTTTTCTCTAAATAAAATATTTATTATGGCGAAGAGTGAATGAGAGCTCTACAATACTTATTCATTATATGTTGTGTAATCTAATTTAATCGAAATATGTTTGCAGATAAATCTTAGAAAAACTATAAACAAAATTAAAAAGCAAGGAGAGCCTTGTTTACTTGGAGTTTCGTTTTCGGCGCCTTCAAATTCAATTATACTTGAATTATTCTTTAGATATTTAAAAGAGATATGTTTACTAAAAGGATTATATTTAAGTACTTAATACAGAAAACGCTCTTATAGCCTTTCTTTTTTTTTTTTTTTTTTTTTTTTTTTAAGATAATTTATATTTTTATCAACAAATTAAAGCTGTTAGGATGCTACAACTTTCAATTAAATAAGTAATCTGTTTTTAATTTATTTTGAAGTACACGATTCGTTTCTTATGTTATATAGTTCTTATTATTTTTGTTTTATATGCATCATTTTTAAATGTTCGTGTTATTTTTAACCACTTTTAATTTAAAGAAAATTGAATGTCTCTAAATCTTGCTAAATTTTTGAGCAGGAAAATACATTAAAATTTCTGTGTAAAACGTAATTTAATTTAGTGCATTGTTAAAAATTTCTGTAAGTTTAATGTAAATATTTATCCAGATTCTCTGTAAATTTACAGTAATTCTTAGTTAAAAGTGAATAATCGAGATTCTCAATCTTTATCCTGTAATTTTACGTAATTTTATTATTTAATTTTTTAATTAAAATTAAAAATGACTGTTTCTATTTTAGAAAAAGCATTCCAAGTCCGAAATACATTCTCAACAATAATTAATTTAATTAATATTAGTTATTAAAATGAATGTATAAAATAAGTTTTTTAACATCTCCGTTTATTTTTATCTGTAATCTTACGTAAGACTTAAGATAATAGATTACACAGAGTTTTCTGTTGAAATTTTTAACAGTGTGTACGACTGGACATATTTTTAATCTATTCTTCCATATAAAGGTCAGCGGTAAATGTGTTGCGCCCCTTAGACACGGTTACTATATTCATTTCTTAAAATGTTTTTAGTACAGCTTGACAATAGTACTCCTTGCTAAATTTGAATTTTTGTTGTCGTTTTGGTGATAAAGTAACATAAGTATGGCAATTGTGTTATTAACCCTTTGTCGGTCCTAACGCTCTAAACCGCTCTGAAAGGTGTTGCAAACTTTAGGGATATTTTTATTCAGCTATAACCAATTATTTTGTGGAGAGATATCTGAAATGCATAATGCGCGAATAACCTTCCAAGTGATTAGCCAACCGATACAGTTAAAATTTAGTGGTAGATGTTGAATTAAAAATTTCCTAAATCTGACAATATTGACAAGAGGAGTGAAATTAAATAGGACCGGCAAAGGGTTAAAGACCTTGACCTGAAACTTCTGAGCTACTTCGGTGCCAAATTTCAAATTTTGCCAAGCAAGACCTTTACTAAATGTGTACCACTGTTTTAACATGTTTATCTCAATTTTATTTTTAATATTATTTAATTGGATGTGAGAAGGATAAGGGAATAAAATAATAATTGGTCTAAATATACAAAATGCATAATAAATAAATAAATGAAATGAAATGAATAACCGATATTTTAACTTTAAAATGTGAAGTTTTGTTCCTTAGCAACGGTTATTATATTCATTTTTTAAACTTTATTTCCTCGGAGTTTTAATTTAATATTTTAACTTCTTGATAAAGGAGAAAACATCCAGACATATTCAATGCGAAACACAGCAAAAAATGACGACGAAAAATGTCTGATTAAAATCAATTGTCTAGCCGCACTAAAAACTACAAGAAAAATCATGTGGTTTAAATGGATTATAAAGCACTTTCCAACCATATTCACTCTTTTATAATCTGATATAACATGACATTCATTTTATCAAAGTAAAATCTCGGTCCATAACATGTTTTTTGCAGTGGTTATACGGTTCGAGAGTCCTCTTACTTATTATTATGTAGGATATAATAATACATCTTAAAATTGAATAATCTAAGGATAAGAGTTGTTTCCAAAAAAAAAAAAAAAAAAAAAAGAAAAGAAAGAAAAGAAAAGAAAAGAAAGAAAAAAGAAAAGAAATGCAATTTGATTGGAGAAGCCTTAAAAATGTAATTATTTAGAATAATTAAGAAATAAAATAAAATAAAATAACACCTTTTTCTTTTTTCTTTTTTTGGCTATTAAATATTCAATTTATTTTATTTATAGTTATGAGTTTTCGTAAAAGAAAAAACTATTCACTTTTTTTTCTGTTTGTAGTAAAAACAATATATATATATATATATATACACACATAAATTCTTGAATAAATGTCATTCTCTCGTATTCTATATCATACATAGAAATGATATCTGCAAGTTATGGCTTTCGAGAAACACCTCTAAGCTATTATTTTGACTTATGACATGTTTTCGTTGACCCAACAACATTATGTTTGCATTGCAGTTTATTTTCCTGAATAATAACTGAAGGATGATCCTTATATTTCACACTGGAAAAAGTTTTGCTGAATATAACACACTGAAGGCACAATAAGATACGAATGGACATTTTGGAAAAGATTCTAGATTAAAATTATTAAAAGTGTAAGTTATTTTAATTCGAACCAATTAAAACATTTTTAAATATTAAAAATGCATATATTGAATTGAAGCCATCACAAAACTTTATTCCATATTTTCCTCTGCAAATTCATGCAGTAAAAAATTACTTATTAAATTTATTTTCCATGGTGAATGCGGTTGATTTTCATCTAAAAGAAGTATAAAACTTAAAGTCAACAGTCTTAAATTATCAGCGATCTATGGTTCAAAAATTTGTTTTCAAAGTATTGAAAAGTTATTTTAAAGATACTTTTACTTAAAATATACACAACTCTGGAGAGGGAACCAATGCCCCTACGTGTGATTTTTTTTTTTTTTTTTTTTTTTTCTGATTAACTACTACTATTGTAAATATTATTTTAATACACTGTTTAAAAAAAAAAAATGCAATTTTGTTGTCAGAAATTCTCGGTGAAAATTACAGAATTCTGTGAATGTTTCGGATAAATACGTTTTGTCAACGTAATTTTTCCGTAATTTACGACCTTTTTCTCAAATTACAGAGAATTCTGTAATTTCCAGAGAAAATTTCTGGCAACAAAATTGCATTTCTTTTGACAGTGATATGTACATTGTAAAGTTAAAAATATTTCTCTTTATGTTCACTTCTCCGATATTTTGTCCAATATTACCATATTAAAAATTATAAAATAATGGAACGACATCACCATTAGTTGAGTGATTCATTCTTAAATATAATCAGCACCAATTAAATGCAAGGTCCAAGTAAATATAAAGTTTGATTAATTTAGTCCATTAATTCGTATACAAAATATTTTATATACACACAGAGAGAGAGACACTTTCTATGAATTGTCAGATCATGTTCAGGACGTATCAAATAAAATAAATCCATCGAGAACCAGAGGCAGAAAATATTCACGAATTCAATACTTTTTTTTATAGAAGAAAATATTTTTTTTGAAAAAAAAAAAAAAAAAAAAAAAGAAAAAAAGAAAAATAGAGGAAATAAAAATGTGTAGAAGAAAGCAAAAATAAGTTTAATGAGGAGCAGCATTAAACGTATTACTTATTATCATTATCTAGAGAAATTAAACAAACAATTTATGAGAATTTTATTTCATTTATTCTTTTATTTATTTTTAAACTTCGAAAGTTTAACTTAAATATTTATGCGTTACTTACTTTTATTTGAGATAAATTCTGTATAGATGTGTGAAAACTATTAGAATAATTGTGAACTTTTAATTTTTCTTTTCTTTCTTACTTTCTTCTATGTATATAAGAAAAAAGTTTTAACCAAAACTAAATTCAAAAACTGGCGCACAATCAATAGAAATAAATTAAAACTTCTTCACACACCAAAAATTTTAAGTCAGGACAACCGGTTTCGAAAGGACGTAGCCTTTCTTCATCAGGTGCAAACACGTGCTACTGCCTTGGAGGCAAAAGCAAGATATTATCGCAAAAGCAAGGTATTAAATTTGTGAAATTTTTCCACTTGCAGTTTTTGGTGGATTTATACAATTTGAGAAGTCTTGAACACGATTTAACTATTTTTAGAAAAGGTCTGTCTCTGTATCTTTCTATACCTGTCTGCACGTGTATGTCTGTATGTATTAAAATTTTTGCAGTTATTGTATCTTACGAATAAATAGAAGACCATTAACCAAAGTTGATTTTAGATGGACCTTGACTTAAAATGGTACTGACTGCATTTAGGGATCAATCGCCTGACAAGTAACGCTCTTTTCATTGTGAAATTCAAAAAAATGTATATTGATAATTGAAACTATTTTTACTGTTCGAGTTTTTCTAAGATGAACAATGTAAATCGAAAGTGTCGCCTTATGTGTTCTGTGTATAAATATGTAGTGTGAGTATGAATCACCTACTGTAACTGTGAATATTCCAATAAAGTTGTTTGCTGTAAAATGTTGGCTCTCCACGAAATAAGTGCAGTAATTTGATTAATCTTAAATTACAAATTCTGCAATTTTTACTCGGGCTCTGCTAATTGATTAATAAGTTGTCTAAAAAATGGCAACCATGCCTGCATTTTATTTTTTTTAATTAAGCATACAAAAATGAAATGTGGATGAAATATTCTACAAAATAATATTTATTAAAAATATTTTATTTCAGGAAATAGTTCATAGTTTAAAATTTAGTAATTATATACATATATATTTCAAAAACTCCGTCTTGCATTTTTTTTTTTTTTTTTTTTTTTTTTTTTTTTTTTTTTTACTCTATAAAATCAGACTTCTTTGAAATATTAGAGATAAAGATTTTTAAATAAATTGATATTTTATTCCGGATATCAAAGTACTATAAATTTCGATTAACGACTTCAAAACAAAAGTGGCAATTAAATATTATATTCACAAATCAGTTTCTTTAATAATCATGCCCAAAAGAAACGAATAACCCTTTATGTTGTTCACCCAGAAAATATATTCACCGTTTTGAACGACAAAAAGAAAAACGCCGACAGCTGTTTTAGCAACACTTAGCATACCGTCTTCATAGCATAAAGAAATGAGAACTGAAACTGGAACTGGTATTGTTCGTTAATGGCCTTCCTAGTATACAATTACTTTACGGCCTGTTTATGCTTAAAAGTCGTGCTATTGCAAATTGAGCCAAGAAATAAGGTTCAGCTGAAGAAACAAGTCTGCTAATGCAGACAAAGCTGCTAATTTAAAGGCTAAAAATTATATTTAATTTAATAAAAATTAAGTTTAACACTAGAAAAAGTTTAAATTAAAATTTAAAATTATAGTATTTGAATGAATAAGTAAGCTGTAAAAACTGAAAAATAAATAAGTTCACGGATCCAAATGAGAAAAACCAAAGGTCGGGAGAAATGAGAGAGGGAATCGCTCTTACATATAGCACAGGAATCGAATTCTGATCAAATTATAGAATTACGCGTAATGCGAGAGGGATTGGCCAACAAGAAATTGAGAAATGGTAATTGTGAAAAAATGTAGAACAAATTAGGAAAATGTGGACTGATTGTAAAATTTCCAACAATCAGACAAAAGGGGGTTTAGCGAAATCACAATTAACAATACTTTTAAGATTCTAATAGACGTAAAAATCTTCAACGAAATCGAGTTCATATGTAGATTTGGACCTGCAAATTATTTTAGCTGATTCAAATTTAAAAATACGGTTATTCTTCCATCAATGCTTAGAAATACCGATTTGTACAAGAATACTTCTCTTTCATTTCTTTATGCACTGAAGACGGTACGCTAAATGCTACCGACATAGGTGTCTGCTATTCAGTTTTGCTCTTTGGTGTTCAGGATGTTGAAGAATTTTCCTATGTTTAGTCATCTAACGCTAAGTCTCCTTTTAATAAAGAATGTTATTACTTAAAGAATGCTGTTGACTTTTCAATTTTGCACTGCTTTTATCTGGTAGTGTAGACAAATTATTTTTAAAAGTTATGATTTTCGTAAATCACCTTGAAGCTCTTCTGATTTCTGACATATTTTCTTTTCACATAACATTACGCGAATAATAATTAACAGACATAGGGTGAGTGCACCAGTGATTGACACTTTTAGAGAAATTTCTGACGATTTTAATGTTCTAGTCATCAGAAAATATTTTTAGAAATCTTAAGTTAGTATATGTGGTATGAAAGACATCCAGAACCACATATATGTTAAAATATATACATTTGATAACAATTATTATTTTTTTTTATGAATTTTTATTTGACACCCACTCACTGTTCTAGTATTTGACACTGCCAGTTTTTCATTTTATCAGTAATTGGCCCCCATGTTCCAGTGTTTGACACTGCTAGTTATACATTTTACCAGTTATTAGCACCTTTTGCTCCAGTGTTTGACATAAAATGTTAAAATTCTTATATGTAAAATATATTATTTTGTTATTTTTCTTATTTATTAATTATTTCGGGATAAATGCCAATTACTGGATCATGCCAATCACTGGAGCCCCTACCCTATATTGTATAGAATGGAAGATGTTTTGGAGAATAGAAGCATGAAAATAAGAAATTTTTACAATAAATAAAACTGAATACATTATAGTATAAAAGCACATACCATTAAATAAAATATCTATTAGTCTGATCTGGGTTCGTCACTAAATTGTAACAAGAAGAGAAAAAATTGTCCTTGTGACAGGAATTGCATTCATTGGCTTATTATCAGCTTATTATTACTAGGATTTATTTTTTTATTTCTATTACTTTCATTAAACGATTACCATAGGTAATGGAAGTATTGTATTTAGTCAATATTCGAAATCGCGTTTTCACCTGATTTACATATTTTAAGATCTTTTTAATCCAAAGAAATGGGTTTTGTCAATTGGTCTGTATATATGTATATGGGGAATGTCCTGACTATAATATATCCAAAACGAATAAAGATAGAACGGCGAAATTTCGGAATTAAGACAGGTTTAGTGCACAAATGATTTTTTCAACTTTTGGTAAAAATTGGAAAACCATACCACAAACAGACCTACCAGCGGCCAAGCGGTTCTGCGCTCAAATCAGGTAGACGTAAGGTGTTTGGTTCGATCCGAGATCGTGCTCCTCGGCCTAGCCGTTCAAAGTTTTTCGTGGTTTTCTCCGAAACTTGCGTAAATACGGGCTAGGACCCCTTAGAAAGACCCCCACAGAGGGCACTCCCTTCAGGCCTAGGAACCTAGGGCAGTAAATCGGCCTTAATCCCGACAACCCAACCAACTCAACCCATATCTCAAGCTATACATGTAACGATGTTTTTTAAAGTTACTATAAATACACCATATTAGATGTGCTTTCGTATGTGTCATTTGGTTAGTTCAAGAAAATTGATAGACTTCCTCTATAAATTAGTCAATTTAATGTCTCACCAGTCTTTTTTTTTTTTTTTTTTTTTTTTTTTTTTTTTTTAAGATTCTATAGATTTTTTTTAAACTCGCCATATTAATTTATCTTTAGATATCCTTACATATGTATATGTTTTTTTTCTGGTGAACAAATGAGTTTGCCAAGTTTTGATAAAAATTGGAAGTGGTAGTAAAAAATGGCTCTAAATTTTATTTTTCTCAAATTTGTTACATAATCCCCTTTTTAGATGTCCTTTCACGGATATTACTTGGTTAGTACAGGAAAATTGACAGTCATCCTGATTAGGTATGCCAGCTTTAGATCTCGGATATTGATGTATCAAAAAACGTCTCTACCGATTTTTTTAAAACTCGCTAGGCAAACTTTCTTTTTTTATGTCTTATTATATTTTTCTGATCCCACTATCTCTAAATAGAGTAGGTAATATGTGTATATGTAGGTAATGGTAGTCGCGTAGTTGCTACACATCAGCATTTTTAGAGTGTCGTTGTAATCGGTATATACCTAACTAGCAAGCAAAAACGGAACAAGATAATAGAGATATCTATGGAAAACGAATTACAATTACGTAATCATAGTTGCCAACTTAGCTACTTTTGACTACCGAAAACTTTTTACATATTTTGTGGATCACTTATAATTAAATTTTGTAGAAACGATACGATAGTGACTTAAAAAAATACGACGCGAGAATACAAAATAATACATAAGCAATATTTAAGCACGAAGACGCAATTAGGTGATCTATTTTTTTAAAAAAAGACATTGTCTGATGAGACCATTTTAGAGAAAAATGTATTTTTAAAAATTTCATCCTTACAATCATTGCAAGCGTCATTTTAAACCTAGCAGTACTTTAAAGATATAAACAAAATATGAACTTTTGTCATAAATTGACTAAAAAACGCAATAATGGAAAATGTAATCAAAATAGATTCCTTTTTTTTTTTTTTTTTTTAATGAATAAATTAAAAATAAATTAAAAGGCGTTGCCAACATGGCAGCAAATTTTAAAACATCCTATACTGTCCTGCCTGTCCCTCCTAAGCTGTCCTGCCTGGGGAAGAATGAAAAGTGGGGTCGTCAATTATGAATTTTATTTTGAAACTTTTCTTTGAATGATTTAGTTCGAATATCACTACCGTTTCATCCCACCAAAACTAATAATAATTTAGCTTCTCATAAATTAAATTTAAATTGGGCGGTGAAATTTATATAAGACTTATAAGTTTCAAATTTAAAAGAGAAATAATTTGCAAAAAATTCGCACGGCATTGCTAGTTTACAACATGTTTATTATATTACAATATGCTAAATATATACAGATGCAGAGCTGCCAACCTAATCCGGCAAATTGTTAGTACCACCCCTTTTTCTACACCACTTAATTTTTAAAGTAATTTTTTTTCAAATATGTTTGTGATGAATTAAGAAGAAAATAACAATAAGAAATGAATGGTGTAGAAAAGGAGGCGGTACTAACAATTTGCCGGATTAGGTTGGCAGCTCTGCAGATGAAAGAAGGAAATACAGTCGAACCTCGTTAACGTAAATCTCAAAGGGGATAAAAAAGTTGTTCATTTATCAGTAGTTCATGCTATCAGTAACTAATCTTCATATAACTAAACTAATCTTCATTTTGATGGGATTATGGAAACAATTCATATTGAAAGTAATTCATGTTAACAGTGCTCACGTTAATGAGGATAGACTGTATTCATAAACATAATCAATATAAAACATTAACAATAATGTTTTCTTAATTGTTTTCTTAATAAAATATGAAATATTTACTGATTAAGAAAACTAAAAAGATATATCAAAAGTGGAATGACATGAATAAAAATTTTAAAAAGTAATTATTATTTTAACAAATTTAGAAAAAAATTACAATTTAGTTTATTGTTAATTTTTTTTTTCTTTTGAAATAAATGACAAATATTAAAAACTACATCCATATGAAAATCTCTATCATCGTATTTGCGCAATGTACCTTCTTCTCTTAATACCAAATAAAGATACATGGAAACATGAATTATTTCTTAAGTTATGATTTTTGCAGAACACCTTCAAGATGTTCTACTGATTTATCACATGTTTTCCTTTGAGCCATTATTACGTTTTATCTGCAGTTTATTTTCGGGAATAATAACTTGGGAGTGGCCTTTGTTGTGCAGAATGGAAGGTGTTTTGTAGGATAGAATTTATAGAGAAAATAAACAGCTATATTTAGATGAGCAATGTAAATTATCAAATTATTTAAATTTTTATATAATATTTATAAGGGATGTTTTTTAATTAAAAGAATTAGTTATATTTAGAAACTAAAGTTGTCTTTGGAAAAATATAATTTTTCACATTTTACGAGCAATAAATTAAAAGTTATTACTACACAGATTTGTTAAACATACCAAATACCTTTTAAAGTTATGCATATTTTTTATGTAAAAGATATAAATAAATAAATCGATGAAATTTACTTTTATTTTTATTTATTTTTTAATTTGAAAGACATAAAAATAGATAAACTTACTTGAAAAATATTGCAAATTAAGTGATTTATGTACTATAATAATGATGTGTAAATGTAGTAAAACTATGGAATAAAACATCAAATAAATCATCAAAGAGAAATTAAAAAGTAATTTTAATTTGTTAAAACAAATAAAAACTATATAAACTTAAAAATTTTCCTTATTTAAAATTTTCTCATTAGCAATGTTTTAATAATGCGTTATATATCCCTGAATATAATCCCAATAGAAAACATTTTTGTGTATCACACATACTACTTTCTCATACCCTGAGATTTTGAGAAACTCTCTTATTTAGCATGTGTTTCTGTGTACATCTTCTCCCCTCCTTCCATTTGAATATTGTATTGGCATTCCTTAAAAAATAAATAAATAAATAAATATGAAAATTAAGCCTATTAATATAGTTAAAAATTTACTTAAAATTATTCAGAGAACTTTCCACATGGGAAACCCTTCAAAACCATCCGATAAAACTTAATGATGTAAACGAAAATACATAAATATCATTCCCATATAAGCTTAAAAATACAAGATTTGAACTTTCTGCCATTATTTTAAGTTGTACTGATAGTAAATAGATATAGATAAACACAGACTAACTGCTAAAAACTTGATATTTTATTTATTGTACCTCAAAACATGTAATTATAGAAAAAACTCATCTTTAATGATTGAATTACTAAATAATACGCTTACTACATTACAGAGAAGAGAAAAGAGTTTTAATTCTTTAGCAATTTTTGTGGACATGCTATAAGTTACTGGGGCACTTACTAAAATTATAATAAATTATAAGATTAATTAAATTATAAGAATGTCTATTTACTTAATTTTGGATAGTTCTGCATATTGTTTGTAAATTGTATTTTCCCCAGACAATGTACTTAAATTTAGCAAAGTAAACAAAACGCGTGACACAACCTAAAAGATATACTTCCAGCATTTTCTGCCTCGCGAATTCTGTCTCTGAAGCTTCATAAATTTATCTGAAATAAACAGCAAAATACTATTACATTTTAATTTTGGATAGTATATATATATATATGTGTGTGTGTGTGTGTGTGTGTGTGTGTGTGTGTGCGTTCGTTTACCCTACCATGCGAGGACCACTGTCCGTTTACACACCAACACTGCGAGGACCAATTTCGTTGCGAGGACCGTTTTGCCGGACCTCGGAACGAAATCGACCCATATTCGTAATCTACTATGTCATACAAAGATCCTCATATATTTTTTTGGTGGTCCTCGGTTTGTTTATAATGTACGGATGTGTGTGTGAAGTGTGTGACATAGATGGCGCTGCTGTTTCTAAAACGCAATTATCTATTATCCTCTTTTCTTCACACGGATTCATGTTATGTAGGGATATAGATGTAGGGATTTCGTTTCATAAGAAAGCTTCAGGCGCTAATAAGAGTCTATTAGAAGTGAGAATTTCCCCTGTGTATTCGTATTGTAGAAGCGGAAAACATGTGTCGTATGTCATTTGTAAACTGTCAAATGACACACCCCTTTGAATGTAAAAGAGGGTTAGGAATTTTTGTGGATATCTTCCAAGCTGCTAAGTCTCTTGCTGTGAATTTTTTTGAAAATGTGTGTCTTTCATAAAGTTGCTATAGATTATGTTTCCGATTTGAGTAATTTTCACAAATTACTTCTAATATTACAAATATTTTTGTAAATCACTAACTTCATAAATTATCGTTATATTTTTTTCAACAGAGAAAATTATTTAATAAACAGAAGAATATATATATATATATATATATTAAATTGAAGAGTTTCTCTCTTTCTCTCTCTTTTAATGAAATTAAAACTTGAAATGAAAACTTTTATTCAAATCGAAAGAATTATTTCTTTAGTACAGTGAAAAATGTTTTAAATTGAAATAATAATAATATATATTTTTTAATTCAACAAATCCTATTTGCTTTATATATATATATATATATATATATATATATATATATATATATATATATATATATATATATATATATATATATATATATGTATATATATATATATATATATTGTTATACTTTAAAGTAAGACCTTTTGTTGGTTACAGTGTAATGCTTAAACACACTGAAATCATTGCATGGCAAAATTTTCATTTGATTAATGGATTGGAATTTAAAACATCGAGTTAAACTAAACATAACTGTTTTATCTTTTATGTAAATTGTAATTTTTAATGCAGATACACTGGATTGAAATATAATATTTTCTATTAAACGATACGAACTTTATACAACAACAACCTAAATTAGAAACCTACACTAATTAATAATAAAAATACTTTTCAGTCAAAATAATTAGACGCCGTTTTTCACCCAATAAAATAAAATAAGCATAATTACAGTGTGATAACAGACCTTCTTTTTTATCGCTTGTTCAAGTGTCATGGTCTTTCAAAGCAAAATATTTGTTACAATTCAAAATTATTATTATTATTCGTGACATTTGATTTTGATTTTATTCTTCGTTATACGATTACTATTTGATGCATATACAATTCTTGTATAATACATTATATAAGAAAATAAAAACAAAATATGTAGATATAGTAGAACTTGGATAATTCGAAGTTCAAGGGACCAGAAAAAAATTCGAAATATCCAAAAATTCGAATTACATATACTATTTACGGATAAATTATAGAGATAAATTAAAAAATTAAAATTCTACGATCAAATATTTAACACATAAACTTTATATCTAAGAATACTGCTACATCCCCCTCCCATTAAATCAATATTTTTTAGGAGCTTAATTATTCAACACTTTTTTAAAAATAGTCAGATATTTTTTTAATTCTTATTTAAGTACAATCTTTGTGTCATAGCATATGACTTGATACAAAAATAGAACCTTCTTCATTAGCCATGACTTTCAATTAAAAAAAAACCTCGAAGTTCATGTATATGCACCATATCTTCTGATGCACTAGTTAGGGGCTTCTCTTGTATTTCCCTATCCTTCTTTTAAAAGACTGTTAAAATATATTAGCTGAGAAAAGTCTCGGGAACGAATTTTACAGTAATATTTTAAAGGTAATCGTACAAAAAATTCGAATTATCCAAAATAGAATTCGAATAATCCATGATTCTTTAACATTATTTTAATATAAAATTCAAGGGACCGAGTAAAAAGTTCGAATTATCCAGAATTTCGAATTAAACAAGTTCGAATTAAACAAGTTTCACTGTATTTTTAAATAACAAAACTGTTTGCATGATTTACATTATTACCACGTTTTTATTAACATCGATTCTTATTTGTTAGTCCAGTACGGATCTTGCAATCGAGTTTTAACTAACTTCCCGATTAGCTAGATATTTGAAACTTTCAGAATAGCTCAGAACACCGTGGCAGTGCATTTTTTTAAAAATAGTTTTAGACAATTGTTTTGGGTCCCCGCTACCTTCAGTAGCGTTTATATGATTCAACAATCACATAACTTCCCGACTAGCTAGAAATTTGAAACTTTTAAAAAAGCTCAGAAAACGACGACAATGCATTTTTTTCAAATACTTTTACTCAATGTTTTCGGGTTTCCGCTGCCTTCCTCCGTGGGGATCTTTCTAAGGGGTTCTAGCCCGTAGGATCTAAAGGACCCTTCAGATACTGGCAACGAGCAGAGCTTCAAAAATCATAAATTATCCATTGTCCGAAAGCGACCCTTGAAATTTTGCACACATTTACAATGAAGGGCATTAGTTTTTATTGCTCTTTTGCAAAAGAGACCAGTTCCCATGCAATTATCGCACTAGGGGGGTTGTGAGCGAGGGCTGGAGCGAGCTTCAATTCTCAAAAACCACATCAAAGGGATATCAAAAGAAATTGAAGTTGAAGCTTTCAGTTGCCAGTCTCTGAAGGGTCCTTTAGGGGTCCTACGGGCTAGGACCCCTTAGAAAGACCCTCCACTAAGGGCATTCTCCCATAGGCCTAGGACACATAAGGAGTCAATCGGCCTTAAAAAATCCTACAACGACAACAACAACAACCCCGCTGCCTTCTGTAGCGTTTATATAATTCAACAATCATATAACTTCACGACTAGCTAGACATTTGAAACTTTTAGAATAAATTAGAACACGATGAGAATGCACATTTTAAATATTTTTAGCCAATTGTTTCGGGTCCTTGTTGCCTTCGGTAGCGTTTATATGATTTAACAATCACATAACTTTCCGACTAACTAGACATTTGGAACTTTCAGAATAGCTCAGGACACGGTGACAAAGCATTTTTTAAAAATACTTTTAGCCAATTGCTTCGGGCCCTCACTGCCTTCGGTAGCGTTTTTTTTATTCATGAATCATATAACTTCCCAAATAGCAAGACATTTGAAACTTTCAGAATAGCTCAGAACACGATGACAATGCATTTTTTAAATACTTTTAGCCAATTAATTCGGATCCCCGCTGACTTCGTTAACGTTTATATGATTCAACAGAAAATTTAAAAACATGGTATATAAAAAGTTCTTTTTATCTTGTAATTAATTTTATTTTAGTTCAATATTTACGCCTGCTGATTATTATATTTCAAAATATTTTCACCATGAAAGAAATCATATTTAAATCGCTATAATATATATCTATATATAATAACGATTATGTATATATGGTGGCATATTAATACAGCATATATAGGTGAGACTTCCTACGGAATTAATATTAGATTTAATAAACAAAATAAGGAAGGTCAACATGTTTCATCAAATTTCGTTTATGAGGTGTTGGTGTTGGGGATTAAGGCCAGTTGACTATTATAGGCATATGGGTCTGGGCCTAAGGTTGTAAATGCTCTCCAGTAGGTTTTTCTAAATGATCCTATCCCGCATTTGCGCCAGATTTGGAGAAGAGCACAGAAAATGTCGAGCGGTTAGACCGACGAGTGCAACCTAAAACCGAACCCGGCACCTCACGTCTATCAGCTTTTGAGAGTATATTCACTCGACCATTGATGGGGCCTCAGTTTACGCGAAGACGAGAGTTTACGAGAAGTATACTGCTTACCTCGTCATCTGAGGATTTGTAAAAAATGCTTCAGGAATTAAACAAAGAATGCAAACTCGGTGGATTGAAAATGACCCACAGTGCCTCAGTAAGACAAAAATTATGGCAAATTCCTTTGTTTCTTCATTGAAGGTATTGATTGATATGGATCACTATTGATATGGATAAGTTAAAAACGGTATGCTGTTATACATATCTTCCTTCCGATGAATAGGACGCCATGAAAGAAATTAACAACCGAGTTAAACTTGCGTGGAGAGCATTCTGAAGAAATAGCGGTATATTCAAAAGCAATTTCCCAATTTGTTTGAAAAGAAAAGTTTTTGATCAGTGCATTTCGCCTGTTTTAACTTATGCTTTCAGAAACTTGGACATTAACATATAAAACAATACAAAAACATCAAATAACTCAGAGATGTATGGAGAGAAACATGTTAGGATTCACCTGAAGAGACAGAAAGCCAAACACTTGGATAATTAAGCAAACCAAAGTTAAGGATGTTATTTCTGGAGTTAAGAATTTAAAATGGAGTCACCTTGCGAGAAGAAATAATGATAGACAGACCGCCAAAGTCGTATTTTGCATTCTAAAAGATAAGAAAAGACCGAGGAAGGTACCACTGTGTCGTTGGAGCGATCAAATTGTGAAGTTTAGAAGAACAGAATGGAGAAGAATTGTAGAAACAGGTCAGATTCCCCTAGGCGAGGCCTTCATTCTGCAGTGTATTGATAAAGTCTGAAACTTACGATCATCCCGTGACCGGGGAAAGTGTGGGTGAATTAACAAGGCGCAGTGCTTACTCAAAAAAGGTGGTTGAGATTCGATTACTGGGCGATACTAATTTTATTTAATTTAGGGGGGGGGGGGAATTAAAAATTTTAACAAAGTACAGAAATAAGTAAATTTAAAAGGTAAATTAAGAAATGAAATATAAACTAGAATGAAATAAACTCTAATACTATTCATACTTCAATTTCAGACAAAAAAAAAAAAAAAAAAAAGGAGAAAGAAAGAAAAAAAATTGAGTCTATTTTCAAGTGGGTTGATCGCTGTGTCTGAGAGGAGTATTTCTCAAAATTTTATCTTTGGTGCATTTTTGTTTATTGGTTCATTTTTATTTTCGGTCTTTAATTTTCACCTTAAATTTGAATTGAATATCAGTATATAAAATTTTATTCAAAATATCAGTACACATTTTTCATTTGACTTGTTCAAGAGGAAATAAAGTTTGTAGGTATTGTACTAAGATGATTGTGAATAAAGTTCTTAAAATTCTGAGAGAAATTAGCGGAAAACGGCGAGATAATTATTCAGATAACTCTTCTTAGAAAACATGCTACGAAAATTGCCGGGGTTTCTACTAAAACTTCTGAAAGGATTTATCAAGGTCATTCAAACATCATGAAAGTCAATTTCATATTTTAGTTTTCATGCTGCTATTTCCAATGCAACAATCCTCAAAATGCATATTTATATGGAAAATTTTCAATTTTGCTATGTTGATAAAATCTTAAATTACGAATAACATACGAAACTTTCCTATTATAATATTTGTAGTCAATCATGTTCAAACAAGTATCTTAAATGTTATTCTGAAGTTGTCTGATATATTTATGATCCTCAAAATGGACGTTTATGCTCAATTCTGTCCTATTCTGCCATTTATGCAAATCGTAAATTCCAAATAACTTACGAAATGTTTATATTGGAAAATTCGTAGTCAATAATATTCATACCAGTATCCTAAATAATATTTAAAAAGTGGTCTGACGTCTTTACGATGAAAATATCACTCAAGATTGACGTTTACGTAAAATTTTGCCCTATTCTGCCATGTTAAGAAATTCGTAAATTTCCAATAACTTACGAAATTTTTATATTGGGAAATTCATAGTCAATGATATTCATGCGAGTATCTTAAATAAAATTTCAAAAGTAGTGTGACATCATTACCACGAAAATATTATAAATAATATTTTAAAACTTCTCTGCGTAAATTTTTTTCTTGAGATATTGTGTACACAGACTAACTAACATACTAACACACTAACGGACTAACAAACTAACAGACACCCTACAGACGAAAACCATACAAAATTTGTCATTTTCGGAATCCTCACCTGAAAACGTGTAAAAAAGTCAGAAAACCGATGTCGAAAAATTTCACTATTACCTTACCTATAGCATGATGGGGAACTAAAAATGTATAATATGTAATGAATAATAATGGGACAAATTTCTCCGTAAGTTAACATGGGCTTTTAATGACCTTGACTTTAACTAATTTACCCTAATTAATCCAAAGAGCCTTTATCTTAAATTTGATCCCAAAGAAAAGACAAAAGGAAAAAAGCATGTTTATGAAAGAACGCCTATCGATGAATTTGACTGTAAAGATATTAGACGAATAAATTGGTTCCTCTATTGAGAAATACTTCATGTTGAATTATAGTGTTTTGTATAAAGAGGAAAAGGAGAAATAGAATTTTTACCAAAAAAAATTTTTTTTTTTTTTTTCAAAAATCAATAAAACGCAAGGACAGTGATAGACAATGAATTCAAATATCTTTAATGTTGAATTATTAGAATTAAAGTTGAATTATTAGAATTTATTAAATTAAATCCCCCTCCAATTAAAATTTACAAATTTGACCCAATTGTTACAAAAACATGCTTTTGATATACTTCGCCTCCTATCTAAGGCTGTAGGTTGTTAATTTTTTGGGAAGTGGTTCAAATTATAGTACACAATGTTAATTCTTTAGAATATAGTATAAATTGAAAATTTTAAACAAATTTGTACATTTCGGGGAGAGGGGGAGGGGAGGTAATGAGTCTACTACTAACAAAATCCTATTTTGAAACGGGCCACCCGTGGCCGAGTGATTCTGCGCTCAAAGCTGGTAGACCTGAAGTACCGGGTTCGATCCCAGGTCGCGCAGGTCGGCCTAGCCGTTCGGTGATTCTGTGGTTTTCTCCGAAACCTTTTAAATACGGGCTAGGACCCCTTAGAAAGACACCCACGGAGGGCACTCCCCCTCAGGCCTAGGACCTACAGCAGTCAATCGGCCTTAATCCCAAAATCCAATCTAATCCCACTTTGAAACTATTATTCTATTTAACATAATTGTAGAGAAAATAAGAAAGAAATTATTTCCAGTTGTTAAATATCCAAAAATTTTATCAATGATTATATTAGACAATGATAAATCTTTAAGAAATTCCCATTAATTGCTCAATTACTGGTCCGTTCACAATAATACAACAATTGAAACAGAGCAGCTATAAGCGATAATCATACATATCACGTTTTGTGAATTTATAATTTAAAGGAGTTGAGACATGAGCCTTCGTACATAAGAATTCCAACTAATCTTTGCAAAACATTTTACAAATTATATAATAGAACAATAAAGTGTACACGCGCGGGAAAGGAAGTGTTGAAAGGGAATGAATATTTTATAGTAATTTGGGTTAATATTACAACTTTTCCATAAGAAAGCACTATTTATCACTACCAGAAAATCGGTTAAAAAACATCCACTTAAAAAATTATAATCATTCCGTACTTTATTAAAAAAAAAAATAAATAAATAAATAAATAAATAAATGAATGAATGAATGAAAACACCACTGGATTTTCTTGTTGGGGAATAAGAACAAATGAAAAGTTTCATACACTTACGAGCGAAAATGAATGTGGGTATGCAACTTTATAGGAGTGTTTAATTTTTTAAACCATTATTTTTATAAAATCTCTTCTAACTTGTCAATTGTTGGTTGGGATTTACGTCGCACTAGGGCTGCGCAATAGGCAGTTGGTCTGGGACTCGCCTCGAGAGGTGGTCCGAAGACATACCATCACAATTTTGATCCTCCACGGAAGGGATGGCTATCCCGCTTCGATGACCCCCAGAGGTATAATTTTCATGGGAACATGGAGGGCATTGACATGACAGATTTTACGTGCACCAGTCACCATTAGTGTACACAACAGTCTTTGGTCTGCTCGAGTATCAAACCTGCAATCTTCCAATTACGGGCCCGGCACTCTACAGTCTGGGCAACCACGCCCCCCCCCCCCTTAAAAAAAAAAAAAAAAAAAAAAAAAGGAAAGGAATAGAAAACAATCAAAACGTCTAGTGAATAAAAATTAAATATCCGTAATTTATAGAAAAGCAAAAAATACTGTTCAATTTTCTTGATCGGAGACAATAATACTTGAAAATTTTAATTTACTTAAGACTGAAAAGGAATGTCTTAGAAATTAGACAATTTCTATTGATATTAGCTTTAAAACTTTAATAATAAGCCTTAAATTTTCTTTGGCTTTGCTTCATTCTTCAAAAGTAATTTCATCAAATTTTCAAGAGATAAAGTAGCTGAAATATAGAATATATAAACATTGTCACAGATATTAACTTTATAATACTCGTAAGTAATTTTTTAAATATTTATTTGTATAAAATATCTTTTCATTTGTTGAATTTTGACTATAATTGCATAGGGTTTTTGGGAAAATAAGACAACTTTTCTATAATAAAGCACTTCCAGAAAACCATTTAAAAACATTCACAGAAAAAAAAAAAAAAAAAAAAAATCGAACTTTATAGAAAGGCGGAAACTACTCTTCAATTTTCTTGTTCGGGAATAACAATTCATGAAAAGCTTCACATTCAATTGAAAATTAATGAAAGAATATGCTAGAAAATTAGTCGGTTTTTAACTGATCTAAGCTTAAAAAAATCATACTATAATAAAAGCCTTAATTTTCTTTATTTTGGTTATAGTTCCTCTGTCTGTGATCTGAAAAGAAAGAAAAAAAAAAAAAAAAGATGATCCTTTAGGAGGGGCTTTTAAAATGACCTAATTGTACTAAAACTATCTACAACATTTATTAGATAATGTATGGAAAATAAATGTATATAGCATGAGATATATATATCTACTGATATATAAAAGAAAAGAAAAAATTTCAGAAAAAAAAATCAAATTTTAAAGCATTTGGCATTTATTTATTATTTATTTACTTTTTTTCATGAGGGGGAGATGTTGGGGTTAAAATTTTTAGCTTGAGTTAAATTTAGATATCAACCTTAAATTTGTACACTTGTTTTTAAATTGATGTTATTATCTTTATAGGCGTAGTATCGGGAGGAGGGGGGGGCACGAGACCCCCAATCTTTCTGAACATGAAAAACTTTTAGACATATTATGTAACAAAGTCAATTAAGCCGGCAAGGACAGTAACACATTGAAAAAATGGCAATTATGAGTTTATGCAATTGAAAAGTGTATATGAAGTGCCCCTACGTACGCGTAAAGCATCACCTCTCTACTCTTTTTCGCAATTTATCTACCTGAGAGGCTGTTATATCCGTTTTACTGTAGATTAGGGAATTTTTTTATTGTTACCTTTCAAGTGATTTTTTTTTTTTTTTTAACTACATTTTTGAGTTGCGGCACTTATCTTGCTGGGGTTAGTTAATGTATACTGTAATAACGTATTATATAAATTTACTAAAATATTTATCCAGGTTCTCTGTAAATTTACAATAATTCTTAGTTAAAAGTAAGTAATCGAAATTATCAATTTTCATTTATTTTGTTTATTTAACTTCTCAAAAAAAAAAAAAAAAAAAAAAAATCTATGTTACAAACATAGTCTCCTCAATAATTAACTATAGTCATTAAAACTTATACAAAATAGATTTTTTAATACCTCCATTTTTTTTTCCTCTGTCATTTTCCATAAATAACTAAAGACAAATGATTACCAGTAGTTTTTCTTTTGAAATGTTTATGAGTGTAGATATTGATAATTGATTAAAAGTGTAATTATTGATATAATTTTTCAAGCATTTCTGTATATTTGATGCAAAATACGGCAATAGAATTTATTTTCAGTAAACTTTGCAGCTATGTCATTGTAACAACCGTGTGCGTTGCATTAACTACAATATAAACCAAAAAAAAAAAAAAAAAAAAAGAAAGAAAGAAAAAAGAAAAAAGTTCTTAAAAAGTAAATTTTCCGAAAATTCTTCACTTTGATTGCAAACGAATTGTGTTATTGTACTCGACTTTATAAAACTGACATTCGAAACAAAAATCAAAATAGTAATTTTACTTACTTAATTGCAGAATTTTATAAATAAGATGGCCCAGAACACGAAAATTTATTTTTTTCATTTATTGTTCAATTTTCTATTATTATTTTTTTCACGTACAGCGAAACATTTCATACATTCCACTCAATATGACAAAAATATTTGTTTTAAAATTTAATAGAAATGTAGCCATGCTAAAAAATTAATATATATTAAATAAATAAATGAATAAATAAATATTTGTAAGTTAATAGTAATATGCTGTTTTATGTTATGCTTAATTTTCTTAATGAGAATTATATTTCCTTAAATTTCTTTCAAAACAATCTTACATAAAAATGAAAAATTTTAGGAATTAAACATATTAGAACTTATAAAAATGAATTTGGAGAAAAATGAGTTTAAAGTTTTAAACAAAACTTGAACAATATATTAAAACCACGTCTTTTGGTTTTTATTCTGGCATAGGTGTCGGCTTAACTGGGTCAGCGGGGGCGGTCATCATAACTTTTTTATTATTATTATTTATTTTTATTTATTTATTTATTTATTTCACGGGGCCAAAAATATCTGTTTGATTCCGTGCTTCCAACTTCCAACGGGTCGAAATTTCAAACGCGAAAATTCGTTTTATCATATATTTGAATTTTACAGTACATCGTTTTTATTTATTTTATTTATTTATTTATTTTTTCTTCTCTCTCTTTCTTCTAAACGAGATTGAAAGAACACCTGTCCTTTTAGCCTAAAGATAGGTTGAGGCAGAAAATTTATTGTTCACGTTTAAGGCGGTTTGGAGTATGGGTGCAACTTTCGGGAATTCTATTCTCAAGAAAAGTGATACCGACAGAAAGGCTTTTGTTCATTCAGTTCAGAGTAATATTTGCTATCCCATAGCACAAAAATTTCATGCTGAAAGTTTTTTTAAATGGGTTAGTAAGGCGAAAAGTACTAATATTTAAAAGGAAGCAAACTTTTAATGCTGTTAAAAATACAGATATTTAATTAAACATTTCTCTGTAATTTAAATTTTTCTCTATATGTCTGTCCATTATTTATTTATTTATTTATTAACCACTGTTTGTGTCCGATTAATATCAGTATTCAATTATAGACGCGAAAAAGGAAAAGGAATTTGGTTGTTGGTTGAAGGGGTTAAGGTCAATTGACTACACTTGGTTCTAGGCCTATAGGTGGAGCGCGCTCCATGAGAATCTTCCTAAGGAGTCCTAACCCGTATTTACACTAGTTTCAGAGAAAGTCACGGAAAACTCCGAACGGCCAGGTCGATGAGTGCGACCTGGGATTGAACGCGGTGCTTCTCGTCTACTAGCTTCGTGCGCAGAACTGCTTGACTACTGGTGAGGCCGAGAAGTGGAAGGAGTTGTCAAAAATGATAATTAACAGATTAAAAACTGCTGTTTTAGAAGCCCAATTCCCGTTATTAATATTACTTCAGCAAACAAGTAAATACGGCCATTTTAACAAGATGATTTAGATTGTCAATTTATGAAATTAATAAATACAGTGGTGGACATAATTATAAGACACCTATCTAATTTGACAAATAGTGAAAGAAAAGATTCAGAGCTTAAAAATGTTTTATCAAATTCGTCAAAAACATAAATTTATTCTGTAATCACACGTAATTGTTTTACAGAAATGATATTTTTATAGAATTTAATAAAAAAAATTAAAAATACCATGGACAAAATTATAAGACACCCTAGCATTTTAATTAAAACACCTGCTTTTTTCGAAAATAATGTGCAGTATGCAAATTTTCTGCACGCTGTTATGACGTCAGCAGTTAACTAAAGCAGACGATAACCGACTTCACTCATTTACAAACATGCCACGAGGTACAGAATTAAAATAAAGTGAAATTCGCGAAATTTGGAGATTAAATGGAACTGGAGCTTCAATTAATAATATTTCAAAGTTATTAAACGCTCTAGATGTGCAATGAGAAATGTTTTGAAAAGAGGAATTAATGGATCGGTGATTAAAAGATCTGGACGTCTCCTTGCTTGTCCTCGAGAGACAGACGCCATGTGTTTTCGCTCGCTACACAGAATAAGATGACCAGACCACTACAGGCATTAAAAATGCTTTGAAACTGAATTGTTCAAAAAGAACCATTCTCAGGGTGTTGCATAGTGCTTCCTATGTGAAACATAAAAAATTGAAGAAAAAACCACGGCTTCTAAGCCGGCACAAAATGGAGAGTCTAAACTTCGCTAAACAAACTATGGCCTGGACCTCAAAATGGCACTATGGGTTATTTTCTGATGAAAAAAAAGTTTAACCTGGATGGTCCTGACGGGTTTCAATATTATTGGCAAGATTTACGGAAGTCTCCTCATGTACTAATTACTAATGAGCTGCCAAATGGGTGGAGGCTCAGTAATGGTTTGGGATGGTTTTTCGGCTCAAGGGAAAACGGATATTGTTTTTGTGCATTCAAGAATGAATTCCGAAAAGTATAAGAATCTTCTTAAAGATTAACTAGCCATATACTGTGAACTTCTTTGTGGCGAAAACTACACTTTCCAGCACGATAACGCGCCGATTCATGCATCACACGAAACAAAGAAAGTAGCTTTCAGAGCAAGTATCAATGTTCTCCCGTGGCCTTCTCGCTCCCCAGACTTAAATTCCATCGAAAACTTGTGGGGGATCTTAGCTCGTGCGGTTTACCGAAATGGGAGGCAGTTTATATATGTCGAAGACCTAAAGAATGCTATAAAATGTGCTTAGGAAGAACTGTGTTGCGATATTTTGTTAGAATTGATAGATTCTATGCCGAATCGCATCTTTCATGTTATAAAAAACAATGGCAGCTCCACCAAATATTGAATAACCATGTTAGTGGATTTTCTTTTAGACCATTAGTGTCTGCTAATTATGGTGACCACTGTATTTGGAAAAAAACGGTTAGTGTCTTATAATTTTGTCCATTATGATTTTAAGTTTTTTTATTAAATTGTATAAAAATATCATTATTATAAAATAATTATATATGATAACAGAATAAATTTATGTTTTTGAAGTATTTGATAAAACATTTTTAAGTTCTGAATCTTTTCTTTCTTTATTTGTCAAATTAGATAGGTGTCTTATAATTATGTCCACCACTGTATATTGGAAAAAGTAATAAAAATCTTTAATATCTAAGTTTACTTAAATACTCTTAATACGTATATTAAATTGTTTACATGTAATTATCTATGTAAACAATTTCAGTTATCGATTCTGTTTTCTTATATATTTTCGATGTAACGGCATTTTTAGCGAAATTTTAATAGGAAATCTCTTTATAAATGAAATAAAAGGATGCGGCACAAAGAGTCCTGTTTTGGAAAAGTTCTAAAGAATGTTCTGAAAAAAAAAAAAAAAAAAAAAATCCTTTGAAAATTATATTGGAAAAAAAAAAAAAAAGAAAAAAAGAAAAAAGAAAGAAAGGAAAGAACGAAAATTTTTAGTTTTAACAACATAAAATGTAATTTAAGAGTAAAATTTTTTTGTTTTGAAAATAAAGACGTAAGGAAATGCATGATTAATTTTTGCCCCTCCCCCCTTTTTTTTTGTGTGTGTGTCTATCTATCCCTTTTTTCTTTGTGGTTTCCTCCGAAACTTGCGTAAATACGGGCTAGGATCCCTTAGAAAGACCCCCACGGAGGGCATTCCCCCTCCAGGCCTAGGACACATCAGGAGTCAATCGGCCTTAAATCCTACAACCAACCAACCAACCCTTTTTTCTTTTGTGTCTATAACCTTTTGAAAGGGGCTCTTACGAAATCCTATGGTGAAGCGTGACAGATGCTGTCACAGCCCCTTTCAAAAGAAGAAGAACGTATTCAATTTGTGGAAATTTTCGACCGTTGATATATTTACACGTCTTGGGACGTTTTGAACACGATATGACTATTTTTAGAAAATATCTGTGTGTTTCTCTCTCTGTGTATATAAAAAATTCTGTATTTGGTCGGTTGTATCCAGAACCAATGGACGAATTTAACTGAATTTTGATTTAAACTAAAGCTGATTACGGTTGATAATCAGTCGCCTAACAGTTGACGCTGTCATCGTCTATTTTATGATAGTTTTTCATAACTTTTAAAATTACAGTATAGGAAAAAATTAATTTATACACCAAAATTGATTTTCTCTGTTCAATGTAAAAATATACATTTGATAGTAATAGTTAGCCAAGGAAAAAAATTCTTTATGTATATCTTTATTCTATCCCCTACCCCCTCTCTCCGGTATGTAAATTTTAAACGGTAATCGGAAAAAAAAAATGTCACCGGAAAAAAAGTCAGCGGAAATGAATTTTGGTCGTCTTCATAAATGAAATACAGCTTTTTAATAACTTTTAGTGGCATTATGTTTCTTTTATTTTTAAAATCTTTTATTTATTTATTTTTTTTTTTCCTTTTAAATAATTCTTTTTCTGTTTCATTTATGTACATATGAATTCTTTTCAACATATCGCAGGAAAAAATGAAGGATTCAATACTATTCTACTATGTGTGAGGAGTATAAATATTTACATAGAACACAATGCTATGGAATACTTTTGGGTGCCCCTGTATACAAATAAGTAGAGGTATACACTCCATTATCAATAAGGAACATGCTATAGTGAACTTGCATAACATATATCAGTTTCAAAAATTTCCATGAATATTTATGGGTGTTAGTGCACGGACAGACAGACAGATGAACAGACGGACACACACACCCAAACCGAAGTCAATAACAGTTTTCAGAGCTGAAAGTATTCCTATATTCTGGTACTTCAGTTTAAGTTCTTCTTACTTATTTTCTGCTTTCCCTGCTAGGCATTAAAAGAATTCATAATTCCATTACCATTTTAATATTAATTTTCACTTATTATTAATATTATTATTAATATTATTATTATTATTATTATTATTTTGTGGAAGTATGGGTAGGGGGGGGGGGACAATTCATTAAATAGGCACTACATGTAGTTAACTAACATGCATTTAAATTGAAGGTTCATAATTTTTCTTTCTTTTTGACTTTTTAAGCATTATGATGTAAAAGAGGTGTCATTATTTTGAAAATAATATGTGGATTTATGTTAAATGATATAAACTGGTATGAAAGCTGGACAATCAAGAGATGATAAATTTGGAAATATGTTCTTTTCTAAATAATGTAAAAAGTAAACAGTATTGTTCATTCATTTTATCTGTTAAATTAGATGAGATTAAATTAGGGTGTTTTGTTTACGAAGTCATTTAATCATTCCGAGATTACAAAATAATGTTAGAGAAAGTTCGTTTTTACTGAATCTCTCAATCTTCTCTTGAAATTATGTTCCTACATTTATGTAAAAAATATTCCTATATTTTCCTGTTTGATTGCTTTGATCCCTGAGTTTTTAACCACCTTTGTAAACTGTTAATAACATTCATCAAGTAACTTCCATGCGTTAAATGCATTATCGCAGTTAAACAGTTTCAATATCGCATTTCATTTAGGATATACAGTACCTTAAATTCGACAAAAATTTCCTAAATGCGACGCGGGTATATATTTTCGTAAAGTAAAGACAATTTTTTAATTTCTTGAAAAGAAATGACCCAAAACACAAGTTCCGAATTAAGCGTATAATGTTCAACTATTTTTTCTTTCTTTTCATATTTATTTATTTACTAAAATATCATAAATTTCCTAAATGCGATAAACTTACCAAAAATCACGTCGCATTTGGGATTTGGGCACAATAATCTTTAAAAAAAAAAAAAAAAAAAAAAAAATCTACATTTTTGTCATATATCTACTCCGTGATTTTATTTTGTTTATTTATTTATTTATTTAATTTTTCATTGATTTATTGATAAATTTCACTAATTTTTTTGCTTTCTTAATTTTTTCTGTAATTATCTTTATTTGATTTTTGATCTCTCGGAGGATTTAGGGAAAGTCGAACGTCTGCCATTATTGACCATACTTAAACCACGATGTCATCTGCTCCTTCTTCTAATTATTATTATTTTATTATTTTCTGTTATAGTTTGTTCAGATTTCTTATGTATGATGCCATATATCCAGAAACAACATTTTTTTTTTTTTTTTTTTTTTTTTTTTTAATCTTGCTACTATAATTACTATTGATAAAGATATAGTCGTTCTATGGAAAATTTTAAACTTATTTTTCAACATTAATTAACTTTTTCAATATCTTTTGCTCTGTATAGAACTTCCCTTCAGTAAGTAATAATTTATTGATTATTAACGGTGCTTGGCGTGAGATTATAAAAATAAGGCATATAACAGTATCGGAATTCGAAACTCTGCAAAATATAAAAGAATAACGGCGTTTAGGTTTTCCGTAGTTTTCTTCGAAACTTGTGTAATTCCGAACTAAATACCGTTAAAAATCCTTTGTACGAAATATGAACCGAGTATCGGAACTTGAAATTCTGCAAAATTTAAAAGAATAAAAGCGTTTTGGGTTTTCCGTAGTTACAGAATTTGAACGGCTTATATCAGTTTAAAAGTCCGCAATAAAAAGTACTTTAAAATATTTTTGGAATGATATATTATAAGTAATTTAATCGTAATTAGAATTGGAGATTGTGAAATTTTATTATATTAAGGCGCTATCTGGTGACTGATTTGCGAGATCTGCTCATCAATTTCAATTCAAATAACTTTTAAAGTAATTACTTTTGAAATTATGTTAAATAGAAGCTGAGATACAAAAATAATATAAACATTGCTATAATAAGATTTTTCTGATTTTTCTGTGTTTTTTTTTGGGGGGGGGGGGAAACGTGCGTAAATCCAATCTGAATAGCGTTAAAAATTCTTAATGGAAAATATGAACTGAGTATCGGAATTCGAAAGTCTGTAAAATTTAGATGAATAAAGACGTTCCGTAGTTTGTCCGTAGTTTTCCCCGAACCCAAAACACCCGTACAATTTATCGGATCTTAAAACTTAATAATACCAATTTTAAACGCTCTAACACTATTTCTACAGCAGCCCATTCACATTCCTTTCCCGTCTCACCTAATAATTTTACACTTTTGAAAATATCTGCAATCGGTTTCTCGGGTCTTAAAATCTAATAATGCCAATTGTCAACTCCCGGACTCCATTTCTACATTTTTGTCCCTTCAGCCCCTCCCCTTTCTGTCCCTCCTAATAATTTTACACTTTCAAAAATATTCGCAATCGATTTATCGGGCCTTAAAAGCTAATTATATCTATTTTAAACGCTGTAACTGTTGTTCTACATTTTTACCTTTTCACCTCCCCCCCCCTTCCTTCAAGCCCCTCCTAATAATTTTAAACTTTCAACAATATTCATAATCGAATTATCGGGCATTAAAACCAGGTAATACGAAATTTCAACGGTACATCTCAATTTAAAACTAGTTGGCATAGATGGACTCCGCTCAGTTCCCCCACCATATATATGTTCTCATAAATTTCTAGTGCGAGACATATTATAATCATGTTAAGAGAAATTAATTTGACCAAACGCTTGACACAGTGACAGAATTAAATCCCCGCCTAATAGGCTATCCACCGTTCACATCGATATATTTATCTTATTCTAATCTATTAATTTATTTTTTTAGAGTCAGTTTCGTAGTTTAGTTTTCATGCTACTATTTCCAATGCAAGAATCCACAAAATTCCTATTTATATGGAAAAATTTTAATTTTGCTATGTTGATAAAATCTTAAATTACGAATAACTTACGAAATTTTTCTGTTAGAATATTTGTAGTCAATCATGTTCAAACAAGTATTATAAATGTTTTTTGAATTTGTCTGATATATTTATGATCCTCTAAATGGACTTTTATGCTCAATTTTGCCCTATTCTGCAATGTTCAGTAAATCGTAAAGTCCAAATAACTTACGAATTTCTTTAATTGGAAAATTCATCGCCTTTAAATTTTTAAATCACGTTTTTATCTCTTAGTTATATATATATATATATATATATTCTTATAGATAAAACAAAAAAATTGGTGACAAAATATAGAAAACTGTAGAAAAAATAAATAAATAAAATTCTTAAATAAATAAATAAATAATAAAATTAATTAATTAATTAATTAAAAATGATGTTGAAAAGTTGTTAGGTTCCCTTAAACGTACGGGGCTAATGTGTAATTATATGGATTCTGTAAAAGAATAAAATTTAATTAAAGACTATATAATATAGTTAACGGACCATGGAAAAAATGGTAACGCAAAGAATGGTACCCTTGAACATCGGAAACTTCCTGTAAATAAAGTAATAAATATCATTTTTCTATATATGTCTTTTCGTAAATATATCAGTAGAGAAAAATCCATAGACCAATTTTCGGTCTTTCATTTACATTCCCTTTCCACCCTTCAAATGAAAAAAATAATAATACTGTTTACTTTCTCACGAGAAATGTTGTATATCTTCCCCTTAAAGTTTCTTTTGTATTGATTACTCTCATTAGTATCAAATTTATGAACATTTACAAAAAAAAAAAAAAAAAATATCTAATAATAATTGTTTTCTATTTTCATAGACGGAAGTATTGGATTCGTAAAAATTTTCTATTTCCGGTTTCGAACGGATTTACACATTTTTGAGGTGACGCGAACATAATTTTACCATTTAAACTAGCATGAGGTAGGAAGCTTTTATTATCTTTTAAATATATAGGCTCCCTACTCCCCCCCCTTCCCTTCCTCGCTTTCAACCGGTTATAAGCAATAAATCTCGCCCCCGTAGTGACAATCTAAAGTCGGAGGCTAAGAATTGTGGTATTGGAACGCGCAATTTGAATCAGTTTATGATAAAACTCTAAAAATAAATGAAACTCTATAATTAATAACAATAATAATAATAATAATAATAATAATAATAATAATAATTTTAAAAAAATGCAATTTTATATTTTGCATTGCTTTAATGAGCTGGCTGGCTCTTCTTTCAAAAGTTGACCCGTCCAGCTGAACTTCTAAATCCATAGCAGCTGTTGGGAGATAGCGTTTTTAACTACTTCACAAAAGAAGCGTCGTTTGGACAAACCGCTCCTGTATTTCAAAGCAATCTTTCATTCCTAAGAAAATTCCGCGTCGCGTGTGGTAACGTTGAGATATTTACAAGCAACATTATAGGAGTTCTTAAAAACGAAACGAAATGTTATTCAAGTAGATCTCGATATTTTCAAAGCTTTAACTTGATATTTTTTGTTGGGTAATTCTTCAGGAACACATCAATTGCGCTTACGTTAATCCCCCTATTGTTAAAAATGCATCAATTGCGCTCGCGAGAAAAATTACTGAAAACGTTCATTGTCACCCTCCCCTCTCCCTTGTATACCGGAAGGTAAAAAATGATAATTTCTAGAAAGGAAAGAATTCTTTGCTTACTTTATTGTCACTATCATATCGTTTCTACAAAATATAATCCTAACTGGTCCACGTTAGAGACATATTATACAGATATTAAACTATTAATCTCACGTGGAAGTACCGAATATGTTTACTTATCAAGATGTTTCATTTAGTATTCTGTATTATTAACACAAATATTAATATTTTATTTTCATTTAACCCATTAGGCGTCAAAGCTCCCGCTGTGGGAACAATTTTTTAAAGAAGTTTTTCCCCCCTGCAAGTAATTAAGATAAATATATTTTTTCTTTTTTACATTAAATATTAAAACTCCCAGCTTCGTTTTTTTTTTTTTTTTTTCAATTATTCAAACAAAGATGTTTGTTTTTCTGCAAAACATCAGCGACGAAAAAAAAAAAAATAAATAAATAAAAAATCAAGAAAAATAACTCATTCGAGTACAGGGGTTTAAAACATTGGATATGAAATAAAACAATTCTTTTCTTAAATTATAACAGACAGGGATCAAGAAAACTAATTAAAGAGGATTTTGCCTTTTTTTCAACATTTGTTCTACCCCAATTAGGTGTCAAATCACCCATTTGGAAACATGTCATATCTTCTAACAAAATATTTTTTTTTAAGTATATATGATTAGAAATGCACATTGAAACCCAAAATATACGAAAATTTATAAATTTTCAGTGGAATTCATATAGCGGCGTTTAATGGGTTAACAAATGTAATAAGCAAAATAATTCATACGAGTAAAATTATGTAATCCAAAAGTCACAAAAAAAAAAAAAAAAAAAAAAAAAAAAACATTATTCAAAAAGTATTGACTCTAACTCTATGCGGTTTTCACTGAAAAATATAGAACAGCATGGAATTTTTTTTACATATACAAGAAAAACTTTGTTATACTTTGCACCAATATATCGCGCAGTATTCACAGTATCCTCTTACATTTTACACAGATCCGCCTGATCAAATGGCGCCATATTGCGAATACTGAAATTTTATTAAGGAGAATTTCTAATGTTGAACGACTGACAATCATACTAATGATTGACGACCGTTACATTGAGCATTTACAGTCTAGTTACTTTGTTGAATGTATTGCGTCACAATAAGAAAGAAATTTTAAAATTAAAGCGTCACCTAATAAAGGAAATTTAAGCTGATTCGCTAATAAATCTTTTGTTACCTAAAATATGCGTATGCATTATGCATAAATTAAATAAAAAGACTTTTTAGTTGTGACATCAGCTGGCACTCGACAATATGTTTGCGTCTTAAAAAGTTCGCTTTTGTACCGAATTTTACATTATGCCGTTATCGTACCTGAAGATTGTTCTACACCGTTCTCTGTACATAGGGTTTAGGAGGGACTAAAACCTACGAACGCAATTGATATTTTTATGCTTTTGGGGAGGAAATATTCTTTGGACGCAATTGATGCGTTTGATTTTTTTTTTTTTTTTTTTTTTTTTTTTTTGGGGGGGGGGGGATTTGATTTAGGCGTAACTGATAACTATGAGGATGAAAACCCTGAGCGCAATTGAGTAGTACATCCTATTCTTAAGCGCAGCTGAATAACATCCTATTCTTCGTTTGCTATTACATTTATTTATTTTTTATTTATTTCGCATGAGTGACAGAAAAATGACAGTAACTCAGGGAGAAATTCATTATGTCTGCGTCAATTTAAAACCATTTGAGTAGCAATACTTTCTATATTTATTTACGCAATGTTGCATATTCTATAAGTACTAGCCGGCATTCGCTCATCATCATGTTACAGAGGTCTATATTTTCAAACGAACTTATTTTTAGAATTGTAATAGTCTCCAAATCGAAAACAGAGGCCACATGTCATGATAAATAGGGAATAATGAAAAATAAATAAATAAATAAATAAAGTGATTTTTTAATTAAAATAATGAAATTCGAGTCATGAAATGTTATTTAAATTTAATTATTTGTGAAAAATAATTTCAGCGCAAATTCCTTTAAAGCGTCGCTAGTTCATTCGTCAAACGCAACCCCAAATTTAAAACTTTTTTTTTTTTTTTTTGTAATCTCCATGAATTTGATTCCGAAAACAGAAAAGTATCATTTTTTTTTTTTTTTTCGGTTTGAATACATTATTATTTGTATAATTCTTAATATTTTTTATATTTATTATAACTACTTTAACTTTCTTTTTTTTTTTTTTTTTTTTTTTTTTTTTTTTTATAACGCTTATATATATTGTTGTGTTGGTATTGTTTTGTATCTATTAATTGTTAAATTTTAAGGTTATATTTTATTACGATATCTATCATTTATATATATATATATATATATAACTTAGCTACATGTTTTGACGATAATTTGGCGGTTTATAGCAGTGACCGCGAAGGAAAATCCATAGTTTATTTCTTTTTTTTTTTTTTTTTCTATGCTTTACTGGAATTGCAACTCCTGAAGTTATTTTCATGTGTTTATTGGCGCGCTTCGCTGGTCAATATATTTAAATGCATTTTCAAAAGAAATCAATCACTGTTTATTTTTTATATTCCCTTATAAATAAAAAATAAAAATAAAAATAACTACACTGAAATTGCTCTAAACTTAGCCGCTGCCTACGACAGCCCTTTTTCTACCCGCATTTCATTTGGTCCAGGTTCCGACTGAATGCAGAAAGGTCTTTTCGTGCATTTGAATTTGGGTATTTATCAATGACAAGTGGATCTGCTATTATTTAAGAACTACCATTTTAAAGACGACTGTATTTCAGCATCTAATAAACATTTTAGCTTTTAAATCATGCACTTTATTTATAGTTCCCTCTCTTTACACCATATTACCATTTGATTCCGCCCAATATAAGTAATAAAATAAAATGTATATTTTCTTTTAAAAGGAATTAAATAAATAGAAAACAACTAAATTTTAATTAAGATTTAATCAGACTCATCCCTTCTACTATATACTACCATATTTTTTTTTTTTCAGTAAATGCTATAAATAATAATAATAATAATAATAATAATAATTTTTTAACAGGAATTAATTAAAAAAAAAAAAAAAAAAAATGAAAAGTAAAAAGTTGCATTCTATAAAAATTATACATAAACATAACTGCTATAAATATGTTTTTAAATTTAAATTTAATATACTTATTTTTATTTTTTTTTCTATTGCATTACCATTTGATTTTCAATAAATATAAAAAGAACTTTGTAACAAACTTTGAAAAAACACCATAAAATCTAATAATCTTGCAACAATTGTTTCGGGTCGAAAGAGCACACGACATTCCGTCAGGCGAAAAAATTAGGCACGAATGCTGCAGCCAAAGCGGTAACGCACAAATCCGCTTAAAGTGAAGTGTAATATTTTTTTGCTCTTCGCTATTAATATATACGATATACACTGATTAATCTTACCTATCGAGATCTACGCATTTTCCTTTCTTTCTAAGGATCAGAAATGTGGTCCTCTCAACTCTGACGTGCAACCGGGTTTTGGTCTGCAATACATATACATATACGTATTAAATTCTATTTATGAAAGAATTCTTAGTTTTACTGTTCTTTTATTCGTTTTTCAGAAATTTACCGGCAATCTTTTTTTTTTCGATTGAATATTGAATGAATATTTACATATTTTAAATTTCATATTCCGTTTGCATTAGCTGCTATATGTGTATATATATATATTCAAAGCACTACATGTAGAAAATAAAAAAGAAATCAAAGAAAGAAAATAGTTGTTAATATATATATTAATCATGCATTCTTTTTAACACAGCGATTTAATAATTCTTTACACTTTAGTTAATTGTTATTTTTTGTAAAAATAAAAAATAAATTTTGGGCGAAAAAGAAATTTAAAAATGAAGTTGTTAAAAACCCTGTATATTTCCTATCTTAAAATAAACAAAATAAAATGCATCGGATTTAACTATCATTATTATAGACAATATAACACTGCTTTATGGTATTGCATAAATCCAATGGAAATTTAATTTCTTATAATATTTATAAAGTTTCGAAAGCAGAAATAAATTTTTGGTTACAGCAACAGATATTTCGCGGAATGTCTGTTGCACATTCTCCACTCTGCAGTGAAATCTGACCAGGCAAATAATCCATTCTTCCGTTAATCTAAAGGTGTGGTGAAATGACAGTCACATGAATAGACAAATAAGGCCGCTCTCTGTCTCCATAAAGAGGTAAAGTCTTGGCGGTTTACCTAGGATTCTTAAGTATTAAAAAAAAAAAAAAAAAAAGAAAAAAAAAAAAGAAAGAAAGAAAGAAAGAAAGAAAGAATATACTTGCAGCACAAAGTAAAGGCCTCTTTTCGTTTCTGTAACACCCTCCTTCAAAAGAGGTTTAAAAATTGTGAATTGTGAATTCAATTGAAAATGACAATTCTTTAATTGCTTTCCTGATAGAAAAAATGGTATTTTGAGCAGGTTATTTTCATTTATTTTTTCTCAGAAATGCAAAATCTGGTCTCTTGGGATGTCGCATGTTTCAGAAGATATGCTTTTTAAAATAATATACGCTTTAAAAAATGATAAACGTCTCTTTATAGTTTTCACAAGGTATAGTTTTCACAATTCTTTGAATACTGAAAATCAAAGTGTGAGGTCTTTATAGGTTTGAATTTTTAAAAGATGCCGATTTCACACAGTCACACAAATACAAACACACACAAAAAGAGTTTTCCGTTGGGGTGACATTTTTAATTTAAAATTTTTGGAAGCATTCCCAGTATTTTTGATAGTTTACATAAATGCAAAAATACAAATTATGTTTAGAGAGGTACAAAATGATCCCCAATTTCATCTTATTTATTATATTACTGTATGTTTTACAGAAAAGAGGGGGGGGGGTATCGTGCCCCATTAACCAGTTATGCTAGCTACTCTACTTGAAGAACGTCATAATTTGTTAGAAGTACTTCGGAAGAATCGTCAAGCTTACAACAGTATATATTAATAATTAATATATAACATATGTTTATATATATATATATATATATATGAAAAATAATTGTGCAATCCTCCTAATCATTTTAAACTAATATAATGTAAAAAAAAAAGAAAAAGAAAAAAAAAAATAGAAGCTTGTATATATTTTTTAAAAGTTCTATGAAAATATTATTTTTTTAATACCTGAAGTAAAAAAAAAAAAAAAAAGGATTCTTTGTAACCTTGATGTTTTGTCTGTCTATGCGCCTATATGTGACATTTTTGATAAATTAAATAAGTAGCCGAATTTCCTTAACGTCTATTTCATTAGAAAGCTGATATATTTCGGATGACTATTAACTATATTTCTTATATTTTGGTTTTATTTTATTTTATGTTATTTTATATATATATATATTTCCCCACAGAATACCTTGCATTGTTATATTTTTTTTAATTTTCAAGTTGACAACCTTCCAATTTTCAAATTAAAAAGTTAATAATAACAACAAAAAGAAATAGGACTAACTTCAATTAAAGATCTTTTGAAGAAATTACATTTAGATGTAAAATAATAAAAGTAGTATTAATAATAATAAAGAAAAAAAAAGTCTGTTATATGTAATTAAAGAACTTCCCCCAAAAACGGAGCCATTTAGAAAAAAAAAAAAAAAAAAAAAAATAATAATAATAATAATAATAAATATTTCACTTACAAATAATTTATAAGAATTGTTTCTTTAAACTTGCAGGATTTTTCTCAAAAAGTGGTTGATTGAAAAAAAAAAAAAAAAATATATATATATATATATATATATATATATATATATATAAATCATTTATGGATACTCCAATATTATGTAATCTTATATACAGAAATCCAGGTATCCTTCCTTTCCGAGGGCCAAATGCGGTCCTCCCAATGTTAATGTGTAAACGAGTTTTGGGCTGCACTTGGTAGGGTAAACAAACGAAAATAAACACACACATGAAAATTTGGTTCAAAAGCTTTCTTAATTTACATTTTATTTTATTTTATTTTATTTTATTTCATTTTATTTTATTTATTTAATTATTTATTTCCTAAAGAATTTGAAGTGATATTTTAAAAGATTTCGAGCGCACAATTCTCCATCTTACAAATCATATTAATAAATTAAGGAAAAAATAATACGGCTGCCTTTATATATAAATAAAGAATTTAATTCTAATTTTATTAAAGCTTTTTTAATTCTAATTTTATTTTATTTTATTTTATTTTTTTTCTTCTGGACAATTTGGAGTGATATTTAAAAAATTTTGACCTGGTAATTCTCCATCTTACAAATTATATTAATAAAGTAAGGAAAAATAATACGGCTGCCTTTATATATAAATAAAGAACTTCGTCGATAAACGGTATAGTTTAGAAATAAAATTATATTTATATATCTTTCATTTGTATCAACATATGATAATTGTTTATTTAAAACTGCATGATTTTTCTCAGAGTGGTTGATTTAAGAAAATTATAAATCTTATACGAAATTTCCAATATTTATAAAGCCTTCGACCCTAGCATAGTCAATCAGCTATAAATCCTACAGCCAACCAATACTTATAACAATATACTCATTTATATTTATTATTTTATATATTTTTCCTATGTAATGGAATCTCTGCATTTCCTTTTCTTTCCGAGGATCAAAAATGGGGGTCCTCGCAATACCGATGTGAAAACGGGTTTCGGTCTGCATTTCGTAGGGTAAACAAACGCAAATACACACACATAGTAACTGAAAATTTGGTTAATTTTTTTTTTTTTTTTATTGTATGTAATTTTATATTTATTTATTTTTCCAGAACACACTGAAATGGCAGTTAAAAATTATGGAGCTTCAAATTTTCCTTTTTTCGAATCGTATTAATAAATGACGTAAAAAGAAAAAAAAAAAAAAAACTGCCTACAGAAATCCACAAATTCTTCCTTTCCGAGGACCAACTGTGGTCCTCACAATGTTAATGTGTGAACGAGTTTCGGTCTGCACTTGGTAGGGTAAACAAACAAAAATAAACCTACACACAAATAATTTTTGAAATTTGGTTCAAAAGCTTTTTTAATTCTAATTTTAATTTATTTTTCTTCTGGACAATTTGGAGTGATATTTTAAAAATTTTGAGCTGGTAATTCTCCATCTTACAAATCATATTAATAAATTAAGGAAAAATAATACGGCTGCCTTTATATATAAATAAAGAACTTCGTCGATAAACGGTATAGTTAAGAAATAAAATTATATTTATAAATCTTTCATTTGTATCAACATATGATAATTTTTTGTTTAAAACTGCAGGATTTTTCTCAGAGTGGTTGATTTAAGAAAATTATAAATCATATATGAAATTTCCAATATTTATAAAGCCTTGGGCCTTAGCATAGTCAATCAGCCTTAAATCCTACAGCCAACCAACCAACCACTACTTATAACAATATACTCATTTATATTTATTATTTTATATATTTTTCCTATGTAATAGAATCTCTGCATTTCCTTTTCTTTCCGAGGATCAAAAATGGGGGTCCTCGCAATACCGGTGTGAAAACGGGTTTCGGTCTGCATTTCGTAGTGTAAACAAACGCAAATACACACACATAGTATATATATTAACTAAAAATTTGGTTAATTTTTTTTTTTTTTTATTGTGTGTAATTTTATATTTATTTATTTTTCCAGAACACACTGAAATGGCAGTTAAAAATTATGGAGCTTCAAATTTTCCTTTTTTCGAATCGTATTAATAAATGACGTAAAAAGAAAAAAAAAACTGTCTACAGAAATCCACAAATTCTTCTTTTCCGAGGACCAACTGTGGTCCTCACAATGTTAATGTGTGAACGAGTTTCGGTCTGCACTTGGTAGGGTAAACAAACAAAAATAAACCTACACACAAATAATTTTTTAAATTTGGTTCAAAAGCTTTTTTAATTCTAATTTTATTTTATTTTATTTTATTTTTTTTCTTCTGGACAATTTGGAGTGATATTTTAAAAATTTTGACCTGGTAATTCTCCATCTTACAAATTATATTAATAAAGTAAGGAAAAATAATACGGCTGCCTTTATATATAAATAAAGAACTTCGTCGATAAACGGTATAGTTTAGAAATAAAATTATATTTATAAATCTTTCATTTGTATCAACATATGATAATTTTTTGTTTAAAACTGCAGGATTTTTCTCAGAGTGGTTGATTTAAGAAAATTATAAATCATATATGAAATTTCCAATATTTATAAAGCCTTGGGCCTGGCCTTAGCATAGTCAATCAGCCTTAAATCCTACAGCCAACCAACCAACCAATACTTATAACAATATACTCATTTATATTTATTATTTTATATATTTTTCCTATGTAATAGAATCTCTGCATTTCCTTTTCTTTCTGAGGATCAAAAATGGGGGTCCTCGCAATACCGGTGTGAAAACGGGTTTCAGTCTGCATTTCGTAGGGTAAACAAACGCAAATACACACACATAGTATATATATTAACTAAAAATTTGGATAATTTTTTTTTTTTTTTATTGTATGTAATTTTATATTTATTTATTTTTCCAGAACACACTGAAATGGCAGTTAAAAATTATGGAGCTTCAAATTTTCCTTTTTTCGAATCGTATTAATAAATGACGTAAAAAGAAAAAAAGAAAAAAACTGCCTACAGAAATCCACAAATTCTTCTTTTCCGAGGACCAACTGTGGTCCTCACAATGTTAATGTGTGAACGAGTTTCGGTCTGCACTTGGTAGGGTAAACAAACAAAAATAAACCTACACACAAATAATTTTTGAAATTTGGTTCAAAAGCTTTTTTAATTCTAATTTTATTTTATTATATTTTTTTTTTCTTCTGGACAATTTGGAGTGATAGTTTAAAAATTTTGAGCTGGTAATTCTCCATCTTACAAATCATATTAATAAATTAAGGAAAAATAATACGGCTGCCTTTATATATAAATAAAGAACTTCGTCGATAAACGGTATAGTTTAGAAATAAAATTATATTTATAAATCTTTCATTTGTATCAACATATGATAATTTTTTGTTTAAAACTGCAGGATTTTTCTCAGAGTGGTTGATTTAAGAAAATTATAAATCATATATGAAATTTCCAATATTTATAAAGCCTTGGGCCTTAGCATAGTCAATCAGCCTTAAATCCTACAGCCAACCAACCAACCAATACTTATAACAATATACTCATTTATATTTATTATTTTATATATTTTTCCTATGTAATAGAATCTCTGCATTTCCTTTTCTTTCCGAGGATCAAAAATGGGGGTCCTCGCAATACCGGTGTGAAAACGGGTTTCGGTCTGCATTTCGTAGGGTAAACAAACGCAAATACACACACATAATATATATATTAACTAAAAATTTTTTTTTTTTTTTTTTTTTTTTTTTTTTTTTTTTTTTGTATGTAATTTTATATTTATTTATTTTTCCAGAACACACTGAAATGGCAGTTAAAAATTATGGAGCTTCAAATTTTCCTTTTTTCGAATCGTATTAATAAATGACGTAAAAAGAAAAAAAAAAAAACTGTATACAGAAATCCACAAATTCTTCTTTTCCGAGGACCAACTATGGTCCTCACAATGTTAATGTGTGAACGAGTTTCGGTCTGCACTTGGTAGGGTAAACAAACAAAAATAAACCTACACACAAATAATTTTTTAAATTTGGTTCAAAAGCTTTTTTAATTCTAATTTTATTTTATTTTATTTTATTTTTTTTCTTCTGGACAATTTGGAGTGATATTTTAAAAATTTTGACCTGGTAATTCTCCATCTTACAAATTATATTAATAAAGTAAGGAAAAATAATACGGCTGCCTTTATATATAAATAAAGAACTTCGTCGATAAACGGTATAGTTTAGAAATAAAATTATATTTATAAATCTTTCATTTGTATCAACATATGATAATTTTTTGTGTTCAAACTGCAGGATTTTTCTCAGAGTGGTTGATTTAAGAAAATTATAAATCATATATGAAATTTCCAATATTTATAAAGCCTTGGGCCTTAGCATAGTCAATCAGCCTTAAATCCTACAGCCAACCAACCAGCCAATACTTATAACAATATACTCATTTATATTTATTATTTTATATATTTTTCCTATGTAATAGAATCTCTGCATTTCCTTTTCTTTCCGAGGATCAAAAATGGGGGTCCTCGCAATACCGGTGTGAAAACGGGTTTCGGTCTGCATTTCGTAGGGTAAACAAACGCAAATACACACTCATAGTATATATATTAACTAAATTTTTTTTTTTTTTATTGTATGTAATTTTATATTTATTTATTTTTCCAGAACACACTGAAATGGCAGTTAAAAATTATGGAGCTTCAAATTTTCCTTTTTTCGAATCGTATTAATAAATGACTTAAAAAGAAAAAAAAAACTGCCTACAGAAATCCACAAATTCTTCTTTTCCGAGGACCAACTGTGGTCCTCACAATGTTAATGTGTGTACGAGTTTCGGTCTGCACTTGGTAGGGTAAACAAACAAAAATAAACCTACACACAAATAATTTTTGAAATTTGGTTCAAAAGCTTTTTTAATTCTAATTTTATTTTTATTTATTTATTTTTTTTTTCTTCTGGACAATTTGGAGTGATATTTTAAAAATTTTGAGCTGGTAATTCTCCATCTTACAAATCATATTAATAAATTAAGGAAAAATAATACGGCTGCCTTTATATATAAATAAAGAATTTCGTCGATAAACGGTATAGTTTAGAAATAAAATTATATTTATAAATCTTTCATTTGTATCAACATATGATAATTTTTTGTTTAAAACTGCAGGATTTTTCTCAGAGTGGTTGATTTAAGAAAATTATAAATCATATATGAAATTTCCAATATTTATAAAGCCTTGGGCCTTAGCATAGTCAATCAGCCTTAAATCCTACAGCCAACCAACCAACCAATACTTATAACAATATACTCATTTATATTTATTATTTTATGTATTTTTCCTATGTAATAGAATCTCTGCATTTCCTTTTCTTTCCGAGGATCTAAAATGAGGGTCCTCGCAATACCGGTTTGAAAACGGGTTTCGGTCTGCATTTCGTAGGGTAAACAAACGCAAATACACACTCAAAGTATATATATTAACTAAAAATTTATTTATTTATTTTTTTTTTTATTGTATGTAATTTTATATTTATTTATTTTTCCAGAACACACTGAAATGGCAGTTAAAAATTATGGAGCTTCAAATTTTCCTTTTTTCGAATCGTATTAATAAATGACTTAAAAAGAAAAAAAAAAAAAAAACTGCCTACAGAAATCCACAAATTCTTCTTTTCCGAGGACCAACTGTGGTCCTCACAATGTTAATGTGTGAACGAGTTTCGGTCTGCACTTGGTAGGGTAAACAAACAAAAATAAACCTACACACAAATAATTTTTGAAATTTGGTTCAAAAGCTTTTTTAATTCTAATTTTATTTTTATTTATTTATTTTTTTTTCTTCTGGACAATTTGGAGTGATATTTTAAAAATTTTGAGCTGGTAATTCTCCATCTTACAAATCATATTAATAAATTAAGGAAAAATAATACGGCTGCCTTTATATATAAATAAAGAATTTCGTCGATAAACGGTATAGTTTAGAAATAAAATTATATTTATAAATCTTTCATTTGTATCAACATATGATAATTTTTTGTTTAAAACTGCAGGATTTTTCTCAGATTGGTTGATTTAAGAAAATTATAAATCATATATGAAATTTCCAATATTTATAAAGCCTTGGGCCTTAGCATAGTCAATCAGCCTTAAATCCTACAGCCAACCAACCAACCAATACTTATAACAATATACTCATTTATATTTATTATTTTATATATTTTTCCTATGTAATAGAATCTCTGCATTTCCTTTTCTTTCCGAGGATCAAAAATGGGGGTCCTCGCAATACCGGTGTGAAAACGGGTTTCGGTCTGCATTTCGTAGGGTAAACAAACGCAAATACACACACATAGTATATATATTAATTGAAAATTTGGTTCAATTTTTTTTTTTTTTTTTTTTTTAAATTGTATGTAATTTTATATTCATTTAATTTTCCAGAACACACTGAAATGATAGTTAAAAATTATGGAGCTTCAAATTTTCCTTTTTTCGAATCGTATTAATACATGACGTAAAAAGAGAAAAAAATGCCT
This sequence comes from Salticus scenicus, assembly GCA_963930645.1. Classification (NCBI taxonomy): domain Eukaryota; kingdom Metazoa; phylum Arthropoda; class Arachnida; order Araneae; family Salticidae; genus Salticus; species Salticus scenicus. The sequence continues at coordinate 196,444,653 of OZ005652.1, forward strand.
ACAGAAATCCACACATCATTCCATTCCGAGGACCAACTGTGTTCCTGGCAATGTTAATGTGTGAACGAGTTTCGGTCTACACTTGGTAGGGTAAACAAACAAAAATAAACCTACACATAAATAATTGTTGAAAATTTGGTTCAAAAGCTTTTTTAATTCTAATTTCTTTTTTTTTTTTTTTTTTTTTTTTTTTTCCCAGAACAATTTGAAGCTGACAATTTTTCATCTTAAAAATTATAATAATAAATTAAGGAAAAAATAATACGGCTTCCCTTATATATAAATAAGGTACTTCGTCAACAAACGGTATAGTCTAGAAATAAAATTGTGTTTATAAATCTTCTATTTGAATATAACATATGAGAATTGTTTGTTTAAAACAGCAGAATTTTTCTCAAAAAATGGTTGATTTAAAAAAAAAATTATAAATCATTTATGGGATTTCAAATATTTTGTAAAAAATATACTCATCTAACTATCTATCTATCTCTCTCTCTATATATATATATTACGTTTTATATTTTATAATACATATACTTATCCTATCTATAGAGTTCAACGCATTCTCCTTTCTTTCCGAGGACCTGAAATTTTGTCCTCGCAATGTCGATGTCTAATCGAATTTCGGTCTGCAGTTGGTAGGATAAACAAACGCAAATATACACGCACCCATACATAATAAACAAATTTCAGACCTTGCGGATCTCTCACTCCCAATTAAAGTGCCCATCTGGCAATATGCCTTTTTTTACATTCTTCTATATGTAATATAGAGAAAGTATTGGATTCGCGAACATTTTCGAGCTCCGTTTTTTGATGGATTTACACATTTTGGGATGTCCAAAACACGAATTGACAGTTTTTTTAAAATGTCTGTCTGTATCACTTTTTTGTGGACGCTTTATCTGACGAACCAATGAATGAAATTTAACCAAACTTGGTATTTAGTTGCACCCTGACATAAACTGGAGCTGATTATATTTGAGGATGAATCGCTCAAAAGGTGGCGCAGTGATCGCATTTTTTGTAAACTTTTAACATGGCAGTATAGGTCAAAATTTCGTATAAATGTGCATAATTCGAGTTATGTAAAACGTGTGACAATAAAATCAATATGAATTATTGATAATAGTAGTAGTTAACTAGGGAAAAAAAATTGTGCATGTGGTTCCCCCCATCGGTTCCCCCCTGGTGAATCTGTGATAATTTAAAAAAAGTTATCGATTTTTTTTTACTTTTAATAGAAAAAAAATTGAATTTTTTTTTTAACGAAATTTTATTAAACTTGGTATTTAGTTGGTCCCCGACATAAGCTGGTGCTGGTTACATTTGGAGATCAATCACTCAACAGGTGGCGCTGTGATCGCATTTTTTCTAAATATTTAACATGACAGTATAGGACAAAATTTCGTATAAATGTATATAATCAGTTATTTTTAACTTGTGATTGCAAAATTAATATGAATTATTGATAATAGTAGTAGTTAACTAGGAAAAAAAAATTGTGCATGTGGTTCCCCCCTGGTGAATCTGTGATAATTTAAAAAAATTTATCGATTTTTTTTTACTTTTAATAGAAAAAAAAAATTTGATTTTTTTTTTTTTTTTTTTTTTTTTTTTTTTTACGAAATTTAATTAAACTTGGTATTTAGTTGGTCCCCGACATAAGCTGGTGCTGGTTACATTTGGAGATCAATCACTCAACAGGTGGCGCTGTGATCGCATTTTTTCTAAATATTTAACATGGCAGTATAGGACAAAATTTCGTATAAATGTATATAATCAGTTATTTTTAACTTGTGATTGCAAAATTAATATGAATTATTGATAATAGTAGTAGTTAACTAGGAAAAAAAAATTGTGTATGTGGGGGCATCGCTTCCATCCTGGGGGGGAAGTACCCCCGGGGGCGGAAGGGGTAAATTTTCAAGATGGGTATAGTTCGAAAGATCTCGCCAATACCTTTAAAACGAATGGTTGAACTATAAATCTGTGATAATTTAAAACAAAGTTATCGATTTTTTTTTTTTTTTTACATTTAACGATTTTTTTTTTTTTTTTTTTTTTTTAATATTTTTACTGAGTGAATATGTATAGGAAAATATAGAAGAAAGTCTTGTGGTGGCTACAACATACTAGTTTTAGTTGCGATATTTTCGGCCACTAAATGCTCTTATTCATCATAAGGTAAAACAGTGTTTAAAAAAATATATAGAGAGATGTTTGATACTTATCATGCTTATCATAATATTTCTATTAAAATACCGTTTTTATTCTCTGACGACAAAAAAAAAAAAAAAAAGATGTTTTATAATAGTGAAGCTTTGTCTCTTTAAGTATCCATCTGCTCTGTTTTAGCGTCTGAATAATAGCTCAATATATTTGCAATATCTTTTATTAGAACGATGACATATTATGGAAGATTTTTAACTATGCTTGAGGAAATGTCGCTTCAAAGATCTTTTAAAATTTAAAGCAATATTTTATGGCGAAGGGGGGTCCGCACTCGGTAGAATAAGCAAGCGCAAATACATACACACATACATATTAACTGAAAATTTGATATAATAATTTTTTTCTTAAAAAAAGAAAAAAAAAGTTTTATTTATCTATTTATTTATTTTGTTTCCCAGAACACATTGAAATAATATTTTAAAAATTTCGGGCTCTCAAGTTTCTCGCTTTCCAATCATATTTATAAGTAACGTAAAAAATAAAATAAATAAAAAATGAAAAAAATAATAATAAAACTTGCCTAAATCCACGCATCTTTCCTTTCCGAGGACCAATTGTGGTCCTCTCAATGTTCATGTGTAACCGAGCTTTGGTCTGCACTTAGTAGGGTAAACAAACGAAAATAAACACACACACACAAATACATATTAAATACATTTCATACTCCGCTAATTTATTTATTTTAATTGACTGCCTATCTGGCAGCTTGTACTTTTGTTTACTTGCAAATATTTCGGGCACTAAATGCTCCGATTCATGTTAAACTAATGGAATGTTTAAAAATTAAAAATACAGATGTTTGTATACTTTTCTTAAAGTGTCTATAAAAATATTTTTACCCCCCCCCCCCCCCCCCACCCACCCACCCACCCAAAGAGAGAGAGAGAGAGAGATTGATTGAAACTTTGTCTGTGTTTCTATCTGCCCAATTATTTTGGGGATGTCTTTTAAAACGCTGATACATTTTGTGTGGTTTTTAACTATGTTTGATAAAACTTTGATTCAAAGACTTTTATTATTATTGTTATTATTAATATTTAAAATGACGGTTCTTCCATAAACATTTGCACAGAAATTTAAAAAAAATTCGAGCTGGCAAACTTTTCAGCTTTCAAATCATATTAATATATGAATAATAATAATAATAACAATAATAATAAAATAGAAACGCTTTTAAGTATATATGAAGAACTTCCTTAACAAATGATGTTTAGAAATAATAATAATAAAAATAATAAATAAATTTTTCATTTAAAAACAACACATGGCAAACAATTTCTTTAAAAATGCAAAGTGTTTTTTTTTTTTTTCTCAAAAACTGTTTGATTTTGAGAGATAAAAAGAACTAATATGAAATCTCTAGCATTCATAAAAATATATTCATGTATGAGAAGAAATATACTGATTCACTCTACCAATCGTGATCCCCGCATTTTCCTGTTTTCCCGAGGACCAGAAGTGTGTCCTCGCAATGCTGATGTATAACCGGGTTTTGGTCTGCATTTGGTATTGCAAACAAACGTAAATACACATAAACATATATATTAAAAATTTTTCATATCCTGATTTCTCAATATTAATTAGAGTGCCCATCCAGCATCATGTACTTTTGCTTAATTGATAATTTTTTGGGCACTAAATGATCTTATTCATCTAAAAACAATATATTGTTTAAAAACTAAAAATATAGATTTCTAAATTCTTAATGTTTCTATATCATTTTTAATCTTTAAAAAAGAAGAGAGATTCTTCATAATTTTTAAGCTTTATCTAACTATGTATGTATCTGTGGTATTTTGGCACCGAAATAAGTAGCTCAAAATTTTTTAGGTATTTTTTATATAATTAGAACGCTGATATGATCTTAATGAATCTTATCTATGTTTGATGAAATTTTGATTCAAAGATTTTTTTTTTTTTAATTTAAAAGGAATTATTATTATTATTATTATTATTATTATTATTATTATTATTATTTCATTGATATTTTAAAAAATTTGAGCTGGCAATCTTCTAACATTGAAATTATATTAATATATTAAAAAAAAAGAAAAAAATAAGAGTATAAAGAAAGACATTTTTTAAGATCTTCCTCAACAAATGATATTTAGAAAGAAAAAAAATACGCTATTATATGTAATTAAAGAACTTCCACAAAAAAGGGTGTCACTTAGAAATAAAATAAAATAAAATAATAATAATAATAAATCTTTCACTTACAAATAATGTATGAGAATTGTTTCTTTAAATTTTCAGGATTTTTCTCGAAAAGTGGTTGATTTTAAAAAAATTACAAATCATTTATGGGATCTCGAATATTATGTAAACAAATACACTCATCTATATATATATCTATATTATGTTATATATTTTATAATACATGTGGAACCTGTCTAAAGTGACCACCCTGGGGACCGGCTAAAATGGTCACTATATGCAGGTGGTCACTTTATAAAGTCTCTTTAAAATTGGAAAATGGTCACTTTAGTCAGGAAAATGGCCACTTTAGTCAGGTGGCCACTTTACCAAGGTGGTCACTTTTACAGGTTCCACTGTATTTATGCTACCTAGAGAGTTCAACGCATTCTCCTTTCTTTCCGAGGACCAGAAATTTTGTCCTCGCAATGTCGATGTCTAATCGAATTTCGGTCTGCAATTGGTAGGATAAACAAACGCAAATATACACGCACCCATAGATAATAAACAAATTTCAGACCTTGCGGATCTCTCACTTCTAATTAAACTGCCCATCTGGCAATATGCACTTTTTTTACTTGCGATATCTTCGGCGACTAAATGGTCTTATTAAGGGTAATGGTCTTCTTAAGGAATAAATGGTCTTATAATGGTAAAATAACGTTTAAAAATAAAAATATTGATGTTTGTATATTTATCATGTTTATCATAAAATTTCTATGAAAATATCGTTTTTATTCTCTGATTAAAAAAAAAAAAAAAAAAAAAAGAATAGTGAAGCTTTGTCTCTTTAACTATCCATCTGCTCTATTTTAGCGTCTAAATAATAGCCCAAATTATTTGCTGTATATTTTATTAGAGGAATGTCATATTCTCGCTGATTCTGGACTATGCTTGAGGAAATGTCACTTCAAAGATCTTTAAAAATTTAAAGCAATATTTTATGGCGAAGTTCGGTCCGCACTCGATAGGATAAACAAGCGCAAATACATACACACATGCATATTAACTGAAAATTTGATTTAATATATATATATATATATATATATATATATATATATATATACATATATATATTAAAGTTATTTATTTATTTTATTTCCCAGAACACATTGAAATAATATTTAAAAAATTTCGAGCTCTCAATTTTCCCTCTTTCCAATCACATTTATAAATAACGCAAAAAATAAAATAAATAAAAATAGTAAAACTGGCCTATAGAAATCCACGCATCTTTCCTTTCCGAGGGCCAAATGTGGTCCTCTCAGTGTTCATGTGTAACCGAGCTTTGGTCTGTACTTAGAAGGGTAAACAAAAGAAAATAAACACACATACACACAAATACATATTAAATAAATTTCATACTCTGCTAATTTATTTATTTTAATTGGCTGCCCATCTGGCAGCATGTGCTTTTGTTCACTTGCGAATATTTCGGGCACTAAATGCTCCTATTCATATTAAACTATTATAATGTTTAAAGATTAAAAACACAGATGTTTTTATATTGTTGTTAAAGTGTCTATAAAATTATTTTTTAACCCCCCCCCCCCCCAAAAAAAAAAAAAAAAAAAAAAAAAAAAAAAAGAAGAAGAAAAAGAACGAGACAGACAGAGATAGATTGATAGAGAGAGAGAGAGAGAGAGGTGCTTTATAATCTTGAAACATTGTCTGTGTTTCTATCTGTTCATTTTAGAATCTAAATAAATTGTCCAATTATTTTGGGGTGGTCTTTAACTATGTTTGATAAAACTTTCATTAAAGACTTATTATTATTGTTATTATTATTTAAACTGACGTATCTTCCAGAAACGTTTGCATAGATAAAAAAAAAAAAAAAAAAAAAAAAAAAGAATTTGAAGCTGGCATTTTTGCAGCTTTCAAATCATATTAATATATGAATAATAATAACAATGAAATAGAACCGCTTTTAAGTATATCTGAAGAACATTCTCAACAAACGATGTTTAGAAATAATAATAATAATAATGATAAATAAATTTTCCATTTAAAAATAACACATGGCAAACAACTTTTTTGAACCTGCAATTTTCCCCCCCCCTCAAATATTGTTTGATTTTGGGAGATGAAAAAAGTAATATGAAATCTCTAGCATTCATAAAAATATATTCATGTATGAGAAGAAATATACTGATTCACTCTACCAATCGTGATCCCCGCATTTTCCTGTTTTCCCGAGGACCAGAAATGTGTCCTCGCAATGCTGATGTATAACCGGGTTTTGGTCTGCATTTTGTAGGTTAAACAAACGAAAATACACACACACACTTACATATTATTTGAAAAATTTGTTCAAAGATATTTTTTTAATTTAAGATTCTTAAAAAATATATATATATTTACATTTAATAATCCTCGATGAATGGTAGCTTTTAGAAATTAAAGAAAGAAAGAAAAAGAAAAAATTAAGAAATCTTTCGTTTGAAAATAACATATGAAAACTGTTTGCTTTAAGCTGCAGGGTTTTTTCTAAAAACAGTAAATTTCGTAAGATTATTAATTATATATAAGATATATTTATAAAAATATAGAAGATATATTTATAAAAATATATCCTTATATAGGTTATATTTATAAAAATATACTCACGCGCATATATTATATTATACATTTTATAATATAGGTATCTTTGGTCTGCACTCGAAAGAAATGTAAATACCCATAAATAACAAAAAAATTTCATACCCTGCTGATTTCTCACTCTTAATTAGAATGTCGATATTTACTCGCATGTTTTTACTTGCACTTTTCAAATACTAAAAACCATGTCAGTCAATAAGTAATTTAATGTTTGAAAATTAATATTTTAGAAAAAACGACGACCTAGATCTTTATACATTTTTCTTTAAGTTTGTGAAAAAATGTTGTTTTTAATCTCCCATTAATAAAGGGGAGTTTTAAAAACTTGAAGCTATGCTTGTCTATCTGCGGCATTTTGGCATCTAAATAAACAGCTTAATTTCATTCTCTTTTATTATTATTATTATTGTATTAGATCGTTGATATACCTATATTCTATATGATTCTTAGCTAATTATCAGTTTAAAAGAATTTTAAATTTTAGAATATATATATATATATTTTCTAAAATTAATATATATATATATATATATATATATATATATATATATATCGTCAGATCACGTTGCATTATAACTTCAATTTTTTCGAGCTGTTTGTCTCCTAAATTTCAAATCATCTTACGTGAAATCTGCAAACAGGCAATCTTGTATTTTTGAAATTATGATAAATTAAAAATCACTTCGTTTTTTATGCTGAATTATATAAACGTTAATAAATAAATAAATAAATAACAGCGAATTTTAAACCTTATTCGAGAAAAGTTAAAAATTAGCCATAAATATTAATTTTAGGTGTTAGTTTGAACTTCGCTGAGTTCGTTTAAAAATAAAAGATTTTACACCTATTTTATGAAATATCTAAATTATATGTAATTTAAATATATTATTATCTCCTCAAACTTTAACTTATTTTAACCATTTAAATATATAAGTAAAAGTATGCAACCAGTATATCTCTTCGAGCTGCTATATCCTGGAAAACCAGAAAAAAAAAAAAAAAAAAAAAGTGCAGAAAAATCTGCAAATAATCTGAAGGTATTTGAAACAAATATTATAATAATTGCAGTTTGGAAGAAAATAATCCCCCCCCCCTTTCTTAAATTTTTTATTGTTCCAAAATGCAGTTTTGGGCAGTTTTTTTTTTCTTTTTAAAAGTTTTTCTACACGTTTTTTTCTCTTAAAGCTGTGAACTTTATTGTGATTTCAGAATTTAATCGGTTAAAAAATTAAATTTGGTGCAATTTTTTATGTGTTAACAAACCATAATACAAAATATCACTTTATTTTGAAAATGTACAAATAATTGTCCATTGAATAATGCAAATATATATATATATATATATATATATATATATATATATATGTGTGTGTGTGTATCTGTATATTTTCTTTTTTACTTCTCTTATAATTAAAAGGACGGGAGGAAAAAAAACAATTTCAAATAGTGCAATTTATTTTCCCGTATGTATGTTTTCTGCGTAATATATGTAAAAACACGTGGACCGATATTTGTTTTATTCAAAAGAAAAGAATGTGGTTTTTGACTCCCCGCACTTGATAGCTGACATTCCGGTTTTAAACGAGACAATCCCTTTTTACTGGGGATTTTAAGAATATATTCCCTAATAAACCCACAAATTTTCCCTTCGTCTGGTCCTCGCTTTAAATGCAAAATGCGGAAATTTTATATTTAATTTATTAAAAAAATTTTGGATCATCTGGGTTCTCCCATGTCTATAATTAAGAAAACAATAATTTATATTTCGATATGTTAATTTATACCGGAGATATAAATAATTTTAGGTGGACCTCGCAATGAATGCAAAATTACGGGGACCTCACTTGGTAGGGTAAACCGGTATGCGTGTGTGTGTGTGTGTGTGTGTGTGTATTAACACCCTGTACTTTATTTAGTAGCAATTTAGAAAGGCTCGATGAATTTTAAATGTTAAAACATGTATATATATAAATAAATAAACATTTCAATCTACTACTTTTTACATAAAAAAAAAAAAAAAAAAAATCGACATACTATTTTTAAAAAAGAGAACAGGTAGAGACGAAGTGATTATTCGAATAGAGTGTATAGAAAGAGGAGGTAATTTAAAAACGAACGGAAGCTATAAAATTTTAATAAAAATTTTAAAACAAAAAATATGTGACAAAATATTCTTTTTAGACTGAGATTTATAAAGAGAAATTTTTGTGATAGTTAAGAATGTGTATATAAAAATCGAATTTTATATCTAACCAAATAAAGTCACTACACGATAATATCTATATATTAGATGGTCAACTGTAAACTTGACGCACAATGTGTAAAACGAATATTATCAAGGTAATAGTTGATTACTACAATTATGATATTTATTAAAGCTGGTCAATTTACTTTTTATTTGCTTCGAAACTTTAAATCAAATGTCTTATTAATGCAAATTTACACAATATTACATACTGGGTTTCCCATAACTCTATAAACATTTCAAAAAATTCATAAAAATTGGAGGAATTTGCAGAATCGAACGTGGTATGCGATAAGGTTCTTCTCATGAAAGGAGATATTTTTATTTTAAGGGGTAGGGGTGGGGGAGGGGAGAGAGGGAAAAAAATAATAGTTAAGATTTTCGTCTATAGAGGGCGCTGTACATGAGAAAATCACACATTTCTGGAAAAAACTACATTTTCTTGCATGCAAATGCTTAGAAGTATATAAATCCTGTTCTAAATGTCAGCCATCACTATAAATTACAATTTTCAAGCGAGTTACACCTTGGTTACAACACCGTTAACTGCAGCTTCAGTCAGCGGTTCTTATCTGCGAGAAAACATCTTCACCAATAACACTTTATCCCCCAAGTCAGCATCGCAATTAAAATTTCATGCATTCGCAAGTAGGAGACAAAAAAAGAAATAAGCTGTGCTAATCGTAAAGCCGTGTAATTTGTAGGACTCTGATTTGCATATTTTTCGTTACGCATTCCTACAGCGCTCTCTATCAAGGAAAATTTAAACTATATTTTTTTTCTTTTCTAAAAAAAAAAAAAAAAAAAAAAAAAAATACCTCTACACGTGAATAACTTTTTCACAAACTACGTTCAATTCTGCCAATTACTTTAATTTTTATTAATTTTTAAAATGTCTACAGATTTATGGGACACCCGATATTCGTTTAATATTTTTGCCTTTTAATTTGACATCTAAAACTTATCATATGAAGATAAAATCTACGTATAAAATAATAAATGACTGTAAAAGAGCAAGATTTTTTTTAAGTAAAATTTTTAATAGTTTTTTAACATTCAAATTAATAATTCAAATGAAGATACTTTTTTTTTTTTTTTTTTTTTTTACTTATTGCAAATTAACTGTAAATTGTCACAAATGTTAAAAAAAGTCTATACAGTTTTTTTTTTTTTTTTAAATGGCATATAAGGAATAATTGAAAAAGTACACAAGAAATATAATTGGAATCACCGTACTTTTGTTGGCTTAGCAAAATGTGGAAACTTTAATTACTTTTTTTAAAAATAATAAAAAAAGAAATGAAGAAGAAAAACAATGGTTTATGTTAAACTTAATATCCAAGAATTAGTTATAAATAAAATTACTAAATAGTATGAGTATGTGTTAGAATCATTTTCATTCTACAAAACGAAAAAATAATAATCTAAGCAAGAAAACTTTCTCATAAACTAGAAATAGCTTACACTTAAACTTATAACAAATGTAAAATATTTTTGTCTTTTGTCTCTAGAAAAGCTAATTTTAAATTTATGCAACAGCTAAACCTATATACCTTTTAGGCAATCAAAGTCATAGGTGCCAACTTATGCGGTTTATTAACACCACTATTTTTTTTGTAAAAATAGCGTCCGAGGAGTTCTTCGCTCAAAGCTGGTAGATGTAAGGTGCCGAGTTCAATCCAAGGTCGCGCTTGTCGGCCTAGCCGTTCGAAGTTTTTCGTGGTTTCTCCGAAACTTGCGTAAATACTGGCTAGAATCTTTTAGAAAGATGGAGGGCACTACCCCTCAGGCCCGGTACCCTAATGCAGTCAATTGGCCTTAATCCCCACAGCCCTAGTTTGAAAAATATCCATCATATTTTATCGAAGAAAACTGCTAAATAAATTATTAAAAATTTCAAGTTCCAATAGCAAAAAAAAAACCTACAAGTTGTCAGCTATGGAAAGATATCTGAAAAACTTTCCTCTTTCTTTTTTACCTTGTGTCTTTCTTTAACTTTTTATTTATTTATTTTATTTATTTATTTATTTATTTATTTATATTTTACATTTAGCCATTCTAAAATTATTCTTTATATTTTTTCACCAATTTTTCACTTTTACAAAGATTTCTAAATTTGACATTACTTCCCCACTTGAGTAAAGTCTTCTTCATCTTTCATTAGTCCAGCTTAAATCCCTCTATATTTCTAACTTTAGTTTAGACATTTAAAAGATTTTTTTTTCTGTAGTAAAGCCTTATTTTTCATCTATTTCATGAATAATTTAATAATTTTTGTTCCCTTGATATGATATTTTTGTAGTAATATTTCTCAAGCTAATGTCTTTCTGCATCTTTAAACTTACAAAGTTTTTTTTATAAAGAAATTTTCTATGATTTCTCTAGGGTTCACTTGAGATTCATGCAGAGTATCATAAAATCCAAAACATTTAAAACTTTTTGAAAGATTTTCTTCAATAATAATCACGAATCTCTCATAATTTTAACTAAATTTCATTTCTAACGTAAATGTCACTTTAATAAATGTCCATTTTGAATTCCTTTTAAAAACTTTTCGTTAACATTCATTATAATAAATTTTACCGTATTTTAGAATGAAAAATACAGGGGGGGGGGGTCAAAAATCCACAGAAAATTGCATGGGATGCAAAGAAAATAAACACACAATCACAAGTGTGTGGAGAAAAAAAAAAGATTAACACCAGTGAGAAAATAAAGAAAAATAGCGAAGAAAAAGAAAGTGAACCTTTGAAAGGATCCTCATCATAAGAATCCTGAGGCTGTCGTCGAAACTCAGCTATGTCTCACCTAATGTAAGACTTATTCCTTGGCGATTGTTACCCATATCTGTCAAGAGAAACTCCCAAGCATTCATAAGACAGCTTCGATGCATGAAGTTACATATCTCTTTATAGGTTCATGCTTCGATGCAACGCAGGAATACTCTCTGAAACTACGTGTTTGTTCGTTTATTTATCATAGAAATGACATAAATCTTTACAACTGTATTTAGCATTCTTTAATCTTTTGGTGCCATAATTCACTCGGTATTTTTGCAATAATCACATCATAACATGCAAATAGGTAATAGAGTATTTATAAAATCCCTGGTAAATTAATTTTTTGTAACTTTTATTTTAAGCATACTTGCCAACATCTTAATTAATATTCAGTAGTGTTGTTAGTCCCGCACTTTTTTTCCCACCAGTAAATATTTAGTGTTATATTCTCCAAATGCAATTACGATTAAATACGAAGAAAAATACTCTAAAATGATACTGGTGTGAAAAAGAAGGCGGGGCTAACAATACTACGGAATATTAATTAGTATGTTGGCAAGTATGTTTTAAGTCATCTGGAGTATAATAAAACTACCTTCATTATTAAAATTAGTTTTATTATAACTTCATAGCCTAAAAATTGACGCTGGACTAAATTTTGCGAATTTCACAAGAGAGAATCGCAGGCAGTTTTTTTTTTTTATTATTCCTATTATAGTTACTTAAACTTTATTTATTAAACAAGTTTACATACCTCGTGTAGATGATATTTAAAAGAAAATATCAAAATGGACTAAAATATAAAATAATACATAAAATAATATATGTATACAGGGTGTTCCTGAAATTATAGAACAGACTTTAAGGATTCCCCTCAACTCGCCATATGGACTCAGAATTGCATATGAGCACATGGTTGCAAATGTCATCTTAACACTTTAAGAACTGGGAGTTTTTGTTATTTTTATTTACATGTTGGCGTGGCTTTTGTATGTTGTATTCTTAACAAATATTTTTATAGTAAAAGGTATAAATATTAATAATGTTGTTTCTAATCGATGTATTTAAAGTACTGATTGTATTAATATGAATATTGTACACATGGGAGCAGTTAATGATATATTATGTAAGTAAACCGCTATTTTTCCTTATTTCTGAATTTCTTGTTTTTCCTCTCACACTTTTCATTTCCGACCTCATATTGCTATATAAAAAAGGCTTCTTTATAGGCATTTTATCTGCCATTAAAGTTTGTTCCTTGAATTCAGGGAATCCTGTATATATATATATATACACAAGGTGGTCAGTTTAAAAGAGTACCCGTGGGTTTTTCTCATAATCCTTAAATCTGACGGATGTGGCAACTATTCTAACATTGAAGTATGATTGTTTGAACCTTGTTGAAGTTTGTGAGACAATTTCTAACACTGTTGGACTGTTATAACTTTATTTGTGAAATAAAACAGAAATAGAGACGCACATTTTTTTTTTTTTTTTTAATCCTGTAATAATTTTATTTTTGAAAAACATAATTTAGTTCAATTTTTTTTACATTATCATTCCTCATACAAAATGTTGAAAATGTTCGCCACCATTTTGAATGCATACATGAACACGTCGAACCAAGTTTTAGACACACTTCGCAGCACTGTTGGTCTTATTGACGAGATTTCTTCAGTTATGAACTGTTTTAATTCATTGTTGTTTTCAGGACTGCTCTGGAAAAGCATAGCCTCCTAAACTAGATGCCTGTCGCGTGGCTCGAAAACTTGGCAACAGTTGAAGCGATAGATAGCGCCACCTGGTACAGATTGCACGACTTTCTTATTCAACAGCCACAAAAAATTTTTTAAAGCGGGATATTATATACATAAAAGGCAAATAGAATCGAAGAAACGTCAATCATATATATCATATATCACTTCTTAAAATTATTGGTGACAATTGAATAAAAAAGTCATGCAATCTGTACCAGGTGGCGCTATCTACCGCTTCAACTGTTGTCAAGTTTTCGAGCAACGCGATACGCATGCATCTAGTTTAGGAGGCTATGGGAAAAGCCTATGAAATGATAATGTAAAAATGATAATGTAAATGTAATGTAGGAATGAGAATGTAAAAAATTTTAATTTAATTTTGTTTTTCAAAAATAAAATTATTACAGGATTTAAAAAATTGTGCGTCTCTATTTCTGTTTTACGTCACAAATGAAGTTGTAACAGTCCAACAGTGTTGAAAGTTGTTTCCCACGCTTAAACAAGATTCAAACAATTATAGTTCAGCGTTATAATAGTTGCCACATACGTCATATTTAAGGGTAATAAGAAAAACCAAATGGGTACTCTTTTAAACTGATCACCCTTTATATATATATACTAAGATATAAGCATCTGAGAAATTACAGAAAGTAATACAAATGCGACCTGTCTGTCGATATCTTCTAAGTAATATCAGCATGCTTTTAAATAATGTTCATACAACATACCAAATTAGGTGGATTTATACACCATAGAATCTGAGATATAGCATTGCCTTAAATGAGGGCATAGTTGTGCCACTTGTTGGATGATATATCCTAAAAGATAATCAGTACAAATTTAAGTTAAAGTTCAATCAAATATAAAATTTTCATTAAATATCTCTAAACATTTATCAAATTTCAACATCTTTTTTTTTTTTTTTTTTTTTTTTTTTTTGAAGTTTCCTGCGATACAGCGCCTAATTTTTTTTTTTTTTTTTTGTAATACACACAGAGACACTCAGAGAGAAATGCAGAAACTGGCAGACGTTTTCTAAAGTTTTTCTAATCGGGGTCAAGCTATCTGTAAACGTAGAAATCCATTCAAAATGAGGAATTGGAAATTTTCGCGAATCCGATACCTTTCTTTAACGCATGGAGAAGAGATTAAAAATAATATTTACTGAATTACTTTATTTCGATCGACTATAAAGAGTTACTAATGACGTTCCAAAAGAATTTTGAACTATTTCTCCTGCAACAAAAGTTTTCTCCTACTTTCACTAAACGTAGAAATAATTATTTCAGTAATTAGGATTTTTCTAGTATCTTCAGGTTTATTCATATGACCTGTGACGTATTCTATTTTCTGAAAAGTAAGAGTTCAATTAAAAAAAATTAGAAAATGAATAATTTTGGGGGGGGGGGGGGAAGAGAGGTAGGGAAGAAGTGTAAAAAAAAAAAAATAATGTTATTTTTTTTATTTATTTATTTTTAACTAAATTTAAAAACTAGAAAAAAGGAACCATTCTGTTAAATAATAAAAATTTTTAGATTCTTGTAAACTCGGAAATTAGAGTTACGCTGAAAATTTTCATGTAATCAAGTTAATTTTTGCATATAATTATATACTTTTTTTGCCTATTTTAAATTTAGTTTTAAAAATATATATAAGTTAATGGAAATGTTCACTCACGTGCATACACACACATACATACACACATCCATCTACCCCTTTATCACCACAAAAAATAGCTAAAATGAATTCAAGAGACCTCAAAACACATAAGTACGTCAAAATCTCAAAGTGGAATTTGTTCATGATTTAAAATTTACAAAACTTTTTACTTTTTTATACTTTCCTTACAATTACATGTTTGGAAAGTAAAAATAACAGAAGTTGAAACGCCAATCATTAAAAATTTACAAATATATAGAAAATACAAACTTTTTAAAAGCTTAAAAATGGTGAAAAATATAGAAAATTTTAAAAATTTGTTTGGTAAATAAAAAACTAATGGATTTTGCCACTACAAGACTTTCTTCTACATTATTTTATACAAATCCACGCAGTATAAATTATTTATTATATTAGTATTTACTATATTTACTAAAATTAGTTTCCATAATGAATGCAAACGACTTTTATCTCAGAAGTATAATATTAAATGCCTAAAGAAATTTAATTTTGTGCCAACATTTCAAACTAAAAAAGAATTTTTCTCTTAAAAATTCAAACCAAAATTATTTTAAATTATCACAGATATGTGATTCAACCATTCTTTTTAAAGGTATTGACGAGTTCTTTTGAAATATACCTATACTGAAATTATACACCCCACGGACGTGCTCCTCCGTACCACAGGAGGAGCAGTTCTCCTACATACACATAATATTTTTCTTAGTTTACCTTTACGATTATAAATAATTCATATTAATTTTATAATAACTCGTTAAAATTAACACCCATTATGACATTTGTACGAAATTTCGTCCTAGACTGCCATATTAAATTTCGTTCTTTGGTTCTAGCGTCCATAAAATTTTTTATACACACACACACATAGAGAGAGAGAGAGAGAGAGAGAGAGAGAGAGAGAGAGAGAGACTGATATTTTCTAAAAAATAGTCAAATCATGTTCAGGTTATCTCTAAACTGTAAAATCATCGAAAACCAGAGGTCAAAAATTTTAATCGAAATCGAATTCAATAGTTTTTTCCTCGGATAAGTGCACCAGTGACTGACACTTTTAGAGCAATCTCTGACGTTTTTAATGTTCTAGTCATCAGAAAATATTTTTAGAAATCTTAAGTTAGTACATATGGTATGAAAGACATTCAGAACCACATATATCTTAAAATATATACATTTGATAACATTTTTTTTAATGATTTTTTATTTGACACCCACTCAATGTTCCAATAATTGACACTACTAGTTTTTCATTTTTTCAGTAATTGGCCCCTATGCTCCAGTGTTTGACACTGCTAGTTATTCATTTTACCAATTATTAGCACTCTATGCTCCAGTGTTTGACATAAAATTTTTAAAATTCTTATATGTAAAATATATGATTTTATTATTTTTCTATTTATTAATTATTTCGGGCTATGAATTACTGGAGCATGCCAATCACTGGAGCACCTACCCTATATACATATAATAGAAGAAAATAAAAATGGATATATAAGGTATTTAGGAAAAATATATATATTCTTTAAAATGATCATTAGAATAAGGAAAAAAAAAAGTTTATATTCATATGTTCCATTTACTGCAATCAGAATTTTAAATTTATGCAAATGTATAAAGATTTTTTTTTCTTTTTAAATAAAATGTATTAAAATCATCTTTTAAATATTTAAATCTTTCCACATTTTTAACATAGTCAGTTTTAAATTTTATATACCAAGCATAGATATATAAATTATTCTTATAATTACTTTTTTCATACCACACTTTCGTACTATTCTTGAACATGTGGACGTATTTCCCTAAGACAGAGTTTACACTCTTTATCTCCTTGAGTAATGCTTTTCATACGACAGATTTGGTTCTTAATGGAACAAGTTACAGTGAAATATACAATATTTGCAAGAGATAAGACACGAATGTTTATTTCGGAATAAATCTAAGCGGTCACCGTAAGAAATAAAATGGAAATTTTGACAAAGGTGACTTTAAAAATGTAACAAATGATAATCATAAACTACAGTTCTTATACACGTCTTAAAAATTGAAAAGGAATTAAAAATATCTCAAACTGCTCCTTAAAGTTGAAGAATTTTTCAAATATTATCAACGGTAAATTTTAAATAATGATACTTTACAAAAAAAAATCGTATTGAAATTCCTCAGTTAATTAAAGCAAAACTTATTGTTAAAAAAGACTTCACCAACGAGCTAATAAACAACTCTTTCTCGTTAGACATTTCAATGTCCTCCTCTTGCATGCCCGGGCCGCGGTAGCCCAGTCGGTAGAGCGCCGGACTCGCAATTGGAAGATTGCGGGTTCGGTACTCGAGCCGGCCAAAGACCGTCGTGTACACTAATGGTGGCTGGTGCACGTAAAATCTGTCGTGGCCGCAATGTCCTCCATGTTCCCATCAAAAATTATACCTCTGGGGGTCACCGAAGCGGGAGAGCCATCCCTTCCGTGGAGGATCAAAATTGCGATGGCATGTCTCCGGACCACCTCTAGGGGTGAGTCCCAGACCCTCGCCAATTGCCCATCTGCGCAGCACTAGTGCGACGTAAAGCCCAACCAACCTCTTGTTTGCCCCTATTTCCTCCAGCTTTTTTTTTTTTAAGCAAACTATGTCTCCCTCAAATTGATTAAGCAGTTTACATATTAGTCAACATTTCCGATTTCTCCGGAGCATAGCTAATACACAATTTGTTTTCAACCCCATTTTTTTACAAGAATATTTTTCTTCTTATTAAACTGTAAGAAAAAATTGAAGAAAATTACTTTATAAAACGTGGTCCGGATAAAAAGGTATGTACTAGCAATGCTCCAGAGAAATGCGAAAAGTTGACATTCCTGACTTATACAGTTTTAAAAAAATTTAAAGATGCTCTCAACATACCGGGAATGCAAGGAAAAAATTTTAAATGAAATCTTTTGTTCTTAGTAACTCCTTAAGAAGTATAATAGGACAAAACTTTTTTTTTGATAAAACGCTTGTCTTGAAAGAAACCTTTCTATTGAACTAACAAAAGACCCTTCTTTACATTTTTTTTTCTCTTAATTACCGTCCCCCAGACACAAATTTTTTACTTTTTATTTCATTTATTTTATTTTTTAATTAAACGAAATTTCTAATTGATTGAGCACGTGTTTTACAGTTTTCAGAAATTCTGGCTTACTCCCAAGAAACAGGGAAATAGGGTACGACTTTTGGCGGACCCTGTACGTATCAGCAAATCGGAAAAAAGCACTTTCTTTTTTTTAAAGGAAAACAGTAGCTGCCTGAGCATAGTCGAAGTTTTTTGTATATTTAAATCTACTAACAATTATACTTCCCTAGCTCGGTGGATTCACTAGCGTTCCGTAGCTGATGGACGTGGATGGATGATGCTATCTACAGATGATACTATATAGGAAAAAATATTATTTATTTTTACACTGTTCATATACACGGAATGGCATAGAACAGTTTTAAAAAGGCTTTTTTTTTTTTTTTTTTTTTTTTAATTCATTCAGATACTGTGTTATCGGGTTAATTATAAGACATACTAAACTTTAATCACATCAAAAACCGAGACACTATACACTAAAAATATACAATTTAAAACATTAAAATACACAAAACATAAATTTAAACGTTTCTAGCCTTTTACAGGCTCCTCATCAGTAAAACATCAAAAGTAATTCGTTGAGTAGAACAAGAGAACTCCTTTAACAGAGTACAGTGTATTCAGCGGGAACTGCGAATGCCTCATTGAGCGGGGAAAACTGTTGCTTCGTATACCAGCCCTCGAAGAAAGTTATTAAATGATAATTTTCCCCGCTTAATGAGGCATGCGTAGTTCCCGCTGAATACACTGTACTCTGTTAAAGGGGTTCTCTTGTTCTACTCAACGAATTACTTTTTGATGTTTTACTGATGAGGAGTAAAAGGCTCGAAACGTTTAAATTTAGGTTTTGTGTATTTTAATGTTTTAAATTGTATATTTTTAGTGTATGGTGTCTCGGTTTTTGATGTGATTAAAGTTAAATATAATTATATATGAGACGTGATGATTTTTAAATATTTTAATTATTAGACATATTTAATATTCATATTCAAACATCTAAAAACATTTTATTTTTATATTTATTTTGAAAGCAACATTAAATAATGAATAAATATCGTCTCTCACCCCCCCCCCCCCACACACACACACACCAAAAAAAAAAAAAGAGAGAAAAGAGAAAGAAAGAAAAGAAGAAAAAAAAGAAAGGAAGAAAAAAAAAAGAAAGGAAGGGAATGAAAGGGAATGAAAGGGAATTCTTTTCACACGCACAATTTCTCAGAGAAATGTTCTCAACAAAAATTTTAAACTTCATAGTAAAATCTGAGTCAAAAAAGGTTGTAACAACTTTTACTTTTATTTTATTTTATTTTATTTTTTTACCTTTTCTCAAAAAAAAAAAAAAAAAAAAAAAAATATTATTTACCATCTTGCATCTTTGATGTGCTGATAGAAATTACAAAAAGAGATATTCTATTGATTCAAGAATTTCTAAAAGAAAATAAGGAAAAAAATTACGTAATTAAAGAACATTCTTTAAAAAAAGATTTTCAATAGTTTTCAAAACACTGATTTTATTTTTTAATCGAAAACTAAATCTCTTCATTAAACCACTAATTAGTTAAATATTTAATTAATACTAGCAGCAATTTCTCTTTTCATATAAAGAAAAAATAAAATACATTTTCATAATTAAAATTTAAACGATGGCATATAAATGACTGCTATTTCCATATTAAATGTGAAATAAACAAATAAAAATTGTAGAAATTATTCGAAATCTTTAGATGTTTTTTAATTGCTTTTAATCAAGCAAATTCGAAGAATTTCCGTCTCATTCTTCTTCTTGTTTGGACGAAATATAAATAACTAAAACTGCCTTAGAAAACACACACACACACACAAATAGGAATAATAATAAATAAATAAATAAAATAATAAAATTAGTATGTTGTAGCCATCACAAAACTTTCTTCTATATTTTCCTATAGTAACATATATATTTCAAATTACACTGCGCTGCAAAAAAAAAAAAAAAAAAAAAAAAAAAAAATCGAGCCCTGATACCATTCCTGCTGATTTTTATGTAAAATGACCTCCTGACCTCCTGAATACGAATATGGCCCCTATTTTGTCCAATCACCCACCGTTTTCTCGGGACGTCACCTCCTTCCCTAATTTTTGTCACTGTTCGGTAATTTTATGGCCATGAATTTGATTTAGAGAATGGAAAAGAATTATTTTAGCACTTGAAAAAGAAATATATATATATATACTATGTATAACAAATAATAATAATAATTGATTAATAAAATATTATAAATATAATATATAATTTCAGTGGCAAATCCCCCCCCCCCCTAAATTTTCCTTTTGCTGCAAATGCTCATGTTTTAGAATTTTTCACTTCTGTAGCCCCTCAGAAGGTTAAAATAATCTCCCTCTCCCACAAATCAAATTTATAGACATAAAATTACCGAAAAATGATAAAAATTCGGCGGAGGTCCGCAAAAAACGGAGGGCGATAGGGCAAAATGGGTGTTACATTCAGATATAGGATGTCATTTTACATACGAATTTGCAAAATTGGTGTTGGGGCTGATTTTAATGCAGAGCAGTGTTATTTATTAAAATTATGCCCCCTCCCCCAATCGAGAGTTCAGAAAGTTTCCATCTCAGAAAACATTATATTAAAGGAAGAAAGGAAGTCAATTTCTTGACTTAAAATCGACATGTTCCAAAATGCAGTTCATTTATTTATTTGTTTATTTTTATTTATTTTTATTTTACTTTATTTTTAATATTTATTTATTTATTTTGCTAAAAATGAAAAATAAAAATAAAAATAAAGAATTTTGTTTTAGATTATCACATATATGGGGTTCATGTCACCCTTTTAAAAATATTGACTAATTCTTTTGAAAAACACTCATATTAGAAATCCACACGCTTGTCAGGTACTTTCTGTTACACATACAAAAATTTAGTCCTGATTAACTATGTTTTAATCTCGAAATGATTAAATAAAAACAATCGTTGTTTTGTACATTTATATAAATATTTGTCCCATGTTATCATACTAAAAATTGTGAAAAAAGAACTGGACGCCAGTGCAAACTCTGCAGTGATATGTACCAAAATTTGATAAATATCAATTTATATGAAAGTATAACATAATATTTTATGAAATTCTGTGCATTAGTTTCTCATTTACAGATGCCACAAAATTATTGTAATAGGCACACGGAGACAGATATTTTCTAATAATGGTCAAATCTGTTCAGGCCGCCTCAAAACGTGTAAATCCGTTGAAAATTTTTATGCATTCACTACTTTCTTCTATTGAATATAAAAGAATGTAAGAAGACGATTTTTAATCGTTTTTATGATTATATATATATATATATATTAGGGCTGTGCCGATTAATCGGTTCGATTAATCGATCATTGCTTTTTTTAATCGAGTTAATCAGCTCGATTAATTCGATTAAAATTTTTCAAAATCCGATTAAAATTTTCAAAAAACGAATTAAAGTAAAAATGCTGTTCTGCCAACAAAATATTTTTTCACATATTTTCCTAACAAACATTCTAAGAAACATCCATGAAATAATGAAAAAGCAAAAATAAATAAATAAATAAATAAATAAAAATAAATAAAATAAATAAATAAATAAAATAAATAAATAAATAAATAAATAAAAATAAAACCTCTCAAAAGAAGTTGTCGCATTTTTGTTGATAGAGAAAGGGGGGAGGACGGTTATTAAACAAAATGCCGCTTTATGTGCATGCTGGAGCAACACCACCTGTAGCCGTCTACAGAAAGTGTTGGCTAGGGTAATAGTATTCTTAGAAACAAGAAGCTTTCAAAAAATGGAAATGCTCAAAATAAAAAATAAAAAAATAAAAGAAAGGATTAAGATTTTCCCCATCCCTGTGATGGGGGGAAATGTGAACACGATTTCGCAATATCTTCAAGCTTTTATTGTCTGTTCAGAATTGCTGATAGTAACTATTGAAGTAGAAACAGAAAATAATATTCTGTGTTTTAGTCTGAAGTGATAAAGAAGAACTGGAATATAAAAATAATGAAGATTTTGAGATTTTTATAATAATGATATGAATTTTGAGAATTCATTTAAAAATAGTGACAAGCGAGATGGACAAGGCCTGCAAATATAAATCTAAAATATGTGTAAATTCATTTAATGTTTCTTTCAAAACTGATTGAAAAATTAATTTATCTAAAAAAAATGAAATAAACTAAAATATTTACATAAAATTAACACTTAAAGTCACCAATTGTTACTCCGAAAAATTATGTAAATTTCAGCTATAAAACAGATATAATCGATCAGACAAACATTTAAAAAAAAAAAAAAAAAAGTCAAACTTATGAATAAAATACAATATTACAGAGAATTTAGTTTTTTGAATATAAAAGTAATAATAAATGTAAGTTATTTCTCAGCTGTATTCCGAATAAAAATTTTATTTAAGAATACATTAGGAATATTTTTCATTATTTATTTGCATATTTTTTTTTATTATTATTATTTATTATTTAAAGAACTAGTTAAATTAACATCTATATCATTTTTATGGTTTGTTGTGTACTGTATCTATCTATCTATCTATCTATCTATATATATATATATATATATATATATATATATACAATGTGAGAGTTTTATTCATCATTCAAAAAAAATTATAAAAAGAAAAATGAAAACCGATTAAAAATCCGATTAATCGATTAATGAACTACGATTAACCCAGTTAAAACTGTTAATCGATTCCGCCCCCCCCCCAATATATATGTATATTCATTTATTTATTTATTTATTTATTTACTTTTATTTTATTTTATTTATTTATTTATTTATTTTATTTTATTTTATTTTTTTTTTTTTTTGTGTGTGTGTGTGTGTGCACCCTAAGAAAACTCAGTCACTTGACATTTTTATTTTTCGAACATTATAACTTAATTACATTAATTATTAACATTATAAGTTAAGAACATTAATATATTTCGAAAGTATTATAATCATGAAAAATATCGACTGTGATATTTTGTTTTATCTATATGCCTTAAGATATATCTCATTTCATTTTTTTATTTTTGCAGTGACATATTTACCTGTGTATGTGTGTGGGTAGGTGTGTATGTGTGGGATAGGACATGATGATGTATAAACGTTTTATTTGATTGAGTTCAGTGTTGGTAGGTATTGGTCTTTTCTTTTCTTTTAGTCACTAACTGCATTCATTATTCTAACTTTACTACCTTTGCAGATTTACCAACGACATTTTCAAGGTCTTAGACGTAATAAAACTTTTGAGATTATTATTAATATCTCTTTTCTAGTTTTATTATTTTCTGGTGAGATCTTAGTATTAAAATGCACCTTATAAACGAAGAGACGCATGATTTCGTAAATACCTTTACAAATATACTTACAAATTAAATGAAATTGAATAGTTTAATTCTTCATCAAAAAAAAAAAAAAAAAAAAAAAAAAAAACCTCTAACATTTACTTTATTTTTTATTTTTGCAGCAATTTCGAAAAATGAAAAGTTTTTGCTGCATTTCTCCCGGCTGGTGTGCGAGATACAATTAAATTAAACGTTACAAATAAAGTAAACAAGTTAAAAGTAAAGTAAACATAATGAATATACGGGTATTTCCCATCGAAATGTCATTTTAAAAACACAAAGCACACTAACTCTAAATATTTATCAAAATCATTCAAATCAAAGTTTTTTTTTTTTTTTCATATTTTGCAATGGGCGGAAAAGAGTTAATTGATGAGGATATGTCACACGGATTTCTCATCATAAAAGCACTTAACACTATCCAAAATTATATTTCTGTACTCGGCTCTGATATGGATCAAAATTACAAGCTGTAGTTTGCTGTTACTGTAACCTATCCCCAACTTGTCGAACACAAGTCGTGTTTCTACCCTTTTGATCAACTTTAATAATGGAACATGCTTCCCCCTTGCCTTGAATTCGGTTAGTTTCAGTACAAAATTTAGTTTCAGTTTAGATTCAGTAATTAATTAAAGTAAAATTTATTGTTATAAAAGACCTTACCAACGAGTTAATAAATTACTCTTTCCTATTAGAAATTTCAATGTCTATCTCCTGTATGTCCCTATTTCCTCCATCTCTTTTTTTTTTTTTTTTTTTTTTTTTTTTTCTTTTTTTAAACCAAACTAAATCTTCTTCAAGTTAACTAAGCAGATTCCAAATATGCCAACATTTCCGATTTCTCTTTCAGAACATAGCTAATACCTAGCTTTTTTCAACACCAATTTTTGAAGAGTATTTTTCTTCTTATTACAACGAAAGAAAACATTAGAGAAAATTACTCTACAAAATACTACTACTAATAATAATACGGATATAAAGGCGTGTACTATCTATGTTTCGGAGAAATTCGAAATATTGACATAATTTTTTATTTAAAGTTTTCAAGATACTTGTTAGATACAAGAAAGGAAAGAAGATAATTTTAAACGAAAACTTTAGCTTTTCATGACTTTTAACATTTACAAAAGAACAAAACGATTTTAAATGAAAACTTTAGTTAATCATGCTTTTAAGAAAAATAATACAACAAAACTGTTTTTTTTTTTTGTTTGTTTTTTTTTTTCCTTTACATAACGTTTGTCTTGAAAAGGTCTTCCTGGAGTGAAAACAAAATCCTTTTTTTTTTTTCCAGAACTAGACCCTATGTCCTCCAGATCAGATTTCTTTAATTAAACGAAATCTCTCTCCAACTGATTGGTCGTGTGTTTTACAGTTTCCAGAAATTCTGGCTCGTTCCCAAGATACAGAGGACAAGATGTAACTTTTGGTTTTGGCGGACATTGCGTATGCCAGCAGTACAGGAAAAAGCACTTTTTTCCCCTCTTTCTTTCTCTCTTTCTTTTCTTTTTTTTTTTTTTTTTTTTAATAGCTTCCTGAGCATAATCAAGGATTTTTGAAAATTAAAACTTCTTTCCTATCTTTCCTTTATTATTTTTTTCTTAGCCCGAAGGATTCACTAGCGGGGTGGTTTTGGGTTGTGTGAATTAAGGCCGATTGACTGCACTAGTGTCCTAGGACTGAGAGGGAGTGCTCTCCGTGAGGGTCTTTCTAAGGTGCCCTAGCCCGTATTTACGCATTTTTCGGAGAAAACCACGGATAATTCCGAACGGCTAGACCGACAAGCGCAACCTGAGATCGAACCGGGCACCTCATGTCTACCAGGTTTCAGCGCAGAACCTATAGGCCGCTGGTGGGCCGGATTCACCAGCGTTTCACGCCTTTGTTATGGATGGATGACGCTACACATATACGAATAAATTTTAAAGTTCCTTTCCCACTGTTTATATACACGGGATTTTGTAAAACCCGTTTAACAAATTAAACTATTATATCACAAAAGATTTTTTGTTTTTTTATTCATTCAGATACTGTTTTACTAGATTAGTCTTAAACATTATTAACGTTAAACGTTCATACTGATTTAACGTTCATATTTAAATATCTAAAAACAATTTTCTAAATTTTATTTCAAAAGCAACATTAAATAATGAATAACAACTTTCCCAGATGTCCCTTTCCCCAGAAAAGGAAAGAAAATGAAAGAAAAATCTTTTCACGCGCATCATTTTCCAGAAAATTTTTCACAACAAAATTTTTAAATCTCATGATAAAACTTGAGTAGGAAAAGTTTGTAACAACATATATCTTTTTTTTTTTTTTTTCGTTTAAATCCTTTGTAAAAAAATTTCTTATTTGCCTTATTATATCTCTGATGCGCTGATGAAAATTACAAAAAGTTATTCTATTGATTCAAGAATTTCTCAAGGAAAATATGGAAAAAACTTACATAATTAAAGAATATTCTTAAAAAAAAGTTTTTCACTAGTTTTCAAAACACCCATATTATTTTTTAATCTAAAACGAAACCTCTTTATTAAACCTCTGATAAGTAAAATACTTAATTAATATCCCAGCAACAATTTGCCTTTTCATATAAAAATAAAATAAAATATATTTCCATAATTAAAGTTTAAATGATGGAATATATATGACACTGCCATTTCGGTATTAAGTCTGAAATAAACAAAACAAAATATTAAAAATTGTTCGAAATCTTTAGATGTTTTTTATTACTTTTGATCAAGGAAATCAAATAAATTCGAAGAATTCTTCGTGATTTTTTTCTTGTTTGGATGAACTAAAAAAAATAAATAAATAGGTCTGTTTTGAAACACACACATACACACAAATTAATAAATAAAACTAGTATATTATGCTTCTTTTTTTTTCATTGAAACTGCAGAAGGTTTTTGTCTCAGTAAAGTATAATACTAAGTATCGAAAGTCAATTTTGCAGCCTACAATCAGCATCTCGGTAAATGTAGTTTATTTATTTATTTATTTTATTATTATTATTATTATTATTATTATTATTATTATTTTATGTTTTATTTATTCATTTTTGCTAATAAATAGAAAGAGAAATTATAAATATGATTTTGTTTTATACTATCACAGATCTGTGCTTCATGTATTCATTTTAAAGATACTGACAAGTTCATTTAAAAAATACTCATATTTGACATTTGACATTTATTTGACAGCTTTGAGACCTATAGTTACAATGACTTTCGTCTCGATTGATCCATATTATAGAAATTCACAGAAAGAAGTGCACAATATTTTGTAGACATAGGACATCACAAACATCCATGCCCTCACCAGGATTCGAACCTGGGAAAATACTCATTTTGAAAATCTACATGCTTGGGGTAAGGTTTGTGAAATATGGCCGCCTGGCTGCCATTGGCGACCAATGTATTTTAATTGGCGGCTATGTTTTTAACTTTAAGAAAACTCGACATTCTTTTTTTCCCCCAGTGGTTTGGCAAAAAAAAAAATTTATCCGACGTCTATTCTACTCTCGATATAATCTAACTCTCGCCATTTTGATTTCCACTCCTCTCACTACGTTTTGGATGAATGGATACACCATTAGATTTTCACCACTTTTCTTCATGCATGTTTCGCAACTCGGTGTTAAATTAGTGCACCGTTTTATGGAATTGGTTTAAACTGCTTCTATTTGTGTATGCTTAGCAACCTGGTGCTGAATCGTTGGCTGGTGTAATGATGCCTCATTGCTGATGGTGTATGTGTTTGTAAAAATAATAAACCTGGCAGCAGAGATTCCAGGCAAAGTCCGTAAAAAACATTTGGATCATAAATGATGTATTCCCCCGTAATTTTACTTCGTGACAAGTATATGACTTTGAATTAAATTCTCTGAATTAAATTAGGGAATGAATAGCTCTTTCATATCGATAGCTATCTGTATGAATGTATAAATAAAGTCTTTCAATCAATAAAACTACAATTATATTTCCAGTTTTAAATACAAAATTATTCTACTAATATACATCATATTAGTAGAATAATTGTAATGCTGTAAAGCTAACACTTTACATTTCAAGGAATTTGACCGTAAAAATACACTTTGGTGACAGATTTGAGCAAATTACGTAGATTAACAAATTTTGCCCGTAAAAAATACCAATATTCAAAAATAATACTTTCATGACATTAATTTACAGGTTTTGATTGTTAAGCTAGCCAAACAGCCATTAGCCGTAAAATTGTACGGTGAAGTCCCATGATTTTACAATTTTTTTAACAGTGTAAGTTTAAATAAAATACTTTTGAGATTCAAAATATTTATATCCTTTTATTCGATAGACAAAAAAAATTATTTGGCACTAAAGTTTGGCTTTTTTTTTTTTTCCTTTTATTCTTGGAATTAGTCAGCTTCTGGTCTGTTATAGCGAATGGATAACAGAACCGCTCCGAATTCTGGTCGCCTCTCCAGTGGCCGAGTGGTTCTGCGCTCAAACCTGGTAGACAGGAAGTGCCGGATCCAAGTCGTGCTCATCGGCCTAGACGTTCGCAGTTTTCCGTGGTTTTCTGTGGAAGCCACGTAAATATGAACTATGACTCCTTATAAAGACACCCATGGAGGGCATTTCCCCATAGACCTGGGACCCTAGTGTAGTCAATCGGTTTTAAATTGCACAACTAACCAACCGAATTTGATCTCATAAAGACGTAATTTACAAACGTAATTTATAATCTCCCTCTTTCATTCTTCGCAATCCGCGGATAGCACAAAATATTTTGATTTACAAATTATTGTTACCAGTATAAATTCATTCTAGTGTGAAGCTATTTTCCTAAAAATAAATATTGTTTCAGCTGTGTTGTGTAGTTTCACGGCCAACTTCGATTAAGTCTGTAACCTGACTGGAAAATATGCTGTTACTAATTATTACCATCAAAATCAATACAGCAATTCTACTGTAAAAAAACATTGTTTGATTTGTCGGAGTTACGCTTTACTTTGTGAGATGAACATTAAAATTCTGTTTTCGTTACCAATTTCCATGAAGTGGAAAATCAGTGCATATATTCAGGAGTACTGGAAAAAAAAAACCACTGACTGTTACAATAACGATATTAGCATAGTCAAAATTCTTTGAATATCTAAATCTATTCATAATTGTTACTTTACTCACTACTGTTTTATACTTGGTGGAATTTGTGCTATACAGCATACCTTACTGGTCTGTTACCACTTACTAGAGTACTTTTTCTTTTAAATTAGTATTTTTACAAAAATATGTTTTGTTCAAAAAATGTATAAACAAAATGAAAATCTTTTTAGGAAAGTAACATGTGGTCCTCACACTAGAAAAGTCACAAAATGTCTAGCCAATATTTTTATGCTGTCGTTTTTTATAGAGTACTGAAAATCGTTTGGCATCAGATAGATCTGAACACACCAACAGAGTTAAGATGAAAATTTAAGAATTTTTCTTTTCCTTTTTCGTGAATAATTGTGAAAAAATTAATATATGTTTTGCAAATTATTTTACTAAAAAAAATCACATAAAAATGTGTATTTTTCAAGTTATTTACAAATTGTGATATTAAGGTTAATTATTAGAAAGTTTTGTAGCTACACTGTTAAAAAAATGCAGAAAAAAATACAGAAATTCTCTGTAATTTCAGAAAAAAAGGCGTAAATTACGGAAAAATTACGTAGACAAAACGTATTTTACGACTTTTTTTCTGAAATTACAGAGAATTTCTGTATTTTTTCTGCATTTTTTTTTAACAGTGTAATATTCTATAAATTCATCTCATAATCAAATCACTGGAAACGTTTATTTCCTCTTTTACTTTAAAAGCAACATTGAATAATATGCAAACAAACGAAGAAAAAATTCCTTTCACACAATTTTTCGAAAACATTCCTTCAAAAAATTTTCAAACATCTTAATGAAAAAATGAGTAAGAAAAGTTTAGTAGCATTTTAACTTCTCGCAAGATATCTCTTATTTATAATCTTGCATTTGTACGTTGCTAATAAAAATCACAAAAAGACATTCTATTGAGTCAAGATTTTCTAAAGGAGAAAAATATAAAATTGACAGAGTTTTTTTTTTTTTTTTTTTTTTTTTTTTTTTTTTTTTTAGAAATTCACTAGTTTTTAAAATACCGATATGATTTTTAATCAAAACCTAAATATCTTAATTAAACTACTAATTAATATTTTACGCAAAATACTTAATTAATCTCAGCATCAATTTTTCTTTTCATGTAAAGAAAAATAAAATATCCTTTTATAATTAAACATTAAAATATGGCATAAATGACTATAATTTCCCTATACAGCCTGAAATAGCAAAAACAAAATAAATCAAAATTATTCAAAATCTTTAGGTGAATTCAATTGTTGTTGTTGTTGTTTTCTTTGTTTGATCAAATGAAAAATAAATATGAGATTGCCTTGAAAAACACAAAAATAAAGTGTGCTAGAACTTTCAGAAGTTAACATCTGATTATTATTTTTTTTTTTTTTTTTTTTTTTAGCTCAAAAGTGTAAAACCTACGTAGTGAAATTCTGTAAAATGGTATGTTTTGACCATCACAAAACGTTCTTCTATATTTTTTATACACATTCCCCCAGGGCACAATATTCATTAAAATTTTTTAACAAAATTATTTCCCGCTACGAGTGCAGCCAATTTTTATCTTAGGAATATTTAACACTAAATGGCGAAAAAAAAATTATTTTTATATCATATAGACTATATGTTAAAAAATACATTTATCTTTCTCTCTATCTCTCTCTTTTTTTTTTTTTTTTTTTTTTTTTTTTTGGATTATCACAGATGAATAGTATTTAATCCCTCGTTTTTAAAAATATTGAAGTTTTTTTTTTTTTTTTTTTTTTTTGGATTATCACAGATGAATAGTATTTAATCCCTCGTTTTTAAAAATATTGAAGTTTTTTTTTTTTTTTTTTTAAATACTCGTAGTAAAAACTTACACTGCCGTAGGAAGTATGGCAAGTGCTCCTGTGATTGACACTTTTAGAGCGATTTCTGATGTTTTTAATGTTTAAGTCATCAAAAGCTATTTTTGGAAATATTAAGTTAATATATATAAATGGCATGAAGGACTTTCAGAACCACATATATGTTAAAATATATACAATACATTTGATAATTATTGCTTTAAAAATAATAATAATAATAATTTTTTATTTTACACCCACTCATTGTTCCAGTAATTGACAATGCCAGTATTTCATTTTACCAGTAACTGGCCCCCTGTGTTCCAGTGTTTGACACTGCTAGTTTTTCATTTTTCCAGTAATAAGCACCCTATGCTCCAGTGTTTGAGATACAATGTTAAAATTCTTATATGTGAAGCATTTTTTTTTATTTTTTCACCTATTTATTAATTATTTCGGGGAAGATGTCAATTATTAAGATTCTAAGACGGGAGGTGGCTGCTCACCACTATGCAGCAGTTTTGAGTGATTTCAACCTTTAGAGAGGGGCTCTGATGGCACTGTGGAGATTCAAAAGAGCCCGTTTCTAAAGATTAAACCTCCTTCGTTGTTTATTGCATAAAGAGAAAAAAAAATTACAGAGGTCGCCAAAGCAGAGCTTTCACACGACAGAGGGTGACAAGGTAACAAGAATATAAAAAGAGGAACGGAACCTTGCTCCCTCGCTTGGAAAGGCTTGTACTGAAGAAATTATATGGACCCTCATGAGGAAAGATACATTAATAAGTTATAGATTCTAGTTAGTTTCTGGCGTAGGGGAAGCCGGATAACAATATTAAAAAGCTAGGCTAAGGATACGCCAATCAAGAGTTAGAGGGCATGAGAAAAAGTAATGATTTGCATTACCCTCAGCTACATTGTGGAGTGCGCGAGGAATGAAACTTGTAAAGATGTGCTTTGAACGGGCCATGACCCGTTAAGAAGGCAATTATGACTGGGGAAAGGTCAAAGTTATAATTTGACACTTTTGGGAAGAGGTTAAAGGTAAATCTACCTTTCAGAGATGTATCCCAGTATAGCTGTCATTCTTTCTTTAGTTGTGCTTTAAGATATCTTTTGATTTAAGGGAGGAGGGGGAGGGCCAGAACGAAATTCACTGCTTCCTTTTTAGTGGCAGTTTTTGCTAAGAGATCTGCCATTTCATTGCCCGCGACGCCCCTGTGAGCTGAGACATGAGCTAAAGAGAAAGTATCGGGCTTAGACAGGAGATCTAATTTGATTTTTTGAATAATAGGATGATTACTCCTGTGGCGAGCCAGAGCCTAAAGACCTGAGAACTGTCAATGTAGATATGAATTTTCGAATGGGTAAAATAGGAATTTGACCAAGAAATTGCTTGGCTGATAGAGAAAAGCTCAGCCTGGAAAACAGTGTTACAGTTCCCAAGCTTAGAGGACTACTGATGAAATAAGACCCCGTCAACAAAGGCACAAAATGCGGCACCCACACCATGAACTGTCTTAGATCCATCTATGTATATATCGCCACCGGGGCTGTAGGAGAGAAGGAGTCAATGTTAGTATTGATTAATGCATGCGTAAAGATGTCAAATACTGGAGCATGTCAATCAGTGGAGCACCTACCCTACTTTCCCTTAAATGAAGCTGAAAGGATTTGGCATATTGGTGTTGTGATAAGGGCCGAAGTCAGTGTTGCCAAATTTAAGGAGTTTTTTATTCAATAATCACCAATAATTTTGAGGCGGGATGTTTGATTAGACATGATAGACGATTAATCTTCGATGCGATGAGATAAACATTACAGTTAAAAATTAGTGGTAGATATAGAATAAAAAATACCCTAAAATTGGCAAAACTGGCCGAAGCTACAATGCTGCAGTTCAGACACAAGCACAGAGAGATAGAAAAAGCCTTCAAATTTAAACCACTACTCTTTTACTTCCATTACCCTACTACCGTAGGTAATGGAAGTATTGTATTCGGTCCAAAAATTCGATGTCGAGTTTTCACATGAGTTACACGTTTTAAATCCCCCTGAGTCCAAAAATGTAGTTTTCAGCAATTGGTCAGTGTGTGTATGTATGTAAATGTGTATGTGTGGAATCCTCTGACTATCATATCTCCGAAACTAATAAAGATAGAACTACGAAACTTCACAATTGGTACGTCTGGTGTACAGATGAATTTTCCAAATTTTGGTGAAAATTGGAAAACCGGAAGTGGGTCATAGGAAACCGGAAATGGGACCATAAGTCCGTAACTCAAACACGTCTCTAACGGTTTTCTTCAAAT
Source organism: Salticus scenicus (assembly GCA_963930645.1). Taxonomy (NCBI): domain Eukaryota; kingdom Metazoa; phylum Arthropoda; class Arachnida; order Araneae; family Salticidae; genus Salticus; species Salticus scenicus. The sequence continues at coordinate 196,477,896 of OZ005652.1, forward strand.
TCGCTATATTAACTCCCTTTTAAAGATCCTTTTGTATGTAATTATTGTTTTAAATAAATGAAATAAATAATTGAGGTCAATAATTGAGTATACCAAGTTTTGGTAACGTTGGTATCTCAAAAACGGCTCTAACTGTTTTCTTGAAAATTGTTTCTTTAATCCATTTTAGATACTCTTTCGTGGTATTACGTGGTTATTACAGGAATATTAACGGTCATCCCGATTAGGTAGTTCCGTTTTAGATCTGCGAAATTGGTGTTTAAAAAAATAACTCTTTTTTTTTTTTTTTTTTTAACTTGTTATCTAAACTCTGTTTTATATGTCTTTGTACGTGTATCAAGTTTCTCTTATTGTAAAATTCCAAAAAATGCATATAATACGCTTAATAGCGGGTAATGGAAATTGTATGGTTGTTTCACACCAGATTTATTTTATATGGGGTTAAAAATGTATAACATAACAAAAAATAAAAATCAATCAAAAAGGTTCAATGAAAAACAAAAACTGCAACAAATACCATTAAAATATAGAAATAATTTAAATTTTCACACTGAAAAAAAAAGGGGGGGGGTAAAAAAAAAAAAAAAAGACATAACTGTTTTTGTTCCTAGCAGTTTCATTTTGGTTTTTTACTATATAAGCGAGCAGATCGTGTTGTTTGTGCTGAAGAAAGTGTGAAAGAAAAAATTTCTTATTGCTTGTGTGAATTTATTTCTTACCAATTTTTCATCATTTTTCGCACTTTTATTATAGTAATCTTTCATTAAAGTCATGAAGAGACATTATAAAATATTTTAAAGAGTACTTATTCGGAATGCTTTTTTCTTCGTAATACATGCAGATAAACTGTTTATAAAAGTTGAAAAATTGTTAAAAGTAATAGTTATTTTTTGCAAAGTAAACAATTATTTTACAGGCCGTTTTTTTTTTTTTTTTTTTCAGATTTATAGTTTTTTTTTTCTTTGATTTCTATTACCATAGGAATAGGATACTATATTTTTGCTGAAAGTGTACTTCGATCAAACAAATACACTTTTATTTATTTATTATTTATTTTATATAAAAATTAACGTACCTACAATTTTTCGCTTTTATAACTACAATTCAAATACGCAATACTAGTTTATGTCATATGAATTCATAAAAATCATGGTTTTAATAAAAAAAAAAAAATCTAAAATAGGTAAAAATTTGTAAAATATTTGGTTAAAGCAATGTTCCAATTTGGAAAGTTCTGTTTATAACCAAAATGTGTCAGAAAATCTATCTAATTTCACTTTACAAACTTGTTGTGTATGGTTCCCTATCTTTTTTTATATTTTTGTCTATAATAAATAAAGACGTTGTAGAAAATATTGTATCACTCACCTCTTATTAAAAAAAAAAAAAAAAAAAAAAAAAAAAATTCTAACATGCGTAGATGATCTAAACAAAATGTAAACTTTTCATATGTATACGTATGTACACTGCAAAAAATAAATCCCAAAACAATTCTATCCAAAATTGGTCTCGTATCCAATTTAGGTTGAAATTTTGGGTTATAAACAGAACTTTCCAATTTGGAACATTGCTTTACCCAAATATCTTACAAACTTTTACCTATTTTAGAATTTTTTTTTTTTTCAGTGCATGTTCTATTTAAGAAACAATGTTATTATAATTTTAAACTTCCAAAAATATTCTTAATATTCTTATCTTACTTCAACTCTACTGCATTATAAGTAGAAAAGGTAATTACATTGCAGAAAAATGTATTATTTTAACTGTCACTTTCGATTTCACAACTGCAGTCAAGAACTAGCAAATTAAATTAAGTATTTTCGAAACTGATTTTACTTTTAATCTTTTTCAGAATATGTTCTTTAAAATGCGTAGGCAATGTCACTCTTGATTAAATAATGCAAAGAAGCTTAAAAAAAATCAAGAAAAATCAAGATTATTTTATGTTTTTGTTGTTAGAACGCTTTCAGTGACATTAGGCACGTGATAGACTGAAAATGAAATGAGCAAAACATTGTTGAGCATTCTTTTTTCTATCGAAAATCAAATTTCATTCAATTGCTTCCAGTTTTCTAAAATAAATCAAGAAAATAAACAAAAATAACGACAAAATGAAAATGAATTTCTTCATCAGATCAAAGCAAAGTTATATTTAACTGTACTCAAAATAGAAAAGATTTTTTTTTTCAAACATTTCTTCCTTTTATGACCATTAGAAAGGAAGTACAATCTTAGAAAGTATTTTGGTGTTGTGAACAATATGAAGCTCCGTATTAAAATAAAGTTTTTTCGGAAAACGATAAAAATTATAAAAACGCTTATATGTTAAAAGTACTACATATGTTTCGATAGAAAATTATAATTCGAGGGAAAGTCATTAAGTCACAAAAGATAATAAGAAAATAATTTGCCATGATAATCACTTGGAAACAATTTTTATTTTTCCACATAATCTCCAGCAACATTAATGGATTTATCTCATCGTTTTATCAGAGTCCCAATTCCAACTGCATAAACTTCTTTGGGTTGCTGTCTCATCCACAGTAGGACTTCATTTGAACGTCGTCGTCACCTGCAAATTGTTTGCTTCCAAGATGTTGTTTCAGTGGACCGAACAGATGAAAATCGCTTGGGGCTAAGTCTGGGCTGTAAGGTGATAAACACTTCTCTCCAGAAACAGTAACATTTCTTTATGAATAATTTTTTAATACAAGTCCTTCCGCCCACAAAAAAACGGACCACAACACGCAGCTCTTCTATAGTACAATCATTCAGCACCATCGCCATTTTTGAAACGGCATTACGCATGCGTGTAAATGCTACCTACTCAATATGAATTGAATATCATAAAGCTGTATGATGCTGCCACCTATCACCATTCTTTGGAAATATCTATTACTACTTTAAATCATGCCATATGCATTTGTGACTTACTTAATGACTTACCCTCGTAGTACAAAATTAGCCAGCATAAGTGGACTCTAAACAGTTCTCTGTTATTTATAGGTATAAATTTCCATAGTATAGCACACTATATTCATGTTTAAAAATATGAACTCGGCCGATCATTCAACATGGTCCTGTCTGAAATGTCCCCACCCACCCCCTATCCCCGATTCGATACATTTAACTTATCCTAGTTTCCTGATTAATTTTATTATTATTACTTTCATATTTTAGCTTACATACGATTCGATACTAGTTTCAGTATAACAATCCACTTAACGTAAATTTATTTTTTTAATTTTCAATTTCTTTCTCATGTTAAGAAATTCTTAAAATTCTAATAACTTATAAAATTTTTAAATTAGAATATTCATAGTTAATGATGTTCCTGCCAGCACCATAAATAATATTTTAAAACTGGTTCTCACATCATTACGGTTAAAATATTCCTCATAAAGAATATTTCTGCAAAAATATGCCATATTTTTCCATTAAAAGAAAATCGTAAATTTCTTATACTTTACGAAATTTTCCATGTAGAATGTTTAGTATATGTGTAAAAATAAAATTGTTAATTATGTTCATACCAGCATCCTAAATGGTATTTTAAAACTGATACGACATGTTTGTGATGTTAATAAAATTCATAATGTACGTTTATAGGAAATTTTGCCACATTGAGAAAAAATTCTGTAACTGACATCTAGAGTCTAAACTGTGGCTCTAGAAAAAATACTTCCATATAATCCATATAAATTCTAGTCCCCTTTGAAAGCGAGTTCTATAAACCCCTATTAGAATTCTAGAGTGTTTGCCTATATTATCAAGGTCAAACTTATTTAAAAATCTCTGCAAATAAATGTGAGCACAAGAGACGAGTTTTCGCAACTATAATCTTGACGTATGACTAGGAAATCAAGCAAGAATTTCTCGCAATACAAAGGATTCAGAATATTGTTCCACCATCTAGAAATAAACCGACTAGAAATTCTCGATCATTTCGTCTATTCAGCTTGTTGGAGTGCCTTATACGCGTAGTTCGGAAATCTATATTTGTAGTTTAGGGATTTAGAAAGTAACCACTTATTCGTTCTAGATGAAGGCGGTTTTTTTCTCAGTGCATACTCTCAAGTGTTAAAAAAATTTTAAATTTCAAATAATTTACGAAGTTTTGAAATTGCGATGTTGAAAATAAATTGTCTTTTTTATCAATATAACATGTTTATTTTAAAACGATCATTTTAGGATAATTCGTTTTTGAGATATTTTCTACACTGACTAGCATAATAACATAACTAAAGAACTGACTAATTAACTAACAAATTGACTAACCTATAGATGGACATCACATCGATTTTCTGGTTCCTCACAACTCAAACGTTTAAATATGCCAAACTGTCTGTCTCTGTGTCTCTCTGTGTGTCTGTTATCAGCATATCTCAAGAACAAATAGTAGCAGAAATTCTAAACTCGGTATTCTAAATGTGTATCATAGAAGGATGCTACACTGAGCTTTTCGTTGAGATGAAACAAATTGTTCGTGTACAGGGACACTCAAAATTATTCAAATACATTACGTCTATGGGGGAAATTGCAGGTAAGTAGAGTTTAATATCTATAGACTGCACTAAACTAAAAGAAACGAATCTATATACATTTTGTAATAGAGATAGTCAACTGGAAAAAAATTTGTGTATGTAGGAGCCTCGCTTCCCCCCTGAGGGGAAAGTCCCCCTCGAGGGGAGTAAATTTTCATGATGGGTATCTTTCGCCGGGTAAGACTCGCCAACACCTTTAAAACGAATGGTTGAACCATCCATCTGCGATAATTTAAAATAAAGTTATCGATTTATTTATTTTTTTCATTAAAAAAAAGAAAAAAAAATGTAATATTGAGAATAAATTCAACTTTTATGGATATTTAGTATTATACTACTTTTCTAATATGGAAATCGTCTAAATTATCATGGAAGATAATTTTTTTAAATAATAATTTTAATAAAATATTTTTACTGAGTAAATTTGTATAGGAAAATATAGAAGAAAGTCGTGTGGTGGCCGCAACACACTAGTTATTTGTTGTTAGTGGATGCGCTTTACTAATAATATTGTACCATTTCCAGGAAAGCTGTTCGGAAATTGAAATAAATTCCTCGTAGAGATATGGTAAATAATGTATGCTTTAAGCTAAATATTCATCGCTTGTTTTTTGTATATTTACACGTTTTGAGGCTTCCTGATTACCGTAGTCAAGTTTTTAACGTTTTATCTTTGTCTCTTAGAGTAACTTAAAAACGAATAAATTTTGGAGATCCAAATGTTGTATTTTGAAGTTAATATAAGTTTGTTCCTCGAAAAGTTTGATCAAGATTGATAAGTTTCAATGCATGTTGCGTGTGAAAATTGTCTGTATAATTTTAAGTAAACTTTTAATTTTAATAACAGAATTAAATTCTATATAAATTTAGATACATTAATGAAACGGGGAGTTCAGGGGGGACGGTAGCCCCCCTCACACAAAACTAATTATCATATAAAACTCTTCCGAAGCCTAATTTGAATTGTTTAACATAGGTTTCCATGACAGTACTCGTTACCTTACCTCTTAATCTCCAGCCTGTATTTATAGTATTAAATTTCAGGGTAAGAGAAAGTCGTGTGAGTGTCACACCAGATTATTTTTAAACAAATCATGCTCAGTGTCTACTCTTATACACTTTATTTCAATGGTACGTTGCCCTTGTTCAGTTGCTTGAAAGTTAATATCGATGCTATTACTAATATGGAACTAATAAAGCTCAAAACATTTATTTATGTATTGTGTTTTATCTTATATTTATTTTAATATTTTAAACTGTGCTTTCAGTTATCGTATAAACAGTCTCAATTTACATTGTAATTTGCTTAATACGTATTTCAGCCAAATGCAGACATAACATGTATAAAATCAGTTTTTTAAAAAGTAGAGAAAAAGTAAAAAAAAAATTATTTTCGTGCTCAAAACTACAAGGGGAAAAAAACGCTAAAATGACAAAAGATGGATATATATATATATATATATATATATATATATATATATATTAACTAGTGTTATTCTAAAGCTGGTAGTTGAAAATGTATGTTGTTCAAGGCATTAATTGTAGCGAATTTTTACGCCAACCCTGAGCATTGCTCAAATTTATGCAAGAATGTAATTTTTTTTTTCACAGTTTAAATGTGTCCACTACTGGTGCAGGGTCCATACCATTGCACCTACAATAATTCTAATTTTAAATTTATGTATATATATATATATTAAAGAACCTTATTTTTCCTACATTCTGCTAATATATATACTTTTTAAAAAAATTATCTTTTTTTTTTTTTTTTTTTTTTTTTTTTTTAAAGTACTATTATTATATCACTTTTGATTCCGAAATTATATTCCAGTTTTGTTAAATTAAGTTTATTTCATTTGAAAGTGATTTACACTCTTTATTTTTTTCAAAATCTCCTTTAAGTGTGTAAAAAAGTACTGTTCTTCATTCATCAATTAAAAGAAATCGAATGGTGAAGATAAATCTCTTTATTAGATCAAAACGAAGTTAAAATTAACTGAATTTAAAATAGCAAAAGAGCTTTTTCTCAAACATGTTCTTCTTTTTTTTTTTTTTTTTTTTTTTTTTTTTTTCATCAATTAGGACCTTTTACAATTGCAAAATATGTGGGTGATGGGAGAAAATGAACCTATGCGTTACATTTAACTGAATTATAAATGAAATAAATGTATAACTAGGAAATAGTTTTGAATAAATGATATTTTCTTTGAACATTTTGAACATCCTTCATTTTACTTTGTGAACGTACATCAAGTAAGGAAAGTACTGTAATCATGAAAATTTTGACTACGTGACTTTCGTGTACCTATACGATACGTTTTAAGGTCTCCTGAGTTTATTTCTGCATTTTGTACAGTGATGTATGTATATATGAGTGTGAATGAACATATAACATCTAAATACTTTATTCGAATGAGCTGAAAGTTCATAGGTATGTTATAAGTCACTGTTGCTTGCACTCTATAGATTTTGATAAGAGTGGTACTTTTCTTTTAAATAAACATAAATAAAAATTCATCATCGTTATAGTCAATGAACTAAAGTCATTTGAAGTGGTATAATGTCTAAACGCGTTATCCAATTCAACTAAAAATTTATAAGTATTTTATAGGCTTTGCTATAGGTATTATCGCCCGATTTCTCTGGTTTTTAATGAGTGGCAAAAAATTATAGTTCTTCTACAAGGACATAAAAAAGAATTCTTTATTATTACACACTATAGACTCAAATTATTTAAAGTGCGCTAGTGTACTTTATTAAGATAAAATTTAGTAGGCTTGGATTATCACTGTAAGATATGTATAGATTTACATGAGTGTAGGACCTATGCACAAAAATGCTTGGATACGTTACGATCCCTTAAACGACATACAACTTGAAGATAAATATTTGACCCCCCCCCCCCACCCTTATTTTATTTAATAACTTCGCGCATTTAAATTTATTTAAAGAGCCATTAATTACTAAATACTCGAAAAGTCGAGTGTAGTCACTCCAGATTTTTTTTTTAATGATTAAAATTGCCTATATTAAGAGAAGAATGCTGCATTGTTTTACCATAGTTAAGCATTACGGTAAAAATAGAACATTCTCGTGCATTAATAGAATTAAACAAAATTTACATAGCGAGTTAAAAAATAAGAAGAAAAAAAATGGTAAAGCTATTTTGTGAAACATCAGTTTCTGAGATCTAAAACAGACCTAACTAAGCAGGATGACTATTGATTTTCCTGTAATAACCACGTAATACATGAGAAAGGATGTCTAAAATGGATTTATGTAACATTTTTCAAGAAAACAGTTAGAGCCGTTTTTGAGATACCAACTTTTATCAAAACTGTGTATACTCAAATAATGACCGGACAATAATAATTACGTACAAAAGGATGTTTAAAAAGGAGTTAATATGGCCAGTTTGAAAAAAAAATCAGTACAGCCGTCTTTAAAGGAACACACTTGCGATATCTGAATCTGAGCTACTTATACAGAACGCTTATCAATTTTCCGGAAATAAACAAATATATCATTCGAAAAGACATCTAACAGAGTATTTATATAGCAACTTTTAAAAAAATTGTTGGATCCAATTTTGATATATGGACTTACGGGTCCCCCTTTCAGTTTTCTAATTTTCACCAAAATTTGGAAAATTCATCTGTATACCAGACCTGTCTTAATTCTGAAATTTCGCCGTTCTATCTTTATTAGTTCTTGAGATATGATAGCCAGAAGATTCCCTACATACCTACATTCACACACACACACACTGACCAATTGCCAAAAACTACTTTTTTGGTCTCAGGAGGCTTTAAACGTGTAAATCAGGTGAAAGCAATATCGAATTTTCGGACCGAATACAATACTTTCTTTACTTACAGTAGTAGGATAATGGAAGTAAAAAAGGGGCAGGGCTTTCTAATTTAAAATCAACTGAATATTAAATTTAAACATAAAATATTCTTTTGATTTTCTCTATAACTGTAATTTTAGAAAAAAACATCTTTCTTTGCATAGAATAAAGCATTTTATTAAAGTTTTCATTTTTCATTTCAAAACTATATTCAACACCTAATAAATTAAATTAACTTTTTTTTTAAACTAATTTAACTTTTAAAAAAAATTGAAAATCTTGTTGTGTAAGTGTATAGAAAATGTCACTTGTCATTAAACAATTGAAAGAAGTTTATTTTTATTGAATTTTATTCTAATTTTTATTTTTTACTTTTGTATATTTATTTGTTTTTCAAGAGAATTTTATGCTTTTCGATTGAGTTATAATACTTTCAATGACATTTTGCACGCGATCGGTAAAGTAGAAGTAAAGACAGAGCAAATGGAATACTTATGGAACACTTTATTACATAACGAAAATCGAATTTCATTCAAACGCTTCATGTTTAAAGTTATAAAAAACAAGGAAGTGAATAAACAGCAAAAAAAAAAAAAAAAAAAAAAAACCGACGATAATCTTTACAGTCAATTAAAATAATTCACTACATTAAATTAAAACAATGTATTAAACTGCTGTATTTAAAATAGCAAAAGAATTTTATTTCAAACGTATATGCATCATTTGGGAAAAAGAATGAGAAAAAAAAAATCTGGAATGACTCCACTCGACTTTCTGAACATTGCGTAATTAATAACAGTTTTTTAGATAAAGTAAAGAAAGAGGAGTTGTTAAACAAACAGAAGAGAGAAAACCATAATAGAGTGTTTGAGTATTTTTCTCCATATATTACACGAAGTTTTATTTAACGCTACTGAACTTTGAGCCCATAGATCATAATGATAAAGAATTTTTCGTTGTGTCCCTGTAAAAACCTATAAACGCTAGATTCACCAAAATGCTTATAGTTAGTGCAACAGTGATTTATAATATTCATATAAATTTTCTACTCAATTGAATAAGGTGTTTAGATGCTATCGCGCTTTTAAAAATTTGGTCCCATAGGCCATAATGATTAAGAATTTTTCTTTGTGTCCCTGTAAAAAAACCGTAAGTGCTAAATTCACCAAAATCTATACAGTTGATGCAACTGTGACCTATAACATGTGTAAAAAGTTTTTGCTCAGATTAATGAGGCGTTTAGACGCTACCACACTTTTAAAAATTTGGCCCCATAGGCCATAATGATAAAGAATTTTTCTTTGTGCCCCTCTAAAAAACCTGCAAGTGCTAAATTCACCAAAATCTATACAGTTCGTGCAACTGTGACCTATAACATGTATAAGAATTTTTGGCTCAGATTAATAAAGCGCTTAGACGCTATCGTACTTTTAAAAATTTTGCCCCATAGGCCATAATGATAAAGAATTTTTCCTGGTGTCCCTGTAAAAAAACTATAAGTGAAAGATTCACCAAAATCAATAGGGTTCGTACTATGGTGACTTACAATATACGTACCAACTTTCAGATTATTCGAACGAAGCATTTAGACGCTAGCGTGTTCATTCACAGACATACACACACATACATACACACAGACATACACACATACATACATACATACATCATCGTAAAAATAGTGAAAACGGACTCAGGGGACCTCGAAACGTATAGAAACATCAAAATCTCAAATTCGGATTTTTGACATGATTACAATACTTTCCTCACTATAGTGTTCGGAAAGTAAAAAAAAAAAATTTTTAGTATGCGAATATTGATTAAAGCATGGACCTCTATGTTAAATATAAGTCAGTTCAACAATGTAAAAAAATAAAAATAAAAATAAGAACTGTTAAAAAACGGAAAACCTCTGAAACTTTCCCACACAAAATTGATGTTTCCTAAAAATGCAGAAATTCAGTGCAAAATTACATCTCAACCTATCAAAAAAAGGCATTTTTACTTTCTCTTAACCATATAAGTATATGTTTGAGAAAGTATTGTTTTGTGGTCATATTTTTGAAATTGCGTTTTTCTTATATTTACACGTTTCAAGTTCCCTGAATCCGAAAAACATGTTTTTAGCGGTTGGTATGTGTATGTGTGTGTGTGTGTGTTCGCGTGTCTCAAGAACAAACAGCAGCGGGAAATCCAAACTCGGTATTTTAATTATGTAACACACAGGAATTCTACACTTGTTGAGGTCAAGCTAATGGTCCGTATACAGGATTATTCAAGAGAATTCGGATACATTATGTCTATGGGCGAAATTCCATGTAAATAGTGTTTAATATCTATAGGCTCTTTTAAACTAAATGAAATTAATATAGATTTAATATGTATCAAAGCATGTTTTGTGTAGAATGTGGTATGTATAGTATTCATCATTCGTTTACAGGATTATCCAAAGTATTTGGATATATTGGGGCTATACTTGCAAATTACTGGAAGTGTATTTCATTTTGTGTTAGGCATTTTTCATATAAGGTTAAATTTATCAACACAGTGTGGTGTGCATATAGTTCATAGAAAGTATACAAGGCTACCCAAAATTAAGCTAAATGTTCTTTTCCATTGTATGTAATAGATATAGGTGCTTTGTTGCATTTTATTATGCTGACGATAATTTTTCATACACATACTGTAAAAAATGTATTTTTTGAAGTTCTATTTTCAACTCTTATTTTTTGTATAATATCACATTTTGAGGCGTCCTGAATATGAAAGTCCAATTTTTAGCGGTTGATCTGTATGTGTATATATATATATATATCATCAGAATGGATTAAAAAAAAAATAATAATAATAAATAAATAAATAAAAATAATTGCAGAAAATTCAAATTTAATATTTTAAAGTTCGTACTAGGTTTCATATTTAGGTTATGAAAAACATTATCAAGATTGGCAAGTTTGAAGACAAATTAATGACAGCCTATATATATATTTTTTTAATTATAGTTAAATGTTGGCATTATAATTAAATGGGCGTTTTAGGGGGCGACACAGAATCATGTGTCAAATAAAACTATTTCTAAACCTATTTTAGATTATTTTTAAAGTAGATTATCTTATCTTATTTATCTTACTTTTAATAGGCAATCTACTTTTATAGTATTGAAATATCGGTTTTAATATCAATTTTTTTTATTATTATTATTTGAAAAAAATAAACGATATGTAATACTGTTTTATAATTGTTATTTTAAAAATTTTAATTTGTTTTAAACGTTATTTTAATTATTTTCGTTTTCGATATGGGTTTGCATACAATTTTTAAACTAAATTTTAAAAAATATGTCGTTAGATGCTGTGACTGATATATGATTCCGATATACATTTTCTGAACACCTATAACCCGGAAAAATCCGCAATCCGGCAATGTCTATTTCCCGCCGATGCCGGATTATCGATGCCCACTGTATTGTAGCAGGAATCGAATGTGGGGAGTTTTTTCATAAGAGATAACGCCGTCGCCTGCTATGCGATAAATCCTGGTTTTCTTGTTGGTCGAACTGGATAGCTGGAGTATACTTTTTAACAGTGGTACACTACGGAAAAAATATTTTGTGTACGAATATTTTCTGTATTGTTCTGTTACGGAAAATTTCTATAAATGTAGTTTTTTCACAGCATGCGGATGTTTTCTGGCAACTTTGCAGTCAAACATTTTCTGCAAAATAACAGAATTTTATATATATGTATATGCAATATAAATAATAATAAAGCAATAATAAGAACTATATTGACCATTTCTTTCGCTTAAAGACCATTTTCTTTCGTTTAATAGTAATTATAAAGTTTCTATTAAGAGAAAAGTAGTACGTTTTGTTTCCTTATTAACAATTACAGTAAAAAGGAAACACTCGCCTGAAGTTTAAAAAAAAAGGGGGGAGGGGAGTGGGGGGGGGGGGAAGAAAGAAAGAAAAATCCTGTAGTATGAGTGAAAGATAAGATTTCTATTAGTCATAATCTGCATATGCAATTCTATATTGTATCTTAATAATTAAAATAAATCATGCTTTAATGCCAAATAATATTTAATTACAATAAGGGTTAGAATAGTCTATTTTAAGGACAAATTAATTCTAAATTTCTAAAACTTCTTTAACAACATTAATTATTCCTCATCTCTTTATCTCTATATTTAGGAACTAGTATGTTGCGTCCATCACAAACCTTTCTTTTATATTCTCCTATACATATTTACTCAGTAGAAATAATTTGTTTAAATTATTTTACATGATCATGCAAAAGGGCAAGTAGCATCTGGTAAAACAAGCTTGTGCTCCAACCCAAAGCACTTGGGGGGAGGGCATATGAAAATTTAGAACAGAATAAACGTTAAATTAATTTTTATTCCTTAAATAACAATAGATCAGTAAAATATTTGTTATTATATATTAATAATTATTATCAATAATCAGTGCAATAAATGTTTTTGTAGCTACCAAAACCGGTATTTTGCCTCTGAAGGGTCAGAACGAAATTGTTAATTTTTGATGTATTAATTTTTTATGTCAAATTATAAATTTCGTGAATTCGGTTGCAGAACGCAAAATATTACATGTCAGACCACATGTAGCCCGAAAGCCATGGGTTGTCCAGCCCTGTGGTAGAATGCCAAGACAGTGAAGACCGGTGGGGCAGCGAGGCAATGAAGACTGGTCATTAGGCGGAAATTTGCCACTGCCTCCCTTTTCGACTTTTCAGATACATCCAGAAGTCTCTTCATGTATTTGGAAATGACTTTACTGTTGAATTCATCCTGCTACTTCAACCTCGTAAAATGGAAAAAGGTATCTTGTCTTGAACCTGCGTCAGCATAGCTGCCTTTTTGGCTGGAAGATCTGCCTGTTCATTGCTGTGTAAATTACAGTGTCCAGGAATCCACTGCAGAACAGCATGCTTATGCTGGGACCTCAAGTAATTTAAAAGATCTTGACGCAGGTTAATTTCATTTGAAAAAGGAATCAGAAAAGAGCTAATGGATTGAATGGCAGCTTGTGAATCACAGTATTACAAACATTTCAAATTTCGAAAGGAGGCAAGTCAGTTGTTTAAGTGAGATGCTTTATGAAAAAAAAAGGGTGGGGGGGGGGGGGGGGTTAACATTGTTTTAAATGATCACAGATCAGTAGTTTAACCATTCGTTTTAAAGGTTCTTTTGGAAGACGCACATTGAAATTTTGCCTCACGAGCGTTGCTCCTACGCTTGCAATTGTTTTTTCCTATTTGACTATTACTATTATAAATAATTATTTTTATTTTCATAGTAATTCAATAAAAATAGTTATCATTGTGCATATTTATGAAAAATTTTGTCCTATTCCACAAGATTTAAAATTTCGAAAAAGCGGAATGGCAACGTTTTGTCTTAGACGATTTTCACCAAAAGTTGATAGGTAATAACTTATGTCACGTTGGAACTACATATCAATTTGTATGGAGTTCTGTGCAGTAGTTCCTGAGATAGTGTTGCCATATAATTTCTGTCACATATACAGACAGACATTTTTTTGAAAATGGTCAAATCATGTCTTACACCTCTCAAAACGTTTAAATCCATAAAAAATCCAAAGTCTAAAATTTTTAAGAAACCAGTACTTTCTTCTATTAATTACAGAATTTATTTATTTATTTATTTATTTATTTATTTATTTTTAATTTCTTTATTTTATTTTATTTTTGTTTCCCAAAAAGAAAAGAACTATTCATGTTTTAATTTTAGATATTAAAACTGTGTATCAAAAACTAAAATTTAGGAATTAAAATAAAACTTAAGCTTTGGAATTAAACTTGAAACTAAATTATTTTTAATAATTTATACAATATTGTTGTTTATATTTCCCCGAAAATGTCGCTCTTTATTAAATAATTGAAACAGATACATAAAGAAATACTCAACTAAAATGCCTTTTTAATGAGTAAGAATGATGTGGACAACACTTTGGCACGCGATTGCGACTAAAAATAGATTAAATAGAATAACATTTATAGAATGCTTTATTCTACATCAAAAATCAACAAAAACTAGATTTCATTCAACTGCTCTAAGATTTGCGACATAAATCAAGAAAATGAACTAAAAATAACGTCACTTTATACAGTAAGTAAACACGAATCCCTTCATTAGATCAAAGCGAAGTTAAATTTAACGGTACATAAAATAGATTTAAAAAAAAAAAAAAAAAAAAAAAAATTCAGACAATTTTTTTTAATTATTTATGATCTTTATAAGAAAGAAATATATCGTAAAATAATTGGTGTAGGGCTTTTTAAGTCCGTTTGATTACATGTGGGTTCTTGGTCTGAGTGGAATGCCACCTTGAGGGGGGGGGGGAGGACATTCTAGTGAGTTTTAGGTAGGGTGACCAAACGTTCCCATTTTCCGGGCAGTGTCCCCAATTTCGACCATCTGTCCCCAAAAACAAGAACGGCGATTGGGGACCATATTTTCTGTCGTTTGTCCCCAAATGTCCCCAATTTTCAGAAAATTTCTTAAATATTCATAATTTTGATACTTTTTCTATCTTTGTTTTCTTTCGTTTTATTCATAATTCATGTGATGAAAAAAAATATATATATATGTTTCTACTCATATTAACTCTGAAAAACATGAAAAGCTTTTATAGTTGTTTCAATATGGCCTACAATGAAACAGTTTTGACAGTCAATAATGCCAGTTTGAAGATTGCTCTGGCTGAAGACATTTTTACTTGTCATAATGACATGTACAAACTCTCAGAGAAATCGATTAACTGTCCAAAATATTAAAGTACTCTTGATACAGCATATTTTTGTGGCTAAACAAAATGTGAAGTCCTTGTGGAAAATGTTTTTGAATCAGGGGCAATGAAGGGACGTACTAAAAATGCATCATTTGTAATACATAACTTCATGTTCTGACTATTCGAACCATGGAAATGTTGTTGAGGCGTTTTCCATTATGATAAGATGTTATAATCCTGATAAAGATATATGCGTCAAGCTCTTGGAAGGAAAAATATATGCTTAGGCAATGCGTATATATATTAAGTGTATGCTTGCTGTATTTTAATCTACAATTTGAATTAAATACATGATGTCCCCATTTTCAAAGTAAAAAATGGGGACATGTCCCCATTTTGGCATCTGAAAATTTGGTCAGCCTAGTTTTAGGGCGTATTTATGCATAATAATTGAATGCTGATGGAAAAATAAGCCTGTCTTTTAAAATTAACTGAATTCTAAATACCAGGGATGGAACATCGGCGTGTAACTCATAACAGTATTTGTTTAAAAAATTTCTTTACCTATAAAATCGTTTGTTTAAGAAGAAGAAAATTTTCTTTCGTTAATAGTGGTATGAGTTCTCCGCCAATGTTCCATCCTTGAAATACTGTAAAAGCAGTAACAATAGTTGTGTTTTTTAAATACAATTTTACTTATTTTGATTAGGCCTTAAAATTTAAGGCAACTTTTATTTCCCTTTAACATTGATAAATTGAACCATAATAGATTTGTTCAATAAAATATACAGTCGAACCTCTTTAATGTGAATCTCAAGGTGGACGAAAAAAGTGTTTATGTTATCAGTAATTCATGCTATCAATAACTAATCTTCATATAACTAATCTCCATTTTGACGGGGATTGGGGAAACAACTCATGTTAAAAGTAATTCACGTTAAGCCTGTTCACGTTAACGAAGTTCGACTGTATATATTATATAGGCAACAATTCACATGTTTCTTGATATACTTTTTTACAGATTTAAAACCTTTAAATTGCGTTTTCTGAGTTTGCATTTTTTCATGGATTCGTGGTCTTCAAAATGCTAAAACCTCCACAGATATTTTAAAAAATACTTTTTTTTAATATACTTTTTAATAATAATTTAATATTAATAATAACTTTTTAATAATTTAATATTAATAATAACTTTTTAATAAAAATTTTTTAAATATACTTTTTAATGTATAATTTTTTTTAAATGTATATATTAAATAGAACCTACTTAAAAGAATTGGGGATGGATTTTGCAATATTTTTAAAATAAAAAATATTAAAAATAAAAATTTAACAAAAATCCTTTTTTTTTTTTTTTTTTTTTTTTTTGAAAATTTGTATGTAGACATGCGCTTTTTATTTTATTTTATTATTATTATTATTATTATTATTATTATTATTTTCCCTCAAAAACTAATCAAGAAATTTCAAAATTCATCATTCACCAAAAACAAATAATAAGACTTCTCTTGAATATCTGTAAAAGTCTTAGCATTTTGAAAATCATGAAATCAAGAAATAATGCAGACTAGGAAAACGCAATTTAAAGATTTTGAATCTGTAAAATATCCATCAAAAACCATAAGAATTGTTGTCTGACTACATATTTTATAGAACAAACCTAATATAGTTAATTTTATAAATATTAAATGGAAATATAAGTTCTTGTAAGAAAACTTCAGTGGTGCCAAGTCTCCTTAAGCGACATCTTTTAGGCGAAGGGTACTGCATTGTTTTTACTTTCTCTCTTACCCATAAGGTAGAGAAAGTATTGTTTTGAGTCAAATTTTCGAATTTGAATTTTTATTATATTTACACGTTTTGAAGTATTCTGAATCCAAAAATCTTGTTTTTAGCGGTTGGTCTGTGTGTCTGTCTGTGTGTCTGTTTGTGTGTCTGTCTGTTATCAGCATATCTTAAAAACAAATCATAGCAGAAAGTTAAAACTTGATATTCTAACTGTGCATTATATAGGAATGCTACACTAAACTTTTCGTTGAAATGAAGCAATTGGTTCGTGTACAGGGACACCCAAGAGAACATATATGGGGAAAATTGCAAGTAAGTAGAGTTTAATATCTATAGACTGTTGCTCCTAAAAAGAAATAAGCTATAACTACACAATTTAGCATGTAATCTTGGTTCGGAAAATTAAATAAGTGTTAAATCTTGAACCATCAGTATGCATACTGGAGGCATGTAGCGAGCGAGTGAAATGCGACGAGGGCATGATTTAAGAAATTCAGTGTGCTCAAAGATCGGCATTTGCAAGCGGATTGTTAGATTCACTGCATTGGAACAAAAGATATCTTACAGACGTACCCAGCAACGTTACAAGCAATTGCTTGATGCTGAAAGGGGTGCGTATGATAGGCCCCAGAGTAAAATACAGAAATGGCTGGGGTAAAAGACAGAAACGATGTGGTAGTTGCTTTCTGCTGTAACCAGAGTCCAAGAAAAGGCGAATAATCAGCCATCACATTGGCTCTGGACGTGTCCGGTCAACCAGTGCATTGTGCAGTAAGTAGAATATCTAATTCTGCGCAACATTGAATCTATCAACAATTCTACTACTTTTTCCGGATAATAAGGACCTAATAATATTAAAAAATACCATTTGCCAGACATTTTATTGAAATTGGACTAAGGACTCGACAAATATTACGACAAGTTTCTATGACATTTCTGCCTTTCCATCATACCGCTCACAACCAAACTGGACAGCATTCAAATGTAGAAATATCATTTTCCGTGATGAATCAAACATTTTACTCGGTGCTGGTGACTGCCGTATATATGTACAGTCGGCTGCAAAATTATTCGAGTACTAGCCAATAATTCCTATATTTAAAAAGTACACTTAAGACTGTTTTGCTAAGTAAATCCTTGTCGAATCATGTTCTTAGACTGATTAAGAACATGACTCGACAAGGATTTATTTAACAAAGCTGTATTAAGTGTACTTTTTTTTTTGGCAAGGATTATTGCTAGTGCTCGAATAATTTTGCAGCCGACTGTAGATACATAAGGGATCAGCGGACGAATAAAACATTTGTTACATTTGTTAACATAACCATTTGATTTGAGCAATTTCCTGAGATGGCCGGCCAATTTTAATTATGTTAAGAGATACTACCAAACTTGAAACTTCGACTACGACGATAACAAGCCAGTGGTTATTCCTGTGATATTTGCCCAGTCAGTTGCTCTTTTTGAATAGGATAATGTCTGCCATATAGTGCTTCGTTTGCGCAATAATCATAACGTCTTGATAGAAATTTTTAACAGTCGGGGATTGGGGTTCCATTTCCAGGGGTTATCCGGAGACATACCATCATAACTTTGATCCTTCATGGTGGGATGACGGCTTCGTTTCCGTAATACCCAGAACTCTTTATTTTATGGAACATTGAACCGAGGTCATTGCAGCAATGATGGATTTTTACATGATTAACCCCCATTATTGTACTTCACATTCTTTGGCCAAGTTGCGTATCGAACTTTGATTACGAGCTCGGCATTCTGTCAGCCAGGCTACTACGGAAATGAGAAGATATAAGTTGACCTTAGGAATGTCAAAACAGCGACTATAAGACAACGGATGACTTATGATATTTGTAACTTCATTGAAAAGGATAAATCTCGTTTTAGATTATGCAAAAACTTATAAAATGTAAGATATGACAGTTGTTGCGATTCATTACACAACATTTGTTTTAGTTAAAATAATAAACCATGACCTTATTCTGCAGTCTAATAAAAGGTAGGAAATGGGCTGCGTGCGTTGGATCTTCCACGTTACACTCATGTTATATTTTTTTACTTGAAGAAGAGTTGTACTTAATTAATTTAATCCAAAACAGTTGTTAGGCGTTTTTATAATTTATCATATTTGTTTACAAAAAGTAAAAACTTATTCTTGACTAATTTTGTGTTGAGACCTTTTTTCTGAACAGCTTAAATATATTCACTTTTAAAATTCCTTTTTTTGGTTTAAATTTTTAACATGATTCCTGAAATGAAATGAATTTACTTTCTAAATGTACCTAAGAACATATGTAAGACAAATAGATTTACATATTTTTTTTTTTATCACGTCATATATCTGTTACAGACATGTCATAAATAATGGAAATTGAAAATGTTATCTCGTAGAATAAACCACGCTATCATTTTCTTGGGCGCAGCTATCATTTATCAAACGAAGCTTTAGTGCTTACTCAATCGATTAACCCAATAAGAGAGCACTGGGAAATGACTGTAATTTGAGATCAATTGGAAAAGGTTTATTAATAAGATCGTCAACAACGTGAGATATTAAGTTAAATACGGCTATATTTACAAGTAACTGGTTTAGTGAAAATATGATATATCTGTATTTTTATTAAAAGTAATGTTTTTTTTGTTTTTTTTTCCCCTGGGGAAAAAAAAGAATAAATGAAACATGTTTGATGTTTGTTTTTAACGTAATAGATATAAAATTATGTACAAAACAGAATTTAGTTCAGTACTTCGGTGCTTTTTCTTTTAGGCTTCTATTTCATATAAAAGCATGCTCTAACTATTTTGTATCCTTTAGCAACGGTTACTATTTTCATTTGTTAAAAATCCTTTAGTACAGCTTTAGTATAGGACGCCCTTGGCGACTTTTAAATATTTATCTCATTTTGGCTATGAATTAAAATAGCTATTGTAATTGCTCAAATAAAGACCTTAACAAAAAACGTCCAAAATAGTTCGGTACCAAACTTCAAATTTCGCCAAAGGAATTCTACACTAAAGCTGCTCTACTACTTTAACACAATTTTTCTTAATTTTATTTTAACTTTTTTTTTTTTTTTTTTTTTTTGACTTGATGCAGATGAGCAAAACGGAAAAATATTTATAATTGTTCTATATAAAAAGCGTAATAAGCGAATAAATAAATTAAATAAATAAAGTAAGTAGATAAATTAATAAATAACCGATTCTTTACCTTAAAATTTGAAGTTGCATTCCTTAGCAACGGTTGCTGTATTCATTTCTTAAAATTTGATTTGTATGTTTAATCTCAATTTTAAATTAATATATATATATTTTAACTTCTTTCCAAAGGGAAAAACATCATGACTTTATAATATAGTACATTATAATGTATTATATAATACATTATAATCTTTTATATTATTGAAGCAATAGTCCTGTCGTACTAAAAAAAGACAATATTAATTAAATTATTAACTTTGATAATTTTCCATACGCTTTTAAAGAAACAATAACAATCTCAAATGAGAAATTTAAGAAATAATCAGAAAATTTTAATTTTCACAAATAACGTGAAAAGTGTCAAAACACATCTTAAAATTTCCATCTCCGATTTTTTTTAATAATAACAGTAACTGAATTAATAGTAAATACCACTTTTGTCAATAGGAGTTGTCAACCAATGTAGTGAATTTGTATTGAGATATTATGAGAAGGAAAAACAAAAGAATAAAAAAGAAAGAAAGAAATTTGGTGAGAAACAACCACATACAACTTCATTTATCCACTAAATTATACAAAATCATGTGTAGTAGGGAAAATACTCTCTTTGGAGGTAATGTGTTCAGGAAACATAAAATTGACTTAACCAACCAGAAGCTTAACAATTATTTTGTTGTAGAAAACTAACAAATAACATTCGTTGTAAAGACATATAAAATAATGTTTATATGGCGAGTTTAAAGAAAATTGGAGCAGTCGTTTTTCGAAACACCAATTTCCTACACCTAAACCAAGAAGCCTATTATTATTATCATTATTTTGTAGTAATCGAGTAATACATGCTGAAGGACAACTTATGTACCAAGATTGAAAAGAAAAAAGAAAAAGAAAAACTTGTTAGAACATTTTTTGCGAAACTGAATTTTCGGTCCCACTTCCGGCTTTCATTAAAACTTAACAAACTCATACGTTTACCAGAAACTTACACCTATATACGAAAGAACATCTGAAAAGAAGTTAATACGGCGAGTTTGAAGAAAATGCGTACAGCCGTTTTAAAAGAAAACCCACCTGCGTGACCTAAATTTAACAAATTTATTCAATTATCCGGTTTTCTAATTTCTACTAAAATTGGCAAAATCATCTGTACACTAGGTATGAAGTCTTAGGTATGAAATTTCGTATATGGTATGATTAGCGTTAAAAGTCACAGGGATTCACTAAAATGATCAGATACATGTAGGGCTGAAATTGTATTAGGTGTTTTTAACATGTTTTAGAGCGATTCTGAATTCATTATCTTAATTAAACTATCTTAATTCATTTCCATGTTCTTCGTGCAATTTAAGTTATATTGGTCAAACTAGGAGGCGTTTGAAATATAGAATAAATGAGCACCGTCGGAATGTTCGTAATGAAGAGATTTCCAAATCTTCTATTGTTTCCCACTGCTGGGCTCTTGGTCATCGTTTTGGTTTTTCTAAAACTAACATTATTTCATCTCCTGTCACTTCTTTCCATGAAGCTTTTTACATAATCAAAAATTCAAAAAATCTTGTTAATGATATTTCTTCCACTCCGTTCTTCTCTGATGCTTGGAAATCATTCACATAACTTGGTTTTTCTTTTAATTTTGATATTTTATTTTAATTTTAATTTTAATTTAATTTTTATTTTGTTACATTTTTAATTAATTTATTTATTTTCTTCTTTTTTTTTTCATAATTCTGTTGACACTAGTATTCATATTTGCATTCGACTTTATATATTTTTGTTTTTCATTTAAAACGGATTTGTGCGTTACCGCTTTGATTGCAGCACTCGTACCTACTTTGTTCGCCTGACGAAGGGTCGTGTGCTTTTTGGACCCGAAATAATTGTTGCGAGATTATTGCATTTTATGGTGTATATTCAAAGTTTTGTACCTAATATCACGTAAGCAATATTGAAGGTTAAACGATGAAACGTGTATTTCAGTTGAAATGTGTTAATAATCTATGCAAAACGCATGGTTTTTCGTTCTTTTTTCATGCTGCTTTAGATCTCCTGCGACAACACAACATTGTGATACATTTCTTTTTTTTTTTTTTTTTTTTTTTTTATTTATTTATTTAAAGCTTTGAAATTGCAATCAGAATATAAAATTAGCATAAAAATTGTAAATTTAAAAATTTCAAGAAACTACCGTACATTAAATTATTTGTAAAATTGTGAGGAATTTGAGTTGGCCATTATCTCATTTCCTCATTCTTAATCTTAAAGATTAACTTCATTACTTAATTAGATAATAAGAAGAGCTCGGGACAAAGTTAGGTACAAAATAACACAGTTTATTAATGATCAATTTCAATGCGGGTGTTGGGCTAACTCAGTTTTAACTTTCAATTGACCTCAGGGGATAACTTCAACAATTCATAAATTAAAGATAAATTAAAGCTCTCCAATACTGCTATTATCGATGACTGCTCTGTGTCGACCACTTAACTATTCTCACACAAGAATCGTCGACAGGATTTCCTTAGCACGACAGCTCCTTCTCTTACTTTATTCTACAACGCCGTCACTTAATACACGCATAAAACTATCATCACCAACATTACTCCCCGACTATCCACTTCGCAAACACACACACCTCTTTACTTCCCTTCTTCACACACTAATCCACTGCAATTCTCTACCACTACCAATTCACTATTTTCATCTACCAAAGCAATCTCCATCTTATACTACATTCTACAACTTCCATTCTCTTCATTTCAATCAAAACCTTACAAATCGTTTTCCATTCATCTAACTCTCAGAAACTAATTCTTTCATTCCAGTACCATGTCGACATAAAACTCATCCAACCAAGACTTTCGCCGAGTCACTGGCGACGAAGTGATTTAACCGTCCCAACTTCATACTTTGCTGGATTTGGCTTAGTTTCCAGCAGACTGGGGAGACGTTCTATAGTCTCAACCTCACAAAATTAAAGAATGCTTTAATTTCTTCATTATGCCAAGATTTAAATTTAAATTTATATGTTTCAAATATATATATATATTAATTAGAATTCAAGAATTCAATCTCAAGTGAAAAAAGAAAAAAAAAAAAGTGTAATAATTGGATCACGAGTTTTAACTAGTTCAAAGAAATTCCAGTAGCATTTCTATTGTGAAAAATAATCCGATTAAATTTCTTTCCAATTAAAATAAAATTCCGTAACTTCATTGCTTGAATCTCATCAAGTGTCAAATAGTTTTTTCAGTCTTTTCTCGCATTTAAAGATTAGAGTAAATATATTCTTTTTTCAAATAAAAAGGGAATGGAAACCTTTTGTTCATACATAAATGGTTGAATTCTTCGTTTTCTTACTTTAAACAGTTTACTTTATTGCTTGAATCTAATTAAGTATCAAATCATTCTGTCAAGTTCTTCCACTTATAAAATGTATTCAGAAAAGAAAATTTTTATCATGTGGACAAATAAAACAATTTTGTTTTTAAGTAAGTCAATATAGAAATATTTATAAGAACGATGTCCTTTAAAGTTTCTCGGTTTTCCTTTATAAATATGGTATAATAATTGTGTTATAATCAAATTTGCAGAAATAATAAAAAAAAAAAAAATTTCAAATGAATATTTCACTTTTTCGAAACTTAAAAATGGATTTTTATTATTAAACTAGCAAACCCATGCGAAATTTTCGCAGTTTCTTTCTTTTTTTTTTTTTTATTTACCTTTAAAATTCAAAACTTATAAGTCTTATATCAATTTCACTATCTAATTAAAATATTAATTTACCAGAAGCCAAATTATTATTACTTTTTGTAGGATGAAACATTAATGATAGCTAAATCAAAACATTCAAAGAAAAATTTCAAAATAAAATTCATGTTTGATGACCCAGTTTTCATATCTCCCCAGTTAAGACAGCTTTAACCCTTTCCTTCCCCGTGATTCCAATTGGAATCATAACATTTCAGATTTTCTTTCTTATCATCTAACACTCCCGCTGATTCAAAATGAACAATATTAAAACTATATACATTTTCCCACCGAAAAATACCTATTTTGGATGACTTCACTATCTTTGTTGATAATTGAAAGTATATTTTACGCTGTTCTGATAATAATATCGGAATCAGTTTCCTGTTTTGGGCAATTTAAGTAAATTAACTGTTTGAAATATTTTTTATTTTATTCTTTAATGTTTATAATATGTATTTTAATTAATTGCAATATGTATTTCTCCAAAATTTTGATATTTTTATTTATTGAAAAGTTATGATTTTTAATGGCATCAGTGGTTATATTAAACATAAATAAACATCTATCAGTTGCTTTGTTAGCTATATTAATTCGTACTCTGCTATAACTCCTATTTAAAAAAAATATTTATATACATTACCTTTGAAATAAATTTATGACTAAATATAAGATTTATTGTTTTATGGAGGGAAAAAGTTGGGAATGAAAGGGTTAATAAAGTACCCCTATGGTGACTTTTAAATTTTTGCCGCCACGTTGGCGAGAGCCCTTTTATTTTATTTTTTGATTATGTATTCATATGGCATAATTTTTTTGTTAAAAACACTTAGTACCTATTTTGATTATACTTTTTATTATTGCGTTTTTCAGTCAATTCATGAAAAAGTTCATATTTTGTTCATATCTTTAAAGTATTGCTGGGATTAAAATGACGCTAGCAAGGATTGTACAGATGCAACTTTTAAAAATAAATTTTTCTTTAAAATGATATAATCAGACAAATATCGTTATTTTTTATTTTGTTTATTATTATTATTATTATTATTGTTATTTGATTATATCACTGAACTTAGTCCACGTGCTTAAATATTACTTCTATATTATTTTTTATCCTCGCGTATTTTATTATCCCTATCGTATTGTTTCTACAAAATATAATTGTAACTGGTCCACGTTAGAGAAATATTATATAGATTATTTTAGACATATTGTTTTTCTGAAACCAAAATTATTTACGATGAAAAAATGTTACAAAATTGATTGTTGTAATACACTGCCTTGTCACAAATAACCAAACGCTTTCTGTTTTAGACTTTTTGGCAAATATTTAGAGATATACTATATGAATTTTCCTGAAACAACACGAGTGTAAAGAACATGTTATGCCTCATTTTCACTTCCCCGAAAATGCTCTTTGAAGGCAAACTTTGCGACTTGGGGTCAAATTAAGTAATTTGAAACTCAAATTCTGCAAAAAGTAGTAATTTAAGAATACCAAAATTTTGAAGCTCTAACATTAACAGGAACTGAATTACGGAATTTTTCGCTAGGATCCATCGGTTTCTAGCACAGGACTATCTAGAAAATTCTATAAATCACTAACAAGACTCTTAATGCGTCCCCCCACCCCCCACCCTTAAAAAAAGATGCAAATAATGGTCAACAAACGGCGTTTTATATGATAACAAAAACAACAGTTAAAATAACAAATAATTTTTAGCAAAGACGATGTTCCTTGTTGAAATGTTGAACATGTCGGCTGTCATACACCAACGATACCTGCAGTCGACTGACAATGTTGTGAACAGCAACACAACATGTCTACAGGTATAATGAGACGTCTCCATTTCTTCCTGAATTGGTTGTCCACTACGGGGCCGATCGTCTAAACAGCTTATGGCTTCGAACCTGATTCCCTCACTCACTACAGCAGTAAACTATTTTACACACAATTCTCTTGCAGCGTCACTGACGTTTAGCTGTCCAGCGCCATGTAATGACAAATTTTTGCACGTTTTTTGGTTTCAATGAAATCCCATGTCATTTCAAGCATGTGTGTCTAATTTTCTACCTATATTATTCTGTAAATTATTGAATTTTTAAATGTTAACGGATTTTTGGATTACCCGGTATAATGAACAAAAATTTGAATTTTTCACCATTATGGATATAGTTTTCATGAACATATACAAAACGGAAAGCCACAGAACGGAACAACGGAACTTACAAAACGGAAAGTCACTGAATAAAGAAAATGTAGGGGCACAACTAGATGTTATAACAGATCTACATAGAAATTCGTAACGTTCTGCGTTAAACCATTTTTGAGTTATGCGAGAGATTCATACACACATACAAACACCCACCCACCCACACACACACACATATAGATATATAGACATCACAAAAATCCGTGTAAAAATGTAAATATCTCTAAAATGGAACATCGAGTCAAGACCCAAGTGGGTGGTGTACAACTAAACGCCACAAAAGCCAAAAATATAAAATTACAGCACTATACGACAATTCACTTTTGAGCTATGAGAGATAAATAATTTTTTCGGATTCCACATTAAATTTTTCGTTGAGATCAGTATAAGTTAATATTACAAATTATGCAATATTAGGTACATTTTGGAATTACATTTTACCATTTCCTCCCGATTGTTCCGGTAAAATATGAAATCGTTTGGACAAATAGTATTAAAGTTAGAGCGTTTTGAAATCGCAACTTTAATAATAATAACCCTGGATATTTTCTAATTCCTTGAAACCGATATAGAAAGTGGCCATAATTAAATTGACAATGACCACTGTGTTCTGTAGAATCTAATTTATAGAATGGCGCCAAATTTTGTAGAAAGATTAGACAAAACGTTGTTTTCTCAGAAAAACTTTTGATAAAATTTTTAATTTAAAACTGACGACTGTGCATCTTTTAAGGTATTGCTTTTGTCCTCATTTCTTATTTTAAAGTTGGAAATACCACACTAACTTGTCTTATCTTTTTCATTTTTTAAATCTCTCTTTTCATTTACTCAGGGCCACATATTCTTCTACTGGTAACTTTTCGACCTTTTTTTTTTTTTTTTTTTTTTTTTGCGGAATCTTTTGTTTCATGTCTTGTTTAACCTTCTTACAAAATTTGGCTCCACTTAATTTCACTTTGTCTTCTCAATTGAATGTTCACCAGTCTTCCCTTGCTGTGTGGGAGTTTATATAATATTTGTGCTTTTGCTGTCATTTTGACGTGAGGAATTCTTAGCCGGCAGAATTTATATATATATGCAATAAACAACGGGGTAAGCTTAAAATCGCTCCAAATCGCTGTGTAGAAGTGAGCGCCATCCTTTTGCCTTAAAAAAGAATAGCGAAAGTCTTGCAAATTAGAACGCACTGCAAGATTTTGTGAGCATTGTCAGTTTATTTATTTCCACATTTTATGTTATGCAGATTTTTTGTAGCATGTTCACTATTTTAAATCACAGACTAAGGAATAGATTTATTCCTTAGTCTGCGAGGAAAATAACAGTAAGAGCACTGTTGATTTGTGCACAAGGGATCGTAAAATATTTCCAATACACTGCAGTCTACAAGAGGTGTTTCTTTAAAGCCTGTGGAAATACATCTGTATACAGGAAAAAAAAAAAAAAAAAAAAAAAAAAGGTAATATAACATGCGTTTGCAGATGCACTTAAGCATGTTCCCTAAAGAATAGGATTTAATTAGCTAAAATGAATGTTTTGTAAAACCAGACAAAGTAATCAGATTTATTTTGATACAATACTGTCAATGAATGTTTTTTTTTTTCTTTTTTTGTTATTAATTATTATTATATTGCAGAAAACATAAAGCCGATCAGTTCCATCATGATAAAATTTTTCAGGATTATGTAAAATGAAAATTTTTAAAAAGTTTGATTTTTAAAAAAAAATTGGCAGCCTGCTCCAAATCAATCAGAATTTTAAAAATTTTCAATAAAATCTTTACAAACTCTCTAGTTGCAATAAAATATTACAATCATCTTGACCTATGGATCAGATTGGTTTGTTTCAAATTGATTTTGTGACATAAAATTTATTTGGCAATTTAGATACCCTTGCAACTATGTTGTCATAATTTTAAAGCTTTAAATAAAATAAAAGAAAGGGGCAAGTAACCCACCATGTCATATTCTGCCGAAGCACATGATACAGATGCATGAAAGTATGTCGCTTAAGAAATAGGGCATAATTAGCACTATTGATTAAACTACACGATTACATAAAATAGATGCACTATGAGAGTTTAGTGGACATTGCTAGGGCAAAATTTTCATTTGTGTTATATATATGTATATATATATATATATATAAATATATTACACAAATGAAATAAGTGTATCTTTATGTACTTTAAAATTTTAATACATATTTTGAAGATCATTTTATATTTAGTTAATATACTGAGATACACGAGAACAACTTATTTTGTGTTTTCTCTTTAGAAAAAAAAATATATATATATAAATATAATATTGTGAGGCTTTTTTTCTCTAAAGTTCAAAGAAATAGTATTAGAATTCGCAAAAGATTTTGGATACATTATGATCTATGAGAGTACTTTTTTTAAGCATATTTATATAATGATTGTAATATGATTAATGTTTGGTTTACAGAGCCACATAAAAGTATTTAGATGAATTTTAGTTTATAAGTGAAAATAACTCAAAGTGATTTAAACTCTATTTTGTATTTTTAGTACTGAGAAATAAAATTAGAAAATTTAAGGTTAAACAATGAAATGGGTTAATAATTTAAGTGCTTTATAATATATACGTAACATTTACGTAAGGTAACTGTAAAATTTTCCATTCATGATAAATGTAGAGAAAGAAATCTTCCAGAAAGCTATCTGAATGATTTCAGTTTCTATCAGATCTGTATCTTACTTTTTAAGATATAGATCTCACATTTAAAATTAAGAATTCAAGTACAGTAGAAGACTCTGTAACGGGTATATTCATTCTGGGCAATAGGATATTGTTTTATCAGACCAATTTGTGCAAATTCACACCAATAATGAAAATTTATTTTATTTTATTTTATTTTGTTGTTTTGTTTTGTTTTGTTTTTTATTGTTTTCTAAGTACGGTTTCGATGTTTCCTATACAAATTAACCTCATACTTGCCAACCATCTTATTATGAATCGTACACTTTTTAGCACCTGCTTTTTTTTTATTCACACCAATCATTTTTTAAGTATAAAGTGGTGTGAAAGGAGGGAATTTTTTACAAGGGACGTTAACAATTGTACGGTTATTAATGAGATGGTTGGCAAGTATGTAACCTATTTCTGTAAAATTAACGCATTGCAGCCTGGAAATTTTGATGACATTCCAAAAGAATAGTAAACCCCGCCCTCTGTCTGTTTTTTTAAACAATACTTTACTTTAAAAAATGTTTTTTTCTTTACTTAATTTTAGTTTGTTTGACTCTTTATAGAACTCTAGCATATATAAACGAGTGAAATTTACCATTTCGATTGTTGATGACAAAATTTCAGTTATTTAATCATGAATTTGTGAAATAATTTGATGTTTTTAGAAACGTATAAAGGCGTGACCTATTACTCAAAATAGGAATGTTTTTGAACAGTATCTCTTTTTTATTGAATATTAAATATCGTTTCCCCGATTTTAGTTTAAATCTTGTTACCTATATTTTTGTACATTGTATATTATTGGTTTGTATGCCTCAAATTAAATGTAAAACTTTATAGTAACACTTTCATGCGGGGCTTACTGTATAAAATAAAAATATACCCAAAATAAAAGTAGACATTTTTTTTTTTAACCGCTATTAATTTAATTATCTTTATCATTATTACTATTAGTCTTTTATCTTGCTATCTAGATTTTTGTAATTCAACATTGGGGGGTTTATATGACTCAAGCTATTTAAATTTTTTCGTATAAAGTGTCGTATTTAACTATTCCTCATTTATTAAAAATAAACTATTTAATTTTTTTTTTTTTTTATAAGCAAGCACAGAACATTATGTACAGTCGGGGGGGGGGGGGGGGAAGAACACAACACTTGATGTAACTTTGTTACTAATCGATGCACAAAAATGTAATAGGTATCATTTAACGGGGAATTTTGAGTGGTTTCAGAAAATGAAGTGAAATTTTTATTTAGGGGTCGTCTACATATTAAAACGTGCACCAACTTTCTTTCTCTTTTTTTTTTCAGTAGTAATGCTCCATTTTTATTTTATATTCGAATTCCTGGAATCGCAACAAGGCGAAAAAGTATATTGGTGTATATTTTACTTATTTTTTCACAGAGTTATAAGTGTTCAAAGTTTGAAGGTGCTAATGTTGAACTCGTGTTTCAAACTTTTAATTAATATCTTTTAAAAAATAATAATAACTTGATCCTTTTTTTTTTTTTTGTGAGATACAGTGAAGAAATCCAAACATAATTCATCATTACTTTTGATTCTGAAAAATATTAATGAATTCATATTTATAAAAATTATGAATTATGACCTATATTAATTTTTAAATAAAATGAATCCTAGTGCTGAAAAATATGGGCGTGCAAATTTGCAGCTCATTCCAGAAAATTAGTTTTCGAGATATAAGTAAATCTTTCTTTTGGAGTGGTTTAGGGGATCGTCTCTTATAAGCTTTGCATGAGATAACGAAGCAAATCTTAAAAAGTAACAGAGAAAATTAAACAAAAATATTTTTATTTTTTATTTACGGATCAAATTATATAACAACAACGTTAAACGCAAAGAAATGAAAAAAAAATGATGATTTTTAGACATTAATGTTAGCATAAAGAATTACTGTTTTCTAAAGAAGGCAAGCCTCGCCTTTCATCGTTCTTCAAAACAAAACAATACAGAAAAGAAAAGCAAATGTAACATTGAGTATTCGTGTTAAACACCTTATTTTACGTTGACATAAATATTCACAAGTAGTATTTACTTCATCGATTACTGGTGATAAATTTTGAATCCTTTAAACGAACACTAGAAGAAAAAAAAAAAAAAAAAAAAAAACTAAATAGACAGGGTTTATTGTTTAAAATAGAAAAATAGTTTGAATGTAAAAATTTTCAATCAAAAAAATAAATAAATAAATAAACGAATGGAATTGGAATGAAATACAGACTTGTAAAATCGTTTCTTAACTACCGTCATAGTTAAAGTCTTAATAATTTACTTCATATATTGCTTTATTTATTATTATTATTTTTATTATTATTATTTAATTATTTATTTATTTAATGTAGAGGCGGGGGGGTTATTATTTTAAGGATACTTTAGTCTTTAAATTTTTATAAATATATTTTAACTTTATATATATTTTTTAAATATATTTTAACTTTTGTAAATATATTTTAACGCTTTTGCGACCGTAGGATTTTGTCTGTTTGACAGTAAGGTCCGTCTACGGGCGTTATTCTCTCAAAATAAGACATTTCGGAACAAATTTTCCGTATTCACAATTATATTACAAATGGATATACATTATAATTATATTCTTTCTAATCAATATATTTCTATCCATAGTATATTTTATTGTAAAATATGAACACTGGGTACATATTTAAGAAATAAGTAACACACAAATTACGAAAGAAACACCCACTGACAGATTTACAGATTTTCAAATGACATGAATCTACTTCAACAGTCGCGAAAGCGTTAATTAAGAAATTATATTTTCATAGAAATTATTTAAAAAAAATCGTTCAGTTCCAAAGAGTTCAACTGACCCAAAATTGGTAAGTGCGATTAAAATTGTTTAATATTTAATTCATGAAACATTACAATAATTTATCCGAAAAGGTTTAGTTTATGCGTTGTTGTATATATATAGCTATATTATTTCAGTTCGTATATTATGTCACACTTACGAATGAAAATTTAAGATTTATTGGTGATCCATATAGCCATGATAGACACTTTTTAATTGAAAAATATTGCACTCTTTTCAAAGAACAATACACTGACCAAACGTAAGTGTAATGTATTTAAATATATCTAAAATTATCTAAAAAAGTACTAAAGTATATACATATCTAAAAAACTGAATTCAGGGTAATTAAGGTACCGTAAAGGTGTAGAACTGCAACTGGATTGTCCATTGTTGAGTTACCTAGTGCAGGGCACTTTACACCCACCCAAAAGTTATGAGTCTATATACTATTAAATGAGCCATAATTAAGTTTAGCAGCAGGTTTTTAAAAATAAATTTAAAAACTACGTAAAAAAAAATATAAAAAATTATTAGACATAAAATAAAGGCCCTAAAAAAAAAGGGCGGAGAATGCGACCCTAGTATGCTATTTAAAAAAAATAAACCTTTATATTTCCATAGGTATTCTCGATAGCCTTACAGAAATGAACAAAAAGATTGAAAGTGCCCCAGAGAACAATATTTTACTTTTACAGGCCATTTAGATGATTTCCATGTACAGAGTGACAACAAAAATTATGTTATGTGAATTTGTAGTGGATCCTCTGAATGTCTCCGTCCCCAATATGTTTTTTACCTATATATATAATCAAACATCATATTTACATGCAGGAAGATATAGAAGGATTCTTCAAGCATTATTTAAGATATTTGTCAAAACGTGTTAAGTTTGAGGCGGTCACTTTATTTTATTACCCATCTGTATATATATACATATAGATAGATCCGTTCCGTTAACGCACCGACATACTCAGGGGATAAAAAAAAAAAAAAGCACGTATATGGAGTATAAATCAGAGTATCACCCCTATCCAATCTCAAACCGTTTTCAAATTACTGCAAAAAGAACGAGAAAGCTAAAAATCTTTAAAAAAAAAAAAAAAAAATCATTTCTAAAGTTTTTAAGCATGCTATACAAACATCAAGCACATATTTAGAAAGAAGAGAAATTTTTTTTCAAAATGACATTGATTGTGTTAGAATATGCAGATTTAATGATGAGTTACAAGCACTGAAACAGTGAAAAAATACAAAATATAACAGTTTATGCCCAAATAGTTAATCAAATTTTGAAAAAAATGTTCAAGCTACAGTTAATAAAATATACTAAAAATTGCCCCATTTAAATAGCTTTCGAATAACCTTACAATGAGCCATAGTTGTTGTTTGTCATACACAAAATTAGTTTCCCCGTTTTTCAAAAAATGAGACTCCGCCCATCACTTTATGACACTCTACTAACAAACTCCTTTTAGTAATTCACTTTTCATCACACTTACATGCAGTTTATTTATTAGATAGGCATTAATTGTATGTTTACTTGCATCATCATACCAAGATATACATTCGTTTGTATTTTGATTAGGAAATATATATATATATATTATTACAAAAAGTAATATAACTAAACATGGGAGGAGTTACCTTTAAAATATAGAAAACACAGTATCAAAAGAATTAATTTTACAAAGCAATTTAAAGAAAAAAGCTTCGCTATGCATACGTACTTTAATCCTAAGCATAGAGTACAAGTTTTAATAATAATTATGTTGGCATTTCTTTATAAAATTGACACATGTTATACAAGCGATTTGCACATTTTGAAGGATAAACTCCTAACATGTTTGATTACAATAATTTTTGTATTAACATTCCCTTTAATCAAAATACAAACAAATGCATATCATAATCTTATGGTACAGATAAACATACAATTATTGTCTGTGAAATAAATAAATTATAAAATAATGTATATAAAGATGAGCAAAAGTGAATTACTAAGGAAAATTTCAAATCGTGATTGAGAAGGTCTCACTTTAGAAAAATGTGAAAATAATAGTGTATAACCAACAAACACCTGTAATTAATTGTAACTTGAACGGTTTTTGCGAACATGTTGATTAAATATTTGGACATTTATTTTATTTGGTATTTTTTCACAGTTTCAACGCTTTTAACTCGTCGCTGAATCTGGATATTCTAACACAATTTCATACTTGCCAACCATCTCATTAATAACCGTATAATTGTGAACGTCCCCTAAAAAACGCCCTTTTTCATACTACTATATTTTTAAAATTATTCTCTCCAAACATAGTTACGATTAAATAAGATTAAATTTACTCTAAAAAATTATTAGTGTGAGAAAAAAGGCGGGTACTAAAAATTATACGATTCAAAATGAGATGGTTGGCAAGTGTACAATTGATGCCGTTTCGTAGGAAATTTTCTGCTCTTTTTAAATATGTGCTTGATTTTTGTGTTGCATGTTTGGAAACTTAAGGAATGTGGAACATTTAAAGAGTTTTACCTTTCTCCTTCTATTTGTAGTAACTTGAAAACGGTTTGAGATATGACAGGGTTTATGAAAATATTTATGTTTCATACAGGGATGGAACACGGGCGCAGAATTCATACCGGAATCTTTTTAAGAAATTTCTCTACCTATAATATCGTTGATTTAACAAGTAGAAAATTTTCTTACATCGATAGTGGTATGAATTCTGCGCCCGTGTTCCATCCCTGTTCATATGAGCTCCTCTATTACCCTCCCCCTTCCCTGAGTTTGTCAGTACAATAAGGAATCCCTCTCTATATATATATGAATTTCGTAATAGGATAAATTTATAAAAAGAAGGAAAATTAAATTAAATTTACATCTTCATTTTACAAATATTGTTTTCATGAAAATAAAACATCATTAATCATTAATAAAGTTCACAAATGTAGACGTAAATAAATCCACACATGATATATACATTCGTGCACATATATATATATATGTGTGTGTGTGTGCAAATGCATGTATATGTATAGATAGAGATAGATAGATAATCATTTTTTTTTTTTTTTTCATACGCCTGAAAAATTCAAAATGAAAGCATGTCATAATAATTCAAAATAATTCTAATAATAATAATAACCCTGTTTCTTTCGCAATAAAATAAAAAATATTTATTCAATTGAAAAAAAATAATTACGGATTGCATAAAAAACAAATTTTGTGATATTTTTGCAAAATTTATTTAAATTTGTTAGCTTAAAAAGCGAATGATTATAGATAGCCCACTAAAGAATAAATAATCCTTTGAAGGCGTGGCCATGTGTTATCATTGAAGAAAATCTGAAAGAATGGTTGCAAGAATTAACGATTTCGTGCCATATGATTTTACTAAATACATGGTGATCCTCTGTTACAGAAATAAGAAAATAGTTTATTACATGTAACAATAATGATATGATTATAAATAAATAAAAGAATGCTTTAATAACAAACGATATATAAAAGTATATGAGACATTTTTGAATACAGTCATTTATATTTTTCCCTCTTTTATTCTTTGAATTCGTATCCTTAATTAATTAAATGTTGAATTTCATTTTCTTTAATTCTCAAAAATTATTAGTAATTTTATATTATCATCGTTCAGACTAATTCTTTTGTGGAAAGACCTAGTTTAAATATATTTTAATTATTATGCACAAAGTGTATACAGTTCAGTAAATATATGTGTGTTGAGTCGATTCAGAAGAAATTCAGAAGTCAAATTCTTATTATAAAATAATATCAAGCATTCGAATTTCATATGTAGAATTTTTAATTAGTTTTCAAGCATATATATATATATATTTCTTTCTTTTTTTTTTTTTTTTTTCTAATACAGCATTTCGTATATATCTATATATAAGATGTACCCAAATAAAAAAGAGACTAAAGTTATATGTGAAGATATTTTGATAACAATATTGTAATTACAGTTCATGTGAAACAGTACAATTATAAATAATTGCCATTGCCATTGATACACTGAACCCCAGCGCATAGGAAGGGAGTGGATGGCTCAACAGATGGATCAGTCAAATACCCATTCTCTTCGTCTCCTGATTCTCTGATAGATGCTCTTGGGTATCCATATTGCACTCAAACTTTGCCATAACCAAGCTTTTTGTGGATTATCTGATCAGGCCCGTGCTGGCCCGGGGGGACAGGGGGACTTGTCCCCCTGCGCCCTCTGCCTGAGGTTTTCTTGGCGCCCTCAGTCACTTAAAAAAAAAAATTGCTAAATTATCCTCCGCAAAAACGGAACGCGTTTTTAAAAATGGAGAACAAGATCAGTTTTTATCTCCTTTTTACGAAAAAAGAAAAACAGTTGTTTTCTATGAAATTGAGATAAATACATGTAAACAATTTCCTCAACTACTGCCTCTATAGAGCGCCCTTTCCTTTTTCATTCTTCTCAGGAAGTGAAGAGGGAAGTTAGTAAAAGAAAAAGAAAGTGTCCTGGGCTATCTAGATCCCCAAACTCAGAATTTTCATTCTCGTATACTGGGAAATCCATATCCAAAGAGGCCGTAAAAATACTACTCCCCTTTTCACTAACCAGTCTGTGAACAGAATGAAACAGATGAAAATCATAGGAATAACATTTGTAGATCATCCAGTCATGAGTCATTAGTGCAAGGGGCAGGAGAGGAAGAATTATAGAGGAAACGAGACACTATATTGCCTCTCGAAAATTAATTGCATGGATACTGAAAATGAAAAGTGTGAATGGAATTGTACAGTACTCAGGTGTCAGGTCGGAGAAAATAAGGGTATTTTATTCTAATAAATTAAATGAAAAGGACACGAAAGCAATCTTAAGGGCGCCCTAAAAACGTTCTTAATTAAGTTATCAATTGTTTTAAAATTTTGATTATTTATATATCCAACCTTCTTACTACATGATGATGATGACAGTACAAGATAGCTCTAAATCTAAATTTCTATTAAAAATTTTCTATAAAGTATTACTGATAAATATTCAACTATAATATTACATAGTACGGGAAACACAAACTACGATCAGCACAAAAACTGATGAGAAGAACTGACATTCATTTTAATGAATACTTTAGGAAGGGCGCAAAAACAGTGTTATGGGCGCACTAAAAACACACATAATTTAATCATAAAAATATTCATAATTTTTACTATTCATATATATATATATGTTATAATAAAGGATTAAGGGTTCAACTCTCTTCTCTATATTATGATATGAAAATATGGCACCAGTATAAATGCCCGCATGAAAAATAGTAGTATGGGCGAATTCATTTATAATAACTTCAACAAGCTGAGCTCTATATCAATGCCATAACGCCATGAAACATCTTTAATTTAACTATAAAAATTTATACAATTTTAATTAATTATTTTAAAAAAAATTTCAAATTATATGTTATTATGGGCCCTACGCACCTACATGAAAGTCCAAGCGAAAAGGACGGCTTTACTAATAATTTCAAAGGGCGTTGTAGCAAAGTTGTTAGGCGCTCCTCTAAAAACTCTATAATTTTTATATATATATCATATTAAAATGGACAGCCACACATTTAAATATTTAAAATGCCGTTGTTGGCGTAAATGGTTCTTTAATGTATTCAGGGCTTGCATCTATTACTCGAAGGAGAGCCCTTTCCTTAAAATTCACATCTTGAAAAACCAACTTCAAACGAACAATTAATTAACTCGAAAATTCCTTTCTCCATTCAAGCGGAAGTGGTCATGTGAGATTTTATATGACAAACTGGGCTAAACAAAAGAAATTTATTTTGAGTTTTCTCTTTAAAAGTAAAGCCATAAAAGCAGTTTTTTCGATATGTCCCTCCCCTCCTTCCCTCCACAACTCAAATTGTTGGTTTAAATAGCGCTACTAATTTGATTACGTGAACTTCCAAAATAATTTTAAAATATCACTTTCTTTAAAGGTTATTTAATATCGTTATATTACTTGAAACATAACTAATTTACCATTATATTTTTTAAATGCAGAAAAGCATATTTCCTGTAGAATATGATAGGGTTAGAGTCACTCAAAAAATTTTGATATCTCTTAGGGTGCAAATGAAAATTGCTCGAAGTGCAATTTAAATTAGATTTTTAATTTTTAAAACAAAATTTAAAAGTTAATGGTTATAAACAGTGTAACGGGTACGTACAGTTGGAATGTGTTTTATTATCTAAGAGACTCGTATGTTTTTGTTCTTGTTTATTCTTTATCCGTTGTATTTTATCAAAGTTATTATTAACTTTATTATTTTAATTTTTATTATTTCTGAAAAATGTTTATATTTATTGAATTAAATATTATTTATTTATTGTTAGTAGTATATATTTACTTATTTTAAACCTCTTTGTGATGCATTAATAACTGGGTGTCCAGGATTAAAAAAGGTTCGGGCCATGCTTATAATATATAAATGTATATCTGTACCCCTGAGGTAAAGGACACCATGACCATTATTTTGTGAAAGGAATTAACACTAAAATGTATTATTAAAAACAATATTTCCATTTAGTACATTATGTTACTAATACTGTGTAAAAGTATCATAAAGTCATTCCTGCTAGTTGCGAAGAAACATGCAAAAAAGCTGTAAAAAAAAAAAAAAAAAGTTGAAAAAAAAAAATAATAATAAAATAAAAATAAAATAAATTATAATAATAAAGTTGCATTTTTATTAATCTTGAAATTTGAGTTTAGTCTCGAAGAAGCTTTAAATGGAGATGAAGGGGAACAGCTCTGAACAACAAGAGATGTTACGGCTAAAATCATAATCAACGATTAATAATGTGATTTCTTTTGATTAATATTTTCTTGTATTCCAAATCAAATTGCTTTAGAGCATAGCATATTTTAATAACTCCTAAGAAATTATCAGAAAACTTTTAAGATTTATAATCTTGTTAATAATAAAAGGCCATGTTTTCTGGGTCTAACTCTCGAAATTAACGTCATAGCGACAACAGTGTATTGAAACAAAGAAAGAAATATTTTATCTAGAGTTCACATGCATGCATGATGCATTTCAAATGAATGAAATAATGAAAAGGAATAATTTAACAAAAAAAATTACATCTAATTCTTTATTAATTAGTGAAAAACGTTTGTTTCGAATCAGTAAAATCGATGTTTTACTATATGCTAGGAAAAAATATAAAAATTTCTAAGTAAAAATATTAATGGGTACGGATAGAAGAATATACATTTAATGATTAAGAGAATTGTGTTAAATGATTTTTCCAAAAAATTAAAGTTGGGGGTAAAAGTTTTTTTAATTGATGAAACATTAAGAAATACATATACATATTTTTCCTAGCCTTAAAATGTCTGTAAAAAAAAAAAAAAAAAATCAGGATTAATGAATCTTCGAATCTTTGAGAGGAAATCATTTTCATTATCCCCCCCCCCCCTCCCTGTCTTCACAGAAAATGCTATAAACCCTCCCCCCAGATTCCAGAATCGAAAGCATTTACTTCCATATGTTTCATGTGTCCACCACATGTCCTCTTTTGTCCTTTTAATAGATGAGCAACCCAATTTGGCGATTGGCGAAGCTATGATGCATTATATGTTTCAACTATAATACTTGTGTGATACCATATACTTTTCCTTAAAAAAAATGGAGGGGAAGGAAAAAGAAATGTCGCCAATATACGAAGAACGACAGTGTCAAACAAAATTTGACTTTAATTATTCTGTGACAGGATAACCTTTTGAAGCAATTACCTGACCTCACCTTCAAAAGGAAGCATTTTTACTCGACTTACGCTTACTTTTCTTACTACACGTACTAGTATAGTATTATTAAATCGATTTTTTTTTCCCCTGCTAATTTAAAGGAAGATTTAAAAAAAAATTAAATGAGTTGATTTCTACAATGGATCCCAATAAAAGGTAAAAAAAATTATTATTCTCTAATATTATATGAATGTACTTTGCATTTTAAGCAAAGTTTTTACTTCTCTCTTTCATTGTGGAATACCCATCAATGCTAATTTTTCTTTCTTTTTTTTTTTTTTTTTTTTCTTTCTTTCTTTCTTTTTTTTTTTTTTTTTTTTTTTTTATTGTTTATAGTGCAAGAGCTAAAAAATCTATAGTGACTCCATTTTACTTTCCGAACATTAAGTAATTAACTATAACTACTATTTAAACAAATTAAAGCAAAAGAAGTCGTTAAATAAACAAAAAATAAAAGTTTAATAGGCTGTTTGATTGAGTATTGTTCCCTAAATAGTACGATGTTTAATTTAACACTATTATTCTCTAAATATTTGTTCATGCAGGTCATAATGAAAATAACAAAGAATTTTTCGTTGTCTCCCTGTAAAAATATACAGGTGCTAGATTCATCAAAACTGGTAACTTATAACTTGTATATAAATTTAAAGTTCAATAAAATGAGGCATGGAGAATCTATTACACTTTTAATAATTTCTGCCCATAGCCATAGTAATAAAGAATTATTATTTTTGTTTGTTTGTTTGTTCCTATTATATATATACATATAAAAAAAAAAGAAAAAATGAGGAAAAGAAAAGAAAAAATGACAGTGCCAGATTCACCAAAATCTATACATTCATGCTACGGTGACCTATAACTTACTTATCAACACTTAGCTCACTCGAACAAAGCGTTTACACGCTATCACTTACATACATCTTCGTAAAAATGTAGCAAAAATAAACTCTCGGGCAACTTTAAAACGTATAGATACACCGAAACTTAATGTCAAAGTTTCGTTATTATTACAAACTTTCCTTTCTTATGTATGTTCGGAAAGTAATATATATATATATATATATATATATAATTTGAATAATTTAATTCCTTTACAATACTCAGCAAATGAAAGAGAGATGAAAATACTAACATATGAAATTTTAAATGAGATGTAGTTCGAAATATATAGGTAACTATTGTAACGAATTTATGAGTTTAAAAATTTATTTTATTCATTGATAATCTATTCCTATATATATATATATGTAAATGAGGTGTTTTTTAAAGATAAATTTTATTAAAATCTGTAGAAATATGCAATTGTTATTATTTTATTTTCAAACGATTATAGCTTCAAATTTGAAATTGTTGTATCTCAATGTGAAATCGTCTGAATTGTAAGACCTTGTCCTGAGTGTAGTTAAAATAGAAAAAAAAAAAAAAAAAAATATATATATATATATATATATATACTAGCAGGCTTTGCCCGCTTCGCTGGTCACTAAATTTAAAGGAAACTCTTTTCTATATAGCTTTATAAAAATAAAATAAAATACTAAAATTGCTCAAAAGCTCGCTTCGGATCCCTGCTGCCTTCGGTAGCGATTTGGTCATCCGCTAAAACTCGGGCGCTTGTCCCTATTACCTGAGACAATGGTTTACCAATAGGCTTGCATTAAGTCCTTATTAGATAACAGTTTCGAAATAGATAGTATCGAAAAAAAAATGAAGTATCCCCTTTATATTTGAATCCCAGTTACATATGAACAACACTATACGTGGTGCACATAATATTTGCTTTTACGTTATTTCCTATGTTTATATTGTTTATCCCCGATCAACCATAAAAATGATAACAATTTCACGCTAAATATTATAATATGCTATGACCGGCTACGTCTGTTGCATGAGACAATTTTTTGTGGTTATTAGTATTCATGGTTTGTAAGCATGATCATAGTACCGCCTTAATATAGCTCTCTTTGGCGACTTTTGAATTTTTGTCACCATTTTAGATTTTATCCCTTGTAAAAATAAGACTTAATACCTTGTAACAATATGCTATGAGCGCTATTTCTGACATATTTTAGACAACTAAACTTTTAATGGTTATATATATTTCCCATTAAGCATATTTTTATTTTCATTTATTTATTTAAATATTGATGAAATTTGAACTTCAATTTGGTCTAGTGTTGTACAGGCTGTATACTACACGTTTGTGTTTGTGAAAGAAAATTTATAAAATACATAAATTAGTTAATTTTAAAAAATCTAATTGTCCGATCGATAAGCTGTTTAATCCGTTGGATTCACAAAAATTGCATCTTTCATTTGGTATCTTATTTGTAACGATACGACTGATATTTCTAATTTTTTTAATTTACTTTCCTCATTTTAAATACATGTAATTTTTATTGTTCACGTTTTTTTTTTTTTTTTTTTTTTTTTTCCGTCGAAAAAATAATGACAATTTTTTTGGCAACAATTAAATTAAGGAATAAAATTAAATATTTTAAATAAATGTAATTTTTATTGTTCACGTTTTTTTTTTTTCTTTTTTTCTGTCAAAAAAAGAATAATTTTTTTTGGCAACAATTAAATTAAGGATTAAAATTAAATGGCCAATTTATCAGTTATTAGAAGGTTTTTATTTTAACATTTTAATTAATTAAAAGAAAACTAAAACAAAATTCGAAAATCCGGCTTCGAGGTGCATCAGGGGAGGTCATTACGAATCAACATGCAAATTTTTGTAGCTCAGCCATCAGCCGTTAGGAACACACCTGAACTTTATTGAATAGCAATAAAGTTCAAATTGACTCTAGAAAACGTTTGTATGGGAAATAGAAAAGGGCTGTTTTTAGGGTTTTCCCGGAAATTATTCGATTTTTTCTCGCCTTTTAAACCTTCCCTAGACCTCCACGAACATTTCAAGACTAAGATAAGATAAATCCGTTCAGCCGTTCTCGAGTTTTAGTGAGACTAACGAACAGCAATTCATTTTTATATATATAGATAGCTGAGACAGAGTTTAATTTAGTACAACAGGATTATTTTACATATTTTATACATTAATTTTGGAAGTAGTTTTATTCTTCTTTTTAGATTATAAAGTTGCTTTACTTAGCAACGGTTACTCTATAAATTTAATAAAAACTCAAATAAATAAGTCTTTAAAAGAAAATCTTATTCATTCCAAAAGACAGAACTTTCCTGTAGAATTAATATATGAAATAAAGTTAAAATATTGAAAGCTAAACAATCTAACGAGTAATTTTACTTTTAGAAAGTGTTTTATAATCTATGTCAATCGTGTGATTTTTTATTTCTTGTTTTTAAGTAATTGATTGATAAGAGAATTTTGCATCAGCCTGAACTTTATATTCATTATTTTTTACGTTTCTGATACTAAGAATAAGGGAATATTTCAAAAAATATTTTGTTTAATAATTTCTAATGTAAGTTTCTTTCTATATATATATGTGTGTGTGTGTGTATGCATGTATACAGGGCCCGCCAAAAGTACCTCCCCTCCCCCGTCTACCTCAGAAATGCACTGAAATTTTGAAAAAGGGCGAAACACATGTTCAATGAATTCGAGGAAGATCTCTTTTGATAAAAATATTTTGGCCCGGGAAGTGGATGGGAAGGCAACTTTAAAATTTCAAATAGGAAGGTATGTCTTGCGTTATATCCCTGGAAACGTCTCTTCAAGACAGTGAATTTGATGCAAACAGTTCTGTCATGCGATGATTATTGAAGGAGATACATACACGCCTTTTGGTGACTGTATCAATTCCCGTTCAAAAGTTTGAATATAATATTCCTTATACCTTACCAAAAAAAAAAAAAAAAAAACATAATTTTATAGTCGTAATGAATATGCATTATGGATGTGGCGCCAACATCCGTTTTAATTTAGTTTTATTTCTTTATTTACTTTTTTTTTTAAGGGTGAGAGGAGAGGACAATTTCTTTCAGAAAAAATACCTGAAATGAAATCAACTTTTTTTTTTTTTTTTTTGGTTCTTTTCTGTTGTCTTTTGGCATTAAGCTAAAATAAACGACTTGTAATTTGTTTATAAAATAAATAAATAAATAAATAAACAAGAAAAACTACACAGTGCGTTCTATTTATATATTTCATCTTAATACTAATCTACTGAAGCAGAGGAAAATGACAACCAATTCATAAAAATTAAGTCCTTTTGATACAATCACAGAGAAATTTTTGGCAAGGTTCCCCTCCCCCCTAGGAAAAAATATATAAATTTTAATAAAAAATCAGACTTTTGTCCGTAAATTTTTACAGAATAAAAAAAATTTGCAATATTTTCACATTTCAGTGAAGCAGGCAAAGCCTGCTAGTACATATATATTATCAATTAAAAAATA
This sequence comes from Salticus scenicus, assembly GCA_963930645.1. Lineage (NCBI taxonomy): Eukaryota > Metazoa > Arthropoda > Arachnida > Araneae > Salticidae > Salticus > Salticus scenicus. The sequence goes on from OZ005652.1 coordinate 196,521,740, forward strand.
CATCCTTGCTGCTTTTTTCCTTTTTTTTTTTTTTTTTTTTTTTTTCCCTTTTTTTTAACCATGTTTTTGTTAACTTCGTTTCTTGTTTGTTTGTCCAGTACAAATCTTGTAATCGATTTTTAACTAACTTCCCGACTAGCTAGACATTTGAAACTTTCAGGACAGCTCAGAACACGGTGACAATACATTTTTTTAATACTTTTAGTCAACTGCGTCAGGTCCCTATTGCCTTCAGCAACGTTTATATGATTCGACAGAAAATTTATTTAACTAACTTCCCGACTAGCTAGACATTTGGAACTTTCACCATAGTTCAGAACACGGTGAAAATGCATTTTATAAATATTTTTAACCAATTATTCCGGCTCTCCGCTGCCTTCTGTAGCGTTTATATGATTCAGTAGAAAATTTAAAAACATGGTACATAAAACTTTTTTTTTTTTTTTATCTTGTAATTATTATAAACTTTTTTTTTTTTCACAAAATATTTTATAAATTTACAAATGGGGTGCCATTTTTAAAAAGCTAGATTAAACTCTGTATATATATTATATATTCATACATGGTTCGGCTCAGAACAGAAGGCGCCCTCGTGACCCCCTATCCACCGCCCTCTAAGGTACCCAGCACGGGCCTGTATCTGATGCACTGCTCCTTTGCTTATCGACAGTTCAACAGCAATTTCACGTGTGGTCATCCGGTGATTCCGCTGTATGAGTTTATCCACAGCCGATCTCTTTGTGCTGATCTGGAGACAAGCGTCTTTCGCATCAAGACTCTCAAAACAGATCTGCGCAATATCTCGCGCATCCTTCTGCTTTCTAAGTTTTGTTTACATTTTTTTTCCTCTTGGAGGAGCGATTTTCTCTGAAAACAGATCTGCGCAACTTCTCGCGCATGCCTTCCGCTGTTTTCAAAGATATTTGTTTACTTACATATTTCTTACGTTACTTATGGTATGTGTATTATAATATTATTTTATTTAAAAGACTAAATACTAGTGTCTCTTTGAAAAAAAAAAAAAAATAGCACATTTAACTGAGTTTCTGACAGCATACTGACTAAATGAAAAACACTAAAGGAAAAAAAATGCATTTTACTATTGATGAGAGGTTGTAAAATGTATTTGTATCTGCTTAAAACCTCTTATCATGTATTTATTTTATACTTATTTTACAATAACTGAGTTTCTGATAGCATACTAACTAAATGAAAAACACTTAAAGAAAAAAAAAAAAAAAATATATATGCATTTTACTATTGATGAGAGGTTGTAAAATGTATTTGTATCTGCTTAAAACCTCTTATCATGTATTTATTTTATACTTATTTTACAATATAATAATAAAAACTTGGGTAAAATTTTATAACTCAGAGCAAAAGCATTTATATGTGTACATATTTTCCTTAATCTTAAATGTAAACAAAAATTATTACAACTGATTGTCCAAAATTCGATACACTAAGTTCAAAGGAATTATTTAAAATGAATATATATGTATATATTAAACACTTTTCTGTAATGTTTATATGAAAATAAAAGGCAGTTGTAGAATTTTTTAGTTTTTTCAAATTTTATAATTTGTAAAATTTAAATAATAACTTTTTTTTTTTTTTTAATCAACATCAGTGGCGGATCCAGAACTTGACTTTGAGGGGGGGGGGGGGGGGCTAAGATTTTTCAAAGTGTTATTCTAGACCAATAAAAAATTTACAATTGCAATATTCAATTGTGAATGTCAGTGTTTTTTTTTTTTTTTTTTTTTGGGGGGGGGCTTCAGCCCCTAGCATCCCCCCCCCTTAAATCCGCCACTGATCAACATAGTATATGTTAAAATTAATTCTTGGAGTATCTCTTGAATATGACTAGTTAAAAATTTAAGTATGTAAGGAAGCTGCTGGTAAATTTTAAAATTATTTATACAGACCTAAGAAGATAAATTAAGAGATACAAGAATTTTTAACCAACTACAGAAAACAGCCAATGTGCAGTAACACATTGTTCTTTAACGACTTGTTTAATGTGTGCATGTTCTGATGACAATGTAACTCCTCTAGCAAATCCTGAAACTATAAAACTATTTAACTCATTCACACGATATTATACAAACAATATTATAAAAATAAATAAATGTTTGCCTCTTTAAAATAAGAAACTAAAATTAATATATTTTTTCATGAATACAACACTCATGTGTTGCAAAGAATTTTTTTTTTTTCTGGGTTCATTTCTGCTGTTGAGGCTTGGGGTAATTGGGGGAGGGGGGTGTTAAATGTTAAGATTTCTGAATAGCAGTGTTTTATAGAGTGTTTATATATATATATTGTAAGTTTTTGTAGCAGTTTTTTAAGATTAGATAAGATAAATAAACATTTCTATTAAAAAACATCAGTAATCAATCATAAGACATGGCAGCTATGCTCAAGCAAGACATAACAGCAAAGAAAAATACTTTAAAAGTTAAACCTATTTAAGTTTTTCTTACAATTAGATTGTCTTAGAATTTAGATATAAAACCACCTAGCCACTGGAGACATCAGTACATAACTTCTAACATACAATAATAATAAGAAAATAATAACTATTATTATTATTTAGAATATAAGCCATGGAAACAGGTTCCCTCTCTGACATAAACTACGAACCAGTTGGAAAAAACCGAGGTAAAAAAAAAAAAAAAAAAAACAGTCCATTGGTTTTTCTGGGTTTTATCGGGTTTAATCAGAGTATTTTTGGGTTTTATCAGATTTTTTAAGAATATTTTCTTCCTTCCTTTAACATCAAGTATGTCATTCATAATAACATAATTTAAAAAAATTAAATTATTATTTTTTCATTAAAATCAAAATTTTAAAAATTTAATTTTAAAATTTCTGAAGTCTTTTTCTGATTAAGTTATAAAGAAATAAAATAAATAATTGTACTTTAAATATTCTAATTCTTTTTATCTGCCCTTTACATTTAAAAATTGGTATTTAATAATTATTTCATATTGCTTTATTAAACTTTTCATAGTCAAGAGACTTTCATAAAACATTTTTAATTAATTGTCCCTCTGCATTACATAATAGTGTAGCACCGTTAAAGTTTTCAGAATTTTTTTAAAATTTGATTTTTATTCATTACCACATTTTTATTAACTCGCTTTCTTCTTTGATTGCCCAGTACAAGCTTTGCAAATGATTTTTAACTAACTTCCTGACTATCTAGACTAGACATTTGAAACTTTTAGAATAGCTCAGAACACTATGACAATGCATTCTTTTAATATTTTTATTCAATTTTCTAAATGTTTGAAAATTTCTTATAATTGCCTTCTTTATTACACATTCGATCATGTTTTTTCAAGTTGATGGGATAATTCAGCAAAAAAAAATTTTAAAGCATTTATTAATACATAGAATGGTCAAGTTTATATGATTCAACAGAAAATTTAAAACTGTGGTTTCTTTTAATCTTGTAATTATTTATATTTTACATTCCTCGAATCCTACAGTTTTCTTTATATTGACAAACAACTCTGTTTTTTCTTTATTTTTTTATTATTATTAATTTAATTTTTATTCTGTTTTAATAAGATAATGATACACTTTTTTTCCATGGAGAATTTTTTTCTATACAGCAGTTTGAGCATTTCCAATATTTCTGAAAATTCTTTGTTCATGTTTTAATAACACTGCTCTGCAAAAAAAAAATTTTTTTTTTCGATATCTGATACCACTCTTGCAGATTCTTATGTAAAATAACCTCCTGAATTCGAATCTGGCCCCCATTTTGCCCCATCACCCACTATTTTTTTGGTACACCCCTCCCCCATTTTTACATTCTTCTACATGTAATATAGAGAAAGTATTAGATTCATGAAATTTTTCGAACTCTGGTTTTCGGTGAATTTACACGTTTTGGGATGTCCTGAACACGATTTGATAGTTTTTAGAAAATGTCTGTGTGTATCACGGATTTTGTGGACGCTGTATCTCACGAACCAATGAATGAAATTTAACCAAACTTGGTATTTAGTTGGACCCTGACATAAACTGGTGCTGATTAGATTTCGGGATCAATCTCTCAACAGGTGGCACTGTAATCGCATTTTTTCTAAATTTTTAACATGGCAGTATAGGACAAAATTTCGTATAAATGTACATAATGATAATTATTACTTTCTTCTATATTCAATAGAAGAAAGTATTGGATTCGTAAAAATTTTCGACCTCGGGTTTTTGATGGATTTACACGTTTTGAGAGCTGTAGAACACGATTTGACCATTTTTAGAAAATGTCTGTCTGTCTGCGTGTGTGTGACAAAATTTTGTGGCAACTGTATCTCAGGAACTACTGCACAGAATTTCATACAAATTGGTATGTAGTTGCACCTTGACATAAATTAGTGCCTATCAACTTTTGGTAAAAATTGTCTTACAGGTTGCATTGCCATCCCGCTTTTTCTAAATTTTTAACATGGTGATATAGGACAAAATTTTGTGTAAGTGTGCATAAAGAGAATTATTTTTTAGTAATCATTATGAAATTTACGAAAATTATTTATAATAGAGATAGTCAACTGGGAAAAAATTTTTGTATGTGTAGGAGCCTTGCCACCCTTCCTGGCCCGGGGGGGGGAGGGGAGTCCCCCCTAGAGGAGAGTAAATTTACAAGATGGGTATCTTTCAAAAGGTCTCGTCAATGCCTTTAAAACGAATGGTTGAACTATTAATCTGTGATAATTTAAAACAAAGTTATCGATTTTTTTTACTTAAAAAAAAAAAAAAAAAACGTATATATATTTATATTTTTTTAATTGAAATTTAACCAAACTTGGTATTTAGTTCGCCCCTGACATAAACTGGTGCTGATTAGATTTGGGGAACAATCGCTCAACAGGTGGCGCTGTGATCGTATTTTTTCTAAATTTCTAACATGGCAGTATAGAACACAATTTCGTATAAATGTACATAATGAGAGTTATTCTTAACCTGTGATTGTAAAATTAATATGAATTATTGATAATAGTAATAGTTAATTAGTAAAAAAAAATTTGTGCATGTGGGGGCATCGCTTCCCCTCCTAAGGGGAAGTACCCACGGGGAGGGGGGGGGTAAATTTTCAAGATGGGTCAGGGTTCCCACTCTTAAAAAGGAAAAAAATTCAAGGACTTTTCAAGTACTTTTTAATGCCCATTTGAAAATTTTCAATTACTATTGGGGGGGAACTATCGCAGAATGCTAGGCATATTTACAAAACTTTAGTAAATCCCAGAACGCTAGGCATATGCACAAAACTTTAGTGACTACTTTCATTATTATTATTTTTTTTATAATTAGAATAATAACTTTGCCTGTTTTCACAATACATTTTTGATGGATTGACCAAATTAACTTTTATAAAAGTCAAAAAATGATTAGTTTAGGATTTGGAATTGGGATCATTATGATTATTCCAAAGTTCTTAGGTTTGAGTTCTGGTCTGGTCACTTTCTGCTCAAAATTAATGACTAGTCTACCAAACAGGTAAGAGATTGGCGAAAAAGACAAATAAGCTGAAACTATATGCAAAAGCAAGATAATGAGAATTTTACGACAAAATACATTATATTAGACAACAACGTGTGCATGTGGAGATGGAGATAGTATCGAGCGTTTGCTAGAGTGGAAAATTCAAGGATTTTCAAGGACTTTACACGAAATTCAAGTATTTTCAAGGGCCCTTGAAAAAGAAAATGAAATTCAAGTACTTCTTACGGACTTTCAAGGCCCGTGGGAACCCTGTGGGTATCTTTCGAAAGTTCTCGTCAATACCTTTAAAATGAATGGTTGAACTATAAATATGTGATAATTTAAAACAAAGTTATCGATTTTTTTTTCTTTTATTTGTTATTAAATGAATTTGTATAGGAAAATATAGAAGAAAGTCTTGTGGTGGCCACAACATACTAGTTTGCAATATGTTTAAGCAATTAAAAAAAAAAAAAAACATAGATTTCTAAACAAAAATAGTGGTGAAAAAAATACAGGTGGTGGCAACCCTGCATATTTGGAAATAAAAACATGAGCGATGACAAACAAATTAAACTGATGAACATATTTCAACTGCATTGGGAAGTTAAAAAAATAAACTTTCAGTCAATACACCATAAAAGCATATAAACATAAAAATATTTTGTGTTAAGTTTTATTTGTACAAAGGAAAAAAGAGAAATTTTTGGAGAGGGCGACACACACCCTGAAAATTTTCAGTGGTGGTGCACGCTTCAATGCCAATGCATGTTAAAGTAAATATTGTGAAAATGTAATGAAAGTATTCAGCCATTGTCTTGTGTAGATGCATAAAACTAATCCATACCTATTTAAAAAATGATGTACCTGTAAGTATATAACATACAGATTCTATTATTATATAAAGACTTTTTGTTGTTGTTAAATTTCATTATACAGGGTTCATAATAAAATATGAGAAAAAAATTCCCTAAGTTTTCCAGACAATTTTAAAGAAAATATTAGCAATATATTACAATAAACACTCCTCTAGAGAGGCGAAATACTTCTAATTCCATTGTATGATGTCATATTACTGCCGATCATGACAGAAATTTACATAGAAATCATTGCTCACATGCGTATTTTCACAATACTTAATCATTTGAATCAATATGAAGGCTAAGCAAGGAAATTATATTATGAGAGAAAGGAAGTTGTCGTTTTTCCAGGTTTTATGATCAATTTTCCCTGATTTTTTTTTTAAAACAAAATCCAAATTTTCTGAGTATTTTAGGTTTTCCCTGATGAAGTATGAATCTTGTTAAAAATATTTGTTTTTGTCTAAGAGAATAAATAAATAAATAAAAACTTCTTTATTTAATGAATAAATTTTTAAAATATATAACATTGCATGACCGTAAAGGCCTATTTAAAGCTATCAATTAACCTTGCTGTGGTAAATGTTCTCATAAAAAAATATTATAACTATAAAACAATTGAATTGATACAATAAAAAAAAGTAGTAATAACTGCCAGAATTGCATTTTATGTTCAATGACAAACTTATAGCAGTGAAATCTTAATAAAAGATATTTTAATAAATATCATCCATTAAAATTTTTGAAAATGTGTTCCAAAACGCCAATAACATATACTATGTACGGAATACACACTATCAAAAGAAAAGGTTATTTAAGTATATATATTATATATATATATATATATATATATATATATATATATATATATAAGTTAGTAATGCAATAAAATATGAAATACTATAAAACAATTAAAAAACAGCATTTTCTATCTCTAACAATCAAAATAATTTACAAAATTTAGAACTATGCAATACAAATAATGAAAATAAATAAATAAACTTACTTCAGTAAATTAATTCAAGTTCATTCTTTCACTAGAATATCATATTCAATATATTACTATGATTCTTTAATGGATTACATTCGTATGTATCATTCTTTTCAATAAAATTAACGAAAAATTGGAATTCCTTATAACAGTGGGGTACAGTTTAAGAAAATAAACTTACTGCAATACTCTAAATTAATGCATAATGCAGTAGACTTATTCACTTTAACAATTTACCCCATCTCCAAGAATCTCTTAATCCTGACGATCGCTTTTCACAAACTAAATTCATGGCAGCTTTTCATAATATGCGTTTTAAGAGTTCATAGGAAAAATGAAAATCTTTCAGAACTATATAACGAACATACGTATTTTTATCATAATGACATATCTTCGTTTCTTCTTATCCTCTCTTCATTTGCAATATTTACTTCCATTCCATTTGTTTGTTGCACGGAGGTTTGTTGTTGTTTTCATATCCGCGTCCTTTGTATGAAGAATGCTGATTGGCTGAAAGAAGGGAGCGACGTATGTGCGCGAAAAATTGCGCAAATGTGTTTTGAGAGTCTTGATGCGAAAGACGCTTGTATCTGGAGGAATGAGAAATCCATCATGCTACGAACTGCGGAAATGACTCTCCAGCAATGAGGATATTCATGTGAAGCCATTAACTACGCATGTGCATCTAGCAATACCACCATGCCATCTATCGGCCAACACATTAACTCACTGCGATTTGATATAACGCCATTACAGCTACGGTCTCCTTTTCATTTGGGCACACCTGCCAACATTCTAATTAATATTTCGTATCCTGAAGAAAATAACTTTAAAAATAAAGTAATATGGAAAAAGGGCGATTCTAACAATACTACGAAATATTAATTATATTAATTAGAATGTTATCAGTTACATATATTTAGTAATCAAAAAGAAAAATAAGGAGGGACTATTCTGAAATTTTTACACAAAATTTACGATATCTAAAATATCATTTTGAAATTGGTCAATTTAAATTGTTACAAGTCAAAAGTTCAATTTATGTTATTTTAAAGAAGGCATTTTTTCAAGGCAAAACTTTATTTTTAAAAAAAATTTAATAAATAGAATAAAATATTAAAAAGTCAGATGCCACCACGTTTATCAAACTCAATTACTTTATAAGAATTTATATACACATTCATATATTAAATATGTTCCATTCTTCAATTTTATAACAGCGACTCAGCGCGAACTGTCGCAGCAGATGTAGCTAGACGCTACTACCCAGTAATGCCTAATTGGCGATTTTGTTCCCATTTTGGAGATTTGTGAGGCTTCTGGGAACAATTTTGGGGACCAAACGTTTGTGGACTAGCGTCTGTGGATGCAATGTGGTAGTATGGAGCCGAACCAATCAAAATTCAAGTTAGACTGATAATTTATAACACCGTCGTTGATTAGTTGTCAGTTATTTTAGCAACCTGTTAGCGAATTGGCGATGAAAGATTGGCTTGGTTTTGCTTTTCGTTTGTACCGTATGGCGTATGTTGACATTTTTAACGTTAAATAAAACAGTGTAAAGTGAATTCCTGTTTCGAAAAAAGAATTTGATTGTTTTAACTGTTCATTTTAAATACAAAGGAATATATTGATGAAATTATATACATTTGGTAATGACTGTTTTACGTTTTGTTTTCAATATTACGGATGTCATACTTCCATTAAAGAATATTGAAAACACATTCCAGTGTTTCGCTCAGATACTTGTTGGATTGTTATTGTTAAAACAGTGTTCAGTAAGTTTCTGTGACAATTGACAGGTGTTTTGACAATTTGACAGGTTTAATTATTCACCTTAAAAATAATAAGAGACATTTTAGAAGGATACAAATAAAAAAATTATGTACTTTTCATAGTAATAGTTTTAACTTTTTCAGTATTATAGGTGATTTTGTTTCACTTGTGGTATATTATGCAGTAACTGAAGTCAATTTTCTTTTTAATTTTAATATATTTATAAATTGAAGGATTTTAAGCACAGAGCAAGTTCCTCCTTAAATAAACTACTGCTGTTATATATAAGTAATTTGAGATGGAACAGTTATTAATAAAATCATGCATATTAGGCTTAATTGTTTATTATTTTGGTTGTAGCTTTTTATGCAGAATGGAATAGTAATTGATACTGTACTTTTGCTATTAATACTTCACATATCTTTTGCTTCTTACTTGTGTTAATGATGATAAATACTTAAGATTTGAAATAACGCACAATAGGAGGTTTATTTACTTTTTTTCCCATTATACTGCAATAATAATTTCTGTAATCATTCCATTTCTATAACAAAAAAGCAAAATTAGTTTGAGAAAAAAATTAAAAAGTGTGTGTGTATATGCTTAGTAAAGCAGACGAAATGTTACGTTTAGTTACCTAGAAAGTCATTAGCAACCTAAGCAACAAATATATCTTTCTAAAACTCTTACCACACATGTATTGATTAAAAAAAAATTCTCTCAATAAATTGTGCAAATAGTATATTGAGTTTGTTATTTATAAAATATGTAGGTATGTACTCAAAATTTATCCCCCATCCCCCTCACCAAAATTAGCATACAAATTTTACGAAATTTTAAATTTCGGGATGTTCGGCGTTAGTATGGTAAAAGCTGCACTGTTGGAAGGAGGAGAGTCTTAAACCCCCCCCCCCCCCCCCCCACACACACACACACAAGGGGCCTTTTTTCAAAAAGTAATGATCCGAACTTTACTAAATTTTAAATTTGGAGTTGTTTGAGAGTTAGTATAAGAAAGACTGCATCGTTGGAAGGGGTGGTTCTTACCCCCACGGTGTCTTATCTCGGAAACTTACATCTCTAACTTTTTGAAATTTTAAATTTGGTGTTGGTTAGGTGTTAGTATAGCAAAAATTGCACCATTGGAAAGAGGGAGGATCTTACCCCACTCAGTCCCTTATGTTGGAAAGTTATGGTCCTAACTTTACGAAATTTTAAACTTGGAGTTGGTTTTGTGTTATTATAACAAAGAGTGCAACATTGGAAGGGAATAGTGTCTTAGTTGGCATGTCAGTGCAAATCGGCTAGTGTGGTGAATGCCGTTGGGAGCGTGGCATTTTGGATGGCCTTGTGTCGTCCTAAGAAGGTTTAAGGGTCCTTCTGGCCGCCAAACCGTGGCTCGGCCAAGATCGAGGGCCCGAGTCCCAATATTGACTTACTCAGATTTGTCCGAAGGTGACAATAAGGGCTTTGTAATCCTGACTGCCGGCCATGCCTGGGCCACTGCCCGCTGTCATGTGGCAGGTAAATTGCTGTCGTGGAGGTTGCACAATGTTCGGACGTCACTAACGGGACTGTATGGATACCCACTGTATCTGGGACAGTTGGTGATGGGGCGCACTAGCGCACCACCTCTCTCACCCCCCATAGTGCCCCTATAGTGCCCCCATAGTGCCTTAAAAATTATCTTCCAAGCTTTACAAAATTTTAAATTTTGGGTTGGTTTAGTGTTAGTATAACAAAGATTACACCGGTGGAAGGGGAAGAGTCTTACCCCCCCACGTTGCCTTATCTCGAAAAGTTACAGTGTTAGTGTTGCGGAATAAGGCCGATTGACTACTCTTGGGTCCTAGGCCCTTCCGTGGAGGTCTTTCTAAGGTGTCCAAGCCCGTATTTACACAAGTTTCAGAGAAAACCAGGGAATACTCCAAACAACTAGGCAGACGATTAGGGGGGGAGGGGCAAAGGGGAGCAACAATTTAGGAATTCGGTTAGACCGTTCAAAATTGGTATATATAGGTTTTCGGGGTCTATGAGTCGAATGAGGATATCTTCGAAAGTGTAAAATTAATAGGTGGGGCAAGAAGAGGGGCAGGGGGGGCAAAAAATTAGAAATTGAATTAGACCGTTCAAAATTGGTAAAAATATGTTTTGGGGACTTATGAGTCGAATGACGATATTTTCCAAAGTGTTAAATGATTAGGGGGGGGGGGGCAAGGGGGCAAAAAATTAAAAATTGAGTTACACTCTTCAAAATTTGTATATAATGGTTTTGGGGGAGTACGAGTCGAATGCGGATATTTTTGAAAGTGTAAAATGTATGGGGGGGGGGGGGGGGCAAAAAATAGAAATTGAGTTAGACCGCTCAAAACTGGTATATATAGATTGTGAGGGCGTATGAGTCAAATGAGGATATTTTCGAAAGTGTAAAATTATTAGGGGGCAAAAAAATTAGAAATTGAGTTATACTGTTCAAAATTTGTATATAATGGTTTGGGGGGCGTACGAGTTGAATGCGGATATTTTTGAAAGTGTAAAATGTATGCGGGGTGCAAAAAAAGGGCAGGGGGCGCAAAAAATAGAAATTGAGTTAGACCGCTCAAAACTGGTATATATAGGTTGTGAGGGTGTACGAATCAAATGAGGATATTTTCGAAAGTGTAAAATTATTAGGGGGAAATAAGGGGGGGGGGGCAAAAAAATTAGAAATTGAGTTATGCTGTTCAAAATTGGTATAAATAGGTTTTGGGGACCTACGAGTCGAATGAGGATATTTTTGAAAGTGTAAAATTATTAGGGGGCAATAAGGGGAGCAGGGGAACAAAAAAATTAGAAATTGAGTTAGACTGTACAAAATTGGTATAGATATGTTTTGGGGGCCTACAACTCTAATGAGGATATTTTCGAATGTGTAAAATTATTAGGGAGGTCAGGACAGGGGCTATAAATAAGCAGCTGCTTTGATTTTTGTTTGGAGTATCGCTCGCTCTAATTTTCCTTTTCTCTGCATATTAAGGCTCATTAAACAGTAACCTGTGATTAAAAGTCAATTCCTAATCACTCTAAAGAAGATCCATGCCTCTACCGGAACTCGAACCTGGCACCTGTAAGCTGATGGGGAAAAAAATTCAGCTGCCAAGAAATTTTCTTTTTACCCTTTTATTGGCTACAAAACTCAATAAAAATACACTAATTGACTTACAGATTTATAATCCCTTTTTTTTCTTCTTTTTCGTTTTTTTTCCTGGATCCCCCATTTTTCTCCTAAGACTTCTTCCCTATCGCCAAGAAGCGCATTTTTGCCAACATAGTTAGAGAGTGGCAATCATTTGTCTAAACCAATCAAACATGCTGTTATAAAAGAATATACAGTGGAAATGTAAGAAGGATTTTGATTGGTTCGGCTCCATTCTGCTCCATACTTCCATATTGCATCCACAAACGCTAGTCGTTTGTGCGGACAAATCTGGGGAGTTCTTCAACTTCCTGTCAATGTTGGTAACGTATTGATTTATCCCTACAACTAGAGACTTTCAATAGCTTTATTGTTATTTGGGGATTTTTTTCATAAATTGCCTTCATTTGGGGAAAAATTTGAGCTTAAATCATAGAAAAATCTGCTTGATATTTCTTTTTGAAAAAAAATTTATTTTCCCTTTTTGTAGAAATAGATTTGGGGATTTTTTCGAAAAAAACTCCTGATTTGGGGAAATTTGAAGACCAGTTTGGGAAAATAATTTTCGACCATCTGGCATCACTGCTACTACCCAGCTTAGATTTTTCCGAATCGAAACAGGTTAAGCGCTAAAATAATTAAGATCCATGAATTAAAAGTCGAATTTTATCACTTTTTCATAAACTTACAATTTTTAGGAATTTACTCGTTTCAAACACGCTGCCACTTGCATCAGCACAAATTTTTGCAGCAGGTTTAGGCCCAGATTCCAGCCACACATACGGCTCGCACCTGCGTTTTTACCGCAAAGTCGCGGACGAAAACGATTTTTCCTAGTCAAGTCAAACAAGCGCAACATTCTTCTTTCGCAGATGCGATTGTCACGTGGCTCAATTTGCGGCCAGTAAAAAGCTATCGTAACACTCTTGTAAGAGCAATGGCGGCCATTACAAACGTGAAAAGCGCTTGGTAAATTGTGTACTCTATGAGATTTCTATAAGTAGTATTGATTGAAGATAATTAATACTATTATTAAAATATATATTTCTTCTGAATAAAAAAGAAAGAAAAAAAAAGATACACGTAAAGAGAGAAATAAACTTTTTCAGTTGAGAAGATAGTTCACGAAACGAAGTTAAAATACAGGTAAGTGAAATATTTTCAGTATTTTTTGTATCTTATATTTTATTGTTATTAGTGTTTGCATAACATATTTTTCATGATAAGACAAATTTTAAATAACTATATTCTTGTATTTCACAGTAATGTCTCTTATTACTAACTAAAGAAATAGCTGTTTGCTTCAAATCTACATCTATTATTTAAAATTATCTTTTATTTATTTATTTTATTAATTAATTAATTAATTTCGTATTAATTTAGTTTTGTTTCCTCGACAGTTCAGTGAATATTTATGTAATCATCTCGATACAGATGAATATTTCAAGCATAAGTTAAGCTAAGAAATTTAATCAGATCTATTTTGATTTTTCTTGAAACTTAGTTATAAACTTTTTATGTCTTTTGCATTGCGTGAATAATTTTACTTTATACTAAGAATTGATTTAAATTAATATATTATATTATTTATTTTTATTATTATTTCTTATTTTATTTTATTTAATTCTAAGGTAACAAACAAAATGTTTTTTTTTTTTTTAAAGTTTTTGCATTTATATATTTATATTTTTAAAAGCTTTAAATGCCTGCATTCGAAAAACTATAATTAACTTTATAATTAATGTACTTTTATAAATTAATCCCTATCTAACGATTTTTTTTTTTTTTTTTTTTACTTATGTCTTGGTAACAGTTAAAAATAATATAGAAAAAAAGAATTAGAAAATCTTTCTCTCATTGGTTTCTATTAATAATATCAGAATATGTATTACCCATAAAATTTTGGTGTAATGATAAAATAAATCAGAATTTTTAAAATAATGAATTGATGTTAATAAAATTTGTCTTATCTTGAAAATTACTTTGCAAACTGTAAACATAATAAAACATAATAAATACTGATAACATTTTACAATACAGCTTTGATAATATTTTATATTCAAAATCTTTCTTTTTTTTTCCAGATTATTTCCTCTGCAAAAAATATTCATTTAATTAAAAAAAAAAAAAAAATCAACACAAGAACAAATTAAATCTTAATGCTTTTACTACAAATAATAATTAATAAAATGAAAAGTACACAAATTTTATAAATACTATTTTTCAGCTTACAAATTTGTTTACTTTATTTATTTATTTACTTATTTTATTTATTTATTTATTTATTTATTTATTTTTCGGTCGTAGAACATAATAAAAGGACTTACTCACAAATTGGAAAATTATAAATCATTTTACAATATGGTGAATATGATTTTATTCTATTGAAAATAAATTTCTGAACTGAATCTCCAAATTTCGTTTTAATTAAAAACTAAGCATTAGATATTTATGTAATTTGGAAAGGATTGGTTGTGTGTGTGTGTGGGGGAAGGGGGGGGCTGTCCATTTTTAATTTACAAAAATAAAATAAAATAACAGCATTTCATCTGAAAATATAATAAGTTCATAGTATTAACTTGTGTTATGTTATAAATGTACCATATCATCATATTATGCCATAAAATTATAGAAATCGTACATACAAATGGTTATTTAGTGTTTATTATGCTTTTTTATATCCCTCCCCTCCTTTTTTTTTTACGTAAAGTAATAAAATGAAAGTTTATAGAAATCAGACGCACAGATGGTTATTTAATGATTGTTCTTTTTCTATTTTTTTCTCTTTTTTGAATAAAGAAAATAATAAAACCTATTGCTATTATTATTATTTAATTGTTCTTCCTATTATAATTTTTGGGGGAATTAGTTAAGGCATTTATGCTTATCTGATGTACACATCGTTAATGAATGTAAACCAAAATAAGTTACAATAAAAACAAATAGAAGCAATCCATATGATCGTCCCTTTAAAACTGTATACGGATTCTCATTGGTTAAAAACTAACAATATCTGAATGAAATTCGAATATTTTCTTCGAATTTTCCCTTTCTTACTTTCCTGACGTCAGCAGTTGCGGAAATCAGCTCCGTTTGGCCACTGCCCACTGAATCCTAGTATTCAGTGGGCAGTGGTTTGGCTTGAATCACTAACATCAGTGCTTTCCCCTTTTTTCTCGCTATCCCTCCCACTTTGTGAGCTGGTTATAGTAAAGTTGTGGCGTTTGACCAGAATTCGGTCCATAAGATAGCTGTTATCATAAAATCAAAGTTAACCGGTTAGTAGTCGCTATCGACAGCGCCACCTATAACAGATTGCAAAATTTTTATTTAACTGTCACCAATAATTTTAAGAAGTGATGTGATCGACGTTAAATCCATTTTATTCGCGTTTTATGTATATCAAATGCCACTTCTAAAAATTTTTGGTGGCTATTGAATAAAAAATCTGGAAAAATTGAAGGATGGGCGGCAAATCGACCAACTAGCGACTACTAACGGGTTAAACCCAAAGTTTTTAGATTTAGAAAAATTCATGTCTTTCAAAGCTTAATTGTCAATCAAAGCTTAATTTTCAATAATACCTAACTGATCATTTTGTTTTCGTTTTGCTGGCTCATAGGGAAGATTTTCGAAGTAACAAACTGCAACCTGCAATTACATCGGAAGCAACTTATTTACAGGTTGAATTGTTTAACTTTTCGAATGAACAATTTTAAAATTCAGTAGGCTATAAAATCTTTTTGTAAAAAAATAGAACCGACTCCAAAAAGCAACTACTAATCAAACAACTAAAAAAAAAAAAAAAAAAAAAAAAAAAAAAAAAAATTGGTACTAAATGAAACTGTAAATTGCGCATAAAAGTATAAAATAATTTCCTTCGCCAAACAACCTATAACACTACAATTAATCATAACTTTTGAAGTCGGCGCAAAATTAAATAAAATTTAATTAGTTTTTAAAGGTTTGTTTTTAGATCGGTAGCAACAAATGCTGTTGTCTCGAATGATCCATTTTTATGTTTCCTTTATTATTTTATCACTGTATACAATTGATCCATTAGTAGCATCTACATAGAAGTGAACATACATATCAGTGAACATTCTTCACAATGCAGTATTTATGTTTCTACGAAGTTACAGTTTCCTTTGCAAATTATGTATAACTTTGATAACTATCATGTAAGATGCGTATTTTGAATAGGATTTGAGCTTTGTATTGAATAAAGGTATCAATTTTCATTTAATTTTGCGCCGACTTCAAAAGTTATGATTAATTGTAGTGTTATAGGTTGTTTGGCGAAGGAAATTATTTTATACTTTTAGGCGCAATTTGCAGTTTCATTTAGTACCATTTTTTTTTTTTTTTTTTTTAGTTGTTTGATTAGTAGTTGCTTTTTGGAGTCGGTTCTATTTTTTTACAAAAAGATTTTATTTTTCTCTTTTCAATGAAAACTTATTCATAAACTTATTCAATAGAAGACGTTCGTCGGCAGTTTCACAAATCACAACTTCCAAGAAAAGTGACATAACTCAAACAACGGTTTATGTCACTGAAAAATACATGAAATGCCCCCAATGTGAACAAAAAAGTTACATCTCTATCTACAAAGTTATCCACTCGAGAGAGAGTTATGCCATTTTTATTCTAGTCAAGTTATATTTAAGTTGATTTTTCTCAAAACTGCATTTTTAAGTTGTGTCACTTTTCTTGGCTTTTTTCGGATATGAGCAAAAAACTATCTATTGAATGAACATACGTTAAATTAAAATGTCTTTAGAAATGTAAAGAACTGATACGATGTATTCGTAACCAAAAATTCTGTTAGACATATACATTGAACTTTACCGTGAATACGTGTCACCCATTGAACTAGAAATTGCGAAGCGTATAGTTCAAACAAAGAGAAAATATGCATTGCAGCTGACGGACAGAAGTTTCAACATCGATACTTATATACTGCTTTTACCAGTGTAGCTGCATGCGTTCAGCAGTTAGAGTGAGAACAGACTTTTGTGAGTATCTTGTAATTTGTTTATAGTGTTACAAAATTGTAAATAATTGTGTTTATTTTTGTATAAATTCTTTCAAAGAGGCTTAGTAAGTTGATAAAGTGCTAATTTTGTGCATTTCTAGTCGTTTTAGCGTTGAAATAGCCTTATTTTCCCTTAAAAACGCATTAAAAAGCCCCAATAAGGCAGGTAATGGATTTGGCGCCAAATTTGGCGACTTTTTCCCACCTTGGCGATTTTTTTGGCGATCTTGGCGAGAAAATCCTTATATGGGATATACCAAATATGAAAGCTGTAAGTTGATTTGTTGACCACTTTCTAGAGTTTTCTCGAAAAATCTGGATTCCATGGAAAAGTATATAAGCCTGTTTTCTTCGCCAAGGCCAGTCAGAGTCAGTTCAGTTCAGCTTTCAGCCAGCTTCGCTAGTGCTTGCATTGCTCTTGAGCCTCTTTGGAACAGACTTGCTTTAAGTGTTATTGCTATACAGTTTGTACTGTGGATTTGCTATTGACAGCTGTTGTTTAAGCTGTGTTTACTGGTCGAATTGAAGCTGATACTTGGTTTATAGACCTGTATTTTTCTGGAACTCTCTGTGAATAAATTACGGAATTTTTGTACGCTTGGCCTTTCATTCTCGGACAACTCACGAACCCCCAAGTACGCAACATTTCTGGTGTCAGGAGCGGGGTTTGTCTGTGAATGGTGATAACGAGAGCTATGGAGCAAGAGATGAAAAAAATTCTAGAAAGCTTAGCTACCCAGGTGAATGAGATGAAAGTTAGCCTGAGTCAAGAGATGAATGAAATGAAAGCCGGGCAGGGAAAGATGGAAACCGGATTGATAGAGAAAATGGAAACAGGACAGGAAAAGATGGAAACCGGATTGATCGAAAGAATGAAGGAAGGACAAAGAGAGATGAAAGAAAGTATGGAAGCATCGCAAAGAGAATTGAAAGACGGCTTGACTGAAGAAATGAAGGAAATGAAATGCAGTTTGGGTGAAGTTCAGGAAGAAATTAAATCTAATCAAGATGAGATGAAGAGGGAGCTTTCAACGGCGAAAGAATCGATAGAGGGTAAATTAACGGTGATGAAAAATAGAATGGATGGAATAGAAGATAAAGTTATAAAGATAGAAGAAAATTTTGAAGAGAAAGTTTTGAAAATAGAAGAGAGTTTTGAAGAGAAAGCAATGAAGATAGAGGAAAAAGTTACGAAAGTAGAAAAGAATTTTGAAGAGAGATTTATGAAGATAGAAGAGAATTTTGAGGAGAAATTTAAAGAAAACTTTGATCAAGAGCTAAAAGGAAGGGTTTCAGAGATAGAAAGCAAGTTTAAGAGAATGGAGGAAGATCTTGAGAGAAAAATGAAAGAAGAGTGGAACGGAGAAGTAATAGGGAATGAACTGCAGAGCAAGATTCGGAATCTCGAAGAAAAGTTAGAATCCATGCCTCAGGAAACTGAAAAGAAAAAGAGAAGAATCCAGAATCAGGAATTTATTAAGCTATCCACCTACGACGGCAGTTCCTCCTGGCACGTATATAAGACGCAGTTTTCCATCATAGCTGAAGCTAACGGCTGGGACTCTGTTGCAAAGACGGCTCATCTGGTAGGGTCGTTGCGGGGCGACGCCGCAGATATTCTGGAGACCCTTTCGAAGGAACAGCGACATGACTTCGAAGCTTTAACCAGAGCACTAGAGCTACGTTTTGGAGCGAAATGGTCCAAAGAATATAGTCGACTCCAGCTAAGGTCCCGTTGTCAGAGACCAGGAGAAAGCTTACAAGAGCTGGCATCAAATATCCAGAGGCTTTCACATTTGGCTTTCTCAGACTGTCATCCTGAAACACGTAATGATCTGGCCCTAGAATATTTCATTGATGCTGTCGGAGATCCAGAAATTCAAAAAGCCCTCAGACTCTCCGGCGTGAAAGATGTGGAGTCAGCCTTAGTGTATGCCCTAAAGATCGAGGCAGCCCAACAGACCTCCCATAAACATCGCCAGAACAGCACAGTAGACAAAGCGAAAGGTTCTCAAGATGATCTTAATGAGATTCAGAAAATGATTGCAGAAATTAATAGAAGACTACGCATTCTTGAGAGAAAAAAGAAGGGAAGATTCCAACAACTAAATGCTGGGGCTGTGGAAAAGACGGGCATATCAAACGAAGCTGCCCAGTAAGAGCACCTAGAGAAGCAACCAAGAATGTCTCTGAAGTACGCCACACAGAAGGAGCTCTTCGGGAAAATCCAGATGCCTTCTTGCGGAAGCCTCCATCCGAAGATCATAAATACAGCTCTAAATCTGAGGATAAACACAAAAGAATAAAGCCAGTTGCTCGCCAAGTTACTGTCGCAACACCATCGGAACAAGATCCCGATCCATGGAGTGACGAAGAACTTAGAAAAGCCCAGTTGGAAGATCCTGACATAAATCCAATATTACAGCTGAAGGAGACGACCAGCAACAGACCTATCTGGCAGGACATTTCCAGATTTAGTCCCATTACGAAAAGTTATTGGGCACTTTGGGACTCTCTTCATATCAGAAACGGCGTATTATACAGAAAGTGGGAATCTGATGATGGGAAAAGCTTCAGATGGCAGATTTTATTACCAAAATTAAAAATTCCAGCTGTTTTAGAACAACTGCATAGTAGCTCTACCGGAGGCCATTTTGGGGTAATGAAGACTCTGCAGAAAGTTCGGGAACGCTTCTACTGTTGCAAGGCAAAGGAGGATGTGGAGCAATGGTGTAAAACCTGTGATGCTTGTGCGGCACGTAAAGGCCCGCAGAAACGAAGTCGAGGAAGACTGCAACGGTATACCGTGGGAGCACCATTTGAACGGATTGCAATCGACATCTTGGGTCCTATGCCACGGACCTCCAGTGGAAATAAATACATCCTCGTCGTGATGGACTATTTCCCCAAGTGGCCTGAGGCATATCCCATTCCCAATCAAGAGGCATGCACAGTTCCAGAGGTCCTAGTGCAGCAATGGGTGTCAAGGTACGGCACGCCCCTACAACTTCATACCGACCAAGGTAGGAACTTTACCTCTGATGTTTTCAAAGGACTGTGCCAACTACTCGGCATAGACAAAACCCGGACAACACCCTTACATCCCCAGTCGGACGGCATGGTCGAGAGGTTCAATCGTACCATCCTGAATAACCTCTCTCTTCTAGTATCAAGGAACCAGCAAGATTGGGACTCGAAGTTGCCATTGTTCCTGCTGGCTTATCGAAGTGCTGTCCATGAAACCACCGGCTATACTCCAGCCCAGATGCTGTTTGGACGTGAACTTCGTCTCCCTTGTGATCTCCTGTTTGGTTGTCCACCCGATGCGCCTTCATCGCCCGAGGAGTACATCCAAGATTTCCAGGCACGATTTGAGGACGTACACAACTTTGCTCGGGAGCGGCTTACATGGCAACGAAGAAAATGAAGACAAGGTACGATCTAAAGGCTACACAACATGAGTTCCAGGAAGGAGACAAAGTCTGGTTGTGGAATCCTGTTCCGCAAAGGACTCTCTCCCAAGTTACAGTGCAACTGGGATGGACCATACACAGTCTTAAAAAGGCTGAATGATGTAGTGGTGCGGATCACTAAAACACCTTCATCAAAACCGAAGGTGATGCACTATAACAGGCTAGCCAAGTACCACAATTAATGGTAATATTAAAATTTAAAATGTAAATACTGGTAAAATTTGCGCATGCGTAATGTAAATATTTGTATATAGATACTTGTACATATTTGTGAATTTTGTAAATATTTCTCACTTGATTTTTGTTTCTATTTTGTCGTTATATGCAACTTAGTTTTGTATTTGAGATTGTGTAAATTTGGTTAGTTTCGCCTCTTAACCAAGGGTTGCACTGCCCGGGACGTGCAGTCCTTGGGAGGGGGCAGTGTTACAAAATTGTAAATAATTGTGTTTATTTTTGTATAAATTCTTTCAAAGAGGCTTAGTAAGTTGATAAAGTGCTAATTTTGTGCATTTCTAGTCGTTTTAGCGTTGAAATAGCCTTATTTTCCCTTAAAAACTCAGTAAAAAGCCCCAATAACGCAGGTAATGGATTTGGTGCCAAATTTGGCGAGTTTTTCCCACCTTGGCGATTTTTTTTGGCTACCTTGGCGAGAAAATCCTTATATGGGATATACCAAATATGGAAGCTCTAAGTTGATTGGTTGACCACTTTCTAGAGTTTTCTCGAAAAATCTGGATTCCATGGAAAAGTATATAAGCCTGTTTTCTTCGCCAAGGCCAGTCAGAGAGAGTCAGTTCAGTTCAGCTTTCAGCCAGCTTCGCTAGTGCTTGCATTGCTCATGAGCCTCTTTGGAACAGACTTGCTTTAAGTGTTATTGCTTTGCAGTTTGTACTGTGGATTTGCTATTGACAGCTGTTGTTTAAGCTGTGTTTACTGGTCGAATTGAAGTTGATACTTGGTTTATAGACCTGTATTTTTCTGGAACTTTCTGTGAATAAATTACTGAATTTTTGTACGTTTCGCCTTTCATTCTCGGACAACTCACGAACCCCCAAGTACGCAACAATATCTTAATGAAATCATAATGAAACCTATTTCAGGCCAAGATCATTACGACAACAAAAAAAGTATTAAAATTAAATCATCTCTTACGAAGTTATAAGGTAACAAATTTCAACAACAACAACAACAATGAGAAACATTGTTTGTATCAAGAACTTTTTCCTTTATGAAGTGGGTTTAAAACGTCTATACGTAAATCGATGTGACCGCATAGAATAACCATACTTTGAATTTTACATAGCATAAATGTCACCCGCTACGCTACAACATATGCAATGTCGTTCAAGTGTGCACAAAATAGGAAATTGTGAACAAACAAATGCACGATTTAAGCGTTCTGTTTTTATCATTAAAGCCTGAACTATCTTTTTGAACTAAATCAATGATGCTCTGCAATTTTATAATTCACTTTTTTTCCCTGTCTTGAACCGTTTCCGAGATAGGAACGCTAACTCCATTGTTTTCCGCCTGGTGGCGCTGTAGGCGGTTGAATCGCGTTGCACATATCCACTTTACTATACCTACATACCATTTTTATGACTATAGCTGCAACTGTTCAGCAGTTAAAAAGTTGGGACTGACTTTTTTGGGCACCCTGTATTTTCTTTTGATCGTAAAGATATTACAATGGGACCTATTTCAGACCAAGACCTTTACAATGAAACAAAAAGTATCAAAATCGTATCATCCGTTCAGAAGTTATGAGCTAACAAACAAAAACAAAAACAAAAAAAAACATACGCTTTGTATTGAGAACCTCCTCCTTTTTTAAGTCGGTCAATTAGAGCATCTCTTACGAAGTTATAAGCTTACAAACACCACCAACAACACATAGCTCGAATTAAAAACACCCTACATTCTGAAGTTGGTTGAAAACGACTTTGCGCTAATCGATGTGACTGCTTACAGTAACAGTGCTTTGAACCACAGAGTATACGTGTAATCAGCTACGCTGCAAAGTGTGCAACGTAGTTCAAGTGTGCACAGTGTAGGAAATTGCGAACAAACAACTGCGCGTTTTAAGCGTTCTATTTTTAGCAATAATGTCTAAAAACTGTCTTCTCGTAGTAAATCGATGATGCTCTATAACTTCGTAATTAACTTTTCTCCCATCTTGAACCGTTTTTGAGATAGGAGCGCTAATTACACTGTTTTTCACCAGATGGCTTTATTTTCTTTAGATTGTAAAGATATTACAATGGGACCTACTTCAGACCAAGATCTTTACAACAAAACAAAAAGTATCATGTAACCGTATTTTGAACTATATAGCGTATGTCTCACCAGCTACGCTACAACGTGTGCAATGTAGCTCAAGTGTATAGTGTAAGAAATTGCGAACAAACAAATGCACGTTTTTAGCATTGTATTTTTAGCATCAATGTCTAAACTATCTTTCCGTACTAAATCGATGATACTCTGCAATTTTATAATTCACTTTTTTCCCCTGTCTTGAACCGTTTCCGAGATAGGAACGCTAGCATGAATGTCTAAACAATCTTTTTGTACTAAATCGATTATACTCTTCAACTTTTTAATTCACTTTTTTCTCTAGAGCCGTTTTCGAGATAGGAACACTAACTCCTCTATTTTCCACCAGGTGGCTCTGTAAGCGGTATAATCTTGTATTGCATGGCCACTTTGCTATACTTACATACCATTTTTATCACTATAGCTGCAGCCGTTTAGCAGTTAAAAGAGTTGGGACTCATTTTTTTGGGCACCCTGTATTTTCTTTAGATCGTAAAGGGACAATGGGACCTATTTCAGACCAAGACCTTTTCAACAAAACAAAAAGTTAAAAAATCGGAGTATCCGTTCAGAAGTTGTGAGCTAACAAACATAAAAAAAACATACGGTTTGAATTAAGAACCTTCCTTCTTTTTTGAAGTCGGTTAAAAAGGGGAAGAGCACAGTAATAAAGATTCCATTAAACACTTTTTTGCTTATTGTATTACAAAAATATTAAAACTTCGCTTTGAAAAAATAAAAATACATATAAAGGGAACAGTTGTAAAGGCCGAATTTCCAGAATGAATAATAAAATAGTGTAAAACTTAGCTAAAAAAAAAAAAAAAGAAAGATGATGATTTTAAAATTAATTACAGAAGACTTGAAAGTTATTTAGCGGCCCATTAGTCGAATAACCATTTTTATTTAGTGCATTTCAGCAATCAGTTTCAGTGCTTTCTTTGTTTAAATTGAACAAAGATTTAAAAAAAAAAAAAAAAAAAAGTGGTATTCTATGACAGGACTACTAAATTCCCTGGTTTTTTATTCTTTTCTGATTACTGAAGGTTTTATAAAGAAGTAACTCTGAATTTGTATTGGAAGAAGTCTAATTAGTAATAAATGATATAACATAACATATTACTACTTCTTTATTGTTAATGTATTATTATTTGTTTATTTATTTTATTTGTTACTCTTTAAAATAATAATAATAATAATAATAATAATAATAATCAGAAATAGTATTATTTTCTATGAATGACAAATAAAATAGTTTTAAATATAAATGATCACTGTTTCCTTAACACTTTGCTTGTGGGTCATGAAAAAAAACTTTTTTTTTCATTAAAAGCGAGCCCCGCCTTCAGACGTGCCTCTAAAAAAATACATTACTTTTAAAAAAACGATTTTATGTGTTCGTGTTTAACACTTTATATGCCGCTGGTTTATATATATGCCAGTGACACTTACTGAATCAAATTTGAATTTAAGCATGAATACGTAAAACCATTTTAATAAATAATGTAATGTTTGAGACAAAATGCCAAAAGGCGGAGCTTACTGATCAAAATAGGAAAACACCCCGGGGACAATGCGTTAACAAACTAATAGAAAGCACTAACAGTAGAAAATCGACATATTATTATTATTATTATTACGGATATTACAATACTTAAATTTTCTGTTGATAATATTTAGAAATTTAGAAATATATGCAATAGGTCGAGTGCGGCAGAAATATGATAGGTAATGGGCGGAGACTGATTTTTTCGAGAAAAGGGAAGTTTAGTCGATTGCATAGCTGCCAATATTTTAATTTATTCTGGAGTAATTTTAGCCCCGCCTCTATTACGTACCACTTATTTTTTTAAAGTAATTTTTTCTTATTTTATTGAAGTTATGTATTCAAGAAAATTTTTCTATAAATAAAGTGGTTCGAAATAAAGGCAGGGCTAAAAATATTGCAGAATAAATTAAAATATTGGCAGCTATAGTCGAATGGCTAAATTTGTCCTGCACGAGACAACTGATATGGTTTATTTTAAGTTTATTCAAAAGTACTGAATCTGTTTTTCATAAATTTACAGTTTAAAAATTGTAGCTAGAACGTTGTTTATAGAATTGTCAATAACAAATTGGATTGCTGTGTTGATTTATTCCCACATTCACTAAGTTTTTGTTTTATAAAATACATACTTAAGAAAAATGTTCGACAGATACTTATTCTAAAAATATGCGCGTTGTTTATTCAATTTAAAAAATTGATTTTTAGAGAAGTATTTGCATACACACACATACATATATATATATACATACATACTTATTACATATAATTTGTCTAATATACAGTTTTATTAGTCCCTGCATATAGTTGTCAACCAATCAGAATACAGTATTTTGCAAAATCACCTGAATCTAGGGAATTTTCAACTGATGATCTGGAGGAAAGTCACCAGATCTATCTGGCTAGGAACGCCGGTTATGTGTGAAAAGCCTGCTACCAAGTCAATGGACTTCATTAGAGTTACAAAAATAATGTAATAAAGATCACTTCGTTACTTGTCAACTTAACCAGTTAACTGTTCGTTACTCGTTACTTTTATTACTACTCTGTAAAAAAATAACTATTACCAGCTGCAAGAAACTCTTTGTGATTAGAGAAAATAATTATTTTTTCCAATCACAGACATTTTCTTGCAGCTGGTAATAGTTATTTTTTTACAACAGTGTACAGTCGGGTAAAAAAAAAACGCAACACCCGCTGTAATTTCATTACTAATTGATGTAAGAACATCTAATAGACATCATTCAACAGGAAATTAAAAGCACTTTCTGAATATGTCCTCAAATTTTGAATTAGGGGTCATCTACATATTGAAATGAGCGCCAACTTTGATTTTTTCAATAGCAACACCCAATTTTGACTTCATTTTTGAATTTCTGAGAGTCTGGCAGTGCGGAAAAGTATACTGTTTATATAATTTATCTTTAGTATTTATAGAGTTATAAACAAAAACGTGTTAGGGGGTTATCTGTAAATGTAGAAAAATAAAATTAAGATCCTATAAAAAATAGACAAAACTTTAATGTTTCACACCGGAAATCTTTCAGGAAAAAAATAATTATAAAAATTAATAAAACGTTGCTTCTGTTGCAGTTTTTTAATTAACTTGAATTCAGTTTTTAGATTTGTATATACTCCAGTACTTTTTTAGATAATTTAATTTTAGGTCTATTTAAATACATTAGACTTGAGATTAGTCCATGCAGTCCCCTTTGAAAAAAGTGCAATATTTTTCAAGTAAAAGTGTCTATTATGGCTGTACTGATCACCAGTAAAGCTTAAATTTTCTTTCGTAGGTAGGTAACATAATATACGAAATGAAATAATATAGTTATATATATATACAACAATGCTAAATCTTTTCGGATAAATTATTGTAAGGGTTCATGAAGTAAATATTAAACAATTTTAATCGCACTTACCAGTTTTGTATCAGTTGAACTCTTTGGAACTGTACGATTCTTTTTATAATTTCTATGAAAATATAATTTCTTAATTAACCCTTTCGCTACTGTTTATGTAGATTTACGACATTTGAAAATCTGTAAATCTGTCAGTGGGCGTTTCTTCGTAATTTATGTGTTACATATTTCTTAAGTGTGTACCCAGTGTTCATATTTTTGCAATAAAATATACTATGTATAGAAATATATTGATTAGAAAGAATATAATCCTGCAGTCGCAAAAAGTGCTGAAATATATTTATAAAAGTTAAAGTATGTTTTTAAAATTGTATAAAGTTTAAAAATGTAAAAAGACTAAAGTGTCCTTAAAATAATAATCGTCCTCCTACAATATAAGTAAATAAATAAAATAAAGCAATATATGAAGCAAATGATTAATCATTTTTTATCTATGACGGTAGTTAAGAAACGATTTTACAAGCCTGTCTTGCACTTCAATTCCATTCGTTTTTTATATTTGACAATTTCACATTAAACATATTTTTCTATTTAAAATAGTAAACCCCGCCTATTTAGTTAATTTTTTTTCTTCTAGTGTTTGTTTAAAATATTCAAAATTTATCACCAATTAATCGATAAGGTAAATACCACTTGTGCATATTTTTGTCAACATAAAATACGAGGTTTAACACGAATACTCAATGTCACATTTACTTTACCTTTGTGTATTGTTTTGTATTGAAGAACGATGAAGGCGGGGCTTGTCTTCTTCAGAAAACAGGAATTTTTGATGCTAACACTAATGTCTAAAAATCATCATTTTTGTTTCATTTCTTTGCATTTGAGGTTGTTGTTATATAATTTGACCCGTAAATAAAAAATAAAAATATTTTGTTTAATTTTCTTTGTTATTTTTTAAGATTTGATTCGTTATCTCGTGCAAAACTTTATATGAGACGGCCCCTTAAACCACTCCAAAAGAAAGATTTATTTATATCTCGAAAACTAATAACTGAAATGAGCTGTAAATTTGCTCCCCCGTATTTTTCAGCATTAGGATTCATTTTATGCAAAAATTAATATAGGTCATAATTCATAATTTTTATGAATATGAATTTATTAATAATTTTCATAATTATATATATTTTTCAGAATCAAAAGTAATGATGGATTATGTTTGGGTTTCTTCACTGTATCTCGTAAAAAGAAAATTATATCGATCAAATTATTTTTTGTGAAGATATTAATAAAAGTTTGAAATATGAATTTAACATTAGCACCTTCAAACTTTGAACGCTTATAACTCTGTGAAAAAATAAGTAAAATATACAACCAATATACTTTTTCGCGTTGTCGCGATCCCAGGAATTCAAATATAAAATAAAAATAGGGTATTACCATTGAAAAAATCAAAGTTGGTGCGCGTTTTAATATGTAGACGACCCCCAATTCAAAATTTCAGTTCATTTTCTGAAACTACTCACAATTCCCTGTCGAATGATACCTATTACATTTTTCTACATCGATTAGCAACTAAGTTACGTTGAGTGTTGCGTTTTTTTTTTCCCCGACTGTACATAAAAAGCGAGTGCGAATAGACAACACTGAGCAATATCGTAAAAACTGCATTACTAAACCTTCTGTTCCCTGTTTATAATGAATTATTAAACAAAAAGTGACTTTTTAATTTAAAGAAATTGTAAGATATTTAATTAATAACTATTGTTACTATAATAATGACATAATGCTATTAAATGGATCTTTTTACGATACAAATGATATGGAGAGGGAGGGGGGGGGGGGGAGAGACATTACCGACGTGCATTTATATTATAATAATTGTAAAAATTATTGAAATTTTAAGAGCAACACATAACTAACACAACGGTCACCCCTTTTCGGAATAGAATTGTTTGTATATGTAAACGAGCAGAACAGTACACTTTTTGAGGGTGTGGCCAAAAATTCAGAGAATGTCTTCATTCTGAATCGAAGTACACTAAGCACTTATATTTGTGTCTCCACAAATTATATGAACAAAAATTTAAACATGTTTATCCTAAAATTCCAATATTTACATATTTTATACATTTGTGTCTTCTGAATATTGAAAAGATTTTAAGTAATGTTACGAATTTGTAAATATTAGTTATTAGTTTAATGTAATTTCATTTGAAGAGGCTTACTCAAATGATAAAATGTTAATTTTCCGTGTTTCTGTCTTCAGTTGGCGTTAAAATAACTCATTTTTCTTTAAAAATATGCTAAAAATCTTCATCAGAGCATAAATGGCCTTGACGATGAATTTTGCGCAATATTCGAGATTTTATTGCCCATAGCGTCTTTGGCCAGAAATTTCTTATTATAGATAAAACGATTATAGAAAATCTAAATCGAATATTGCGCGAAATATCCAAAACAATCTGGAAATATAGGGTTAGGTAGGGTAAAGTGGGTATACTAAAAAAAAAACAGCTACATATTTAAAAGAATACAATATTTTTTTTTTCTTTTTCTTTTGTATTTATTAGATGGCTACACAGTTTTTCCGCTACAGAAAAAAATAGTGGCAACTTAAAAATTATCGTTTTCAATTTAAATTATTGTTTTACTTGCAACATATTTCAGCTATTACTGTTCCAAACTTTTCCCCCCTCTTTTGTGTAGGAAAATTATAAATGTTTTACAAACGAATAACAAACATAAAGTATCAGAAAGCATTTATGTACTTGAAGGTAAATTGAATTTATTGTATTTTGTATTCTATGGAATATTTTATCAAGTGGGGTAAATTGGGTATAGCATTAGGCTTAATTATATGGCTAAATTATTATATAGGTCGTTCGCGCGAAAAGTGTCATTATGAGAAAATTGAAAGGAAAGAAAAGCTTTGAATTTTTTTTAAACAGATATATGTTAATAACTACATTAGAAAAATATAGATCCGGCATATATTTCGCAATATTAAAATTAATAAATTAATTCGAAATACTGAAAAGTGAGAGAATGGTAGTTATAATAAAAGAATATTTTACTAGAATGCACTACTTTTTACTCTTTTTTCTTTTTTTACAATTAATGACAATATCATTGTGATTTGCGCAAAATAAGGGTATTAAAACATGAAAATTTATGGAAATACCTCTCATAGAACTCAATGCTTAGGAATTATTTTGGGTGTCCCTGTATATAAACCAGCACAGCGGTTGTATATCCTCCATTTTCAATAGGAAACATCCTATACTAAACATGAATAAAATATATCAATTTCCAGGAATTTCATGAATATTTACGAGAGTTAGAGCGCGGACAGACAGACAAGACGAAGTCATAAGCTCTTTAGAACTTTGTTGGAAAATATTAAAAACACTTTTCAGCTTTGTCGGGAAGTTTAAAAAAAGATTTACCTGCAATTTTGCTCCTTTTTATTAATTACTCACATTAACCCACAGACTACTCACTTTACCCTATGCCATGGGGTAATGTGGGTATAAAACTTAGTCTATTTCAAATCGTTATTATTATTTTTATTTTTAAGTATTGAGTCAAAAATTCAAGCGCTATGTGTTCTCAACACTTGTAATTTATATATGCAGCAAAAAATTATCTAATATTTTTGAAATCTTATATTAATTTTGTTCTACTGATTTTCAAAACGGTGTTTTTATACCCATATTACCCCACCTGATCCTACTAGATTTTATATAAAAATACATTTCTGCCGTTGAATTGAGTTGAAGGCAAGCTTTTGCAGCGTTAAATGTTCTCGTTTTACCGAGCCTCGGATGCTGAATGTAGCTTATGACGTGTATTATGCTTATGTTACAGTTTATGCTATGATTTTTATGTTGTTAACTATTATTTAAATTAAATTTTCTCGTCTATCTGAAGTTGGTACTCAGTTTACAGACTTGGAATAGTCCGTAAATCAAAGCCTGTCAAGATTCATTTATGGACAATATACGAACCCCCAAAACTTTACAAATTTAACGACAGCACTAGTATGTTTGCTGAATGGTAATAGCAAGAGGTATGAAGAAACAAATGAAGAAACTTCTGGAAGGTTTAGCTGCTCAGATGAAGGATTTAAAAGCGAGAAGAAAAAAGCTGGAAACCGGGTTCATTGAAGAAATAAAAGAAATGAAACAGGACAAGAAAAATTAGAAGCTGGTTTGTCTCAAGAAACGAAAGAAAGGCAAAGGAAGATCCAAGAAAAAATGAATCTAAAAAAGTTGAAATGAAGAAAGAATTTCCCTCATTGAAGGATGATTTGGTATCCGTGAAAGATGTAAAAGAAAATAAATTATGAGTTACGGAAAACAGAATGGACGGAACGGAATGGGAGTTAAAGGTATGAAAATAGAAGAGGATTTAAAAGAGAAAGTAGAAGAAAATTTTGATCCCGAGCTGAAAGAAACATTTTCTTAAACAGAAATTAAATTTAACGCTTTTCTCCTTTAATAACACTGCTCTGCTTCGAGATCTGATACCATTTTTGCTGGTTCTTATGTAAAATGACCTCCTGAATCTGAATATGAATCCCATTTTACCCAGTCACCCACTTTTTCTAGATACACCACCACCTCCTTCAATTTCTTCCCCTGTTCGATAATTTTATGATCATGAACTTGATTTGAAGAATGAAAAATAATTAATTTAACACCTAAAAACAAAAAATATATAAAGTTTGAAAAATAACATTAATAACAGATTAAAAAAATATAAGACATGTAATGCATAATTTCAGTGGCAAACCCCCCTCAAAATTTTCCCCTTGTCCCAGACGTTCATGTTTTAGAATTTGCCAACTCTGTAGCCCCTCAGAAGATATCTAAAGGTTAAAATAATCCTCCCTCCTCCTAAAAATCAATTTTATAGTCATATAATCACCGAAAAATGATCAAAATAGGGGGCCGCTCCTAAAAATCTGTGGGTGATAGGGCAAAATGGGCGTCTTATTCGGATTCAGGATGTCATTTTACATAACAATATGAGGAAATGGTGTCAGAGACAATTTTCATGCCGAGCAGTGTAATTAATATAGACGAAGGAAGCGCTTTATGAAACAAACCAGTTTCGTCGGCATTGAAAATATCGCGGTGTGCATAAATTCTTTTAATAGCCGGCCGAACTTCAGAGAAAATGAAATCTACACTATCTTGACTAACTGCAGACTTTTCGCCACTTTTCTTTTTGCACACAATACCGTGACGTTCTTTAAATCTTCACAGTCATCCGTTTGAGCATGTAAAATCATCGACGCAAAGAACTTCTGCGAAAAACCTTGTTTTTTCTTGCAAAACAGAACCGAATAAAATGATATTCTGGTTTCTAGCTTCTCTTATCCATCTTAATAAAGACACTTCCATTTCTTTCATTCTTGGCAGTTCTCGTCCGTTTTCTTGCAGGCTCGAACTGATTAACTGCACAAGCCGTCTCAATATTTTCTTGATTCTTAATAATTGTTGAAAGAGTACTGGCAGGTATTCCATACTTTGCTGCATATGCTGATTTTTAAAAATCCCATCACTAACGTCAAATAAAATTGTTCGCTTGGTTCCCAGACTGAGTCAGAGATGCCAACATTTTAATTTATTCCGGAGCATTTTTAGCCCCGCCTTTATTTCGTACCAGTTTAAAAATCCCATCACTAACGTCAAATAAAATTGTTCGCTTGGTTCCCAGACTGAGTCAGAGATGCCAACATTTTAATTTATTCCGGAGCATTTTTAGCCCCGCCTTTATTTCGTACCAGTTTTTGTTTAATGGCATGTATTTCTTATTCTATTGTACTTATATTGTACTGGAGAAATCTATTCTAAAAATAAAGTGGTGCGAAATAAAGACAGGGTTAAAAATGCTCCGGAATAAATTAAAATGTTGGCAACTATCAGAGTGTGATGGCAAATTCTACAAAAAGAGAAAGTTTTACATATTATTTTCCTTTTATTTCGAATTTTAAGACGTCATAATTTATTTTTCTTATAAATATAATATTTTAGTCAGATATTTTGCAGTATTTTGTGTGCGAGTCTTTATAAAAATAAAAATAGTTGATCCAACCGTCTTTTCCAATATAGCTTTAAGATGCAGAAAAAAATATCGTTTGTCATGGGGACAGTAAGAGTTGAACATTAAAAACAATTTATGTGTTGAAGTGGTTTTGCACAGTTAAAAGGGAGTTTTAAGTGAAATTTTATAGCGGCAATAAAAACACTTCTCTCTTTGTGAAATGAAAAAATGTCCAGCTATAGATACAAATGTTATCGGTTTTCCAAGAAAAACAGCTTCCTTTTGGAGTCTCAATCCCATGTAGGGATGTACAGTTCGTGTGAGGTCGGAAGAAAAAAAAAAAAAAGGGAAGTTTTGAGGAGGGAAGTGCAGGTTAGCTTTAGGGGCTGAGAGAGCAGATGATGTTTGGGGAGTGAGCAGTCAAGAATCGAGAGCAGAGGGGTTTTTTATGTATAAGATGATGCGGAGTGTTTGGAGTAGAAAATAACAGGGAAGGTACAGGTCTGATACCGGAGCACAGCTAGTGAAAAATGGAGGAGTTTTCTAAACTCTTCTATATCTAAGATGATTCAGCTGATCTAAATCAGCAATTTTTATAAGGTAAAACTCCCTCATTTACATTATATGCAAATATACTTCAGTCAATCTAATTTGACAAGTTAAATATTTCTAGAGCAAAATAATGAGTATGTCTTGTAAAAGAAATTATTGCATTTAATTGATTTTGGTAATATTTTAAAGATATGTAATTATTATTATTATTTATTTATTTATTTATTTATTTATTGAGATAAATTTAATATACATAAATATAAATTCTGTAAACAAATCAATGATTTTGTAATAAATGTATAATGTTAGTTTAAAATAAAGAAATGAACTATTGTTAATTTTTTGAATTAATGAAAGATGCATTGCTTATCCAATATTTCTTTAGATTAAACTAGTTTATAGAAAAATGGATATATTAGTTAATAAAAATTAAAACTGTAAATAAATATTTATTGATATAACAGAGATTTGGAATTTTGACAAGATCAAAATAATAATTCATTAGTGATATAATAATAGTAATGGTTGTTACCTTAACCATGTATTATATAGATATAAATATTGTGATCAACCAGGTATGCAACATGAGACAGCTGGACCAAAGGTCCTTTATTATTACTGAATCTGGGTTACTAAGGGGATGTTTAATTAATAAATCATTTTGAGTATTAAGGTAAATATGAGTAAAATTAGTGAAGATCAGTAAAAAAAATAAATAAATAAATAAATAGATAGTTATTAATTCAACTAATAGAAAATAATATGATAAGAGACGGAAACATTTTAATTTATCCCGGAGCACTTTTAGCTCCGCCTTTATTCCATACCACTTTTTCTTTTAAGAATTTTTTCTTATTTTATCATAGTTATTAATTTGAGAAAAATATTCTATAAACAAAGTGGTACGAATAAAAGGCGGGGCTTAAAATGCTCCGGAATAAATTAAAATGTTGCCAACTACGACCTATGTAAAGTGGCTTTTATTTCTCACTCATTTTAAGAATTACATCTCCATTCCAATACAACTATAATTCAATGAAGAAAAATTCTCCAATAAGCAACCACATGCTAGCAACATAAAACAAGCTAAGAAAAGAATGGCACAATCAGCAGGATAAGAATGTAATCGTTTTCTCTTTCCCTCTTCACCCATCTCTATACAAACGCATTATCCTCATTAGTTCAGTTTAGGAGAAGCGAAAAACTTGTTTCAAAGTTGCCCCTGCAAAGATCGCAACGTTTTTTTTTTTTTTTTTTTTTTTTTTCATTTGGTGCAATATTTACTTCGACTTAAAAGGAAGAAGTTTCTCTTCATATTCGTATTAAACGATACAGTTATTATTGTTTTCCAAAATATTATTTTGGATGAGGAAAATATTTTCCTTCGTCTTAAGCGAAATTTCGTGTTAAGCGTTTTTGTCTTAATGACGTTTGACTGTATTTATTTCTGAAGTTAATACTATATATGTATATTTAATTTGCACTTTATTATTTGACTTACTTTAAAACCTTTATGCGACTTTTAAAATCAAGATTTACAAAAGGAAATTAATCTTTTTCCTATTTCCAAACCTTTCTCTTCATTAAATGTGAATTCGCTTTTCTGTCCTTTAGGAAGGTGAGGGAGGAGTCTAGTGTACCCCCTTAGCTATGCTCATACATCTACTGCATTTTATATCTGGTCCTGCCCTTTTTTTCAGACCAGTAAATTTCTAGACTAGCGTCTGTGGATGCAATGTGGTACTATGGAGCCGAACCAATCAAAATCTTTCTTGCATTTCTTCTTTATATTCTTTTATGACAGCATCTTTGATTGGTTAAGAAAAATGATTACCATCATGTTAGCGAAAATGGGCTTCTTGGCGCACCTTGGCGTTGGCGATATATTTCTTCTATGTTTATGTTTATAACCACATTAAGCGATTTTGTCCTTATGCCTTTTGTTTTTTCTTAGTATCATTATCATTTTCTCTATTGTAATCTGTGCCTTTTTTTTTTTGTAAGATAGTTCGATCCAATATTAAGCTATCTATTGTATATTTATATATTAATGTTTGGTAAACAGTAAAAAAAGGAATAATTTTTATTTGAACGTTATAACATTAGTAAATATGCTATCTCCTGATAAATTAAATTTTATGTTTAATTTTTACTTTTGAGTAAGAAAAAGGTAAATTTAAAACATACTAGATATTGTAAAACGTTTAATAATAATAATAATAATATGTTGCTTGTTACTTGTACATGTTTAATTCTAAATATTTAACTGTTTAATTTTGTATATATCCCTTGTTAATTAAAAAAAAAAGAAAGATTAGTTTTATAATTGATTTTATTAAGGCTTTTTTTATTTTAAAAAATGCAAAAACAATAATAATGTAACAATTTTGTCAAATGTCTTTAACAATCTTCTTGTAAATATTAATTTTACATATCTGCGTAGCATAGTTGAAGCTGGATGCTGTTAAATTAATAAATAATAATTAAAAAAAAAAAAACCTAGGTTTAGATTATGAATTCTCATTGTTATATTAAAATACAGTGTATGAACAAATAAAAGTAAGCTTAATGACAAATTTATCATCTACCACTTGTATTTTATTTATTTAATTTTTAATGCAATATCTATAAATGTTAATTTGCAGCAAATTATGCATTAAAAAGTTAAAGTACTGTGCAAAGTCCTGTTAATAATATAATTTATAATATGTATTTAATTAGTTAAAGGCTAATGGTAGACTATTTTGTGCCACACATGCTTTAAAAAGTTATGTATTTGTAAAATCAACTTTTTTTTTTTTTTTTTAATTTTTTAACCAATCAGCTTCAGATTTTAATTAAACATTTGATAATCATTCTTTCTTTTGAAATAAATGATAAAATACTCTTAAAAATGTTTTATTTCATTTGATTTTTTGAAAAATCAGAATTTTTTAAAGCTTAAATAAACACATTCTTATGTTTCATGAGATAAAAAAGTTTCTGACCCTCATTTTAAAGAGAATTTCATGAGATTTTATTAGGCAAAAACATATTTTTATTTATTTATAAAGATAGTTTTTTGTAAACTTTTTTTTTTAAAGTTTTTTGTAATACTATCAGCTATTATAACTTAAACCTTTTAATAAGGATTTATGACAAGTTACTGTACATATAAGAATATCATTATCATATATTTTGTTTACATGATAAAAGACCTCATTTTTAAAGTCAATAATCTATAAAAGATGAATAACCTATCCATTTTATTATGGTCGAAGAATTCATAGCCTAGTGTAGGGAAGGGGCCGGCACCTGGGAAAACAACTAAACCCCTACACAATAAAGCTATGAATGAGACTCCAGGTGTCAGGTTGAAAATCAACCGTCAAAGGCCTAATTATGTTCTTTATAATCTTTTATTGATATTGTTCTTAAACTTTAAAGAAAATTATCTGTTGAGTGTAAAACAAACAATAACTGTTAAGCTTATGTTTTAATTATGCTCTGACTGAAAGTTAATAATACCTAATGTAACCCAATCTTAACAAAATCTTAAATTTGGCATTCGTTCGGTGTTAGTATGACAAAGACTGCACTGTTGGAAGGGGTGGTCTGACCCCACCCCCCTTGATGGCTTGTGTCGAAAGGTTATGGTTCGAAATTTTAAATTTCGGGTGGGTTGGGTGTTAGTATGACAAAGAATACATACTGTTAAAAGGAGGAAGGGCCGTACCTCCCCATGGTGCCTGATCTTGAAAAAAATATGGTCAGAATTTTAAAATTTTTTAAATTTGGGGTTGGTTGGGATGATAAACACTGCACTGTTAAAAGGAGGGAGAGTCTCTTCCTTCCCCCCCTACACACACAAACACGTACGCACGCGGTGTCTTATCTCGAAAACTTATGGTCCAAACTTAACGAAATTTTAATTAGGGAATGTTTACAGTGGCGGATTTAAAGAAGGGGGGGGGGGGGCAAAAGTACTAACATTCACAACTGACTATTACAATTGTAAACTTTTCTTTGATCTGGAATAACACTTTGAAAAATCTTAGCCCCCCCCCCCCAAAAAAAAAAAATAAATAAGTAAATAAATAAATAAATAAATAAAGTTAAGTTCTAGATCCGCCACTGTGGTTAGGTATTGGTACGACAAAGAAAGCACTGTTGGAAGGGTGAGGGTCCTCCCCCCCCCCCCCCCATGGTGTCTATCACGAAAAGTTACAGTCCTATATTTACGAATTTTTAAATTTGGCATTGGTTGGGTGTTAGTATGACAAAGACTGCATTTTTGGAAGGGGTGGTCTAAACCCCCCCCCCCCCCTCGACGCCTTATGTTGAAAAGTTATGGTTTGAAATTTACAAAATTTTAATAAATAATCTAAGAATTTCTTTCTTATCTGTACAGAATATAAAATGTATACAAAGAAAAAAATATATAAATTTGTTTTGAATTATTACTTTCTTCTATATTAAATAGGACATAATGGATGTGTAAAACATTTTTACTTGCAATTTTCAGTGTATTTACACATTTTGAGGGGATTAGAACACAATTTGACCATTTTTAGAAAATGTCTGGCTGGTAAAAATTTTATGTAGCAGCTCTAGTTCAAGAATTAATGCACAGAATTTCATATAAATTTATACACAGGGGAAAAAAAGTGCACATCAGTTTTTGATGCAAGTCACTCAACAGGTGGCACTGCTATACTGTGATTTCTCTCGTTTAATTGAAGACTATCTCAGCTTCTATTGTGTGTAATAAAAAAAAATAAATAAAAAAAAAAAACTAAGTATGCCATAGGGCTATCATGAAACATGTT
Organism: Salticus scenicus; assembly: GCA_963930645.1. Classification (NCBI taxonomy): domain Eukaryota; kingdom Metazoa; phylum Arthropoda; class Arachnida; order Araneae; family Salticidae; genus Salticus; species Salticus scenicus. Next base: position 196,559,684 of record OZ005652.1, read on the forward strand.
TAATTTCTGTGCACATCGGCCAATAGGTGATGCTGCTATACTTCAATTTTTCCTGTGAATAGGGAAGTTCATTGAGATTTATTTGTGTATAATTACACAAAATTTTGTATGTGAGAGGGCCATTTTTATAAAACATCATGTTGATTCAATTTTGGTGCATATTGGGCGATAGATGACAATATTATGCTGCAATTTACTCTGTCTATAGGAAGACTAAATCTCAATATCTATAACATTTAACTGCACTTAACTTGATATGCAAGATAAATAATATGAGAATGAAAACTGGCTTAATTTGGGTGTATATTGACCTACAGGTGGCGCTTTTCCTCACCTTCTGTGAATCTCCGCATGGCTACATCTCAACCTTTTGATTAAAATTGCACTAAACTCTGTATTGAGAGAAGCTATGATTAAATTTCTTCCGTGCATGTTAAACAGCATGTAACAGTTATATATAGTGATATAGAAGAAAGTTTCGTGATGGCCATAACACACTAGTTTGAAGCTTTGTTTTCTTTTTCTTCTTTCTTTTATGTTTTCTTATGAATGTCTCAAAAGAAAGTATTGGATTCATTAAAATTTTCAACTTCTGGTTTTCGATGCATTTACACATTTTAAGAGGTCCAGAACCTGTCTTGATCACTTTTTAAAAATATCTGTTTGTGTGTGTGAGAGAAAAATTCTGTTTAACTATATCTCCACAACTACGCAGTAGTTCTGGAATTAAAATAAAAAATTAAATTACATATAAATTTATATGTAATTTCACCAACAGGTTCTGGCGCACTGCGATTTCTGCAACCTATAAGAAGGCTATATCTCAGGAACTACTGCACAGAATTTCATGTAAATCTATATGTACATGCACCTTGGCATATATTAGTGTCTATCAAGTTTTGGTGCCAACTCAACAGGTGGTGGTGTTATACAGTACTTTCTGCAATTTTAGAGAAGGCTATAACTTGTGCTCTAATGCGCATATTACACGAAACTTTATGTTGGAAGGGTATTATGAGAAGTTATGCTGATTCAATTTTGGTGCATGTTGGCAGATAGGTAGCGCTGCTATACTTAAATTTCCCCCAATATGTGAAAGCTGTATCTCATATCATATTGTATCATGTATAATTGCACAAAACTTGGTATGTGAGAGAGTCGGCCATTATGAAGCACTATCGTGATTTTATTTTGAGTGTATATCAGCTAACAGGTAGCATTACAGCACTGCAGTTTACCCGATGATTTTTCATAAGCCTATATCTCAGCATCTGTTGATTAAAATTGTGCCAAACTCCATACGTAAAATATTTATTGTGAGAAGCTATGGGCAAATTTTTTTACAATTTAAACTGTAAGTGATGCTGTTATCTATATATATAAAAGAGTAAACTCACTGATTCACTCACTGACTCAACACGGCTATGGCGATCCTATGGGAGATAGAGTCACAATTTTTGGTGAGCAGGTTGATTTTAGGACCGTGGGGCTCACTAAGACGGGATTTTGCGAAATACCCCCCCGGGGGGCAGAAGGCAAAAACCACCTTTATAAGCATAACTCGGCTCCAAATTACTTCACGGTGAAGAAATTGCAGATGGGGAGACTAGACTTGAATACAAAAAAATTATTTTCTGCGATTTTGGATTTTTAAGGGGGGGTAAGGGGTAAAAGTGAGATTTTCGGGGGGGGGGCAGAAAGTAAAAAACACCTTATAAGCATAATTCGGCTCCAAATTACTTCATTGTGAAAAAATTGCAGATGGGGAGACTAGACTTAAGTACAAAAGAATTATTTTCTGCGATTTTGGATTTTAAGGGGGGGAGAGGGGGTAAAAAGAATTTTCGGAGGCAAAATGAGCAATGCATGGATTTTCGAGTAAAATTCTAGCAATAATAGCTCAGATTAAAAAAAAAAAAAGCCAAGCGTCTTCTTGAAGGTATTTGCAAAAATTCATTTTTGATTTTTTCCGATTTTTGATTTTGGGGGGGGAGTTACGAGGGGGCAAATTCGATCCCTCCTTTTAGCGCTAAATTTATCCGTGGAAATCTAAGAGCTGAGGTCACAAATTTTAGTGTGTGGCTTATTTATGTGTGTCCAACACCCATTGTAACGGGATTTTGTGAAAGACCCCCCCCTTTTTACCCCTTTGGGTGTTGGGTGTGGAATAAAAGAGTAAAATCACTGATTCACTGACTCAACACAGCCGTGGCGATTCTATGGGAGATAGACTTGCAAATTTTGATGAGCATGTTGGTTTTAGGACACTGATGCCCATTATGGCGGGATTTTGAGAAATATCCCCGCTGCCCCCTGGGCGGGGGCAGAAGGCAAAAAAACCCTTATAAGCATAATTTGGCTCCAAATTGCTTCACGGTGAAGAAATTGCAGAGAGAAAGAGACTAGACTTGAGTGCAAAAAAAAAGAAATAGCAAAATATGGATTTTTGAGGAAAACTGTACCAATAACAGCACAAAGATATAGAAAATCGCCAAGAGTCTTCTTCAGAATATTTCCAAAACCTCATGTTTGGTATTTTGCGATTTTTTTTTTTCGGGGGGGGGGGGGGTTACACCTATTGCAATGGGGTTTTGCGAAAGTTCCTCCTTTTCCCTTTGGGGGTGGGGTGGGGGGCAATATAAACCCGTTTCCAAGTATAACATTGCTTCAAATTATCTCAGCAAGATTAATTTGTATATGTGGGTTGTTTATGCTTTCCTGACACGCACAGTAAAGGGATTTCACAAAATTTCACCCCCCGTCCTTTAAGGGCGAAGGAAGTCAAAAACACGCTTATAGGAGTAACTGTGGTCCAAATTATCTCAGGATAGCGATTTTTTGATATGTCAATTGGTTATGCGTACTCAAGACACATACTAAAAAGAGATTTTGTAAAATTCCGTCCTATTCCCCTGTTAGGGGTGTGGTGTTGCAAAAAGCATGTTTCCAAGCATAACTTTTCTTCAAATTATCTCAGTAAGCTTATATTTTACATATGAGTTGTTTATGCATTCCCAATACACATTATAAAGGGATCTTACAAAAATTTCCCCTCCCCTCCTTCAAAGGCGGGGAGGGGGGCAAAAAACGCTTTTAAGAGTAACTCTGCTCCAAATTATCTCAGAATAGCGATTTCTTGATATGTTGATTGGTTATGCGTACTCAAGACACACACTACTAAGGGATTTTGTAAAATTCCACCTTATCCCCCTTGGGGGTGGGGCAAAATCATGTTTTCATGCGTAATTCTGCTCCAAACTATCTTACACGATTTTTTACTTGCGGGCTGGTTATGCACTCCCAACACGCACTATAAGTCGATTTTGTGAAATTTTCCTTTTCCCCCTTTAAAGGCGGGGAGGGGGGGGCAAAAACACATTTTAAAGAGTAACTCTGCTCCAAATTCTCTCAGAAAAGCGATTTTTTTATAGGTTGATTGGTTATGTGTACTCAACACAAACAAACTACAAAGGGATTATTTGGAATTCCGTGCTATCACTTTCTTAAGGGTTAGAGGGGGATTAAAAACATGTTTCCATGCGCAACTCTGTTCCAAACTATCTAAGAATGGCAATTTTTGATGTGTGGACTGCTTATGCGAATTCAACACACACTACAAAGTGATTTTGTGAAACTCCACCCCACCTCCCCTTAAGGGGTGGGGAGGGAACATGTATTCATGTGTAACTATGCAGTAAATTATCTTATGAAGGAGAGATTTTCCATGTGTGGGTATGTTATATGTATCTAACTCATAATATAAGGATATTTTGCAAAATCTCCCCCTCCTTTCCTTTAAGAGAGGGCAGGGGGGGGGGGCTAAAAAACACGTTTTAAAACATAACTTTGCTTCAAATAATCTTAGAATCCCGATTTTTTAATATGTGGGTTAGGTATGTGTATGCAACATGCATTATAAAGGGATTTTGTTAAGTGTGGCGAGTGGGAAAACCGCTATCGAAGGTATCGAGAATTTTAACTTAGATTTTGACTGATTTCAATGATTTTATTATTATTATTATCATCATCAATGATATGGTATTTTGAGACTTCATTTCAATATAATGACCAGCAAAGCGGGCGAAGCCTGCTAGTACAGAATAATATAGAAAAAAGATTTATGATGGCCACAATATATTAGTTTTCCTATGAAAATAACCCTGTAACTATGATTTCATTAGAAAAATACAGTACCCGCCACTTATTAAAATCACATTCGTTCTGAGCAAAAGTGATTTTATTAAGCGGCTGATTTTTATATCCGGCTAACGTTCCTGTACAGAATAAAAAGGTGTTACTTCCCTGAATTTGAAAAGAAATTTTAAAAGATACCAAATAATGAAATTAATAAACAATGCTAATTAATTTTTAACAGATAATTATTGAAGTGTTTCTTCAAAATAAAAGAATTAAACACATCCCAAGCTACGATGCGCTTTCCTTTGAGGAAAATCATCATTACTTTGCTAAAAGTTCACGCCTTTCTTTAAAATTTAAAATATTTTCGTTTAAACATCTTACTTCTTAGTTATTTCAGAATAAGAATTAGAAATTGTCTTTAAATAATTAAAAATAAAATAATCACTGGTGAATTAAATCAAATTTGTAACTTATTACAAATTAACTTATTACACCTTGAAGAATATATTCCTTGAAATTGTTCCTAAGTCAATGTGATGGGGCGTATTTTAATTGCTATAAATGTAAAATTTAATGTTGTAAATTTTCGACAAAGAGAGATAACAGAGGGATTTCTGTATTTAATTTATTTTTTATTTAAAAAATAAAAAATCGGAGTGTAAATAAGAATTTACTCAGCATGCATAAATGGTATTTTGCTTCTGATGAGAATTTTTCAGTTTATTAACCGGCAATACTGATTTTATTGAGAGGCAGTTTCAAAGATGGTTTGCATTGATTTTATTGCGATCCTGACAATTTGATCAGATTAAGCGGCTGATTTTATTAACCAGTGATTTTTATTAAGCGGCGGTTACTGTATTTTGTTTAATTTTTTTTAATATTAATATTGCAAAAAATATGTAAATAATAAATTTTAGTTTTATAATTCTGAACAAAACCTATTTCTTTGTGACAATGCTTTTCACCACAAATTGCAAGTGTAAGAATAAGTATGTTACGCTTAAAGTTTTATTCTCCATGGCAATATTGCACAAATAAATAAAATATTAAATAAATATATTTAAATAAATTATATTTAAAATGTTTTTAAAAGGTGGGTTATATTTTATTGTTTTAAAATAATGAAAAAGAAAAGAAACATACAAAAAACAAAACTAATGCCGGATATCCGTATCCTACAGGCAAAAGAGCTCCGGATATCTGATATCCGGCAAAATTTCTATCCGTTTCATCCCTAAAAATAACAGACATGCCATAGTATAATAATACTTTAAGTACTTAATTTCTTACCATGTACTGTTTAAGTTTAAAAACACATGACAAAATGATATATGTAGGTATTTACCATGATCTTGTGTTCATTAACAGAAAGCAAAAAAGAAAATATAAAATCTGAGAAAGAATAAGTAAATATTTAAAGCTTACTTTAAAAATATTTTTCTGAATTTTACAATTTATATGCAATGTTAAATGTTTTTATATGGTCATTTACAAAATAATTCTAAGTGCATACATTCTACTTTTAGACTAGATAAAATCTAAGTTATTTTCACAATGGCTACATAAAAAACTTTGTAAACATTTTTCCGCAGGTTTTAAGTTTTTTTACAAAGGGAAATATTTATCGCCACAAATGTGCTTTTGTCTTTTAAAATCGAACTGAGAATTCTAACTAAAAATGTTAAAAAGTTAAAAACAATGAGTCAAAGTAACATTTTACAATTTATTGAGTAGCCTACTGTAATGTGCAGATTATATTTTTTTTCTTCGCTCAATAATTTTAAATATTAAGTACTTTCATTTTCATCATCAAAAAGAAGTTAAAAAAAAATAGCGTTAAGATAATAATAATAATAACTTTAACATCTTTAGAGGCAGACTTGTTAAAGGACTAAATAAAGTTACATATTTAAACACAAAATTTTAAAAGCACTCAATTCAATCATGAAAGAACAACAATCTAAAATCACATTAGTATTTTATATTAAATGCGAATGTAATTGATTAGTATTCAACACATTTTAATGATAAAAATATGATTATTATTTAAAATATGCAAAACTAATTATATTTTCTAAGTTAATCTAAAATGATACCAAAATATTGCAAGAAAAGTAAATAATTATACTTCTAATAAAGATAAATGAATTCAACTTTTTTTTTTTTTCTTATTTATTTATTTATTTTGCAAAGTGCGCAAAAGAGATGTCAGGAGGAATGTGTAACGTAAATATTCCACGATGTAAACTGTAAACAAATCGCTGGCGAGATGCACAGAATGAATGTCAAAAAGATTTTGCAAAAGCAAGCTACTCATTTTATCGCCAATTCGCTAACAGGTTGCTATAAGAACTGATAACCAATCAACAATGGTGTTATAAACTTTCAGTGTAAGTTCAATTCTGATTGGTTCAGCTCCATAGTACCACATTGCATCCACAGACGCTAGTAATTTCTAGAGCAATATTCAACAAATGCAATTACCATAAAATAAAAAGAAAAATATTCTAAAAAGATACTGGTTTCAAAATAATAATAATAATAATAATAATAATAATAATAATAATAATAATATTAATAATGCGGGGCCAACAATACTACGGAATATCAGTTAGTATATTGGCAAGTATTTTTGTAGGGCTACTGAATCAATAAATCCACGCCTTGCTGAAATAATGATTGAAGTCGAAATAAGCAGAAATCAAAAGAGCATAGACAAACGTGTTGTTTGATGCATAAATCAATTGACCATTTCAGCTTTGAGATATATTCTACCGAGATATAATGTCTAAAAATTCACCAATGTAGAATCTAAATATTGTTAAAAGTCATGATTCTGTCAAGTTTTATCGGGACTCCTCCAATTTCTGTCTATTCTGTCTTGTCTCTCCTGTCTCATTTATTCAAACTTAAATATTGATTTCTTGAGAACCGGCTCACAAAGCCAAATAGTTTTCGCGTCAGAAATCACGTCAGATTATGTCTTCTCATATGAATGTCATTTAACTGATTTCTATTATTACACTATTGGAATGATTTCCTAATAAGGGAAGTTTCAAACTTGATGGGCGGAGTCACACTTTTTGAAAATGTGACATACTTGCTTACCATCTCATTAATAACCACACAATCGTTAACGCCTCTTGAAAAAAAGCCCCTTTTTTCACAGCACTTTATTTTTAGAATAATTCTCTCCAAATGTTGTTAAGATTAAATAAGAATAAAATTACTCTAAAAAATGACTGGTGCAGGGATGGAACGCGGGCGCAGTATTCATACCACTGTAGGTGCGTGTAGTTTTCATAAATAAGACTCCAAATTATAAAACTAATATTATTTACACACTATATACAATCTAAATGATACACAGGATGAATTAATTGTTGTAGTAGAATGAATAGCAAGCATTATTACAAATATTTTGGCTCAGCGACAAAGTAAACATTGTTCTATGAAAGTTCTGGTTTCGTATCCTGCTTCGGAACACCAAGTATTTTTTCGTTGCCAGATGCATACTGACTTTTTCTACTATCGGCAGTGTTGCCAGATGCGTAAAGTCTTTTTAACTATCGGCATGGTTGCCAGATGGCTACATGACTCCCCCGCCAGTGAACAAGTGAACGTAAAATGAGAGTTCAATCGTAGTTCAAAAAGTTTTTGGTAAATCTAATGGGTCGATTTACTCGTCTACCACTTTTGGTAAAAATTTGCTTGGTAGGTGAAAACGAAACAGTTTTAGTTTCCCTATCCTTGACAATCTCTTTTTTCGTAAGGTTGGCAGTGGCGGGTAAAACCTGGACATTTTGACTAACAGTTTGATCGTCAGCTAATAAGTAACAAAGCTTAAGCCGATCGATGGAAATGTTGATTTGTTTCTCTCTGATAAGTACAGTAAAATGTTTCTCGCTGCGATGTATTACTTTATATGGTCCTTCATAGGGTGGCTGAAGACTTTTGCGTACAGCGTCCTTTCGTACGAATACGTGTGAGCACGTCGAAAGATCCTTAAAAATGAAAATATCTTCCTTACTATGATTAGATGCTGGTGCTGGTTTGACGGTGGCAAAATGATTTTTAAGCTGAGTAGCAAACTCGGATTGATTGATTGAAGCTGGAGTGGGTTGTATAAAGTCTCCAGGTAGACGGAGTTGTTCACCGTAGAGCATCTCTGCAGGTGTCGTTTCAAAAGAATCGCTGATGGCAGTTCTCAAACCTAATAGAACAGTTGGTAGTGAACGAGACCATGCAATGTTGTTGTGACACATCAAAGCAGCTTTTAAAGACCTGTGCCATCGCTCGATGAAACCATTTGATTGAGGATGGTACGAGGTTGTACGTTTTCTTTGAAATCCCATAATTTTTGATAATTCTTGAAATAAGCGGGATTCAAACTGTGGTCCCTGGTCAGTGACGATGTACGATGGAACGCCGAAACGAGAAATCCAGCCAGAATAAAGAACCTTGGCTATGGTGTCTGCTTCAATATCAGATGTTGGAATGGCTTCTGGCAAACGACTGTACCTGTCGATAATAGTGACACAATATTTGTAGTTTTCTGATAATGGTAAAGGGCCAATTATATCCATATGTATTTCGGTGAAACGCTGACTGACCAAAGGAAAATTTTGGATGGGACTCTTGACATGTCGGGTGATCTTGCTCTGTTGGCAATTGAGACAACTTCTGCACCAATTTTGAATGTCTTTTCGCATTGAAGGCCAAATATATTTTCTTGCTATTAATTTTCTTGTGGAACTATTTCCTGGGTGAGAAATTTTGTGAATTGCTTCAAACACCGTTCGTCGGAATTGGTTAGGAATAAAAGGTCGAATGTTTTTCTGAGATGTATCGCAGTAAATTGTAGCATTTGAGCCAACTACTGGAAATTCAGAAATTTTCAAGGATGAAGAATTTTTGGTTTGAAGCAGTTGCTGTAATTCATCATCTGACCTTTGAGCTGCTGCTATTGCCTCATAATCGATGGTTGGCAGAACAGATAAACTATTTAATCTTGACAATGCATTAGCAACTATGTTCTCAGAACCGGAAACATGTTGAATGTCAGTTGTAAATTCGGCGATGAAGTTTAGATGTCTTAACTGGCGAGGTGAAGCTTTTTCAGGATTTTGATTCAGGGCAAATGTTAGAGGTTTATGATCGGTATAAATTGTGAAGGGTCTGCCCTCCACTAAGTAACGAAAGTGTTTAACGGCAGAATAAGCAGCTAGCAGCTCTCTGTCGTAGGTACTGTACCGTTGCTGTGTAGGATTAAGTTTTGATGAAAAGAAACCTAATGGTTGCCACAAATCGCCAATTTTTTGTTGAGCTGCTGCCCCGAGTCCGAAATTAGAAGCGTCTACAAATAATGCCAAGGGTGCTGATATTGATGGATGTGCTAGGTGAACAGCATTCGCCAAGTGAATTTTACATTTCTGAAAGGATTCTTCTGCTTCTGGTGTCCAATCAATAGGTTTATTGGAGTTCTTTTTAATGCCGGATAAGTATGTTGTTAGAGGTAATTGATATTCCGCGGCATGAGGCAAAAAACGTCTATAAAAATTGAGCATACCTAAAAAACGTTTCAGCTGCTTTATTGTTTTGGGTCTTACAAAATTGTTGATGATGTCTATCCGATCTGCCGCTGGCTTTAGCCCGTTGGCGGAAACAGTATGTCCAAGAAAATTCAGCTCAGGCTGGCCGAAATTGCATTTAGAAATCTTTATTACTAAGCCAAAGTCTGACAGACGTTTGAAAACTTCCTTGAGGTGCTCCAAATGCTCTTCTTTGGATTTTGAAGCTACCAAGATATCATCAATATAAATAAAACAGTAATCTAAACCTCTTAAAACGGCATGCATGAATCTCTGAAATGACTGAGCAGCGTTTCTTAAACCAAATGTCATGCGGGGAAATTCAAAGAGGCCGAAAGGTGTGCAGATTGCGGTTTTTTCGATGTCGGACGGATGGACAGGAATTTGATGGTAAGCTCTCTCTAAGTCTAACGTGGAAAATATGGTGCAGCCTTCTAAGTGCTGCGTAAAATCTTGTATATGGGGAATAGGATAATTGTCAGCTTGTGTTATGCGATTAAGTGACCTGTAATCACCACAGGGCCTCCAATCGCCATTCTTTTTCTTCACCATATGAAGAGGGCTAGACCAACAACTTTTAGATGGTCTACATATTCCTTGTTCCATCATATATTCGAATTCGGCTTTAGCAAATTTTAATTTTTCGGGCGATAGTCTTCGAACTTTTGCGCAAACCGGGGTACCATGTGTAATTATTTGATGGGTTACATCATGTTTGGGAAATATTTTAAAAGAGTTTTCTTTTGTTATGTCTTTAAACTGAGCCAAAAGAGAAGAAATTTCTGAATCTAAATTATTAAAGTCTATGGTAGTCAATGATGTCGATGGTTGTATTGCGATTGTGGCGGGTGACGAGAATGAAGTATAAGGATCTAATAAGCGCTGTCTTTTGACGTCTACCAATAAACCATACTTCTGGAGAAAATCCGCGCCAATAATTGCTTTCGACACATCGGCCACTATAAATGACCACGTAAAAGTTCGTCTGAGTCCAAGATTTAACTTTAAAATTTTATTACCATAGGTTTTTATTTTGGTGCTATTGGCGGCAAACAATAGAAAATCAGACGGCGGCAGCACCTTTCTTCTATTTACAGGAATCACGGACACATCCGCTCCAGTATCAATCAAAAAGGAACTTCCGCTATTTCTGTCGCAAATGTATAGGCGACTGTTTTGCCTGCCAATATCGTCGGTCGCCGCGATCGATTGGCCTATTAGTTTTCCGGCAAAATATGTTTGTATTCACATGGAGTGGTACACTTACGTGCCTTTTCGCCAAAAGTAGCATGATACCAACAATACTTGCTATGCTGTGTCGAGCGGGAGCGTGATCGCTGTCGCCTGATACTGGAACGGGAGCGACTTCTATCGAATGAGTTTTGAGATCGACCCAAGAATGTCAAATCTTCTAAACGTTTGGTTAGGGCATCGACTTTGCTTTCTAAAGATGTTAACCGGTCAGTATCCGATTTGGGGAAGGTTTCTGAATGGCTTGTATCTCTGCTGTGCCATAGGATTCGGCGATCTTATCCGCCATTTCTGCCAAATTATCGAGTGAATCTTTACTCACAGATAAAATGGCTCTGATGTGTTTTGGCAGTCGTTGCGACCATAAAGATTTAATTACTTCCTCAGAAACTGACTTATCAGCTAAACTTTTCATGTGGCGCAAAAGATCAGATGGTCTGCGATCGCCCAATTCTATATCGGAAAATAGTTTTTTAAGTCTCGTTTCATCGGAATCTGATAAGCGAGAAAGTAATGTGGATTTTAGCTTGTCATATTTATTGTCACTTGGAGGATCTGACAGAATGTCGTCTACCACATCCAACGTTATTTCGTCTAAAGCTGCGACGACAATATAATACTTTGTTGAATCCTGTGTGATACCTGAATTTATAAACTGCGCCTCTAATTGCAGAAACCAGAGTTTGGGTTTATTGCGCCAAAATATAGGCGGCTTAACAGAAATGGCTCCGAGATGGGTATTTTGTTTATCATTAGCGTTTGCCAATTCTAAATCAGTTTCAGAGTCCTTCATTTTATAACAATGGTATTTTGTTAAAACTAAGATACTTTCATAAAATGTTTGAAAAACTCACCCAATATTATCAAAAACTGGCAACAGAAAATTTATAAAAGAACTGAATGCGACATCTTTAGAAAGAGGTACCAATCCTTTGTTTATCCGGGTCACCACTTTGTAGGTGCGTGTAGTTTTCATAAATAAGACTCCAAATTATAAAACTAATATTATTTACACACTATATACAATCTAAATGATACACAGGATGAATTAATTGTTGTAGTAGAATGAATAGCAAGCATTATTACAAATATTTTGGCTCAGCGACAAAGTAAACATTGTTCTATGAAAGTTCTGGTTTCGTATCCTGCATCGGAACACCAAGTATTTTTTCGTTGCCAGATGCATACTGACTTTTTCTACTATCGGCAGTGTTGCCAGATGCGTAAAGTCTTTTTAACTATCGGCATGGTTGCCAGATGGCTACACCACTATCAATGTAAGAAAATTTTCTACTTCTTAAATCAACGATATTATAGGTAGTAAAATTTCTTAAACAGATTCCGGTATGAATTCTGCGCCCGTGTCATCCCTGCTGGTGTAATAAAAAAAGGCGGGTACTAAAAGTTGTACGGTTCATAATGAGATGGTTAGCAAGCACAGAGCTGCCAACCTAATCCAGCAAATTGATAGTACCGCCCATTTTTCTACAACAGTTAATGTTTACAGTATTTGTTTTCTTAATACAACGTAAATATATTTGAAGAGAATTACTCTAAAAATTAAGTGGTGTAGAAAAATGGGCGGTACTAACAATTTGCCGGATTAGGTTGGCAGCTCTGCAAGCATGATGTGAAAACGAATGGTGTATAACAATCAAATAGCTAAATTTTTCCTGAGTTAATCAAACGGTATGTTTCATTAAAGTTTATTTCAAAGCAAATTGAATGAACCAATTTTTAGAAAATTTTACTAATTGTAGAACGGTTTTTACGAAATTGACGATTAAATAATTGGGCGTATATTCGATTTTGCATTTTGTCACTCTTGTAGCGTTAGTAACTGTCACTAAATGTAGATATTCTAACACAATCGACATCATTTTGTAAGACTTCTGCTCTGTCTAAAAAATCTTTGAGTTTTTGTGTAGCACGTGTAAAAACTTAGAAATGAGTAATTTTAAAGATTTTTAATTTTTTCATACTGTTTTCAGTAACATGAAAACTGTTTGAGATAGAACAATATTGATTTACTGATTTATGCTCCATATCAGCACTTCTGTTAGCGCCCCCCCCCCCCTCTTCGTTTATGATTACTATAATGGCCTTAACACACAAGAGATTTTCGCGCAACATTTTACTCAACAGAACACAGCAGCGTATCGGGAAGATTAAAAGTCCACGGGTAATCAACTTTTTCGACTATGTTTCGGAAAAGTTGAGCATGTAAAAAAAAGCTGAGCAAAATCTCTCGTGTGATACCGCCATAATGACCTTGTGCATTTATTTGATTAAAAAGAAAGATAAGGAGGGACTGTTCTCAAATTTTTAGATAACTTTTACACTGTCTAAAATATCATTTTGAAATTGTTGGAATTAAATAAGTATAAAGCCAAAAATGTGCAATTGATATTGTTTTATGAAAAGACAATTTTCAAAGGTTAAATTTTAAATTGGAAAAAAATTAGATATAATAAATCATTAAAAAGTCAATAACCACCACATTTTACAAACTGAACGGTTCTATAGGACTTTATTTGTAATATGTACAGACTATCCCAACGCTGCCACCAAATTTCGTATTTGCTACTCAGCGCGAACTCTCGCAGCAGAAGTAGTTGCTCTGTAAAGAATAGTAGAATGATCACGATTTAAGGCGTCGTCGTTCGTTGGTCATTTTTTACCGTATTGTATGAGATCGAAGTCTTCATAACTTTTTCAGGACACATTAAGAGATAAGAAAATTCCGAAATTTTTTGCTACCACTTTTTTTATACAAAATATCTTATAGAACTATGTCGTGATAGAAATTATTGTATGGAAACAATGGTAGCTAAAAAACGGAAATTTCTAATTCCTGAAAGTGTCCTGAAAAAAGGTGACTTCGAGCTCTACATATCATAGAACAAGTAAACTTAGGCTCGTTTTGTTTTCTAGGCTGGGGTTTTCCCCAACATTCCTTGCTATGAAGTTTCTGTTTTTTCCTTCCGAAGATGATTTTTTAGAAAGCGACGACACTTTAATTGACGATAGGAGTGCAAGGTTATTTGCATTCTAGTTAAAATACATTTGCTGGGATCCTATAAGGGAGTGTGGGAATTATATTGAATAAAAGAGCACGTGCCAATGCTTCGGCGAAGCTCCCAATGAAGTTTAAGCATAGCTGCCAACATTTTAATTTATTTCTGAGTATTTTTAGCTCTCCCTTTATTTCGCTCCACTTTATATACAGAAAAATTGTCTCTAATATACAATTCTGATGACATAAGAAAAAATTACTTTTGAAAAAATAAGTAGTATGAAGTTAAAGCGGGGTTAAAAATACTCCGGAATAAATTAAAATGTTGGCAGCTATGAGGGAGCTAACTGCTTAGCTCTTCGAACCTGAATAAGTCGTGTCTGATAGATTAAAATTGTAACTTTATTTCAAAGAGTTGAAAACTTGTTTTTTCATTGAAAATTTGGGCCTGAATGATATGTATTTTCTGTCTCGAACTCTTATTATAACTTAATTTTTTATTATTAGCTATTTTTACTTTACAAACAATACATTTTTTACATGTTGTACGGATTTGTCATACATTATTTTTCAATTAAACCTATTTATTTATTCAACTCTTATCTATATTAATAAAATCAGAGTTTTGTCTGTAAATTTGTCGGAATCGAAAAATTTTGCGATATCTTCACGTTTTACACCCCATGAAAGCCGAAAATGACTTCAGAAAATTTTGCCTGTGTGTGTGTGTGTGTGTGTGTGTGTCATCGTGTCCGAATGTCGCTTTTTTTGTCCGGGCATCACTTGAGAACGGCTGGACGGAATTCAACGGCGCTTGGCAGGAATTTAGGTCTTCACCCAACTTAAAATTATATCTATCAACTTTTCAAAAATTCCCCCCCGTTCCTCCCTGGGGGTAAAAGACTAAAACACGTTTGTCCGGGCATCACTCGAGAACGGCTGGACGGAATTCAACGGCACTTGGCAGAAACTTAGGTCTTCACCCAACTTGAAATTATATCTATAGAAATTTTCAAAATTATGATTAGTGTTTAAATTGTGGGTAAAAAACGCCTGCGCATGCGCCATAAATATTTTTTCACTAAAATGCTTTGAATGGAAAAATAAAATATAAAAATATTTTTTTAAGTTAAAGACTTTTGTATTCGCGTGATTCGCACTACAAATTATGAAAAGATTGAAATGAAGTGTTGCCATCTAAGTTTCATACTTTAGTTAATTTAAAAAAGTCTAATTGTCGTATCGAAAAACTGTTTACACCCCAGGATTCAGAAAAATCACCTCTTTCATTTGGTACTGAATTTGTAATGATAGGTCTGATATTTCTAATTTATTTTTCCCTTTATCCGTTTTTCCGTTGCCACTTAAATTTCATACTTTATTTATTTTTTAAAAATCTAATTGTCGCATCGAAAAACTGTTTGAACCCCTGGATTCAGCAAAATCGCTCCTTTCATTCGGTATCAAATGTATAAATATAGGTCTAATATTTCTAATTTATTTTACCCTTTTTCTGTTTTCAACCCAGATTCGATATGGAACAGCTTTAGTATTGGATCCCTTTGGCAAAATTTGAAATTCGGCACCGAAGTTGCTCGGACGTTTCTCGCCAAGATCTTTAATTGCACAATTGAGATAGCCAATTCAGTTCATCGCAAAAATGGCTTAAAATATTTAAAGTCACCAAAGGGTTCCGATACTTTTTGTATTTATTTATTTATAATACTGTCTATTAAAGACTTCTGTGGTCACGAAATTTGGTGTGTAAATTGTTTGTATGCATCCGGCACTTATTGTAACTGCATTTCACGAAATTCGAAATCCCCCCCCCCCTTTCTCGGAGTCGGAGGGCAATTAACATGTGTAGAAACATGTTTTTCCGTTTGAATTCGCTTTGAATTATCTTAGAATGGCGAATTTTGGTGTGGGGATATTGATTAAGTGTACGCATTATGTACATTAGTGGGATTTTGCAAAACTTCGAACTCACCCGCTAAGGGTGGGGAAGTAAGAAGTGGGTAAGTTGTGCCGAAGACAGTGGGGACCCAGACTCCTCACATTGGGAGCGAGAAAACCTCTACCAATCACAGCGAGAACTTAGGTTATTAATAAAGATATGGCATTTTGACAACTCATTTAAGTTTAATGTCCAGCGAAGCGGTCAAAGCCTGCTAGTATGAAATATATTTAAAGCAGTAATTTAAAAAAGAAATAAAACTTTATAATCACAGTATAACATTTATGTTATGTATTTTAAAAATTCGTTATAAAGTATCGTATTGTTTTTGTTTTGTTAACTTTTAAACTTATATATAATCCATGAAATAAATCACATTTTAATGTAAAATTTCCCTATGCATAATATTTTTTATAGATATTTTCCATCTTAAACCAACTCTAAATTTAAATTTGGTAAATATTATGTGCGTGGCGTACTCGGTGGCAACTATGGCGCCTTCTTCCGGTTTCAGAACCTACAACGTCTGTTAGCATTATTAAATGAATAACTACTGTTTATAAGCCAAAGAAATAAATGAATAAATAAATAATAATTTAAAAAACGATCTTTAATAATAAAGGAAAACTTGCTCCGGTCCCAAATGCCTTCGGTAGCGTAAGTCTGTGCACGATGCATATGAAATGTGTTCGACCCTTTAATGAATCACTATGCATTTGCAGGTCTAAAAATATAAATGAAATCTAAAAAATTTCTTTTGTTTCCGGTGAAATCATCTGTCCGAGATCCAAGTGACTGTGGCTGCGCATACCCGCACACCTATCGCCCTCTAATAATTTTAGGCCTTCAAAAATATTCACAATCTATTTCTCAATCCGAAAAATCTAATAATACGAATTTTCAAGGATCTAAACTCTATTTAAAAATTTAATGATTGGGCAAAAATCGCTCCGTGTTCCCACTGCCTTCATCAGTGCATGCATTCGTATAAGTTCGAAGCTGTTAACTAATTACTAAATTTTTATAAGTTAAAAGACACAAAGAAAATTGAAAAAAAATCTTTTCTCGCGCTCTCCCGACGTCTTTTACTAACTTTATGTTTTCGAAAGTATTCGAAATCGATTCCTTGTACTAAAAAATTTAATAATGCCAATTTTCAAGGCTCTAGCTCTATTTTAAAATTTTTGTTCCCCCCACCCCCAAATAACTTTCCACATTCGAAAATATTTGCAATCGATTCGCCACGCCCCAAAACCTATTAATGCCAATTTACAACGATCTAACTCTATTTCTACATTTTTGTCCCTTTGTCATCCCGTTTCTGTTCGTCTAATAATTTTACAATTTTGAAAGTCTCCGCATACGGTTCCTCAAATAGTTATAAAAATTTCTAAAACCTACAATTACGGAAATTCGAGGCTTTATCTGTTCAAATGTTTTTGTTCTCCTTCCCCTAACTCCCCTCCCCACATAATATCTCCTACTAATTTTACGTATTCCAAATTTCGGGAATTGATTTCTCGCCCTCAAAATTTTAAAAATGGCCATTTTCGAGGCTCTGACTCTATTTTAAAATTTTTGTCGTTCCCCCAAATTGTCCTTCAGATAATGCCCCCTAATAATTTTAAACTTTCGAATGTATCCGCAAACGATTCTTTGCACCCAAAACCTAATTATACCAATTTTGAAAGATCTATCTCTGTTTTAAATGTTTTCACTCCCCTGCCCCTGAGAAACACCTCTTCCCCCTATTACATTTTTTGACATCCGAAATTATCTGAAATCGATTCCTTGGCCTCATAATGCATAATGTACTGATTTTAAACGATCTAAGTCTGTTTTTATACCTTTACACTTGCCACCCCACCCCACCCACCTACTGTCCTCTAATATCTAACCCTTTCGAAAGTATTCACAATTCGTTCCCACATTTGAAAACATCCTAGTACGAATTTCAACGACGTATGCCAATTTAACTGTCTGCAAAATAAAAATAACCTTTTATCGACTGGCAGTCACGTAAAATAGATTTTAATTTCCTAATAATATTGCAACTTATTTGTTTATTATCCGATTTTTGTAAAAATTGAACTGTAGGTTTATCATGTGTCCTCCTGCTGGTTATTAATTTCCGAGTAAATTGGATAAAATTAGAAAATGTTTGAGACATTGTAATATTTATGACCACTTCAACTTCACCTGGTTTCTTAAAGAGGCAAAAGCATTTCCTTATCCATCCCAACGAATGTCTACGATAATAAATAAATAAATAAATAAATAAAATTTTATGAAAAAGGTAAACATTAAAGCAAAATATAAGAATTCAAGTGGCAGAAGCCTGTGTTAGAGAAATAAATGATTTGATTGCTTTATTTTTAACATAAAAATAAATAAATGTTTTATTAACATGGCTATGTGAAAACTTTTTTAATTAGATGAGATACATAAGAGAATTTCATATCTGAAAGTACAAACTTTGTTTCTTGTATACATTGTTATAGAAAGAAAATCACAACCTACAAAAAAAGCTGAAAAAATCTCATCCCTGTTTATTATTAATAACTTAAATTGTTTTTAGATGAAGTTATAATTAATATTGGAATATTAATTACTTTTTAAAGTCGAAATTTTATTTGCAAATATGTATAATGTCACTGGGAAACATATGCTAACTTGTGGATCTGCAGATCAGGAGCCTCAACGTCCTATTTACATCAGACATTATTCAGTTGTTCATTTTTATTTATTCCTTATTATATAATAGTATATATTGATTCGATCGACATGTTACCATAATCAGATACATTCCTGAGGGGGGCTGCCAGCCCCTCAACCCCCCGATCTATCTCTCTTTGTATACCTATCTGTATATCACATATATGTATTCTTAATAAACGATGATCTTGTATTATTATCCTGAAATTCATAAATACCAAATTCCATGCAAGAAAAATTACATAACATATCGGAAAATATTTTGCGTAACTCTGTAAACTAATTACCAATTCTATGCCCACAATTTTTAAAAGAAAATCATGCTTTTAAAAATCTAATAAAATTTATTTAATGGGGTGTAACCATGTTAAAACACACTTTTAAGAAATACCGACTATAGACTGTAATAGTACTAAATTCTTTTATGTATCCCGGAAAGTAGCCACAGTTATTATAAACGCCAATAATAAGAATATACCTAATTAATTATAACTCATTAATTTTTCAAACTAATTTGACATCATTTGGATGATCACAGTACGTCCTCGGAATTATTTTGTGTGATTCCATAAATTATTTATTCTATACATACCCTTTTTTAAGAGCAAACATGATTTAAGCATCTTTATAATATATGTTAATTCTATTAAGTTCAATGCAGCATAAACGCATTAAAGTGCGCGCTTAAATAAAAATTTGTCCATAGGCTCTAATGTTAAGAAATTCTTTTGTGTGTCTCTGTAAACGAACCATAAACATTGTATACACCAGTAAAAACTATTCAGCTTAATTCGTGTTTAAAATTAATAATTGTTCAAAATTTAGCATCGTTTGGATTGGATGACTAAGTGACATTGTCAGAACACTTTTGTACGGTCCTGTACATTAATTAGAAAGCTTAAGAACACGTATTTTCCATCTTACTCACGTATGCTAGTTTCATTTTCTTGATTGCAAAGTAATGATGTTAAAATGCGTTTAAACGAAATCCCCCCCATACGCCGTAATATTAAGAATTTTGGCGTGTCCCTGTACACAGTTTAAAAATAATACAGCAATAAAAATTATACAGCTACTTATATGCAAAGCTGGAACGTGTGCGCCAAGTTGCAAGTCAATCGAAGGATTTTTTCGGCCGCTATTGCGGTACATACAAATTCTTCCCATTGGCCGTAATGCTAAAAAACACTTTGGCGTGTCCCTGTACACAAACGACAAATGGAATACACACCTAACACTATACAGCTATTTCTGTTGAGCTCATGAACATGTGTTCCAAATTTCCATTGAATAATGTGATTTTTGGGGCCGTTATCGCGGTACATACAAATTCTTCCCATAGTAATGATAAGAAAAACTTTGGCGTGTGCCCTGTACACGAACTACAAATGGAAAGCACACACAAAACTATACAGCTATTTTCGTGGGTATCATAAAGATGTATACCAAATTTCAAGTCAATAGCGGGATTTTTGCGGCCGCTATCGCGCGACAGACACACAGACAAACAGACGGAACACAAAACAGTTTTGGGTTTCAACAGAGATCCTCCACTGACGTTTCGGCAGTAAAAACCGGTTATTATTATTATTATTATTATTATTATTATTATTATTTTATTTATTTATTTATTTTAATTATTTTTTGCCAACCCTGGCTTAAACTGTACTTAAAGAAATACCTCTCAGACACCATAATGCTCATACACAATTCTTCTTGTGAATCTCTGTACACAAACCAATACATAATTCTGTTTACACTATTTTAAGAGATGAACTTGAAAGTTTCCAGACATTCTAAAAGTATTTACGAGAATCAAATAGCGAGACGATTCGAAGTCATAAACACTTTTCAAATTTACTGAAAAATGTTAAAAACTTAATCTGAAGTTTAAATTTTAAAGAATAAAATACTAAACCATATATTTCTGCACAATTTCTCCTTCTCCCTTTCCAATAAAAAAGAAAAATCGTACATAAAAGTAATGGCTTAAAATAAATTAGCAATTCAAATTGTGACTGAATAGAATAACAAGGTTTTATTTTCTTCGTATAAGCTGAAAGAGTGTTTTATAAATGCACAAAAACAAAGCAAACCGATTCCACAAAAATTGTGGAATAAAATATTCCCCATAACGTCTAAATCTGTTTCTGAATTAATGCATATGATTTTTTGTTTCTATTTCTCTAATTTTGAAACTTTATCCCCCTTGGAAAGAAAATCGAAAGTGTAAACCACGGATTACAACAAACACGACTTTCCGCTCCAGGTCCACGCCTACTTTGAAACATCATAGCAGGAGTTGCCTGTCAGGGTTAGACGTTAGTTAGTTAGAGTGTCACTCCATCTCCATGTAGTCAGCTTTGTCAACGACTAGTCTATTAGATTTTTTTTTTTTCCTGGTAAAATTCAGTTATTTGATTTCCCGATCTATTAAGCATACTTGCCAACCATCTCATTATGAACCGTACAAATTTTAGTACCCGCCTTTTTTTTTCACACCAATAATTTTTTAGAGTAATTTTAGTCTTATCTAATCGTAACAACATTTGGAGAGAATAACACTGCAAAGGTATAGTGGTGCGAGAAAAGGGGCGTTTTTTCAGGGGGCGTTAACAGTTGTACGGTTATTAATGAGATGGTTGGCAAGTATGATTAAGTTAAATATTACTGTATTAATATTCTTGTGCATGGATCGGAGAAAAAAGACGTGGCTGTAAGGACCCTGTGTTACTCTTTCAATTATCCATCTACCTATCTATATATATATAAAGCTGAAAGTTTGTCGATAGGTTCGGACATTTAATTCGCTATAGAAAGCTACACCATTCAATGAATTGTTATGAAAAGTAATACACTTATTAATCAGGGCAAAATCTAGCTAACGTCGTAATTTTAGTTCGATCGGATAATTGCTTCTAAAGGTATTAAATAAAAGCCACATTTTAAATTAAAATTATTCAAAAGAAAAAAACAAAGTCATTCTAAAAATAATTAAAAAAGTTAATATACTTTCTTATATGTCAAAAAGCAAGGGAAAAAAAAAAAAAAAAAAGAAAAGAAAAGAAAAGAACAGGGCAAACATTTAATTATTTTCATTTATTTTATTTATTAATTTATTTATTATTTAAAATATATAAAGCTGAAAGTTCGTTATTCTATCTGTCCGAATTTTAGTTCACTATACACCTTATTCAACCGGTTGCTACAAAAATTGGTACAGAAGAAAATCTTGCTAGCGCCATACTTGCCAACAACCTAATTATGAACCAAAAGATTTTTAGTACACGCCCCTTTTTCTACACCAGTATATTTTTAGAGTTATTTTCTTTACATTTAAATAGGAATAAATAAGAAGAAAAACACTCTAAAAATACACTGGTATGGAAAACGGGGCGTGTACTAGAAATTTTCTGGTTCATAATTAGGATGTTGGCAAGTATACTAACGCCGTATTGTTTAGTTCAATCGGGTAATTGGTTTAAAAAAATAAAAAAAATTATTAAAACGCAAATTCGCGCCAAAATGTTACGGGACAATATGTTACCAAGCATCTACTTTACTCTCAGATAACTATAAAAGAATTCTTCAAATATTTCTTAAGATACCTGTCAAAACGTGTTATGTCGAAGGCAGTCGCATTATTTTGTCACCCATCTGTGCTTCGCCCATCTAAAAACGTGGTGCCCTCTACTGCATCTTCTTCACTTTTTAATTGAAATTGCTATATACGATATCATCTACCAATGATTCAGAAACATTTTATAAAAACATTTTAAATACATTTTGCCTTGTATAAGGCTTCATTGTTCATTGATTGTAGTCTTCCTTTCTGGTGTTTGATCATTGTAATGATGAATTATTATTATTATATATAAAAATTTCGTAACACGATAAATTTATAAAAAGGAAAATTAAATTTGACACATTCATTTTACTCATCTTTTAACAAAAACAAACAATATTATTGAAATTCACTAACGTTGCAGCCAGTGTTGTGCACGAACGCGTTCATGAGCGTAGCTCAAAAAGTTTGAGTTTTTAGTTGAACTTCGCTCGTTTTTTAAATTGTGAACTTGAGTTGAGCGAAACTCGTTTTTTTCACGAACTTGAGCGTGAAAATGCAGTTCAAGCTCAAACTCATATTAAGTATTTCTGTCTGAAATATAAAAAGGAAAGTAGAAGAAGAAAAGGACAGAAAAGATAATAATTGTGCAAAATGGATCCCGGAAAAAAGGGCACTTGGAAAAAAAGGCACTCATAAAAAGGGCACCCGGAAAAAAGAGAACAGGAAAAAAGAGCACTTAGAAAAAAAGGCACTCATAAAAAGGACACCCGGAAAAAAGAGCACAGGAAAAAAGGGCATTTTTGCAGTTTGCAAAAATAATAAACATCAAAGAATAAATTTAAAGAATTATTTCATAATATATTTTTAGAAATTTCAATCAATTAAATTGTTACCATTTTCACTTAGTAATATACCCGGGGGAAGGGGGAATCAAGGAGCAGATTGAAAGATAATAATTTTCTTTATATTACCTTCTTAGTGATTTTAATGAAAAAGTGCATCTGCATATAAATTTATATGCAAATTCGTGCAGTAGTTCCTGAGATATAACCTTCCCTGAAATTGTGGAAATCGTGGTATAGCAGCGCCACCTGCTGAGTAATGATCACCAAAAGTTGAAAGGCACTAACCTGGATCAAACTGCGTCCGCTTATAAATTTATATGAATTTCGATCAGCAGTTCCTGAGATATAGCCTTCCATGAAACTGTGGAAATCGCGGCCTAGCAGCGCCACCTGTTGAGAAATTGATACCAAAATTTCGTAGGCGCTAATTTTAGTCAAGGTACATCTGCATATAAATTTACACGTAATTCTGTGCTGTAGTTCCTGAGATACAGTCCCCAAAAATTTTTGACGCACACACACAGACAGACATTTTCTAAAAATCGTCCAATCGTGTTCTGGACCTTTAAAAACGTGTAAATTTATCGAAAACCGGAAGCCGAAAATTTTTACGAATCTAATACTTTCTTTTATTGAATATAAAGTAAAAAAAGGGGAGGGGGAAAGAAATGCAAAATTAGAATCTGTAAATGCATTATAGTTTTTGACTGAAAAGTGTTTAAGAAGTTTGCCAACTAAGTTTGAAATTTACCAAATGTGCCAGTTTGTTTTAACATTGTGTGTGTAGGACTTGGGGGAGGGATGAAGGTTCCCTTTTACTTCTCGTTAACAAGCGTTGACAAAAAACGATGAGTTTGCCTTTATCTGTATTTTCCAGAAATTCAAAGAAATCGCTTTATATCAATAACCAATAAACATGAAATAAAGTCTTCTTTCAAAAAATGAGCAACATTTTTGTATAAGTTTCGTCTACAAAATACTACGTATTAAAAATAGAATTGGTCTTCCCCCCCCCCCCCCTCTCACTTTTTACTTTCTCTTACCCATAAGGTAGAGAAAGTATTGTTTTTGGCTCAAATTTTCGAACGCGAGATTTTGTTATATTTACACGTTTTGAGGTCCCCTGAATACGAAAATCATGTTTTTAGCAAATGGTCTGTGTGTCTGTGTGTGTGTCTGTGTGTCTGTCTGTAATAAAATGGACTTTTTTTTGGATATTTGGTGTTAAACTACTTCTTTAATATGGAAATCGTCTGCCTTATCATAAAAGATAATATTTTAATAAACTAATTTTTAAAAAGGGAAATATTTTTTAATAACCGAATTAAATTCTATATAAATGTAGGTGCATTAATGAAACGGGGGGTTGAGGGGGGCGATAGCCCCCCTCACACAGAACTAATTATCATATAAAACTCTCCAGAAGCCTAATATGAATTGTTTAACATAGGTTTACAAAACAGTACTCGTTATCTTACCTATTAATCTGCAACCTGTATTTATAGTATTAAATTTCAGTGTAAGAGAAAGTCGTGTGAGTGACACACCAGATTATTTAATAGTTTTTAAGATTTATTCAATTTCTTCAGAAATATTAGCGAGAAAAAATGCGTACTTTTTGTAAACTTCTCAAATCTTCGTGGAATTACTAGGTATCAAAATCTAAACATATTTATAAGAAATCAATTTAAAAGGTGTTCATAGGACTATCTAATAGTTTCAAATGCACGATTTTCTCATTCATGAATTGAATCTCTGCTATTGTTAATAGCATGTACAGGAAAATTTTAGTATAGCAAGAAAAATATTTTAGATTATTATTTTAATTTGTTCCAAAATTATATAAACAAAACTTCTTAATTCAAACCATTTTTAATTTTAGAATATATATTCAAGAAAAATCAATTGATAATGATCTGAAAGTGTTATATCTTCAACCTCATACCTTGAACCTCATATCTTGAACCTCATCTTGAATATACATCCTAAAATTTAATCTTTGATTTATAAAGCTCAAACTTTATTAAATGTATATTACAGAACTAAAAATAAATCTTAATAAAAGCTTAAAAAATTAAAAAAAAAAAATAATAAATAAATAAAAAAGCATCTTTTTACATAGTAATATATATTGATAAATCTGAGGTATAAGTTTTTTTTTTTTTTTTTTTCACAACAAATTAAACATGTTTATAAAATTTCTTGGAAATTATTGCGAATAAATACACTTTATAAATAACAATTATATGGTAAGTTTCCTGACCATTTTTGAAGAGAGGGATTTGTTTAGTCTTTTCAGCACAATTCGAACATGTAGGTTAAAGGTAATTAGTAAGAGGATACCCAGCAACATTGTATTGGATTCAAAAGAAAAATGCGTGAGAACCTTTTGTTACGTAGTACAATACTTCGGCTGCAGACAACGTTCTGCATTCTACAATACTATAAATACTAGTAACATTGCTGCTGGTGCCACGATGCAAAGATCTTCGGCAAGACCTCCCAGAGCTAGCCCTGAGGCAGTGTGACAAATTGCCCGCCTGTCATAAAAGTAATGGACATTTCGTTTCCCTGATAGACGATGCAAACAATGAAAGGATCTACTATCACATCTTGCTCTATAGGCGTGAATCCATGTTTACAGATTCTCTTTTTTCTTTAAAAATGAGATTCCTGTTATTTGCGAAAATGATTCTTATCTTTATTTTACTCTTGCATTGAAAGATAAGCATCTTTAAAATATAAAAGATTAAACAAAGATTACTGGTTTAACGCATGTTACACATAGATTAAATAGAATAATAGTATATTTTTTAATGATTATTTATATTTTTAATATTAAAAATAAAAATGTATTCAGGTTATTGAAATAATTTCATATCAGAGATGTAGATTTTATATCAATGATTATTTTAATTTCAGCGGCTTCTGGTAAATGCAAATAATAATACGTAAAAATAAGTAAATAAAATAAAAAATAAGATAAATATAAATATAAATATAAATAAAAACAGAATAATAATCCTCCTTATTACAACAAGCTATTTATAATCTAATTTAAATTCTCTTATTCTTTTTTTTTTTTTTTTTTTTTATGAATATATATATCTACGAATGCATCCACAAAAATTGAAATATACGTGTATTGAACTAAAGATTATTATTATTATTATTTTTTTTTTTTAATGTACAGCTAGTTTTAAAATATCATTTATGATACTAGCAAACAGGATTTAATTATTGGGATTTAATATTATACTTTTAAATCTTTATATTTTTATTTATAATGAAAGACTTTCTTAAAACTTTTCTTAAATTACTCTTAGAACTTCCATAATTTTTCATAATAGGAGGTATTTCGCAAAAATTTGTATTATTAAAATAGCATGGATTTGCTTGCATGAAAAAACTGAAATACAAAATTGACAACAGTATAATATCTTGGAAAACTGGGCACGAAAAAAATTACAGTAGCAATGAAAAGGGTAGCCTACTGGATAGGGCATTTAAGTCTTCAATCGTATTAGGTGATCAGCGGAATTTATATTTCTTCTTATGAAAGGACTGGCTTAGAGTCCTGCGTAGTTCGAGTAAACTTGACTCACAGCCGACCCGCACTGCAAAATGGTTTTTGTCCTTCTGAATCTGCAGCTTCTGACCCGCTATATTGTTAAAATTGTGTTACATAATAAACTGAATAAAAGTTCTTTTAAATAAACTACAATTATATTATTGAAGAAATCTTTCAGACAATTAAATATGGTATAAAAATATTACAACAGTGTATTTATCTAATTATAAACAAACTTTTAGCTACATTAAAACATATATTTAAAAAATCCACTGTTCCAAGTATTTTGACAGTAAAATAAGGAAGCAAATATAGGTCGAAAAAAAAAATAGTTTTCCATATAAAGCTTTAAACGTTAAGTATTAATATTTAGGTACAGTCGGCTTCAAAATTATTCGAGCACTAGCCAATAATTCCTATATTTAAAAAGTACACTTAAGACTATTTTGCTAAGTAAATCCTTGTCGAATCATGTTCTTAGACTGATTAAGAACATGACTCGACAAGGATTTATTTAACAAAGCTGTATTAAGTGCACTTTTTTTTTGGCAAGGATTATTGCTAGTGCTCGAATAATTTTGCAGCTGACTGTAAATGTAATTAAATTCATGTTATCAGTCATGTCTTTAAATTACTAAGAAGGAAGACAATGCCATCCAATCTCTTCATTTAAAAGTTTAGATTCATAAGTAAAGCATAAAACAATCTTCGGAGAAAACATTTTGTGAATAAAAATTAATGCAAATTTTAACTGCACCCGATCAGCAAAGCAGTTAATAAGCGATTACCCGACCCGATGCGTTTCTCTCTTGTGAGAAATGCGTCCTCTCTTGCGATTAAAAGGGTAGAAAGTATTGCTACCAAGAATATAAAATTTTTTCCCAAAGGAATAAAATTCATATGAGTTTGAGTTACTTTTCCCGCTCAAATTCATGAGAAAACGAACTTTGCTCAGCTCAAGTTCACAATTTAAAAAATGAGCGAAATTCAGCTCAAAACTGAAAAAGCTTTAATTAAACTCATGAACGCGGTCCTGCACAACACTGATTTAAAACAACGGAACCTCTAAATGATAGAATTTGTCTCTTATTAATAAGTTCTCATGCGCATAAACAAACGTATTGAAAATTTGAGAATAAAAAACCATTAAAAAACAGTGGGTACACTATTCAGAAGTGTTTGCTAAATAATTTTTTACTACAATTAAATTAATAAGCTATAATTAAGAATTATAAGTTAATAAGTTTAATTAAGCGTAAAATTAAAAACAATTTTCATGGTAATTGGTAATTTTAGAAAAAAAAAGGGAAATTACCTATGAAAGTGTTCACAGAGGATAAGATCTATTAAAAAAAAAAAAAAAAAAAAAAAAAAATGTACGTAAAAATGAACTTTTAGTGAGCTTCGCTCGTTTTTAAAAATGAATTTGAACTGAAAGCGTTCATTTCTTTCAGACATGAGTTTGAGCGCGAACTAGCTCGTTTTTTACACGATGAACTTGAGTTTGAACTAGTTCGTTTTTCTCGTGAACTAGCACAACACTGGTTGCAGCTAATACAGGAATACTTCGCTTTTTTTAGGGTTGATTACAGGATGAGAAATTTCAGTCTTTTTTGCCACTACAATTTTTATATCTCGCTTAATCATGATATATTACCAAGAAAATGTCTCCATAAAAATACTGGTGGCAAAAAGGTCTTGTATTTTTCA
Source organism: Salticus scenicus (assembly GCA_963930645.1). Taxonomy (NCBI): domain Eukaryota; kingdom Metazoa; phylum Arthropoda; class Arachnida; order Araneae; family Salticidae; genus Salticus; species Salticus scenicus. The sequence goes on from OZ005652.1 coordinate 196,588,051, forward strand.
TCTCTGAAAGTACCATTAAAAAAAAAAAAAAAAAAAAGAAGAAGAATGCGACTCCTATAAATAATTCTTAAATATATATATGTATGTATATATATACATTTCATTTCATACGCCTATAAAATCCAAAATGAGAGTAAATCATAACATTTCCAGAAAATCGTAAAAAAATAAATGAATGAATAAATAAAACAAAATAAAAATAAATAAAACACCATTTCTTTCATAATAAAACGAAAAATGTTTGTTTATTCTGGAGGGAGGGGGGGGGGGTGGAAGAGATAATGAGTATGAGACTGAAATACGAATTTTGTAATCTTTTCACGAACCCTATTTAAATTTGTTAACTTAGAAAGCGAATAATCATAGACACCCCACTAAAGTAATAATAGTAATAATTATAATTTGAAGACGTGGTCATGAATCATCATCAGGGAAAATATAAATGTATGGTTACAAGAATGGACGATTTTACTAAATATATGGTATCGGTATCCTCTCTTCTAGAACTTGAAAACAGTTTATTTCATGCAACTCTAATGTAAATGTATGTATGACATTTTTGAATACTGTCATTTACATTTTTTCAGCTTTTACTTTTTGAATTTGTATTCTTAATAAATTAAATGTTGCATTTCATTTCATTTGCTTCTTAAAAATTATTAGTAAACCTATGTTATCAGTAAATTCGTTCAAACTAATCCTTTTCAGGAAATACCTAATATAAATATATTTTTATTATTATTATTATTATGCTTTGTGCATAATAAACAAACATGTATACAGTTCAGTAAATATTAGTGTGTTGAGCCGATTCAGAAGACATTCAGAAGTCAAATATAAAAGAAAAATCTCTATTATAAAAATTATCAAGCACTGAAATTTTATATGCAGGGTCTTAATTATTTATTTACTTTTTTTAAGTAGCATATTTTTATTCAAATATAGCATTTCACACACACACACACATATATACAGGGTGACTCTTTTTTGCACCAAAAAACTCAGAAGTGTAAAAGAAGAGTTCATATGATGCATAAATGAGTATATCAAACCTTTCCTATCTCAAACCGTTTTAAAGTTACTGGAAAGAGTATAACAGAGGTACAAATCTTAAAATATTCCTCGTTTCTGAAGCTTCTAAACACGCTACACAAAAATCAACCACATGTTTAGAAAGAGCAGACAAAATTCTATAAAACGACATCAGTTGTGTTAGAATATCTAGATTTAGTGACGAGTTCACAGCTGCTAACACCCAAATTAATAATCCGGAAGATTGTTAGTGAAGGCCTTCTTTTTCCCACCAGTCTTTTTTTTTAGAACACTTTTCTTCTTATTTCATACTAAACACATTATAAGCTATAGCATAGCCTCCTAAACTAGATGCCCTCCGCATGACTCGGAAACTTGGTGGTAGACAGCACTACCTGGTACAGATTGTGCGACTTTTTTATTCAACAGCCACCAAAAAATTTTTAAAGTGGGATTTGATATACATAAAAGGGGAATAGAATCGAAAAAACGTCGATTATATATGTCATATATCACTTCTTAAAATTATTAGTGACAGTTCAATAAAAAATCACGCAATCTGTACCAGGTGGCGCTGTCTACCGCTTGAACTGTTACCATGTTTCCGAGCCACGCGGAAGACATCTAGTTTAGGAGGCTATGGCTATAACTTATAATGTGTTTATGATGAAATAAGAAGAAAAGTGGTGATGAAAAAGGAGCGGGTACTAATAATACAATGGATTAGACTGGCAGCTATGCGAGTTACAAGCGCTGAAACAGAGAAAAAATGTAAAATCAAATACCCAACCAAATATTTAATTAGCAGTTTCGCAAAAACCGCTCTAGTTACATCTGGTAAAATTTACTAGGAAATGTTCCATTTCAATAGCGTTCTATTAAGCTTACAATAAACCATATAGGTTGGCTAATGCAGGAGAAATTTAGCTGTTTCACACCATAGATTTTACGCTTTCAAAAAGTCAGATTCCGCTCATCACGTTTTAAAATTCTGTTTACCAACTCCCTTTTGTAATTTACTTTCGACCATACTTATATGTATTAATTTACAGTTTATTTATTACATAGACAATAATTGTATGTTTATTTGTATTATAATTTCAAGATATGCATTCATTTGTAGTTTGATTAATATATATATATATATATTATAGAAATCATTCAAATTAAACAATGGACTAATTTATCCTTCAAAATACGTAAAAAACTTGTATCAAAAGTATTAAGTTTACAAAGCAATGATGAGGACAGACATTATTCAGATTTCACATGAGCAAAGCATGAAATTCATCAAACTGAAATGTTGAAAATAAAGTAATTATAAAATCAATTATTAGTGCTAGAGGCCTATTTCAGTCGGTACAGTTGTCGAATTTTTATAGGTCACTCTTAATTAGTGCTAGAGGCCTATTTCAGTCGGTTTATTGAATGGGGATTTATTGAATTAAGTCCCCCCAAGGCCCAACTTTGACATGAGTCCCCCCCCCAGGCCCAACTTTGACATGAGTCCCCCCCAAGGTACTCCTATTTCAGTCGGCACAGCGTTGTCGAATTTTTATAATACACTCTTAATAGGAAATTGATGGTGAACTCATGTGAGTTCGGTGGGGAGTGTTACGGAATTCTCTCCACCAGGGGTCGCTGTGTATCAGACACGGCGATGCATGTACTGTTTTCAGTCTGTGTGGCAGGCAATGGTAAAGGAAGGATCTAAATAGGTGATCCTAAATATGTTAACTTTTAGTTTTTGAATATAATTGTAAATTACATGTAAATAGTCATTAAATCTTGTTAGTTAAGAAAGACGGAATGTTTGTTTTGCACCTGAAATATTTTACTACTGAACCATCGGCAAAATATGCTTACCACAGCTCATACGAATCAAGTAATACACATCAAGTATGAATTATACTTGCTGCACCAAGCATGAATAATACCTGATGCACCAAGTATGAATTATACTTGCTGCATCAAGTATGAATTATATTTGATGCAGCAAACGTGAATCAAATTTTACTTGCCAAGCACGTTCTTAACATGATACAGTCGTCAGCAAAAGTATCCGAGCACTAGCAAAAATTCCTATGTAAAAAAAGTACACTTAATACTGTTTTGTTAAATAAATTCTTGTCGAATCATGATCATAGACTGACTAAGAACTGAACTCAACAAGGATTTATATAAGTGTATTAAGTGTAATTTTTTTACATAGGAATTTTTGCTAGTGCTCGGACACTTTTACTGCCGACTGTACATCAAACGCAAAGGAACTTTCTGCTTATCGTCGTCGGAAGCCAGCTGCAGATAAATAATCCTCTTCTCTACTCTACAGCATACATGAAGCAAATATTGCTTATAAAGCATGCTTTTAATGGCATGCATTCTTCGCCGAAAGCTAAAGCTCATGTTATTCTGTGCAGACATTTCTTTACAGAATGACTCGTAACCTAGTGTATTTATTTAAATTCCTTTTTCACTTTTGGAAAAACCACAACCGTTAAATACGTTCTCGTTTTCCAAAAAATTATCTTTCAAATTTCAATAACTCCTCGTACAGAAAAAAGAAGCAAAATTTGCAATTGTTTAATTTTTCGTATTTTTAAAGTCAAAAATGAAAACTTCATGAAACTACTTTTCGAAAACATATACAAATTTAAATATTGCAGGGATGGAACACGGGCGCAGTATTCATACCGGAATCTGTTGAAGAAATTTATCTACCTATAATATCGTTGATTTAAGAGGTAGAAAATTTTCTTACATTGATAGTGGTATGAATTCTGCGCCCGTGTTCCATCCCTGATATTGTTAATTTTCCCAGTATGAAAATGGATTAAAAAAAAATAAATAAATAAGGTAATGAATTCTATAAATAAATTTCCCCATAGAATAATATGGGTTTTGGCTGTCGGAGAAGATAGTTATTCTACGCTTTTAAACTAGCGTCTGTGGATGCAATGTGGTACTATGGAGCCGAACCAATCAGAATTCAACTTACACTGAAAGTTTATAACACAATTGTTGATTGGTTATTAGTTCTTATAGCAACCTGTTAGCGAATTGGCGATAAAATGAGTAGCTTGCTTTTGTAAAATCTTTTTGACATTCATTCTGTGCATCTCGCCAGCGATTTGTTTACAGTTTACATCGTGGAATATTTACGTTACACATTCCTCCTGACATCTCTTTTGCGCACTTTGCAAAAAATAAATAAATAAGAAAAAAAAAAAAAAAAAAGTTGAATTCATTTATCTTTATTAGAAGTATAATTATTTACTTTTCTTGCAATATTTTGGTATCATTTTAGACTAACTTAGAAAATATAATTAGTTTTGCATATTTTAAATAATAATCATATTTTTATCATTAAAATGTGTTGAATACTAATCAATTACATTCGCATTTAATATAAAATACTAATGTGATTTTAGATTGTTGTTCTTTCATGATTGAATTGAGTGCTTTTAAACTTTTGTGTTTAAATATGTAACTTTATTTAGTCCTTTAACAAGTCTGTCTCTAAAGATGTTAAAGTTATTATTATGATCTTAACGCTATTTTTTTTTAAACTTCTTTTTGATGATGAAAATGAAAGTACTTAATATTTAAAATTATTGAGCGAAGAAAAAATATATAATCTGCACATTACAGTAGGCTACTCAATAAATTGTAAAATGTTACTTTGACTCATTGTTTTTAACTTTTTAACATTTTTAGTTAGAATTCTCAGTTCGATTTTAAAAGACAAAAGCACATTTGTGGCGATAAATATTTCCCTTTGTAAAAATCCTTAAAACCTGCGGAAAAATGTTTACAAAGTTTTTTATGTAGCCATTGTGAAAATAACTTAGATTTTATCTAGTCTAAAAGTAGAATGTATGCACTTAGAATTATTTTGTAAATGACCATATAAAAACATTTAACATTGCATATAAATTGTAAAATTCAGAAAAATATTTTAAAAGTAAGCTTTAAATATTTACTTATTCTTTCTAAGATTTTATATTTTCTTTTTTGCTTTCTGTTAATGAACACAAGATCATGGTAAATACCTACATATATCATTTTGTCATGTGTTTTTAAACTTAAACAGTACATGGTAAGAAATTAAGTACTTAAAGTATTATTATACTATGGCATGTATGTTATTTTTAGGGATGAAACGGATAGAAATTTTGCCGGATATCAGATATCCGGAGCTCTTTTGCCTGTCGGATACGGATATCCGGCATTAGTTTTGTTTTTTGTATGTCTTTTCTTTTTCATTATTTTAAAACAATAAAATATAACCCACCTTTTAAAAACATTTTAAATATAATTTATTTAAATATATTTATTTAATATTTTATTTATTTGTGCAATATTGCCATGGAGTAATAAAACTTTAAGCGTAACATACTTATTCCTACACTTGCAATTTGTGGTGAAAAGCATTGTCACAAAGAAATAGGTTTTGTTCAGAATTATAAAACTAAAATTTATTATTTACATATTTTTTGCAATATTAATGTTAAAAAAAATGAAACAGAATACAGTAACCGCCACTTAATAAAAATCACTGGTTAATAAAATCAGCCGCTTAATCTGATCAAATTGCCAGGATCGGAATAAAATCAATGCAAACCATCTTTGAAACTGCCTCTCAATAAAATCAGTATTGCCGGTTAATAAACTGAAAAATTCTCATCAGAAGCAAAATGCCATTTATGCATGCTGAGTAAATTCTTATTTACACTCCGATTCTTTATTTTTTAAATAAAAAATAAGTTAAATACAGAAATCCCTCTGTTATCTCTCTTTGTCGAAAATTTACAACATTAAATTTTACATTTATAGCAATTAAAACACGCGCCATCACATTGACTTAGGAACAATTTCAAGGAATATATTCTTCAAGGTGTAATAAGTTAATTTGTAATAAGTTACAAATTTGATTTAATTCGCCAGTGATTATTTTATTTTTAATTATTTAAAGACAATTTCTAATTCTTATTCTGAAATAACTAAGAAGTAAGATGTTTAAATGAAAATATTTTAAATTTTAAAGAAAGGCGTGAACTTTTAGCAAAGTAATGATGATTTTCCTCAAAGGAAAGCGCATCGTAGCTTGGGATGTGTTTAATTCTTTTATTTTGAAGAAACACTTCAATAATTATCTGTTAAAAATTAATTAGCATTGTTTATTAATTTCATTATTTGGTATCTTTTAAAATTTCTTTTCAAATTCAGGGAAGTAACACCTTTTTATTGTGTACAGGAACGTTAGCCGGATATAAAAATCAGCCGCTTAATAAAATCACTTTTGCTCAGAACGAATGTGATTTTAATAAGTGGCGGGTACTGTATTTTACTAATGAAATCATAGTTACAGGGTTATTTTCATAGGAAAACTAATATATTGTGGCCATCATAAATCTTTTTTCTATATTATTCTGTACTAGCAGGCTTTGCCCGCTTCGCTGGTCATTATATTGAAATGAAGTCTCAAAATACCATATCATTGATGATGATAATAATAATAATAAAATCATTGAAATCAGTCAAAATCTAAGTTAAAATTCTCGATACCTTCGATAGCGGTTTTCCCACTCGCCACACTTAACAAAATCCCTTTATAATGCATGTTGCATACACATACCTAACCCACATATTAAAAAATCGGGATTCTAAGATTATTTGAAGCAAAGTTATGTTTTGAAACGTGTTTTTTAGCCCCCCCCCCTGCCCTCTCTTAAAGGAAAGGAGGGGGAGATTTTGCAAAATATCCTTATATTATGAGTTAGATACATATAACATACCCATACATGGAAAATCTCTCCTTCATAAGATAATTTACTGCAGAGTTACACATGAATACATGTCCCCCCCCCACCCCTTAAGGGGAGGTGGGGTGGAGTTTCACAAAATCACTTTGTAGTGTGTGTTGAATACGCATAAGCAGTCCACGCATCAAAAATTGCCATTCTTAGATAGTTTGGAAGAGTTACGCATGGAAACGTGTTTTTAATCCCCCTCTAACCCTCAAGGGGGTGATAGCACGGAATTCCAAATAATCCCTTTGTAGTTTGTTTGTGTTGAGTACACATAACCAATCAACCTATAAAAAAATCGCTTTTCTGAGATAATTTTGAGCACAGTTACTCTTTAAAATGTGTTTTTGCCCCCCCCGCCTTTAAAGGGGCAAAAGGAAAATTTCACAAAATCGACTTATAGTGCGTGTTGGGAGTGCATAACCAGCCCGCAAGTAAAAAATCGTCTAAGATAGTTTGGAGCAGAATTACGCATGAAAACATGATTTTGCCCCACCCCCAAGGGGGATAAGGTGGAATTTTACAAAATCCCTTAGTAGTGTGTGTCTTGAGTACGCATAACCAATCAACATATCAAGAAATCGCTATTCTGAGATAATTTGGAGCAGAGTTACTCTTAAAAGCGTTTTTTGCCCCCCTCCCCGCCTTTGAAGGAGGGGAGGGGAAATTTTTGTAAGATCCCTTTATAATGTGTGTTGGGAATGCATAAACAACTCATATGTAAAATATAAGCTTACTGAGATAATTTGAAGAAAAGTTATGCTTGGAAACATGCTTTTTGCAACACCACACCCCTAAGAGGGGTATAGGACGGAATTTTACAAAATCTCTTTTTAGTATGTGTTTTGAGTACGCATAACCAATTGACATATCAAAAAATCGCTATCCTGAGATAATTTGGACCACAGTTACTCCTATAAGCGTGTTTTTGCCTTCCTCCGCCCTTAAAGGACGGGGGTGAAATTTTGTGAAATCCCTTTACTGTGCGTGTCAGGAAAGCATAAACAACCCACATATACAAATTAATCTTGCTGAGATAATTTGAAGCAAATTTATACTTGGAAACGGGTTTATATTGCCTCCCACCCCACCCCCAAGGGGAAAAGGAGGAACTTTCGCAAAACCCCATTGCAATAGGTGTAACCCCCCCCCCCCCAAAAAAAAAAAAAAAAAAAAAAAATCGCAAAATACCAAACATGAGGTTTTGGAAATATTCTGAAGAAGACTCTTGGCGATTTTCTATATCTTTGTGCTGTTATTGGTACAGTTTTCCTCAAAAACCCGTATTTTGCTATTTCTTTTTTTTGCACTCAAGTCTAGTCTCTCTCTCTCTGCAATTTCTTCACCGTGAAGCAATTTGGAGCCAAATTATGCTTATAAGGGGTTTTTTGCCTTCTGCCCCTCCCCAGGGGGCAGTGTCCTAAAACCAACATGCTCACCAAAATTTGCAAGTCTATCTCCCATAGAATCGCCACGGCTGTGTTGAGTCAGTGATTTTACTCTTTTATTCCACACCCAACCCGCAAAGGGGTAAAAGGGGGGGGGGGGGTCTTTCACAAAATCCCGTTACAATGGGTATTGGACACACATAAATAAGCCACACACTAAAATTTGTGACCTCAGCTCTTAGATTTCCACGGATAAATTTAGCGCTAAAAGGAGGGATCGAATTTGCCCCCTCGTAACTCCCCCCCAAAATCGAAAATCGGAAAAAATCAAAAATGAATTTTTGCAAATACCTTCAAGAAGACGCTTGGCGTTTTTTTTTTTTTTTTTTTTCTGTTTTAATCTGAGCTATTATTGCTAGAATTTTACTCGAAAATCCATGCATTGCTAATTTTGCCTCCGAAAATTCTTTTTACCCCCTCTCCCGCCTTAAAATCCAAAATCGCAGAAAATGATTCTTTTGTACTTAAGTCTAGTCTCCCCATCTGCAATTTTTTCACAATGAAGTAATTTGGAGCCGAATTATGCTTATAAAGGTGTTTTTTACTTTCTGCCCCCCCCCCCCGAAAATCTCACTTTTACCCCTTACCCCCCCCTAAAAATCCAAAATCGCAGAAAATAATTTTTTTGTATTCAAGTCTAGTCTCCACATCTGCAATTTCTTCACCGTGAAGTAATTTGGAGCCGAGTTATGCTTATAAAGGTGGTTTTTGCCTTCTGCCCCCCGGGGGGTATTTCGCAAAATCCAGTCTTAGTGAGCGCCACGGTCCTAAAATCAACCTGCTCACCAAAAATTGTGACTATCTCCCATAGGATCGCCACAGCCGTGTTGAGTCAGTGAGTGAATCAGTGAGTTTACTCTTTATATATATAGATAACGGCATCACTTACAGTTCAAATTGTACAAAAATTTGCCCATAGCTTCTCACAATAAATATTTTACGTATGGAGTTTGGTGCAATTTTAATCAACAGATGCTGAGATATAGGCTTATGAAAAATCATCGGGTAAACTGCAGTGCTGTAATGCTACCTGTTAGCTGATATACACTCAAAATAAAATCACGATAGTGCTTCATAATGGCCGACTCTCTCACATACCAAGTTTTGTGCAATTATACATGATACAATATGATATGAGATACAGCTTTCACGTATTGGGGGAAATTTAAGTATAGCAGCGCTACCTATCGGCCAACATGCAACAAAATTGAATCAGCATAACTTCTCATAATACCCTTCCAACATAAAGTTTCGTGTAATTATGCGCATTAGAGCACAAGTTATAGAAAGTACTGTATAACAACACCACCTGTTGAGTCGGCACCAAAACTTGATAGACACTAATATATGCCAAGGTGCATGTACATATAGATTTACATGAAATTCTGTGCAGTAGTTCCTGAGATATAGCCTTCTTATAGGTTGCAGAAATCGCAGTGCGCCAGAACCTGTTGGTGAAATTACATATAAATTTATATTAAATTTTTTATTTTAATTCCAGAACTACTGCGTAGTTGTGGAGATATAGTTAAACAGAATTTTTCTCTCACCCACACACACAGACATTTTTAAAAGTGATCAAGACAAGTTCTGGACCTCTTAAAATGTGTAAATGCATCGAAAACCAGAAGTTGAAAATTTTAATGAATCGAGTACTTTCTTTTGAGACATTCATAAGAAAACATAAAAGAAAGAAGAAAAAGAAAACAAAGCTTCAAACTAGTGTGTTATGGCCATCACAAAACTTTCTTCTATATCACTATATATAACTGCTACATGCTGTTTAACATGCACGGAAGAAATTTAATCATAGCTTCTCTCAATACAGAGTTTAGATATGGAGTTTAGTGCAATTTTAATCAAAAGGTTGAGATGTAGCCATGCGGAGAATCACAGAAGGTGAGGAAAAGCGCCACCTGTAGGTCAATATACACCCAAATTAAGCCAGCTTTCATTCTCATATTATTTATCTTGCATATCAAGTTAAGTGCAGTTAAATGTTATAGATATTGAGATTTAGTCTTCCTATAGACAGAGTAAATTGCAGCATAATATTGTCATCTATCACCCAATATGCACCAAAATTGAATCAACATGATGTTTTATAAAAATGGCCCTCTCACATACAAAATTTTGTGTAATTATACACAAATAGATCTCAATGAACTTCCCTATTCACAGGAAAAATTGAAGTATAGCAGCATCACCTATTGGCCGATGTGCACAGAAATTAAACATGTTTCATGATAGCCCTATGGCATACTTAGTTTTTTTTTTTTTTTTTTTTTTTTTTTTTTTTTATTACACACAATAGAAGCTGAGATAGTCTTCAATTAAATGAGAGAAATCACAGTATAGCAGTGCCACCTGTTGAGTGACTTGCATCAAAAACTGATGTGCACTTTTTTTCCCCTGTGTATAAATTTATATGAAATTCTGTGCATTAGTTCTTGAACTAGAGCTGCTACATAAAATTTTTACCAGCCAGATATTTTCTAAAAATGGTCAAATTGTGTTCTAATCCCCTCAAAATGTGTAAATACACTGAAAATTGCAAGTAAAAATGTTTTACACATCCATTATGTCCTATTTAATATAGAAGAAAGTAATAATTCAAAACAAATTTATATATTTTTTTCTTTGTATACATTTTATATTCTGTACAGATAAGAAAGAAATTCTTAGATTATTTATTAAAATTTTGTAAATTTCAAACCATAACTTTTCAACATAAGGCATCGAGTGGGAGGGGGGGGTTAGACCACCCCTTCCAAAAATGCAGTCTTTGTCATACTAACACCCAACCAATGCCAAATTTAAAAATTCGTAAATATAGGACTGTAACTTTTTGTGATAGACACCATGGGGGGGGGGAGGACCCTCACCCTTCCAACAGTGCTTTCTTTGTCGTACCAATACCTAACCACAGTGGCGGATCTAGAACTTAACTTTATTTATTTATTTATTTATTTTTTTTTTTTTTTGGGGGGGGGGGGGGGGGGGGGAGATTTTTCAAAGTGTTATTCCAGATCAAAGAAAAGTTTACAATTGTAATATTCAGTTGTGAATGTTAGTACTTTTGCCCCCCCCCCTTCTTTAAATCCGCCACTGTAAACATCCCCAAATTAAAATTTCGTTAAGTTTGGACCATAAGTTTTCGAGATAAGACACCGTGTGCGTACGTGTTTGTGTGTGTGTGTGTGGGGGGGGGAGACTCTCCCTCCTTTTAACAGTGCAGTGTTTATCATCCCAACCAACCCCAAATTTAAAAATTTTTTAAATTCTGACCATATTTTTTTCGAGATCAGGCACCATGGGGAGGTACGGCCCTTCCTCCTTTTAACAGTATGTATTCTTAGTCATACTAACACCCAACCCACCCGAAATTAAAAATTTCGAACCATAACCTTTCGACACAAGGCATCAAGGGGGGGTGGGGTCAGACCACCCCTTCCAACAGTGCAGTCTTTGTCATACTAACACCGAACCAATGCCAAATTTAAGATTTCGTAAAGATTTAGATTGGGTTACATTAGGTATTATTAACTTTCAGTCAGAGCATAATTAAAACATAAGCTTAACAGTTATTGTTTGTTTTACACTCAACAGATAATTTTCTTTAAAGTTTAAGAACAATATCAATAAAAGATTATAAAGAACATAATTAGGCCTTTGACGGTTGATTTTCAACCTGACACCTGGAGTCTCATTCATAGCTTTATTGTGTAGGGGTTTAGTTGTTTTCCCAGGTGCCGGCCCCTTCCCTACACTAGGCTATGAATTCTTCGACCATAATAAAATGGATAGGTTATTTATCTTTTATAGATTATTGACTTTAAAAATGAGGTCTTTTATCATTAAACAAAATATATGATAATGATATTCTTACATGTACAGTAACTTGTCATAAATCCTTATTAAAAGGTTTAAGTTATAATAGCTGATAGTATTACAAAAAACTTTAAAAAAAAAAGTTTACAAAAAACTATCTTTATAAATAAATAAAAATATGTTTTTGCCTAATAAAATCAAATAAAATCTCATGAAATTCTCTTTAAAATGAGGGTCAGAAACTTTTTTATCTCATAAAACATAAGAATGTGTTTATTTAAGCTTTAAAAAATTCTGATTTTTCAAAAAATCAAATGAAATAAAACATTTTTAAGAGTATTTTATCATTTATTTCAAAAGAAAGAATGATTATCAAATGTTTAATTGAAATCTGAAGCTAATTGGTTAAAAAATTAAAAAAAAAAAAAAAAAAGTTGATTTTACAAATATATAATTTTTTAAAGCATGTGTGGCACAAAATAGTCTACCATTAGCCTTTAACTAATTCAATACATATTATAAATTATATTATTAACAGGACTTTGCACAGTACTTTAACTTTTTAATGCATAATTTGCTACAAATTAACATTTATAGATATTGCATTAAATATTAAATAAATAAAATACAAGTGGTAGATGATAAATTTGTCATTAAGCTTACTTTTATTTGTTCATACACTGTATTTTAATATAACAATGAGAATTCATAATCTAAACCTAGGTTTTTTTTTTTTTTTTTTTTTTTTTAATTATTATTATTTATTAATTTAACAGCATCCAGCTTCAACTATGCTACGCAGATATGTAAAATTAATATTTACGAGAAGATTGTTAAAGACATTTGACAAAATTGTTACATTATTATTGTTTTTGCATTTTTCAAAATAAAAAAAGCCTTAATAAAATCAATTATAAAACTAATCTTTCTTTTTTTTTTTAATTAACAAAGGATATATACAAAATTAAACAGTTAAATATTTAGAGTTAAACATGTACAAGTAACAAGCAACATATTATTATTATTATTATTAAACGTTTTACAATATCTAGTATGTTTTAAATTTACCTTTTTCTTACTCAAAAGTAAAAATTAAACATAAAATTTAATTTATCAGGAGATAGCATATTTACTAATGTTATAACGTTCAAATAAAAATTATTCCTTTTTTTACTGTTTACCAAACATTAATATATAAATATACAATAGATAGCTTAATATTGGATCGAACTATCTTACAAAAAAAAAAAGGCACAGATTACAATAGAGAAAATGATAATGATACTAAGAAAAAACAAAAGGCATAAGGACAAAATCGCTTAATGTGGTCATAAACATAAACATAGAAGAAATATATCGCCAACGCCAAGGTGCGCCAAGAAGCCCATTTTCGCTAACATGATGGTAATCATTTGTCTTAACCAATCAAAGATGCTGTCATAAAAGAATATAGAGAAGAAATGCAAGAAAGATTTTGATTGGTTCGGCTCCATAGTACCACATTGCATCCACAGACGCTAGTCGCTTTTAACCTGATGTAGATAATACATTCTTATTTCTGGGACGATAAATCACATTTTATGTAGATTATTGGTGAGTTATCCAAATTTAATTTTTACAAGAACAGAAAATCATTTTGTCCAGAATTAGAACTTGGGCACTTATGTTAACTCCCAACCCTCTTTCAATTAAGTTCTAGGATGATAACTCACATGGCTCGTTCATATGAAAGTTAAAAATTTTCAATTTGTTTGTTTTGGGAATATGAACTCAGTCTTAGAAGAAAATTATTTTTTTTAACTCCATAGCTGTTTGATGGCAATTAGATATTTCGGATAATAATTTCCGCCATTTATACAATAATTTTTTGATGTATTGAATAAATAAATTTTTACAGAAGGGAAAATTGAGACAGCGTTAGGACATTAACTCAGAGGATCTAGGTCTGAACTTGGCCCTGATCCCTTTTTGTTGTTGTAAAATATCGACCAACATATTAAAAATTTATTGCAATTTATATTATCAAAATTATTTTTATAATTGCACTGCTCCGCAGGTAAATTGTCTCTGACACCATTTCAGCATATTCTTATGTAAAATGGCCTCCTGAATCCGAATAGGACGCCCATTTTGCCCTATCACCCACAATTTATTAGGAATGGACCCCTATTTTTATCTTTTTTGGTGATTTTGTGGCTATAAATTTGATTTTTAGGAGGTGGGAGGATTATTTTAACCGTTAAATATCTTCTGAGGGGCAACAGAGTTGGAAAATTCTAAAACATAGACATTTGCGACAAGGGAATTTTTTTTTTTTTTTTTTTTTTTTTTTTTGGGGGGGGGGGGATTCGCCACTGAAATTATGCATTACATATCTTATATTTTTTTTAATCTGTTATTAATGTTATTTTTTAAACTTTAAATTTTTTTGTTTTTAGGTGTTAAATTATTTTTTTTTCATTCTTCAAATCAATTTCATGGTAATAAAATTATCGAACAGGGAAAGAAATTGATGGGGGAATGGTGTATTTAGAAAACTGTGGGTGACTGGGCAAAATGGGAGTTATATTAGGATTCAGGAAGTCATTTTACATAAGAGTCAGTAAAAACGGCTCCAGATCTCGATTTTTTTTTTTTTTTTTTTTCCAGAGCAGTGTTATTTATTACTATCCAGTAATTATGGACTCAAAATTAAATGAATTTCTATCATGGTACTGTGTTTGTATCAGCAGAACAAATGGAGAAAAATAAATAAGTAAATAAAATCAACTGTCTTATCAGCAAATCATGCAGGTCAGTTCTCATTCACGATTCTTCAGTTGGTACAGCGTTTGAATCGTTAACGCAAAAGTCTTAGATTCAAATCCTGACCTAGACGCTATTCATTCTCGTAAATTTTAATTAGATAAATCTATTAAAAATCTATTTCATATTTTGTCGAAGTTATCATAGTAGCTGGACTGGCAACAAAAATTTAAGTTGAACTGCTAGATCCCCCCCCCCCTCTCTTTTTTTTGTAAGTGTGTGTGCATGCAGTCAAACTACTTTTAGCATAGCTACCAACATTTTAATTTACCCCGGCTTTATTTCGCACTACTTTATAGAAATTTTTTCTCCAGTGTGTAACTACAATAAAATAGGAAAAAATTACTCGTAAAAAATAGGTGATATGAAATAAAGGCGGGGCTAAAAATACTTCGAATAAATTAAAATGCTAGCTGCATTGCTTTCATGAAGAAACCTGCCTGAGAATGTTACATTGTAATGCAAAGCAATATTATTCTCTTATATCTTTTGGAAGGTGATAAAATATTGAGTTAAAAGTTTGAAAGGAAGGGGGAGAATTGCTATAAAGATTTTTTTTTTTTTTTTTTTTTTTTTTTTCTTTTTAGGTTTGTACTGGAATTTAAAAGTGTCATGTTCGAATTCTGTTCTAGGCATAAATATTAGTGGTGGTTAGGATTTTCTTTAAAAAACACAGATTTCCGAAATTAAAATATCTAACTATTTTTCTAACAAAAATACTGAGAATCCACTTATTTTTCTAAACTTACCATTTATTTTAATTTGGAAAATAAATAAAATATATTGTATCTCCCTTAAAAATAAATAAATAAATAAAAATAAACATTTATACTATCAAATGAAATTTAATATTTCTCGCAAAAGATATAAAACTTGTAATTTTTATTAAAAGAATATTCTCTGGAGAAGGATATTTAGATTTCAGTTGTTTGTACAAATGCTTTGAAGTATTATTTCATTTTATATACATATATATATATATATATATATAGGGGAGAGTCGGGAGGGTTGGGATACCTAAAATTGTTCTTAAAAATAAACAATGTTTTTAATTTCTGTCACTTCCACCGGGTGAAGTAACTACTATATTTGCCCCATTGTTGCTATGTATCATTTTAGTGTGAGAGTTCTGTAAGTTTATGTTACAAAAACACTATTTTATAACACCAAAAGTAAACAATTGCTTAATTTTCAAGGCAAGTTTTTAACGTCACTCACTGATGTTAGCATAATTACTTTTCAAATTTTATATACCTAATAATATAACTTTTATAAATTAGTAGCTAAATCAAGCCTAAAAGTTGCATGCGTCTAATAATAAATTATTTTTTTGAAAAATAATGAAAAGGGAGGGATGGGACATATAAGAAAAGGAAGAAGAATGAAGATTCTGATACTCCATAAACAGAGAATATCAAGAGGAAAATGTATGAATAAATGGAAGAGAAAATGCACGAAACAAATTCAAAATCATGGAAAATAATTGGTGTGGCACTCACACGAGTTTTGTCTACCCTTTTAACATTTAAAAATACTTTATTTACCATATACGTATGAGGAATTAATTTTCATTCCTGAGCAGTTTTCCTGGATATGGTAAAATATAGAAAAGAAATTACATTCATCAATTACAGTTAGGATTTGTTGGTAATACTTGTTCTTGAGATATGCTGATAATACACACAGACTAACCACTAAAAACCTTATTAATGTTCTGGGAACCACAAAACATGTAAATGTAACACAAACTTAATTTTGAATATTTGAACTAAAAACAATACCTTCTCTGCTAGAAGTGAAAAAAAAAAAATAAATAAATAAATGAACTAATCGAGCATTTGGAAATTTTATTTAAGTGGTACATTATATTCTAATGTTGGATAAAATAGATGTTATTAATAATTAATCAACCTTACATACATAGTGACCCACTGTTTTTGTCCTTTTTCATAGTATGCCTGCATATTATGTACTTATTTTAACTTTATAAACCTATCCCATCCCTCCCTCATATATGGGAGGGATGGGACATTTTTATGACTATGTTAATTGGCTTATGAAATTAATATTTTAATAATTACCATCAAATTTATATTTTTAAAAGATGTTAAAGTATTTCAATTTGGCTTTACATTTATAAAAGTAACTAAAAACTTACTTTTAATATGGAATTGTATTTCTACGACACTTTATAACATGAAATACACGTTGTTCCATAGAATTAATTAAGCATTGAATTACAGAAGGAGATATTTCATACCATGCTTTGTCAATTGCAGTTTTTAAGTCATTTACGCATGTATACTGCTTTCCATCTTCATATACTTTACGAGATAAGATCTCCCAGTACTTTTTGAAATTCTGGAAGTTGATGCAATTGCACGCACAGATAAATTATCAACTGAAGCCTTATTTAATAACATTCTATCATCACGTAACGATGTTTTCTTTGGTTTTCGACTCGATTTCGAATATTCCATGTTACACCTGATCTCCTGACTCTGTAAATACTGATCAAGGATCTCTTTTTCTTCTCAATATTTGTACAGGATTTTGTCCTTGCGCTTTTAATTGTAAAATCTTAATAATTTCACCTTTAGAAATTTCTTTAGAACGTGGCATTTTTTATCAGAATGCGCAGGAAACGTCTTTTCAGAACCACAAACAAAACAATACATTGAACTCATTAAATTATTATGCTAAATATATAGCAGACGATATTTCAATTAAAGGAAAAAATAATTCTGCATATATAGAAGCAGACGACAATAAAAATATTTTATTTTGTGAGCAAAAATGTAAAAGAAAACATGAAATGCTGTATTGTGTGTATACATTTGGGACAGCACATTTTTATATCATTTAATGTACATTTTATAATTTCAAACCTTTGATCATAATTCATATGTGTATATCAGCAAAACTGTTTTTATTTATTTCCTATCTCACGAATTTCAATTGCTTTTTATGTTGCTGCAAATTTTATTGATTATCTAAAATTTTGAGACACGGTGTACACTTAGAAACATTACCGCTTGCTTTATTTTATTTTATTTAGACAAATTATTATAAAAATATATCAATAATCATTTACCTTCACTTTGATGTTACCCGCACTTGCTTCATATAGGGCAGTTCCTTGTTTGTAAACAAACATCTCAACTCTTGGTAGTGGTTGGCAGAAAGCACTCGTTCCCACCATTGACGACTATAGCTGTTTTTGATCATAGAGATATTTAAATCATTTATGTTTCGTTCTACTTATGCAGATGTTATGTTTCAGAATGTGTTTGAAATAAAAAATACATTTAAAAATTAAGCTCGACGAAGCCCATATAAAAGGATATAATATCATACAGATTCATATTTCTTAGGAAAAAGCGATCGGCCTTTAGGTCAATCAGTGTTCCATCGAAGGCAATTTGTTGGGGAAAAATGGGATGATTAATGTAATCAAATTTTAATAAGGTTTATTCACGACGTGATTTATTTAATAATGTATCCATAATACTTATGGATTCTATTACTTTATAACTAAAACACGAATATTATTCGAATACAGTAGTTGCTGTATAGCATTGCATTTTGCACCTGTCATGTTACGAGATTTTGTCATACTTAATAATACCTTTCTGTTGTCGAATTATTCTTTTATTAATAAGTTTTCCATTTTTATTATGTATTTAATTTATGAATTTTGTCAAGTATTTACCTCAAAATGTTAAAATTTAACAGGAATTTTTTATAATTCTAGAATTAAATCTTTTTTTATTATTATTATTTAGGACTGAATTAGTTAGTCAATTGAATGTTTTGAAATTTATACCTTTTTAAATATGGTGATTGATTAAATTATTAATATAACGATTAGCTTATTTTTTTTATATATAATTTTACATTCGAGTAATTTCTTCATCAGAAGTTTTAGTTAATTTGTCATGAAACTTGTATTTGAAAGAATTTTTTTAATGTCTTCATTATTCATAGAAAATTGAGCTGAAAAATATTTTTATTTTTAATTATAATTTTTCCAGTCGAAAGTTAAACCTTATGCATCCTAAATTAAAAATATTTTCTAGCCTTTTTTACAAGAATCTATCAAAATATATGAAAGTCCATAAGAAATATTCTTTTAAAACATATTTTTACTTTCTGCAATATTCATAAAAGAAAGTATTGGATTCGTAAAACCTTTCAACTTCTAGTCTTCAATGGATTGCATATTTAACCCCTTGAACTTAAATGATGAGTCCAGCTTGTCATGAATTTCGTAACACTAATTATGTTCTTATATGTATATATAACAATAAACATTCCTATAAATGTGTGAAACAAATACAGTGAAACCTCTCAAGTTGGACGCTTTTTCTCGGAACGGAATGTATCCATTAACATTATGTCTAACCCCTATAAGTTGGAACCTCTCTAAGTTGGACACTTTTTCTTGGAACCGTAGGTGTCCAAATTAGAGAGGTTTTACTGTATTATTTTTAATAATAACAAATTATTTGAGCAACAAAACCGTAAGTTTCTATATGAATCCCACCTATTAAAACTAAGAAAATTAAATTGTCTGCATGCGCAGTGCTGACTGAACATAAATTGCAGTTAAAGGGGTTAAAGATGTTCTAAACATGATTTGACCATTCAGAAACTGACTGTGTGTGTGTGTGTTAGATGTGATGAAGCTCTGTACCTGTGAGGAGAAAAAAAATAAATCCCCCTCCCATACATACACTCTTCTACGTCAATTTACTATCAATTTCACCTCTAATTTGTTGTTTCAAAACATTAATTTAGACTATTAAATATTAAGCATTAGCACTGTCGGAAGAAAAAATTAAATTTTCTTGTATTTTTAACTAAAAAAGAAAGCAGTCATTAGTTCTTTTTTTTTTTTTTTTTTTTAACGCTGTTAGTGAAATGTGTATTAATGGTTTTTAAAATATTCGAGGTCAGTGTGTCATCAACATTTTAGACTGTCTTTCAGAAAAATTTAGCATGCTGTGTTTAGTAAAAAAGCTGAGCGAAATCCCTCATGTGATATGGCCATAAGGGAGAAGATGCTGGGTTCGATCCTAAGTCACATTCATCTTAGCTGTTTGGAGTTTTACAGGGATTTCCCTGAAACTTGCATAAATATGGCCTGGAACCCTTGCATAGTCAATCAGTCCCAACCTACATAACACGATCCAGTTTTGCCCTTTACCATTATTGTATATTATACTGATTGTTCATGTCAATTTAAACTTCTCAATTTTCTGAATTACTCGCATTTGTACACAAGATTTCATTAAAGAAAATCCTTAAAGGATCACCCCCCCCCCCACCCCACATATCACATATAATGGAGGGTGTTGTGTTGTTTAACATAAATTGACTATGAGAGGACCCTAAGCATGGGTGGTGGCCTTTCCGTGGGTCTCTTTATAAAGAGTCCTAGCTCACATTCATGTAAGTTTCAGAAAAATCTCTGAACTCCCGTCTGACAAGCTAGTCCTGAGTTCGAACCCCACATTTAATAGATTCAAAATTATTAACTACAATAGATCAAATTATGAATCACTCTCAAGTTATAATTGATAATGAATGAAAAACAAAAACAATCTGAAAGCTGCATTTCTCCTATAAGATTAATTTTTGGCTCTCTGTAAAATGTAAGTTAGAGCAAAAATCATTGAAAAATTCACAACTTGCAACAACATAAGCATGATTATTTATTTATTCATTTTTTTTTTTTTTTTTAAATCTTATAAACAGCTTCTTAATAATAAGCTAATCTTTTAAAAGCTTATTTTCTTTATTAATAAGCCTAATAAAACAAGTGCCCGAAAAGTAACACTGTAAACTGTTATCATTGCTAAAACACTTTATTGAAATAAAGAAATAAAAATTTATTCTTTATTTGGAAGATTGAATAAAAAATGGGAAAGAAAAAAATCACAAATTTCGCCAAGAGTGTCTCATACTAAAGTTGTGCCCTATTTTCAGCAAATGAAAGTCATGGTTAAGTACCGTCATATACAGCTGTTAAGAAAATATAAATGACATTCAACTATTTGAGGTTCATTATGTTGATTAGAAACACGGTTACTTTAAAACAAGGAATATAAAAAGAAAAAAAATTAAGTCAATTCCTACATACAAACACTATCGAAAAAGTTTTTTTTTTTTTTTTTTTTTTTTTTTTAAATTTTGAATTAGGAAATAGAAAGTGCGTGTGAAAAATTAAATAAAAATAATTATGAGATTAAAAAAAAAAAAAAACTTTTTATATACCATGTTTTAAATTTTCTGATGAATCATACAGATCTTATCAATATGCATAAAATTTTTAAAGTGATAATGACGTCAATTTTTGTGATATGCATAATTTAACCTTTTATAATTTTTTAATGTTCATGTTTAATTAAATGTATTTATTTAAATCAAATTGGAGTGTAAAGGTTGATATTTTTATTTATTACCAACTATGCGAAAAATACCAGAGCCGAGAATCGAACCCAGGCACCTCCGCTTAACGCACGGATGCTCCACCACTGAGCTACCCTGGCTGACAACCAGCTAGGTACTTCTCGCATAATATGCATTGGCAAAGTCACCGAGTCTGCAAACGCAGATATATCAGGTGAGACAATAATAATCGTAGCACAACTCCATAGACCACGAAATTTTTAATTTAGAAATTTTTATTCATGAATTCATCAACCATGAATATTTATTTAAATCAAATTGGAGTATAAAGGTTGATATTTTTATTTATTACCAACTATGCGAAAAATACCAGAGCCGGGAATCAAACCCAGGCACCTCCGATGCTCTACCACTGAGCTACCCTGGCTGACAACCAGCTAGGTACTTCTCGCATAATATGCGTTGGCAAAGTCAACGAGTCTGCAAACGCAGATATATCAGGTGAGACAATAATAATCGTAGCACAACTCCATAGACAAATTTTTAATTTAGAAATTTTCTAAATTAAAAATTTCGTTTTAACGGAGGTGCCTGGGTTTGATTCCTGGCTCTGGTATTTTTCGCATAGTTGGTAATAAATAAAAATATCAACCTTTACACTCCAATTTGATTTAAATAAATATTCATGGTTGATGAATTCATGAATAAAAATTTCTAAATTAAATGTATTTATTTGTATGTCGAAAAAAAATGAACTCGTAATTTTTTTTTTTTTTTTTTTTGGCAACAGTTAAATTATAGCTGATATTTTAATGGTTATTGAAACGCTATTAGGATGTTATTATTTTCATATTTTAATTAATTGTAAGAAAACTAATCAAAAATTCGAAAATCGGACTTCGAAGTATTGTGTTGTCACCGTGTTCTGAGCAATCCTGAAAGTTTCAAATTTCTAGCTAGTCGGGAAGTTAGTTAAAAATCGATTGCAAGATTTGTACAAGATATAGGGAAAGTGTGAACTAATAATAGGAATTGAATAGACTAAAAATGCATTGACATTAAGGAACAGCTTTAGTATAGGACCACTTAACGAAATTTGAAAACTGGCTCCTAAGTTGCTCGGGCGATTTTTGAAAAGTTTTTTTTTTATTATTCAATTGCAATAGCCATTTTAATTCATCACCAAACTGGCAAAAGATAATAAAAGTCGCCAAGGGGATTGTTTAATAAAATTGTGCCTACTTTAGTTTGTGGATGTAAAATCAAGGGGAAAACCTATAAGACAATTCGATTAATTTAAATGAATATTTTAAAAATAAATAAATAAAATAAAATTTTAAAGCTATTATGACATTAGTTTTATCAGATATTTTTGTGTGAACAGGTTTAAATTTAATGTTCATGTGTAAGGAAGTTTTTTTTTTCTTTTTTAATTTTGAAGTTAAAATGGGGTTTTTATTTAATATCTTGCAAACTAATTATCCTATTGATTTAAAAGCTGCAGCGCTAGATAGATTTTTGTCTGGTTAATAAATGTACAAATTTTTGTAGAGATCAGTGAACTGTTTACTTTGTATAACGAAATAGAATCTAATATAACACATCCTGCAATTTATCAAAATAAAATCACCGTCCAGAAATTTTTTTTGGAGTGGTTTTACCTAGAAGCTTTTTGCTTGATAGTTTGATTTATTAATAAAGATCTGTCTTCCAGAAGGCTTAAAAATGAAATTTTTATACCTACTCAGTATTCACCGACACCGAGCACATACTGAGTTCTTGGTGCAGCACTTGTAAAGTAGAAAATTTTAAAGGATTGTCTTTTGAAGTGTGTTAATTTTTTGGTACATGAAAAACTTTGTAATGAAACACAAATTATGAAATAAAAAATACTCCAACTGCTTTAGATAAAAATAATAGTACAACATTTCATCAGGCAAAAAAGGAGACATAAGTGGCATTTTCATGCACTCTTGCATAACTTTTTTTGCCTGATGAAGGGTTAAGGCTATCATGTTTACCTAACAAGGAAACATTCAAAAGGTGTCGTCTTCAAAAAATATTGAAAAAAATATGTAATTCTACTTTTGATAAAACACCAGGAAGTGAAAAAAATATCGGCTGAAATGAATTACAGCGACCACAAAAAAGTATCAAAATTAAGCCTATTTGGCGATTTAGTGCTGTTAGGCGTTCAGTTTGCTAGCACCGAGATTGCCATGTACGAACAGAACCGTGTTTTGTTTCTTCGCTGAGTATTCAAAATCAATCGCCAAATATACTTAATTTTGATAATTTTTTGTGAATTCATTTCAGCCGATAATGTTTTCCCTTTCTGGTGTTTTAGGAAAAGTAGAATCACATACATTTTTTTCAATATTTTTTTAAGACGACACCTTTTGAATGTTTCCTTGTAAGATGATTTTTTTTTTTTTCCACTTTTTCGTATCGTCTGACAAAGTTTATTTATTAAATTTGAACAACAGATTTTTAGCACATTGAACAGTTAAAATATGTAATAAGACTTCATATTAAACAGAAATATAACATTGAAAATGCCAACGTATTTAGTGCAGTATGCTATATGGTACGAAAACTGCAGTTTGCTCTTAATATTTTTTACATTGGCATTTTTAATGTTGTGTAAATATTTAAACATTGAACTGTTATTTAAATTTATAATTAAAATTAACATAAATTGAGAAACTCCGTCAAGGATGACATATGAAATCTATTCCGTTGCAAAATAGTAGTATCTTATATCAGATACTTTTTTTAGACATTCAAAAACAAATTTGACTTCAAATTATGATAGAATATTTATCACTTTCCTTTTAATTTGTATATTAGTTGGATATTTATTGTGTAAATATCTTCCTTTGAAATGAAATGCTTGTGTTTTCAATCGAATATAGAAATTTGCCATTTTTCCCCTAGAGTTTCAAAATTTAAAATTAAAATTTTATCAATTTTACAACAAAAACAACTTAATCTAATGCATGCACACGATAACTGATACATATCTATACCTAAATATAGGGATTGAAATCGGGAAATAATTTCCCTTGATTTTTAATAATTTTTTTACAAAAAATCCAATGGGCGATTAACACAGGAAATATTTTTCTTGTATTCACGGATGGTCAGTGATGTCACACTTCACTTGCGTATACACACGTTCTCAAAAATGCACAGGGTCCTGATCTTTCATATAATAACAATCATTATTTTAAATATAAGTGTTTAAATAAATAAGTATTGTCATAAAATTCTGTTTTTTTATTTACATGAAATTAATTAAAAAAATAATTTAACTAAAAAAAAAAATAATAATAATTAAATTATTACCTCTATGTCCTTTAATGAAGCAATGTTCTTTGCATTGCCAGGGAGAGTTATCTTAGTCGTGCAGTGATTTTAATAAACACCACACAACTTAAACACCCACCAGGCGTTTGCCTTTATTTACATTTAAATCCTTTCTATAAATATTTACAAGCTCTCTGTGTCGGCTGTCGTGGGGTGCCTCAGGTTGATGGCTTTCTCCAGCGGGATGGTTGGGTGCCTCAGGTTGTGGACTTGCTGGCTTTAGATATTGAATAATCTTCATCTGATGAAACTTCTTTAAGATGGCACGTTTCTTTGTGATCGCTAGTTGAAGTTGCCTCTCCTTTTTTCACTTTATGGTCTGGGTCTGCTGTATCTCGTGTTTCAGAAGTAGTCGGAGGTTCAAGCTCACCTTGGTTATCCATCTCTTTGTTAAAAAAAGAATAACAAACAAAAATAACTATCTAACTAATAAAATTGTTTCATAAAAAATGAAAAGTCTGAACTTGCACACAATACAAATTTATCACAATAAAATGCAAAAATATGTATTCACAAAAGTGTACAATTGTTAACTTACAATTGACAAATCAATTAGTAAATTCAATGAAGTTGGCAGAAAAAAGAAAAGAATCAGCAAATTTTGCATATTTGTTTATCATACATTTAACCAAAAAAGCAGAAATTTTAATGAAATAATTACATATTTCAGACAAACACATATTGAAAAAAAAAAAAGTTTTATTCCTGGTAGTGCCAAAATATTCATTATTTTGGAAATTGGCAGCAAAAATTACCCCTAACTTCAGCATTTAATTTAGCTGTAAATAAATGTAATTTCTTTTTAACAGTAGTGAAATAAACCCATAATTCCCTAATCAACTGCGTAAATATTGCACGTTTCAGAAATTTGCTACAAAAAAAGCAAATATATAATATTACACTAAGATAATCTTTTATTTCTGGAATTAACTTTGAAAATAGTACAAAATTTTGTCACATTTAACAGCAAAATAATCATGTTATTTTAAAAATTTGTAGCAAAATAAAAATTAAAAACATTAAAACAGTAATTTTGTGATTTTTCAGCAAAATAGTCACACACTTTGGGAAGTTAAAATGATTTTCTACCCCCCCCCCCCCCCCCCCCCCCCAATAAATTTTGGTTATGGTTTCTCTTTGGATTTACACTGATCTCGGAAACAGCCAACATGGCCTTCAAAAGGAAGGATTTCTGACTAAAGTCTGAAAACGTTCATGCCTGATTAAATTAAATAACAATTTAACAGTAGACAAACTTTTCTCACAATCTTGTCGAATGATAAAATTACCCAAATAATGAATTAACATCTTCAAATAAAATAACAGATTTTTTTTCTCTTACATATTATTTTGTTATACTTTCAGGTTAGGCTGCCTCAGTGTGGACTTTCAGAGTTCATGGTTGAATTGAGGAGAGAGAAACTTCAACTTTTCTTTCGCTCTTTTGAAAGTGACTTATTTGAAAGTGAGGAGAGAGAAACCAATGAATGTTAAAGAATTAAGTACTTGAAATATGAGTAAAAATAAATAGAAAAGCAGGAGGAAATTAAAATATACATACATATATATAGAAAAGGGACTTATTTGAAAATATAGACTACTATAGAGCCATAAAGCTAGCCACTCTAAGGATTGCTTCACCTTTATGAGTAATATTTTGGATTGAACTACAAAAAAAATATTAAATAGCTTTATCTTATCCTCCCCCTCCACACACATACCAAAAAAAAATAAGATAAACATATATTAAAGATATTTATTATACAGTATTTTCTTTCAACTATCAGTTATACAAGAAAATATATCACGTATAATAATTAAATATCAAAAATAAAGTGTTTTTAAATTATCATAAGACACTTTAAATGACTATTTTAGCAATGGGAAATTCTTCCATAGTTTTGTTTATGATAACAGAACAGTAAAGAAAATTTATAGTTTCTCTAAAATGTAATAATGATTTATTATTTTATACAAAAGATATGTGTCATTTCATTTACAAGAACTATTTTGAAAAATTAATTATTTTAGCAATAGCAAATCACAGTAATATTTAGTTTATCTATGTTAAATGATAGTTAAAAAAAAAAAAAAAAAAAAAAAAAAAATCTAACTGCACTAAAATAACTTTTTTTTTTTTTTTTTTTTTTTTTTAAGTAATTTAGTATAACCACATGAAAAATAATTTATAAATATTTTTACAAGATTTATTTTAAATGAATCTATATAAATATTTTAACAAAGGAAACTTTAGTTAATGTTTTAGTTTATCTATGGCAGAGTGGAAATAAAAAGATAAAAATTACAATTGAACCAAATAGTGATTATTTTTACTTAAATATTTATGCAACATATTTTTCTCACATGAAACACAATATCAAAATGCTTTTTATAAGTTTTACAAATGCAAATTAATCAGTACTTATTTTAGTGAAAGAAAATTAAATTGATTAATTTTACTTTTCTATGGTAACATACACTGATGGTGCTAATATATTTACTTAAATTTTAATGTAACTTTTAACTCTCTTCTGCATTAGTTTATAAGCAATCAATTTTTAAAAAGTGTCACAAATTTCAGCAGTGTCATCGATTTTATATTTCATTATTTAATCTGTTTATTACTTTCATTTCATATTTTTATTTCCATTTCGCTGTTTTCATATAACGTTCATTAAGAGTTATCTGCTAAATTTGGATATTTCCCCCTTTTTCATTTTTAATAAAAAGACATGAATATGTTTTTCTTTAATTATAACTTAAATAAAGTTCAAAATTTCGAGTACATGAAGCAACAATAAATTAACACATAAGCATGTTTAATATGTTTTTATTAAAACCCAGAACAGTATAAAAACTATGCAGAGATAGAGAAACCAAACCAAGTTTTTGTCAAACATATGTACGTACACCATTAAAAATAAAAATTAATAATTATGTAAACTGTAAGACCTGCTGAAATTTTTAACACTGCTCTGTTTCTAAATACTACATTACTCAACTTTTATTTTAAATAACGAAATCAACTTAAATAAAACTTCGTATGAAATAAACACAACACAACAAATGATTATTAAGCCTTGCGTGATATAGTAAACGAGTCACACAAGAAATTAAAAATAGATGCAAAAATGTAGTACGTAAGTAAAAAATTCTTACCAATCTAAAGATGTTATCCAGACTTTTAAGGTACAACAGTGTAATTTCTCTCTCTAATGGCGTTGATCCATATATTTTTTATCGTTGCATGCTTTGAAATTATTTCAACGTCTGTGTCTAGCATGTTCGTTTGTACAACAATTTGTCACCATATTTACTATAAAAAATGAATTGATAGGAAAACATAGAGAAGAAATATTATTAATATTTTGAAATAAGGCGAATGATTTAAAAAAAAAACACAAATATAGCGAAAATAATAGCATATGATAAAACTAGGATCGTCAATTGAAAACAATGGTGGGCGCGGGAAAGTCGAGCTCTTTTGCCATCCACCAGGGTGCCCTTTAATTATTGACGTCACGAGGAAATGCTCTATTTCGCAAGATGACAACAACATGATAGAACCGATTTAGCAAGGCTACTATATGCAAATAAAAAGAGCATGCGCGGACAGTTACTTGACGTCAAGGAAATTTTAAGCCAGTAATATTCTTGATTTGGCATGCGTAATTTTCCAAACTTGAAGTTGGTCTGAGATATCCTGAATTAGCAACTTTGCTCTGTCATGGTAAATTCACTTGAAAGCCAACCTTGTTTCAAGCCTTGAAACAAGTTGGTTTCCTTGAAATTCAAGGAAGTGTGCTGTGTGGGAATTCAACGCACCTTGTTGCCTTTTTGTATTCAGTTGCTATACAGCGGTTAGAACCAAGTTGTATAGCTTACAATGAACAAAAAAAAAAAAAAATTAATATTTAGCCCTCAGACTACCTGCAATTTAAATATTGCTTTAATTTGTCAAATTAATGAAAGTGGTGGAAGTAATATTTCTAAATTAAAAATTTTATTCTCAAGAGGTGTGTTTTTGTTAACCCTTTGGGTACTGAATTATTTGAAGATTTTATGCCCAAGGGACGGATTTAATTTGTCGCTATATGGAATGTTTTTGAATTTTTGACATTAAGGTCCGCCTGTGGGCGTTATTCTCCCATGTTACAATATTTCAGAACAAAATTTTCTGTATTTACATTTATATTACAAATGGATATACATTATTATTTTATTCTTTCTAA
This sequence comes from Salticus scenicus, assembly GCA_963930645.1. Lineage (NCBI taxonomy): Eukaryota > Metazoa > Arthropoda > Arachnida > Araneae > Salticidae > Salticus > Salticus scenicus. Next base: position 196,616,992 of record OZ005652.1, read on the forward strand.
TGAAAGTATTTGTATCTATAGTATATTTCATTGTAAAATTTTGAATATTAATTATATATTTAAGAAAAAATAGCATACAAATTGGAAAAGAAACGCCCACTTGAGGAGTTACAGATTTTCAAATGATTTGAATCTACGTCAGCGGTCACGAAAGTGTTAATATGTAAAAGGATACATTTTATTTGGAATATACTTATATTGATGAAATAAGTATGGTTGTAAGATATCATAAAAAAACGGCAGGAAGGTGTTTGCGACCAACGCCCACTGGCGGGGGTGCCGCAAACATTAATGTCTACTTTTTAAATTCTGATGACGAGTCAGACTCGTCCACCGTAACTTCGCCCAAGTAAGCAGATGACGAGTCTCACTCGTCAAATGTACCCAAAGGGTTAAACAGTCGAAAATGTGTGATTGACGAACATATGTTCGGCAATTTGTAAACGGCATATTTAGATCGTTTCCCGCATGAGAAACCTCTTTATGAGGTATTTTGTGCTAAAGACTATCGTATGGTTCTTCGTTTGATAGCGGCTATACTACTAATTCACATATATAGACTTATTATGCTTAAATATTATTTCCCATACACACAGCAGACACTCTCTCACTTTTGACTCAGTATGTTTTTCTTTTTCTTATTTTTCTCTCTCTTTTCTCCTTTTTTTTTTTTTTTTTTATCTATGTTAAAAAATAAATATAGAAAAAGTAAAAATAGAAAAAAAAAATAGCTATGGGAAATTGATCGCAAGTTATTCAATGTTATTGTAATTCTTTTTAGCTTTACAATATTTTCAACTGTAGTTTAGTTTTGCTTAGATAAGGAAAAAATTCACAATATCCTGACTTACATCAACAGACTTATTATGTTTAAAAATTTTTTTTTATAAACACAGACTATCTCTCACCTTTAATTCAGTACTTTTTTTTCTCACTCTTTTACTTTTTTTTTTTTTTTTCGTTATTCTTTTCTTTTCTTTTTTTCAATAAATATGTAAATAAAGTAATATATATATATATATATATATATTCATTTAGACCTATGGGAAATTGATCGCAAGTTATTTAATGTTATTGTGATTCTGTTTAGCTTTACAATATTTTCAACTATGGTTTAGTTTTGTTTAGCTATCGGCTGAGTGAACAGAAAAGAAATAACTGAATGCAAATGAAAAATATCAGCTTTATCAAATTTCTTTTGAATTACTGTAAGAGTTTAAATTGCAATAAATTTAATTTAATTAAATTTATGGAAAGGTTTTTAAAGTTGAAAAGAAAATATTTCAAAACATGTGAAAATTAGGTTTTGTGTTTAGAACATTTTTATGCGGAGGATTTTGAGAAAAATTAATAAAAGGTAGGTGGAACTTCAGCTTGAGATATAGTACTAATTAGGATTGTGCATTTCCCCCCTCCCACTTCGGCAGTTTCTGATAGATTTACCTCAAGATGGACTTCTTCCAAATTTTACTATTAATCTGAGAATCACATGAATTCAACTTCATTCAGTTTATAGTGATAAAATTTAAAATATTTTTACACTAATCCTTTAGTTAGAAAACGTAATTTTTGTAGAAACTCGTAAATTCGGGGCTTACAAATTAAAATATGTTGGCTGGGTTACATGGGTTTCACAATGCGAATTTGAAAATTCCTTGGAAAATTTGTTATATAGCGTAATTTAAATGCTTTTCATGAATCTGAAGGGAAAAAAGAAAAAAAGTGCGAACTTCATGCACTTTACAGGTACAATTAGTCGGATCCAGAGATTATTATTATTATTATTTTTATTATTAATTTCCCCTTATTCCATACTTTCAAGCATATTATAGTCAGGAAAAAAAAAAAGAAAAGAAAAGAGTATGAAAAGATAATTTGAAAGCAGTATATCATGCACTAGGCCACACCCCGTCCATTAAAAAAGTTCTTAATAATTAATAAAAATACTGAACAATAGAGAATAAAGACAGTCAAATTGCTTAAAAAAAAAAAAAAAAAAAAAAAAAAAAAAAATCTGTTTTGCTATTATTAGTATATATTTACCTAAAAATATTTTTTATTGGTTATATTTGAAATATTAAATTTTCTTCATTTAATAATTTTTTTTAACTTATATCTTTAAAATTATGCGAGTCTTTCAAGTATTAGAAACAGATACAGTAATAGACTAACTTTATCAAATTTCATAGAAAGAATACTGTTTTTGCTTCTTAAGATTTTAGATTCGAATATTTGTAATGTTTTTTTTTTATATTTATTATTATTATTTTTAATATGTATATATCAAAGTCAATTAACAACTTGAATTAACTCGAAATTCATTCTGTTTCCACTTAAATATTAACAATAACAATAAAGTATAAAATATATGCATCTAGTGGATATTAGTTGAGTTGCTACCATAAAATTAAAAACAGCAAAGTGAGAAAGTTGCAGCATTGGACGGCAAACGATAAAGTGAACAAACCATTTGCTCAACACTCGTACTTAGGTTACGAGAGATACCACTAAACTCCAAATGCATCAAACTCATTGGGAGAGCACAGGCATCATTTTGCTACAACAGTAATACATTTACAGTTTAAAATTAATGTATCAAAAACATTACCCTGAAAAAAGATTTTTTTTTTTTTTTTTTTTTTTTTTACTTATGTTTTAAGGAAGGCCTTTTAAAATTTTTATTAACTCGTGGTTCAAACACTACGAAATAGAATTATTTGAAAAATTCTCCTTCAATCCGAAAATAGATCTGAATACAGGGTTTGTTTCTAATGTCTAAGAAATTCAGTAAAATTGCTCACTAAACTTAGAGAGTTACTATATTTTGCTCTTCATCAGAGGTGGGTGCAATGTTAACCTGCATTTCCAGAATTGACATTAAAGAACAAAACTATAAACCAGAATTTTTTTAATAAAACATTTTTAATATGACCTTTACGGTATCGGTATTTAAATTCTAACCTGTAAAATATTTGCAGGGTATAGAAATTATATAAAAAACAATAATAAATAACAATTATAAAGTTTCTCAATGTTTTTACCTGTTTAAATATTTGTCATAGACAATCCGCGATTGTAATGAAATGCTCGCCCTCTAGTGGACTAAGCTGAAATTACAATAAACTTGCTTTAATTCGAATTCCATCAAGCCGCCAGTGCTAGCCGATGTTTAGTTTCACATATATTTATTGATTAAAAATGAATAAATCCGGTAAAAAATATAACACATACTGTTGTGTGCTACAGTGTAACTCCAAAGGATCAAGAAATCCAGAATTAAGCTTCCATTTATTTCCAAATGGCAAATTTAAAATTTCAGTTGCTTCGTCTAATGGAAGTAAAGAATTAATCAGATGATCTGAAACTAATATTTGTTCAGCTTCAGTTAAAAATCTACTTCCGATCGAACTTTGAATAAACTGAAATATTTTTTTCCAAAAGCAATCAATTTTCCTTGATGTAATGACGGAGAAATTATAGTACGAATATTAAGTAGAATAACATAAAGAATACACGTGGAATACACGTGGCTATTATATTTACTAACAACTGCAGTTCAGAAAGCGCCGTCTATCGATCATTACAAACGCGGATATACGATAATCTCACGATAAAATTGTTACGATGCTAAATCACAATATTTAAGTGGCCGTATCCAACAGGGTTCTCAACAGTCACTATTTCAAATACCACTTTTTCTTTACATAGTAAGTAACCTTTATAAATCCTTTGTAGCACATATCTTCAAAAGAATATTATAAAGATTTCTTTAATATAATAATTAATGGTTTTCTAAACAGGAACTGCTGAGATACTTTCATCCATATGTATTTTAAAGAATTTTTTGTTAGTTTTTGTAGCAGTTTTCTATGATTAAATAAAGCGAGAATTATTACTCAGAAAAAAGGGTACCGAAAATAGTTGTATTTGATAGTTATTCAACACCCACATCTAAACATTTATTACCTATATTAACTACCAAACTATATTAACTTCCTAAAGTATTTGATTATTTTGCTGAAAAATCAACAATATAGCTATTTTATTTTTATTTTGCAGAAAATTCTTGAAATAACAATGATTTTTGCTGCCGGTTTCCAGAAAAAAAAAAGTACGCATTATTTCATTCAAAATAATTTTACTTTTCGGAATGAAATAATACGGAATCACAAGTCATAACTGTTTTGTTTATGAGGCAAAGTACTTATGAGATAAAAGGAATTGGCTGACGAAATATATGTGTTGCTATGCAAAGTCATTCTTTAGCGTAAATAAATATATATATATTTATAATCTTTACACAAAGTCTGAGCGAGTATAATGGATTAATTATACCCCCTCTATACATTATACTCAGGGCCCGATTAAGCTCTGAAGCTAGGGGAAGCTCAGCATCATTTCGGGGCCCACTTTCATTTCGGAAAATCTTGTTTTCCTGTTACATATTGTAATGTTAAAATGCTATAGACCAAAAATTAGTGTGCGTTTATTATTTTAATTTTTTTTTTTTTTTTTCATGCATCTGGGTGGTTTCTACACAGAACATTAAAATCATACAACTTTTTAATTAAGAACATTCAGATTTTTTGAGGTTAAATCATAGATTTTTCTCGAAATAGTGAGTGTTTTGTCTTGTTTTAGGTAACCTTTATCAGAAAATATTCAATCTCAGTGTGAAAATATGAAACAAGAAATTCAAGACCATGTTTTTAATCCTTATGGGGCCCCCTCTTAAATTTTAGAGGGGAAGCTACTGCTTCCTGAGCCTTCTGGATAATCAGGCCCTGATTATACTCGCTTTGCGAAAAGGGGATTTCAATCAAAATCACAAAGAAAACAATATTTCCCAATTTACCGCTACTACTAGAAGACCGATCCCGCCAAGCATCGGCCACCAATTTCATCCTGTAAAGTAGCATTATTGCATTACATTTTCAAAACAGAAAAAACGTGAGTGCATTTTACATTACACCTATGGAGGCTTCCGTTCTTCTAGTTTAGAAGTTCTCCAGTTTGAATACCAAATCACATTATTCACAGAATCGGCTGTACAGCTACTTCCGTGCGCTGAAAAGATATAACATAGAATTTCATTATGAAATCTTTCTCTCAAATGTATTTCTAAAAGATATCTTTCAACCGTAGTTACCGGTGGTAATATTTAAATGATACTATTGTAAGTTATTTATAGAGTATACAAACTAAATTAACGAGTTGGCTGCGCCCGCTCCGCTGGTCACTATATTTAATGAATTTTCAAAAGAATTGAATCCCTATTTATTTTTTATACTACATTATAAATAAAAACTAAAGAAAATTACACTGAAATCACTCTAAACCTCGCTTTGGGTAACCGCTGTCTAGTGCAGCTCCTTTCCCGCCCGTTCTGCAGCGGGTCTCTGTTCCCACTGCCTACAGAAAGGACCTTTCCCGAACACTTCAATTTGGGTATCTATCGACGACAGGTGGATCTGCTATTATTTAAGAATTACGGTTGTAAAAATGACTAAATCTCATCGTCTATTAAATATTTCAGTTTTTGAACCATATATTTTTGAACCCTCTATTTTTACAAAATACTACCGTATGATTCCGATCAATATAATAAATGAAGGAAAAAATAGATTTTCTTTTAACATTTTCGCGGCAGCTGACGTAGATTCACGTTATTTGAAAATCTGTAACTCCTCCAGTGGGTGTTTCTTTTCCGATTTGTGTGCTAAATATTTCTTAAGAATATAACACCCAATATTCAAATTTGTACAATCAAATGTAATATGGATACAAATATTTTTATTAGGAAGAATATAATTATAATGTATATCCATTTGTAATATAAATGTGAATATAGAAAATTTTGTTCTGAAATATTGTAACTTGTGAGAATTACGCCCACAGACGGACCTTACTGTCAAAAAGGCAAAAACATGCGGTAGCAAAAGTGTTAAAAAGATTTAAAGAAATAAAAAACGAAGAAATTTAATTAAAATTAAATTTTAATAAATTTAATCCTTACTACAATTTCCTACCTTTTCCGATAAATGCAATATACTTTAAAAAATTATATGTTTTTAAATTTAAAATTTAATATGTTTAATATCTTCTAATGCATTACCATTTGATTTTCAATAAATATAATAAATAAATAAATAAATAAAAAAGATTTCGCCTTCAAATGATTGAATTAAATAAAAAATAAATAGCGTACTAACAGTTGCTAAGATACGCAGATATTGGGAAAAAAAAAAAAAATTTTTAGAAAAATAAAACAGAGAAGATAATAATAATAATAATAATAAAAAGAAGTTCGAAATAATCACCATGAGGGTCAAAGGCACCCCTCTGATAAGTTTTGTAGCTCTGCGATCAATAGTGTGAGCACTTGAGCGCAGACAGACACACAGATGCACAGACATTTCTCTCTATTTATCAAAATAGTAAAAACACTGAAAAGAGTTTCTCAGTGATTTTAAATATTTAAATAATTGATTAACATTCATATACGATAACCACAGCCGAAGAAATCCTTAGGATGCTAAATCCCACTATTTTTGGGTTTGTTTCACATCAAACAGGGTTCTCAACAGTTACTTTTTTGTGTGTAAAAACAACTTTTCTTTACGCAGTAGCTTCGTTTGTAGTACATATCTTCATAATACTAGAAGCCATTGAACTTTGATGTATTACAAATAAAAGAAAGATGGCTGTGTATAACAAATACAAGTCGAAATAGTGACTGCTGAATTTCTGTATTTTAGAGATTTTATTATTATTATTATTATTTATTTATTTATTTATTTGTATCAGATTTCTATGATCAAATAAAGTGAGGAGTATCACTCAGGAAAAGGCGTGTTGGAAATTAGTGGTATTTAACAGTTATCATTATAAATGCAATGTGCGGCAGTTCATGAGTTTTTTAGGTATTAAATACGATCATCGCTTACTGGTAATATAAAAAGTAGAAATTTCTTGTTCTTTAAGGTAAAATGCCATGAAAAAAGGCGGAAACTGAGAATTCTGTGTCAACCTATTAGATAACTCCTCCCACAGGTGTATCTTTTATTTCAGCAATGTCATGACACCGACAACGATTGCTGGAAAATCATTAACTGTTAATACAGAAATTCACAACATACTAATTCACAAACATAGACTTATTATGCTTAAATACCATTTCCCATACACACAGACACTCTCTTACTTTTAACTCAGTATGATTTTTTTTTTTTCTGTTTTTTTCCTCTCTCTTTTCTCCCTTTTATTTTATTTTCATTTTTCGTTTCTTTCGTTTCTTTCTTTCTTTTTTTTTTTTTTTTTGAATCTATGTTAAAAAATAAATATGTAAATAAAGTAAAAATAGGAAAAAAAAGAGTTATGGGAAATTGATCGCAAGTTATTCAATGTTATTGTAATTCTATTTAACTTTACAATATTTTCAACTGTGGTTTAGTTTTGCTTAAATAAGAAAGATATTCACAAAATACTGACTTACATCAACAGACTTATTATGCTTAAATATTATTTCTTATAAACACAGACACTCTCGCACCTTTAACTCAGTACTTTTTCTTCTCACTCTTTTCCTTTTTTTCGCCAATAAAGTAATATTCGTCAATAAATGTAAATAAAGTAATATATATATATATATATATATTCATTTAGACCTATGGGAAATTGACCGCAAATTATTTAATGTTATTGTAATTCTGTTTAGCTTTACAATATTTTCAACTATGGTTTAGTTTTGTTTAGCTATCGTCTAAGTGAACGGAAACGAAATAACTGAAGGCAAATGAATAATATCAGCTTTATCAAATTTGTTTGGAATTACTGTATGAGTTTAAATTTCAATTATTTATGGAAAGGTTTTTAAAGTTGAAAGGAAAATATTTCAATCCATGTGAAAATTAGGATTTGTGTCTTGAACATTTTTATGCGGAGGATTTTGAGAAAATTTAATAAAAGGTGGGTGGAACTTCAGCTTGAGTATTAGTAGTAATTAGGATTGTGCATTTCCCCCCCCTCCCATTTCGGCAGTTTCTGATAGATTTACCTGCAGATGGACTTCTAAATTTTACTATTAATCTGAGCTTATTATCACATGAATTCAACTTCATTCAGTTTATAGTGATAAAATTTAAAATATTTTTACACTAATATGTAATTCCTTTAGTTAGAAATATATGTTTTGTAGAAACTCGAAATTCGGGGCTTACAAATTAAAATATATTGTCTTTAAAGTGTAAAAGATACATGGGTTTCACAATGCGAATTTAAAAATCCCTTGGTAAATCTGTTATATTGTGTAATTTAACCCTTTGGGTACTGAATTATTTGAAGATTTTTATGCCCAAGGGACGGATTTAATTTGTCGCTATATGGAATGTTTTTGAATTTTTGACATTAAGGTCCGCGTGAGGGCGTTATTCTCCCATGTTACAATATTTCAGAACAAAATTTTCTGTATTCACATTTATATTACAAATGGATATACATTATAATTTTATTCTTTCTAATCAAAGTAATTGTATCCATAGTATACTTCATTGTAAAATTTTGAATAATAATTATATATTTAAGAAAAAATAGCATACAAATTGGAAAAGAAACGCCCACTTGTGGAGTTACAGATTTTCAAATGATTTGAATCTACGTCAGCGGTCACGAAAGTGTTAATATGTAAAAGTGATACATTTTATTTGGAATATACTTATATTGATGAAATAAGTATGATTGTAAGATATCATAAAAAAACGGCAGCAAGGTGTTTGCGACCAACACCCACTGGCGGGGGTGCCGCAAACATTAACGCCTACTTTTTAAATTCAGATGACGAGTCAGACCCGTCCACCGTAACTTCGCCCAAGTAAGAAGATGACGAGGCTCACTCGTCAAATGTACCCAAAGGGTTAACAAAGCTCTTATTCTTTATACAGCTTCATTTTATTTTAGAGATTCATATTTATGTGAAATAGTTATCGAAGAGAACAGATATAATTCCGATTTCACATGAGCAATGTTTTAAATTCAACAAACCGAATGGATTAAAATAAATAAAAAATAAAGATTTTTAATTATCATTCTACTTGATGTCCTCCTGTTTCAGATGCTACATGGCTTTGTTTAAATAAATTGAAAAAAAGAAGAAGAAGAAGAAAAAATCATTTTCCAAAGTAAAGTTTGATACTTATTATTTGGACTAAATTTGTAAATATAGCACATTCGCATCAGGAAACGAAAATTTTTGTCAGGGGTCGTACTCTCCGCCCCTTTTTCAGGGCACTCGCAGAAATGAGAAATCTCCTTCTTTATTGCTACTACTATTTATATACCGTAATATAAATCCTATGTAATCACCACACCTCATTATGAAATTACCACAAACATTTCTGCATAAAATTAGTGGTTGCAAAAAAAGGTGAAAATATGTCATCTCTGAGACTATCCTGGAAGAAAGGCGGCGAGTACGATCCCTGTTTTTGTTTCATATAAAAATAAGCCCCGCGCATAAGCTATCCTCTGAAGCAATATTTTAAACTAAAAAAGGAATTTTACATTCATGTTAAACGCTTTATATGCCGCAGGCGTATATATATGCTATTACTGATATATTTACTGCATCGATTACTGAGGGTAAAATTTAATTGCTTGAATCACAAATGCGTAAAATTATTATTATTATTATTATTTAAACGCTACACGGATGACATGTGATTTAATTCTTTTTTTTTTCCTACTGACTATTCCATCATATATATAATGTAATCAGGGGTCGTACTCGCATGACTTTTTTCAGGACACTCTCAGGAATGAGAAATTTCCTTCTTTATTGCTATCACTATTTGTATACTATAGAATAATATCGATCCTATTTAACCATGACACAGTACTACGAAAATACTACAATTTTTATGCATGAAATTAGCAGGAGTCGTACTCTCCACCCTTTTTACAGTACACTCGTCTCAAATATAAGAAATTTCCACTTTTTGTGCCACCACTAATTTTACTCAGAAATACTTCTGGATATATTTACAGTAGTGTGCATGATTATACAACATAGAGAGTATTGCTTAAAAATAGTGGTAGCAATAAATAATAATAATAAATATTCCTGCGAAGTCATTGAAAAAAAAGGGGAGAAAACGACCCCTGAATTAGACATGGCAAAAAAGGCGAAAATTTCTCATTTCTGCGATTGTCCTGAAAAAAGGGCGGGGAGAACGACCCCCTGATTATATATACATACTTGCCAACCATCTCATTAATAACCGTACAATTGTTAACGACCCTTGAAAAAACGCCCCTTTTCTCACACCACTATATTTTAGAGTTATTCTCTCCAAATGTTGTTACGATTAAATAAGACTAAAATTACTCAAAAAAATTATTGGTGTGAAAAAAAGGCTCCTCCAGTAGGAGTTTCTTTCGCAATTTGTATGTTGTTTATTTCTTAAGTATATACCCAAAATTTATATTTTTACAATGAAATATGCTATGGATACAAATATTTTGATTAGAAAGAATATAATTATAATATCTATCCATTTGTAATATAAATGTGAATACAAAAAATTTGGTTCAGAAATATTGTAACTTGGGAGAATAACGCCTACAGGCGGACCTTACTTTCAAAAAGACAAAAACATGCGGTCGCGAAAGTGTTTATATTTAAGATAATAAAATGTATTATCAGTGTGATTAGAGACCACATTTTCCCCCCTAATTTTTCCACCAATATTTTTCTTTCGAAATTTTTAATAGTATGTTTGCACCATTAATTAAGTACAAATTATCATATGAATATTCTGATAGCAGAATCAGGCCAAAAAGTCGGATCTATAACCACCCTGATTAGATTAATATTTTGAACAAGTAAGCCCCGCCTTTACCCGTTTCTCTAAAGGTTTACGTTATTTAACAAAATGATTTCATATATCGGTGATTAAATAATTGAAATTTTGTTCTTTACAATACATGAGGTATTTGCCTTTGGCGGTTTTATATACTGGGGTTACATTGCAGTCAAACACGAATGCACTAAATAATCTTTTGAAATAAAATATTATTTCTAAAAAAATTAATAGGCGTGACTCATTTCTTTTGGAAAATTATAGTATTCAGGGGGTGTATTCTCCGCCCTTTTTTCAAGACACTCTGAAAGATAATAAATTTCTGCCTTTTTTGCCACCACTAATTTCGTGCAGAAAATTTCTCGATATATTTAAAGTAATGTGCCCGGTCGATGCAAGGTGAAGATTACTGTATGCGAATAGTGGTTGCAATGAATTTTAAAATTTCTCATTTCTGAATGTGCCTGAAAAAAGGGCGGAGTCTACGAACCCTGATCATATCATAATCTCCTGCCGGTTCTTGTCATAGTATTACAAAAAAATTGTTTATATGTGCAGTTAAAGTCGAAATTTTACTTAAAATATCATTAGAAACACAACTAAAAAAGGAACACTGTAAAACTTTTTCTGTAGATTTTTGACTTTTTGTTATTCATGATACAAATGATAACAAGTGATGGCCCCTTAACGGTAATAAATAAGGTTATATATACCACAATAACATGAAAAACAAAGCTAGGAATGAGATTGAAAACCCATGTTTCTGATGATGCTTACTGTACACTTGCAAAAATTGATATAGATCATAATTCATAATTTTTTGAAGCATGAATTTATTAATAAATTTTATAATTGAAATTATGATCTTTAACCTAAATACGCATGGAATATGATTGAATAATTTCATCCTAACGCCTGAAAAAAAAAAAAAAAAAAAATTGAACTGAATAAGTTTTTGGAAAGATATGAAATAAAATCTGTCAGATTCATTTAATAATAGCATCCTCGTATTTTGAAAGCTTATAACTTTTGAAATGCTTATAAATATAGAGAAATGTATAAACTACATTTTTTCCGGATGATTTGGTTCAAATAACTTTAAAAAATTGTCAAAAGTGGGGATTGCTGTTGAAAAAAATTATATTTTCCGGGAAGATTTTGATCCATATAACTCAAAAAAAAAAAAAAAAAAAAAAAAAAAAAAACTATTGTGTTGCGGCCACCAAAAAACTTTCGTCAATATTTTCCTATACAAAGGGCAAATAATTTATTAAAACTATTATTTATTAAACTTATCTAACATGGTGAATGCAAATGATTTTCATGTTAGAGAAAACTGAAAACTAACACTAAATATCCAAAGAAAGACAGTTTTATTACCTATAAATAACACTTAAAAAAAATGCATTTTTATAATGGTTATCTCATTTATTAAGTTTCGTACAGTTATATGCAATAAAAGTTTAGATATAACCTTCCCGTTATTGAGAAAATGTCTAGTATAGCAGCGCCATCTACTGGCCTATAAGCATCCAACTTCAATCAGCGTAACGTTTTATAATGGTTATCTCACATATTAAGATTTTTTTCATTATACGCAATAGAACCCGAGATATGGCCTTCCTTAAACTGCATAAATCACTGTATAACAGCGCCACCTGTTGAGCGGTTGGCACCAAAAGTTGATAGAAACTAATTTATCTAAAGGTGCATCTACATATAAATTTATATGCAATTCTGTGCAGTAGTTTCTGAGATATAGCCTTCCCTTAAATTGCGGAAATAGCTGTATAGAAGCGCTACCTGTTGACCGATAAGCATTCAAATTGAATCAGCATAATGTCTCATAATGACCTTCTTACATATCAAGTTTTGTTTGATTATGTGGAATAGAACCTGAGATATAGCCTCCTCTTAAATTGCAGAAATCGCTGTGTAGCAGCGCCACCTGTTGAGCGGTTGACACCAAAAGTTGATAGGCACTAATTTTCGTCAAGATGCATCTACATATAAATTTATGTGCAATTCTGAGCAATTGTTCCGGAGATACAGTCGTCACAAATTTTTGTCACACACACACACACAGACGTTTTCTAAAAATGATAAAATCGTGTTCTAGCACTCTCAATACGTATAAATAAGTCGAAAATGTTTACGAATCCAATACATTCTTCTATTGAATATAGAAGAAAGTAAAAATTGTCAAATATGAGGGTTGCTATTACGAAAAATAAAATTGATGTCAGTTTTAATATGTAGATGCTCCCTAAACAAAATCTAAGTGTATCATTAGTAACTGGATTGATAGATTGGTACCAGTCGCATGTTTATATGACAAAATTGTGGAAAAATTAGTCGGGGTTGGCGATTTTTTTTTCTTTTTTTTAGACTGTACATTTCCCAAGTTTATTGATCAACTCTATCAATTTCTTTCTAAACTGCGGCCATTTCTAAAGAATAAAGAAATTGCCCTGGACTGCAAAGATACATTCTTACCATAGCTGCCAACATTTTAATTTATTCTGGAGTATTTTCAGCCCTCTCTTTATCCCATACTTGTTATTTTTAAGAGTTTTTTTTTTATTTTTTTTTTTTTTTATCGAAGTTATATATTGTAGAAAATTTTTCTAAAAAAATGATACGAAATAAATGCAGGGCTAAAAGTACTTCAGAATAAATTAAAATGTTGGCAGCTATTCATTTCACTGTTTCTTCCAAAAGATACTTCGAAACCATATAAAACTGATTTGGATCCTTACACATTGAAATCCAACGCTGCGTTGCAGAAATTCACTCAGATGTTGATTCAACGTCGGATTGCGTAAGTCTAGATTTGCATATAAGAAACCGCTTGATTATTTTTGATCAGATAATGCTAATTAGGCTTGTTTTTCCCATATTTCCTGCAAACATGGTTCACATTGATTTGATATTTCATTATTTTATCATATATCATATTATATTTCATTTCATTATCGTCTAAGTAGCGCATCAAATATATAAAAACATAAATGATTTATTTTTACACTAAATTTACAGAACAAATGCAGTTTTAAAGATAGGAAATTTATTTCAACAAGCACTATTTTAAACCTAAAAACCATTAAAAATATAAGCAGAATATAAAGCATTCTTATGTATAAACAAAAAAGAGTCTGATAAAATTATTATCAAAATAGTCTTCCCCTTTTCATACAAAAATAGAAAAAAAAAATCTATCGCTAATATGGCGACAAAAATTCAAAAGCCGCCAATGGAGCGACATAATAAAGTTGTGTAACACGATAATGTTTACCTATTTATTTATTTTTGAAGTGAAAACTTCTTTAGGCGCGTTGAGCACTTTTGGGTGAAGAAAAATCTTTGAACTCCCGTCATCGTCAGCTGACGCTTTCCATTTGAAGTGAAAACTTTTGGGTGAACAAATAGCATTGAATTCGCGTCAACGAAACGCTTTCCATCCTTGTATGATACAAATAATGTATCATACAATTAACTTGCTAATGTGAAGTATTAGTAATTATATACTGTATATTGTTTTAAAATCTGGTGCGGCTCTACACGACTTCTCTCATCTCCGAGCACTGTCTCTATTGCAGTTAGACCTCACAAAACCGTGAGAAAGCCCAAAGCTGCCATTTTTCTCAAGTTTTTACAATCTGGTGTGGCTCTACACGATTTCTGTCATCTCCGGACACTGTCTCTTAAAGATTGCAGCCGGAAACGTTGCAGTTAGACCTCACAAAACCGTGAGAAAGGCCAAAGCCGCAATTTTTCTCACGTTTTTACAATCTGCTGCGGCTCTACACGACTTCTCTCATATCCGGACACTGTCTCTTTTGCAGTTAGACCTCACAAAACAGTGAGAAAGGCTAATGCCGCCATTTTTCTCACGTTTTAACAATCGGGTGCGGCTCTACACGACTTCACTCATCTCCGGACACAGTCTCTTAAAGATTGCAGCCGGAAACGTTGCAGTTAGACTTCACAGAACCATGAGAAAGACCAAAGCCGCCATTTTTCTCACGTTTTTAAAATCTGGTGCGGCTCTACACGACTTCTCTCATCTCTGGACACTGTCTCTATTGCAGTTAGCGCATTAAATAAAATTGTAATATAATTTTTGTAGTAGTAGTTTATATTAATGAATAAAAAAACACTTCATTTAAAAGTATTTCCTACACAATAAAATATTTCCTGACGATTCAAGAAATACACACGTAATTGTTCACGTTTTCACTTCTGTCGGCACTCCCGAAGGGCAACTTTTTTTTTTTTTTTTTTATAATAATCACTATGCTAATTTATCATACAAACAAATGAGCCTCTCTGTGTTACTGCACTTGCACGCTGTCGAACAGAAATATTTGAAAAATTCAAATTAATATTTAAATAAATAAATAAAAATATGTTCAATGGGAAATATATATAACCATAAAAAGATTAGTTGTCTAAAATACGGCAGAAATAGCGCTCATAGCGTATTGTTACAAGGGATTAAGTCTTATTGTTACAATGGATTAAGTCTAAAATGGTGAAAAAAATTCAAAAGCCGCCAAAGAGAAATATATTAAGGCTGTACTATCAGGTTTACAACCCATGAATTATATATAAACACAAAAAATTAATTGTCTCATGCGACAGACGTAGCCGGTCACAGCATATTGTAATATTTGGCGTGAAATTGCTGTCATTTAATGGTTGATTGGATAAACAAAATAAACACATGAAATAACGTAAAAGCAAATATTATGTTGTCTAAACCCAGTTACATTTGAGTCCAGTCCGAGTTACATGTGAACGACACTATATGTGTTGTTCACATGTAACTGGGATTCAGATATAAAAGGGAAACTCCAATTTTTTCGATACTATCTATTTCGAAACTGTTATATAATAAGCACCTAAATGAAAGCTCATTGGTAAACTATTGTCGCAGGTAAAAGGGACAAGCGCGCGAGTTGCAGTGGATGACCAAATCGCTGCCAAATGCAGCAGGGACCTGGAGCGAGCTTTTGAACAATTTCAGTAATTTATTTTATTTTATTTTTATAAAGCTATATAGAAAAGTGTTTCCTTTAAATTTAGTGGCCAGCGAAGCGGGCAAAGCCTGCTAGTATATATGTATATATATATAGATATAGTATAAGATAACTTATTTATTCCAAACAAAAGTTTCAATGAAAAGATTTAAATAAAAATTGGAATAATTAAAATGCAGGAAGTCATTAATTATCTTTTAAATATATTTAGAAATATAATGATAAATTTGTAATTTTATAAAGATAGTATTTATACAATGTGTCTTTTCATTTTAGGAACTTGCTAATTGGGACTCCCTTTTCAATTAATGATATTTTTAAGAAAATGTTATTATTACTATTATTATTATTATGATCATCATTATTATTATTTTTAATTCTACTTTAGAAGCTGCTAGCATAAACCTTTTGATTCAAAACAATTGAAAATTCAATTAAATATAAAAATCAATTTTTTTATCGATTTAATTATAAGAAATATGTCTTATTATGAATTTCAGCATTTATAAATATTTTATTTCATCATTTATTTCATAATTGTAAAAATTTATATTTTTACAATGAAATATGCTATGGATACAAATATTTTGATTAGAAAGAATATAATTATAATATCTATCCATTTGTAATATAAATGTGAATACAAAAAATTTTGTTCAGAAATATTGTAACTTGGGAGAATAACGCCTACAGGCGGACCTTACTTTCAAAAAGACAAAAACATGCGGTCGCGAAAGTGTTTATATTTAAGATAATAAAATGTATTATCAGGGTGATTAGAGACCACATTTTCCCCCCTAATTTTTCCACCAATATTTTTCTTTCGAAATTTTTAATAGTATGTTTGCACCATTAATTAAGTACAAATTATCATATGAATATTCTGATAGCAGAATCAGGCCAAAAAGTCGGATCTATAACCACCCTGATTAGATTAATATTTTGAACAAGTAAGCCCCGCCTTTACCCGTTTCTCTAAAGGTTTACGTTATTTAACAAAATGATTTCATATATCGGTGATTAAATAATTGAAATTTTGTTCTTTACAATACATGAGGTATTTGCCTTTGGCGGTTTTATATACTGGGGTTACATTGCAGTCAAACACGAATGCACTAAATAATCTTTTGAAATAAAATATTATTTCTAAAAAAATTAATATGCGTGACTCATTTCTTTTGGAAAATTATAGTATTCAGGGGGTGTATTCTCCGCCCTTTTTTCAGGACACTCTGAAAGATAATAAATTTCTGCCTTTTTTGCCACCACTAATTTCGTGCAGAAAATTTCTCGATATATTTAAAGTAATGTGCCCGGTCTATGGAACGTGAAGATTATTACTGTATGCGAATAGTGGTTGCGATGAATTTTAAAATTTCTCATTTCTGAATGTGCCTGAAAAAAGGGCGGAGTCTACGAACCCTGATCATATCATAATCTCCTGCCGGTTCTTGTCTTAGTATTACAAAAAAATTGTTTATATGTGCAGTTAAAGTCGAAATTTTACTTAAAATATCATTAGAAACACAACTAAAAAAGGAACACTGTAAAACTTTTTCTGTAGATTTTTGACTTTTTGTTATTCATGATACAAATGATAACAAGTGATGGCCCCTTAACGGTAATAAATAAGGTTATATATACCACCATAACATGAAAAACAAAGCTAGGAATGAGATTGAAAACCCATGTTTCTGATGATGCTTACTGTACACTTGCAAAAATTGATATAGATCATAATTCATAATTTTTTGAAGCATGAATTTATTAATAAATTTTATAATTGAAATTATGATCTTTAACCTAAATACGCATGGAATATGATTGAATAATTTCATCCTAACGCCTGAAAAAAAAAAAAAAAAAAAAAAAAATTGAACTGAATAAGTTTTTGGAAAGATATGAAATAAAATCTGTCAGATTCATTTAATAATAGCATCCTCGTATTTTGAAAGCTTATAACTTTTGAAATGCTTATTAATATAGAGAAATGTATAAACTACATTTTTTCCGGATGATTTGGTTCAAATAACTTTAAAAAATTGTCAAAAGTGGGGATTGCTGTTGAAAAAAATTATATTTTCCGGGAAGATTTTGATCCATATAACTCAAAAAAAAAAAAAAAACTATTGTGTTGCGGCCACCAAAAAACTTTCGTCAATATTTTCCTATACAAAGGGCAAATAATTTATTAAAACTATTATTTATTAAACTTATCTAACATGGTGAATGCAAATGATTTTCATGTTAGAGAAAACTGAAAACTAACACTAAATATCCAAAGAAAGACAGTTTTATTACCTATAAATAACACTTAAAAAAAATGCATTTTTATAATGGTTATCTCATTTATTAAGTTTCGTACAGTTATATGCAATAAAAGTTTAGATATAACCTTCCCGTTATTGAGGAAATGTCTAGTATAGCAGCGCCATCTACTGGCCTATAAGCATCCAACTTCAATCAGCGTAACGTTTTATAATGGTTATCTCACATATTAAGATTTTTTTCATTATACGCAATAGAACCCGAGATATGGCCTTCCTTAAACTGCATAAATCACTGTATAACAGCGCCACCTGTTGAGCGGTTGACACCAAAAGTTGATAGAAACTAATTTATCTAAAGGTGCATCTACATATAAATTTATATGCAATTCTGTGCAGTAGTTTCTGAGATATAGCCTTCCCTTAAATTGCGGAAATAGCTGTATAGAAGCGCTACCTGTTGACCGATAAGCATTCAAATTGAATCAGCATAATGTCTCATAATGACCTTCTTACATATCAAGTTTTGTTTGATTATGTGGAATAGAACCTGAGATATAGCCTCCTCTTAAATTGCAGAAATCGCTGTGTAGCAGCGCCACCTGTTGAGCGGTTGACACCAAAAGTTGATAGGCACTAATTTTCGTCAAGATGCATCTACATATAAATTTATGTGCAATTCTGAGCAATTGTTCCGGAGATACAGTCGTCACAAATTTTTGTCACACACACACAGACGTTTTCTAAAAATGATAAAATCGTGTTCTAGCACTCTCAATACGTATAAATAAGTCGAAAATGTTTACGAATCCAATACATTCTTCTATTGAATATAGAAGAAAGTAAAAATTGTCAAATATGAGGGTTGCTATTACGAAAAATAAAATTGATGTCAGTTTTAATATGTAGATGCTCCCTAAACAAAATCTAAGTGTATCATTAGTAACTGGATT
This sequence comes from Salticus scenicus, assembly GCA_963930645.1. Classification (NCBI taxonomy): domain Eukaryota; kingdom Metazoa; phylum Arthropoda; class Arachnida; order Araneae; family Salticidae; genus Salticus; species Salticus scenicus. The sequence goes on from OZ005652.1 coordinate 196,636,110, forward strand.
GATAGATTGGTACCAGTCGCATGTTTATATGACAAAATTGAGGAAAAATTAGTCGGGGTTGGCGATTTTTTTTTTCTTTTTTTTAGACTGTACATTTCCCAAGTTTATTGATCAACTCTATCAATTTCTTTCTAAACTGCGGCTATTTCTAAAGAATAAAGAAATTGCCCTGGACTGCAAAGATACATTCTTACCATAGCTGCCAACATTTTAATTTATTCTGGAGTATTTTCAGCCCTCTCTTTATCCCATACTTGTTATTTTTAAGAGTTTTTTTTTTTTTTTTTTTTATCGAAGTTATATATTGTAGAAAATTTTTCTAAAAAAATGATACGAAATAAATGCAGGGCTAAAAGTACTTCGGAATAAATTAAAATGTTGGCAGCTATTCATTTCACTGTTTCTTCCAAAAGATACTTCGAAGCCATATAAAACTGATTTGGATCCTTACACATTGAAATCCAACGCTGCGTTGCAGAAATTCACTCAGATGTTGATTCAACGTCGGATTGCGTAAGTCTAGATTTGCATATAAGAAACCGCTTGATTATTTTTGATCAGATAATGCTAATTAGGCTTGTTTTTCCCATATTTCCTGCAAACATGGTTCACATTGATTTGATATTTCATTATTTTATCATATATCATATTATATTTCATTTCATTATCATCTAAGTAGCGCATCAAATATATAAATCATAAATGATTTATTTTTACACTAAATTTACAGAACAAATGCAGTTTTAAAGATAGGAAATTTATTTCAACAAGCACTATTTTAAACCTAAAAACCATTAAAAATATAAGCAGAATATAAAGCATTCTTATGTATAAACAAAAAAGAGTCTGATAAAATTATTATCAAAATAGTCTTCCCCTTTTCATACAAAAATAGAAAAAAAAAATCTATCGCTAATATGGCGACAAAAATTCAAAAGCCGCCAATGGAGCGACATAATAAAGTTGTGTAACACGATAATGTTTACCTATTTATTTATTTTTGAAGTGAAAACTTCTTTAGGCGCGTTGAGCACTTTTGGGTGAACAAAAAGCATTGAATTCGCGTCAACGAAACGCTTTCCATCCTTGTATGATACAAATAATGTATCATACAATTAACTTGCTAATGTGAAGTATTAGTAATTATATACTGTATATTGTTTTAAAATCTGGTGCGGCTCTACACGACTTCTCTCATCTCCGAGCACTGTCTCTATTGCAGTTAGACCTCACAAAACCGTGAGAAAGCCCAAAGCTGCCATTTTTCTCAAGTTTTTACAATCTGGTGTGGCTCTACACGATTTCTGTCATCTCCGGACACTGTCTCTTAAAGATTGCAGCCGGAAACGTTGCAGTTAGACCTCACAAAACCGTGAGAAAGGCCAAAGCCGCAATTTTTCTCACGTTTTTACAATCTGCTGCGGCTCTACACGACTTCTCTCATATCCGGACACTGTCTCTTTTGCAGTTAGACCTCACAAAACAGTGAGAAAGGCTAATGCCGCCATTTTTCTCACGTTTTAACAATCGGGTGCGGCTCTACACGACTTCACTCATCTCCGGACACAGTCTCTTAAAGATTGCAGCCGGAAACGTTGCAGTTAGACTTCACAGAACCATGAGAAAGACCAAAGCCGCCATTTTTCTCACGTTTTTAAAATCTGGTGCGGCTCTACACGACTTCTCTCATCTCTGGACATTGTCTCTATTGCAGTTAGCGCATTAAATAAAATTGTAATATAATTTTTGTAGTAGTAGTTTATATTAATGAATAAAAAAACACTTCATTTAAAAGTATTTCCTACACAATAAAATATTTCCTGACGATTCAAGAAATACACACGTAATTGTTCACGTTTTCACTTCTGTCGGCACTCCCGAAGTGCAACTTTTTTTTTTTTTTTTTTTTTATAATAATCACTATGCTAATTTATCATACAAACAAATGAGCCTCTCTGTGTTACTGCACTTGCACGCTGTCGAACAGAAATATTTGAAAAATTCAAATTAATATTTAAATAAATAAATAAAAATATGTTCAATGGGAAATATATATAACCATAAAAAGATTAGTTGTCTAAAATACGGCAGAAATAGCGCTCATAGCGTATTGTTACAAGGGATTAAGTCTTATTGTTACAATGGATTAAGTCTAAAATGGTGAAAAAAATTCAAAAGCCGCCAAAGAGAAATATATTAAGGCTGTACTATCAGGTTTACAACCCATGAATTATATATAAACACAAAAAATTAATTGTCTCATGCGACAGACGTAGCCGGTCACAGCATATTGTAATATTTGGCGTGAAATTGCTGTCATTTAATGGTTGATTGGATAAACAAAATAAACACATGAAATAACGTAAAAGCAAATATTATGTTGTCTAAACCCAGTTACATTTGAGTCCAGTCCGAGTTACATGTGAACGACACTATATGTGTTGTTCACATGTAACTGGGATTCAGATATAAAAGGGAAACTCCAATTTTTTCGATACTATCTATTTCGAAACTGTTATATAATAAGCACCTAAATGAAAGCTCATTGGTAAACTATTGTCGCAGGTAAAAGGGACAAGCGCGAGTTGCAGTGGATGACCAAATCGCTGCCAAATGCAGCAGGGACCTGGAGCGAGCTTTTGAACAATTTCAGTAATTTATTTTATTTTATTTTTATAAAGCTATATAGAAAAGTGTTTCCTTTAAATTTAGTGGCCAGCGAAGCGGGCAAAGCCTGCTAGTATATATGTATATATATATAGATATAGTATAAGATAACTTATTTATTCCAAACAAAAGTTTCAATGAAAAGATTTAAATAAAAATTGGAATAATTAAAATGCAGGAAGTCATTAATTATCTTTTAAATATATTTAGAAATATAATGATAAATTTGTAATTTTATAAAGATAGTATTTATACAATGTGTCTTTTCATTTTAGGAACTTGCTAATTGGAACTCCCTTTTCAATTAATGATATTTTTAAGAAAATGTTATTATTACTATTATTATTATTATGATCATCATTATTATTATTTTTAATTCTACTTTAGAAGCTGCTAGCATAAACCTTTTGATTCAAAACAATTGAAAATTCAATTAAATATAAAAATCAATTTTTTAATCGATTTAATTATAAGAAATATGTCTTATTATGAATTTCAGCATTTATAAATATTTTATTTCATAAATGGCACGTTGTTCCGGTGTAATTGTGCCTCTTAAAATATTTCTTTTATATGTATTGAAAAAGGAAGATAATGTTATATTTTGTTAAATGCGTCATCGATAATGTCTTTTATGTTTGATTTATAAAAATCGGAAATAGATTCAACAGAAATCTTTCCTTTTCAAAATCAGGAAATTCTTGTGTGCATCCTTTATAAACACAGAACAAATGTTTTCTTAACAAAAAATGAACACAATAAAATGTTCTTTCAAACATAACACTAAATACATTTTAATTTTTTAAAAAATCAGGAAAAATTGAATAGTTGACATTTTTCATTTTGCTGAAATTATCAGGATATGTTCTTCATAAAAAACTGCTAGACATGCGTTTTTTTTTTTTTTTTTTTTTTTTAATAAAAAAATAATCTGATGTGTCACCCACACGACTTTCTTTTACCCTGAAATTTAATACTATAAATACAGGTTGAAGATTAAAAGGTAAGATAACGAGTACTGTTATGTAAACCTGCGTTAAACAATTCATATTAGGCTTCTGAAGAGTTTTATATGATAATTAGTTCAACCTCCCGTTTCATTAATGCACCTACATTTATATAGAATTTAATTCGCTTATTAAAAAATAATTCTGCTTTTAAAAAATAATTTATTAATATTATAATTAAAAAAAAATATATTTTATGATAATGCAGACGATTTCCATATTAGAGAAGTAGTATAACACCAAATATCTAAAAAAAGCCCATTTTATTATCAATATTAAAAAAAAAAAAAAAAAAAAAAAAAAAAAAAAATGCGATTTTTTTTCCAAGTTTTTTTTTTTGTTGTTGTTAAAAGTAAAAAAAATCAATAACTTTGTTTTAAATTATCGCATATCAATGGTTCAACCACTCGTTTTAAAGGTATTGGCGAGCTCTTTTGAAAGATACCCATCATGAAAATTTACTCCCCTCGAGGGGGGACTTCCCCCCCCAGGGGGGAGGCGAGGCTCCTACATACACAAAGTTTTTTCCCCAATTAACTATCTCTATTACAAAAAATATATATTCGTTTGATTTGGTTTAGTGCAGTCTATAGACGTTAAACTCTATTTTCCTGCAATTTCCCCCATAGACGTAATGTATTAGAATTCTCTTGATTGTCCCTGTACACGAGCCATTTGCTTGATCTTAACGAAAAGCTTACTTAGCATCCCTATATGATACACATTTAGAATACCAAGTTTGAACTTTCTGCGATAATTTGTTTTTGAAATATGCTGATAACAGACACACACACACACACAGACACACACACACAGACACACACACACAGACACACACACACACACACAGACATACACACAGACCATTTGCTAAAAACATGATTTTCGTATTCAGGGGACCTCAAAACGTGTAAATATAACAAAATCTCGCATTCGAAAATTTGACCCCAAAACAATACTTTCTCTACCTTATGGGTAAGAGAAAGTAATTACTGAGATAGTTTTCTTTTTTTCGTGAGGGGGGGGGGGTGGATCGAAGTAGAAGGTCGTCTGTTATTTTACGAAAACCATACCACTTTACGTAAGGCAAAACTTTTTTTTACGTCAGAAGTAACCATGATGTTGACAGTTATTTTGTATTCTACGAATTGCACACTAATTATTAGTGCATAAATATTTATGGTTGATTCTCTTAGTGCGAAGGTCAAAGGTCGTTCTAAATTATTATAATTAATATAAATATTTATTTCGTGGTCTGATTTTCACGTAGCACAAAATTAAGAGAAATTATTAAAGTTAATATCATTATCATCATCTTATGGTGATATTATTGCTGAACCATAGTTTAATTTAATTTAGATAAAACTCTACTGTTTATATTACATTTGTTAAAAAAAAATATTCATGGGAGTTTAATTAGTAAGTAAACTTTAATAATTTTCATCCTTATATTTTATTTTTTATTTATTTTTTAACAATTCTTAGATTATTGAAACTGAATCAGCTGAATGATTACACGAAAAATTTATGATTTTGATTAACCGATTACACAAACCTATGGGGGGTATTTACCCTAATCTGGTATTTGAATAAAATAGTAACTATTCGTATTTTGGTGTAATACAATTTGTTACAAAAATTTATAGACTCGAATAAAATATAAGTTTTAGAAAAATGTAGAAGCGAATAAATACCAATTAAAATATGTTTATTTAATCTATATCCGATTTGCATACAAGGAAATATTTTGAAAAAATATCGATTTGTTTTTCAATTACGGAAATAAAATGAAAACTGTAGGTGTACAAATATTCAATGATTAAGAGCCATTTTAAGAAAACATGCTCAATATAATGTTCTTCATAATGTAAAGTTTTTCTGTTCTTCAATATGACTTGTACACACGTTTTGCCATCGACAAATTAACGTTTCTAATATATCTGGGTCCAAGTTGCACCATGTACTTTCACTGGCTCTTTTCAAGCTATTCACTGAATAAAATGTTGCACTATTCTCATAAATCTAACGAAACATAATGTACTGCTCAACTGGGTTCATTCTCAATTGGTTACAGATAGGAGCTTATCAGTGTCGATTAAATCAAATCTTTCTTCTTAAATAATTTTCGTAGCACTGGCGGTATGAATTAGAGCATTATCATGCTGATACACACAATTTTATCACGCTATGTTCTCCGCAAATGGCATAAGATGATTTGGCCATAATTAAACCGTTAGTGTTCAAGGGGTGCTGGAGAGAAAACTACTGGGAATATTCCAGTGAAATTTGGTATCTACACGTTTCAGAACATACGCAAATGAAATATGAAAAAAAAAAAAAAAAAAAACAAACCTCGCCATTTTCACCTGATAGATGGCGCTGTACCGTATTTCAACGCTCACCGGTGGGATATACAACTTCCAAAACCGATAGACAGAACATAATGACATTCTAAGCGTTATATAAACAATGTAAAACATCACTTACAGTTTATCAAAATTCCATACAATTCGCTTCAGTAATTAAATTTTTACAGTATCATGTAATCGAAAATTAACGTAAATTAAGATCACAAATTAAACAATCCATAAAGACGCTTTGGAAAACAATTAAACCATTATTTATTCAATGAACGTATCACATGATGTGCTCAATATGCGAACCACCAGATGTAACCACATGCTGAAAACGTAAAACAGCATGGTCCACCGTCGCATTTAAAATCTGTGTTATAACTCACCTCACGCGCCTCGTTATACTAGGTTTCAATTCAGCAACAGTAGCATGTCACTCTCTATAAACCATATCATTCAGATTTCCCCACAGATAAAAATCGTAAGGGTGAAGGTCCGGTGAACGTAGGGTTCATGCGTTTTCGAAACCTTTGCTTATGACTCGATCCGCACCAAAGGTATCATGTAGCAAATTTTTAACGGGTTTAGCGATGTGAAGGGGTGCTCCGTCCTGCATAAATATCGTGGTTTCTAAACAATGTCTCTCTTGCAATGCTGGAATCAATTGTTCTCTCAACATCGTACCGTAGCTAGTCCCTGTAACACTACATCGTTTGGGATCACTTGAAGTTGGGGTCTCAAAGAAATATGGGCCCAAAAGAAAATAGCAAGTCATTCCACACTATACAGTTACATAATCGGAATGGTGGGGTTTTGCCCGTTTAGCGTATTGGTTGCTCGTTCCCCATATCCTGCAGTTATGCGCATTTACACTATCTCATAGTGTAAAATTAACGTTGTCCACCTCGTCTGTACACAAGATCCTCTGTATCCAAGTGTCATCCTCACTGATTTTCGACATGACAAAGTTTTCAAAATCAATTCTTCGGGTGTCATCATGAGGTTTCAATTCTTGAAGCATTTTAATTTTATACGGATAACGCCGAAGAATGTGGCGCGACACTTTATGCGCAGTTGACCAGGGCAGAGATAACGTCCGAGTCACACTTCTTGCGCTCACTTGTTGCAGCATACTGGCTCCTGAACTGCTACTCGTAGTAGAAATAGCGTCATCAATTTGTTGCACTGTTTACGGGTTTATGGGACGCCGCCCTCTTGTGCCTGGAATAACGCCCAATTCTCCTGTTTCATCAAATTTAGAAATCATATTTTTCAATCCATTGACACTCATTGGAACTCTTCTTAATCGATTCATACGCCGGTATTCTTTCAGAGTAGCTGAATAATTGCTATCATTTCGATAGAATATCTTCACTAACAATGCATGTTCCTTCTTATTCAGAGTCATGATTGACCATTACTCAATGTGGTCTTGTTTTTATACTGTTCGATGGGCTTAAAATTTGCATATATGCCGTCGATAAGCATTGAAACATGGCACAGCGCCATCTACTGGGTGAAAAGGGTGATTTTTATTTTTCATATTTGACTTGCGCATGTTCTGAAACGTGTAGATACCCAATTTTACTGGAATATTCCCAGTAGTTTTCTCTCTTTGAACGCTTGCATTTTAATTATGGCCACCCTGTATTTAGAAGAATTCAATCGACCATCTAGAACGGCCAAATCCACTTGACTACTGCAACCGAAAGCCGCCCATACCATCACAGATCCATCACCACATTGTCTACTAAAATAATTCTTGAGCTCTCTTCATAAATCATACTATTAATATGTAGTCCATTTAGCGCAATCGAGTTTCACATGACCATATCGTGACCATATGGCATATGGTCACGAGCCCATCGTAATCTCTTACTAACGTGAAGCTCTGATAATGTGGGTGCCACGCTAACGCGGATCATATAATTGGTTTCTTATATTCGTTTATTAAAAGTGTTTTTGGACATTTGCAACCTAAAGTCTTAATAATTTCGCGAACCAACATTATTTGATTGAAGCCATTCTTTGTATTCGTCTGCGATTGCGAATATCAGTTACTCGTAGTCTTCCCGCAAACAGTTTTAGCGTATACAGCATTTTATTAGTTAATACACGATAAATCGTATTTTAAAAATGGTTTAAGCGTTTTCATACTTTCTTTACCATCTTTCCTTGCAATTTGAAATTTAGAATTTTATGCATTTCCTCATTAGAGAGCTGCGAAGCTTTAGATATCTTGAAACGCAAACAAATGACTACATCCCGTTCTTACAACGCGCAAAAAAAAAAAAAAATATATATATATATATATAACAAAGCTTAAAAATCAATGTCATGATGTCAGATACTAACTGTCAGATGTCAGATAGTGTAACATTGTTTTTTATTGTTAGAGGAAGTGCTTTACTGTAATATTTAACCATGTGCCAGGAAAGCTGTCAGGAACTGAAATTAATTCCTCACAGACCTATGGTAAATAATGTATTTTTTTAAGCTAAATATTCATCTCTTCGTTTTTTGTATATTTAGACGTTTTGAGGCTTCCTCAAAACCGAAGTCAAGTTTTTAACGTTTGATCTTTGTTTATGTTTGTTAGAGTAAATTGAAACAAATAATTTCAGGCGATCCAAATGTTATACTTTGAAATTAACGTGTTTCTTACAAGAAAAGTGTGATCAAGATTGGTAAGTTTCAAGCTCCCCCTCACACAGAATTACTTAAATAAAGCTGTTCTCAAGCCAAATTTTAATTCTTTTAATACAGGTTTGCATAACAGTACTCGTTATCTTACCCCTTAATCTCCAATCCGTATTTATAGTAATAAATTTAAGGGTAAGAGAAAGTAGTGTGAGTGACACACCAGATTATTTATTTTCTCTTACCCATAAGGTAGAGAAAGTACTGTTTTTAGGGTCCAATTTTCGAAATTGAATTTTTGTTATATTTACACGTGTTGAGGTCTCCTGAATCCAAATATATATATATATATATATATATATATATATATACATGTACAGTCGAACCTTCTTAACGTAAACACGCTTGATGTGAATTACTTTTAACATGTACTGTTTCTACAATCCCCGTCAAAATGAAGATCAGTTTCTGAGTTACTGACAGCTTGAACTACTGATAACATGAATTTTATTTTAATTTCTCTTGGGATTCACGTTAACGAGGTTCGGTTCGACTGTACATATAATATATATATATATATATATATTAGTAAATTAAAAGTAGCATTTTCGTTTCCTCACTTGTTAAAAGTTGATAGTAAACCTATATCAGTACAAAAACCCTAAACGGCTTAAAAGTTTGTGACGCCGCTACTTTATGGCTATAAGAATTTGAAATATGAGTCTTAAAAATAATGATATCATATTTTAAGTGACGCTTTGCAATTATTTAAAATATACATAGATTTTCTTATTTGATCATTAACTTTTATTTTTTATTTATATTTATAATGCTAACGTAATATTTTTAACTTCAAGATCAGACAGATATATAAAATACACTCACTGACGTTTTTTCATTCGCTTTTCAAATTCAAAATAATAGTTTTAAAAGGAATGATATAAAAATTCCAGTGGCGCCTCGGTGTTATTTTAAAAGATTTGTTTTTAGATTCCATTAAAATTACTTTTGTTTTGTCTAATAAAGTATATTTACACATTTAAACAGTGCTTTTAATTTTCAAATATACTGTCAAATAATTATACTTTCACTGAGTTAGCATTATAAAGTAAAATTATTTATTTCAATAATTTGATTTATCTTTTGCGTCACGCTATCCAAAACATAGTATCATAGTGTCCAACTAAGTAAAAATTTGCTCAAAGAGGTAGTGTTACGTAAAGAAAACATTTATACAAATTTTACTTGCAGTTTTGGATAGCGTGGCGCAAAAGATAAATCAATTTATTGAAATAAATAATTTTACTTTATAATGCTAACTCAGTGAAAGTATAATTATTTGACAGTATATTTGAAAATTAAAAGCACTGTTTAAATGTGTAAATATACTTTATTAGACAAAACAAAAGTAATTTTAATGGAATCTAAAAACAAATCTTTTAAAATAACACCGAGGCGCCACTGGAATTTTTATATCATTCCTTTTAAAACTATTATTTTGAATTTGAAATGCGAATGAAAAAGCATCAGTGAGTGTATTTTATATATCTGTCTGATCTTGAAGTTAAAAATATTACGTTAGCATTATAAATATAAATAAAAGATAAAAGTTAATGATCAAATAAGAAAATCTATGTATATTTTAAATAATTGCAAAGCGTCACTTAAAATATGATATCATTATTTTTAAGACTCATATTTCAAATTCTTATAGCCATAAAGTAGCGGCGTCACAAACTTTTAAGCCGTTAAGGGTTTTTGTACTGATATCATTACTTTTTAGTGGTTATTGATCAAAAAATTAAAACAAGTCCTTCTGGCTCCTAGGATGGGTAAACTAATTTATCTTCTCTTATGAAGTTGCCACCATTTTTTTTTTTCAAAATGGCAGCTACAATTTATTAATGGACTTAGTGGATTTATAAATGAAGGCTATGTGTATATGGAGTTTTAAGCAAATCTGTTCATAAAACCTTTCTAATGTAAATTTGAAATTTTCAATGTGCTGGCACAGGGAAACAAGAGGGTGAATTAAGTTGGCAAATGAACATATCAAATACATTTCTGAGATAAATCTACACTATAAATTTAGTGTGAATTAATTCAGTATTTTAAACGTTATGATATTGACAAATTTCCAAGTAGTCTGCCACTTGGAAACAAAATGGAGAAGCTTCGCACTAGAAAAATTTATTGACTGGGATTCTCAAACTCTAAAGAAAAAAAGAAAGAAAAGAAAAGAAAGAAAGAATAATAAGTGAAAAATTTCAAATTTAACTTAGAATTACGTAATTTACATTTTGCAAGTTTCTTTTTAGAGAATTACAAATTAAACAATTAAAAAAAAAAAAAAAAAAAATCAAGTAAATGTTAAAAATGGAATTTTATATATTTTCTTTCCCCTTTTGAGGCTAAGTATACTGCTCCAATATTCACAAATTAAATTTTCATCAAAAGTGCAGGTAAAAATTACTTCGTATATATTTTCATCTAAAACGTTTGGAGGCAAAAATAGACAAAATATAAATTAAGCTTTACATTTCTATAATTTTAAAAATAAGTTAAAATCACCTGGAGAAAACTTTTATGGAAAATATAAGTTAAGCTTTAAAAAGAAATGAGATTTCTGCGTAAAAATACTATTTCACAAATATATTTACAACTACAATAAACAAAAAACCCTCCTTTAATTTTAAATAATTATTTCTGCATGTTTTCGAAGCAATTAAAAGTTTTTTCTTTCTTTCTTTCTTTCTTTCTTTTTTTTTTTTTTTAATAAAAATAAATTAAATGTAGTGGCGCCATCTAGTAGTTTACATTAAAATCATATACATACACATTTAACTTTTTTTTTTTTTCGTTAAAAAAAACAAAAAAAAAAAAACTTGTTTAGAAACAGGTGGAAATAGTTATTTAAAATTAAAGGAGGTTTTTTTCTTTATTGTAATTGTAAATATATTTATGAAATAGAATTTTCATGCACAAATTAATTAATTAAAAAAAGAAAAGAAAAGAAAAGGAAGTACAATTTTTTTAAAATAAATTATTATGGGTTTCAAAGTAAAGATGTTATTTATTTATTTTAACGTGTTTTTTAATAATTGCTATTTGACACATTTTTCATGAATTTTAATAAAATTCATGAAAAATGAATTTTATTAAAACACTGTTTTTTCTAATAAACAGTGTAAGCACTGTTTCATCCGCTAGTCATTATTGCTTTGAATAATAATAAAAATAGTTTTATTATGTTAATATTTAAAATATGTATCATTTTAAAGTCTGAAAAATAAATAAATGAATAAACTCTAACTGTGTTCTCAAAAGAGATTTTTAATTTTTAAAAAGAAAATATATATATATATATGTATTTACGAAAGAGTGTATTTTAAATAAAAACGATAGATGGCGCCAAAACTCTATTTGCTGTTTTTTTTTTCCATTCCCGGCGCGTAAGAATACATGAATAGGAATCGCAAATCATTGAGTTATTATAAAATCGATATTCAGGAATGATTAAAAATTTTTTCACTTTAAAAAATTGTGAATTCATCATTATTATGATAAAATGGAATATCTAAAATTACAAAATACTTCCTTATTTAAAATATTATCTAAATATTTTTTTGACTAAATATGAAATTTTGAAATCAAAAATATTATTTTCATAACAGAAGAGAAAATATATTTAAGTGAATTTGACTTAGTATATATACAATAAATATTTTAAACATGTAATAAAGTACTTTTGCGTTAAAAAAAAATTCTAAATAATTCATTGGCTACATTCAAGTCGGTCAACAAACCAACCCACATACCTCACAAGTAAGAACCGCATAACAGCGTTTTCACCCGAAGAAACGCATGTAATTGGCGGAGTAATATAGTTCCATATTTAAAGCGATTTATATAAAAAACAAGAGTTTTCCTGAAGAAAACGAAAACGTTACTAGATTCAGAAAGATCCTATTAACAACATATATTAATTATATGAAAATCCTTCGAGCCGTTTTAGAGATATTTTTCAGAATTTCAGTTCATTACACCAACCTTTTTCCCTTTTTGGCTTTAAATTGAGATTCAGATCTCAAAACATACTGCATGTAGAAATGTAAAATTTTCAGGATAGCTTAAGACCGAAGATAAAAGACTATTTTGAAAAGATCAGAACAAAATATGGTATATTTGCTGAGATATTAAGTGTCGGCTTTTACAAATCTCTTTGATGTCAAACTAGCCGTATATATGAGTTCGCAGCGTCCAGTTTGTCCCTCCGCTTGCGTCACTCAAAAAACTGCTGTTTTTCATGATTCTCGGCGAAAATTCACTGAGACTAATCCCTTTCAGGGAAGACCGAGTTAAAAAATATTTTGTCAACTGCTGCAGGAGTCGTTTTCTTTTAGAAAAAAACTGAAAGTGTTTACACACAGGTAATAAAAGTAAATTATTTTTTTTCATTTTTATTAAAGACGATTTACAAAGTGGAGAATTTGTAATGTTTTGACAATGACAAGAGTTTGCTCTAAAATTTACTCAGTGTTAGATTTTATGAAAAGACAATTAATAACATGCATTGCAGATAAATCTAGTATCTTGTGGCAATTATATACATTCTTTTATATTATTTTATATAACAGCGTCATCTACCGGTTAATAGGCAAAATTATAGCTAATTACAGCACAAAAAATTAATCATAACAGCCAATAGGCACAAAATAGGGACTCCTTTTCAATAAAGGCCATATATTATATTTACGGTAATTGTACGCTAAAAAAATTAAGATATAACCTTCCTGTGAATGAAAAAAAATACAGAATAACAGCCCCATATGTCATCCGATATGAATACTGAAATTGAATCAATATAATTTTTCATAATGGCTATTTCACATATCAACTATTTTGCGTTTTTACGCTGTAGAAGCTGAGATATAGCCTTTCCAAAAATAGAGGAAATCGAAGCACAGTTGCTTTATTTGTCGGCCGATATCCATCAAAAATAGGTAGACATTAATTTATGTTAAAGTACAGTTAAAAACATATTTTTATGTCAATCTGTGCGTTATTTCTTGATCTAGAACTTCCACAAAATGCTTGGTACAAGCAGACAAAGAGACCATTTTTTTTTTTTTTCCTGACTGATCATAACTTTTTCAGAACATCTCAAAACATGTAACTTTATCAAAATTCGAAAGTGGAAACTTTTTACAAATCGAGTACCTTTGTTATGTGAATATAAAAGTAAAGAAAATTGTCAACATTTTATGCTGAAGTAACTTTATAATTTCTTTAACTTCGAATTTATATATTTATACATTAGCGATTGCATTATAATATTCATTTAGAATATTATGCAAGTATTTTTTTTTACTAAATAAAATGTTTCTTTTATACGCTTGAAATATATTTCTTAGATAAAAATCGTATGATTGAACGCCAACGAAGTAAAACTGTCACACAAACAAATTAACACAAATTCAAAGAAAATGTTCTTTTTTCTGCTCCCTATGCAATCACTGGGCTGAAAATAATTTGATCCGACACTGTACGTGGATTATTAAATAAAATAATCCTGTTTCCTGAAGAGAACATTAAAAAAAAAAAAAAAAAAAAAAAAAAAAAATCTTTACACATCACTATATTCTAGTTATCTTAAAAATAAATAAATAAATAAATAAAATAAAATAAAACGTCCTTCTTTTAATAAAAAAAGAACATTTTACATTTTTATCGTTAAATGTAAAAAAAAAAAAAAAAACTTTTAAGAAAAGTATTTAGTATTCTTTCAATTTATGTTTACAGAAAAAAGAATCTTCTAAAAACATTCATCTTAAAAAAAAAAAAATAATAATAATAATTATTATTATTATTACAAATAAATAAATAAATTTCTATAATTCTGAGAAATAGAAATAGAAATGATTCAATTTCCACTGTAAATTTTATAAAATAAATAGGGGGAAGTGGTGCAAGTATAATTATGGAGTAAATATAATCTAAGCTCATGCCTCAACTGATAAGCTGAATTTGGACATAATAGTTCTCATATCTATTTGTTTGAACTTTACTTTGTCACAATTAGCGGCTATAAGTAACCAAATTAAATACGAAACAGTGGTAGATTTAGAAGTTTGAAACATTGCTTTCATTTCTAGAGCCATCTAGAAATGCTTAAATAAATGAAATTTTTCTCTTTTGTATTTTTGAAATAACTCAAACCATATTTTTGGCAAATTAAATGAGAGCGTTTCATTACACACAGTATTTTTAAAAGTTAAAATTTCTATTGTTTCTTTTATGATAGTCGATTAATAAACCTCAGACTGATACATTAACTAAATTAAATTATAACATCTTTGAAATGACAGATATTACATACATAAGGAATACTACCAATCTTCTAAGAATTAACCCGAAAGAAAATATTCAAATAAATTTTAACAGAAGTAAAATAATTTATCAGTCTGAGTTTCTATTATTAGGCCATCATAAGAGAAATAATAGAAATTTTAATTAAAAAAAAAATATATATATTGTACTTACTGAAACAACCTCATTTAATTTACCAAAAATATGGTTTGAGTTTCTTCAGAAATTAAAGAGAGAAAATATTAAATTTATTTGAGAATCTATAGATGGCGCTTGAACTGAAAATATGTAACATTTCGAAGGTTTCATGGTATTTTGATGAATTTTGGAAAGATATTGATTGGTATTAAAAAATTTTGGCGATTTAAAATTTTTGATCTTTATAAAGTACTTTTAGCAAGTTAAACAGTGGAAAACATTGTCTTTACGACAAACGCCATGCGAGTTAAGGACAGATAGACTTGATAGACTGGCAGATGTCAAGTCGTGATCGAATGACCATCATTGGTTCCAGAATAAAATATTATAGTTTTAAAAAATTAAAGAACACGCTTTTATAGAAATGTGAACTAAAAAACACAAAATATCTATCTTAGTATTAAAATGCAAGGTAAGAGAAAATCGCGTGAGTGACACACCATAATATTTACATACATTTAAATCTTTAATTAAAATAATTTCGAATTAAACAAAAACCATTTTTGAAAAATCGCCCCAGACGGGGATCGAACGCTAGACCTTTAGGTTCGTAGCGCGGCTCTTTACCGCAACCGCAACGCCACGATGTTCACGCACAAAAAGTCTTTTTTTTTTTTTTACAATATAGATTTTTTGTTTGCTCCCAGAGCAGTTACAAACATGCAAACATACATACAAACATACATACAGGTGAAGCTAATAAAAGCGTGTTAAAAAAGAGTTTTCATGAGTGACATCGACGGATGTATTTCTAAGTTGCTGAGAAGGTACAGCACAGGTAAGTTCTCTCTCTGTATATCCCTCCCCCCCTCCATCCAGGAATCAAGAAGAGAAAACTTTTATTTGAACCTGAAACTCAAATTTTTAGTCTTGACCAAGGAGGTTCACAAAGAATTTAACTCTGGAAGTATATATATCTTTGCACTCTCAAAAGCTCTAATAAACGTTACTTTTCTGCATAGATATAGTAATAAGACATAGATTGATCGTTGGGAAAAAAAATATGCCTTTTTTACTCGGAGAAAAGTCCACAATATGGCCGTCTTTCTCCGAGTGAATTCATACAGGTAATTTAGAAAATAAAATTTATGAATAATTTATGTACTAAATGTGAATGAAAAACTGCAGATACAATTTCAAATTCCTTTTTCTTTTTCTTTCTTTCTTTTTTTCTTTTATATAGTTATTAATTTAGTTAATAAAATTAAAATCTTTTTATATACTAAAACTAACATTCTTTACCTACGCCGCTGCTAACTATATATTTAAAAGAATTTTGAAAATTCTATATTACTTACTAATATAAAATCTTAAAAAATATCAAACTTTAAAAAACGTATTCCATTAAAAATCAAGCCAGTTTTTATTTCATAATAATAACAAAGCAATTGATTATAAAAATTATATTTTTCATAATTTAGTCAAATATAATTTACTTTTATGATAACTTATCCCATTTCTTTTCACAAATTTATTAGAAGAATTAAAAGACGCAATATTTCGACATTTTGAAAATTCATAAACATTCTATTTTATTCTATTACAATTGCCGAGTTTCAATGGTTTCAATACCACTATATGGCTGATGCCAAAAAAATTTTTCGGCATCAAAAATTTTTGCATTATAACAATGGGATGATAGATCTATATAAAATACTATATATATGGTTTTCTCTGGGGAAATTTATATTCACACGCGTGTAACGTGTATGTCTAAATAACATTTTTATGTGTAGCTGTTACTATTAAAAGGGACATTCAAATTTTGGTATTTGTTGATTAAAAGATGTTATTGTTTAAATTTAAATTAATTACAGTAATACACTTGCAACTGTTATGAAGAGTGACCGCTAAGTCATATATATAATAACTGTGACAAACACTTCCTCGCTTCATATTTTTTTAATTCATTACTAGATTATATATATGTTGCCACAGTCCGTACAAACACGGCCTTTTATAAGGATTCTTCGACCACAATATTTATATAATAAAATTTTACTTAAAATCACTGCTTATTTTACGACAAAAATTGCTGTAAAATTTGACTAATTCTGTAAAATAAGGATCGAGTGAACTTTGGTTGTTAACCCATTACCTGCCGATGAAAATTTACGAGATTCTCTTCAAAGTACCACCGTTCTCTTTCATCTTTGATATGAAAAAATATTTCAAAAACACTGTCAAAATCGCTTTCAAGGTTATTTTATCGCGTTGTCAAACCGTGTCAGTAACTTCACTGGTAGCAGTACAATACCAACAGAGCATAACTTCAGAAGGCGTCTATATACGCCTGGGTCAGTTAAGGGGTTAATGAATTCTCATTTAAATTGGGCTCTGTTATGTATATTAGTTACATTTAGTAATAATGAAATAAACCAAAATGATTTTTCTTTTCTTTAATCGAGAGTTTTTGCTTTACTTGTAAATTACTTTCTCTTACCCATAAGGTAGAGAAAGTATTGTTTTTGGGTCGAATTTTAGAACGCAAGATTTTGTTATATTTACACGTTTTGAGGTCCCCAGAATAAGAAAATCATGTTTTTAGCAAATGGTCTGTGTGTATGTCTGTGTGTCTGTCTTTTATCAGCATATCGCAAAAACAAATTATGGCAGAAAGTTCAAACATGGTATTCTAAATGTGTATCATATAGGGATGCTACAGTAAGCTTTTCGTTAAGATCAAGCAAATGGTTCGTGTACAGGAACAATCAAGAGAATTCTAATACATTACGTCTATGGGGGAAATTGCAGGAAAGTAGAGTTTAACGTCTATAGACTGCACTAAACGAAATGAAACGAATATATAATTTTTGTAATAGAGATAGTTAACTGGGAAATTTTTTTTTGTGTATGTAGGAGCCTCGCCTCCCCCCTGGTGTGTGTGTGGGGGGGGGGGGGGAAGTCACCCCTCGAGGGGAGTAAATTTTCATGATGGGTATCTTTGAAAAGAGCTCGGCAATGCCTTTAAAACGAATGGTTGAACCATCGATCTGCGATAATTTAAAACAAAGTTATCGATTTTTTTTTTTTTTTTTTTTTTTTTTTTTTTACTTTTAACGAAAAAAAAACTTGGAAAAAAAAATCGTACATTTTTTTTTTTTTTTTTTTTTTTTAATATTGAGAATAAAATTGACTTTTTTTTTATATTTGGTGTTATACTACTTCTCTAATATGGAAATCGTCTGCCTTATCATAAAAGATAATTTTTTTAAATAATAATTTTAATATATTTTTTAAAAAACAGAATTTTTTTTAAATAACCGAATTAAATTCTATATAAGTGTAGGTGCATTAATGAAACGGGAGGGGGGGGGGGGGGTTGAGGGGAGCATCAATCTGCAGTAGTTTAAAATAAAATTATCGATTTTTTTAAATGTAATATTGAGAATAAATTCAACTTTATATATATAGTGTTATACTACTTCTCTAATATGGAAATCGTCTGCATTATTAGAAAAGATACTTTTTTTAAATAATAATTTTAATAATTTTTTTTTAAAAAACAGAATTATTTTTTAAGGGGGTATTCTGGTCTAGAAGCCTGAATTTTAGGCATTTTTTAAAGTAAGATAAAAAAAAAAAATGAAAAACATTTTTACTATCCATTTTTTATTGGTTTTTTATTGACATTTTGAGAATGTAAAAAAAAAAAAAAAAAAAAAAAAAATTCGCCGAGATACAGGCCGATGGAGTGGGGGCTTAAAAAAAAAAACGGTGCGTCCTGGTTGACATGATTTCAACCCTTGTAGTGATCTAAAACAAAAAAATCAAACAAATTCTTCATTAATAAAGATGTCGCTATCGGGTTGACCATTTTCAAAAAAAAAAAAAAAAAAAAAAAAAATGGCGTCGACTTGAAAAAAAAAATTTTTTTACCCGACTTTTTTCGACCTTTTCGAATTTTTTAAAAATATTGAAAATCAAAATTTTTTAAAATCCAAGGCAGACGCGATAGCGAGTTGTATAAACAAGATATATACCAAATTTCAAAGCAATCGGTTCAGTAGAACTTGAAATATCATGTCAACCACCTCAAAAAAAGTAGTTTCGAGAAAAACGCGTTTAAAGTTTAGGAAACAATTCTAATGGAATAACTCTGAAAATAATATGTTATACTCACTTTGCATCAATCGGCGATCCCAGATCCATACATTGGGCCTTCCTCCTTCTCACAATTCAGGTCTTGAGAAGTTCTTTCAGCTAATCGAGCTGTTCTACCTTCTTTTGAAGCAGCAGAAGCTCGTAGTTCAGAGCGGTCAATTCTAGCTTCGTTTCGCCTTACCGCAAATGCATGAGCTTCAGTACCAACGGTGATGCCCATAAGTTCCATTATTTTCAAGATCGGTAAAAAACCTTCATTAAAAATAGCGACAGCTAGATAACTTGTAATTTGAATTGTATGAGTTCCAGCGTGAATATGCTTCGGAGCAAAAGTCCATATCAAAGAATTCAGTGATTCATTATTATTTTGGGTTTCGGACCCCAAACATCGATGTAATAAATCATCAGATGATAAGCTGGTATAAATAGGCTTTATTACATCCTAAACTTTTACATCCCAACTATATTACTTAACATAAACTATTACATCCCAAACGGCCGGCTCGGACGCCACGTCACAAAGTCGGCTGTATCTCCGAAAGTAATTCGAATTTTGAAAAATCCTTTTAGGATCATATTTTTGAAAGTCTAAACTTTCAAAATATGCAAAAAAAAAAAAAAAAAAAAAAATCGATTTTTTTAAATTTCTAGACCAGAATACCCCCTTAATAACCGAATTAAATTCTATATAAATATATGTGCATTAATGAAACGGGCCCCTTCACACAGAACTAATTATCATATAAAACTCTTCAGAAGCCTAATATGAATTGTTTAACATAACAGTACTCGTTATCTTACCTATTAATCTGCAACCTGTGTTTATAGTATTAAATTTCAGGGTAAGAGAAAGTCGTGTGAGTGACACACCAGATTATTATTTTTTTTCTTACTGTACACAATGGATTAATCGTAAGGAACTAAATTAATTGTAAGCAATTTTATTTTTCAATATCAGCGTACATTTACATAAATAGTTTACAAAATAAATAATTTTCTCTTAACGGGATATTTATTTAATTTACATTTAGATGTTGACTTTGTGGTGAAATCTAAGATGTTTGTAAACTAAACTAATGATTTAGCTTATAGTTTCGTTATTTTGAATAACTTAATTTCTTTTTTTAACTCTCCAGGCTATTGATCTTCGCATTCAATAATGTGGGTGTCTGTTTACGGTTATAAATTTCAAGCAGTTAAAATAATTCTTGTTTATCTTTTAATGCGATTATTTCTTAGGAATTAGAAATGGATATGAAATAATTAACAACTGTTTAATTTATTCCGATAAGAAAACATAATAAATAATAGAATTGATTTAATAACTAATAACATAGATAATATTAAACAAAATACTTACATTATTTAATAAAATAATTAATTTGCTGCATAAATGTGAGTGTTTAAAATATATTTTTTTCATATCTTTATTAGAGTTATTACTGGTTATTTTAATTTTATTTTTATTATATATTAATTATTTTTTCGTTCTTGCGAATTGTAGTGCCATTCCATCGTCTGCTTTTAACTTACTCTTACCCATTTATATGGTAGAGAAAGTATTGTTTTAGGGACAGATTTTCCAAATTGAGTTTTTTTTATATTTACACATTTTGCGATCCTCTGAATAATAAAAAAAAAAAAACATGATTTTAGTGGTTGATCTGTGTGTCTGTGTGTATGTGTGTCTGTCTGCTATCAACATATCCATAGCTGCCAAGTTTATTTAATTTATTCCAGAATGATGCTATTCCCGCCCCCTTTTTTTTTTTTACACCGTAATATTTGCAGAAAAATTTTCTTCATTATTTAACTACGATTAAACATGAAAAATATTGCTCTAAAAAGATTCCAGTGAGAGAAAAGGGCAGGGATAACAACATTCCGGAATAAATTAAAAAAACTTGGCAGCTATGCATATCGCAAGACCAAATAATAGCAGTAAGCCCAAACTTGGTATTCTAAATGTGTATCATATAGAGATACAACATTAAACTTTTCGTTGAGATCAAGCAAATGGTTCGTGTACAGGGACCAGGGACATCCGAGATAATTCCAATACATTATGTCTATGGGGAAATTTCTGGTCAGTACAATGTAACACCTATAGGCTGACTTAAACAAAATGGAATGAACAAAATTTATTGTAAGCATAAAAACATGTTTCATGCAGACTGTTGTATAGAAAGCATTCATCATTCATTTACAGGGCTACCCAAAATATTTGTATATATTGCAGCTATACTTGGAAATTGCTGTAAATAGTACTCTGAAGTACAGAAAGTTTATTTATGAGTCTGCTTCATTTCTGACACGAGTAAGGGAATTTTATCAAATTAGTTACTATAAAAAATTGGAGAACATCATGTATTCCTTGGAGCAACGTGTTTTTATTATACTGGAATATAACTGATTAGGTCTAAGTTCGACGATGATAAAGCGAAGCTTTCAACAAAAATTTAACGTTGAAAGTTATGTCATTTTAAAGTTGGGAAATTCTTTCTGAAACACCGGTACACACTTACGTTTAAAATTAAATAGTTACATTTATACAAATATTTGAAGGCAAGGCATCCTGGATAATTATTATTATTACTATTATTATTATTATTAATGTAACGTATCTTAGGAAAATAATTTTGTCGTGCAAGTAATAAATCTCAATGAATTTTATATTTTACAATAATAAAATATATGAATTTCATATATTTAGATTTGCCAATTTCAGGCCAAACACTTACGTTTACATCTTATGCACTTTTGTTTTTAACGACAAATGTTCTTGTACAATGTGTGATATTTCTATTTCTATTATATTATTCATACCATTTTATTACTTCAATATTATACTTCTTTCTTTAATCCAGTATTAATATGCATATTGATTAGTGATCGTGTATTTTCTGTCATTAGATATTCAGGTTACTATGAAAGGCTAATGTATAGTATATAATAAAATTACTTACGCTCATTGGTATTAATTTAACATAGATACATGACAAAAACTTACATTATTTAATCAAATAATTATTTTACTGCATAATTGTGACTGTTTTTAATATTCTTTTCCCAGCTTTATTAAAATTATCATTGTTTATTGTTTATTTTATTTGTGTATTAATTTATGTATTTTTATTTTTGCATATTATGATGACTGGTGTTTCATCATCTTTTTTTTTTTATTCTACAATTTCTTGCTACATGTGTGTGTGCATTGCACTTGTATGGATTTTGAAAACATTATTTTGAGCATGAACGATATTAAAATTATTTCAGTGATTTCAAAACAAATTGTAAAATTATAATTCATAATATTTTACACAATTGAAAAACGATGACTACATGACCATTTCAGACAAAAAATGGGTCACTTTAGCATGTCATTGGATTTTGTTTATTTTTTAATTTTTACTAATGTTAGAAACAACAAGAAAGAAAGATTAAATTGATAATTAATTAAATTAAAGCAAAATTAAAGACTTTTTCTTAAACATGATTTTCCAAGGTAGCTACTAAGAAATGTAATTTTATATGTCATAGAGCAAGAAACAAAAAAGAATTAATTACTGACACTGTGATTGGACTAGATACTTTAAACTTATTCTTCGTGCAAGAAACAGCTAAATGAAGGATAAAAAATGAAGGATAAACATGAAGGATAAAACGATGCCAAAATGTCATTTAAGTATTTAATAACTTACCATACACTTTTTAACGTCACATATTTAAATTATATTTTACAATTAAAAAAATTCTTTTTCATATTTAATACTTTTACTTATTTTCACTTATTAACTTATTTTTCTTATTGCTTCCATTACCGACTACTGTAGGTATTAGAAGTATTGTATTCGGTCTAAAAATTCAATAACGAGTTTTCAACTGATTTGCATGTTTTAAGGTCTCCTGAGTCCAAAAAAGTAGTTTTTGGCAACTGGTCAGTGTGTGTGTGTGCGTGTATGTGAGAAATCTTCTGACTATCATATCTAAGAAACTAATAAAAATAGAACTACGAAACTTGATAATTGAGACATGTCTGGTGTACAGATGAATTTTCTTTTTTTTTGGTGAAAATTGGAAAACTGGAAGAGGGAGATCGGAAACTGGAAGTGGGACTGTAAGTCCGTATCTCAAAAACGTCTCAAACGATTTTCTTTAAAGTTGTTATATGAACACTCTAATAGATGTCCTTTCGAAAAATTGATAGGTGTCCTGTATAAATAGCTCAATTTCAGGTCTCGCATGTGCGTTCCTTCAAAAACGGCTGTACGGATATATATATATTTTTTTTTTCAAATTTGCCATCTTAACCCCTTTTTAAATAGCCTTTCGTATGTAACTTGTTTTCCAGTCAAAAATTGAGTGTGCTAAGATTTGATAAAAGTCGGTATCTCAAAAACAGCTCTAACGATTTTTTAAAAAATTGTTACATAAATCCACTTTAGATATGATTTCTCATGTATTATGTGGTAATTACAGTCTATTATGTGGTGCAGTCTATAGATGTTGAACTCTACTTACCTGCGATTTCCCCCCATAGACGTAATGCATTTTAATAGTTTTGAGTGTCCTTGTACACGAACCATTTGCTTCATCTCAATGAAAAGCTTACTGTAGAATCCCTATATGATACACATTTAGAATACCGAGTTTGGAATTTCTGCTACTATTTGTTCTTGAGATATGCTGATAACAAACACACAGACCATTCGCTAAAAACATGCTTTTCGTATTCAGGGAACCTCAGAACATGTAAATGTAACAAAAACTCACGTTCGAAAATTTGACCCTAAAACAATACTTTCTCGACCCTATGGGTAAGAGAAAGTAAAAAAAAAAAAAAAAAAAAAAATTGCGAGAATAACTTTTTACCTACCGGGATCAACTCAACCAATTCCTTTAATTTTAATTTTTATGAATTTTAAAATGTCTATAGTCTTATGGGACACCTGGTATGTAAAAAAAAAAATATATATATATATTTTTATTCCTTTTAAAAATGTTAAAATGCAAGATTATTAATCTCATGCATAAAATGATTTTTTGCTTTTATTTTTATAATTAACTAAAAAAAAAAAAAAAAATCATCATCTTGATACATTTTATCAAAAATAAATGTGATTCAGGCTCGAGCGATAAGAAGAGGAAAAAAAAAAGAGTGTGAGGTGTATTATTATTATTTTTTTTTAACTACTTTTTTTTAGAAAGAAGTTTGTTTATTTTTCAGATGATAAGTTTTTAATTGCTTGCAGGATTTAATGATGCGTAAATTTTCGAGGGGAAAAAAAAATATTTTTTAGTAAAATTTATTTAGCTTAAAATATTCTTTCATAAAAACATAGGAAAAAAAATCATTGAATAGTTACGAAAGAACTAAAAATGAAAAGAAAAATACAATTTATTGTATTCGTTGTATTTTTATTCTAAATTTAGATCTCAAATTATGAATCAAACATAAATCATAACAAAAAAAAAAAGTTATCTACAACAGACATCATTATTTTTGTTGTTAATTAGCAAAAAATAATTTGTGGCAATGCTAATTCAAGCATTCTTTGCAATGTTTATTTTTATTGTTTTAAATTTTTCAGAAAGATTTAATTGAAAACAAGCAAAAAATGCGTTAAAAAGGAAGAATCCATGACAACGTAAGGAAAGAAAAAATGTGTAGAAGGCGATATTTTTTCCTTTTCATTTTCTGAATCATTTAGAGAGTATCAAAGATTTCAAATTTTGCTTTAAATTAAACATCTGACAAAATTAATAATAAAATATTTCAGATAATTGGGAAAAAAAAAAAAAAAAAAAAAAAAAAAATTAAACTTTTGTTATATATTGATGAATATTATATTTATTATCCTGAAAAAAAAAAAAAAAAAAATACAGAAAAGTACTCAGTTTAACTCGTTAATGCCCGAATTAGTTTTACGAAATATATTTTGATGAATATTTCAGTTCTAAATTAATATAGACAACTGACAGTAAAATATATTAAATTTAAACAATTCTTTTGATACTTTTCAATTTAAAGCCTATCCTCATTACGTTTAGTGTTTTCGCGAAAAAACTTCCAGATAGAAAAACTTCGAGTTAACAAATTAATTTCCTATTATATGCTAACAAAGACCTCGAAAGTAAAGTATTATAATGTGTATTATTATTCATCTTGACGTAAGTTGGTATATCTGCACAAAATACAAATTTATAAGCGATGAATGAAAAATCATAAAATGACTATCCAAATTATATAATTATAATTAATAGCACATAAAACTTTGAGGGATCCTTTAGAGTGATGCTATAAACTGTCATTAAAAAGCAGAAATCGTTCCAAGAAACCACAAAAAGTATAAGTGCTATTTTATTCGTTGTCCTCAAATGAGGACGCTGGGCGTTAATGGGTTAAGAGTCTGGTATCGGGACGGTTACCCGCGAGTTTATCTGCGGGTCTAGAAGCGCTTTCTTCTAATAATTTTTTAAGTTTCTTCTTCTTCTTTTTTATATGAGTCTAACCTTTTGAATGCAGAGATTAGATCTTTAACCCCATGGTAATTTATAGCAACTTAATTGAAAATATAAGTTTATTTATAATTACGTGAATGACACTTAACGTTAAAATCTTTATATGCAAAAAATCGTTTGTCTTTATGTATATATGCTCCCTCATTTTAATTTTTATTAATATTGTCAAAAAATTGGAACATTCGATTTTTTTTAAAACAAATTTTATATATAGTTTGGTATCTTCAGTGTCTGGGGTGAATCCCAGATCATAGCAAATTGTCCATAGTAATTGCAATATTACTGCGTAAAAACCAAGCAACTTAAGCATGTTAAAATATTGATTCTCAACTTAAGAATACACGACTTACGAATTTTCTTAAACGACGTCTTTACCAAATTGCAATATTCTCCTATGAACGAGTCTAAAATAGCTCCTCTGAAATACTTAATTTTGTTTTAATATTTAACGACTGAATTCTAACTGTTGTGTACTGAATGTACTTTGACGCTGAAGAGGACTAATTTTTAGTCTAAATTTTGTCGTGGATTCTGTGTTTTTAATAAATAAAAAAAAAATAAAGTTTTATAAATTTTTTAATGCGTTTAATTGTTATATTCTAAAAGTCACTTTAATTTTTATGCAGTAATAAAACCTATAGATAATGTTCAATTATCTATAGGTTTTTTAAAATTTATTTATCGTTTAAAATAAATAAGACATATTCTATTTGGAAGTAGTGGTGAAAAATCTGTTTTAAAAATTCGAAATTTTAGCAACTATGTCTATCATTTTTTCCCCCTATGTTGTGATTTCAAAATATTTTAATGTCTAACATTTGAAAAATAAATTTAGTAAACATTAAATTTAATTGGTGGAGAATTGGAAAGTCCCCTCTTCCGGTTTCAAGTTGTGATATTTACTTAAATTTTGACAGTAACTTACCCTGTTACTGAGCGGGAACTATTTATGAGTAATATTTAAGCAGTTAGCAGTAAATCTCTAGAATGTTGGTACAATTCCCTAGTATTAAGTATACCAATCTTTATAAAGAGAAATTCATGAGTCGTTGATTTGACGGAGAGCCGTTAATGATAAAACTAGAAGGGGATTAACAGACTACAGGAACTTCACATAGTTCAAAAAATATAGTTTATAAGACTGTTGTTTAAATATTAGGTGTCCCGGAAAATATTATCGTTTTGAATTAGAAAAATAACGCCGGAAAACAATCTTATTTATCAATACCTACTTTGAAAAAAAAAAAAAAAAAAAAAAAGCTACAAAACTTTCTGATACACCTAATACATTTAACTATACTGTTTATCTCTTAGGTTTTTTTTTTCCCCTTGTTAATCTTCCTTTCAAAATCTAGCATGTTTATTTATTTATTTGTTAATTTATTTTCTTTCAAATTTTAATGGTATTAAAGAAATCGTTTGAAAATTACTCATATAAAAATATGTACCACGAATATGGTATTTAATTCAAAGGAGAGATGTAATATACACAAATGTTTTGTTCTGATTGATTATTTATTACCCCTGTGGCGGAAATTTATTGTGCTTTCTGCGACAAGCTTCTTCAACACCAAAATCTTTCTGCAGGAATAGTTTGTGAAGTTAACATTTACGAATTCAAAATAAATTATTTTTGAATAATAAATAATATTCAGTATAACCAATGTATTTAAATTTTAACTAGGCACAAATGCATATATCTGCACTATTGCAAGAAAATATATTTATTTATTAATTTTTTTTTTAAGAAAGGTGAAAATAAATCTATTGATCTTAATTGCTTGAAATACTTTATTCACATTAATATACAATATTGTTCATAAAATATTCAATTAATTCAAACCATAAAATGCAGTAACACATAAAAAATAATCTGTAAATATTTTTAAGGCATTTAAATCATAAAATGTCTAAATTAAACAAATGTTGCAAATATTTTTAAAATTTCATTACTTTTTTTTATATTAAACATATATATTCGTATTTAAATACACAAATGCACTTATTTCATAAGGTGCAAACCAAACAACATAAAATGTAATACAAAACTCAAAATAAAAATACAACAAATTAAAAGTAAAATTTAATATAGAATACTGAATATCATAATGAAATATAAATAAT
Source organism: Salticus scenicus (assembly GCA_963930645.1). Taxonomy (NCBI): domain Eukaryota; kingdom Metazoa; phylum Arthropoda; class Arachnida; order Araneae; family Salticidae; genus Salticus; species Salticus scenicus. The sequence goes on from OZ005652.1 coordinate 196,664,095, forward strand.
TTAGAACATTTATAATTTTTGAGATTATTAGAAAGATGCACGATAACATTCTAATACACAAGATTCATTTTTTGTATTATATACAAATAGCATAAAGATGTGTATTTGAACTCTAAAAAATGTGATTTGACATTAAAGAATTCAGAATGTATAATTATACCATCATTTAAATACATAATGTAAAACAGAATACAAGATCAAAGTAACACAATTATAGACAAAGCATAGTCGAAATATTTTCCTAAAGATTGAGGCAAGTGAAATATTTAATTTTTAAGGAAATGTTGAAATCTGAAATGTAACAGATTTCATGGATAAAATCTATAATAGAAAATAATGATTACAGATGAATGAAATAAATAGAAATCAATTAAAAGTAATATTTGATATTGATATCTATACGAATAAGTAAATAAAAATAAATAAATAAAAGCATTTGCTGTTTAATTAGTATTTATTCAAAACACTTACTATTAGATAAAATTCCTTTTGCTTACAAAATAAATAAATAAATAAATAAATAAATAAATAAATAAAATAAAATAAAATAAAATAAAATAAATAAATAAAAATTCAACAAAACCTTTGGTTTGATTTTTATACAAAATGACTATTTAATTTGCAATATTAAAAAAAAAAAAAAAAAAAAAAAAAAACATTTTTTAAAAAATTCAAATGTTTAAAAAATGAAATGAACAAGCTGTAGAAACTAATGATAAGAGTATTTTTGTAAAATAAATTAATAATTTTTTCAACGATTTCATATGCTTAAACAACAAAATTTAAAGCTAAGAATGTTAATCACAATTAAAATAATTAATGATTAGTAAAGAAAAGAATTAGAAAAGTTACCAATTTTATAACTTAAGATACCCATTAATATTTATTGCTAAGATCTTTTACTACATATAAAATGTTAAAAATCAATAAAGTATATTTAAGATTAATTTTTTTAATTTTCCATTTTTTGAAGTAAGGTTTTAAGCTTCATTTTTTATTTTGCGTATGACTACAGACGTTACAAATTTCCCCATAGTCTTATTTCTGTATATATTTGTGAAATGTATTGCACAGATTGAACCAAACATTAAAATTAATGCAGCTTTAAAAAATGCACGTGTATTTACTACCATGCACGTATGCACGCTTCGCATACATTAAAGAAAAAAAAAATCACTAGACATAACTAATTTGTCGTGCGTAAATCAAAAAATGTATAAAAATCGGTACAGCAGCAATCACGCACAAAAAAAAAAAAAAAAAAAAAAAAAAAAAATATTTTGTTATGCATGAATCTGAAAATGCGTGAAATATGAAGTTCGGAAAACGGTCGCAAAGCCACATTCTTTCGAAAAATGATCTTTTGCAATACAATAAATACACACTACACGAGCGGCAGGCGAGGGGCGAAACCAAAGTTTGGAGACACGAAAATGAAGTTCCGATGTGAAGAGGTTATTACTAAAAAGTGTCAATACACCGAATTATATCACCGCATCACGAATCGCTAATGCATGTCGTATCAAAGCTAACCCAAGTGAGTTACATCCGCTTTATCTCCTCTCGTTATTCAGGATTGAGGCGATCGTATCGGCAGAAACGAACATTTGTTCTGCAGAACAGTTTATAAACCATTCTTTGAGTTTCTTTCTCTCTCTCTCTTTCTCTTTTTCTCTCAAAAAATACAACGGCAAAATTTATTTGACTTAAGTAAAATCTTTCTGCAAGAACATTTCTGTTTCTGCGACATTGTCGCCGTGTCACCGTGTTTCTGCCACGGGGTTTATTACTAATATATATTTTTAATTTCGAAATGATTAGTTAAATAATTCCCCTTAAAATATTAATTAAAAATTAATTTAATTAGTTCTATAATTTGAGGATAATAGAATTCATAGCTTCTCAAAATAAATTACTTCCAATAAGATCAAAGTGCAATTGCCCTTTGTATCAAAATGGGATTCTCCGAGCATATAGAGGCCATACACTGGCCGAGCAATTCTGCGCTCTGAACTGATATACGGGAAGTGCCAGGATCGATCCTAGGTCATGTTCATCGACCTAGCCGTTCGGAGTTTTCCGTGGTTGTCACCAAAACTAGCGTGAATATGGGCTAGATTCCCTTAGAAAGACCCTCACGGAGGGCATTCCACCTTAGGCTCAGGTCCCTAGTGCAGACAATTGGCTTTAAACTGTACACTAATACCAAAATCCGAATACACAACATTTACATCCTTATTAAAGTGGAATGTCTTATGCACTGAATGCAGTTGCAGCGTACCCCAATGGCAAAATGCGAAGGATAGGAACTGTAAGTCCAAAATTACGTACAGTCGGTAACAAAAGTATCCGAACACTAGCAAAAATTCCTATGTAAAAAAAGTAGTGTTAATACTGTTTTGTTAAATGAATCCTTGTCGAATCGTGTACTTAGTCAATCTAAGAACATGATTCGACAAGATTTCTCCTCGAACTGATAAGATCACTGTAGCAGGTTTCCCATTTAAAATGATATGCGTTTCCCTACTATTTTGCTCACATATACATAAAAGAAAGTGGATACATTGATCTTTTTAGACTTTATGTCCTATGCTCTATAGGGTCTAGAGACTACGAAGAATATTTTATAAACATTTTTCCTCTACTTTCTAAGGCACTAAATGTAATTAAACTATCATAATTTTTCAGATGCGCAAAAGCATACTTTCTATTGAAAATGTTTGGATTAGTGTTGATATTTTGTTTACAGGAGTACATAAAAGGATTCGAATGCATTACCGAATAGAAGTCGAAATGGATGAAAGTAAAATTTTAGCAGTATTAACCATTTTTAAAACCTTCCTATATTGTTTGATGTAGGAAAGAAAAATCTGTAGTTTTGTTAATGAATATTCTATTGCTTGGCTATATGAAACGTCTGAAAAGTAGATACCATTTTTTTTTTTTTTCATAGAAATGCATGCATTTTTTCCCCGGACTGGATTGATTTTGATATTATAGGAATTTGTCCGGGAGAGGATGAGTAAGCAGTGCTTTCAAAGGTCCGAGATGCACCTATACCTCAAACTTTCGGCCCTTGCAGACCTCTAGGTGGAAGCATGGCTTGAGCTCACCAAATTTTTAGCAGCAATAAGCAAAAGTTCTTTATTTGATTAAGATCAGGGTCGAGCAATCTCTGATCCATTACCTCCAGAGGTATAATTTTGATGAGAACTGGGAGGACTTTGCAACCATGACATATATAACGTGCACCAATTGCCATTAGGGTATACGACAGTCTTCTCCCGTCTCGAATATCGAACCTGCAGTCTTGCAATTACCAGCTCGATGTTCTTAATGACCAGGCTATTGCGACTTTTTGAAGGGTGTTACAAGTTTGAAGACCTAAAAGTTTAAAGTGTTCATGAAAGTCTAATTGTCCTTTTAAATTCTTAATTATTGTTTCATCTTTAAATAAATGTTCATGAAAGTCTAATCGTCCTTTTAAATTCTTAATTATTGTCTCATCTTTGACCTAATATGCGATGTTCCATCAAGAGCAATAACATTTATATTTCACTTAAAATTTAAATATTTTCTATGGTATAAAATAAGTAACATTTAAACACATAATAGAAATAAAAAATATATATAATATATATAAATACACATTTATCCTGACATGGATTTTCTTATGCACTTTAAATAATCTTAATGAATTAATATACTTGAATATAAGAAACAAAATAAACACACACATATATATATATATATATATATGTAATAACAAATACAATATTAAACTAACTTATGACTTTATTCATGAATGCGTGATAAAGCATCTGCAATAGTATTACTGCTTCCTGGCTTATGAGCAATAGTCACTTGATAGCGAGATAGAGCCAATGCCCATCTTTGTAATCTGGCGTTCTTAGGAACTGTTTCTGTCAAATATTTTAAAGGGTTATGGTCCGTGTGTAAGATAATAGTGGTTCCATAAGTCCACATTTCGAATTTACCTAATGCCCATATTACAGCATAAGCTTCCCTTTCAATAGTGCTCCACTTTGATTGAGCAGGGGTCAGTTTTTGGCTTGCGAAAGTTATAGGTTTCAGTTTATTCTGCTCATCTCTCTGCATTAGACAGGCTCCAATTCCGGTCACTGAAGCATCAGTATCGATTTCAAAAGGTTTCGCCATATCAGGTGTATACAGAGATGTTATAGAGCACAAACAATTCTTTAACGAATTAAATGCGCTTTCGGCTTCTTCTGACCATGGAAGGTCGTTTGGCACAGTTTTTCGAGTTAAGTCCGTTAAAGGTTTTGCTATATTGGTATACCGAGGCACATAGTCTCTGTAATAGTTAAATAATCCTAGGAGTGACTTCAATGTTTTCTTTGTTTTAGGGGCTTTTAAATCTTTAATAACTGATATCTTGTCCGGATCTGGGCCGTGCTCTCCTGAGCCTACGACATGTCCTAAATATTTTACTTTCGACATCGCAAACGAGCATTTCTTTAAATTTGCCGAAAAATTCAATTTTTTCAGAGTTTCTAAAATGGATTTAATATGATTAAGATGATCTTCCCCGGTTGAAGAAAATATGATAATATCATCAAGAAAATTTTCGGCGTAGTCACTATGAGGTCGTAATACTTGATTCATTATTCTTTGGAATGTCGCTGGTGCTCCAGATAACCCAAATGGCATCACCTTCCACTGATACTGACCCTTTGGAGATACAAAACTGGTTAATTCTCGGCTTTGCTCTGCTAAGGGTATTTCCCAATATCCCTTAAGGATATCTAAAGTTGTCAAGTAACGAGCTCCACCAGCTTTAAATCTAAGATTTTCTGAATTCTGCATAGGAAAAGGTGGAATTTTACTAACTGAGTTCAGCTCTCTGTAGTCCACGCAAAGTCGGACAGTTCCATCTTTCTTGGCTACACATACCAATGGATATGCTATTTCTGCTGAAGAGGGTTCTATCAGGTCTTTTTCCAATAGTTCTGCTATCTGTTTTTCTATATTAGATCTTAATGTTTCTGGAACTTTATAAAGATGAGGTTGTTTCCTCTCTACTTCAGACTTTAACTGGATAACATGTGGAGGAACTTTGGCTTTCTTTAATTCCCCATCAAATATTGTTAGATATTCTTTAATCAAATTCAACAGCTGTTTATGTTGCTTTGCTGATATCGAATTTGATTTTATACCAGCTTTTAGTTCTTCATCCGTTACTTGCCGTGATTCTACGGGCGCATGTTGTATATCTCCAAACTCTTCATCTGTTTCGTAAATAATTCCTACAGCTCTGACACGTTGAATATATTTACGCAATTTATTTTGATGAAGATGTCGAACACTTCCATCAGGTAGTTTGACATAAAAAGAATGTGGAGACTTCTTTTCTACTATTTCTCCTGGTCCTTTCCATTTTGAACAAAGACGATTTGTTGAATCAGGGATTAACACTACAACTTCATCCCCAACAGAAAATTCGGTATCTTTTGACCGTAAATTATGATAATGTACATATTTCTGCTGCTGTTCTTGAGCTATGCTATCCGCATACTGTGCCGCGTCTTCTAAACGTTTCCGGAGTTTCAACAGGTAGTCAGCTACAGATTCTCCAATCCCTTGAGGAAGTACGACTTCATCTTCCCAACTTGATTTGAGGATGGCTAGAGGTCCTACAGGTGGTCGCCCATGAACTAGTAGGAATGGAGTAACACCCGTTGTAGCGTTAGGCACTTCTCTGTATGCCCATAACAAGAATGGCAACTGTTTATCCCAGCCTCGACCTTGTGAATTAATTGCATGATGTAGCATGGATTTCATAGTTCCTATCCATCTTTCAACCAAACCATTCGATTGTGGATAACCTGGAGTGGAAAATTTAGGATGACATCCTAATCGTTTTAAAAACTCTTTTGTCAGCTGTGCGGCAAAATTTCTTCCGTTATCCATTGCAATTACTCGAGGAATTCCAGTTCGTACAAATATTTCTATAAATGCATCACAGGCTGCCTTTGCTGTTAAAGACTTCAGAGGTATTGCTTCCGGCCAACGACTATGCTGGTCCATAACGCACAGTACATACTGATGGCCACGTGATGACTTTGGCTCTATTGGGCCTAAAATATCGGCATTAACCACTTGAAATGGGAGTTCTGGTCTTCCAACAGCTTCGATAGGTGTTCTATCGTTTACTTTTCCTTTCCTGCGCATTTGACAATCATGACACGAAGCACATAATTGTTTAACTTCTTTTGGCATTCCTTCCCACCAGAAAGACATTGCAATTCTGTCTCTGGTCTTCTTAGCTGCCAGATGTCCACCAGTAGGAGTTTCATGAGCTAATTTCAAAATGTCCTTTCTTCTGCTTGCCGGTACGACCAATTGAATATATTTCTGTCCGCCTACTTTACCCATATGATATAATAAACCTCTTTCAATCCAGTAACCATTTTTATGTTGCCTAGCTTCTTCGAAGCACCTTTTCAATGTAGGACAGGCTAACTGCTCATCCCTAAACACTTGTGCATTTTGGAACAGGGATATTTTCATTTCTTTCATCCTTACTATCGGTTTCGGCCAATGTCTGTTTAACTACTGAGTTATTAAAGACTTTGGTTTCTGGATGATGCGACTCGCTGTTGTTTAGCTTTGCCTTTCGAATAGTCTCGTGACTTTCTCCCTCCATACAGAACATACACTTTCCATTATCTTCTGTGAGTGGGGTACTGATTGCCTCATCCCCAAGATAATTGTCGTTTGAATTATTCTCAGGTACACTGAACAAGGATTGTTCACCGACTTCATTTATTGTGATTACTTCAACCTCTTCTTCTGAAGAATAGTTTCCGGGAGACCTTCCCTCCACTTTGAACAAGGACGGTTCATTGTTTTCTTCCACTGGGGTAATATTGACCTCAACCCCTGAATTTCCAGGATTTCTTCCTTTCACATGGAACAAGGATTGTTCATCGACTTCTTTCTTCGGGATATTCACTTTATCCCCTAAAGAAATGTTTTCGGGAGACCTTCCCTCCACACTGAACAAGGATTGTTCATTAGCTTCTTTTACTGAAGTGATTCCTGTATCATCTCCCAAATAAGAACGCTTTTGTTCCTTCAACCATTCATATACCCTAGGAGTGATTAAAGCTTCCTCATGCAGCCCTTCTACTACTGCAGCATGCACTTGAACATATGGAATGATTTCTTCATCTGTATGAAGACTTAGCGGAACTGACACAAGTTGTGCTTCCACTGGATTACCTATAGCGGGTCTCAAAAGAATTTTCCCACTTGACTGTAAGCGTTCCTCAGGTACAACTGATTTTCGTAGTACGGTGATTTCTGCACCACTGTCCACGATGCCTTGAAATTTTTGTCCTCCGATTCCTAAATCCACTTTCAGAAGCTCGCCATCTTTCTCGTTGACTGGAAATTCCCACTCGAAACAAGCGCTATTTAGATTAACACTGACCTTATTAAGGCCCTTACTTTCTTAACTCTTTTTGTTTGTTTTCACGTAAGATGTACTTGCTGAATTGAATTTGGGGCAAGATTTTTTCATATGGCCTTCCTTTTCACACAAATAGCAGGAGAATTTCGGACGAATGTCTCTTTGTTCTTGCTGTGGCTTAGTAAAAACCCTTTTCTCATCTCTATTGTTCTTTCCGAAATGCGCCCCTTTGGATGGAAGATTCCAATTTTCTTTATGAGAAATTTCTTTCGGTTTTTTATTGAAAGTCATTTTGACATTTTCATAATCATCTAATTTACTGGAAATAACATCAGATGACTTAAACAATGACCATTCATCGATGAAATGTTCTTTAACTTCTGGAGGTACTTTCCTTTGAATTTGATCTGTAATAATCAAATCATATAATTCTTCAAATGTGTTAACTTCTAATCCCCGAATCCATTCAGTAAAATAGTTTTTCAACTCGTAAGCAAAATCTCTCCATGTGATATCAGCTTTTTTAGTATGCTTAATGAAAAGTTGTCGAAATCTTTCAGGAGTAAGTTTATATCTCTTTAACAATAACTCTTTTACTTTTCCGTAATCATTCGTGATTTCTTCGTCTTCCCGAGCTATAACTTCCGAGATTTCGTATGGCAGTAGCCCAATGAGATGAGAAACCCAATCATCTCTTTTAATTTCGGCACGTTTTGCCTGCCGCTCAAAAAGAACTAAATACAGACTAATTTCGCATGTTTTAGGATCAAATTTTTGTAAGATGTTATGTAATTTTACGCGCATTTTCTCAGAAATTTCATTTGTAATTCCTTTCTTCTCAAGTTCTATTCTTGCATTTTCCAAACGCATTTTTTCCAATTCTATTTCTTCTCTTCTTATGCGTTCCTCCATCTCTTCTTTTCTCTTACGTTCCTCTATTTCTTCCCTTCTTATGCGTTCCTCCATCTCTTCTTTTCTCTTACGTTCCTCTATTTCTTCCCTTCTTATGCGTTCCTCCATCTCTTCTTTTCTCTTACGTTCCTCTATTTCTTCCCTTCTTATGCGTTCCTCCATCTCTTCTTTCCTCTTCCGTGTTTCAAGTACGTTCGCTAATGTTTCTATAACAAATTCTTCATCGTAATTCTTTGAGGCCAAAATAGCATCTCTTAACTCATATAACTTTAAATGTTGAGCTCCTTCCACTCCAAGCTCAGTAGTAACTTCTTGCAAATCTTTTTTATTCCCTTTACCCAAAAATGCCATCTTCGGATGGATGAAATCAAATCAAGTTCAAATTTTCCGTGAATAAAATAAATTTTCTTATATTTATAATCACAAACCCTATTGTTTTCGTTCCTAAGAACGCCAAATTTGACATCTTAGTTTTTATTTTAAACAACATTTTCCCCCAAATTAAACAAAATAATCATTAAGTCGGAATGCATACATAAATGGAGAAAAAAAAATAATATGTATCGAAATAACAAATTAAAAAAAAAAAAAATGTTTACACAATCAACTCGTTCATTAAATAAATCAGAATATACTTTTTTACATAACCAGCTTTCAATAAATTAGAAATAATGTTGCTATAGCAACCTTTAATCAAACTTACTTTTAAACAGAAAAAAAAAAACAATTTCCGATTCATTCCTCAAAGTAAAAAAAATAAACAAAACCGGACGTTCACAAGAATAATTCACTAGTTTTTTTTTTTTTTTTTTTTTTTTTTTTACTGAGATATTTCATTAATATTCCAATAATAATAAAGATAAATCATTATCAACGTCTAACAAATAAACAATCATTCAATAAAACAGAACAAATAAATCAAAACAGAACTCTCTTTTTTTTTTTTTTTTTTTTCACAATCTGCTATAATGAAACATTTATTTATTCTAAATCACGGGATGAATAAAAAGAACACACAGAAATTAACAACAATGATCTTGAATAGCATAAAAATACATTCTTTTCAACCTTCTTTTTACCATTTTCCGGCTTTTTAAATACAAATAAACAAATATTCCTATTTTTCATTTTTCAAACACTAGAATTATTATTATTTCAACATTATGAAATATTTAATTTCCATTTACCTATTCTCTACCTTGTTGGAATACAAAATCAGATCAAAATATCTAAATGCTTAATCCTAATTATTTAACATAAACTTATACAAAATATGACTCTTGATGGAACATTAAAAAAAAAAAAAAACATACCCCTTTTTTTTTTCATCACTATCATGAAATAATCCATACGTGCACTAGCTATTTCACATATGCTTGTCGACTGCGCCAATTGTGGCGACTTCTTTTTTGCACCTGGTTCTTTTCTTCCTGTACACTCATCTCGAGACACATTAAGACACTGATCCCGCTTTGTTTACTTTTAAAGATTTTACTTTTACTTACGGCACAAACATAAAATACATAACGAACACATAAATTAACATCAAATAAAGTATTTTAAAAACAACATATAGAATGGAACGTTAGTCCATCTTGATTCACATACGCACACACTGTTGCCACACTTTCGTACCAAACTTTTCAGTTCTTGTTTTAGAGTACTCTCGAAATCAGAGGTGCGGCGTTCACAGATGGGAAAAAAATAAAAATAAAATGAAATAAGGTTTGAATAAGCCTTTGTCGGTCTATGTATCTGTTTTTGGCACTGCAGCTTACAATCGAACAGGTCGATTTCAGTGCGGTTTTCCAGTTAGACCGCTCACATTACATTTAGAGCTACATTTGATGAAAATCTGTTCCGTAAGTTTTTTGAAACTAATGAAACTGTATTGTGTTACCACTCTCAATTGATATTTTAATATTTGTTAACTGACAGTCTTCCAATTAATCTTAGAGGATGAATTATTATTATTATTATTATTATATTTAAATATTAGATAAAAACTTAAAAAAAAAATAAATAAATAACCTCGAATTTTAACAGGCTAAAAATTAAAATTGACTAAGAATAGTGGTTGTGAGTCAATAACTTCCTAAATAGATTGAATATTAGAGATTCTAAAGAAAAATAATATTTAATTAAATTCAAGACTAATCCCACATTGATATTTTATAATGTGCAAGCTAACGTTTTACCATTTGAGAATTATAAATTTTATATAAGAATAAAATTTAATTAAATTCAAAGTCGGTGTTTTTATAAAGCTAGTTTTCTATTTGTTAAAAGCGATATAGTAGGTCTTAAATTCTCGCTAATTACAAAATTTTAACAAAAAATTCCAGAAAGCTCATTATCTTCCAAAACAGATTTAAAAAAAAAAAAAAATCTTGCATTAATCTCTTGCTAACACAAACTTAGAAACGTTCCTTTACACATAAAAATCGTTCGTAAAAATATAAATAAATCAATATTTAAAGTTTACACAATTTTTTCTGTATCAGAAATATAGAAAAAAAGATCTCTATCGCCCATGAACGCCTTTTTTAAGGAAAAAAAAAAAAGAACTGGGTGATTTTTTTTTTTTTTTAATATATGTGTTTCTGATTAGTTTCAAAGAATTTAAGGCTTAAAGCAGACCAGACTAGTTCTTCTTAACTAAGACGTTATGTTGAAATTGTTATAGTTTTCTCTAAAAAGTAACACTGTTTTTTTTTTCCTTACCACTTTCAATTTCATGACGAACGATTCCTTATGTTATTTTCTCACATTTTATTTATCATCTTTGAAAAAATTTTCATTAATTTAATCTTAAAAGATTCGTGCTATAAATTGCTCTTTATATATATATGTATATATATGTATATATATATGTTACCGCTAAAGTGCAGAAATCAGTTAATCTGCACATTAACTAGGGAGATCCGTTAAAGAGAGGAAAATTGTTTCATTTCTCAAATTACCTATAGGTAATCTGCGAATTACCTAGATTATCTGCACATTTCCTACTACGCACTCGTTAAAGTGAAAATAAGATCTCTGGTGTTGTAATTTTAGAGCACACTGTGTTGTATTTGTTTTTTTTTTCATTCGGAGAAAAAAAAATAGTTTTCTTTCCTTTCTTTCTTTCTTTCCTCATTTTAATCTGTATGTGTTTAATATTTTTAAGTCTTTTAAAGTTATATTTGTTTTAATTTGTTTTATTTATTTCATCTTTTTGATTCTGTCAATATAAGTTTGAAGATGTTATGCATTTTCAATAGGAAATTTAATAACTTTAATAGCTTTCAATAAATTCTATTTTATAAATGAATGTTAGATTTGTTTCGATTTGATCGATTTCATTTCAAAATAAAAATATTTAACCATTTAAAAAATAAATAAATAAATAAATAAAGTTTTTTTAACAACTATTACTGTTTTAAAAAAAAATGTTATGCACCAATTTTTAATTCGCTAAAGAAATATTAAATTAGACAATTCAGAAGCATTATTTAAGAAGTATACTTCAAAAAATTAAAGCTGCTTTAATAATTTTTAGAACGCACGAAGATTAAAATGGCAGTTTTCCAATCCTTTATTAAACTATATTTTGCAGCATACATATATCTGTACAAGTTTAGCAAATATATTAATTTTACAAAAAAAAAAAAAAAAACTTTATTAACACATTTTATGTGATAAACTACAACGAAATTATCTGAAAAAGTGAACAAAATAAAAATAAAAATATAATCATGATATATAAAATATATAAAGGAAACTTGAAATTGAAAGAAACAACAACAACAACAAAAAAAAAAAAAAAAAAAAAAAAAATTAATGAAATGCTAAAAAATGCATAAAAATTTCATATTAAGTATTTATTAAAGAAAGCCATAATATTGAATGCCATATTTTTGAGAGTTAAAAATTAATACATCTTTTTTTTTTTTTTTTTTTTTTTTTTCAGTAAGTACTAGTAATTTAAATCAATTTTTAAATAAATTAATTTTAAAAAGTTGTGGTTTAATAGTTTTATTTCGGGGGGAAGTAATTACTGTGTTGTATATTTTAATATTCATAATTCAAAATGAAGTTTCACGAGAGAGAGCTTTTAAGATTAGACTTCAATAATAAAATGCAGTGCAGACCCTTATCATACTTACATTGACAGAATTAAAAAAAGAGAAGAAATAAAATCAAAATTAAAACAATTATAACTTATTTGTTACTTGAAATTTTGTGTCGGTCATAATAAGAAACCTATAATAATCATGTCTTTGATGCTCCACGTTTTGTTTTGCGTTTGCCATTATCAGAGCGGAAGAGGAGCGGAAGGGATGAAAGTTTTAGTTTGTGTTTGAAGGTCATTCGCGTATCTGTATCACATGACTGTTTGACGTCATAGTGAATGTAAAAAAAACTAAGGCTCGAAACAAACATTTGAACTTTAACCTAGTGCAGATTACCTAGTTAAAATGCGGAAAACTCTTGATTCCGCACATTAATGGGTCATTTTAGTTAATCTGCAGATTAGCTAGGTAATCTGCACATTAACGGATTTTGAGCTTTAACATATATAAATGGAAAGAAGAATTTAAAAAAAAAAAGTTTTTTACATTTATATATCTCTCTTTTCATAAATTTTGAAAAAAAAAGAAGCCAATATATATATATATATATATATATATTTTTTTTAAATAAGAGAATTTTTCTATCTCATTTAAATATATATTTATTGTTAAGAATTTTAATTAATTGTTACCTTTCATATTTACTTCATTTGAACGCAAAAACTGCATAATACATCACACAATTTTTTTTCCAGCTATTTTTTGTTGTATCTATGTATTTTTTTCTCATTTTTTTCCCTTTACAAAAACTGATAGTGATACTCGATCAAGGAATTGGAAAAAAAAAAAAAAAAAAATCATTTTCCAAATCTTACGGAAATGTAAATGTAAAGGAATTGTTTAACGTTTTCAAAATTTCTTTTATATTGAATAGCTTTTAGAAGAGTTTTCATGTCAGCACCGGATGCGTTTGATTTTGTAAACAAAAGAATTTTTATTTATCAAAAGCCTTTAATAAAATAAAGAAGAAAAAGGAAATGTTTGCATTGGTATTAAATTGTAAATTTTATAATTTTTCATTGTAAAAATTACTAGTTATGACTAGAATAATTGTTAAGTTTTTTTTTTTTCCTCTCTCGCTCTCTCTCTCTCTCTCTCACACACAAAAAAAAAAAAAAAAAAAAAAAATAAATAAATAAATAAATAAAAAAATCTATGTGCTTTTATTTTATTTAATTTATTTGTAATATATATATTTAATTATTTTACCGATTAGAATTTAAATATTTAATTTGAAAATCCAGTTGTTTCAATTACGTTGCAAAGGTTCTTTTTCGTGAAAAACCCCTTACGAACTCACAAATCTAAGTAAATAAATAAAAATATGTTAGAACTACAAGCTCATGAGAGGTTTTGCACAAAAAGAAGTTTCTCAACGTGACTGAAATCAGGGATGAAAAAATTCCGCTTTTTTTCCACCAGTATTTCTATACAGGAATTTTTATCATATTTTTACAGTTGTTTTAGTGGTTTCGTGAAAATATATTGGTGGAAAAAAAAAGTGGAACTCTTTCATCCCTGTATGAAATAATGAAATCTCAAAATTAAATATGTAACTTGTGTAAAACCTCTCATGAAACTTGAACTCTGAAAAATATCTAAAATGTCACTCATTCTTTCGCCGATAACTTGTTTAATTTTTACTCCATTCAAATGAACTTTTGAAACAAATTTTAATAACTTATTTCAATTTATCTATCTTTCAATTTATGTGATTTAATAATAATTAAAAAAAAAAAAACACCTATTTTTCACGCATGCGCAATAAAGAAATATTTACTATACATGCTCATATCTCAGAGAATGTTGCACATGCGAATTTTATGTTTTCAAAATAATGTTTCTCGATCCTCAGCTCTACCATAACAAAGCATTGTGGCCTGCAAATTTTTATCTTGCAATATTATTTGTAAGAGTTACAGATTATATGTAATAGAAGTAAGAGTGATATAGTGATACCTTTGTTTTGTTTTTAATCCAGTTTTTGTAATGTATTTTAATATTAATTAATATATGTAATATTAAAAGTTGCCATGTGAGCTGTGGCGATGTTAACAAATTTAAATGGATGTTCCATTTAATAAATTCCTTTATTAAAGTGATTGGAATTCTAACTATTTAAGCTTTGATGTCTATATCCAATGTAATCAACGACATTTTTTTCCTATTTGTTAATTTGTAATGTGATTTGTTTGTAATCTTTAACTTTGTTCGCAATAGCTATTTTCGTTTTAAACATTGACATTAGTTTCATGATTTATACGTGATGATTGATTTACTTTTTGCGCATTTTTTGACGCGTTTAATTTTTATTATCTTTTATTCATTATATATATCTATGTGTGTGTGTGTGTATAAAATGTTCTGCAATTTTACGATATGGAATAGTCTTAACCTTACCATTCGATTCAGTTGTTTACATTTTCTCTTTTGTTCTTGTTTGAACAAATATCTGATTATTAAGTTTCACTGGAGAAATATTTAGACTGGAAAATGTTATGCGTAACAATAAAACGGCATCTTGAATTTGTTTACAAAACATCGGCCACGTGTTCGGCGATTTTACCTACTGTGACGTCACAGAAATATTGTCCATTATGCATCTCACAAAAATTCATCAGAAAATTTAAAACATGGTATATAAAAGGTTTTTTTTTAATCTTCTAATTATTTTTATTTCATTTTGCACGCGCGCTTTTTATTTCCTAATTCAAAATTATTAAAAAAAATAAAAAAAATTTTGATAATATTTGTAAGTAGGAATTGACTTTAAAAATTTTTCTTTAAAATTACTTGTTAATTTATCTATGTACTATATTGCATTTTAACTGACAACATTTAAATATGCGATAAATGCATTCTTGTACATTTTTTTTTTTCTTTTTTGACTACGTTTTCATTCATTTTAAACTTTACCGTACTTTTTCCTCTGAGGGTTCTCAAAACGAAGAAGGATCAAATCTCTCTGTGAAGGATCAAAATTGTGATGGCATGTCTCTGGACCATTCTTAAGGGTGCGTCTCAGACCGTCGCCAATTACCTATTGTACAGTACAAGAGTGGCATTAAACCTCAGCCAACCAAACAATCGTATTTTTCCCTTTGATTTACGACAGAGTTATCCATGTCTTCGATTACCTGATATACTCTCGGTCCACATTACCTTGGATAAACGAAACTCTCATAGACCTATTATAAGAGTGGACGGAGCATTCCATTATTAAGGGAATATAAGAAAAAGTGCAAAGATGAAACCATGTGAATGTTAAAAAAGGTTACCTTTTTTTGGCATTTATCGCATTATTGGCAATTTTTTGTTTTGAATATAAATATAAATATATTATTATTATTATTAAAAGATACAACAAGCAAAACTATTGGAAAATATTACAGCTGCTGAAATTTATTTTTACCTTGTTATTAACATCTAACAAAGTTCAAAAGCTTTTATAACTTTGGTTTGTCTATACTCGTTTTAACTCTCATAAATACTTATGGACATTTTTGAAATAATATAAGATATAATATAGTTAAACTAATTCAATTTAGAGAAATGAGTATAGCAATTATAAGCATTTTATAAAAATAATTACTTAAAAAGAACGAAATAATAAAATATTAAAAAGAAGCTTACCTGTGAAATAAAATCCTTATTTTACATAACTTCTAGGATTTTTAAAGTACATCTAATTACTATTGCTTGTTATAAAATTCTTTATAAATTCAAAACAATCTAACTTTTAAAGTGAAAAAAAAAAAAAAAAAAAAAAACTTTAAAGAAAAAGGGAAAATATCGTCTGCTTAATAAAAGCAGAGTTTAGAGCATGGAGAGTAAATTTCAATATTGGCCAATTTGGCTTCCTGTAGATCAACATTCACATGACCTTTTTATGAGTTATCTTTGCCACTAAAAAAGGTTGTCATTGTCCCGTCCACTCTTATAATAGGTCTATGGAAGCTCTACTGTATTTACAATTATCATGTTTCAGTAGTGCTTGAGTTATAAATTTTTCAAATAACAGGAATTATTATCTTGTGATAAAAAGTTTTTGTCAAATGTGCATGTTCTTAAAGCATTTATTTCATGCTATATATTTTATTTATTTATTTATTTTTGAAAAATCTTGATAAAATTTTCATAACTCATAAAAGTCTGAATTTGAAATTCACAAATTTTTAAAAGAGGTAAAAGTCAAAACTTCTTAATAACAATTGGAACTGAAATATTGCAACTGATCATAGATAGATAATCGTTTTTCTAATATTCAAAATTAAATTAGTTATATTTATTTAACTTTACAAATTAAATTAAGATATAAATTTTTAAAATGCAAACAATTACAAATGGTGAGGATGGATAACGACACATCGCGAACATCTTGTAAATTATTGGGTTTTACTTCTAGATAACCATTTTTGTAGAATGTATATATTACTAGATTTTTAAATTTTGGAGATATACGCATATGCAAGGACCAGCAGAATAATAACAATAAGTAAAAGTTCTTTTTTTTTTACGCATGAATAATAACGCAATTAAAGGCTGACGAAAAAATTGCAATATAAATATTATTTTCCGCTGCACTATTCATTTGAAAAACATTTTTTACTTGAAATAAAATGTTTTAATAATTTAATAGAATAGCATTTATTTTCATGTATAAAAAATAACAAAATTAAAAGCAGACGATCAGCGTTTCCTACAAGCGGCTTTGGCGTAAAATATTTAATATGATTAAATTAAATTTTAGGAAAGAGAAAAACGTGCATAAATAAATAAATATATTTTCTCTTAAATTATTCATTTATTTAAATAATAAAGAAAAAAAAAAAGAAAAAAAAAGAAAGTAGTTTTCAGTAATTGGTCAGTGTGTGTGTGTATGTATATACGTATGTGTGGAATATTCTGGCTATCATACCTCCGAAACTAATAAAAATAGAACTACGAAACTTCACAATTGATACAGGTCTGGTGTACAGATGAATTATCTAAATTTTTGGTGAAAACTGGAAAACCGGAAGTGGGTCATCGAAAACCGGACATGGAACTGTAAGTCCGTACCTCATGGCTCTAGCAATTTTCTTCAAAATTTCTACATAAGCACTCTATTAGATGTCCTTTCGACTGATATAGTTGGTTAGTTCAGGAAACTTGATAGGCGTCCTGTATAAATAACTCAATTTCTGGTCTCGCAAATGCGTTCCTTTAAAAACGGTTGTACGGATATTTTTCAAACTCGCCATGTTAAATATCTATTAAATATCCTTTTGTATGCAATTATTGTTTCACGGTCAATAATTGAGTATATCAAGTTTTGGTAAATGTTGGTATCTCAAAAACGGCTCTAACGATTTTCTTGAAAATTGTTTCATTAATCCATTTTAGATAACCTTTCTCATGTATTACGTGGTTATTACAGGAATATTAACGGTCATCCTGATGGTGTTGTGACAGATGCGTACAAGACACTTCCGTACAAGCTGAACATAGTGGCATTTCCGTACATATCCAGGTGGTTTAAATATTACAGGTGTGTTTTCGAAAAATCTAGTGGCACTTGCGCACAACATTTTTTTTCGCTTTATTTCAGGATCATTGCATGAAGGGATTGCATCCATATAATACAAATATTAAAACTTTTTTCTTTCTTCCTTCCTTTCTTAGTTTCTTTCTTTCTTTTTTTTTTTTTTTTTTTTTTTTTTTTTTTTGTGTGTGTGTGTGTGTGTGTGTATCTGTGTAAAACTGCATGGTGCTCACTTATTGCTGAAACGTAATTGAAGTGACTTTAACACGCATACGTGCAAAAATTGACACACGGGTGCCTTTCGGAGGGGATAATAAAAATTAAATAATTAATTAATTATGTAAACCTGATCATGGTACAGCCTTAATATAGCTTCCCTTGGCGACTTTTGAATTTTTTATCGCCATTTTAGACAAAAATACATAATTTATGCGATTATTTTTTCTGGTTCTATCTTTTATTTTCTTTATTTTCTATTTTTCAATAAATTATAAAATATTGAAAAATAGAAAAGAAAGAAAAAAAATCACCAACTCAAATTTAATTATCTTGTTTTATTTTTCATTTCATTTTGCAAGCGCGCTTTTTATTTCCTAATTCAAAATTATTAAAAAGAAATTTTTCGATACTGTCCTTTTCTAAACTGATTATTATAAATTTTCTGTTTTTTTTTTTTTTTTTTTTTTTTTTTTTTTTTTTACTTAAAAAAAAAAAAAAAAAAAAAAAAAAAAAGCAGAATTTAGTTTAGTACGGAGGACTATTAGGTTTTTTTTTTTTTTTTTTCAAATTATAACATCGCTTTCAAATTCTTCAATTATATTTTCGATAAATATCCAACTACCGTAAAACTGGTATCGTAAAAATCCGTAGATTGAGATTAATAATCCTCAATCCTAAAGAAAAAGAAAGAAAGAAATGAAATATTTTAATAATTAAAAATATATCGCTATGTATATATGTATATATATTAATTAAATGCATATCCTACCCTAAATTATTCATCTATTTTAATAACACTGCTCTGCATGAAAATCGGCCCTAACACCATTTTTGCAAATTCTTATGTAAAATGACTTACTGAATCCGAATATGATACCCATTTTGCACTATCACCCACCGTTTTTTGGGGGACGCTCCCCCCCTATTTTTATCAATTTTCGGTGATTTTATGGCTATAAATTTTATTTGCAGGGGAGGAAAGATTTATTTTAACTGTTAAATACCTTCTGAAGTGCTACAGAAGGGTAATTTTTTTAAAACATGTACATTCGCAAAAAAGGGATTTTTTTTTCTTTGGGGGGAAGGTAATTTAACACTAAAATTAGGAATTACATTTATTAAATTTTATTATTCAGTTATTATTATTATTAATTATAAATTATAGATTATATTTTTTGTTTTAAGTGTTAAAATAATTCTTTTTCATTCTCCAAATCAAATTCATGGCCATAAAATTACCGAACAGTAATAAAAATCGAGGGAGAGGGCGGCGACCCGAGAAAACGGTGAGTGATAGGGCAAAATGGGAGTCATATTCAGATTCAGGTAGCCATTTTACATAAGGATTAGCAGGAATGGTATCAGGGCTCTATTTTTTATTCACTTATTTATTTTTTATTTATTGCAGCGCAGTGCATTTTGTTTTATTTAATGTGCATATATATATAAATCTGCGAGCAGTCATTGGGGTTCAATCTCACGACCTCCTTCAATCAAATTGAACACTCTAATCACTGCACCACGCCGTCTTGCTATTGGACTTTGTTTCGTTGGTTTTGATAAAACTTCTAAAATATTTAGGGTCGTTTTCTCGCTCCATGGGGGTCTGTTGCAGAAAATTTGCACTCTACCCTATGTTTCGGACCATGTTCCTTAATTTAAGATTGGTTTGGTTTCAATAAGAATTTTACTGATTCATACTTTCCTTGTTAGTGCCTAATTTTTAGTGATCAGTGAAACACATGCTAAATAAAATCTTTATTGCGATATTTCAAATAAAAATTCAAAACTTGTATGCTTTGGCCATCACAGAACTTTCTTCTATATTATCCTACAAAACCACACCACTTATTGTTCAACATGCATACAAACGTTTAACTATAGCTTCTCACAATAAAAAAATTTCATATGGAGTTTGGTGCAATTTTAATCAACAGAGGCTGAGATGTAGCTATGTTTAAAATTACAATAGCAGCTTTATCTGTAGTATAATATACACCTAAATTAAGTCAGCAATTGTTTTGATAATAGTTATCTCATATATCGTGCCGTTATATACCATAGAAATTGAGATTTATCCTTCCAATTCAAGGGATAAATTGTAGCGTAGCAGCGCCACATGTTGGCTAATATACAGCCAAATTAAATCACCATAGTGTTTCATAATGATTAGCTCATATACAGAGTTTTATGCAATTATATACAATAGAATATGATATATAGTTTTCCCGTTCGCGGGGATATATGCAGTACAGAAGCGCCACATATATGCCGATATGTATCCCAATTGAATCAGAATAATTTCTTATGATGGCCTTCTCACATATCAAGTTTTGTTCGATTATACGCAATAGAACACCAGAAAAGCCTTCCTTTAAGATGCAGAAATCATTGTATAGCAGTGCTTCCTGTTGAGCAATTTACACCAAAAGTTGACACTTTCAAATTTAAGTCAAGGTGCATCTATATGTAAATTTATATTCAATTCCATGCAGTAGTTCCTATGATGATAGCCTTCAGTGTAATTTCGGAAATCGCTATATAACAGATTCATCTGTTAAGCTATTGACACCAAAAGTTGATAGGTAAAAATTTATGTCACGATGCAACTACATATAAATGCGTATGCAATTCTGGAATATAGTCGCCTGGCATTCCTGGCATATAATCGCCACAAAATTTTAGGCAGATATTTTCTAAAAATGGTCAAATCCCGTTATGGATATCTGAAAACGTGTAAATTCATCGAAAATCGGAAGTCGAATATTTTTTATCAATCCAATACTTTTTTCTATTGACTGTTTGCAAATTTATTGCCAAATAAGTAAAAAAAGTAATAAAAAAAAGAATAAAAAGCAAAACGAAGAAAGTAATAAAACGCAAAACTAAATTTAAAATAACAAAAATATTTACAATCTATAACCAGAGTTGACATTTGACATTTTCTTAGTGCACTTTTTAACTTAAAAATTTTAACAAATATATTTATTATTAATAATTTTGATAAAATTGTGTATGCTATAGTTCAAGCATTCTTATTATATTTAACTTAACTTCATAAAATGATGTACATAAAATTTCAGGGTTTTTTATTCTTTTTTATTTATTTTTTAATACTGCAAAAACTAGCAGTAACTTTTTCAGTAAAAAAATGCTTATCAAACAGAATTAAAAAAGTGCATCAATAAAACCATTTTTTTTTTTTCAAATATTCTTTTACAAACCAGATTTTATATATAATAAACATGCATCATCACTTTTTCAGAAAAATCCTTCTTTTGAAAAGATTTTATAGAACTATCAAAAATATTTCTCGAAAGATAAATAAGCGCTCGATTTATATATTTTTAAATAAATGATGAATTACTAGAGAAATTATTTATTTTATTCTTCATTTTTTATCTATACATGGAAAATTAAGACTACTTAATCCTTATATACATTCCAATTTCTTTTTTTATTATTTTCCCTTTATATATAAAACATGGCTTTTTTTTCAGTTTGTTTATTTCATTCCTGGTTAATAATGGATGTTTCTGAATTTCACAAAGGAAATTGGTCCGTTTTATTTTCTACACGAACCGTATAGCCTACAGTTGTGTACTGTTTAGTATATATATATATATTAGTTTGATATTGATTTTCAAAATAAATTGTTCAAAATCTTTTTTCTTCCCAAAAATTTTAGGATATTTTATATGTTTAAATGTAATGTTTCCGACACTTAAATATTGTATTTTCTATTTATTTTAATGTGCACATAAATGTTTAAACTTACAGACTTATCTTTAAAAAATGATCAGAAATAAATGCAAATATATAAAAGCTAGACACAAAGACACACGCACACACACACACACACACAAAAAAGGAAAACTTCTGTAATTTTCCTCATAGTAGAATACATGATTGCAATGCGATTAAGCTGTAAAAATTTTAATTTATTCATGATTTTACTCAGTGTTTCTTTTTCCTTATAAAAAATGAGAAATTGTAAAAAATATATATATTAAACTATAAAGAAATTTTAATTTTTTACTCTTATAGTAAATTCGGAATAATAGTTTTGGATTACTCTTAGTTTTTGTAATACCATGAAATAAACGGTATTTTATTAGGCATCGCAAGAGTACTTAGTTAAACAGAAATTGAAATTTCACTTGTTTAATTTTTTATTTTTTAATAATTGTACAAAAACTTTACACGAGAAAAGTCTGAAATCGTTCTTTGTTAACCAATATTCCACCTATTGCAAAATATGGCAGAAACTTCGTTTTCTCGAGAATGGCTTAAATGACTCTGATAAAATCTTAGGAACAAATCTTTCAGAAAATTACCTTTTGCTATTGTCTCTTACACCACCTGTTCAAAATATGGCAGAAATTTGGTTCACACAGAAATAGATCTAACAAAATTCGTAAAAATTTTAAGTTAAGTGTTTTATGAGAAGACAAACTCATCTGACTAAAACTC
This sequence comes from Salticus scenicus, assembly GCA_963930645.1. NCBI lineage: Eukaryota > Metazoa > Arthropoda > Arachnida > Araneae > Salticidae > Salticus > Salticus scenicus. Next base: position 196,686,794 of record OZ005652.1, read on the forward strand.
CAAGCTTCGTCTTCAGGAAACTTACTGTTCACTGTTAACCCTTACTTTGCCAGTTGCAAAATATGGCAGAAACTTGGTTCTCTAGAAAACTGATGGAACGATTTTCCTAAATTCTTATGGTTAAGAGTTTTACGGTAAATTCATCTGACTTATCGTCATCTTCATGAAAATCAACGTTCATTGTTAATCCTCTTCTGTCCATTGCGAAATATGGCAGAACTCTGAAATGATTTTCTCGGAAATTGATCGGTTGATTTTAACAAAATCATACGGTTAGGACTTTTTTTTAAAAAAGAAAATACACTACTGATATATTTTCATCTTGAGGAAAATTAGAGTTCACGGATTTATTAACCCTGAATTTACATTCATTTTTGAGATTATAAACCGATATCACTTATCCTCTTTCTCAAGATAATTAGCCATCGTTGGTAATTGATGCTTTGCTGAAACAAAATATAACAAAAATCTGGTTTTCTAGGAAACTTCTGAAAAGACTTTCATAAGAAATCAGAGTTAAAGTATGAGAGGATAATTCGAATTATCTTTATCTTCAGAGGAAAGTTAATTTTCACTGGAAATCCGCGCTCCGCCAAAGGCACATAAATAAGAAATGTATTTTCAAAAACATATCACTGTATTTACTCTATAAATGATTTTTACAATATGGTTGATTGAACTTGGTCTTACAGGTACTAATAATGAAATTATACAAATTTTGGATAGGCTCATGTTTAGCATATGAATCATAATGATAATTTCGCAAATAAATTTCGCCAAAAAATATTTTCCTTACTTAAATATCGTTTCATTAAACGATATTTTCAAGTGATATAAATGAATTTTATACTATAATAAATACTGATCAGTATAATTGTATTTAATATAAATTATCAAGCGAAATCCGCGTCCTAAAATTTTTCTGATTTCTGATATTATGTTTTCCTGTAAACCTTGTAGACAATTTTGAGTATGATATGATTAAAAATTAACTATCCGCTTTCAATAATGTTTTTGTTATTCAATATTTTCGAAACGAGATCTTAAATAACGAAATTGATAAATCGTTTGTCAATTTTTACTTTCCGAACACTATAGTGAGGAAAGTATTGTAATCATGTCAAAATCCGAATTTGAGATTTTGATATTTCTATACGTTTCGAGGTCCAATGAGTCCGTTTTCACTATTTTTACGATGATGTATGTATGTGTGTGTGTATATGTATGTGTGTATGTCTGTGAGTGAACACGCTAGCGTCTAAACGCTTTGTTCGAATAAGCTGAAAGTTGGTACTTACATTGTAAGTCACCATAGTACGAACCCTATAGATTTTGGTGAATCTAGCTCTTATAGTTTTTTTACAGGAACACAAAGAAAAATTCTTTATCATTATGGCCTATGGGATCAAAATCTAAAAAGTGCAATAGCATCTAAACGCCTTATTCAATTGAGCAAAAAATTTATACGCATATTATAAGTCACAGATACTCAATTTGTATAGATTTTGGATAATCTAGCATTTATGGTTTTTTTACAGGGACAGAAAGAAAAATTCTTTATCATTATGGCCTATGGGGCCAAATTTTTAAAAGTGTGATAGCGTCTAAACGCCTTATTAATCTGAGCAAAAAAATTGTACACATGTTATAGGTCACAATTGCACCAACTGTATAGATTTTGGTGAACCTAGAGTTAACAGTTTTTTTACAGAGACACAAAGAAAAATTCTTTATCATTATAGTCTATGGGACCAAATTTTTAAAAGTCCGATAACATCTAAACGCCTTATTCAATTGAGCTGAAAATTTATATGAGTATTATAAATCATTGTTGCACTAACTATAAGCATTTTGGTCAATCTAGCATTTATAGGTTTTTACAGGGACACAACGAAAAATTCTTTATCATTATGATCTGTGTGCTCAAAGTTCAGTAGCGTTAAATAAAACATCGTGTAATATATGGAGAAAAATGCTCAAACACTCTATTATGGCTTTCTCTCTTTTGTTTGTTTAGAAACTCCTGTTTCTTTACTTTACCTACGAAACTGTTAATTACTCAATGTTCGGAAAGTCGAGTGGAGTCACTCCAGATTTTTTTTTCCTAAATATATGGCGGCATAATTTGAAGTTGTGGATGTTCTTTGTAGAATATCTCACCAGAAAATGCAGCAAATTTGAATTAGAAAATTGTATAGAAAGATATATATTTCTTCTAAATGTTTTATAATTTCAAGATATTACTTTCTTCTATTTTTAAGAAGAAAGTATTAGATTCGTGAATATTTTTGACTTCCGGTTTTCAATGATTTACACTTTTTGAGATGAACTGAACTCGATTTGACCACTTTTAGAAAATATCTATTTGTGTGTCTGTCAGGTTTTACATGTGTGTCATTAAAATTTTGTTGTATCTGTAAAAATATATGAGACTGTAAGCAAATACTACTGAATCATGATATAACTTAAGTCGCCTGGCACATAGAAGGTGACGCTGCTATGCTAAAATTTTTCTCATATATGGAAAGGCTACATCTTAGCTTCTACAACTTATAAATACAAGGAACGTATTATGTGAGGCAGCTTTTTAAAATAACTATACTTATTCAGTTTAAGCGTATGTCAGCCGACAGATGACGCTGTGTGTGATTTGTGTGATTTTCTAGATAGCCACATCACACCAGCTATTATAAAATTTCGCCAAAAAACAGGAAAAACTATGTTCATTAAATTATTATCCACGTCAACCGGTAAGTTACACTTTTATATAGAATAATGTAGAAGAAAGTTTTGTAGTGGCGTAGCCGTACAGTCGGTAACAAAAGTGTCCAAACACTATCAAAAATTCCTCTATAAAAAAAAAAATACTTAATACAGTCTTGTTAAATAAATCCTTGTCGAATCCTGTGCCTTAGTCAGTCTAAAAACAGGATTCGATAAGTATTTATTTAACAAAACTGTATTAAGTGTGCTTTTTTTACACAGGAATTTTTGCTAGTGTTCGGAGACTTTTGTTACCGACTGTAGTATACTAGTTAATACATTGTGATGACCCCCCTCTTCCTCCACCGAGTCTTGTTGGAGTTCCCATGAACGTGATTGATGGCCGAGACGGAAAGTCTGGACTTTTGAAAAGAGTGTTGACTAGCATGACTTTTTGAATTCTTCCGACACCATTCATCCTGATTTCACGCTTTCCTTTGACTTTCCGACGACTCTAGCACATCCCATGGGTGTGGTAGACAGGACGGCGCCACGCTAACGGTCAAGCGACTGGCCGGCGAGTGTCCTAGGAGTGGTCTAGAGTCCGGAGGAGCCTATCGGGAACCGGATTGCATCAGGGGGCTGACCCCCTCTCTCAAGTCCCGGAGACACGGCAGACGAGGAGAGAGGATAGAGAGAGCTTGAGAATTAAGAAGAGTAAGATTTGATCTTGGAGATCTGAGAGGAGGCAGGAGCCTAATATGGACTATTAACATTTTAATCAGGCATGAGGCCTATCAATACTAGATTTTCTTCAAATGTAAATATTGTAAATCTTTGTAAATTTTTCTTCATTAAACATTAGAAGTGTCCAAATGGCTTTTTATTCCTGCCCAAATATTTATATTTTTTAATGTTTCTTAGCTGTTTTTACTACGCTACCACAGCTAAGATAATTTGGTGGCAGCGACTTGGGATCCATTTGAACTACTGTTAAAGTTCATGATCCGATGCCACTCTTCAACATTGACAGAAAAATATTTGATACGTGTGTGCAGTTTGGATGACACATCGCTCCTGTTGATGACATACAGCCGAGAAGGACAAGTGACGACTCATTGTTCCAGTTCTCCGAGATGTCAACAAAAACAGGTGAGTCCCATTCTCTTTCCTACGGAGAGGTCATTTAATTAATCGTTTTATTTTAATTTAAAATTGTCGTAGGTTTTAAAGTTGGGAAATTTTTATCCATGTCAAATTTTATGAAGTATTTAGGTACGTCAATGTTGTAGAGTATGTGAGGTTGAGACGTTAGAACGTCACCACAGTTGTTGCAATTAAGCTGGATCCAGCAAGGTAGGAAGTGGGGACGGTTAAAATCACTCCGTCGCCAGTGGTTCGGTGACGGTTGAAGTCGAGATAAGTTTTGTGTCGGCAGGGTGCTGCATTAAAAGACTTAGATTTTGAATATTAGTTAAATTAGAAGTGATTTTTAAAAGTACGGATTGAAATGTAGTGAAAGGAGGGTGTAGGAAGAAGTATAAAAATAGAGATGGTTTTAATAGATGGTGTGGATGTTGGAGGATCGATAGTGGATGTTGGAGGATCGATAGTGGATGTTGGAGGATCGTGTAGCGAATGGTGCTGATTCTTATTTTGGTGAATATCGGAAGTTGAGTAGTGGAGATTTAGTGACGTGAAGTTAAGTAGCGTAGAGTGTTGATGAGTGCCTATTAGTTTTCGGAAGTTCAAGCTGGGATAGCAGGGACTCCTCTGTCTCATAGCGAAGCCGTAGTATTGGAGTACAAGTGTGACCGTCTCTACACCTTCAACTATCTGCTGTGGTGAGATATTTAAGATTATCTACTTAAATTGTTGATTCATATATTTTGATTAAGTAATACGCTGACTGAGCTATATAAATTTACCAGGCCGCCCTCCCATTAATCTGCTCAAATAAACTTTAGTTATTGTTATTTAAAGTCTTGTGTTCTCTTAGTAATCTAAGTATTTAAGTTAAGATGGAGTTTGCAGGAGCGCAAACTCCACAAGTAGGGTAACATTTATTTAAATTGCATTGATTTTTTGTATTTTTTAATTATGTTTAAATTGTTTTAAAATATATTTTGAAATCAACTTACTAGTTTTGATGTATAAGAATTAATCGCGATAAACTCAGTTGTAAATAGAAAAATTATATTCTGATTTTAGAGACAATATTAGTTGTTATTTTGTTTTTAAAATTGACTTAAAAATAGAGTTTAATGCTATAGAAAATTTTTAATAAATTCTGAATTTTGAACTTATGTGTCAAAAGGAAACTAGGTAAATTGATACCGAGGAAAAGTCTGAGAATTTTATTTAACTTTAGCGGAAATTGCTAAAGTTGGAAAATATTTGCACTGTTAAAATTATCGGATATAAAAATAAATTAAATTAGCACTGAAATTAACGGGATTTGTTAATTGGGAAATCAGTCATAATTTATTTTTCTTGCTATTAATGTGAGTGGGTTTTATTATATCTGGTGATAATTGAAAAAATTGTGCTGAAAGTTGATATTTCTCTTTTCTATTTATTTATTGTATTGCATGATATTTGGTGTGTAATTTTAAATTCAAGTACAGAATTAGAAAATTTTTAAATTTAGGAGCTAGTTTAATTTTATTATTTCGGGCAAAATGTCTAATTTTGACGATGTTCTTTGCGGTCAAAATCGCACTGTTTTATTAGCGTTAGCTAGGGAATTTGACACAGATGTGTCAGAAAAAGATCGGATCAAGGTGATAAGACAAGCTATATTAAAAGCGCCGGATTACACCGAGAAAGAAGCTAAAATCTTCTTAGAACATATTCTTCAACAGGAAGAAGAACGCGTAGAACGAGAGAAACAAGAGCGATTAGACCGGAAAGAACGGGAAAACCGGGAATTTGAGCTAGAAAAATTACGATTACAGGGCGCTGTAGAAAACGTTAGTATAAATTCGGGAGGCTCCGGTTTAGATTGCGCGCCTGTAAATAAAGTGAATTTAAAAGATGTTGTACCTAAATTTGATCCAAAAGTTATGGATATAACTCTTTTCCTAATGATTTTCGAGCGTCAGGCTCAGAGAGAAAATTTAGATGAAAGCAAATGGGTTTCTCAGTTGTTCACTTTGGTTCCAACTGAAATCGCAGAGTTATTAATAAAAGAACCAGCTGAAAAAGCCGATGATTTCCAACATATAAAAAAATTATTGTTAAAAAGATATAGGCTAGGTGCAAATGCATTAAAGAAAAAATTCGAAGAACATACCCGTAAGCCCTTTGCTTTGTGGTCGGACCTAGTTTACGAATTAAGGGGTTATATGGAAAACTGGTTAGAGACCGTAGCCGTAAAAGACTACGATTCGCTTAAAGAACTTATTCTTACAGAACAGTTGAAAAAAAGGGTTCCCTTAGAAATCCGCGATAAATACCTAGAGGAATGGGATAATTTTAAATCAGCGAGTGAACTAGCCGAAAAATGTGATATGTACGAAAGTATACGTTCTGAACACATTAGAAGGGGATCAAAAATTCATGAGAGACGTCAGTTCGGAATTAATAAATTCGCGGGAGGCAAATCATATAGGGAGCAGAAGGCACCTGAGGGGAATTCAAAAAAAGAAAACCTATCTAAAAATTATGGGAAAAAGGAAATTGATCGTGAGAGAAATCGCGATCCAAATTTTGATAAGAAAAGAGAAGTTATTTGCTATTACTGTAAACAGAGCGGTCACATAAGACCTCAGTGTTTAGAACTAAAAAAGAAAAACGCTAGCGAAGTTATAAATCATGTAGGTGTAAGTGTAGAATTAGCTGAGTGTTTTAGGCCCTATATGGATAAAGCTATAATTAATGGGGTCGAACGCACTTTCCTCAGAGACACAGGTGCCGGAATAGATGTCTGCGATCGAAGCTGGGTGAAAAACGAGGACTTTTTAGGCGAAGTGACGTGGCTGCGGTCACCAATCGACGAAGCTTGTAAATGTTTCCCCTTAGCTCGCGTGACTCTGGAAGGAAAATTTGGTCGAATAGTGACGAAAGCAGCCGTTAGACCCAAAAATTTAGCGCAAAATTATTATTTATTGGTAAATAAAACTGCAGAGCTTTTAAATCAACCCCAAGAAAATCTAGAAGTTGTAAATGCTGTTATTACGCGAAGTCAGGCTGAACAAAGCAGAGTACGAGAAGTCGAGATTGAAAGGGGCTCAGATTTACCCCCTCCCAATGAAAGAGAAATGGGGAGTGCGATGATTGACACACCGATAAAGGAATTGGAGGAGGACTTAATAATACCTCCCCTTCCTGCAGGCGAAAGTTTTGAGTTAGAAAAACTAACAGCTGACCAGTTCTGCGAAGAACAAAAGAAATGTGAGTCGCTTAAATCTATTTGGGAAAGGGCAAGGAGTCCGAATGATAAAGAATTTGAAATCAGAAAAGGCAGACTAGTAAGGATTTCGGCATCGGAACGCGGAGATGTTAGAACTCAGCTGTGTGTTCCAAAAGTGTTTAGAGAAAGGATTATGACATTATGTCACGACGAAGTGTCGGGTCATCTGGGGGCTACAAAAACAAAAAATCGGGTTCTGAAATGTTATCTTTGGCCTAAATGTTATCAAGATATTGAGAAGTATGTACAGAGTTGCGATACTTGCCAGCGGGTAGGAAACAATCGTGATAAAAAAAAACATCCGATGCAATGTGTGCCTATTATTTCAGAAGTTTTCTCAAAATTAAATATAGATGCGGTGGGTCCTTTACCTGTGAGTGTTAAAAATAATAGATATTTAATTACGGCGATATGTGTAGCTTCTAAATACCCGGATTCGATACCCGTTGAAAATATTACATCGACATCCGTGATTGATGCGTTATTACACATTTTTGCTAAGACAGGATGCCCAAAGGAAATTCAAAGCGATTTAGGAAAATCTTTCACGAGCGAGTTAACCACGGAATTTTTTAATCGGTTCGGGATTAAAGTTAGGCACAGTTCTATTTGCCATCCGGAAAGCAATGTCGTTGAACGACTTCATTCGACGTTGAAAAGAGTTCTAAAGGCGTTATGCTTAGAAAACGGAAGGGATTGGGAGGCAAATTTGCCGATGGCTTTATTCGCGTTGAGAACGGTGCAACACGAAAGTACGGGATTTAGTCCTGCGGAACTTGTGTTTGGAAAGGATCTGAGGATGCCGTTAAATATAGTTTATGATAATTGACTAGATCCTGGGGGCACGGATCAAAACGTAGTGGCTTACATCTTAAATTTAGTAAACCGTTTGAAACATTGTCAAGAATTGGCTGTGAAAAGAATGGGCGAACAACAATCGAAAAGAAAAGCATGGTATGACAAAAATGCAGTTTCGAGAAAGTTCAGAGTGGGAGATAAGGTGCTAGTGTTAGCTACATCTAAACCCAATAAAATGGCGGTGAATTGGATAGGCCCGGGTACAATAACAGGCGTAATACCGGAAACAAATTATACTGTTGACCTACCAGATAGGAGAGACAAGTCCACAATTTATCATGTAAATCTCATTAAACCTTATTTCAGTAGACCCGAATTTTTAACGTTATAATCCAAGAATCGGAGGAACTAGTGGAAAACGAGTCCGAAATTCCTTATCCGTTAGCAGAACCGACTCAGATAGACTTTGATGAAATTGTTAATGGAAATGAAATACAGTGTCGGGCGAGTCCGGCTCAAATAGAAAAATTTCGGAGGGTTATTGAGAAACATAAAAGAGTGTTTTCTACTGACCCAGGGAAAACGTATTTAATAGAAATGGATATTGTGCTGAACGATGACATTCCGGTAAGAGCTAAGCCCTATCGCATGTCTCCAAGACAAACGGCCATTTTAAAAGAAGAAATTCAAAGACTGCTTGAGTTGGGAGTGATTGAAGTCGGGCAATCTGATTATACGTCCCCTATGATTCTCGTAGAGGTCCCAGGAAAGGATGTGCGTCCGTGCGTCGATTATAGAAGATTAAATTGTAAGACTAGAACAGAGTTTTTTCCACTCCCAAATGTTGAGGAAACGGTCGAGAAAGTATGTGCGGCAAATTTCATCACCGTGATGGATTTAACGAAGGGCTATTTTCAAATACCGTTAACTGAGAGAGCGCGACGATACGCCGCGTTTGTCACACCATTTGGGGTGTATATCCCTAAAGTAATGATGTTTGGGCTTGTGAATGCCCCTTTTTATTTTTGCAAACAATATCGCAAGTTTTGGGAGGGCTGGAAACTTTCGTGAGGCCGTATATTGATGATATAGCGATATTTTCACCGGATTGGGAAACACATATGAAGAATTTAGATGAGGTATTACAGAGACTAAGTGACGCTAATCTTACAGTGAAGCCCTCTAAATGTCATTTCGCTCAAAAACACGTTAAATTTCTTGGATACGAGGTGGGTTCTCAAAAACGATCGCCCAGTGAAGTGAAAATAAAAGCGGTCAGAGAGTTTCCTACTCCGAGTACGAAAACGCAGATAAGGGCGTTTTTAGGAACAGCGGGGTATTATGCCCGTTACATAAAAGATTACGCGGTGAAGGCTACCCTTTTGACAAATGCTCTGAAAGGAAGGGTCAGAAAAGAAAAGGTGGAGTGGACAGCTGAGTGTCAAACGGCATTTGACGAGCTGAAATGTGACTTGACACGGAGTCCCGTTCTTTATTCTCCAGATTTTACTAAGCCGTTCATTGTGCAGACGGACGCGAGTTTGTTAGGCGCCGGCATAGTCTTATCACAAATTCAAAACGGAGAAGAGCACCCCATTCTCTATCTGAGTAAAAAGTTCTCAAAAGCTGAACAAAATTACAGCACTATCGAAAGAGAACTCGCAGCTATTGTTTATGGCCTAAAAAAACTGAATCATTATTTGGATGGGCAACAATTTGTGATTCAGACAGATCACAATCCGCTCACGTACTTAAAAAAGATGATGGGATCAAATTCACATCTTACTCGTTGGGCGTTGTGTTTACAACAATACAATTTCTCGATAGAACACAAGCCTGACAAAAGCATTCTAATGCAGATGGGTTGAGCAGACTGCATCTGACTGGAAATGTAAATCAATAAAGAGAAATTCTTTGTAAATAAATTTAAAGATTAATAATACTTTTTTATTTTATTTATTTTTATTTTTTTAATATAATTTTTTTTTAATTGGAATAAATGTACTTAATAGTTATAAATGGATTCATTGAATATGCTTTAGAGAAAAAAATAAATTATTTTTTCTGTTTTACATATTTTTTTTTAGTTTATTTTAAGTGAATGGTATTATACAATGTTATTTTGAATCTCGTGAGAATTTTAATAATGTATTCTGGTTTTGTCTCATAGAGTATAATTTTTCACTTAAAACTGAGTATATGGGTCAAATTTTTGTTTTATTTTTCTCTTAAATGATAATTTTTAAGTTTATGAAAAATTTTGGGGCGTCGACCTCTCCTTGGTAAGTGTAATTGGGGCCCTGTTTTCAGGATGTAATTTCCTTCGTATTAAGGAAATTCTTTTAGGGGGGAAGGGTTGTGATGACCCCCCTCTTCCTCCACCGAGTCTTGTTGGAGTTCCCATGAACGTGATTGACGGCCGAGACGGAAAGTCTGGACTTTTGAAAAGAGTGTTGACTAGCATGACTTTTTGAATTCTTCCGACACCATTCATCCTGATTTCACGCTTTCCTTTGACTTTCCGACGACTCTAGCACATCCCATGGGTGTGGTAGACAGGACGGCACCACGCTAACGGTCAAGCGACTGGCCGGCGAGTGTCCTAGGAGTGGTCTAGAGTTCGGAGGAGCCTATCGGGAGCCGGATTGCATCAGGGGGCTGACCCCCTCTCTCAAGTCCCGGAGACACGGCAGACGAGGAGAGAGGATAGAGAGAGCTTGAGAATTAAGAAGAGTAAGATTTGATCTTGGAGATCTGAGAGGAGGCAGGAGCCTAATATGGACTATTAACATTTTAATCAGGCATGAGGCCTATCAATACTAGATTTTCTTCAAATGTAAATATTGTAAATCTTTGTAAATTTTTCTTCATTAAACCCTAGAAGTGTCCAAATGGCTTTTTATTCCTGCCCAAATGTTTATATTTTTTAATGTTTCTTAGCTGTTTTTACTACGCTACCACAACATGTATTAACTAGTACATGTATTTATAAGTTGAATAACATATGCATATGTTATTCAACTTATTTAAAAACTCGAAAAATGTTCATCTTTATACGTTTAAATGCAAGTCAATAAAAATAAAAACTATTTTCTTTTTACGTTTTTTAAATAAAGCTCCCCATCCATTTCCAAAGATATTTTGGAAGGTAATATATTTTTATAATTTCTTATTAATTCATAAACAAAACTGTTAGTAATGTCTCTGTTTAGTGAAAGCTAAAATCTATTACATTAATTGATACAATATAGAAGAAGTTCCTAATGAACTTTATATTTACAAAACTCCACCACTAAAATGTTTTATATTTAAAAATATTCATTAGGAAAGAATAAAGAGGGAGAGAGAGAGAGAGATTTATCATGGAAAACAATTTCAATATATAATAATTTTAATTAATTAAAAAATAATTAAATTATAATTTTAACACAGAATTTGTATTAGATAAATTTGAACAGGAAAATAAAGAAGAAAATTCTGTAAAAGCCGCAACATACTAGTTTTATTTTTAATTAATTTGATCAATATTATCCGAATAAAACGAATTTATCTAAGGGAACTTTAATTGAATTTTGTATACTACTTCAGAAAATTTAAGATTCGATTTTCAAAAGGCATGTAAACTTTGTTTGCATATACAATGGTATGGTGGTTATAACAAAGAAAATAGAGAAATACGATAAAGATGTACAAAAAATTTATAAGACGTTGCTTATGAGGATTTGCATGAAAACTTACAATGGAAAGAAATTATATAAATATTGATTGTAAGACACGATGCTTAGCTTTTGAATTAAATCATTTCACTTCAGTATTTTTTTATTTTTTTATTTTTTCTTTAATAAATCACGATGAAATAACGGAATCTGTGTGCTTCAAGCATTTACCTACCTGTGTCTTTGGTTGCCATGACGATAAAGGAGACAGTGTCTATTTTAGGAAAGAGTTGACAAATAGCTAGGCCATAACTGTTGGTTTTCTCCAATTCTGGTATGACCCGTAGTGAATCGTACAAAATATTCATTTCTCTTCTCTCTCTCTCTCTCTCTCTCTTTTTTTCTCCTCCTGGTTATACGGTTTCTTCTAAAAACTTTACCGGGATTTAATTACTTTTTAAAATAAATTATAAATGTAGATGTGTTTTATATGTTTCAATCATATATTTACTGTACAGATACTTTACTTTATTCATTTAATTTAACATTAAAAGTACACTAATATGGCCACCACAAGACTTTCTTCTGTGTATTCCAACACAAATTCTGGCGTTACACAATAATTATTAAATTATTATTTAACAAAATTAATTTTCAGCATAAGTCACAGAGAAAAATAACACAAAAAGTCCAAATAAATCAATTTTACGCTAAACAAAAAATATTAATGGCTATTTAATAATGTAAAGTAAAATAAGCCGTTGAATAAAAAAATAAATAAATAAATAAATAAAAAAATAAATAAAAATAAATAAAAATAAAAATATAATAGGGTGTTTTAGTATTTCCCCCCTTATATATATATATATATATATATATATATATATATATATATATATTGTTGTATATCTATATATATTGTTGCATATCTATGAAAATTCATAAGTGCTATATTAACTAAAATCTGTGCAATTTGTGCGACAATGATTTATAACATATACATAAATATTCAGCTCAATCGGGTAAAGCATTTAGAAGCTACCACCTTTTAAATAATTTGTGCCCATACGACTTAATGATAAAGAATTTTTGCTGTGTGTGCTGAAAAAAAAAAAAAAAAAAAAGCTATAAGTTCTAGATTCACAAAGATCTATACTAGTTCGTGTGACAGTAACCTATAATATGTATGTAAAGTTTCAGTTCATTCGAATACAGAGTTTTGTCGTCGTTGCACTTTAAACAATTTAAACCCATAAGCCCTAATGATAAAGAATTTTTGTTTGTGTCCCTGTTTAAAAAAAAAAAAAAAAAAAAAAAAAAAAAAAAAGAAAAGAAGCTGTAAGTGCTAGATTCATAAAAATCTATACAGTGTATGCAACTATGACCTATAAGACGCATTTAAATTTCCGTCTGAAATGCGTAAGACATTTAGACGCTGTCGTACTTTAAATTATTTGAGCCCATAAGCCCTTATGAAAAAGAATTTTTCTCTGTGTCACTGTAAAAAATTGCTGCTAGATTCAGAAAATCAGTAGAGGTCATACTTCGGTGATTTATAACATCTTTACTGATTTTCAGATCATTTGAACAAAGCGTTTATACGCTATCGTGTTCTCTCACACAAATACACACATACACGTAAATATCATCGCCAAAATAGAAAAAATGAAAAAAAACGCCTTTAGGTACACCAAAATCTTAAAGTCGAAATTTTGTCATGATTACAATACTTTCTTTTCATGTGTATGTTCGGAAGAAAAAAGTCGACAATTTTGTTTAAAATTATCCTTCATTTATAATTAAACTATTAGCTTTGAAGGTATTGACGAATTCTTTTTAAAGATAACTATAATTAAAAGAAAAAAAATTAAAAGTTCATCAAGAAAAAAGTCGATCATTTTGTTAAAATTACCCCATATTTATGATTAAACTATTAGTTTTGAAGGTATTGACGAACTCTTTTTAAAGATAACTATAATAAAAAAAATAAATCCACTCCCCTTGGGAGAAAGCGCTGTGCCACTTAACCCCCCCCCCCTCAAAAAAAAAAAAAAAATAAATAAATAAATAAAAAAATAAAATAAAAAGATAAATAAAAAAAAAAAAATAATAATAATAAATCTGGTTGACCATCACTATTATAAATACTTTTTCTTAATTTAATTTTGAAAAGTTAACAATATTCGAACCCTTGTCTTTTACTATCATGTGAATAATTACAAAAAAGAAAAAAAAAAAAAAAAAAAAAAAAAAGAGACAGCAGCAGACCTGTTGAGCAATTGATTCCCAAATGTCATTACCATTAGTTTAGGTCAAAGAATGAATAAATACGAAGTATGGTTATTGTTCTTTGATTCGTGAGAAACATCAATCAAAAAATATTTATACGCACACAGTCAGACAGGCATTTTCTAAAAATGGGAAACCCCGTTCAGGATACACTCTTAAAATGAAATAATGAAAATAACTCAACTTGAGTGATTTTTCACTCATTTGTCTAAAAGAAACACACTCTTTCATATTGAGTTAATTTCATGATATTTAATAAGTTAACATAATGCGCTGAAACTTGAGAGTTATTTACTGTATTTGAATAATTTATTTATTTTATTAATGATTTTAATACAAATGATTTCAATAAACTGGATCACTTTAAAATGGCGTTAATCGTTGCATTTGCGTGCTACTGAAGAAATGGGTTAAAGCGAGAGCAATGTTGCCACTTACAAGTGGTCGAATGACCGGAAATAATTCAAGTATCAATAAATATCTATAACTAACAAGGGAGGGTCACCAACTGTTCAAAAGGTATTTATACATGTTATATATCCTCTCTCCTTCTTAACTGAGCTCATAATAAAAATATCTATATTATCGGCAAATGCGCCCCCTTGCGTGAGTTATTCACAGTTAAAGTTTGTAAATTGCAGGCTCTTCAGTTACGTACTTTGAATAATTTCTATCATTATAATCAATTTTTTAACAGGTTTTTGTGCTAATTATGACTATTTATATTGCTAGTAAAGTATTTTATTATGTGTTTAATAATTATTTTGTGACAGCATTAAATTTATAAATCCAATACTTTATATATGTAGCCATGTGTCGAGTCGTATCGACCACCGCCACTTTAGAATGTAGAAAAAGAGGGGAAAAAAGGCTAAAAACCCCATAGGAATAGCATGGGAAGAAAAGCAAAAAAACTCACAATGTCAAGTGTGTTAAAAAAAAAAAAAAAAAAATTCACACCGGAAGTAATAAGGGGACAAAGTTGACTAGAAAAATACATTGAACAGCGGGAACCGGGCGGGCTGGGGCATGGGTCCTATCGTCCAGGATTAACACGACTCGCCTAGATCGAAGACAGAAGACAAAAAATCCGAATTACTTCATTTAAATAAATCCAGTTCTAAGACTAATGGTTTGCAATCTTCATACTTGAAGACGTTAATTTAAAGCTCTAACATCAAATTTAAAAGTGGGGTGAATCTACTCACGACTTAGAAAGTTATTTTTGGAGTTTAAATTAAAAAGTATCGACAACGAGTAGAGTGTTCAGCGCTAATATGCATACATTAATGTATGAATTTGTAAAAAACAGTGGAATTTCTATATATTGAATATATATGAAATATCAAAAATCTCTGTATGTTTTCGCCGTCAAAACATAAAAAAATGTGTATACGTAATGGAAAATATTTACAATCAGAAAGATTTTCCTGTACATCGACATAATCAATATTTTGGATATTGACACTGCATGGAGGATCAATGAAAGGAATTTGATACACGAACACTAACATAGTAATAGAGGGGGGGGGGGAGAGGCGGAAAAATAATTTTGTACTTTTAAAAAATTAATAATTATATTATTACCTACGATATGATATTTTAATGAAAATGAATATACATAGTTTTCTTCGTTACTATAAAAACTACAATAGCTTCTTTTTTACTTTAATTGCTTTTTTTTTTTTTTTTTTAAATACTTTTCATACAGTTTAGCATGCATAAATTTATTGTTGACATAAAGTAATTATTATATATATAAACAGTAAAATACTGTACAGGTAATAATATACATACATATATAATAACATGTATATTTATTTATTTTTCAATGACGTGGTACTGATAAATGAACATTGACTGTGTGGTCGCTGAACTGATAACCGATTGTGAAGAAGTACCCAATGGGAGGCCATAGCCACCACTTACAGGGATGACAAATCCATGCTTTGTCCAGGATTCGAATGCGACCCTACTGTGGTTAGGGACGCTAACCACAACAATGTACGGACGATTTTTACTAATAATATATACAATTGTTTTTAGAATGAGAATCTTTTACAAAACTGATTATAACGACAGAAAATATACAAAGTACATTGTTAAAGAATCTGTAATTAAAACACTTTAATTGAGAATAACTCGCGCTAAGGGGTGCGTTTGCCAATAAGATGGATATTTTCGTTGTCAACTCAGTAAGACCTTTCAGATGATACATAATATGTATAAATACCTTTTGAACAGTTGATGAACCTCCCTTGTATGTTCGCTTAAATAAAATCTATCAATTAGCTCAAATTGCATTTTTAACTCAAAAAAAAAAAAAAAAATCTCCTGCTTGGCATGATGAATAAACTCTTTTTTTTTTTTTTTTTTTTTTTTTAAGAGATAGTATTCCAGAAAGTGTAAAACCATAAAAAAATAGGAGGTCGAAAAATTTGCACGAATCCAGCACATTCTTCTTGTATAAACAGAGGAAAGCAAAAACATCGACTAGTCATACATATAAACGCATACTAAGAAAATAAACAAATAAATAATATACTGTCATAAATCAGTGTACATTGAACAGCAAAATTAATTTTCATTTAAATAATTTTGTTAATCTTGTTAATCACTCGTGTCTTATTCAATATATGATTACCATTAAATTTCAAGGGTGATTCAATTCTAAAAATCACTAACTCAAAGTTTTTATTCGGCCTCTATTCTGAAAAATGCCCAGTGAGTAAGATTTACCTCAAACATTTAATAAGTTAAATATATTATTTAATGGAGTACAAAATTTTAGCATTGTACCATAAAAAATTATAGAATTATATTTAAACAAAGTTGCTGATGGATTAGAGTCATCAATTAAACGTAAATGCTTTCCTTTATTTATGCTATTTTTTTCACTCGTAATTTGAATATAACTGCCGAAATGCGATTCACCATAATGGTTTATTACATCCGAAAATTTATCTCGAATCAGTTTAAAATGATTTAGGTCAGCTTTGTAATATCGATGATACTTTATTTGATACAATGCTTAAATTTTGTGCATCAGCAAATTATAATATTTGGCACATGTTATTTGCTGGACTTTTTAAATTTTTGTACGGAGCTCTATAAAAATTTAAATTTTATAATTCTTAAAGTTCAAAACCATAAAATTTGTAAATTATTTTATATAATTCTGTACGTTGTTTTTACGGAACTTCGCAGTTGGCACTGTATGTGTAAAAGTAAATATTTAAAGATTAAGATCCATGGTAATTTTATTTTATTAAAAGATATTGTATATGAGAATGTAGTAATTTTTTTAATTATTCCTAAAAAATAATCTATATATACTTCTTTTTTACTTTCTTCTATCTTCAATAGAAGAAAGTATTGGATTCGTAAAAATTTTCGATTTCGGGTTTTTGATGGATTTACACGTTTTGAGAGCTGTAGAACACGATTTGACCATTTTTAGAAAATGTCTGTCTGTCTGTGTGTGTGTGTGTGACAAATTTTTGTGACAACTGTACCTCAGGAACTACTGGACAGAATTTCATACAAATTGGTATGTTTGCACCTTGACATAAATTAGTGCCTATCAACTTTTGGTAAAAATCGTCTTACAGGTTGCGTTGCCATCCCGCTTTTTCTAAATTTTTAACATGGTGATAGAAGGCAAAAATTTTCAAGATGGGTGTCTTTCGAAAGGTCTCGTCAGTACCTTTAAAACGAATGGTTGAACTATAAATCTGTTATAATTTAAAACAAAGTTATCGATTTTTTTTTACTTTTTACAAAAAAAAAAAAAAAAAAAAAAAAACAGATTTTTTTTTTTTTTACGAAATTATTAAAATTTGGTATTTAGTTGGCTCCTGACATAAACTGGTGGTGATTAGATTTGGGGATCAATCGCACAACAGGAGGCGCTGTGATTGTATTTCTTCTAAATTTTTTTAAATTGTTGTTGAGTGAATTTGTATAGGAAAATATAGAAGAAAGTCTTGTGGTGGCCACAACATACTAGTTTCGTTTGTTATCCGTAAGACTTCTATGCACAGTTACCATCTAGAGTTACACTTCCTTCCTTATCAGTGTTTTTGTTCTTTTAAAGACCGTCATATAAACAATTTCTGCAGATTGCGTTAAAAAAAACGAAATTACCCTAATCTAATTTGACACATATAATACATAGGGATCAATTAATATGCAGAAATTTTTTTATCTAAATATCTCACATCTTAGTTATAATTTTAATTGAGCGATATCCCCTTCCCCATTGGTTGAGAGGATGTGTTACATATGGGTTACTTGCATTTACGGCTTCCTAAAAACATAATAAATGATAGCTGTAATTTACAACATCTTTTTAAAAATAAAAGCCTAAGATTCTGGAAGAAAATGCTCCAAACTGATGCCATTACTAAAACAGTTTATTGAAATAAATAAAATAAATTTGTGTCCTTGGTTTGGAGGAATGAATAAAATAATGGAAGAAGGGTGGTTTAGCAATAAATAAATAAATAATAAAAATAAAATAAAGTAAAATGGAGTTACAATTATAGCAAAGGGTCGAAAAAATTTTTTTACCCGGGATTAAAAAATAAATAAATAAAATAATAATAATAATAATCTAACTGATAATTTAAAGGTTAGGTGTAATTCTATATAAGTACCACCAAATGGTGATTTGACAAATTTCTTTCGCCATCGCTAGAAACCACTAAATTATGGTAAAAAAATTTAGCTGACTTTGAGAAAAATGTAAAAACAAACAGTTAAAATGATTTTATTAAATAATTAAAAAAAAATAATATTATTAAAAATTGCACAAATGATAAGACATTCAAATCGAAAAAAGAAAAAAAGTGTTTTTCTGTTATCAGGATCGTATTCGAATAGAATGAATACAGTAATACTTTTAAAGTATTTAGGTATTATTAGTTTTTCGACAAATAAATTAGCGAAAATTTTATTGAATTTGCGATGAAGTTAATTCATATAAATAGTTAAATTTAAATTACATTTCATGATTCAAATTCCATTATTTCTATAAAAATAACACAATAAAATTTTAAATAATCTTCTTCTTTATTATTATTACTGTTATTATTGGCTATTTATCACGACATTTGGCCACTGATTTGGCGAGTAAGACACATTTGAAAATAACTTATTCATAAACATTGACGGCCAGCCGGGAGAAGACCGACTATAGTTATATATGCATTAATCAATGAATATGTAGATAAAATTTCATTCAAATATATCGAATATATCTCAGTAATAATTATAAATGTACAAAACCTCTACCTACATAATACAACTCTCTTAATGTCATTAACAATGAAGGTGTTCCTGCCTTCAACAAATATTCTAAAGCATGAATATGACGCATTTGCAACATACTATATATTTGCTAAAAGTCCTTTTCGAAAAGCAGAAATAATAACAACATTGTTTCTAATAAATACACTTATCCATATTAAAAATAGAATTGAAACAAAATTCATTGTGAAATTTAAGAAATATGGATTTGCAATTACAAACGAAATAGTAATTGTTGGGCATTAGTAATTTAATCATATTCTACCAGAGTGATTTTAATGCCTAATGGCACAGAGGTACTTTCAACTAATGGGCAAAGATGTTTCGGTTTCAGTAATAATACACGCAAGTCATTCTGAGAAATAGCACGCATTAGTTAATTAGTTTATTGTTAGTCAAAATAATAGTACATATATGTGAAATTAGTCAACAACTGGAAATGTTTTATAGTATAGAGTAACATATCTAGTTCGTAAATTTAGATTTATCAGAAATTTTCGAATAGGTTTTATTAAATAACATTAAATTGTCTCTATAAATAGAGCTCCAATGGGCCTGAAATATAGGCAGAAATATAGCGTAATGTAGCATGTAGATTATGGGAAAATTGCATGTTCTATTTATTCTATTTCAAGCTTTATAATTATAAGATTAAAAGCATTAAGTTTATAGGATCATTGTCTTATATAATTGATAGTCCAAACAAATACATATTGTGTTAATATGATTGTGAATTTATATAAAAACACGCAAAACGATTTATAAAAAGTATTTGGACGACCGAGTTTCTTTGATCTCATTGTAAAAATCATTCATAGTGCAAATACAGTGATTTGTTTTTGGAAATATATTTCTTGTTCATTTTCGCCGAAACTAATTCTCTTGGATATCATCAGAACTAAATCGAATTCCCATCTTAAACCTCTAACTATAACTTTTTTTTCAAAATCGTTCAAGCAGTTTCGTAGAAAACAAGGTTCTAAACAAAGCACGGGTAACCAGTGATTGCTAATTTTTCAGTAGAAAATAAGTCAGATTAGTTTCTCATCTCAAAAAAATTCTAACCTCCCTCCATTTTACTTTTATTCTTTTCAGCAATTTCTACCGTATTTTTTTTCCAGGTGGTGAACAAATAGACGCTACAAATGGAGTTACAAATGGACGCTAATTACTCTGAAGATGAAAGTGTTTCAAATAAAAATGTCATCCCAAAATACCTCTAACTCTAAATTTTCATCAAAAGGATTTGCGTATATTCGAAGAAAAGGAAGTTTAAGATAATATTTTGCAGGCTGAAGCACGGATTATCGTTGATTAAATTGTAAATTCAAAAATTCCCCTAAAATTTTGTTTAAATTGTTTTTGAAATGCTCAAAAAATATAGTAAGTACCTCATAACTCACATCTTATACTTAATATTATGTTTATGATAATGTAGAGCATGAGAAAAAATTGTGAGTGAAATTATTTTTATTTACAATACCACATCTCACAAAAAAAGAGACAGATTAAAAAACACGTGTACCATTATAAAATTTGTTAAGAAGACACTTTAAAAAACGTATATTTAAAACATACACTGGTGGACAAAATTACAGCAACAACCTGTTTTCTCGTTTGCTTCTTTTGCACATAATTTTTAAACAAATAATATATAAACATAAAATTAGGATGGCCTGTTCGTTATCATATTATTAACCAAATTTTATGTAACTTTAGCATAAGAATAATTTTTAAGCTAACAAATATTCATTTTTCTCTTAAAAATAGGCTTTGGAAAAAATGAAACGTTTCAATAATTTTAGAAAAGAAAACTTAATGAAAAATTTTCATAAGGATGCCTTACAGATAGGTGAAGATGCACACGCATCCATATGTTAGATTACAACAAAAAAACCTTTCTACCTGTATTCACTTTTCTGTTTCTTATTTTTTCTTCTTTTTTTCGCATGTTAATAGGTTTTTAAAAAATATACATACAAACATGAAAATTGAATAAAATGTTCATTATAAAACAATTTATCGACATTTTTATTATTCTGATGATGCTCATAGTTTACAAATTATTAATTATATTTTTTAAAAAGTCCATTATAAAAGTAAAAGAAAAGCCGATACAGGAAGAAAAATCGAGATTTAGTTTAACATTTCAAGGCATGTGCGTCTTTACCTATCTCTAATAAACCTTAACACCACTTTAATTACGTGTTCTTTCCTAAAATTATTGAAATTTTTCATTTTTTTTCAAAGCTTACTTTTGAGAGAAAAATGAATATTTATTAGCTTAGAAATTATTCTTATGCTAAACTTACATAAAATTCGGTTAATAATAAGATAACGAACAGGCCATCCAAATTTTATGTTCATACGTTTATTTACTTTAAAATTATGTGCAAAAGAAGAGAACGAGAGGTTGTTGCTTTAATTTTGTCCACTAGTATATTTAATTAAATGACTTATTTATAGTTAAAAAATACATTTCAAAGCTTTTAGCCTTGATCATCAAAGCATCAGCAAGAAAATATTTTTAACAATTATGTTTCTGAAGTGCAGTTCTCTCTCTATCCCTCTCTCCCTCTCTCCCTCTCTGTCTATATATATATATATATATATATATACATATATATATATATATATATATATATATATATATATATACATATACAGTCGGTAACAAAAGTGTCCGAACACTAGCAAAACTTCCTATATATATAAAAAAATAGAGATAATCCTGTTTTGTTACATAAATCCTTGTCGAATCATGTTCTAAGACTGGCTAAGAACATGATTCGACAAGGATTTATTTAACAAAACAGTACAACTTTTTTATATAGGAATTTTTGCTAGTGTTCGGATACTTTTGTTACCGACTATATATATATATATCATATTTTCTAGTTACAGATACAGTTAAGCTTGACGTATAAAAAATTTGCAGATGATATTCATCGAAGTCAGTTCAAGTCGAAAATCAGGAGTCTTTGGAGTTGGAATTTTGTTGGGTTACAAGGAGACAACATGCAGTGCTTGGGGCGTGGAACTATTGAACTACTTTCTTAGATATTCGGAGAAGTCAGTGGATGGAAAACGGATAGGCTGCCCATGTGGTAACAACGGTGGAAGATCCCGTAGAGTAGTCGTCGAAGAGTCCGTAGAAATTTTTCAAAGAGGCTGAAACGTTTCAGCTATAGAGTCACACAGTCTTGTGAAAAGATTCTGGGCTTCTACATAAGCATAATTTTTTTAGTGTACTTTTTTTTAAAGTGCCTTCTTAACAAACCTTATATTTACTTAATTGAAAAATTAATTGTTTTGTATTTTTTAAATATTAACACTTATAGCCATTAAAAAGTCATTTATATTATCTGAGTTTTAGGTAGTTCTAATAATACTTGTCATTTTCTTTTACCCATGTATGAAAGATAAAGTGTTTTTTGAGTTGTATTTTTGAACCTGAGCTTTGGACCCGTTTTGAGGAAACCAACAGATATTACCAGCAAATCCAAACTCAAGAATACTAAATATTTATTGTATGGAGACGTAACTTGAAATTCTTTATCGAAGTCAAAAAATTTTTTCTCTGCAGGAATATTCAAAATTATTCAAATACATTACGTATATGTGCGAAATTTCCTGCAGTTACATTTTAAACCCTCGAGCGGCGGTGTGATATATTTTATACCATCTAATTTTAAATCCCAATGGCAAAATATCAACTGGAAATTTTTAATAAAATTTTATTTTTTAACTTAACCGAAAAAGTTCATTTTTTGTTTCTAAATTTGCTCTCAAATTGTAGTGACTATTGATTTTAAAAGAACTTAGTTACATTGCCCCTAAAAGGTTTAACAACTTTAATTTCTTTGTAATATAAAGAAAATAAACATATATTTCTTACAAGAAAAAATGTATAAACATATAATAAACATAAATATGATCCAAAAGTCAGGACAAATTTTAAAAATGAATAATTCGAAAACGAATCAAGATACAAAGATACGGTTTGCACCAAACGGATGAAAAAGAAGCCGGGTTTTGTGTGGCTACGAAAAAAAAAATAGTTCTGTTGGCGACCAGCAGATGGCGCTGTCGGATTTCTGATGTAGGATTATGCAAAGCAACAAACTATATAAAAAGGAACAACTACAGCAGGTAATGGTAGTCGAAGCTTATATGCATCGAAATATTGCATTCTCAGTCGCTACTTTAATCACGCATGGCCTCCAAGATCTCCTGATCTGACCCCCTGTGACTTTTACCTGTGAGGATTCTTAAAGCCAAAAGTGTACCGCGACCAACTGGCATCACTAGCAGCACTGAAAGATGCCATCCGCCAAAATGTGTCTGCCATAATGCAAGAAATGCTACTAAATGCTGTGAACGATGTGGTGAATCGTCTCACATCTGTACTTCTGAATGATGGACATTGAACAGTTACTGTAGTATTACTAATTAACTGTAATTAAGCTGACTTGTTAGTTGGCAACATTTTCTTTTCATTGCTAAATCATCTTTTGGTGAAATAAAACACTATAGCGCCACCTGTTGGTCGCCAACAGATCTATTTTTTTTCTTTGTAACACAAAACCCGGTTTCTTTTTCATCCGTTTGGTGCAAACCGTACCTTTGTATCTTGATTCGTTTTCGAATTATTCATTTTTAAAGTTTGTCCTGACTTTTGGATCACCCGTTATATAAACATGTATTTTTTATAAGCATGCTTTATATAGAATATGGCACGGAAAGCATTCATCATTAGTTTACAAGGTGAAACTAAAGAATTCCGTTTTATTAGGGGCTATATCTGGAAGTCCCTCTAATTCAAGCGGTGTTGTTTTTACTGTGCTAAATTAAAGTGCTTTATGTAATACTAGCTGACCCGACCGGCTTCGCACTGATGAACAAATTTTAGTTAAAGATGGATTGATATGTAAAAAATCAAGAAATATATCAGTTTATATGTTATAGTCAGGCAATATTATTAACTGGAAAGTCAAAATATACTTTTACAATTATTTTTTTTAATTAGTTGTTAAATGTTGGCAATTTTTACTTAATGCTATTTATTTATTTATTTATTTATTTCATAAAAAGAAACATTTCTTTACTCATGAATAAAAAATATTGAAAAATAACCCTATGACATGAAAATGTTTTTGATAAAATTGACGTCATAATAGCTTTAATTATTATTTATTTGTTCATTTCGCAAATATATTTAATTATTTCCATAATTGATTATTATTTTAATAATGTATATTAAAGGAGAAATCAATAATATGAAACAATATTCGTACAATATATACTATTACAGAATCTGGTGTGAAACAACCACACGACTTCCATTACCTACTATTACACGTAATATATACAATTTTTTGGAGATATTACTTGCATTTTTTGAGATTTTCGAGTAAGAGAAACTTGATACACGTATAAAGACACATACAACAGAGTTTGCATAGCAAGTTAAAAAATAAGGGGAAAAAAATAGATAGTTATTTTTTTAAACACGAATTTCCGAGATCTAAAACTGAACTACCTAATCAGGATGACCGTTAATATTCCTGTAATAAGCACGTAATACTTGAGAAAGGTTATCTAAATTGGATTAAAGAAAAAATTTTCAAGAATACGTTAGAGCCGTTTTTGAGATACCAACTTTTACCAAAACTTAGCATACTCAATTATTGACCTAAAAACAGTAATTACATACAAAAGGATATTTAATAGGAAGTTAACATGGCGAGTTTGAAAAAAATCCGTACAGGCGTTTTTAAAGGAACGCCCTTGCGAAGTCTGAAATTGAGCTGTTTATAGAGGACGCCTATCAATTTTCCTGAACTAAGCAACTTTTCAATCGAAAGGGCATCTAATATATTATTTATACAGCAACTTTGAAGAAAATCATTAGAGGTGTTTTTGAATATGGCTTACGGTCCCATTTCTGGTTTTCGATGACCCAATTCCGGTTTTTCAATTTTCACGAAAATTTGGAAAATTTATCTGTACACCAGACCTGAATCACTTGTGAAGTTTAGTAGTTCTATTTTTATTAGTTTTGGAGATATGACAGCCAGAAGATTACACACACACGTGCACATATACACACACACTGACCAATTGCCAAAACCTATACAATACTTCCACTACCTACGGTAGTAGGGTAATTGAAGTAAACACATACATCACGTATTTACTACGATAATATACAGATTTTCGTATTACGTTTTCGATCGCCAAATACAAAAATCGCCAATGACGATAGATATCAAATCTATGCTTTGTTTTCAATTAAAATATTGAAACTTTTAATTAAAAATTTATTTTACCAAAATTTATTATAGCTTCTAGCACTTAGAGAGAGACAGTGTAACTTTTGATTATTGAAAGAAAAAAAAAAAAAAAAAAAAAAAAAAAAAAAAAGCAATCGGCTTTTTAGTTCTAGCGATCGTTCTCTACATATGCATATAAACCTTTCTTCTTTTTATATTAGTATAGCTATAGAGCATAGGTATATTAAATAGGTTTCCAATCAACATAATGTAACTCAAATAATTAAATGCTATTTACATTTCAGTAATGGCTGTATGCGCTATGTATATTGAGCTACTTGCCATAACTGTTAGTTGCTAAAAATAGTCGCCAAATAAATTTAAACATCTGAATACGCAAGCGAAGTGTGACATCACTGACCGCCCATGGATGCAAGAAAAAGATTTTCCATGTTAATCGCTCATTGGATTTTTTTTTTTTTTTTTATTTTTTTTTTTTTTTATTATTAAAATTCTAGAAGAATTATTTCCCGATTTTAATCCTCATATTTGGGTATAGATATGTATTAGTTATTGTATGCATGCGTTAGATTGAGTTATTTTGCTGTCAAATTGACAAAATTTTAATTTTAAACTTCAAAACTGTCACCCTTGGCGTTTTTTGTATTTGGCGATCAAAAAGTAATACGAAAATATACATGCCAGATGTATATTTTCGTAATATGTATTGTACGAAATATTGTTTCATATTATTCGTTACACTCTTAATGTAAGTTTTTAAAATAACCATGATTTTTGAAAGGAATTAAATTATATTCGCCAGATAATTTGGCGATATTTTTTTTTTCTGCCAAGGATGACGGATATCAAATCTATTCCACTGCAACATATTAGTATATTATATCAGATACTTTATTTAGACATTTGAAAACAAATTTGACTTGAAATTATGATAGAATATTTATCCTTTCCCTTTTAATTAGTTTATTAGTTGGATGTTTATTGTGTAAATATCATCCTTTGAAATGAAATGTTTATGTTTTCAATCGAATATGGAAATTTGCCATTTTTTTTTTCTAGAGTTTTGAAATTTAAAATTCCAATTTTATCAATTTTACAACAAAAACAATTTAATCTAACGGATGCACATGATAACTAATACATATCTATATCCAAATATGGGGATTAAAATGGGGAAATAATTTTCCTCGATCTTTATTATTTTTTTACAAAAAATCCAGTTCACTTTTTATATTATTGTTCGCGTGAAAATATATTTTATTATATGTCTAAAAATAAATTAATTCGTAAATCTTTTTGGCAACAATTATAAATTAAAATAAATAATATTATAAAATAGAATTTCTTATTTTATTTTATTTTATTTATTTATTTATTTTTAAATTCCAATTTCGTTTACACACATCAGTTTAAACCACGGAGTAATAAAGACTCCGTGGTTTAGACATTGATGCTTAGATCATTATATTATATCATATCATATCAAATTAAATTATTAGAAAAATAAACACTTTTAATTCTATAATAACGTCAGATTTAACGTGTAAGTTTAACAATCCGCGTTTGTAATGAACGATAGATGGCGCTTTTTCAGTTTCTGTTGTTAGTAAATATAATGGCCACGTGTATTAATTTTTGTTCTATATGTGTTACTACTTAATATTCGTGCTATAATTTCTCCGCCATTACATCATGGAAAATTGATTGCTTTTGGAAAAAATATTTCAGTTTATTCATCGTTCGATCGGAAGTAGATTTTTAACTGAAGCTGAACAAATATTAGTTTCAAATCATCTGATAATTCTTTACTTCCATTAGCCGAGCAACTGAATTTTTAAATTTGTCATTTGGAAATAAATGGAAGCTTAATTCTGGATTTTTTTATTCTTGGAGTTAGACTGTGGCACACAACAGTAAGTGTTATCTTTTTTACCGGATTTATTCATTTTTATTCAATAAATATATGTGAAACTAAATATCGGCCAGCAATGGCGTCTAGATGAATTCGAAAGCTATGCAGGTTAATTGTAATTTCACCTTAGCCCAACAGAGGGCGAGCATTTCATTACAATCGCGGATTAAAAAAGCTTTATATGAATTTTAATTTAATGCACGTGCAAATATATTTCTTTTCTTTTCACGTCAAGATATTTTAAAAACGAAATGAATATGTAAATGTTTCTTTTATGTTGGCAGCAGCTAATTTTTTTAATATTTCATTATTTCCATTTCTATTACGGCTTCTATGGGGATTTTAATTAAAATGCTCAGATTTTAAACTAAAATTTATTTTATGAAAATTAAATACAGCCTATAACAATATGGCATACTGTAGCTTTCGGTCAGTGAAAGAAGTTTTTAAATCGGTTCAGTAGTTTCAGAGATTACCCTCCACAAACAAACAATTTTTTGCGCTTTATATAATGATATAGATAGACTTACACACAGTGCAATAAAGTGGTCTATCCAAAATTGAGCGAGTTTACCCTTTCGATTGGATACAATTGCGGAAATTGCTATATTAAACTATACCTTAAGTGAGAAATTTACTTATGAATAATAATAATGAATATGAATTCCTTTTTCATATGCTAAATAAATTATGGAAAAGAAATGTTTTCGTGTTTGTTATCAGCATAACTTAAAGATAAATAAATAAAAGACATTCAAATTTAGTTTAAAGATGGTCTATATATGCTATTAGAAAATTTAAACATGATCTGCAAGTTCTTATTGGCAAAGTGGATTAAAAAAAAAAAAAAAAAAAAAACTCTTAATAATTTTAAATATATATATTATATATTTAAAATAATTATATATATATTATATATTTATATTATATATATATATATATATATATATATATATATATATATATATTTATATATATATATATATATATATAAATAATAGATAACGTAATAAAATTTAATCTTAAAATTTAGCAATTAAAAGAACTAAAACAATAACAGCACACTAAAATATAGAACTGAATTTAACATAGAGGAAAGAATGACACAAAAAGTTGCGATATAGATAAGGAACCAATGAGTTACCATAGTAACTTAAAATACTTACGCCGACCTGAAGGATAATAAAAAAGGACCATTAAACTTGTGAAAGAGAAAAAAGATAATAAACCTCATAATCAATTGGATATAAATGCTTAAAATTAGAAGCATACATTTCAAGGGGCGCATACTTCATAAAGCAGAGAAAGCTGCAACGATTTCGTAAAACGATATTGCTAATCATAGCAATTTATATCATCTCACGCCCCGATCAATGCAGCAAAAAACCATAAAGAATGAGAAAAAAGTGAAAAATTAAATTAAAACAAAGAATAAATAAATATTAATTAAAAATCTTAAAGGAAACCAAAGTGATAACATGATATATAATTCAATAAAAACCGTAAATATTTTATGAATTTTGGTAAGTAATATATAGGCGATAGCCTCCTCTCCTTCATCACAGATAAAGCAATATCTAAAATTATCAGGATTAGAAAAAGTAGTGTGAGTGGAATATTTAGTTATAATTATCTACCTAATCAATATAGTAATTGTATTTTTTAGTAAATATTTCCTTCCCTAGTCTTTTTTTTTTTCAAATGTTTTTATTGCTTTTAATTTTTATGTCTCACAATTTTTTGATGGATCTTATATATTGATGAAAATGTAAAAACAGAATCTTTGATTTAATGTATGTCCTAAATTTAATTCTTAATTTCCCTTAATAAATGATCTTTTCAAGTGTACAGTGAATGTTATACACTATGAGAATAAGAAAAAGAAAAAAAAAAAAAATGCCGCACTTGGAAGTTTTTCTGTTTTAAGAAACCACCATTTCCAATGACTTCAGTCTGTCTGTCTGTCCGCGCTCTAACACCCGTAAATATTTATGGAATTTCTTTAAACTTACATACGTTATTCACATTCACCATCGGATGTACCTTATTGAAAATCGAGTTAATATCTTTACTGCTTGTGTACAGGGCCATCCGAAAGTATTCCAAAGCACTGTGTTCTACGAGAGGTATTTCTATATGAACAATATTTTTAATACCTTTAATGTACACAAATCTTAATGAAATTGAAATATGTTATTCAAGTTCACTATCGAATGTTCATATATAAAATGGAGCAAATGCCACCACTGTTTTGTGTACAGGGGTACTCGAAAGAATTTCAAAGCATTGTGTTCTATGAGAGGTATTTCTATAAACTATATTTTAATACCTTTACTGTACACAAGTCTTAAGGAAATTGAAATCTGTTATTCACATTTACTATCGGATGTTCCATATATAAAATGGAGTAAATACGACCACTGGTTTGTGTACAGGGATACACTAACATATTCCAAAGCGTTGCTTTCTATGAGGGGTATTTCTATAAACCAAATTATATTAACTTTACTTTTCACAAAGCTTAATGAAATTGAAATAGGTCATTTATATGTACAAAAGAATTCTTTCTATAGAATATAGTATGATCAGAATTCTATTACAAGGCCACATAAAAATATTCAATTACATTAAGCGCTATTAAGAAAAAATTGCTGGAATGGCACTTTCGTTTGCATTAGGCGTTTTTAACACTTTCTAACAATTTTTAAGTGTGAATATGATTTCAATTTGTGTATCTGTCTGTCTGTACGAGCTTTAACTTCCGTAAATGTTTATGGAATACCATGAAACTCATATATGTTATTCACATCCACTAACGGATGTTCCATATTGAAAATGGAGTAAATTCCTCTACTGGTTTGTGTACAGAGACACCCAAAAGTATTCCAAAGGACTGTGTTCTATGATAGGTATTTTTAGAAACCGTATTTTAATGTTGTTACTTTACACAAATCTTAATGAAATTGAAATATGTTATTCAAGTTCACTATCGGATGTTTCCTATGTAAAATGGAAGTAAATATTTCCACTGGTTTGTGCACAGGGACAATCGAAAATATTTCAAAGGATTGCTTTCTATGAGAGGTATTTTTATAAACCATATTTAACATTGTTACTTTACACAAATCTTAATGAAATTGAAATATATTATTCAAGTTAACTATCGGATGCTTCCTATGTAAAATGGAGTAAATACTATCACTGTTTTGCGTGCATGGACAACCGAAAGTATTCCAAAGCATTGAGTTCTATGAAAGATATTTCTACAAAACAAATTTTAATGACTTTACTTTGCAAAAGCTTAATGAAATTGAAATACGTTATTCATGTGCACAAAAGGCTGCTTTCTATAGAATATAGTACGATTAGCATTAGAATTACAGGCTACGAAAAAATATTCAGTTACATTAAGAACTATTAATAAAACTTCGATGGAATTGCACTTTCGTTTACATTTAGCGTTTTTAACATTTCCTAACAATTTTTAAGTGTGAATATGATTCCAATTTCTGTATCTATCTGTCTGTCTGTCCGCGCTCTGACTCCCGTAAATATTTATGGAATATCTTGAAACTGATGTATGTTATTCAGTTTCACTATCGAATGTTCTCTATTGAAAATGGAATGAATACCTCAACTGTTTTGTGTACAGTGACACCTGAAAGTATTTCAAAGCATTGTGTTCTATCTGAGGTATTTTTATTCCTTTACTTTACACAAATCTTAATAAAATTGAAATATGTTATTCATGTTCACTACTGGATGTTTTTTTTTTTTTTATAGAAAATGGAGTAAATACTACCACTGGTTTTTCTACAGAGACACCCAAAAGTATTCCAAAGCTTTGCGATCTGTAAAAGGTGTTTCTATAATCCAAATTTGAATAACTTTATTTTGCTCAAACCTTATAACATTTTCCAACAAGGTTGAAAAATGTTACTGACTTCAGTTTTTCTGTCTGTCCGCGCTCTACCAAATGTAAATATCCATTGATTTTTTTGAAATTTATATATATTATTCAAGTTCGCTATCGGATGTTCCCTATTGAAAATGGAGTGAATACATCTACTGGTGTGTGTACACGGATCCCCGAAAGTATTCCAAAGCATTGTGTTCTTTGATAGTTATTTTTATAAAACATATTTTTATACCTTTACTTTACACAAATCTTAACGAATTGAATATGTTTTTCAAGTTCACTATCGGATGTTTTTTTATAGAGAATGGTGACAGTTTTACCACTGGTTTATATACAGGCA
Organism: Salticus scenicus; assembly: GCA_963930645.1. Lineage (NCBI taxonomy): Eukaryota > Metazoa > Arthropoda > Arachnida > Araneae > Salticidae > Salticus > Salticus scenicus. The sequence continues at coordinate 196,718,431 of OZ005652.1, forward strand.
CACTCCAAAGTATTCTAAAGCATTGCAATCGTTGAGAGTTATTTCTATAACCCAAATTTGAATAACTTTACTTTGCTCAAATCTTAATGAAATTCAAATAGAATATTCATATACACAAAAGAATGCCTTTCTATAGAATATGCTATGATTAGCATTTGATTTACAGGGCCCGCAAAAATATTCAGTTAAATTAAGGGCTATTATTGGAAATTTGCTGGAATTGCATTTTCGTTTTTATTAAACGTTTTTAACACTGTCTAACATTTTTTATGTCTGAGTATGATTTCAATTTGTGTATCTGCCTGTCTGCCTGTCCATCTGTCTGTCCGTCTTCCCGCCTCCAGCGTCCGTAAATACTTTAATTTTTTTTAAAAAGTATTATGTAATCTTCAAATTCATTAGGCAATGTGCACATTTTAAATTGCATTTATAAGTCTTGTAAAACCGGCATGTGTACAGGGACACACACACATAAAAAAAAAAAAAAATCCAATTCATTTAGTTTTAGGACAGACATTGTTATAAATCCCATTTAAATAACTTTCTTCTGCAAATTCCCAAAGAATGTGAAATTTATTGTTAATATGCAAAATAATGCTTTGTATAGAATATGATATGGTTAACCTTCAGATTTACAGAACTACACTAAAATACTCAGATACATTGCGCTTCGCAATTAGAATTTACGGGTGGCATTATCTCTTGCGTTTATCATTTTGAACTCTTTCCAGCAACGTTCAAGCGTGATTATGAATTCAGTTTGTCCTTCTGTATGCCTTTTAGGCCTTCTGCCTGTCCGTTGTGTGATAACGAAGGAAAAGAACATTAAAAGTTATATGATACAACATGGACGTTCACTTGGAAAGTGTTACTAATCAATACGTACCTCAAGATTTTTCGTTCTTGTTATAATTTAAAAATAGCTTATGAAACGGATGCTCATTTTGCCGGACACCGTATATCCGGAATCCGGTAGGCAGCTCAAGATATGTCACAAAAAAAAAAAAAAAAAAAAAAAAAAAAAAAGCTGCACTTTGAAGTTTTTTTCTGTTTAAAGAAACCATCAATTTTATCTTTTAAAAGTAGTTTATGAGTGATTTTGAAGGGCGCCGCATAATTGTATTCTAGCAGGCAGCTCTAGATATCTCATATAACGTAAAATCAATATCAGTTTCCATCCCTATTTTTAAATGATAAAATTTCTGCAAAGGAAATGAAAAACATCCAAGTGCTGTTTTTTTTTTTTTTTTTTTTTTTTTTTTTAAACTATTATTCGTTTTTCTTTCCTTTTCTTTCTTTCTTTTCTTCTTTCTTTTTTCTCTTTTTTCTTTTTTTTTTTTGTTCTTTAGTGTATAAATATTTTTTTTTTAAATCGAAATCGGTGTTTCATAAAGACCAATAATCATCAAAATAACATTCATTCATTTAATGTTTATATACATTTATATTTTACAAGAATGGTACGCAATTGTGATTAAAACTTAAATGCACTTGAATTAAAGCTATTGTGTTTGACATGAATGGTGCATAAATATTTATACCCTTTGGGGGGCATAGTTCTAGGACGGAAGTTAATTAGTCAGAATTCATTTGTTACATGATACATCTATTTCTAAAGATATTTTAACATTTCAAAATAATATTTTCTAGCACTCTAATTAGGTAATTCCATTAAAGGTTTACCCTGAGGACATAGTGTACATTTCAGATCAGGTGAAGTTCGATTAAAGTAACTGTATTTCTATGTTATTGAACGTTATATATTAATGAAGATTAATAGACAAATTTATTTAATTCTTTATGCATAATTACTATTTTTATTAGAAATTGATAAAAATCTCTAGGTTTAGCAGAATTTGCATTATAGTGTTGTTCCCAATATTTAATAAAATCCATACTATATTCCACTCATGTTAATATTTTTATAATTATCATTATTTATTAAAAAGTTAAAGAAAGTAACGGACACTTAAAAATTTGTGACGTCTTTTGGCGTCTAAAAGGCCCTAAATGCGTTTTAACCATTTTTTGAATAATCAATCTCGGTAAAAAAAAAAAAAAAAAAAAAAAAACTTTTATGACATCTTCAAATCACAGATTAACACAAACAAATTATAACGCACTATTAATAAAAAATATTTTTATTTAAATGGTGTCTATTATATTTTTCTATATGTCGCTAAACAGATGGCGAGGTCGTCCCATTGTTTTATAATTTTTAAAATTGCAGTACAGGACAAAATTTGTATTAATGTGCACAATGAGGATCCTTTATAACTAATCATTTTGAAATTAAAATGTTATGCCATAATAATAGTAGTGAACAGAGATAAACTTTTTGTAAAAATAAAAGTCGTGAGGCAAAACTTAGTTATGGCTATCTTTCTATTCAAAGTCTAATACACGTGACAAACAAAATAAATAAATTTGAATTTATTTCACCTTGTTACATTGTAAAACATATCTGTAAAAATAAAGCACTTTCTTAACGTAATTGTAGCACAAGTTACTGAACATTTTTACGGCTACAGTTCAGTAAAAATAATGAAATATTGGATACTTCACATTGTGTTGAAATCGGTAACGAAATTTTAGAGAAGCTTTTTGACCCGAATCGCATAATTTATACACCAATCAGTATCGATCTTGACATTATCTGTTATTGGATCTCAACGGACGGGAAAGCTTCTTGAGCTTACAGGCTCAGTTGGCAGGTTGCTGACTTCTAGATCTGAAGATTGTAAATCCGCATCCCCAGCAAATAAAAATTGAGTCATTATCGTTTTTTACTCTAACAGATGGCGCTCATTCCTCCCTATCTTGTTCTTTTGAATCCATGAAGCATCTCTATCTCTACCACTGAGCTGAAAAACAACTGAAGGAAATGCTAGACCGGTTTTTGCGTGCCGTTTTTTGAAGGTCTGTTGTCCGAGCGTTGCATGGCAAAAAGCATTTGATATATTTACATTTCAAAGTAAAATTGTTTAAAGGTTGTCTGTTCGAACAACCATATGCTAAACATGACATTACAATTTAAAATTTTAATTCTTTAAAGATTATAATAGTAATAGACGACCCGACAAATATTGCTTGCCATGCAAGGCAGGCGAACGATTGCAGAAAAAATGGCACGCACGAACACTGTGTAAAAGTATTGGAAGAATTTGCTCCAGTTGTTCTTCAGCTCAGTGATCTCTACAAGATACTTATGAATTGCGAATTGAAGTAACTCAAATTAATCTCAGTTATAAATTAAAATTTAATTATATAAACTTAATTTAATTTTAAATTTTAACTTTAAGGTTTATTAGCTAAAAAGTAAAAGAAACTAGAAAATATTAAAATTTATTTTTACTTAATCGTTCAGTTGATGAATACGATTCCCTCATTAACTGTGAATTTAACTGTATTCGGCCCCATCATGGCTGATGTGGGGTGTTTAACGTTTTCGGCGTGTGTTTCAGAAGTAAAGTAAGTTAAAGTTTAGTTTTAATAAACATTCTTAAGGTTAAATTTATTTAATATGAAAAAATTCGTGTTTGTAGAAAAATAAGTTTATTTCTCATTTGTTTTTTCCTCTTTTTCTTTGAAATTATTTTCACGTCTTTTAGGTGATCTCGGGATGTAAATGTCATGCTGTAAATTTTTAGCAATTTGCATACAGCATGACAGAAATATCACCTAATTTGCATGCAACATTCGCCCTTGACAAAGTAATGAAGTTGAATGTTTCTAAATCAGGATGCTTAATGTTTTCTTTTCGTAATCTTCATTCAAATTTTTTGGTGGGTCTTCATGCAATGCTTGGTTTTATATTTTGATATTGTGCAGTGTTTGAAAAGGTTTTCAATACACGCACACACACATATATAATATACACATATATATATACGCCAGTAGACATTTTAAAAATTCATAACTATCGAATGAATTGATAGACTTGAAAGCAGTTTGCAAAAAAAAAAAAAAAAAAAAAAAAAAAAAAAAATCACTCTCGTGAAGAGAGATTTTATTTTTTTGGTTGTTTTTGTAAAGAAAAAAAAATAGTTAAAATTTTTTGTCGACGATCGTTAGACAAATAGTAAATTTTTTGCACGGATGTGAAAGAAAAATATGCAAATGAAGTTCCTATAAATTGCATAATTTTGCGATTAGAACAGCTTCTTTCTTTTTTTTACGTCCTACTTGTGCATGCATGTAGTCTTAATTGCGATGCTGATTTGTTGGATGAAGCGTTATTGGTGAAGATGTTCACTCAGGTAAAAACTGCCGACTGAAGCTACAGTTTGCAGTGTTATAACTCGTTTGCAAATGTAATTTGTGGTGATGACAGATACATAAAATAGAATTAATATGCCTGTAAAAATTTGCATACGTAAAAGTACAGTTTTTCTTGAATGTGTGGGCACAGTGCCCTCTATCGACAAATAGCTTAATTATAATTTTTTCTTTACCAAAAAAATGCCTTTTCACGAGAATGATTTTATCGCAATCCGAGTTCAATTCTATCAATTCATTCAATAGTTATGAATTTTTAAAATGTGTACAGACTTATGGGACACCCTGTATATATATATATATATATATATATATATATATATATATATACTAGCCAATAAAATTGCTGCACTAGACAGGAATGGAAATATTAGAATGACATTTATTGGGCACATACATTATAGTAGGAAGAAAAATTGATTACATTTTCAGGAAATTTGGAGTAATATATCCTGAGAAAAAAGTACATAAAGCAGAGACCTCTGGGAGCAATAACTGCAGTTATCTGCCTAGGTATTAAATCGAACAGCGATTTGATGGCATATTTGGGTACAGCACGTCATGAAGCTTCAACGTGATGCCACAGTTCATCGACCGTAATTACTGGTGAGTGGTAGTGGGCTAGTCGTTTAACAACGAATAAATAGTCTTTTTCATTGGTGCGAGATTAGGTGAACGCGCTGCCCAGAGCAACAGTCGAACACAATTTGTATCAAAGCGGTTCAGACAATACAGACCGTGCATTGTCCTGCTTAACTTTTGCGCTACGAATATAGGGCAGAGCGACGGGCCTTAACTTTTAGAAATGAGAAATGTAATGGTCGCTATTCAGAGTGCCGAGAATGCGAACATGAAGTGATCGAGACGTGTATCCAACGAGACCACATACAATTACTTCAGGTTATGGACAGTATGACGATGTCGAATGCTAGCTTGAATGTGAATTATTCATAATGCCGTTAAATATGAACGAGGCAATACTGATGCTGTAAACGGGATTGCGATTTGTCTGAAAGGCGACGTCACGCCATTCCTGCGTCCTGCGTCCAGGTTCGTCGTTGATTACACATTAAAGGTGCCCATGTCAGTGATGCAGCTTTGAGGGTAATCAAAGGTTTGGAAGCCGCATACTGGGTCACCACCTGGAGTGATGGTATGCGTAACCATTGGATACACTTCTTGATCACCTTTTGTTTTCATTCCCGCCCTCTGAATAGCGGCCATTACATATTTAACGAGTTAAGGCCCGTCGCTCTTCCCTATATTTAAGGCCTCCGTAGTCAGAAACGGTCAGTGGCATCACACTTCGCTTGTGTATAGAACAACATTAGTAATTTATCAATGTGTATAAAATGTTTAAAATGATCATGACGTCAATTTTTGCGAGATGAATAATTTAACTTTATATAATTTTTTAACGTTCACGTTTGATTAAATGTATTTATTTTTATGTCGAAAGAAAATGAACTCGTAATTTTTTTATTTTTTTGGCAACATTTAAACTTGTGGAACTCGCAGATTATTTAACAAAAAAATATTGTGATTATAAATTGAGATAAAAACTATCCTATCTCTCAAGTTAGAGGAAACTGCTCACAGTGTGCTAAGTTTCATTAAAATCGGTTTATTAGTTTAGGAGTTCATTGTGGACAAACATCGTGACACGAAATTTTTTTATATGTAAAGATATATCATAGTTGTAAATCTTTCTAATTTTTACTTTCCGAACACTATAGTGAGGAAATTATTGTAATCATGTCAGAAATCCGAATTTGAGATTTTGATGTTTCTATACGCTTCGAGGTCCCCTGAGTCCATTTTCACTATTTTTGCGATTATGTGTGTATGTGTGTGTGTATGTATGTGTGTATGTCTGTGATTGAACACGCTAGCATCTAAACACCTTGTTCGAATAAGTTGAAAGTTGGTACGTATATTGTAAGTCACCATAGTATGAATCCTATTGATTTTGGTGAATCTAGCACTTATAGTTTTTTTACAGGGACACAAAGAAAAATTCTTTATCATTATGGCCTATGGGACTAAAATCTTAAAAGTGCGATAGCATCTAAATGTCTTATTCAATTGAGCAAAACATTTATACATATATTATAGGTCACATATACTCAATTTGTATAGATTTTGAAGAATCTAGCTCTTACAGTTTTTTTACAGAGACACAAAGAAAAATTCTTTATCATTATGGCCTATGGGACCAAATTTTTAAAAGTGCGATAGCATCTAAACGCCTTATTCAATTGAGCTGAAAATTTATATGAATAATATAAATCACTGTTGCACTAAATATAAGCATTTTGGTGAATCTAGCATTTATAGGTTTTTACAGGGACACAACGAAAAATTCTTTATCATTATGTCCTATGGGCTCAAAGTTCAGTAGCGTTAAATAAAACATCGTGTAATATATGGAGAAAAATACTCAAACACTCTATTATGGTTTTCTCTCTTTTGTTTGTTTAACAACTCCTCTTTCTTTACTTTATCTACAAAACTGTTAATTACTTAATGATCGGAAAGTCGAGTGGAGTCACTCCAGATTTTTTAATCAGATTTATCATTACTACTTTTTTAAAGTAAAATGTCATGTAAATTTTTGACGATTAAATAAGCTGAAAAGAATGATAAAAAAATTCCGGTAGTAATTTTCTGTTAAAAATCGGGGGACGTGGCACCTATGATTTGTATATATATATATATATACAGACATATCTATAAATATTGTTGTGGATTGAACACAGAACGTATGTTTAATAATTACAGAAGATCTTTTTATAACAAACTTTCAAACTTACAGCATATATGAGTAAAATTGATAGCAAAATTTATCTTACTGAACATATAAAAATTGATCACAGTAATTAGGCAATATTTTCAGGGCTGCCACAGACGACCCACTATTCTCAAAAGAGATATTTGCACTGGTAAATAGTCAAGTTGTCTACATAAATTTATTATAAATTTTATGATATGGAAATAGTGATGTAGAAATAATAATAAATAATTATAAGATAAAAATGTTTTTATAAACCATGTTTTTAAATTTTCTGTTGAATCATATAAACGCTACTGAAGGCAGCCGGAACCCCACCAATTGGATAAAAGTATTAAAAAAATTTCTTCATATCGTCTTTTGAGCTATTATAAAAGTTTCAAATGGCTATCTAGCCGGGAAGTTAGTAAAAAGTTGATTGCAAGCTTTGTACTGGAAACGCTGCCGAAGGCAGCAGGGTCCCGAAGCAATTGGATAAAAATATTTTTAAAAAGCATTTTTACCGTATTCTGGACTATTCCGAAAGTTTCAAATGTCTAGCTACTCGGGAAGTTAGTTAAATAAATTTTCTGTTGAATCATATGAACGCTGCCGAATACAGTAGGGACCTGAAACAGTTGACTAAAAGTATTAAAAAAAATGTATTGCCCCCGTGTTCTGAGCTATCCTGAAAGTTTTAAATATCTAGCTAGTCGGGAAGTTAGTGAAAAATCGATTGCAAGCTTTGTACTGGAAGGCAGCAGGAACCCGAAGCAGTTGGTTAAAAATATTTAAAAATTGCATTTTCGCCGTGTTCTGAACTATTCTGAAAGTTTCAAATGTCTAGCTAGTTGGGAAGTTAGTTAAATAAATGTTCTGTCGAACTAAATAAGCGCTGCCGAGGGCAGCGGGATCTGAAATAGTTGACTAAAATTATTAGAAAAATGTATTGTCACCGTGTTGTGATCTGTCCCGAAAGTTTCAAATGTCTAGCTAGTCGGGAAGTTAGTTAAAAATCGATTGCAAGCTTTGTACTGATAACGCTGCCGAAGGCAGCAGGAACCCGAAACAGTTCGCTAAAGGTATTAAGAAAATACATTTTCGCCGTGTTCTGAACTATTCTGAAAGTTTCAAATGTCTAGCTAGTCGGGAAGTTAGTTAAATAAATTTTCTGTCTAATCATATAAGCGCTGCCGAAAGCAGCGGGACTTGAAATAGTTGACTAAAATTATTAGAAAAATGTATTGTCACCGTGTTGCGAGCTGTCCTGAAAATTTCAAATATCTAGCTAGTCGGGAAGTTAGTTAAAAATCGATTGCAAGATTTGTCCCTGACAAACAAACCCATAAACAAACAAGAATCGAAGTTAATAAAAACATGGTAAAAATGTCGCCGGTGTCAGCTCTGTACTTTCAGCAGCACTTTCTGCTGTATTTTTCCGCAAACTTTCTTTTTAACTGCGTATTTTTTTTTTTTTTTTTTTTTTTTTTTTTTTATGTTTTGTGGATTTATGATGAACTTGTGCCTAAATTTTAGCCTAAAATTTGTGCCTAAAAGCCCAATGTTATTTCGACCCGTAAGTTGTTCTGATAATGACACCATATTTTAAATGTTTTGATTTTTATGATTTTGAATAACTTATTCACTACTCTTGTTAATATTTAGCAAAATAGTGACCATTCTGAAAATTGAACTTTGCAAAAAGTATTATATATATATATATATATATATATTTTTTTTTTTTTTCTTTTTTCCCCCACTGAGTAATTCAAACAAAAGAAAAAGAAATGGCTTATAACGTAGCCGCTTATTTTTATGGTAAAATATAAAGTAACACAAAAATTATTAAATAACATTCCTTACAATGAAATGCATATGAGATTATTTTTTAGTTCCCCATCATACTATAGGTATGGGGAACTTAGGTAATCGTGAAAATTTTCGACCTCGGTTTTTTTACTTTTTTACACGTTCTCAGATGTGAGGAATCCGAAAATGATAAAATTTGTATGGTATCTGTCTGTAGGGTGTCTGTTAGTGTGTCAGTCCGTTAGTGTGTCAGTGTGTTAGTCCGTTAGTTTGTTAGTCTGTTAACACGATATCTCACGAACAAATGACCGCAGAGAGGTCAGATCAGTTTTAAAATATTACTTTCGATACTGGCAAGAACCCTGTTCTTTTGCAACATTCGAATTAAAAAACTTCGTAAGTTATGAGAAATTTACGAATTTCTTAACATGGGAGAATAGGACAAAAATTCACTTAAACTTGCATTAAATGGAAACTTTTTACTTTAAAAATGTCAGACCAGTTTTAAAATATCAGGTTTGATGCCGGAATGAACATTAGTAACTATAAATGTGCTACTTCGAAAATTTCGCAAGTTATTGGAAATTTACGAATTTCTTAATATGGCAGTATAGGGCAAAATTTCACATAAACGTCAATTTTGAGAGATATTTTCATCGTAAAGAAGTCAGATTACTTTTGAAATATTATTTAGAACACTGGCATGAATATTAATGACTATGAGTTTTCCAATATAAAATTTTCGTAAGTTATTGGAAAATTACGAATTTCTTAACATGGCAGCATAGAGCCAAATTTCACATAGTCGATCTTGAGGGATATTTTCATCATAAAGATGTCAAACTACTTTCGAAATATTATATAGGATACTGCCATGAATATCATAGACTATGATTTTTCCAATTTAAAAAATTCGTAAGTTATTTGGAATTTACGATTTACTTAACATGTCAGAATAGGGCAAAATTGAGCATAAATTTCCATTTTGAAGATCATAAATACATTAGACAACTTCAAAATTACATTTATGATATTTGTTTGAAAATGATTGAATACAAATATTCTAATAGAAAATTTCGTAAATCATTCGTAATTTACGATTTTATCAACATAGCGAAATTGTAAATTTTTCATATAAATATGAATTTTGAGGATTATTGCATTGGAAATAGTAGCATGAAAACTAAACAACGGAATTGACCCTGATAAAATAAATTAATAGATTAGAATAAGATATATATATCGAAGTTAATGGTGGATAGCCTATTAGGCTGGGATTTCATTCTGTCACTATATCAAGCTTTGGCCAAATTCATTTCTTTTAACATGATTATAATATGTCTCGCATTAAAAATTTATGAGAACATAAATATGATGGGGAACTGAGCAGAGTCCACCTATGCCAACTAGTTCTTATCTGGCTTCTGTGATAACGATTAGCTTGAAATATGAATTATATTGCCAGCAATGTAGGTTGAGATCATGTTCTTAAACAAGAACTTTAAATTTTTTCTGTTATTCAACGACTGCGACAGAAATGAACCTCGTGTTGGGAAATGATGAAATAGCAATTGACCAAACCTGAACCACAATAAAATAAATAAATAAATAAATAAATAAATAATGTAAAAGCAAATGAACATTGAGCAGTAAAAATGTGGAAACTACAATAAAGCACGCGGCTCGACTCAATCTTCCAAAATTTCACTTCATCCTAAGAATTGACATTGAATATTAATAATTTTTACAATTTGTTGTGAATTTAGATAAATTTAAACACATAAGAAAAAACATCTGCAAAAAAATATGAGTGAAAATGAGCAAATTTTTTATCTAAATCTTCATTATATGCTAGTTCGTGTTGTGAAATTTTATGTGGGTTTTATTGGAATATTTACGTCATTGGCATTACACACTTTTCGCTGCATTCCTATAAAATCAAAACCGCAATTTAGACTAAAATTATCTTTACAGTTTTGCATTCCTCTCAATTATGATTGTAAAATGACTTTTTTATAAATAATAAATCAGTTTTAAAACTTTTGCCATGAATATTTAAAAACAGTATAAAATATACAAATAGGTAGAAAGCAAATCGATTCTAGTATTTCACTTCCCACTTTTACTAAATTTTAATACTCTAGTAAAAACAAAAAATCAATTGAGGTAGTGAATCAATGAATGCTTTGCCAGCTTCGCTGGTCACGATATTTAAAGGGGAATAATGTGCAAGTTGTACCTGACGGGACTAAAGTGAAAGTTGTACCTGACGGGACTAATGTGTAAGTTGTACCTCACGGGACTAATGTGCAAGTTGCACCGAACAACCAAACTATTTCTTTCAACAAAAATGCCTACTAACCCTGGACGATAGGTCTAATATATCGTATCATATTATCTATCGTATTTATCGTAATATAACTCGATACTTATTTCGCTTCCTTCTTCGACTCGTTTTAATACGCATTTTTTATATGCATGAGCAGCCCCCGAAAAACAAAAGCATTAAATCATTAAATTCATTTTTTTACTTATTTTTATTTCATATTATTTCACGCGCACTTTTTATTTCCTAATTCAAAATTATTAAAAAAAACTTTTTCGATATCGCTTGTAACGATACTGATTCTTATTAATTTTCTTTTCTTTTTCTTTCAATAATAATTTAAAAAAAAAAAAAAGATTTTGATGAAATTGTGGCAAAAGCAGAATTTAGTTTAGGACGGAGGACTATTATTATTTTTTTTCTTTTTTCAAATTATAACATCGCTTTCAAATTATTCAATTATATTTTCGATAAATTTTAGATTTCGATAAATGTCCAACTATCGAAATCGACAACGCAAAAATCCCAGATTGAGACTAACAGGCCCTCAGTCCTAATAAAATCGAATAATTATATATATATATATATATATATATATATATATATATTTTTTTTTTTCACAGTTGTATATATTTGCTTAAATAAGCTAAATTTGATTTTTAGTTTAAAAGTTACTCTTTCAAAGTATTTGTAAACGAAATGTTATTTTATTGGAGATGCTAAAAATTATGGGATGATACGTTAGTTATAAAACCTTTAACAAAAACCTTTTTTCTTCCTAAATTTGATTCAGTGAACATATTTACATATTAATCCTATTTGTAAATTTTACGAAGAACTTTTAAAGGTGCAAAATTTATAAATATGTAAAAAGAAAATATATTTCTTTCCTCGTGTTTGGCTTCTTAAACACATGACTTTTAAAGACAAGTAAATCGGAATACTTTATGTATTTTCTCTTTTTTCATTCATATATTTTCGTTTAGTTGAGCTAAATTTAAATTTCAGATGAAACATAACTCGAATCAAAATATGAATAAAAACTTCTTTTTTATGTAAAATGCTAAAAATAATACCATGATATGTTTGCCTTAAATTTTTAACAGATAACATTTTTTCGCTTGAATTTAATTCAGCGGATGGCTTTGAAAGCTGATTTTATTTGAAAGTTTTACCAGGAACTTTCAAGACTGTAAATTAAAAAATATATATAAAAAGAAAACCGATTTCATATCCTCCTTCTTTTTCTTTTTCTTTTTTTTAACTCAACTCTTTTAAAGTCGAATAAATTTGAAAAAGCTTACATTTTTATTTTATTTTTTCATTTTTTCCATATTCGTGTATTTCTGTTTACTTGAGCTAAATTTAAATTTCAGATGAAAGGTTACTTCAACGTATTTGATGAAAAAAAGAAAGAAAAACTTGTTTTTTATTTGCAACTCAAAAAAAAAAAAAAAAAAAAAAAAAAAAAAGATATATAAGTTTCAGGATTTTTAACACATAGTATTTTTCTTTCTAAATTTAATTTACTGAATTTCTTTACAAAACATATTACACAGGTCTACGATGATTTTTTTTTTTCAGTTGATGTGTTTTTCTGGTGCATTTTCAGGTATATTTTTTGGTGAGGATTAAAAAAAAAACAATTAGAAAATTTCCATCACATACAGTTTTGACCAAAAATGGGATATTTTTTTGTTGACAGAAATGAGTTTAAAGGAATACTTTCTCAACTTCCATTTCAGCTATTTCCCGGATAATCTAGGCGATGTAAACGAAGAACACGGAGGAAGAGCAATTTCATCAGAACACCAAAGAATTGGAAAAGCAGTGTGAGGAACGATTAAATGTTAACATATTAGCAGATTATTGTTGGAGACTGCATAGAGAGTGCCCTCAACCGTGCACAAGAGAAAAAGCTCTAAATGGAACTTCAATGTAATGAAACGGAGATATTTAAAAGTTAATGTGCAAATAATAGCTTATTTTAAAGTATTTTATACATAAAGAGTTTAGATTCTGTAATAATCTGTGTGTTAATTATTCGGATTTTCATTCTTATTTTGTAAAAATCCCCTATGCGAGAAAAAGAAAGGACAAGCATTTTTTAATTCAGCGTATCAGAAAACATTAGAAATACCCAAAGCAGTGAAAAAATAAATAAATAAAATAAATAAAAATAAAAGATTGAAAATTACGATTTTGCAAATAAGTGTTATTCATAGAGACGAATCAACTTGAATAAGTTAAAATTACTTTTTTTCTTTTACTTATTTATTTATCTTAAAGTCTTTTGAAAATATTTTTTAAGTTTTAAAAATTCAGCATATATATATATATATATATATATATATATATATATACATATATAAGATAAATCTTAAAAATTAGAAGAAGAAATAAAAGTTGAATTTTTAAACAGACATTTATAAGCCCATGCGCAACTACCGCAAAAGGAAATATAAATCCAAAATAAATAACTCATGTGATAATAAATGAAAATTAAGCCCAAAACACACTAGGACTTTCTTCAAAGGAGCCCCCCCCCCACACACACGTCAGGAATGGAATATGAGAAGTTTCTGAAGTAACGTGGGCCTTTTTGCCAAAAAATACGTTTCTAACCCTCCACTTCTGATGGATGAAAGCAAGATCATACAGCAAACGAATTGAATTAATACAAAGCATTAAAAAGCAATTAAATACATAAATAAATCACAGTAGTAAATATATTAATGCAAAAATACAAAAATATTAGTATATATAAGGACAAATTTATAAAGCAAGTAGATTGAAAAACATTGAAAATCCCTTCACCAAAAAGAGCGAACCCTCTTCGGCTGGTAGGGCTCTTACCAGTTCTTAAATGTCGCCCGAGATCGAGGGAAAGAAAAAAGGTCTTGAGTTAGATTGTATTCAGAAAGATTGAAATGTTTATCGAGTAGAAAAACAGGGTAGCAATTGACAGTTAAAATGTTTTTCAGTTAAATGCTTATTTACAAAAACATTTTAACTGTCAACCGCTATCTTGTTTTCCTACTCGATAAACATTTCAATCTCTCTGAATGCAACCTAACTTAAGATCTTTTCCCCCCTCCATCTCGGGCGGCATTTAAGAACTAGTAAGTGGCCCTACCAGCCTTCCTCCTGATAAATACAGTAAAAAAATAAAGAATTTTTTTAAATAGTAGTGATTGTTTAACTATCCGTTAAATATCAGTAACTGTTTAATTATATTTTCCGCCAGCGCTATTTTCTTATAACATTCACTTCCAAATTCAAATACAGAAAAAATTTCTGATATGTTGGTTCAGTCGCTCTTGAAGCGAGTGTGACGAATTTTCTAACGCTTAACGCTTCGTTAGTTAACGGAGAAATATGTTTTGAAGTTTTGTGGCTACCATACGGACGAAAGTTATATAAAATGAATGATCAAAATACACATAATATATAGATCAAACCATCGTTTTCTTTACATGACTTAACGCACAGAATTTCTGCCAAAATTTTGTAGAACTTCTACTTAGGGTACGAAAGTATATATATCTATATAAATAAAGCAAAGTCGGTGGAACATATCAGGGTGGACCACTTCTATTCTTGATTGGTCTAGATTTAACTACTTTGGTAATAAAAGTCAGCCATTTTTTTTTTAAATAGTAAAAACTGATGAATTTTTTTAAAAGATACTACATAGATATTATACTTTTATGAAAGAGCTCTAAAAACTGTTCATTTTTTGTGAGGATACTATATATACATCAAGTTTTTAGATTTAAAGCTATTACGTTGCAAAGTTTCATAACGTGATATCATTCGATTGCTTTTATCTTAAAATATGAGTCTAATATTCAACAAAAAACAGTCTAATATTAAAGAATAATGAATAAAATTTTTAAATGCATCAGGTTTGAAGTTCTAAGAGCTGCAGTTTTTAAATTACAACTTATTTCCCATACATAATCTATTAAATTTGTAAACAATTGTTGATTCATTCTTGAGAATCATGCACATAAGACCATAGAGCATTGTTGCAAAACGAGTGCATGGTTAGTTGGTTGTGTTTTACTTTGCACCAGTGCTGCGCAACGGGCAATTGGCGACGGTCTGGGATTCACCCCTAGAGTTTGTCCAGAGACATGCCATCACAATTTTGATGGGGAAACAAAACTAGTGCAAAACGGAAGAAGTATTTTATTTAATATAGTATAAAGAGTGGGGGACATAGGCAACAGGTACCCGAAGTGAGGTTTAGAGCGATTTCAATATAGGTATTTTTTTTTAAGTTTTTATTTATAATGTGATATAAAAAATAAATGGTGATTCAATTCTTTTGAAAATTCATGCAAATAAAGAGACCAGCGAAACGGGTGTAGACTGCTAGTAATGAATAACTTTCGTCAGTTAGAATGTATATATATATATATACATATATATATGAGTGTGCGTGTGTGTGTGTTCCACAGAGGTAGAGGACACTATGTACATTTTGTGAAAAGATTTACCCCCATGTCTTTGATATGCTATATATATATATATATATATATATATATATATATACTATGTAACTGCTGCCGTAACTGCTATGTATATACTATGTATCTGCTACCGTAGTGTACCATAGTATTAATCAGTTATTTAATACAATTTCTAATTAATATGACACTTTCAGAGCTGCCTATATTCCTAATTTATTCCGTAGAATTGTAAGTATTCGTCTTTTGTTTAACACCAATTTTATCATCGAGTAATTTCTCGCAATATGCTATTATAATTAAATAAGAAGAAAATTTCTTATTAAAAAAAGTGGTGTGAAAATTTGGCAGGGGCTAGCAATGCTGTGAAATGTTAGCAGTTCTGCGTTTGTGGTTATTAATTTCCTTGCAATGTGATTTACTTTACCTCTCTGATATACTCCATATTATAGTTTGTACCTCTATTTATGAGTCGTCCTCTATTTATTTAAAATATGTTTTTATTCTTTAAGATCATGCAATAATGAAACTTAATTGATTTTTCTATCGAATCTTGGCGCAGTTTTAACTCTTTTAGCAGTAGTGTCCTCACTGTGAGGACGCATTTAATAAGTTCCAAATGCAGAAATTCATCCTGAATTATTTAAGCAAAATTTTACTATTAAATCATAGGGTCATTTATTTCCATAAGGTCATTTATTTCCGTTATTATAATTTAGTTTGAAATTCTGGTACATAGTTGTCAACTTTGCACCTTTTGGCTACCGAAAAATTTTAATAAAACTTTTTATTTTACTTCTTCAATGAAAACCGTCACAGTCAGCTGATAAAATAAAATAAATATTTCTATTAAAATTTTCTAGTAACCAAAAGGGGCTAAACTGGCAACAGTGTTCTGGTAATAGATATAGTAACAAGACATAGATTGATCAGCGACACGCTGAAAAAAAAAGTTAATCGCCACAAAATATGATTAACTTACTCTGTTTTTTACGTATAATATAACCAGAATTTTTTATTGGAAAAAGAGGAGAAATTATACAATGTCTTTTATTTTATAAGAAAATAGAGGACACTCAATTTTGAAAAAGAGGTCATTTTAGAGGACACAAAATTGAATGAAAATGATTATAAAAACCGATTCAAAAGCTACTTCACAAAAGTGGTGGAAACATTTTTATCTCATTTTTATGTGTGTCCCTGGACAATATAGATTTTTATTTATTTATTTATTTATTTATTTTTTAGTTAATTTTTGCTATAGAAAAAATCTTTTTTTTTTTTTTTTTGTGGTACTTTTATGCAGTTACAAAAAACAAAGTTGGTATATATATATATATATATATTTAAAATCACTATCATAAAAGAAAAAATGAAATTGGCAAATGAAAAAATAAAATTAATATTCGGGAGATGAAACGATTTGTTTTAACAAACAGTCATTCTTTATCAATATTTTATAAAAGTTCTCACAAGTATAACCTAATTAATAAGTTATTAAAGTAGGCATATGTAGGAGATTTTTTTTTCACATGTCTACATTTTGTTCATTGAAGAAAACTGTCGCTTTGTGGGAGCGTGTTTGCCAGGAGGACATAAATAGAATTCAACTAACTTTTGCATATTTTTGTGAGATGGTGGTAGTGTTATCATTAAGGCCAATTGTCGCACTAGGGCTCTAGGCCTGAGTAGGAGAGTCCTCCGTGGAATCTTTCTAAGAGATCCTAGTCCAGATTTACGCTAGTTTCGGAGAAAACCATGGAAAAATCATAACAGCTAAGTCAATAATCGCGTTCCGGTATCGAACCCAACCCTCACGTATACCAGCTTCGAGGACAGAACCTCTTGGTCACTGGTAAGCCTATTTTTCTGAGGAATATTATTCATGCAAACGTCAGCCCACCACTTATCAACCGGAGCACCACCTACTTATGATTTCATCACAATTTCAGTAGTGATTCCGTGTTCTGGATCAAAGAACCCTATAAATATAGGGAATACATTTATTTATTTGTGATTCGAAGAATCTGAATAGACATAAACCATAATATGCTTTGGCAAGTTTATTAGAAAGTTGTTCTTTCTCGAACATCACGCAGAAAAAAGAGTTCACCGTTCGATACAGCCAACAGCCGATTGAGCTTTTCAGTTTTGAGAAATTTTGTAAATTAAGGACTAAATCCTTTTCATTTGAAAAAGAGAACAGAGGACGAAAAACATAAAAAAGAGGACTTTTTAGTCCTGTAATGTTTTGTTCGTTTAAGAGAATTTTACTCACCACAGTAAAATTTCCACTCGCCAATGGCGAGCTGGCGAGCGGAAATTTCGCGCTCTGATTTAGTAAATAAAAATTATGAATAATTTATTTACTAAAGGTGAATAAAAAACTCCAGATACAGTTTCAAATTCATATTTCTCTCTTTTTTTTTTTTTTTTTTTTTTTTTTAAATACTCTCTAATGGCTGATTTTAGAACTTTTTTTCGGCATCAAAAATTTTTGCTCGGTAACATGGGGATGATAGATCTATATATATTACTATATCTATGGTTCTGGTAGCAGTTTAAATTAAATGTTTGTAATTCCTTTACCCCTAAAATAATTGAAAGTATGTTTTATAAGTATGATTAGATATATTTACGAATTATACAACTTTCTCTTTATAGTAGGGGTAGTACTCTCAGTCTTTTCTTCGGGACACTCTTCTAGATGAAGAATTTTCGTTTTTATTGCTACCACTAATTTTATATAATAATTTTTATTCATTTTAATCATTGAATGTTATTATAAAAGTACCATAAAGATTTCTGCATTCAATTAGGGGTGGCAAATAAGACGAAAATGTCTTATTCCTGAAAGTGTCCTCAAAGAAAATGGTGGGGAGTACGACCCCTGTTATAGACAATGCAGTCTCCATAGAAGAAAATCAATTATGAAGCGCACATTCGTTTATATTAAAATAAAACATCATGTCAAATTATTTCATGAAGATCTAATCTTTTTTAATTAAATCTTCCTTTCTCTTTGCGAATCGGATAAAATATCCCGCTGGATTTGATTTAGAATTTTTAACTGAGTGCTTCTAAGTTTAATTCTGTGTAAATCAGTTTAATTTCAAATTACTGTATCTTTAATAAAATCACGCACAGCTGCAATGTGTCTTAATGTATGCTAAACATTTTCATTTTAAATTTGCATTAAATAGTAATACTTTAAAAGCGTTTTGTTTTAGGGATTTTTAAAATATCTTTTATAAGATTTTAACTACCAGTTTCATAAGATTTGTCTAGAAAAGATATCAATCTCTCTGTTATTTCACTTATATTTAAACAAATTTTAAAATAATAAAATAGTGTTATGAATTATATTAAGGTAAACAGTAAAAAAAAAAAAAAAAAAGAAAAGAAATGAGAAAGGAAAAGAAAAGTTTCTGTTATACAATCATTCACGCTTGTGTTGATATTTCATCTAAGATCAAAATTTTTATTTTAGAACTTGTATTGAGTTTAAATAAGTTTAAAGTTCACAAAAAATCATTAAATTATACACTGTTAAAAATTTCTTCCAAAGTTTAAACAAATTTCAGCATCATATTATCTGCAGCTTTAAGATAAAAAAGGTTTTCCAAGATCTTCCACATTTTGAAACAAGTTATCTATTTACCATGTCAGAGTGTAGTAAAATTTCTAGTCATTTTATGATAGTTACAGCTATTGAAATACAGTAGAACTTGGATAATTCGAAGTTGAAGGGACCAGAGAAAAATTCGAAATGTCCAAAAATTCGAATTACATATTTTGTCAAAAAGAAGAGATAAATTTAAAAAATAAAACTCTACGATCAAAAATTTAACACATAAACTTTATATCTAAGAATACTGCTACATCCCATTAAATCAAAATTTTTTAAGAGCTTAATTATTGAACACTTTTTAAAAAATAGTCAGATATTTTTGATTACTTGTTTTAAGTATAATCTTTGTGTCATAGCATATGACTTCAACCTATCAACTGATATAAAAATAGAATCTTCTACATTAGACATGGCTTTCAAATAAAAAAAAACCTCGAAGTTCATGTATATGGACCTTCTGATGCACTAGGTAAGAAATATTCTTGTATTGCCTTATCCTTCTTTTGAAAGACTGTTAAAAAAAAAAATAATAATAATAATAATGCACTTTAGCTGAGAAAAATCTCGGGAACAGATTTACTCTAATATTTTAAAGGTAATCGTATGAAAAATTGGAATTATCCAAAACAGAATTCGAATTATCCATGATTTTTTAACATTCTTTTCATACAAAATTCAAGGGACCGAGTAAAATATTCGAATTATCCAGAATTTCGAATTAAACAAGTTCGAATTAATCAAGTTTCACTGTACAGGAATTTCGATTCAATCGAGGGCGAAATTCTAACAATTTGTCTTGGAAAAGTGTAGAATCTTTACTACAAAAGAATATTTTTCGACGAACTTTTAAATATTATTTAATGTAAACTAAATAAAAATATACACATAAATACTCAGTGAAACATTTAAGGAAGTTTGGATTTCGATATAATTTTACAGTTGTTATCCAATATTTTTTGAGATATTGAGGATTTCTTTATAATACAACAACACAACACTCCTGCTCAAAAGTTTAGCAAGATTTGCAAACAATCAGTATTTTTCAGTTTAAAAACTTATCTCTTGATGAAACGTTTTCAAACGCCGTATATTTAAAGAACTGGATCTTCCACTTGATTTTCAGGGAAGATTGGTTTAAGACAACATTTAGGGGACCAGTAACAAACTGTGCAAAATCAATAATGTTTGTGATTACCCTGTATCGTTAAGTGAATGAAATGAACTGTAACTTTAGGATATGTTAAAGTAGACCCAGTACAATTTGTGGATGAATTTGTGTGACGATAGCATATTAATTAACGGAGATATAAGCAGTTATTTTAAAACTTAAAAAAAAAAAAATCAGCATGTTTTTTTATTTATAATATAGAGAGTTTTTAACGAATATTATTCCCGCTTTCAGATAAGTTGGAAAAACACTTTTAAAACAATATACTGCAATCGGAATACAAATATCTCAAATATTTCATTATATGAACATTTTTATGAGAAACGTTTTCACTGCGCATGTGCGAAAGATAAATATATATATATATATATATGTTGCATAAGTTGAAAGCTAGATATATTGGGCAAGTTTTGTGAAAAGTGCATTTTAATAGAGAAAAAATTAAGCATATTATACGGAAAAGAACGAGTTAGATTTTAGATATTTTCCAAAAGTTGAAATTTCTTAAAGAATTTCTCACATGCCGCGTAATTAATTTAAAGAACCAATTATTTTAACCACTTTGCAATAGTTCTTTTTTGTCAATAACCCCTTATCATCTTACAAATCTTAATAAATAAACAGAAATATGTTACTGTTACAAGCTTAAAAGGGTTTTTCACACAAATGTATATTTGGAGCGTGGTTGAAATAATTGGATCTTCAAATTAATTACGCAGCATGTGAAAAACCCCTTAACCCTTTAACGTCCACTACTTAATTTATTTTAAAAATTACCAAACTAATTTTAAAAATGGCTTTTAGACTCATAGCTGATCATAAATTTAAAAAAAAATAAAAAATTAGCATTGTTCCTTTTCGAGAAATTTTCGGTTTGAAACATCTGCAAGTAAACCTTATTAAATTCAAATAATATTTAATTTAATAAATAAATCACTTTATAAGTAAACATTATCGACAACAAAAACTCGTAAAAGTTGCATAGATCCCAACATTTCAATTTATTCCGGAGTATTTTAACCCTTTGCGGCGCAAGGTAATTCGGATCATTTAAATTACACTGCCACCGGATTTTACGAACATAATTAAAATAGAAGAAATTTTAAATTTTCACGTTAAAAAAGGGCCTTTTCTGGTATGTTATAAATGTAAATTTTTGTTAAAAAATTTCCGGGATGAGTTTTTGCACTTGAGAATTAAAATTAGGTGTTCCATCAGCGGGAACACTGCGACTGAAATGGTTAAGAAATTTCAACTCTTCGAAAATATCTAATATCTAGCTCGTTCTTTTTCGTATAATTTGTTTGGTTTTTACTCTATTCACATGGACTTTTGACAAAATTGCCCAAAATATCCACCTTTCAACCTATGTTACGCTACAGATTTGGCTAATAAAATATGAAAAGCAATTTCATTAACACTCGCACAGGCACGTTAAACATTATTTAGTAAAAATGTTCATATTTTATCACATATTTAATATTTATTTTACTCCGGTTGCAGTAGTATGTTTCTCTACTGTACTAGTGGTGTCGTTTTTTTTTTTTTTTTTTTTTTGGTGCATTATTTTGAAAACCTTGTATGTAAAAAACAAAAGAAAAAAACAAGGAAATTTTCGAGTTTGTTACAGTGACCTTTATGTTTTTATGAATATACATGTATTCTTATACAAATGAAAGTAGAGAATTAAAAGAAGTACCATACCACAGGTTACAAGGTATTTCAAGCACTAATTTTCCTGGATAATCCCAAACATTATTTACTTTCTATAAATTGCTTTTGTTCCACTTTTGCCTTCGGAACAAAACCTTCGTTGTAACAATAAACGAAGAAAACCTATAAAATACCTTTTACACATTTAGACAAAACATCTAAAATAAAAATTGCTGTATATTTATATATATATATATATATATATATATAATGTCGGTGTCGGGGAGGAGAGGAGGAGAGAATACGATGCGCAGAACAGAACTCTTGTGTGACGGGACGGAGCTGATTGAGTCAGTCTTTCATTCGATCCGAGAGAGATGCGATGCATCTTAAAACCAGGAAACAAACTTATTTAATATAATAATCATTATTCGTCATTATTCGATTCAAATAACATAAGTTATGATTGTAACAATAAATCGTTTGTTGTGAGTAGATATTAGATGTCAGAGTCTATGTATTGGCAGTTATAGTTTTACTAATCCCGGGAAATCTGGCAAAGAGGGTAAGTAGATTTAAACTTATTCTCATATGATTAATATGCATGTTATTCTTATTTGTGATAGAGTAAAAGTTGCAGAATTTGAATCTAAAATAAATTCGTTAGAAATTCTTAATCCGAGTTTCTAAATTTAATCAACCCTAAATCGAAATTCATAAAAATGAAACTTAGTCGAAATTCTTTAGTGGCTTCATAGCCATAGTGGTCCGTCGATTCACGGAGGCTTAATTACCTATTAATTAGATAATTAATCGTAATTCGTTAAATTAAAAAAAAAAAAAAAAAAAAAAAAAATGTAAATTGAAAAAATTATTTTGTTTACGTAGGATTAAATTATCTGTATAAGAACTTTAAAGTAAATTAAAATTAATTTGTTGAAATAAATCATTAATACAAGGTTAAATTGTTTTGATATAAAACGTAATTCAAAGTAGTTTCGCTTTCATGCTTACGTAAAAGTTTTGGTTTAGAGAAAACGTAATTCAAAATAGTTTGGTTTTCAAACCGGAACAATTTCGGTTAGGGAATTTAAGGAATAGCTTAAGTAGCTTATTCATGTTAAATAATTGTTGAATAAAAGAGTGTATGAGAATGAAAAGGGTGTATTTAATATTTTATTAGTTTATTTATTTTAGTAAAAAAAAAAAAAAAAAAAAAAAAAAAAAAAAAATCTATTCTATTATGTGTTGTTTCTTTTCATTTGTTCTTATTTTTTTTTTTTTCATATTTTACTTCCTGGTCTGCAGAATAATAATTTAATTCGATCGATTAATTCATATTTAAATTTAATTAATTGTAATTAGTTTGCTCAAAATATGGGTAGAAAGGGAAGAACAAGGACAAATGACGCCGAACAGAGTGCGTTGTTCCCAAAATCTAATGAAGTGATAAAATTTGAAAATGTTATTAGATAAATAGAATTTATAAAATCGAAGGTCAATGATTGCGATAAAAGCGATCAAGCCAGATTAAAGATCCTAAAAGATAAGGTAAATGCACTGGAGGTTAAATTCGAGGAAATAGTTACAAATTTTTCCGAAGAAGAAAACGATGAAAACTTTGAAGAAGTGATGAAAAATCGGGACATTCTGTTGGAGTTGTCTGTAGTGTTAGAGAGTAAATCGCAATCAAATACCCCAAATGTAAATAATGATGCACGTACCAAACCAGGGACTTCTGTTAATTCGCATATTAGTCTTCCCAAACTTGAAATTCCTTATTTTTACGGGGATAATGAATCTTGGTTGTCATTTAAAAAATTATTTAAATCATCTATTCTGGATAATGACAGCCTTAGTGAGGTTGAAAAGCTACAATACCTCCAATCGTGTGTAAGAGGTAGTGCAACAAAACTTATTCGTGGATTTTCGTTACAATCGGAAAATCTTAAACACTGTTGGGAAATTCTTACTCAGCGATATGAAAATAAACGACAATTAGCTATAACTCAAATAAATAAAATCTTTTCGGTAAAGGTAAACAAAGCGGA
This sequence comes from Salticus scenicus, assembly GCA_963930645.1. Lineage (NCBI taxonomy): Eukaryota > Metazoa > Arthropoda > Arachnida > Araneae > Salticidae > Salticus > Salticus scenicus. The sequence continues at coordinate 196,742,592 of OZ005652.1, forward strand.
TGATCCTAAATCCTTTTTCAATTTAATAGATACCTGTAACGAAGCGGTGCGAAATTTATCGACCCTCGGATTGGAATCTAATCCTCTTAGCGATCTTATTCTTATAAATTTCATGATTTCAAAATTGGACTCATCTGTTAGGCATAGGTGGGAGCTCAGTCTAGAGAATACGCAAACTATTCCCGATTTAAATTCGTTTCGTACATTCATTGAAAGGGAGGCGTCGAGTCAAACAAAGCTTGAAAATAAACCAGGGATATTTAAGAAGCCAGTAGAAGGTAGTAGTGTACAAAAATCTTGTGTCAATAATTCAATACTAGTCAAAGAAAATAAATGCGTCGCCTGTTCTCAAGTACATCAATTGTTTAAATGTCCAAAATTCAATAGAATTAGCGTTCAGGAGCGATGGGACTTAGTTAAATCAAAGGGATTGTGTGAAAATTGTTTGCTAATCATCAAGTGCGACAATGTAGAATTAATATTAAATGTAAGGTATGTGCAGGTTCACATCACACTCTTCTGAACATTTATACACAGAATTCTGCAGATCAGGGAGGCGGCTTTGTTACTACGTCGGTGGCCAATAGTTCACAATCTAATGCAAATTTTAATAACCAAAAGGTGTTATTGGCTACTGCCCTTATAAAGGTTAGGTCACCTAACGGTAAAATTATTCAATGTCGGGCGTTAGTTGATAGTGCCTCACAAAATAGTCTCATTACAAAGGAGTGCGTTGAGAAGCTAAATTTGTCTTTGTTTGGCACTTCTCATCGACTTGTAGGCATAAACGGTCTTTCCGCAGAAACTGTTTTAAATTTTACGGAATTCTCATTCTCGCCCTATTTCGCTAACGAGTATAGGAACTCAAAAGCACTAGTAGTAAATAGGGTTACTACCCCTCTGCCGAATTTCCGGGTGAAAACGACGTCTTGGCCACATACAAAAAATCTTCAGTTAGCCGATATGAATTTCTTCAAGCAACAACCAATCGAAGTATTATTAGGCGCAGATATTTTTGCGTCACTAATTTGTGGCACACCGGTATCGGGAAGGCCAGGAGAACCATCTGCCATTCCCAGTTCACTTGGGTACTTACTCAGTGGCCCCCTCTCAAGGGATGGAATGGAACCAGAATCAACATATAGCTCCTCGTTACAGTGTGTGAATATAAACGATTTTTTTGACAATCAGCCACTAATATCTTCTAAGAGTGAAACCGAAGCCGATCCGGCAGAGGAACTATATAAGTCTTCCACCAAGCGCAACCCCGAAGGCCGCTATGTTGTCAAATTACCCCTCCATGATGAGATAGATTTGGGTGAAAGTGCCAACTGTGCACTAAAAATGTTTAAAAGGCTCGAAGCTCGTTTTGCGCAGAATCCTAACCTAAAAAAGGAGTATGCTCAGTTTATGTGTGAGTACTCCGATCTAGGTCATATGACTTTACTAAGGGCTGAAGAACTTAATCGCCAACCCAATTATTATATGCCCCATCATGGAGTTATAAATGAAAATAGTAGCACTACGAAACTACGGGTAGTGTTCAATGCGTCGGCCGTAACTACAAATGGCAAATCCCTGAACTCTAACTTGCATAAAGGGCCCAAACTCCAATCCAGTATTTTCAGCAACTTAATCAGATTTCGTTTAAATAAAGTCGCCCTCTCGAGTGATATCGAAAAGATGTTCCGGCAAATTCTAGTCGCAGAGCATGATAGGACCTTCCAAAGAATATTTTGGAGAGCCAATGTGTCAGACCCACTTCATGTTTATCACTTCATGTCGTCATGTTACCCACTTCAATTAAACACGGTTACTTATGGCACCGCCTGTGCTCCATTTTTAGCCCTGCGTACCATATTACAGCTATTAAGCGATGAAGAACCCAATTTTCCCGTAGCTGTGCAGGCTGCCCGAAATAACCTGTATATGGACGATTTCCTTGGAGGGGCTGAAACAATCGAAGCCGCTCAATCTTTGGTCACAGACTTTCAAGCATTATTTAATGCTGGGGGCTTCAAGCTGCGAAAATGGGCTTCAAATTGTGTGGAAGCACTAGTTCAGATCCCAGAAGCTTTAAAATCAACAAATCAGGAATTATCCTTAAACCCCGATCATTCCCAACGTATTTTAGGACTACACTGGAATTTAATATCGGATACCCTACAGGTTGGAGTTAACACCGAAGAAAGCGTAAAAACCAAAAGACAATTATTGTCCGTAATTGCACGCATCTTCGACCCTTTGGGTCTGTTATCCCCTGCCACTATTCTTTTAAAATTGCTACTACAAGATGTTTGGAAACAAAAACTTGGTTGGGATGATCCTTTACCACAGACATTCAAATCAAGTGGAATGAATTCTTTGAAAAAATTGAATCCTTTAAGGCCATGTCAGTACCCAGATTTTTAGACCTGAAATCCGAACCTATTTACCAGATTCTGGGATTTTGTGATGCGTCAAAAAGGCATATGCTGCCGTAATTTATATACGCCCAAGTCAGAACTCATCTTTAAAATTGATTGCAGCTAAAACCCGTGTAGCTCCTTTAAAACCCATTACCTTGTCTAGGTTGGAGCTATGCGCGGCTGTATTACTATCGGAACTTTTGTCAGTCGTCCAGAGCTCGCTGGATTATCAGTTTGAGGAAATTCTCCTATGGACAGACTCAACAATCGCCGGTAGTTGGATCTTAAATCCACCCTTAAAGGGCAACACATATGTCCTACACCGAGTAAACAAAATTAGAGCTCTCACAGACCCAACATCATGGCATCACTTACCAAGCAAACATAACCCAGCAGACTGTGCAACCCGTGGGCTGTTACCCGACAAATTAAACCACTTTAACTTGTGGTGGTCTGGACCTGATTGGTCAAAGATCCCGGTCTCAGATCACGAGTCCAAGATTGCTACCTCAGTCCCATGTACAGTTGTGGGAATTCCTGGACTAATAGAGTCAACTCCAATGCATGAATCCGTTATAGAGGATTTGGTTTCAAAATTTTCATCAAGTAATAAACTTTTTCGAGTAATTGCATTTATGAAGAGGTTTATTAATAATATTAGAAATGCTACAAAATTGAAAGGACCAGTCTCAGTACAAGAAATTTCAGAGGCTAAAAACCTTGTGATTAAATGTGTACAACAAAGGTCCTTTGCTTCAGAAATCGCCCTTTTGCAGCGTGGCAAACCCGTTGCAAACAACAATAAATTGAAACCTCTCAATGTGTTTATTGATTCCGAAAATCTATTAAGAGTAGGAGGTAGAATTGACAAAAACATCCCTCTGCCCTATGATACTAAACATCCAATACTCATACCTAAAAATCACCCTTTTACATCGACATTAATAAGACATTTTCACACGTATAGTCTTCATGGAGGTGTCGACCTAGTATTAAATCTCATTCGCCAGTCTTACTGGATTCCTGATGGTAGATCCACTGTGAAAAAAGAACTTCGTAAATGTGTCACTTGTGCCAAAGTCCAACCGACCCCAATTCAACAAATGATGGGTGACTTACCCAGTGCAAGAGTCAATCCTTGTAGACCCTTTCAACATGTCGGAATTGATTATGCAGGTCCTATAGAAACTAAGTGTGACCATAAACGGAAGGGTACCAAATTTAAATCTTATATATGTCTTTTTATATGCATGTGCACCAAGGCAATTCATCTCGAATTAGTAACTAGTTTATCTACCGAGCATTTTTTATATGCCCTACAAAGATTCATAGGGCGTCGAGGCTATCCTACTGACATTTACTCCGATAACGGACGCAACTTTGTTGGTGCCCATGCCCATTTGAAGAAACTCGTGACACTTTCAAAAACCAATACTATTCAAGACTATGCCACAACTAGACAAATTCATTGGCATTTTATGCCACCTTACGGGCCTAACTTTGGCGGCCTATGGGAATCTTCGGTTAAATTGGCCAAACGCCATTTACTCAAAGAGTGTAAAGGCAATTGCCTGACCTTTGAGGAATGTGACACTATTCTAACTAACATTGAAGCCTGCTTAAATTCACGCCCCTTAGTACCACTTTCCACCGAACCCAATAATTTCCTGGTACTTACACCAGGACACTTCTTAATTGGGGCTCCGCTTCTCCAGCTTCCTGAACAATCTCCCAACCCAACTAATCAATTTTGTACCAGTTTTTCTTCCAGATCGAAACTCCTTCAGCAGATCAAAAAGTCCTTTTGGAGCACCTGGGCAAAGTCTTATTTGACTTCACTCCAGTCAAGAGAAAAATGGAAGAGTGGTAATACACATCTGCAACCTGGTCAGCTAGTCCTGGTTTTGGAACCTTCTATTCAGCCAGCTCAGTGGAGGTTAGCCCGCCTTCTGGAAGTCCATCCGGGTGAGGATGGAATTATTAGAGTGGTTACTCTGAAGACGCCATCGAGAATAATCAAGAGACCTGTAAATAGAATTGCCAGTCTGCCATGCTCACCTTCCCCCGGAGGATGTCGGGGAGGAGAGGAGGAGAGAATACGATGCGCAGAACAGAACTCTTGTGTGACGGGACGGAGCTGATTGAGTCAGTCTTTCATTCAATCCGAGAGAGATGCGATGCATCTTAAAACCAGAAAACAAACTTATTTAATATAATAATACTTATTCGTCATTATTCGATTCAAATAACATAAGTTATGATTGTAACAATAAATCGTTTGTTGTGAGTAGATATTAGATGTCAGAGTCTATGTATCAGCAGTTATAGTTTTAATAATCCCGGGAAATCTGGCAAAGAGGGTAAGTAGATTTAAACTTATTCTCATTTGATTAATATGCATGTTATTCTTATTTGTGATAGAGTAAAAGTTGCAGAATTTGAATCTAAAATAAATTCGTTAGAAATTCTTAATCCGAGTTTCTAAATTTAATCAACCCTAAATCGAAATTCATAAAAATGAAACTTAGTCGAAATTCTTTAGTGGCTTCATAGCCAGTCGGTATTTGTTGTTCTGTTAAAAATGCAGTCGTAGGAGTCATTATAGTAATCATTAGACTCGGTTCAATTCCACATGTTTATTGTAAAACTTAAAATAGGGCATGGGTTTCCAGCATAGGGGGAGCCTATTACAAATTTAATATTTTTTAAAGTAACGTCATATTATTCAATTAGCAACGACATTAAAGAAAAAAACATCCTTTTACGGATGTGTGCATTTTTATATAAGGGGAATCGAAAAGAGAGTACGAGAATTTCCCCCATATATCGATTTGTCACGTGATTAAAAAATGGGTAGCAAAGTGTTTTTTAGTTATTTAATTGGTCTTTCACTTTGAGACAGAGTAAGTCTTTTGTCGGTTCAAATTACTTCTGTCTGGAGGGAAAAAGCAATTTCAAAAGAAATACGTTAAAAGTAAATAAATAAATAAATAAACTAGTATGTTGTGGCTACTACTTGACTTTCTTCTATATTTTCCTATGCAAATTCACTCATTAAAAATAATTTATTAAAATCCTTATTTAATAAAATTAATCTTCCATGATAATGCAGTACGATTCCCATATTAGAGAAGTAGTATAGCACTAAATATCCAAAAAAAGTTCATTTTATTTTCGATGTGACATTAAAAAAAAAAATCGATAACTTTATTTTATATAATCGCAGACCGATTGTTCAACCATTCATTTCAAGTTATTGGCGAGCTCTTTCGAAAGATGTCCATCATGAAAATTCATTCCCCTCGAGGGGGAACTTCCCCCCAGGGGGGGGGGGGCGATATATTTATAAAAATAATATATATAAAAATATAAATATATAAATTAATATATAAAATTATATATATATATATAAATATATAAAATTTTTTTATGTATTTATATATAAAAATTATAATATATATAAAAATATATAAAAATTTTATATATTTTTATATATATTATAATATATAAAAATTTATATATATAAAAATTTATTCCCCCGATATATAAAATTTTTTTTCCCAGTTGACTATCTCTATTATAAATAATTCTTGTAAATTTCATCATGATTATTAAAAAATAATTCTCTTTATGCACATTTATACAAAATTCTGTCACACACACACAGACAGAGAGACAGACATTTTCTAAATTTGGTCAAATCCTGTTTCACAGCTCTCAAAACGTGTAAATTCATGAAAAATCCGAGGTCGAAAATTTTTATGAATCCAATACTTTCTTCTATTGAATATAGAAGAAAGTAAAAAAAAAAGATTAATTTTGCTAACGGTTTAGTTTTTAAGAAAACGGAAATGGCACTTCCGATTTGAAAGAACAGATTGGAAATATTAAAGAATAATTCCATTAAACTATAATCTATATATATATAAAAGAGTAAACTCACTGATTCACTGATTCACTAATTCACTGACTCAACACGGTTGCGGCGATCCTATGGGAGATAGAGTCACAATTTTTAGTGAGCAGGTTGATTTTAGGACCCTGACGCTCACTAAGACGGGATTTTGCGAAATACCCCCCCCCCCGTTCCCCCCCGGGGAGGCAGAAGGCAAAAATCACCTTTATAAGCATATCTCGGCTCCAAATTGCTTCGAAATTGCAGTTGGGGAGACTAGACTTGAATACAAAAAAAGTGATTTTCTGCGATTTTGGAATTTTGGATTTTTAAGGGGGGTAGGGGGTAAAAATGAGATTTTCGGGGGCGTATAAGGCAAAAACACATTTATAAGTACAACTCGGCACCAAATTACTTCACAGGGAAGAAACTGCAGATGGGGAGACTAGGCTTAAATACGAAAAAATCATTTTCCGTGATTTTGGAATTTTTGATTTTTGAGGGGGGAAGGGGGTGAAAGTGATTTTCGGAGTTGCTGAAGACAAAAACACCTTTGTATGCATAACTCGGCTCCAAATTGCTTCACGAGGAAGATATTGCAGATGGGGAGACTAGACTTGAATACAAAAAAATCATTTTCTGCGATTTTGGATTTTTGGATTTTTAAGGGGGAAAAGGGGTGAAAATGATTTTCGGAGGCGCAGGAGGCAAAAACATCTTTATAAGCATAACTCGGCTCCAAATTACTTCACGAAGAAAAAAATGCAGATGGGGAGACTAGACTTGAAAACAAAAAATAATTTTCTGCGATTTTTGAATTTTGGATTTTTAAGGGGGGAAGGGGGTATAAATGATTTTCGGAGGCGCTTAAGGCAAAAACACATTTATAAGTATAACTCGGCTCCAAATAACTTCACAGTGAAGAAATTGCAGATGGGGAGACTAGACTTGAATACGAAAAAATCATTTCCTGCGATTTTGGAATTTTGGATTTTTAACGGGAGAAGGGGGTATAAATGATTTTCGGAGGCAAATTTAGAAAAATACGGATTTTCGAGTAAAAGTAATAGCTCAAAGATGTAAAAAAAAAAAAAAAACCGCCAAGCGTCTTCTTGAAAATATTTGCAAAAACTCATTTTTTGATTTTTTTTCGATTTTTTTTTAGGGGGGGGGGAGGGGGGGGCAAAAAAATAAAAATAGTGTCAGATCGTTCAAAATTGGTACATAGAGGTTTTCGATACTTACAAATCGATTGCGGATATTTTCGAATTTGTAAAATTATTAGTAGGGGTGGGAAGGGGGGCAGTATGGGGGGAGGGCTATGGGCAAAAACAAATAGAAATACAGTTAGGCCGTTCAAAATTGGTACAGATAGGTTTTAAAGGCCTGCAAGTCGAATGGGGATATTTTCGAAAGTGTAAAGTTTTTAGGAGGGGCGAGAAGGGGGAGGGGAGAGGGGGGGCAAAAAAATAAAAATAGAGTTAGATCGTTCAAAATTGGTATATAGAGGTTTTCGATACTTACAAATCGATTGCGGATATTTTCGAATTTGTAAAATTATTAGGAGGAGCGGGAAGGGGGGGGGGGTGTGGGCAAAAACAAATAGAAATACAGTTAGGCCGTTCAAAATTGGTACAGATAGGTTTTAGAGGCCAGCAAGTCGAATGGGGATATTTTCGAAAGTGTAAAGTTATTAGGAAGGCCGGGAAGGAGGAGGGGCGGAGGGGCAAAAAAATAGAATAGAGTTAGAGCATTCAAAATTGGTATATAGAGGTTTTCGATACCTACAAATCAATTGCGGATATTTTCGAATTTTTTTAATTATTAGGATAGACGGGAGGGGGGCGAAGGGGGAAAATAATAGAAGTAAGAGTTAGAGCATTTTGGGAATTTTTTCCGAAGGCAGTGAGAACCCGGTGCGACATTTTTCCTAATAAGATATTTTTTCTGTTTTTTTTTTCACGTGATAAAAATTAATGCAATTTTGAAATTTCAGTAATTATAGCGATTCATTTAAAAATAGGGACCAGCGAAGCGGGCGTTGCCTGCTAGTCTATATATATAAAAGAGTAAACTCACTGATTCACTGATTCACTGACTCAACACGGTTGTGACGATCCTATGGGAGATAGAGTCACAATTTTTGGTGAGCAGGTTGATTTTAGGACCCTGACGCTCACTAAGACGGGATTTTGCGAAATACCTCCCTGTTCCCCCCTGGGGGGGGCAGAAGGCAAAAACCACCTTCATAAGCATAACTCGGCTCCAAATTGCTTCACGGTGAAGAAATTGCAGATGGGGAGACTAGACTTGAATACAAAAAAATTATTTTCTGCGATTTTGGAATTTTGGATTTTTAAGGGGGGTAGGGGGTAAAAATGAGATTTTCGGGGGCGCATAAGGCAAAAACACATTTATAAGTATAACTCGGCACCAAATTACTTCACAGTGAAGAAATTGCAGATGGGGAGACTAGAATTGAATACGAAAAAATCACTTTTTGCGATTTTGGAATTTTTGATTTTTAAGTGGGGAAGGGGGTGAAAATGATTTTCGGAGGTGCAGAAGGCAAAAACAACTTTATAAGCATAACTCGGCTCCAAATTGCTTCACGAGGAAGAAATTGTAGATAGAGAGACTAGACTTGAATACAAAAAAATCATTTACTGTGATTTTGGAATTTTGGATTTTTAAGGGGGGTAGGGGTAAAAATGAGGTTTTCGGGGGCACATAAGGCAAAAACACATTTATAAGTATAACTCGGTACCAAATTACTTCACAGTGAAGAAATTGCAGATGGGGAGACTAGAATTGAATACGAAAAAATCATTTACTGTGATTTTGGAATTTTGGATTTTTAAGGGGGGTAGGGGTAAAAATGATGTTTTCGGGGGCACATAAGGCAAAAACACATTTATAAGTATAACTCGGTACCAAATTACTTCACAGTGAAGAAATTGCAGATGGGGAGACTAGAATTGAATACGAAAAAATCATTTTCTGCGATTTTGGAATTTTGAATTTTTAAGGGGGGTAGGGGTAAAAATGAGGTTTTCGGGGGCACATAAGGCAAAAACATATTTATAAGTATAACTCGGTACCAAATTACTTCACAGTGAACAAATTGCAGATGGGGAGACTAGAATTGAATACGAAAAAATCATTTTCTGCGATTTTGGAATTATTGATTTTTAAGGGGGGAAGGGGGTGAAAATGATTTTCGGAAGTGCAGAAGGCAAATACAGCTTTATAAGCATAACTCGGCTGCAATTTGCTTCACGAGGAAGAAATTGCAGATGGAGAGACTAGAGCTGAATACAAAAAAATAATTTTCTGCGATTTTGGAATTTTGGATTTTTAAGGGGGAAAAGGGGTGAAAATGATTTTCGGAGGCGCAGGAGGCAAAAACACCTTTATAAGCATAACTCGGCTCCAAATTACTTCACGATGAAAAAATTGCAGATGGGGAGACTAGACTTAAGTACAAAAAAATCATTTTCTGCGATTTTGGAATTTTGGATTTTTAAAGGGGAGAGGGGGTAAAAAGTATTTTCGGGCGGAAATTTAGCAATATATGGATTTTCGAGTAAAATTCTAGCAGTAATAGCTCAAAGATATATATATATATAGAATAAAAGCCAAACGTCTTCTTGAAGGTATTTGCAAAAATTGATTTTTTCCGATTTTCGATTTTTGGGGGGAGTTACGAAGGGGCAAATTCGACCCTCCCCCTTTTAGCACTAAATTCGTCCGTGGAAATCTATAGGAGCTGAGGTCACAAAGCTGAGGTTTTATTGTGTGGCTTACTTACGTGAGTCCAAAACCCATTGTAACGGGATTTTGTGAAAGCCCCCCCCTTTACCCCTTTGGTGGCGTGGTGGGGAATAAAAGAGTAAAATCACTGATTCACAGATTCAACACAGCCGTGGCAATTCTATGGGAGACAGACTCGCAAATTTTGGTGAGCACGTTGGTTTTAAGACCCTGACGTCCATTAAGGCGGGATTTTGCAAACTATCTCCCCGCTCCCCCTGGGGGGGGCAGAAGGCAAAACCTCCCTTATAAGCATAATTCTGCTCCAAATAGCTTCACGGTGACGAAATTGCAAAGAGAGGGGCTGGAACTGAGTGCAAAAAAAAAGCATTTTCTGCGATTTGAGTTTTGGATTTTTAAGAGGGGGGGGAGGAGGTAAAAACTATCTTCGGAGGCAAATTTAGCAAAATACGGGTTTTCGAGTAAAACTGTTCCAATAACAGCCCAAAGATATAGAAAATCGCTAAGAGTCTTCTTGAGGATATTTCCAAAACATCATGTTTGGTTTTTGTGATATTCGATTATTATTTTTTTTTTTTGGGGGGGGGGGTTACGACGGGGCAAATTCGAGCCCCTCTTTTAGCGCTAAATTCATCCGGGGAAATCTATAAGACCTGAGGTTAAAAATTTTAGTGAGTGGCTTACTTACGTGTGTCTGACACCCACTGTAATGGGGTTTTGCGAAAGTCCCCCATTTCCCCTTGCGGGGGAGCAATATATACCCGGTTTTCAAGTATAACTTTGCTTCAAATTATCGCAGTAAGATTAATTTGTATATGTGGGTTGTTTATGCTTTTCCAACGCGCACAGTAAAGGGATTTTACAAATCTTCACCCTTCCCCCCTTCAAAGGCGGGGAGAGAGGCAAAAAACGCTTTTAAGAGTAACTCTGCTCCAAATTATCTCATAATAACGAGTTTTTGATATGTCGATTGGTTATGCGTACTCAAGACACACACTACTAAAGGATTTTGCAAAATTCCACCTTATCCCCCTTGGGGTGGGGTGGGACAAAATCATGTTTTCATGCGTAACTCTGCTCCAATCTATCTTGATGATTTTTTATGTGCGGGCTGGTTATACGTTCTCAACACGCACTATAAGGGGATTTTTATGAACTTTTCCTTTTCCTACCTTCAAAAGTGGGGTGGGGGCAAAAACACGTTTTAAAGAGTAACTCTGCTCCAAATTATCTCAGGCAAGCGATTTTTTGATAGGTTGATTGTTTATGCGTACTCAACACAAACTACAAAGGGATTATTTGGAATTCCGTGCTATCATCCCCTTGATTGTTGGGGGTTATTTAAAACATGTTTTCATGCGTAACTCTGTTCCAAACTATCTTAGAATGGCAATTTTTGATGCGTGGACTGCTTATGCGTATTCAACACACACCACAAATTGATTTTTTGAAACTCCACCCTACTTCCCCTTAGTGGGGGGGGGACATGTATTCACTTAAGAGCGGGCCGGAGGGGGAGGGGCTAAAAAACACGTTTTAAAACATAACTTTACTTCAAATAATCTTAGAATCCCGATTTTTTAATATGTGGGCTAGGTATGTATATGGAACATGCACTATAAAGGGATTTTGTGAAGTGTGGCGGATGGGAAAACTGCTATCGCAGGTATCGATAATTTTAACTTAGATTTTGACTGATTTGAATGATTTTATTATTATTATTATTATTATTATTAATGATATGACATTTTGAGACTTCATTTCAATATAATGACCAGCGAAGCGGGCAAAGCCTGCTAGTATATATATAAAAGAGTAAACTCACTGATTCACTGATTCACTGACTGATTCACTGATTCACCACGGTTGTGGCGATCCTATGGGAGATAGAATCGCAATTTTTGGTGAGCAGGTTGATTTTAGGACCCTGACGCTCACTAAGACGGGATTTTGCGAAATACCCCCTGTTCCCCCCCCCCGGGGGGGGGCAGAAGGCAAAAACCACCTTTATAAGCATAACTTGGCTCCAAATTGCTTCACGGTGAAGAAATTGCAGCTGGGGAGACTAGATTTGAATACAAAAAGATCATTTTCTGCGATTTTGGAATTTTGGATTTTTAAGGCGGGTAGGGGGTGAAAATGAGATTTTCGAGGGCGCATAAGGCAAAAACACATTTATAAGTATAACTCGGCACCAAATTACTTCACAGTGAAGAAATTGCAGATGGGGAGACTAGAATTGAATACGAAAAAATCATTTCTGCAATTTTGGAATTTTTGATTTTTAAGGGGGGGAAGGGGGTGAAAATGATTTTCGGAGGTGCAGAAGGCAAAAACAACTTTATAAGCATAACTCGGCTCCAAATTGCTTCACGAGGAAGAAATTGCAGATGGAGAGACTAGACTTGAATACAAAAAAATTATTTTCTGCGATTTTGGGATTTTGGATTTTTAAGGGGGAAAAGGGGTGACAATGATTTTCGGAGGTGCAGGAGGCAAAAACACCTTTATCAAATTACTTCACGATGAAAAAATTGCAGATAGGGAGACTAGACTTAAGTACTAAAAAATCATTTTCTGCGATTTTGGAATTTGGGATTTTTAAGGGGGGAGAGGGGCTGAAAATGATTTTCGAAGGTGCAGAAGGCAAAAACCACCTTTATAAGCACAACTCGGCTCCAAATTGCTTCACGGTGAAGAAATTGCAGAGGGAGAGACTAGATGTGAATAAAAAAAAATCACTTTCTGCGATTTTAGAATTTTTGATTTTTAAGGGGGGGTAAGGGGGTATAAATGATTTTCGGAGGTGCATAAGGCAAAAACACATTTATAAGTATAACTCGGCTAAAAAAGGCTTCACAGCGAAGAAATTGCAGATGGGGAGACTAGACTTCAATACGAAAAAATCATTTCCTGCGATTTTGGAATTTTGGATTGTTAACGGGAGAAGGGGTGAAGATTTTCGGAGGTAAATTTAGAAAAATACGGATTTTCGAGTAAAAGAAATAGCTCAAAGATGAAAAAAAAAAAAAACGCCAAGCGTCTTCTTGAAAATATTTCCAAAAACTCATTTTTTGATTTTTTTCCGTTTTTTTTTTTTTTTTTTTTTTTTTTTTTTTTTGGGGGGGGGGGGGGTGTAAAAAAATAAAAATAGAGTCAGATCGTTCAAAATTGGTACATAGAGGTTTTCGATACTTACAAATCGATTGCGGATATTTTCGAATTTGTAAAATTATTAGAAGGGGCGGGAAGGGGGGGGTTGGGCAAAAACAAATAAAAATACAGTTAGGCCGTTCAAAATTGGTACAGATATGTTTTAGAGGCCAGCAAGTCGAATGGGGATATTTTCGAAAGTGTAAAGTTATTAGGAAGACCGGGAAGGGGGGGGCGGAGGGGCAGAAAAAATAGAATAGAGTTAGAGTATTCAAAATTGGTATATAGAGGTTTTCGATACCTACAAATCGATTGCGGATATTTTCGAATTTTTAAAATTATTAGGATAGACGGGAGGGGGGGCGAAGGGGGAAAATTTTAGAAATAAAAGTTAGAGCATTTTTTTGAATTTTTTCCGAAGGCAGTGAGAACCCGGTGCGACATTTTTCCTAATAAGATTTTTTTTCTGTTTTTTTTTTTTTTTTTTTCACGTGATGAAAATTAATGCAATTTTGAGAATTCAGTAATTATAGCGATTAATTTAAAAATAGGGACCAGCGAAGTGGGCGTTGCCTGCTAGTTTAATATAAAAGCCCTAATTAGGGGGTTTTATTTTACGCACACACGCATATATACAACCATATTAAATTTTAACTAAATTACATGCGATTGGCCTCTTAGCGAAAATTATAACCCAGAATGTTCCGCAAAATAACAGAGGGAAAACGAGCAGTTTTTTCAATGCATTAATAAATATGTAAAGCCACTCAAAAAACTAAACTTTTAAAAAATAATTTAATAAATTAATATATGCATACATAAATAAACATATAAATAAAAGTTTAAGCATACAGTGTCTAATTTAAAATCTTACGTGAACATATACTTAGACCAAAATATAGAAAATTTAGTTACAAATAAAAACATTTTTACATTGAAAAATGAAAAGCTGATGAATAAACTCCCTTTGTAAATTTATTCACTTTAAATTTTACTCGCTTATTTTACACTCTCTTATGCATTGAAATTAATCAGGTGGAAAACTCAGAATCTAATCTAAAAGAATTAATCTCTAGAACACTCATTTCCCGAGTGATAGAAAAGATCAATCAACTTAATCTATTTGCTATGTCAATATTTGACATCTATGTAATATATATATTTATTAATCTTATTGTAGTGGATTTCTCAAAGTTTTTTTTCATAAAAACAAGAGCAAATTAATAAAATGAGAGGGAGGTATACTTCTGTGGAATATTCATATTTAATCTCCAGCTACTAATAAAATTATCTGTGTGCATGTTTCTCGTCACGTTTTCACATAGAAAGTGTTGACACGTTGTGATACACAGAAAATGCTGACACACATTTCGCATAATGACAAAATTTTTACACAAATATATATTTACAAGATTTAATCATGTACAAAGCCTTATTTTTGATAATCTTTTCTTTCTTTCTTCTTCTTCTTCTTTTTTTTTTTTTCTTTTTTCTTTGTTATTTTATATATTCCAAAGTATGTGGAAAATGATGCGATGCTTCATGAAAATTATATATTTACATGAAAAAATGCATTTGTTTGGATTAGTTTAAACCATATATATAAATGAAACATTAGAGAGAATAAAAAAAAATATTTTTTTAAATATATTTCGATGTATTAAGTTACATAATAAGCAGTGTTTTCAAATTTAGGAACTCTTTTATCCAATACTCGCCAGTAATTTTGAAGAGTGATATTTAAAATACATGGTACACTATTCATATTCAAATTGACTGGGCAACCATAATAATTAAAATTTAGTGGTGGATATTGAATAAAAGGTCACTAATTTTGGCATTGGTAATAAATGAGTCCGGTGTTTACTTCAGCATACTGAGTTCAGCTCCTTTACAAGTTCAGCTCCATCCCGTTTCTGTTAGATTTACGGGATGTGAACAGTGGAGTCTGGTGAACGGTTAGTGAATAGACTGGTGAAAAAGTGACCAACAGATGATAAATAAGCTAGTGAACAGATTTTTAATAATCTGGCAAACAGGTGGTGAACTGGATGGTGTACAGAGCGAATAGATTTCGAATAGGCTGATGAATATATAGTAGTAAGGGTTCCACAGGCATCTTCGAACGGCAGTTTGCTGCAGCCAGGATTTTCATGAAGTCTGAACTGCCTAATAATTTTCGTCACGTCAGAATTTACTAAAGCAACGTATCGTCTAGTAGAGGTTGCAGACGCCATTTTTGGAAGCTTGCTATCATCAAAATTTTAAGCAGATGTGAATCAGTTGACCATTGAAGACTGCTAGTTTCTGAAATATTTATGTACAATATGCAAGCGAAGTGTGACGCCACTGACCGTCAGTGGATGCAAGAAAATGATTTCCTATGTTATTCGCCCATTGGATTTTTTGTAAAAAATTATTAAAAATCGAGGGAAATTATTTCCCGATTTTAATCCCCCTATTTGGGTATATATATGTATTAGTTATCATGTGCATGTGTTAGATTGAGTTATTTTGCTGTCAAATTGACAAAATTTTAATTTTAAATTTCGTCCTTGGCGTTTTTGTATTTGGCGATCAAAAACGTACTACGAAAATATACATGCCAGATGTATATTTTCCTAATATGTATTGTGCAAAATATTGTTTCATATTATTCATTACTCTCTTAATATAAGTTTTTAAAATAACCATGATTTTTGAAAGGAATTAAATTATATTCGCCAGATAATTTGGCGATATATATATATATATATATATACATATTTTCTGCCAAGGATGACCGATATCAAATTTATTCCGCTGCAACATATTAGTATCTTATATCAGATACTTTATTTAGAAATTTGAAAACAAATTTCACTTGAAATTATGATAGAATATTTATCATTTTCCTTTTAATTAGTATATTAGTTGGATATTTATTGTGTAAATATCATCCTTTGAAATGAAATGTTTATGTTTTCAATGGAATATGGAAGTTTTTTTTTTTTTATCTAGAGTTTTGAAATTTAAAATTTAAAATTCAAATTTTATCAATTTTAGAACAAAAACAACTTAATCTAACGCATACACATGATAACTAATACATATCTAAACCTAAATATGAGGATTAAAATCGGGAAATAATTTCCCTTGATTTTTAATAATTTTTTACGAAAAATCCATTGGGCGTTTAACATAGGATATATTTTTCTTGTATCCACGAACGGCAAGTGACGTCATCACTTCGCTTGCGTATTTAAATTCCTCATAATAAGAAAAAACGATTCACTTCATTTTACCAAAATACTCTTTTTTAAGACTATCGTAGATACTGTTTTAAAATTTTCTAACTAACTATCCAATAACTACAGACACTCCATGCTAACCCAAATTCACCTCTACTCGATATCTCCAACCAGCTATCTCACCCACAACATCGCCAAAATATCCAGGATCCAGCTAGGGACTTTCTCATTCTCAACCGATCATTTTACCTTGACTCGACATTATCACCTTAGACTACTTTACTTTCAATACTCATTTCAACTGGTGACTTTTACTTGCCCAACCAAACATTCTATGCCAACTATCATTTTACACTAATTTCAAAACTAAAATCAACTGGCGGCATTTACGACGCCAATCATACCTTACAATGTAAACAAACAATGAAGTTTGATAAAAATATTTAAAGGCTTTAATGCGTTTTTACAAATATTTTAAGATTTTTAAGGCTTTAATATGTTTTAGAAATATTTTAAGTGTTTTTTTAATGAAACAGTCAAAGAGTCGTTCATTCGGAATTAAAAAGTTGTCCATTTGGAATTTGTATTTTCTGAATGGCAACAGTTTTGGTTTGTTTTTATTTGGTATTGCATTGTTTATAATCCTGAAGTTACATAATTCTATTTATAGGTTCATGTTTATAATAGCCAGTGATCCGTTATTTTTAATTTAGACATTTAAACATTACAATTGAATAGTTTTTCAAGGTTTTATGCAATAAATAAGAATATGTGCGATACAAAACATGTATGAAAATGGTATGTATGTTTCCTAAGTTGAATTAAACAAACGGAAAAAAATGGCTGCCAAAAGTTTCTGTTTTGAAGCGGTACTAACCGGATTCGTTCATGACAGATGATGGTCATTATATATATTGATTTTTCAGTCTAATATGAATATAAATATATGAATTTTTCAGTTCTTATAAAACATTTTTTATACTAACAAAGGAAAAGTTCATATTTACAATCAATGTTGTGTAAGCGTTCATTTCAGGTAACTATAAGTAAATTACTTATACGTTTAAAATTCCATTACATAAGCTGATTTATTTAATTTACACATTAAAAGAAAACTTAAAATCATGAATATCATTTTCAATATATGAAAAATAATTTTCAATTATTTCAATATATACAAGGAAGACGATAAAAAACACACATATTTTATTTTATTTTACTCATTTGTGGCAAATAAAGTATTTTATTTGGGTCAAATTCTTGAAACTGCGCTTTTGCTATAATTACAAGTTTTGAGTCCCCCTTAATTTTAAATTCAGGTTTTTAACTATTAGTCTTTGTATTTCATGTGTTTGTAAGCCTGTTTCCACTATAACTCAGAAACAGATATTCTAAATATGTATGACATAATGGTTTTACTTCTAAATTTTATTGAGATTAGACTAATTGTTTGTTTACAAAACAAACCATTGGTTTTTGGACAAACACAAATATTCAAGCACATTACGTAGGGCGTGAAATTTCCGGTTGGTACATTTTAACAGTTTTAGACTGTACTAAACGTAATTAAATTAACCCCTTGAACTGAAATGACGAGTCCAGCTCGCCATGAGCTTCCCGACACTAATTATGTTCTTATATGTATATATAACAATAAACATTCATGTAAATGTGTGAAACAAATATTATTTTTAATAATAACAAATTATTTAAGCAACAAAACCATAGCTTTCTATATCAATCCCTCCTCTTAAAACTAAGAAAATTAAATTGTCTGCATGAGCAGTGCTGACTGAAAATAAATTGCAGTTCAAGGGGTTAATACATTTTTTTTTTCTTTTTTGATCGGTACGTATTTCGTATGATATATAATTTGAAAAGCACTCACCATTTCTTTAGAGCCACACTAAAGAATATTCCGATATATCGGCGCTCAAATGACAGAGAAACGTAATTTAAAATTACTAACTTTTCAGATACAAACCATAATTCCATTATAACTAGGGAACTAGCAGGAACTTAGTTATGCCGTTTTGACATGTCATGGATACCACTTTGGGTCTTTCAAAAGGAGTAAAATAATCTGGTGTGTCACTCACACGACTTTCTCTTATCCTGAAATTTAATACTATAAATACAGGTTGCAGATTAAGAGGTAAGATAACGCGAACTGTCATGTAAACCTATGCTAAACAATTCAAATTAGGCTTCAGAAGAGTTTTATACGATAATTAGTTCTGTGTGAGGGGGGGCTTCCGCCCCCTCAACCCCCCGTTTCATTAATGCACCTACATTTATATAGAATTTAATTCGGTTATTAAAAAATAATTCTCTTTTTAAAAAATAATTTATTAAAATTATTATTTAAAAAAATTATTTTTTATGATAAGGCAGACGATTTCCATATTAGAGAGGTAGTGTAACACTAAATATAAAAAAAAAGTTCATTTTACTCTCAATATTTAAAAAAAAAAACGATTTTTTTTTCTAAGTTTTTTTTCGTTAAAATAAAAAAAAATCTATAACTTTGTTTTAAATTATAACAGATTTATAGTTCAACCATTCGTTTTAAAGGTATTCGCAAGCTCTTTTGAATGATACCCATCATGAAAATTTACTCCCCTCGAGAGCGGACTTCCCCCCCAGGGGGGAGGCGAGGCTCCTACATACACAAAAAATTTTTCCCAGTTAACTATCTCTATTTCAAAAAATATATGTTCGTTTCATTTGGTTTAGTGCAGTCTATAAACGTTAAACTCTACTTACCTGCAATTTCCCCCATAGACGTAATGTATTAGAATTCTCTTGATTGTCCCTGTACACGAACCATTTGCTTGATCTTAACGAAAAGCTTACTGTAGCATCCCTATATGGTACACATTTAGAATACTAAGTTTGAACTTTCTGCCATAATTTGCTTTTGAGATATGCTGATAACAGACACACACACACAGACACACACACAGACTCACAGACCATTTGCTAAAAACATGATTTTCGTATTCAGGGGACCTCAAAACGTGTAAATATAACAAAATCTCGCGTTCGAAAATTTGACCCAAAAACAATACTTTCTCTACCTTATGGATAAGAGAAAGTAAACAAGTTTAAAATAACGCTCATTATGTACATTTATACGAAATTTTGCCCTATGCTGCCATGTTAAAAGTTTACATAAAATGCGATCACAGCGCCATCTGCTGGGCGATTGATCCCAAAATCTAATCAGACCCTTTCCATGTCAGGGTCCAACTATACACCAAGTTTGGTTCTATTTCATTCATCGGTTCGTGAGATACGGTGTGACATACGAAATTTTGCGATCACAGCGCCACCTTGTGGACGATTGATCCCCAAATCTAATCAGCACCATGCCCCGTTAGATTCCAACTATATACCAAGTTTGGTTGAATTTCATTCATTGGTTCGTGAGATACGGTGAAAAATACGAAAATCTGTCCTATACTGCCATGTTAAAAATTTACATAATATGCGATCACAGCGCCACCTGAAGGGCTATTGATCCCCAAATCTAATCAGCACAATGTCCCGCCAGGGTCCAACTATATACCAAGTTTGGTTGAATTTCATTCATTGGTTCGTGAGATACGGTGAAAACACTAAACCACAGACAGACAGACAGACAGATATACAGACAGACACACAGACAGACATTTTTTAAAAACTATCAATTCGTGTTCAGGACATCCCAAAACGTGTAGATCCGTCAAAAAACGGAGGTCGAAAATTTTCGCGAATCCAATACTTTCTCTATAATATATATAGAAGAAAGTAAAAAGGGCTTAACTCAAAAACCGCGACTTTTTACTTTCTTCTATATGTAATATAGAGAAAGTATTGGATTCGCGAAAATTTTCGACCTCCGTTTTTTGACGGATCTACACGTTTTGGGATGTCCTGAACACGAATTGATAGTTTTTAAAAAATGTCTGTCTGTCTGTCTGTCTGTCTGTCTGTCTGTCTGTCTGTGGTTTAGTGTTTTCACCGTATCTCACGAACCAATGAATGAAATTCAACCAAACTTGGTATATAGTTGGACCCTGGCGGGGCATTGTGCTGATTAGATTTTGGGATCAATAGCCCATCAGGTGGCGCTGTGATCGCATTTTATGTAAATTTTTAACATGGCAGTATAGGACAAATTTTCGTATTTTTCACCGTATCTCACGAACTAATGAATTAAATTCAACCAAACTTGGTATATAGTTGGAACCTGACGGGGCATGGTGCTGATTAGATTTGGGGATCAATCGTCCAGCAGGTGGCGCTGTGATCGCAAAATTTCGTATGTCACACCGTATCTCACGAACCGATGAATGAAATTGAACCAAACTTGGTGTATAGTTGGACCCTGACATGGAAAGGGTCTGATTAGATTTTGGGATCAATCGCCCGGCAGATGGCGCTGTGATCGCATTTTATGTAAACTTTTAACATGGCAGCATAAGACAAAATTTCGTATAAATGTACATAATGAGCGTTATTTTAAACTTGTGATTGTAAAATTAATATGAATTATTGATAATAGTAGTAGTTAACTACGAAAAAAATTTTGTGCATGTGGGGGCACCGGTTCCCTCCCTGGGGGGGAAGTACCCCCCCGGGGGGGGGGTAAATTTTCAAGATGGGTATCTTTCGAAAGATCTCGTCAATACCTTTAAAACGAATGGTTGAACTATAAATCTGTGACAATTTGAAACAAAGTTATCGATTTTTTTACTTTTAACAAAAAAAAACTTAGAAAAAAAATCGTTTTTTTTTTTTTTTTTTTTTTTTTTTTTTTTAAATATTGTTACTGGTTGAATATGTATTACTTTTAACAAAAAAAAAAAAAAAAAAAAAAAAAAAAAAAAATTAGAAAAAAATCGTATTTTTTTTTTTTTTTTTTTTTTTTTAATATTGTTACTGATTGAATATGTATATAGGAAAATATAGAAGAAAGTCTTGTGGTGGCCACAACATACTAGTTTCAGTTAACGGCCCTCTTCACTCACCGTCGCCGGACGCCGAAGCTAATGCTATTCTATGGGAAATTTTTCTTTACAAATAACTTATTAACTAATACATATTTTTAAATTCTGTTTTCACATTCTGAAAGTTCCCAGCTGTTAAATTGACGCACCTTTTCTAAAAAATTATTTTTTTTTATATTTTTTTATATTTTATTTTGAAGCTGCAAAATACGAATTTTCAATATGTGAATTTTTTTCATTTTGCAATTTCTAAACAAAATATTAAAAATTTAAAAAATACATTTTTAAAAAAGGTGCGTCAATTTAACAGCTGGGAACTTTCAGAATGTGAAATCAGAATTTAAAAATATGTATTAGTTAATAAGTTATTTGTAAAGAAAAATTTCCCATAGAATAGCATTAGCTTCGGCTTCCGGCGGCGGTGAGTGAAGAGGGCCCTTAAGCCTTTTTTTTTAAATCACGATTTTTTGAGTTACTCAAAATTTTACTCAGCATCGCGATGTTTTAAGTTAAGCTTATTTGTCATGAGAACGGCTATATTAAGGCTGTAGTTAGAATTTTCTAAAGTGCATTCCAATTTGTGTGCCATATTTATGTGATTCGTATACAATTTATAGTAAATATACCGGGCGACACAAGTAAATGTATCAATTTCTTTTGTAAAAATAAATAAATAAAATGTTTTAAAATAAATAAACCAAATAATGAAGTACTATCCAGTTAAATTGCGACGGCTATCTAATAATCTATTAAAATTCATTTTTATGGGCAAAACATTGAACTTAAAATTATATATAAAGCAAATGCGCTGCAGTTATAAAATATTTAGTATTTTATTTCATTTTACATAAACAGAGCTGCCAACCATTTCTGAAGGATTGTTAGTACCACCCCTTTTTCCACACCACTTTTTTAGAAGAGATTGGACATAAATATGCTATATAAAGAAGCAATTTTTTCTTAATTGATAAACTACTGCTCTGTGCTAATAATGGAGCTAATTTATGTCTAGCTACACGAAACTTATTCCGCGATGTACTCTTCAAATGTATTTACGATGAATTAAGATGAAAAATTCTCTAAAAGAGAAGACTGGTGTAGAAAAAAGGGCGGTGCTAACAATCCTCCGCATAGGCTGGCAGCTCTGCTTAAATTTATTTATTTCATTTACCATTTTTTGGCTGTTTGCATAGATGCCAACATTTTAAGTTATTCCGGAGTATTTTTAGCCCCGCCTCTATTTTGCACCAATTTATTCATAGAAAAATTTTCTCCAGTATATAACTTCAATAAAATAAGAAAAAAATACTTTAAAAAAATAAGTGGTATGGAGTAAAAGCGAGGCTAAAAATATTCCGGAATAAATTAAAATGTTGGCATTTATGTGTTTGCAAAAGTGGAATGTTTGCAACAATTCCTCTATCAGTAAAAAATTCCTTAGAGCGTAATATAAGAAATATGAAAGATTTATATCGCCAAATATGTTTCAGAAAAATCAACTGCATTTTAATGGTTTAAACGGTACTGTTATGTAAACCTATGTTAAAACAATTCAAATTAGTCTCTGGAAGAGTTTTATATGGTAAATAGTTCTGTGTGAGGGGGGGGGGGAGGGCGTTAGCCCCCCTCAACCCACCGTTTCATTTCTGCACCTATATTTATATAGAATTTAAATCTGTTATTAAAATTAAAGTTCACTTAAAATTATTCAGAAAACTTTCACACGTAACATTCCTTGAAACTTATCAATCTTGATCAAACTTTTCCAGTAACAAACTTATATTAACTTCAAAATACAACATTTGGATCTCCAAAAATTATTCGTTAAGTCACTCTAAAAGACACGGACAAAGATCAAACGTTAAAAAATTTGACTACAGTAATCAAGAAGCCTCAAAAGGTGTAAATATGCAAAAAACAAGCCATGAATATTTAGCTTAAAAACATACATTATCAGGTATGGAACACGGGCGCAGAATTCATACCACTATCAATGTAAGAAAATTTTCTACTTCTTAAATCAACGATATTATAGGTAGCGAAATTTCTTAGATAAATTCCGGTATGAATTCTGCACCCGTGTTCCATCCCTGCATTATTTACCATATTTCTATGAGGAATTCATTTCAATTCCCGGACAGCTTTCCTGGAATTGTAAAATATTATTAGTAAAGCACATCCACTAACAACAAAAAAGAATGTTATCGCTTAAATATTTGCAGCCCTGTAGCATATAGCATAATTAGCATTAGATTTACAGGGTGACAGAAAAATATCCATTTATATTAAGAGCTATTAATAAAAAATTGCTGAAATATTACTTTCGTTTACATTGAGTGTTTTTAACACTTTCTAACATTTTTAAGTGTGAATAAGATTTCAGTTTGTATATCTATCCATCTGTCTGTCTGTCTGTAAGCCCGCGCTCCAACTCCTGTAATTATTTATGGAATTTCTCGAAACTGATATATTTTATTGAAGTTCACTATCGGATGTTCCATATTGAAAATTCCATCTTTTGTATAGAATATGATATGATTAACTTTCTGATTTACAGGGCTACACTAAAATATTCAGAGAGATCAAAAGCTGTAATTTTAATCTAATGACTGCATTTTCTTATGCGTTAAGCCTTTTTAACACTTTCCAAAATGCCTAAGAGTAATTTTAAAATCAATTAGTCTGTCTGTATATTTTTCAGTTCTTCTGTCTGTTATGTGATAACGTAGGCAAAGAATATTAAAAGTTATTCGATACAACAATTACGTACAGTTGGAAAGTGTTACTAATCATTGCGTACTGCATGATTTTTCTTTCTTGTTTTTTTATTTATTGAGGATCAGTGGAAGATCTTTCAAAACCATAAAAACCATGGATAATATTTTTCTATTTATCTCAATACATTGTTGCGATTGTGATGTAAGTTTTTTTCGTTAAATTATCCTTTTTAACACTTTCCAACAAGGTTGAAAAGTGTTTATGACTTTGGTTTGTCTCTCTGTCTGTCCGTCTGTTCGACCGTCTGTCTGTCCGCGCTCTAACTCCCGTAAATATTTATGGAATTTCTTGAAACTGATATATGTTATTCAAGTTCACTATCGGACGTTCCCTATTGAAAATGGAGTTTATACCTCTACTGGTTTGTGTACAGGGGCACCCGAAAGTATTTCAAAGCATTGTGTTCTATGAGAGGTATTGCTATAAACCATATTTTCATACGTTTACTGTAGACATATCTGAATTAAATTGAAATATGTTATTCAAGTTCACTATCGGATGTTCCCTATTGAAAATGGAGTTTATACCTCTACTGGTTTGTGTACAGGGGCACCCGAAAGTATTTCAAAGCATTGTGTTCTATGAGAGGTATTTCTGTAAACCATATTTTCATACGTTTACTGTAGACATATCTGAATTAAATTGAAATATGCTATTCAAGTTCACTATTGAGTGTTTCCTGTATAAAATGGAGGAAATACCATCATCGGTTTATGTACAGGGACACACAAAAGTATTCCAAAGCATTGCGTTCTATAAGAGATATTTCTATAAATCAAATTTTAATAACTTTACTTTCCACGAAGTTTTAGGAAATTGAAATAGGTTATTTATATGCACAAAAGAATGCTTTGCAGAGAATATAGCATGATTAGCATTAGATTTACAGGGTTGCACAAAAATATCCAGTTACATTAAGAGCTATTAATAAAAAATTGCTAGAATTGTACTTTCGTTTACGTTAAGCGTTTTTAACAACTTCTAACATTTTTTAGAGTGAATATGATTTAAGTTTAATTTATTTGCCTGTCCGAGCCCTAACTCCCGTAAATATTTATGGAGTCTCTTGAAACTGATATATAATATTCAAGTTCACTATCGGATGTTCCCTATTGAAAATGGAGTTTATACCTCTACTGGTTTGTGTACAGGGGCACCCGAAAGTATTTCAAAGCATTGCGTTCTATGAGAGGTATTGCTATAAACCATATTTTCATACGTTTACTGTAGACATATCTGAATTAAATTGAAATATGTTATTCAAGTTCATTATTGGATGTTTTCTCTATAAAATGCAGGAAATACCACCGCCGATTTATGTACAGGGACACTTAAAAGTATTCCAAAGCATTGCGTTCTATGAGAGATATTTCTATAAATCAAATTTTAATAACTTTACTTTCCACGAAGTTTTAGGAAATTGAAATAGGTTATTTATATGCACAAAAAAAAAAAAAAAAAAAAAAAAAAATGCTTTGTATAGAATATAGCATGATTAGCATTAGATTTACAGGGTGACACACAAAAATATCCATTTATATTAAGATCTATTAATAAAAAATTGCTAGAATTCTACTTTCATTTACATTAAGCGTATTTTGCACTTTCTAACATTTTTAAGTGTGAATATGATTTCAGTTTGTGTATCTGTCCATCTGTCTGTCTGTCTGTCTGCCCGCGCTCTAACTCCTTTAAATGTTTATGAAATGTCTCGAAACTGATATATTTTATTGAAGTTCACTGTCGGATGTTCCATATTGAAAATGGAGTGACTATCTTTTCTGGTTTGTGTACAGGGACACCCAAAAGCATTCGAAAGCATTGTGTTCTATGAGTGTTATTTTTATAAATATTTTCCCTATAGAATGTTCCCCATTTAAAATGCCATTAATAGGTCCTGTACAACTAATTTGTTTACAGAGACCAAAAAAAAAAAAAAAAAAAAAAAAAAAAATGCATTACGTTTTAGGACAGAATTTTTTGAAAGTTATATTTAAAAATCTTTCGACTGTAAAAATCATAAAAATATTGAAGTGTATTGTTAATATTCTAAAATAATGTTTTGTATAGAATATGATACGATTATCTTTCTGATTTACAGGGCTACACTAAAATATTCAGAGAGATCAAAAGCTGTAATTTTAATCTAATGGCTGCATTTTCTTTTGCGTCAAACCTTTTTAACACTTTCAAAAATGCCTAAGAGTAATTTTAAAATAAATTAGTCTACCTGTTTGTTTTTCAGTCCTTCTGTCCGTTGTGTGATAACGTAGGCAAAGAATATTAAAAGTTATTCGATACAACAATTACGTACAGTTGGAAAGTGTTACTAATCAATGCGTACTGCATGATTTTTCTTTCTTGTTCAGTTTTTCATTCAGTTGAACGGCACGCATGGAAACCATGGATAAATTTTTACTTTCTTTATTCCAGAACATTGTTGTAGATTTTAAACTTTTATCAGCATTAGTTACGGAAAATTTGGTGTTTTATTATTAAGAATGTCTGCATTTAAATATGAAATACAAAATCTGATATCGGCAGAACATGTAGACTGCTAGGATATTGGACCACCCCAATTCGCCTGACCGTTTAGTCTTGATTTCATTTAAGTAAAACAAATCGTTTGTCAGTGACAGTGATGTTACAAAAAAGTAGATTCATTGAAATGATTATTTCTTTTAGTCAGGGGAGGGGTTAGGGCATTCGTCATCTACGTGGTGTAGACAACATTCAATAAACGCAGTGTGTTTGCCAACATGTAATTAAAAAATAGGCTTTCCAACCCAACCCAAATTAAATTTTGTTCAGAATATAATTTTTATTTTGTTATTTTGAAATATTTTCCCCCTTTTTACTATAATTTCAGACAAAATTCCATGTAAGGTAAATGTTTAATCTTAAGAAATCACTGTTGCAAATATTTGATTGTAAGACATGCTTCTACGAGATTTGGTATCATTATGGCAACTTAAAAACATTATTTTAGCACAATTTTCATAAATTTAGATCATATATAAGTTAAAATTTTTAGCTTCAAACAGAAAACAAATCCTATCTCTGTAATTGAATTTAATACAAATTTATTTTTTCGTGCTTAACTATAAAAACTTGAAAATTTTGAACACTAAACTCAAGGAAATCTAATCATTTGTAGACGACGAATTTCAGCGTTTAAAATCAAAGTCTATCCACAAAAAAATAGTTATGTATGTGCAGTCGGTAACAAAAGTGTCCGAACACTAGCAAAAATTTCTATGTAAAAAAAGTACATTTCATACTGTTTTGTTAAATAAATCCTTGTCGAATCCTTTTCTTAGTCAGTCTAAAAACATGATTCGATAAAGATTTATTTAACAGAACCGTATGAAGTGTACTTTTTTCCATAGGTATTTTTGCTAGTGTTCGGACACTTTTGTTACCGACTGTTAGTAAAGAAGCAGGGGTTGTTAATTCGAACCTTTTAACTGAGCTTCTTTTACCGATTATTTGTATCTAATTTCTAAATGGTTTAATATTTTAAAATAATATTTTATGAACAAAGCATTCATTTGTGAGCAACAAACTATCACTTGTTACATTTAAACCATGCACTATTTGATATACTTAAAATATATATACACTGATGGAAAAAAAAATCCCAACACCAAGAAAAAATTATTGTACAGTAATGAAATTTCAGCAATACATTTGTCTAGGTAACATATTTAATTGATTAAAGTTTCAAGATCACAGGTAGAGCCATTGACGAGAAGAGCCTTTGCAAATGTGAAATGTTGGTACATTAGTAACCGGTGTAACCGCCAGAATTTTGAATGCAAGCATGCAAACGTGCATGCATTGTGTCGTAGAGGTATCGGATATCAGTTTGTGGGGTGGAGTTCCATGCCTGTTGCACTTGGGTGGTCAATGCAGGGACGATTAATGCTGGTTGTGCCTGACGCTGGAGTTGTCGTCCAATGATGTCCCATACGTGCGCGATTGGAGAAAGATCTGGTGATCTAGCAGGCCAAGGCAACATGTCGACACTCTGTAGAGCATTTTGGGTTACAACAGCGGTATGAGGGCGAGCGTTATCCTGTTGGAAAACACTCCCTTCAATGCTGTTCATGAATGGCAGGACAACAGGTTGTATCACTAGACTGACGTACAAATTTGCACTTCAAGGTGCGTGGGATAACCACGAGAGTGCTCCTGCTGTCATACGAAATTGCTCCCCAAACCATAACTCCAGGAGTAGGCCCTGTGTGTCTAGGCCGCAGACAGGTCGCTAGCAGGCGTTCACCTGGCCTCCTTCTAACCAACACACGGCTATCACTGCGACCAAGGCAGAACCGGCTTTCATCAGAAAACACAACAGATTTCCACTCCGTCCTCCAATGAGCTCTAGCTTGACACCACTCACGTCGCAAACGGCAGTGGTTTGGAGTCAGTGGAATGCACGCTACAGGGCGTCTGGCTCGGAGCTGTCCTTGAAGTAACCGATTTGTAACAGTTCTTTGTGTCACTGTGGTGCCAACTGCAGCTCGAATTTCAACTGCAGACGCAGTACGATTAGCCACAGCCATACGCCGAACACGGCGGTCTTTTCTCTCAGTAGTGCCACGTGGCCGCCCGGAACCCGGTCTTCTTGAGGCAGTACCTTCCCTTGACCACTGCTGCCAACACTCATGCACAGTGGATACATTCCTGCCAAGTCTTTCTGCAATATTGTGGAAAGAAAACCCACCTTCTCGTAGCCCTACTACACGACCTCGTTCAAACTCAGTGAGCTGTTGATAATGGCTTCTTCGTCTTCTTAGAGGCATCCTTGACTAACATTAACCCACTACGTCAAATCTCAACTGTAAATAACGATCACGAACCTTACAGCGCTTATTTAAAGCAAACCTCATTTGCATGTTCATAGTGTTGCTACTAGCGCCACACTTATGCGCGTAGCTCGAAATTTGAATCGACGTCATCTTTCAGATGTATAAACACGCCTACCAAATTTCGTTTATCTAGCGCAGCTCTTTCCTGGTGTTGGGATTTTTTTTCCATCAGTGTATATATATATATATATCGTTAAAATTTGCTGGTGCAACTTTAATTTATATTCTAGATGCAAAACTTAAAATATAATCATTTATATAAAATTACCATATGAATAACTTATAATATTCGGTTTTTATTACTGTTTATCAAATTATAAGATTTACACGTCTTACTAAAATTTTCTCTCGAATGTTTTGAATTTAGTTTAAAACGGTTGGAAATCCATCGCATTTTTGTGTCCATTTATTTTTATCAGCACAAAGTACTTTTATCCTTTGAATGGATATTTATTCAGTGTTTTAAAAAGGAGGACTTGAAGGGGGGAAAAAAGGTAAAACGTTGTATACAGTTTATTTTCTGTTGGTACACGCATGTTTTATTTCGATACGATTTGTAGTGCAAGAAAATATCCGTTTGTATATGATTAATTGTGCTGTATAAAATGTGTGATAAATAACACAAATGTTTTATACAAAGTAAAAAGAAATTTTGTTTGTTGTTATTTTTTAATAAATACTAGTTTAAACTGCTGTATAAAAGATTAAAGAAAAAGAAAGGGAAAGAAAGAAAGAGAGAGAGAAAGAAAACTTACTGATTTTGGAAATTTATTTCAAAACTTTCATATATATTTTTTCACAAAAATATAGTAAAATAAAATAAAAGTATAGTAAAACATTTAGTTTCGAATTTAAATATTTTTATTAAAAAAAAAAATCTCTGTCATTTATTTATAAGAAAAAAGAAAAATCGTAACTGCAATGTCAAAAAACTGTGCTAAATTTTAATAAATACGATAATAATTACTTAATGCGTTGTACGATCAGCCTAGTTATCTTCATAATTTTATGACGCACTATATATATATATATATATTTTTTTTTTTTTTTTCTTGTACAGTTTATATTATCAAGGGTAAATTATCAAACTTTTAAATTATCTATATTATCTAAGTATTACATGCTTATCAGTGTTATTATGTGTTAGGCATAGAAATATTCTATTGCACGAATCTACACTTGTTTAAATATGCTAATTACCTTTCGACGCATTTAAAGATAATTAGCAGAAAGACTATTTCTGATAAAACAATTGTAATCAGTTACAATGTCATTTATGATAATGTAAATGCTACCAATTTTCAGAGATTCCATTGGTATTCCTTTTTAATTTAGATCATTAGATACTGCATCGTACTCACCTCAACAGTTCAATAAAAACTTAAATCCGAGTTTCGTGCATTGCCTTTTTTAGCATGGTAGAGCACAGTTTACTACAAAATTAGTCAAAAAATAATTTTTTATTTATTTATTTATTATTACTTTTTTTTAATTGAAAGCCTGATTAGTTGTAAATAATATGACGCATGAATTTTACTTAAACGCCAATAATATCCGCGGTATTATAAGGCGAAGTGTTTATATTAAAGGGTTAGTTATTAAAAAATAAAAACTATAATTGTTTATATTTTATTATTTATTTTATTATAGGTTCAAGTTTTCTTTCTTTTCACGTTTTAAAATTGCTCATGCCTTTTCTGTATTTGAGATAGATATTTAAAATACTTTCTATATATTCTTTATCATGTACGTAGATAAACTTGCACATAGAACTTGCACAACAAGACAAGAGCACCTGTAATACGTATACAAAGAAAGTATATGCATATTGATGGGAATTATCCGTAAAAAGGTTGCGATTGGGTTTCTTTAAAGTACGAATGCAAGTATATACAGCATGAAGTTAACGGATGATTTTCATGTAGTGCCAAATCTAGACTGTGATTTGTTGATAGCTGAAGATGCGGTAACTAGATATAATTTAATAGTTTTAGAACAGGGGTTTTTAAAAAAAAAAAAAAAAAAAAAGAAAAAAACTCCCCAAGAAAGAAAGCGCCTAAGACCAATAGGCAAACAACATGTTGCAGATACATTAATGCGTTTAAAAATGCTAAAGGAGATTAAAAAAAAAAAAAAAAAAAAATGTAGCCAAGGAAACGCAATAATGAAAATACCAGAAAGATCTTGCGAAGAAATATCAGATGTAATTAATAATAATAATAACAGAAATTAATAGCAAAAACGAAGTATTAAGATTAAAACGTATAGTTGAGATGAAAATAAAAAAGTGCAGAACGTGCATTCAAAATAAATAAATAAATAAATAAATAAAATAAATAAATAACTACTCGAATACGAATAATGATTCAAACAATTCCTTGCACGATATGCCATGCGTAATAGGTGAATATACAAATATGGAAGTGTGACACATTCGAAAATAGAGAAAACTTGACAAAATTAGTAAAGAGTTACAAGCCCAATAAAAAGAAGGGTATAGGATTAAAAATATAGATAATATTAACGGTTGAATGGCCGTTAATATAATGGCCGTTAATCACGGATTTCGTGCGATGCTGTTACAGAAAGTAGAGGGCGAAAAACCGCATCCAAATCGATATATGAGTAGAAACACTAATCCCCCCCCCCCCCAAAAAAAAAAAAAAAAAAAAAAAAAAAAGTAATGAGTTCGAGTTGATACTGTTAAACCGCAGAAGGATGATTCCTGGCGTCTTCTGCGCATGAGTGAAAAGGGTTGGTCCATTTATAAAATAGGAATGTCCGTAGTACCTAGGGATGTGTTTGTTTATTGGTATGAAAAAATTATAAACTCACTGATTGTATTTCTTTTCCTTCTTTGAACTGATTCTTGAATATCTGGTTATACAAATATTTTACGATTAATTAAAAGAAAGAAAAACTCATAATATTATAAAGGGGATAGTTTTAAGGTATAACTTTAGTATATCCCCATAGCTGAATTTGGCGATTTTTCTTTGGCGATATAATATGGCAGCAATATAATATGGCAGCCTATATGTTGTTTATTTTGGATTTATGATTTATGATTTTTAGATTTATGATTTAGCCATAATCGCCAACAAAAAATTGCCAAATGTCGTTGTGGGGATATATTAAAGTTGTTCTTTGAAGTGTGTAACACTAATTTAAAAATTATGTCAATTATTATTTACAAAGTACTATATAACCCCTTAAAAAATGACGAGTGAAATCAATTAAGGTAGTGAATCAACGAATTCTTTGCCAGCTTCGCTGGTCACTATATTTAAAGGGGACTAATGTGCAAGTCGTACCTGACGGGGAAGTTAAATCCTATTTCGTGAAGAATTCTTCTCAAAGTTTCTCTTTGATACATAAAATTTATCTTTTCTTTAAGTACAGGAATTAATTTGAGAATTGTAGGTACGATTTTATTTACTGCGTAAAACTCATGTAGTGTTCTTCGAATAACATCGCAATCAAAATTATCCAGAGAAATGTTTTCGATGGTACTGTTCTTTTGCCGCTTTTTTAGTGATACAAACATTGGATTGTCTTCTCCTTTTGATTCTCTACGTATTCTTAATCGTGGCTTCTGATATATTAGTTATTTCACTCGTACGTTTCACTGATTGGGAAAGTGGAACAATAGCTTCTCCTTCTAAAGCTTCTTTATCGCAAAACTTAATGACATTATGTACAATACGCTTCGTTTCACTATGAAGAGGTTTAATCCGAGAACTCGTACCACATGTACGATCCATTTCCAATATAAACAGACTGTTATACAGAAAGAAATAAAAGAAAACAAAGCAGGGTATTAATTATTCTACACATGACAGAGGAAACAAGAATAATAGAAAAATTTCCCCTCTCTCTTCATTGCTGTGTCTCCCAGAGCGTGAGTGGAATCGTCCTGGCACTTTGCCAACCAGGTATCAATCTTCGGCAGGCGCACAGTAGCATGGGACATAAATTTCAAATGGTAACGGATTGTTCGGCATTTCAAAAGACCCTTGAGGGAAAAAAAAAAAGATTTAGCATCAAAGAACTGAAGATGGGTCTGAAATGGGTTTTTAGAGGATATTTTGAATATGAAATAGGTCAGCCAGTAGAATAAAACGTGTAGATACTTTCATTAGAAATGTTGGTGAAAAGCATATATTCTTTAACCACATTTCTTGCGACCATGGGAGCCTTTGCGTAAGTGCAGACTCAACGAATGTAGTATTCAAATAGGGGTGATAACTCTTACAAGCGAGATATAATAAGCGATAACGGAACACCAAATGATTAATAGGCAAATAATTAGTAGATTACCCGACATTTACTAAATCTTAACCTGTTTGTCAAATTGACATCCCCCTCCCCCCCCCCAAGCATTTGGACTCGTCCTCACTGTTAGGTGTAGAAAACAAGCACTGTAATTATGACAGTTATAAGATCACAACAAAACATTATGTGAAAAACAATGACTGTGTAAGAAAAAGATGATTTTATAAAAGATATTAAGAAATTTTTTATAAACGATAAAAGTGGAGAACACGTTATCTGAAATGTAATGCCATATAAATTTCCCGATGAAACAAAATTGTTAGTAGTCCGAGAACAGATGTAAAAAGAAATAATAAAAGATGTGTATAGTACAGACCACTTCGAAGCGACAAAAACAGAAGAAGAGTTTTAAATTGCAAGGTAAGCCTAGGAGGTAAAAGCGGTGGTCACTAGCTGTGTGAATCGTATATTATGTGATAAGAAACGGAAAAACACTGTAGCGTTATTTCCCAGTGATGTTGTTAATCCAGAAGAATTACTGAAGCAAAGAATAAAGGGTAGTCAAACTGCGCTAAGATACAAGGAACACAGTTTGGAAGAGACATGAAATTACGAAAAAAAAAAAAAAAAAGGTCCATATAAAATTACCAATATGAAAGCTAATTAACGATATGACGTGAAAGAAATTGGGGATCATGAAGACTCAAGCAAACAACTTCACCTGCCGAATATATGAAATCATGGTCAAGGAATTAAATGTTGCGTATTAAATAGTGTGTTGTATATGTAGTGTCGTTTGTACAGAATTATATGTAAAAGTGCAAAACTTAAATACATTTGCTAATATGATCAAAAATCGGAAACCATTTACGCTTTGAACACAGGTCGGTCAGGATGACTGAATGTTGTATATCTTTTCTAAAATGAAATCATTGAGAATAGAGTATAATGAACTCAAGATATTCAGAGTTGTACTTGATAAAAAACAAATAACCTCAATCAAAAACGATGACAGAATATTCTTCTCGTGAAAAGGAAATTAACTAAATCATACAAACGCATACACACATCTATATATATATAATTGAAAAGTATAGCAAATTATTTTGGAAGTAAATATTGAATTAATAGATTTAATAAAAATAAATAAAACAACTATAGTACAAAGTATTTAATTTTCGATATGTTTTCCAGTATTCAAAGCATGTGTAAAAATTACGACAGAAATGGCAGAATACCTTTGCTTACTATCCAAACAAAACCACGCTCTATACTTTTACCTGCGTAATTAGTAGTCATGACAACAGCGGGAACAATTTCTAATTTTGGAACGAGTTGTCAACAGCTTTATCATAATTGCATATTTTCCTACATTTGAGCTATAAAATAGAATTAAAAAACATGAAATACTTTCCTATTTTTATATAAAACGTTTTATCGTGTTAAAATAAAGAATAACGTATAACAAATTATCTTACAGGTAGTTTCCATTCATATATACTCGTATATATATTTCAACAGTTCATATTAATAAAATTTAAGTTGTGCGTAATATAAAAATATATTAAAATATATAAACTCGAATATGTATAAACTCGATACAAAAAATCTGACGTGAAATAAGCGCACGAATTCCATTACACACTATTACACGCATTTGCTTTTTTTTTTTGAAGATGTGATCAGAAAAGATAAGGTGATCAGAAGACATAAAATTGACCTAATGAAGTAGAAACCTAAACTATTTCCGGTAAGAGAAACTTGTAAAGACATGTAAGAAACGTGTAAAGACATGTAAAACAATGTTTACATAGCGAGTTAAAATTTAAGAAAAAAAAAAAAATGATTAAGTTATTTTGTGAAACATCAATTTCTGAGTTCTGAAACTGACCTACCTAAGCAGTATGACTGTTATTTTTCCTGTAATAACCACGTAACACATGAGAAAGGATATATAAAATGAATGTAACAATATTCAAGACAATTGTTAGAGCCTTTTTTGAGATACCAACTTTTACCAAAACTCTGTATACCCAATTAATCACCGGATACCAATAATTACATACAAAAGGATATTTAATAATTATAAGATAAAATTTTTTTTATAAACCATGTTTTAAAATTTTCTGTTGAATCATAGCTATAGAACTAACTACAGTCGGTAACAAAAGAGTCCGAACACTAGGAAAAATCCCTACGTAAAAAAAGTACACTTCATACGGTTTTATTAAATAAATCCTTCTCGAATCGTGCTTTTAGTCAGTGTAAGAACACGATTCGACAAGGATATATGAAAGAAAACCGTAGGAAGTGTACTTTTTTACGTAGGAATTTTTGCTAGTGTTCGGACACTTTTGTTACCGACTGTACATTAGCACATTATCAAAATGCGTATGAAATTTTTAAATTGATAATGACGTCAATTTTTTTGAGATGCATAATTTAACTCTTTACAATTTTTTTAACGCTCACGTTTAATTAAATGTATTTATTTTTATGTCGGAAGAAAATGAACTCGAATTTTTTTTTTGGCAACAATTAAATTATAGTTAATATTTTAAAAGCTATTTTTTACCATGTTACCATGTTTTTATTAACTTCTATTCTTGTTTGTATGTTTGTTTGTATGTATGTATGTATGTATGTATGTTTGTTTGTTTGCTTGTTTGTTTGTCCGGTACAAATCTTGCAATCGAATTTTAATTGATTTCTCTACAAGCTAGACATTTGAAACTTTCACAGCTCACAACCCGATGACAACACAATATTTCAAAGTCCGATTTTCGAATAGTTTTCTTATAATTAATTAAAATATGAAAATAATAACCTTCTAATACCTTATTAATAGTCATTAAAATATTAGCTATAATTTAATTGTTGCCAAAAAAAAAAATTACGAGTTCATTTTCTTTCGACATAAAAATAAATACATTTAATTAAACGTGAGCGTTAAAAAATTGTAAAAAGTTAAATTATGTATCTCACAAAAATTGACGTCATTATCAATTTAAAGATTTCATAGTGTTGTGTACTTGGGGGTTCGTAAGTTGTCCGAGAATGAGAAGCGAAACTTGCAAAAATTCAGCAGGAGTTTATTTACAGAAAATTCCAGAAGAATACAGGTCTATAAACTGAGTATCAGCTTATATTCCACCAATAAATACAGCTGAAAGAAACAGCTGTCAACAGCAAATCCACAGTACAAACTGTATAGCAATAACACATAAAGCAAATCTCATTGAAAGAGGCTCAGAACTATACATCTCTACCGAACCCAGAATGTTCGGTAAATTTCCCGTAACTCCTTAATGAATCACATTAGATAGAGCGTCCATCTTTGGTATATCGATAATAAGGATTTTCTCACCAAAAGTCGCCAAAAAAGTCGCCAAGGGCAAAAAGTCGCTAAATCCATTGCCTTCCTATTAGA
Source organism: Salticus scenicus (assembly GCA_963930645.1). NCBI lineage: Eukaryota > Metazoa > Arthropoda > Arachnida > Araneae > Salticidae > Salticus > Salticus scenicus. The sequence goes on from OZ005652.1 coordinate 196,779,403, forward strand.
GCTTTTTGATGCGTTTTAAATGGAAAATTAAGCTATTTTAACGCAAAAAAGAGGTGGAAATGCAGAAAATTGACATTTTATCAACTTACTAAGCCTCTTTGAAAGCATTTATACAAAAATAAATACAATTATTTACAATTTCGTAACAATATGCATTGGTAAAGTGCTAATGTAGTTATTTCTATAGCTATGATTCAACAGAAAATCGAAAACATGGTTTATAAAAAGTTTTTTATCTTATGTCAAAGATCTGGGGTTCGACTCCCGGTCGAGGCATTATTTTCACTCAGTCGGAAAAATAAATTTCAATAAAATATCATTTTCTTCCCAATCAGTTGATTGTGTGATTTTAATATATTGTATTTCTTTCTCCCATTGTTTAATGGTGTTTTCCTTTAACTGCGGCTTATTTTTGTCGTGCTATCTACATGATAGACCAGATGTTTCTGCCTAAAGGTTGTCTGAGTGAGTAATGTCCACCGGTTGTCGGCCTGGATAGCTCAATTGGTAGAGCTTTGACCTTGTAAGTCAAAGATCTGGGGTTCGACCCCCGGTCCAGGCATTTTTTTCACTCAGTCGGAAAAATAAATTTCAATAAAATATGATTTTCTTCCCAATCAGTTGATTGTGTGAATTTAATATATTGTATTTCTTTCTCCCATTGTTTAATGGTGTTTTCCTTTACCTGCGGCTTATTTCTGTCCAGCTATCGACATGACAGACCAGATGTTTCTGCCTAAAGGTTGTCTGAGTGAGTAATGTCCACCGGTTGTCGGCCTGTGTAGATCAATTGGTAGAGCCTTGATCTCTTAAGTCAAAGATCTGGGGTTCGACCCCCGGTCCAGGCATTTTTTTCACTCAGTCGGAAAAATAAATTTCAATAAAATATGATTTTCTTCCCAATCAGTTGATAGTGTGAATTTAATATAGCGAATTTAATATAGTGTGAATTTAATATTATATATTTAATATTGCTATTAGGAGCTTATTATTTTCATAATTTAATTAATTATAAGAAAACTATTCGAAAATTTGAAAATCGGACTTCGAAGTATCGTATTGTCATCGGGTTTTGAGCTATTGTGAAAGTTTCAAATGTCTAGCTAGTAGGGAAGCTAGTTAAAATTCGATTGCAAGATTTGTACCGGACAAACAAGCACACAAGCAAACAAGAATAGAAGTTAATAAAAACATGGTGAAAAGGAATTAATTTGGCGAGTTTGAAAAAAATCCGTACAGTCGTTTTTAATAGAAAGCACTTGCGAGAATTGCACTTGCGAGCTATTTATAGAGGACGCCTATCCATTTTCCTGAACTAAACAAATATATCATTCGAAAAGACATCTGACAGAGTGTCTATATAGCAACTTTGAAAAAAAAAATCGTTAAAGCCACTTTTGAAATATGGACTTAGGTCCTCCTTTCGGTTTTTCAATTTCATCACAATTTGAAAAATTCATCTGTATACCAGATCTGTCTCAATTCTGAAGTTTCGTCGTTCTATCTTTATTTGTTCTTGAGATATTACAGCCAGAAGATTCCAGACACACACACTCACACACACACACAAGCACACACACACACACACACACACACATTGACCAATTGACAAAAACTACTTTTTATGACTCAGGAGACCTTAAAACGTGTAAATAAGCGAAAACTCGATAACAAATTTTTGGACCGAATACAATACTTCCATTACCTACGGTAGTCGAGTAATGGAAGTAATATATCGAGTATTGTTGTGGGTATAACAAGTATCCATATATTCAAAACCCATGATTATTTTTTTGAACGAACCGTAAGGGAATATTAGAGTATTATTTTATCTTAAAATGGTCTCGAATATATATATCTACTAGCAGACCCGGCCACGCGTTGCTGTGACTAAGTTATACGTTGAATTATACGGCTGTAAACTATTTAGTACAGTCAAATTATTATTTACGAACAAAGACGAAAACGTTGTAGCCGATGTAAAAACACACAGGGTTGAGATTTGAAACTTAGGTCAAAATTTGGAAGCGATTGATAAAAATTTTTGTAGTGTAAGCACAAATTAATTAAGCACAAATTAATTTTATAGTAGGGTCCTATAAATTTTAATGGAGAAGTGATATATATTATTTCTAATGCTACTTTGGATAAAATTGCTAAAATGACTAATATATAAATTAAATTCTATTAAAATTCTATTAAAATAAAAGTATAAAAGAAACAGACGATTTTAAAATCAATTTTTTTGGAGGAGTGAAATATAATATATGCTATAATGGATAATTTTACTATAAAATGACCTCATCATTTTAAATATTTTAAAGAGGGCAACAGCTGTAGTTATAAAAAGGAAAACAATAAGGCTAAACCAGAAAAATAAGTAAATTTGATAAATATTTTAAAACTTTAAAATTGGAAATCTTGTGAAATATTGGACATTTAAAGTAAATACATGTATCATTTTAAATAGAAAAAGATTTTGGAAAAGTTTAGTGTATTTTAACGAAGTGATGAAAAGGTTTTGAGTATGTTAAAATTTTAATAGTAAATTCAAGTTAATAAAGATGGGAAACATTGAGGATTAAGATAAGAATAATTATAAGATAAAAAAAAAAAAAAAAAAACTTTTTATATACCATGCTTTTAAATTTTAATATACTAATAATATACTAATTAAAAGGAAAATGATAAATATTCTATCATAGTTTGAAGTCAAATTTGTTTTCAAATGTCTAAGTAAAATATCTGATGTAAGATACTAATATTTTGCAGCGGAATAGATTTCATTTCTGTCATCCTTGGCGAAAAAAACAACTTATATTAAAAGAGTAATGAATAATATGAAACAATATTTCGTACAATACATATTACATGTCATACATACGTACAATGAATAATACATATTACATTTCGTACAATGCATACATCTGGCATGTATATTTTCGTGTTACGCTTTTGATCGCCAAATAATAATAATAATAATAATAAAAGCCAAGGGCGACAGAGTTTTGAAATTTAAAATTAAAATTTTGTCAATTTGACAGCAAAATAATTCAATCTAACACCCGCGATAACTAATACATATCTATACCCAAATATAAGGATTAAAATCGGGAAATAAATTTCCTCGATTTTTAATAATTTCTTACAAAAAATCCAGTGGGCAATTAACATAGGAAATCTTTTTCTTGGCTGCACAGACGGTCAGTGAGTCACACTTCGCTTGCGTATAGAACTCATAGATATAGTATAGCATATATAGAATAGAGTGATCATTGGGGAGAAAAAAGTTATTCCTTTTCATTTGGGAAAAGACGACGTTTTTACCAAAATATGGCCGTCTTTCCCCGAGTGAATACACACGGCAATACATACTAATATTTTAGCAAATAAAATTTATGAATAATTAATTTGCTAAAGGGGAATGGAAGACTCCAGATACAGTTTCAAATTCATATTTCTTTCTTTCTTTTTTTTTTTTTTTTTCAATACCACTTAATGGCTGTTTCTAAAGCTTTTATTTATTTTTTTTTTCGGCATCAAAAATCTTTGTACGATAACATGGGGATGAGAGATCTATATATATTACTATATCTATGATAGAACTACATTAGCACTTTATCAATGTGTATAAAATCTTTAAATTGATTATGACGTCAATTTTCATGAGATGCATAATTTAACTTTTTATAATTTTTTAACGTTCACGCTTGATTAAATGTATTTATTTTTATGTCGAAAGAAAATGAACTCGTATTTTTTTTTCTTTTTTTGGCAACAATTAAATTAATGGAACTCACAGATATTTTGGAGCAACTTTAATAAAGGTCTATAATTAACAAATAATTGCAATAAAACAATATTGTGACAATAAATTGGGATAAAAACTATCCTATCTCTCAAGTTGGACCAAACTGCACACAGTGTGCAAAATTTCATTAAAATCGGTTCCTTAGTTTAGGAGTTTACCCCGGACAAACATCGTGACACGTAATTTATATATATATACAGATATATATTTAATGTACTAAATCTAAATTTGTGACAACATTTAATGTGACACTCGAATTAAAAAGAATCCAAAGGCACATTTAATTCCTGTAAATTCATAAAGTTTAATTTTTATTTGAAACATTCATTAAGAGGTGTTTCTATATTTTTTTACTTTTTGGTAAAATTTTATTTTATTTTTTTTGCAATTAAATGGGTATAATTATACAAAAATACTGCCAATATTAAAAAATACAAGATATTGCCTTTTGTGCCACAAAGTTTTAATTTGTTCATTGAAAAATATTTGTATAAATTTAATTCAGGTATGATTATGTAAATATCAATAAATTCATAAATTTATATCCTGAGAAAAAAAAAAAAAACACTTTTGTTATTGACATTCAAGCATTACTTCGTTTACCTGCTTAACAACATCCTTTAACCTCATCTTTCACAAAGCAGAATATCTGTACACATGTAAATCGATATTGCTTCAGGGTTTAATTAAGATTTTGATGTAAGCTTTTAATTAATAGAGTTATGCAAAATTTTGGTGTTCATGTGAGGAAGAAGAGAGTTAGTTTAAAAAATGATGGATATCTTTTGCAAAAATTATTTTAATTGCACAAGATATTGTTATTTTTCAGACGAGAGATTTTTAAATTAAGTTCAAATTTTAATATCACATCAAAGCAAGATGGTGGAAAATAAGATTTCTGATTAATTACTAAATAATGAAAAAATGAGTAAAAGGGGAATGTAAAGTTTTTTTTTTTTTTTTCTTTAATTCATAGAAAAAGTTTGAGTTTTTTTTAAGAAATAATCTAATGACGTTCAAAGAAGGAATTGATTGAAAATATATCATTTCATCTATACCTATAAAATTGTTAAGTGTGTTCGTGTACGGCTCAAAAACTCAAAATGTTCTGCACCGATTGATCTCAAGTTTCGACACGATATACAACTTTCATCAAAGATTGTTTTTTTTAGGACTGAGGGCCTATTAGTCTCAATCTGGGATTTTTGCGTTGTCGTTTTCGATAGTTGGACATTTGTCGAAATCTAAAATTTATCGAAAATATAATTGAATAATTTGAAAGCGATTTTATAATTTGAAAAAAAAAAAAAAAAAAAACTAATAGTCCTCCGTCCTAAACTAAATTCTGCTTTTGCCAGAATTTCATCAAAATCTTTTATTATTATTATTATTATTGAAAGAAAAAGAAAAGAAAATTAATAATAATCAGTATCGTTGCAAGCGATATCAAAAAAGTTTTTTTTTTTTTTAATAATTTTGAATTAGAAAATAAAAAGTGCGTGAGCAATATGAAATAAAAATAAGTAAAAAAATGAATTTAATAGTTTGATTTTTATATAAAACAAGATCGCGTGTTATCTTAAAAAGTAGATGTAAAATTTAAAGTTTATTTTTTTTGGCAACAATTATAAATTAAAATAAATAATTTAATGAAAGTTTAGAAATTAGAATTTCTAATTTTTTTTTTTTTTTTTTTTTTTTTTAAGAAAACTTATATGTAGCTTCTACATTATTCAAAGGGCATATCTACAAACAATATCGCATTTATAATATCTAGACTACGATTAATTTGATATTAATTTTTGCATAGAGTTCATATAATATTCATGATATGTGTTTTGCTTTCCTCCTCCCTCATCCCTTTTTTTTTCCTATATTATTACTATTATTTTTAATGATGATTTAGATTTTTTTTTCTTAAATGGAGCCCAATATCTCTCAATGGGGCGACACTGTTGGACATTTGGTGGGTTCGTGGTTTTTGGCACGAAATTGATGGAATTTTGTTTCATAAAATTTGTTGCATTTTTTAAATAATGGCTGTGGTTAAATCAGGCCAAAATAATGTAGGCATATCGTGTATGTTTAAAAAATGCAGCAAATGTTTCCTGGGGTATATATTTACATAAATTTCTTGATCAGTTATACCTTCCGTTACAAATGGCTTACTGTTATCTCCACACTGACAAATAGCGATCCAAACAAGATATTATTTTCCAAATTTTTCCAAACTAATGGATGTCTTTGATTCAGGCAAATGTTCAGAGTTCTTTTCTATTTTTCGCGTCAGTAACATACCCTCGATCACGAAAAAACAGATTTTTTAACGGTCAGCAGTGTACCAGAAAACCGCCATATTGACACTGCAAATTTGCTTTTAATTTTATTTTCTACAGCGCGTGCTCAGTAAAAAAGGAAAAGGAAAATAATGTTGATGTTTCACTTTTTTATTTTTGTGAATATATGAGCACGCGGTAGTTAAAAATGTTTGATTTCGATGAATTTTATATTACAGCCCGTGCTCAGTAAAAAATGAAACGAAAAATAATGTTGATGTTTCAATTTTTTATTTTTGTGAATGTAGGAGCATGCGATAGTTAAAAATGTTTCATTTTCAATGAATGACATCTGTATAACACTTTTAGTTTTTTATAAAAGGAAATAACTTTGCCATTTTTGCTCTGAAATTTCCTATTGCTATTAATCTTTATGTAGTCGAATTCTTCGCCTGTTACGCTTTGTGATTTCATGTCGCAATTATTTTTTTTTTTCTCAAACTTTGGTATCTCGGACTATACTTATCTTTCAATGTAAATACCTCTCAACTGTTTCTCTTTCCGTCAGTAATGTTAACATCGTAAGAAACGAAAATGTGTATGCTCTATTAACAAAATAAATGCTTGCCTGAAATGCCATGAGTTTTTTTGGCCAATTCTAAATAAAAATTATTCGTTATTAAACTTTTTGTCCTATCTCTCATTTTTTTCAACCTAGAGCTGTGAGAGCCATAAGAGGTTATAATCTTATCCCTTCCTTCTGTTCCTGTGGAAACCGAAATAATGCCTCCCAGAAAAAATGCATTGATATTGCTGGTAGGGGATTTTAGGCAAACATTGCCTGTAATTTCTCGATCGACACCAGCGGACAAAATAAATGCTTGCCTGAATTATTCAACATTGTGGTGACACGTACGTACATTGCAGTTGATCACGAATATGCGTGACCAGCTGCAGAACGATCAAATAGCCGAGGTTTTCTCAAGACAGTTACTGGACATTGGGAACAGACAGCTGCCAGTCAATGAGACGTCAAGACGAATATCATTTCCTGAATTTTGTAATTTAGTAACATTGAAAGAAGAACTGATCGAAAAAGTATTTCCTAATATTCAAATTAATTATAGAAATCACGATTGGCTCCGTGAACAAGCTATCCTTGCCGTGAAGAATAAAGAGGTCTATCAACTTAATAATGTTATTCAATCCAGCATTTATAGTGAGAAAATTACATATTAGCCGATAGACATCGTTGTGGAAGCAGATGAAGTAGAAAGAAATTAAAACTTCTTCACACACCATAAATTTTAAGTCAGCACAACCGGTTTCGAAAGAACGTAGCTTTTCTTCATCAGGTGCAAACACGTGCTACTGCCTTGGAGGCAAAAGCAAGTGACTTAAAACTTATGGTGTGAAAAGAAGTTTTAATTTCATTCTATTGATTGTACGCCAATTTTTTAATTTAGTTTTGCAGATGAAGTAGTTAATTATCCTACGGAATTTTTTTAACTCACTTGATCTGCCTGGGATGCCACCACACATATTAAAATTGAAAATACGTGTACCATTTATCACGTTGCGAAATATTAATCAACCAAAGCTCTGCAACGGCACGCGACACGCAATTAAGAAATTAATGAACAACGTGAGTGGAAGCAACGATTTTAACGGGGCCCTTCAAAGGTGAAGATGTCCTCATTCCTCGATTTCTCCTGATTCCGACCGATACGCCATTTAAATTTAAAAGATTGCAATTCCCAATTCGATTGGCGTTTGCAATCACAACCAATAAATCTCAAGGTCAATCTTTAGAAATGTGTGGTTTAGATTTAGATGCGGACTGTTGCTCACATGGGCAACTGTATGTTGCGTGTTCCCGTGTCGGCAAACCAGATAGCATTTATATCTACGTAGACAATGGAATAACACAAAATATTGCAAGTATTACAAAATTAAACTTCTATGAAACGTCTGCTTTGTTTTGTTCCTCATTTCTCATCCATGCAACCACAATGTGCCACAGCAAAGCGCGGCAAGATACGGCTAGTATATTATAAAACAGTTAATACTTAATACAGTAGAGCTTCGATCCATCGTTTTTCACGAGGGGCGTGCGAAAAAAAAAAGATGAAAATGGGAAAACGACGAATGCGGGTTAAATTCAAAACACGAAGAAAACAATGTTTATGAGTTAATAGATACAATGTACACAGTATACTACTAATAAAAACTAGTTTGTTATTTTCCAAACTGTCAAAGAAAATATTCAATGTTGTAGAACATTAAGTGAAATTTATTTTTAAAAATCAGTAATTTTATGTTGGTTTTTCCGTTCATTTTATAAATTAAACAGGAATTTTTTCGATATTTACAACATTTTTCTCGTCCTTTTCTGTAATTTCCTGTGCTTATATAAAAGTTCGCGCATTTTCAAACGCTATAATAACGTCAACAGTTTGAAAATTATCCTCTGTTTCTTGGCATTTATTTTCATTTTTTGAAATCCCGCATTTATTCTATAGTTTAGGATACCGCATGTCGCAACGTCTCTATTCATGCAAATGTTATCACCAAATTTTGTAGCAGGAGCATCCTCCACTACAAGCAGCCACTCTTCATCTGCATCATCATTATTGTCATTTTCTTGCCCTTCGCTTTGGTATTCTTCACCATTTTTTCGCACGTAACCGCATTTCATGAAACAATTTTCTGGATTACTGAAGGGGTTACGTCTTGCCATGCTGAAATTACAAAATGAATATCGGGTCAGTAAACATGACATTACAATTTTGATCCTTCATGAAAATGAGGAAAAGAGTTATTTTAGAATGAGTAAAGGAATTACAGTTTGTATGCCATATGGAACCGCTTCACCTTCAGGAGAAAAATTTTACAACGATGAATGTGGGAAAACGATTTTTTGAAGCACGATACGTGCGGGTTTCGTTAACATTATTTAAATACAATTTGTACAGGGTCCATAGAAATAAAACGATCAATACTGGAAAACGATAGATGCGTTAACGATAGATCGGAGTTTTACTGTATTACGAAATTTAACATTAAAAGCATATGTCATTACACAGGACGACGATGAAATTTTTTTTCTTCAATGGGATATATTTTTCTGTTGTATTTTTGGATTCTGATTCATGAAAAACTATTCAAAAATTTCCATCACGTACAGATTTGACAAAAAATGGGATTGCATAAGCCTAAAGCTCCACTTTTAAACACCCATCTAACAAGGGCAGATTCAAAAGGTGTCGTCTTCAAAAAATATTGAAAAAAAAATATATATGTGATTCTAATCTTCACAAAACACCAGAAACTGGAAAAATTATCGGCTGAAATGAATTACAGCGACCACAAAAAATTATCAAAATTAAGCATATTTGGCGATTTCATACTGTTAGGCGATTGATTTTGAGTACTTGGCGGAGAAGCAAAACACTGTTCGTACACGACAATCTCGATGCCAGCGAACTTATCGCCTAACAGCTCTAAATCGCGAAAAGTGCTTAATTTTGATAATTTTTGTGGTCGCTGTAATTAATTTCAGCCGATAATTTTTTCACTTTTTGGTGTTTTATGAAGAGTAGAATCAAATATATTTTTTTTTTCAACATTTTTGAAGACGACACCTTTTGAATGTTTCCTTGTAAGTTATTTCCCGGAAAGGCTATGTGATATGTGTGAAGAACAAGGAGAACTATTTCATCAAGACACCGAAGAAATGTAGAGAAGTTATCAGGGACCATGGGGCGTTAACATGTTAGCAGATTACTATTGTTGGATGCTGCATAAAGAAATTCCTCCCACAAGACCTCCGAGCAGGGTTGCCAAATTTGGCCTTTTTTTATTCAATAGTCACCAATAATTTTGAGAAGTGACATTTGATATACATAATACACTATCAATCTTCGAAGTGATTAGTCAAACGTTACAAATAAAAATTATTGGTGACTATTGAATATAGAAAAGGCCAAATTTGGCAACCCTGCCTTTGAGCCGTGCGCAAGATAAAATGCTTTAAAAGAAGCTTCGATGTAAAGACACGTTTAAACACATTTAAAAGATAATGTGTAAATAATAGCCGATTTTAATTTAATGTATTCTATACATAAATTGCTTTCTATACATAATTTGTTATAGTCTCTAGGTAAATTCTTCATCCATACTTTGTGAAAATTCTTTACGCGATAGGAAAAAAAAAGGAATCATTCCTGAATTCAGCGCATCCAAATATATTAGGAACACCCAACGCAGTGAAAAATTAATAATAATAATAATAATAAATAAATAAATACTAATTGAAAAGTATGATTTTGCAGGCCTGTGCTACTTAAAGAAACAGTTAAAAAGTTTATTTTTACTTACTCACTAATGTTGTTTACGAATATATTAACTATCGCTTTTTGAATTTTAAAAATGACCGCCTCATAAATGTCCACGGCAACTCATTTGTAACCTCTTCATTACACATCAGTCTGATAATTATTCGAAAGTCTTTCATAATTCATGACTATGGCATGATTTATTCTTCCCTTAAATTCTTTTATAAATTGGATTCATTTAAATGTCAATGGATTCATTTTATCTTTTATTATATCTCATAACGGTGAAAAATCTTTTATTATGTATAGATGGTATATTATTTTAATTTCTTGTTACATCTTTACTTTTGTTTTAAATTTGTTTAAATAAAATGGAAAATAGTTTCATAATATTTATGTGATGCAGTGTTTTACTTTCTGCTTTCTAAAAATAATAATCACTCACTCATTCTTTTTCCACTTTTAGTATAAATATATCCCGTAATGTGAAAAAAAAAGTACTTTATTCGAGATGACATAATGGAAAAGTTACGAAGCTTTTATAGAAGATTGAAAAAAATAGCCTTAGTGGGCAGAAAAGAAAAATCGGGAGTGATTATACTCATCTTTCCCAATATTCGAGTATTAATAGTCGAATACCAAGCGTTTTAGTAAGCTTAAATCAATGTATAAGTCAGTAAATAAACATAAAATCACAATAGAATGTTTCAGTATTTCTCCTCAAATCTGAATGTTTCTATAAGCAAGTTTGTGCGAAAATCTATACGTAAAAACTATATTATTTCTCATAATAACTATATTTTAGGAAAGTAACGTAACATATTAAAGTGGTTTTTGTTTTCTATTTTAACTAATTTAAAATTAATGAAACAAACTTTCTGTTTTCCCAAATTTAAAATTACTAAAGAAAAAAAAATAGAACTATTTCTAAATATAAAATTTTATTTTTTCTACCAATAAAATAACTATAAGTCCAACAGTAAAAAAATCTATAAAAGTTTTTGTAAAAATAATCTCTAACATGTCTGCTCAATTGTTCAAATGCTATTCAAATGCAGAATTTAAATGCTAGAGCATTTCTCATAATTTGAGCCCGCATGAAATAATGAAAAAGAATTTTTGTTTCCTCTCTGTTGTAGGTCCTACACCTATGAAAATTTATCCAGCTCATGTGACAGTGATTAGTTACTACCAATTTTGAACTCAAGTGAATACAGCGTTTAGACACTCTCGAGATCAATTCTACAGATACGTCCATACACACACACATATAGGTACTTATAAATTACTGTAAAAACAGCAAAAGTAAATTCAGGAATTCTCAGTACATAGAAATACACCAAAACCTTGAAGTTGAATTTATTATAATATTTTCCATACGTAGTGTATGTTCAGAAAGTGACAACAAATTATTAAAGATAATTCCTCCTGCTTCATTTAACATAGCACGGACTATATAAATTCATTTCATGACAAGGCTAATATGAATGAACTAGAATAAACTTTTAATAATCTAACTGCTTGAAACAAAACGTTAATTCAGAAAATTTTGAAATTTGCCCATTGTATAGCCACCCCTTTATTACAAACGTAATACTTCATTAAAAGTACCAAAATTTTTCATCAAAATTTAGGAAGAATATTTTAATAGTCATATTTCAAATTACAATACAAGTGTATCTGACATGCATTAATACAAATAATAATGCATGTTTCACTCGAATATAAAAAATAAATGAATTTTCTAGTTGTACTGAAATTAATTTTCGATTCAATTTCAATTGTCATATCTACAATATATTGCATCTATTTAACATTCAGCTCTTTTTTGCGTTTATATTCGTATGTTATCTCGTAAAACGTTTTACTCTTATAGTGATTATATAAGATATCGGCCAGTAATTATTTACCAAAACAACCATCGATCAAAGATGATGTGTTGCCTTAGATGCACTGAACAGAGAAAAATTGCCTATAAGTCAAAAAAGAATATTTTCAGGATGCCGTATAAGAACTATGAATTTTATTGATTTATATTTCATGAAAATGATATTTGATACAATAAATAAAATTTCCACATACTGTACGTAAATATGATTCGTAATAATTCCTTTTTACAAATATTTATAAATAAAATTGGGTTTAATTTTAAGAAAGTAGTGTTCATAGTTAAAAAAAAAAAAAAAGCTTGGAAAGATTTCACTCGACTTTGCGAACATTATGTAATAAACGGTTGTATGAATAAATTAAAGTAATAGAAGTCGTTAAGTAAATAATAAAAAATATATATGTAATACGGTTGTTTAAGTATTTTTCTCCATATGTTACCCTGTGTGAAAAAAGTAGAAGAACACTAGATATTTTTAGAAAAAAGGGTATATTTTATTTTTAATGAAATCATTTATATGTGTAACATTTTGCAGATCATTTAACAAGAAAATATCAGTATCATTACCATGAATTTCAGTTATAACTGATTAATGACAACAAAAATAGTTTCTACTTGTTTTAATTCTGTAAATAAAGTAGATGGACAGTAATACAAAATATAAAATACAAGCAATATTAGTAAGGAACACCCTTCCCATTGGCTTTTATGACTTTGAATATTCTATATGGTACTGAATCATAGAAAGATTGGATTCCTGTTTGGCAAAAACTAGCCTATGAGCTGTTCAAAGCTACTTGAAAATCAATAAGGAATTTAAACATTTTCACACTAGCATATACTTGACAAGCAAGCATTGGCAGATGGTTTCCACTGTGTTAAGATCAGAGCTTTTACCTGACTTAAGTAAAACCAGTACATTATTAAGTAAAACCAGTACAGCATTAAGTAAAACCAGTACAGCAAACCATTTTTTTAACTCTATGGTGATGTGAATGGCTCCATCTTATTGAAACATCCATTCCTCTCCTCCTAATTCTGAGCAATAAGGAAGAAGCTCAGAATTCAGCATTTCAATATAGCCTGCATGTTTTTGCACACCACTGAAAAAGACCAGACTTTTTCTTCTTCTATATCCAATTGCTTACTAGACCATCACCCCCTCCCCTCATTTGTCGAGTTGAATAAATTTCTTCTACATTCCTCAAACAATGCCAGTATTATTGGTAACCATCTAAAGCGTCTAAGGTAAACTTCAACTCGTCTGAAAATATTATTAAAGTCCCATCTGAGATCCATGACACGTGCTTTTTAACCCGTGGTAAACGGTAATTGCAATCTGTGTTTATTTTTCCACTTTGGATGATGCTTCCACTTTTTGAAAATAAATTATTTGGATTTGGTTATGTAGTTGTAAGCTGTTTGCCTTGACACATGAGTAAGTCCTGCTTGATTTGGGGCCTTTGCGATTCCACCACTGCTCTTTTTAGGCTCATGAGCATGTTTTATTTCATCGCAAGACGCTAACTTTTTAGGTCTGTCAGTCTTCTTTCTTTTCCTATTTCTATCTGGCTTTCTGAAAAAGTTAGAAAGTGTATTGGGGCTGACGTGCAGTATACGAAAAATCTAACATATTTACCATTAATTTTATATGCAACAATTTGCCCCTTTTGGAAATAATTTTAAGGTATTCTTCTAGGCAGTCTGAAAAGAAAATAACAATGCAATTTTTAACAAAATACGTTTTCCTCAACAAAATTAGTTAAAGAAAATTCAATATTTATATTTTTACTCGCACACAATCCACCAAATAATAAATTTTGGAAAGTGTACTTCTACTTTTTTTACACCCTCGAAATCATGCTTGCAAGTTTTTCTACAATTCACTAACTAGTATTAGTAGTAGAGATTTCATTTTTACGTGAAATTAAAGAACACTTTGTTAAGCAAAATTTGTATAAAAAACTAATAGCCTGGATAAAAATACGGAAAATAATTTACAAAAATCGACTGTCCTTCTACTTTTTTACACACCGTATGTTGTTTAACACCCTTAAAATAATTTAAAACCATAGATCATAATGATAAAGAAATTTTTGTTGTGTCCCTGTAAAAATGTATAAGTGCTAGTTATATTCACCAAACCCTATACAGTGCATGTAGAGGTGACCAATATGCTTATGAATTTTCAGCTTAATCGAATAAGTCCCTTGATGCTATTGCGATTTAAAAAATCTGAGCCCGTAGACCATAATGATAAAAGATTATTCTTTGTGTCCCTGTAAAAATACAAAGAGTCACCAAAATCTGTACAATTCGTGCGGCTGTAACCTATAACATATGTATGAATGTTCAGTTCAATCGAAATAGGTCCTTAGATGCTATCGCACTTTAAAAAATTGTAGCCATAGACCATAATGATCAAGAATTTTTCTTTGTAAAAAAAAGCTATAAGTGCTATAAGTGCTTCATAAAAATTATTACAGATCGTGCTACGGTGATCCATAACATTGCTAAAAATTTTCAGCTCATTCGAACAAAGCATTTAAATGGTGTTCATTCTAATACATGCACACACAGACACATAAACACATGTTTTTTGTCTTTTCATGCATTTTAAATTTTTACATCATCATAAAAATAGAAAAAAGGTCTCACGGGACTTCAAAACGTGTAGAAACATCAAAATCTCAAAGTCGTATTTTTGACATGATCACAGTACTTTCCTTCCATATGTTGCGATTGCGATTTGATTTTTTCCGTTAAATTATCTCTTTTAATTATTTTATTCAGTTGAAATGCAAGCATAGAGACCTTCCTTCCAAAAATCTGACATTTTCTGATGCAACCACATATCTAATTTAATTTTCTTTTTCAATAGAATGGTTGTCTCAATAGATGTTAAATGCGAAAGTTTTTTTAATCTGCCCTGGTTTCCTCTTACTGCTGGTCCAGCCTCTCCTACTTTTAATGAAAATGATGCAATAATCTTCTACATTCAAGGTCTCAAGGTGGTTCCAGGTGACCCAAAACATCAACCAACTTCAGTATTTTAACTCAAAGTTGTTTTTTTTGTCATCTGCCTGATGTTGCCAGTTTACCTCTGCAACTCTACCCAATGAAATCTCCATAAGTGTCTCAACCGTTGCTGTTTCAAAGTTTCTCCACATTACAGCGTCTAGAATAAACAGTGTGGCAATCGCCTATAACCGTGATGTTAAAATGATGCTACAAAAATTAAGCTTACCCAGATGTCACTGTGATCGAAGCTGTTGCTCAAATCGAAGACCTGATTGGCTTTTCCCAGTTTCGTCAGTTTAATCACGTGATCTAAGCATATAATTAACGAATAGGGAGTCTCGGTTTTGTTGTCGTGACACTAGCTTCGATTACAATGACATCTGGTGACAGGCTTAATTTTTTTAGTACAATTTTATTCGCCGCTTTCCACACTGTTTATTCTTGACGCTGTATCCGCATTTCCTGTAAAGATCCAATTAAGTACAAGTCTTTTTACTACAGACTGTTGTTCCATAGAACCACAGTAAAGCTCAACTAACTTTAAACCCTGGAAAGCCACAACCGTTGTTCAGCAAGTGTCTCAATGGTGACCCATCATAGCTCGGCTATAATTCAGAATATACGTTTATAGACTGTTTCGTCTATATTAACTGTAACTGTAATATGTTTTATTAATATATATAATTCAACTGTTACTGCACTTGTAACTAAAAATGACTCGAGTTTGTCCTGATGATGCCCTGATAGGCAGGGCAAAAAGCTTTGACAAAATATTTTTAATGATTTTAATTAAATTTATCTTTTTATACGTGTTTTAACATGTTTTTTTTTTTTTTATCATGAATAGAATTACTTTCCAATGCATTGCTTTAGTTATGACATAATTTTCAACGTTAGTTTTGTGAAAATTAGCCTTTTATTATTAGAAGGTAAAAATAAATTTAACATTTTCAATTTCAACTAGAATTCAGGTTTTTCTATAAAGGTTTGGGAATTATTAAATTTTGTTATTCGTAAATAATCTTAAACCGTTTTCTATATTGTGAATACAAAATTTCAGTATAATTTACTATTCCATGTCTCGCATATATTACATTCGATAAATGTTATCATGCTTTCAGAAATATATGTTAATCTCGAGTTATTATTCTTCAATATGGACCACAGAACAAACAAAATATTACATGCAGTGACTTAGAGGAAAACTTGCCATAAATCAGAAGAATAACTCCGGGATATTTTGTGTAATCCCCTACTTATAGAAATAATATATGTTTCTATGTTTGGCAAAAGAGATGTGGGAATATGTCGAATCCTTCATTTGTTGTATTTAGATGTCATTCACAAATTTCCCTTTTTTATTTCTACTAAATTTCTTAATATGACGCGATTTAGTATTTACGACCGATTAAAAGTATGAATTAATATCATGTAAACATAAGTTCTTTAAAAGCGTTTAATGTGAAAAAGTTGTTAATTTTTAAATTAATGGTTATGAAACAACTAAACAAAATTATTAAACTTTAATACACATAATAAAAATTTAAGGTAATAGTAAAACAACTTTAAAGAGAGCTAAAGAATGTTTAAAAGTACAGTTGATTAATAAATAAGTATTTCAGATTATTAATTTAAAGTACGATAAAAAGTTAAACTTTCGTAATCTGCTGCAGTAGGATTATATTAAGCAAAATTGTTGATAATGTTATAAAGAAAGAGTATTTTAATAATTAAAAGTACTTATAATATTATTCCATTACAGGCAATAATGAGTCTTTTCAATTAATTTTAAATTACCTAGTCTGCATATACGGGAATGATGCTACTTATTTTAGTAATAAAAAAGTAACATGCATATTTTGCAGAAAACATAATAAATATAAATAATAATAATAATAATAATAAAAAAGATGCGTCATTTTATGACTGTATCTGGAGAAAAATATCAACAATGAAATAATAAAAAATTCATTTTCAGCTTTAAAATTTATCTGAAATTTAATAATGATCATTTTATTTTGATTGAATAAAAATCAAATATTCAATTTATTTAGATATTAAAAACAATAATATGTATAATTACACTTTTGAAGCATAATAAATAGCAAATACACTATCTGCCAGTAAGTATTTGGACATTTTCGAATTTAGCCGTTTTGTCAAACATCTAGAAAAATTCTTTAGGTAATACCTTGAAACTTTGTTAGTGTACAAAACATGTTATACTTCATGTATTTTAGCAAACGTTGTGTACTGAAGAGGAAAAGGGGACCAATAAAAAATTAAACAAAAAACAAAATGTTTCGGATCACCCTGTAAAAGTAATGCTAGAAATGCTATTTGGCTGTAGCATGTTATGAGGATTTTTCTCATTATCTGTATGCATTTTTATGAGGCTACCACATATATTCACGGAGATATAACGGTTTTTGTAAAAAATTGAAAAAAATTGTTTCATTTTTTAAATCATAACACATAAGGTATTAGACACAGTGCAAAGACTTTTTTAGAAAATTTGGCATTCTACATTAAATGCAGCATACTGAAATCAGAATGTAAAAATGTTAAATATCTTACGAAATATGAGCATTTTTACTACGTAATTTTTAACTGCGCATGCACTAGTTTTAAAAAATTTCAATTGCACAATTTAAAAGCCAAAAGTATTGAGCAACTTCTATGAAAACCCCAAACAAATATCGTGTAAATTCAAAAAGTTATGACAGATAGAATGAATAGAATTTCAGTTTTATCAAAACAGAGGCTAATTTATAGGGGGGGGGGGATTTATTCACATTTTTATTGCGATTCAATCAATGCCCAATGTCAATACAGTGTTCGCTGATTGTAAATAAATATTGATAAAATCCCCATCACCATCATTTTTTTGGATAAGAACTGGAATTCTGTTCTTTCTATCTCTCATAATTTTTTGAATTTACACGATATTTGTTTGAGGTTTTTATATAAGTAGCTCAATACTTTTGGCTATTAAATTATGCAAATGAAACACTTTAAAAGCTAGCGCATGCGCAGTGAAAAAGTATTTGGTAAGAATGCTCATGTTTCACAAGATATTTAATATTTTTGCATTCTGATTGCAATATGCTTTTCATAATATAGTGCGCCGAATTTACTAAAAATGGCTTTGTAGTGGGTTTAATACCCTACGTTTTATAATTAAAAAAGTGAAAATTTTTTTTGTTCTTTACACTACCAAAGTTTCCAGATTATTCCAAAAGAACTTTTCTAGATATTTGACAAAACGTCTGAATTCGGAAGTGTCCAAATACTTATTGGTAGATAGTGTAGTAATTCAAGCTAACGAAACATTAAAATTTAAATATGTATGATATTTTTAAATGATATTTTTAAATTTCGATATATATATATATATATAGATAGATAGATATATCAAATATTTAAAAGGCTTTGAGAAACATTTAAAACATATTCGAAATTTTGTAATAATTGTTTAACTATGTGATATTATTTGTATGATGTACTTCGGTTTGATTTTATGTAAAATAAAATGAAATAAAAATAGTAAAATTAAATAAACATGTTTTATTCTAAATTTCGTCTTAAAACTACATCCATTAAAACGTCAATTATTTTTAAAACTATATCTGTAATATATATCAGAGTTACTTAACAAAATATCCTGTATAATAATACATTATTTGTAGTGTGAATTTTTACAAGCCTTTATAATATCGAAAAAAAAGTTAAAACGATGATTATCATTAATATTTTTAAAGAAAAAACACTTAGCTCTTTTTTACTACTTTCTCAGCTTTAACCAGGTCCAGGTGCCATACGTACTGCAAATATTGAAATATTTATGAATTTGAAATTAAATCAGCGATATCTATTTCATTTATTGAAAGTAATAAAATAATTAAAATTCCATTTCATATTTAACGCAGTATTCTACATGTACTCATTCTAAAAATATTATTAAAAACGAAGAAAAAAATCTGGAGTGACTACACTCGATTTTTCAAACATTTAACAGCTACCGGACTTTAAAAACATTGAAGTCAGTGAACATTTCAGTAAACATATAAAAGTCTAAATTATAATAAGTCTAAATTATAAGTTTTTACGAAGATGACCTGTAACATGTCTTCCTACCTTGATTTTATTTGAATGGAGAGTTTAGGTGATAGCAAACTTAAAATAATGTGAATCCATGGGCCCAAATAAATAAGAATTATTCTTGGCCTCTTTCTCTCTCTCTCTTCTTCTCTTTCTTCTCCTTCTTCTTTCTTTCTTTCTTTCTTTTCTTTCTTTTGTCTTTTAAGAGATATAGATCTTTGACACACGAAATATTTATAATTTGTATGACTGTGGCCGATAAACGCACCCACCGAATTTAAGTTCAATCGAATAAAGTATTTAGAATATATCTTGTCCGTTGACACGTGTACACATCATCGTAAAAATAACAAAAAAGTATTCAGTAACCTCAAAACATAAATATACATCAGAATCTTAAAATGCAACAGTTGTGTGTTTTTAATGCATTTTTTACATAATATATGGGCCTACCAGCGACCGAGTGATTCTGCGCTCAAAGCTGGTAGATGGGAAGAGCTGGGTTCGATACCAGGTCGCGCTCATCGACCAAGCCGTCTGGAATTTTCTCCGAATCTCGCGTAAATACGGGCTAGGACCCCTTATAAGAACCCCCCACGGAGGCCATTGCAACTATAGGTCTAGGACCCTAGAGCAGTCAGTCAACCTTAAACCGTACAACCAACCAACCATAATATATGTTCGATGTCTTTAAATGAAATATAAAAACGCAGATAATACAATTTCATTATGAAACTGGATTAATAACTGTAAAACTAAAACATATAGCTAAGCTGAATGAAAATGCTTCGATCGATTATAAATATTAGTTTAATTTAATTTTTTATTTTCAATGTTAAGCGATTAAAAGAGCATAAATGAAAGAAAATGTACGAAAGAAAAATAATAGTTAAGAATATTATAAAATTGTTGCCATCAGAGTGACATTTTTATTAGTTACGTATTTCATTACATTTCATGCAAGATTATGTTCAGCTTTTAGCAGGACCGAACGATGAATCATTCACATTTTATAACCCCTCTTTATTTTTAATAAAAATAAATAAATATATAAGTAAATAAATAAAAAAAAACTTTTTGTCAAGCTCTGCCTAATTTCATAAAGCATGGAGACACAGTTTAATGCTACATTTTTTTTTCTCTTTTTCTCTAATAATATTTTGTTTTAGTTAATAAGTACCATAATGTCTTAATAACAAAATCTAAAATTATTTTCTATTTTAATATTTAATTTCTATAAGATATTATATACTAAATGTTACGTTTTTAATATAAAAAAATATTTTTCTTTATTAAGTTTAATAAACAGAATTCCAAAATATCGACATTGCAGAATAAAAATATAATAAAGGTAGTTTATTGTTGCCTTATTAAAAAAGATCAGAATTCAACTTACTCTGTAGCATAAGCCTTTGTATCGTTACATGAGTTTAGTGGCCTCCTACTGATACTTATCTTTTGTATTTTCAAGAAGAATGAATTATTACAAAAGAGATTTGGATTATTTACACAATCCATATTTTCCGCATCGACAAATAATATATTTTCTTCTCTGGAAATATTTATGTATTATTTTCTCCTTCTTTTACATACATATTTGAAAAATAGATATAAATGTATCATTTTGATTATGATTATTAACCATTCCCAAATACATAAAGCAAAATACAGAAAACAATTTATTTTCTGAAGCTTAAATAATTCTTATTCTTATAATATTTTATTTTGTAAATAGGTTTAAACTTAATATTTTTCAGTGCTTGTTAGTCATCGGTTTTTTTTATTTTTCAATGGATTCCTTAGCGTATTATTTTAATTGGGTTTCTTGTAATTTTCTTTAATATATTATTCTGTTCTTTGATTTTTTGCTTGTATGCATTACTGAAAATTTTACAAAATATATTAAAGTAGCCTCCCCATGCAGAACATCTGTGTGATAGTACCTACATATCTAATATCGTTTTCAGAAAAATCTCATAAATACAATCACTGGAAATTTTCTGTTCTTTTTTTTTTTTTTTTTTTTTTTTTTTTTTTTATTTATTAACAAAAGAGATTTAAATCCATGACATTTGCATTATAATTTCAATTTTAGAAAATGCAATGTTCTGCTGCTAAGTTGAAAATTCTTAAAATTAAATTAAATTTTTGTTATATTAAAAATATATTATTTTCAAAAATTTTACGGAATTAAATTACTACATCCCAACACATAGCAGAAATTCTTTAATCAATAAATGCATCTACAAAATAAGTAAAGAAATAAAAAGAAATAATGCTCACTGTATTTTTTAGTAAATGAAAAATAACAACAACAATAACAATAATAATAATCTGGTGTGTCACACACACGACTTTCCCTTACCCTGATATTTAATACTCTAAATACAAGTAGCAGATTAAAAGGTAAGATAACGAGTATTGTTATGTAAACCTGTGTTAAATAATTAAAATTAGGCTTCGGAAGAGTTTTATATGATAAATAGTTCTGTGTGAGGGGGGCTACCACCCCTCCTCAACCCCCCGTTTCATTAATGCACCTACATTTATCTAGAATTTAATTCGGATATTAAAAAATATTTTTTTAAAATAATTTATTAAAATTATTATTTTAAAAAAAATTATTTTTTATGAGAATGCAGACGATTTCCGTATTAGAGTAGTATAACACTAAATAATTTTTTTTTTTTTTTTTTTTTTTTTGTTAAAAATAAAAAAATCGATATTTTTATTTTAAATTATCGCAGATCGATGGTTCAACCATTCGTTTTAAAGGTATTGGCGAGCTCTTTTGAAAGATACCCATCATGAAAATTTACTCCCCTTGAGGGGGGACATCCCCTGAGGAAGGGGGGAGGCGAGGCTCCTACATGATTTTTTTTTCCCAGTTGACTATCTCTATTACAAATAATATATATTCGTTTTATTTGGTTTAGTGCAGTCTATAGATGTTAAATTTTACTTACCTGCAATTTCCCCATAGACGTAACGTATTTGAATACTTTTGAGTCTCCCTGTACACGAACCATTTGCTTCATCTCAACGAAAAGCTTACTGCATCCGTATATGATACACATTAAAAATATCGAGTTTGAAATTTCTGCTACTGTTTGTTCTTGATATATACACAGACATCCACACACAGACATCCAGATACACAGACATCCCCACAGACAGACACACAGACCATTCGCTAAAAACATGATTTTCGTATTCAGGGCACCTCAGAACATGTACATATAGCAAAAACTCACGTTCGAAAATTTGACCCTAAAACAATATTTTCTCGACCCTATGGGTAAGAAAAAGTAAAAAAAAGATGATGCCACCTTATTTCTGCTGAATAGCCCCTATTAAATTCAAGCTATACTGGCTTTAGATTCTTTAAAATATACTTCAAAATATGAGAATTTTAGCTTATGTTTTTAACTTAAATAGTTAATATATTTTCTTTATGAAAATGTGCATTTTAAGTATATTAGATTAAATTTTCGTACCTGAATAGCCAAAGTACTTATAATCGCTTCATTTCTAGTAGATGGTTTTATGTTTTTGATCTGGTTTGACCAATAAGATCACACCTCAAAATTTAATCGTAGTTGATCCCCATTAGAGAAATATTATATAGATTTTTATAAAAGTGTTTTTCAGAAATCTGATGCATTAAATTTAAATATTTAGTCATTTATATTAGCATTTACATAACTTTTATTTGAATCTAAACATTAACCTTTAAATTAAAATTTTAAAATGATCTACTATTATTATCGAATGAGACACTGGTGTGGTTACGCTACTCTCAGTTTTGGTCGGAAAATGTAATCGAGTTATCAAAGATAAATTGTCTCAAATATAATGTAAGATTGTAAGAATAGAGAATTTTTATTTGGACTCTGTAAAAGAACTGTCTGTCCTATATGCACGAAAATTTATACAGTTCATGCGAAGGTGATTAATAATTATCAGTTTTCAGCTCAACCGAACACAGCGTTTAGAGACTGTCGCGAACCCTCTCACAGCTAGAAACTTATATACGCACATACAGATACGCATATGTCATTGAAAAAATAGCAAAAGCAAATTCAGGAATTCTCAAGAAATATAAATACACCAAACCCTTGAAGTCGAATTCTTTCACGATTACAATACAGTCTTTACATTCTGTACATACGGAAAGTGAAATATATATGTATATATCAAAGATAATTCATTCCCTTTATATTAACTTAGCTGGGGTTTACATAAAATTGTTTTTATCATAGGCAAATATAATATTATGAGTGCTTTTACAGGTACAAAATTGTCTCAAAATATCCTATGGATTTCGTTAGATTTTGTGGATGTTGTAAATCATGAAATAATGCGTGGAATTCTACAAAATTTTATATTATGATTAAATCGTGATATAATTTGATGCTGATTAAATTTTGGCATCTGTCGCTTAACTGATGGCGATGCTTTGTTGCGATTTATTCCATTTACGGAAATACTATATCTCAGCTAGTATGTATAGGCGCACGTAGCATAAGAGAAATATTATAAAAAAAGATTATTTTAATTTAATTTAGGTGTATATTAGCCAATAAATAGCGCTATTATGCTGCAATTTTCCCCACAGGCGGGAAAGCTACACCTGAGCTCCTAATATTTAAATGCAACAAACTCTTTGTTTGAAATGATGATTATGAGAAATAATGCTCAATAAATTTCTGTGCATATCGAATGAAAAGTGATGCTGCTATTAATCTCTTTCCGTGAATTTTCAATCTCAGATCTATTTGTTAAATTTTTACTAAGCCGATTATTCATGTTGTTATAGCATAAAATGGTTTTAATTATATATATATAACAGTTTTTTTACTTTCCGAACACTATAGTGAGGAAAGTATTGTATTCATGTCAAAAATCCGAATTTAAAATTTTGATGTTTCTATACGTTTCGAGGTCCCCTGAGTCCGTTTCCACTATTTTTACGATGATGTATGTATGTGTGTGTGTATGTATGTATGTGTGTATGTATGTGTGTATGTCTGTGAGTGAACACGCTAGCGTCTAAACGCTTTGTTCGAATAAGCGGAAAGTGGGTACGTATATTGTAAGTCACCATAGTACGAACCCTATAGATTTTGGTGAATCTAGCACTTATAGTTTTTTTACAGGGACACCAGGAAAAATTCTTTATCATTATGGCCTATGGGGTCAAATTTTTAAAAGTGCGATAGCGTCTAAACGCTTTATTAATCTGAGCAAAAAATTTGTACACATGTTATAGGTCACAGTTGCACCAACTGTGTAGAGTTTGGTGAATTTAGCACTTACAGATTTTTTACAGGGGCACAAAGAAAAATTCTCTATCATTATGGCCTATATGGGGCCAAATTTTTAAAAGTGTGATAGCGTCTAAACGCCTTATTAATCTGAGCAAAAAAATTGTACATATGTTATAGGCCACAGTTTCACCAACTGTATAGATTTTGGTGAATTTAACACTTACAGTTTTTTTTACAGGGACACAAAGAAAAATTCTTTATCATTATGGCCTATGGGACCAAATTTTTAAAAGTGCGATAGCATCTAAACGCCTTATTCAATTGAGCAGAAAATTTATATGAATATTATAAATCAATGTTGCACTAAATATAAGCATTTTGGTGAATCTAGCATTTATAGGTATTTACAGGGACACAACGAAAAATTCTTTATCATTATGATCTTTTAGGCTCAAAGTTCAGCAGCGTTAAATAAAACATCGTGTATTATATGGAGAAAAATACTCAAACACTCTATTATGGTTTTCTCTCTTTTGTTTGTTTAACAACTCCTCTTTCTTTACTTTATCTACAAAACTGTTAATTACTCAATGTTCGGAAAGTCGAGTGGAGTCACTCCAGATTTTTTTTAAATTCATATTTGAGAAATTTTATGCTTCAAAAATTTTAAATCTTTGTTTAATTTGACAATGATTGACTTAAACTCGCAATGAAATATGTAAGCCATGTTTAAACTAAAGGAAACATATATCTTATGTAAATACGTGTTAATTACAATGTTCTAGTTCAAGGAACTTTTTATTATAGTATTACTTTTATAATAGTATTACTTTTAGTTTGCGCAAAAAATATTTTCATTGATATTGGTGGAGAATATCCTTTTTTAATATTAATTTTTTATATATAAATAATAATTTACGTTTTCACAAAAAACCTTTATTTTGTATTCCTATTTATTTATTTATTTATTTATTTATTTAACGAAAACTAAAATAAGTAACGAAAGTAATGAAATACCTGAGTAAAATACACTGAAAAAGAAAATTCTGTGGCTTTTATGCAGAATTTTTTTTTTTTTTTCGTTCTAGTAAAAATAGTTGTCTGTCATACTTATGAATTTTAATTCTCTTTGATAGCTTGTGGCCATGTGGTCCTTCGTTCAAAGCGGATAGACAGGAAGTGCCGAGATTGATCCCAGGTCTTGCTCGTTGACTTAACCATTCGGATTTTTTCATGTTTTTCTCCGAAGCTCGCGTAAATACGTGCTAGGGCGAC
Source organism: Salticus scenicus (assembly GCA_963930645.1). Classification (NCBI taxonomy): domain Eukaryota; kingdom Metazoa; phylum Arthropoda; class Arachnida; order Araneae; family Salticidae; genus Salticus; species Salticus scenicus. The sequence goes on from OZ005652.1 coordinate 196,805,382, forward strand.
TTAGAAAGACCTCCATGGAAGGCACACAACCCTAGGCCTAGGACTCAAGTGTAGTCAATCGTCCTTACTTCTAAATACAACACACACCCTTTGCTAGCGAATTCTAGTAACCTCCTACTAGAATTCTAAAACGATTTTCTATATTACCGTTGTAAAATTTATTTAAAAATCTCTGCAAATAAATGCGGTTACAAGAAGCGAGTTTTGGTAACTATAATTTAGGATTATGACCGAATTCTATGAAATCAAGCGAGAATTTGTCGATACACAAAGAATTCATAACATTCATAACATTGTTTCGCCATTCAGAAAAATACAGACTAGAAATTCTCGATCCTTTTGTCTATTATGTTTACCAGGGGCGAGGCGTGGTTCAGAAAACTATGGAAGCGCAGAAGCGCCGCGCTTCCAAAAGCAGAGGAAGAACCAATTCAGTCTTTCGACGAGGCGACGTTACTTGATTACATTTTAAAAATCTCAAATAGTGGAAACGCTGCTTCCATCGCTTCCATGGACGCTTCGCCACTAATGTTTACCTTATGCACACAACTCTTAAGTCTATATTTCTTATTCAAGGACAGAGAAAATGAATACTTATTCGTCTTATTCGTTTTAGGTGAAGGTGGTATACTTTAGTTTCTGTGTAAGAAAAAAATAATGAATGTTTTTGAAAATGAATGTTTTTTTTTAATAGAAAGCAATGTTTAAAAAAAATATTTATTAAAATATTTATATAAAGGGTTATTTATCTTTTTAAGAGAAATGCATAAAATAAAAATGTACTTAAATCATAAGTGATATTTGAAATGTAACTCTGAATATTTAAAATACGAAATTTAGTTAGTCTTCCCATATAATAGACTTGATAATAATAATAATAATACAGTTAAAAATTGTGTTTTTTTTTTTTCTTTTTAATTATATTGTACTATAAGTTTTATTTACTTCTCTATCCATAAGAAAATACTTTAATAACACAATTGTTCAAGATGTAAATTGTTTGGAACCTAAATTAAACAACTAAAAATAAGAAAAATTATGTGTTCCAATTTAGGTACGATTTATGGTGTAGATAAATAATTAGTTTTATACATTGACAAATGAAAAAAGAAATTAAACCATTGTAACATTTTATTTTAAAATAATGTTGAATGTATATATATAAGGATTAATTCTTGTTTCATTTTCAGATCATGTCAATTATGAGTTGTTTTGAGAATATTTTTTTCTAAATATGCCATATTATTCAGTTAAAAAAGAGAAAAAAAGTTTTCACGTTCCATTGATATTAAACCAGAAAATTTCGATGGAGGATTTTTATGAACAAATTTCATTACAAAAATATGTTAGATTTTTGCTCGATATGATACTTTCAAATTTTTTTCTAGGACAGATGTTTATCTGTATTAATATATAAAGAGGAAAAGTTTGTTTGTATGTTGAGGGTAATATCAAGAACTACTGAACCAATTTAAAAATGTTTTTCACAAATCAAAAACAACACTATTCCTGACTGCTATAGCTATAATTAATTTTGGTAGAATATTTTTTTTAATTCAGAATTTCATTATTTTAGTTAAAATCTCCGTAAAAGCCATGAAAAAAAAAAAAAAAAAAGAAATATTGTAACGAAAGTTGCATCGTCTGTGACCCCCCTGTGGTTCCGAGGTAAAATTTCGGGCTACGTATCCAGTGACTGTCAGTTCGATCCCCGTTAAGGAAAGTTGTTTAAAAATTGTTTTTGTTCAAGTCTGATTTGTTTATTTTCCATTCACTCATTATGTCGTTATGTTAATTATTCGGTTAATGTTATGTGATTTCTAGACATTTCGAATTCTAGAATTTTCTGTTTTAGAAGATTCATCAATTGCATATAAACCGATGTAAAATTCAGTTGAATTGTAAAACAAAGTCCCGAGCTGAGTTTAAAGTTCTGTGTGTTACTTCATTTTAGTGTTTCGCCAAAAACAATTATACTTTACGCGACAGTAATAAAAATATAGCTGATGCCACTTTAAAACAAAAAAGCAAAATGAAAAATACTTTATTTATCTTTCACATCAAATTAAAATAAATAATTTATAATGTATTACAAAAAGAAAAGTTTACTCTATTTTTCTTTATTCAAAATTGAATTATATTTCAGGAAAAATTTCTATTTCTATTTCTATTTCTATTTATTAGGTAAGTTACCTTAATATATATACATATCTTTTGTTTTAAAAATAAGACAGCAGTAAAAAAAAAAAAAAAAAAAAAATTTTTTTGGAAAAGTTAATATTGTGACGTCATATGTGAAAAATTACGTACCTTCACGGTCGCCAAAAGGAAAAATAAATTGTTATCAATGATACTTTAAAATATAAGTACAGTGCGCGAAAAAAGTATAAGGACAACATTAAATTGAATGAAAATATGCTTTTTTTTTTTTTTTTTTTTTTTTCATTTCATGTAAATGAAATTTTTATATGTTTGACTTATGTTACATAATTTTGTAAGAACACTTATAGCGCATAAAAAACTAAAATTGGCTTCAAAATATTGATTTTACAGAAATTAACAAACACTAAAGCAAATATGAAAAAAAATATAAGGACATGTTCTAAAATACTGAAAGATCTTTTAAAGTGTCTACGGAAATTTTTTCCCAAGCGTCTTTGATAGCGAAGACAAGATCCTATGTGCCACTTTTATGAACTTATCGGTAAACTTAAACTTAAACAACCGATAAGTTTTCGAATGGATTAAGATCGGGACTCCTCGTTGGTCAATCAAGTAAATTTACAGAATTAGCTTCAAACCAGAGTTTTGCGCTAGTACAAACGTGCATCGAAGCATTATTCTGTTGAAAAATATAGTCGCCTAAAGAAATCAGTGACGCTTCAGGTAGCAAACTTTCTCCTAACATATGAACATATTTGTCCGAATTCATTTTATTGTTGATAAAGACTACTGGAGTGGTTCCATTTGTCGCAAAAGCGCCCCAAACCATTACCCAGCCACTGACGTTTGGAAAACACTTGAAAAAAAAAAAAACTAAAAACTGAAAAAAAAAAAAATAATAACGAAAAAGATAACGAAACGTTTGAAAAAAGTAACGAAAACCATAAGGTCCATCAAGGTGAAAATTTTTTCGTCAGGAAAAATTACATCAGTTCATTTTTGACTAAGAGAAATGTACTTTTTGGCAAAGTCACCTCTTCTTCTCTTATGATGATTTGTAAGAGGTGGACATGACACTAATTTTCCTTAAGAAACATGAGGATGTTTATTTAAAACATTTTGAACAGTCCTTGATGAACATGGTAAATTCAAATTTTGTCTAACTTCATTTGCAATTTCTTTTTTCTGGAAAGCTCCTCTTACAATCATACTATTCTGTGAGAATTTCTAGTCTCCCAGTTCGTTTTTACATGTCCTATATTCTAGGATTTTTTTAGAAAATTATAAACTACCATCTTAAATCTCTTGATTCTTTTTGAAATTTCTCGTCCACTTAATCTACGTTCTCGAAAAGCAACAATTTTTCCTTTTTCAGAATCAGAAAGATGAATTCCTTTAGGCACCGTTAAAGAGTCACAATGAAAGTCGATGAATGCAAAATTTCTTTCACAAACCATTCTTTTAACCCGGGATTGTCATATTCTGTTTTCAAGTATGCAAATTTTTCAATAATTAGGGAAGAAATATCAATGTCATCAGTGGCGGCTCGTGCCAACTTTCCCAGGTGGGGCCCGGTCCATTGCACAACATGTGAAATATATTCATAATTCAAACGCAAAAAGAATAAGTTATTTAATGGGGAAAATTATCTTTATATATATATATATATATATATATATTCGGGTGTTCTATGTATATTATTATTATTCATTGTGAATATTATAAAATTTTACAATGTTACAATGTCAAAATTTTTAAACTGAAATTCTTCTACATGCATTTTTTTTTCTTTACTTTTGAGCATAACAACTGTAAATCTCTTAAGTATAAACGAAAACATTATATATTTAATATATGTGTTTCTTGTACGTTTGTTTTTAAAAGCACAGCCAAAATATAAGAAATTAAAGTAAAATTAGAAATTTCATAAACGGTACTTTAAAAATGTATACCCATTTTTAAAATGTCTAATTTTTTAATTAAAGTGTTTGTGATTTAACTTTTTTATATTCTAGCTTATTTAAAAACAATGATGTAGGCCAAATGTATATAAAATATAAAACCTTTAGGTGAGTTTGTAATGTATATTAAAATAAAAAATTAAGCCTGTACAGAAAATTTAGTTTAAAATTTTATATTCCTTTAACAATACAGAATTTTATAACTGTTTCAATAAAAAATTAATGCCTGGCATTTTATTTCTTTGCAGATTTTTGCATAATGTCGAGTTAAAAATACGCAAATAAAGACACTTTAAAAATCCATCGCTATATACAAAAATAAATAAATAAATAAATAAATAAAAAATAAGTGTGTATATATATATAAAGGATTGATTTATCCCTTAATAATAATTTAGAAATATATTTTTTAAATAACCAATATTAATTTATGTAAATGCGATTATTATTATTAAAAATACTTTAATCAAATAGAATTTGACTGAAAAAACAATAATTATAAAAAATATTACACTAAATCGCATGAAAAAAAAAAATATTTTTTTAAATATATAATAAAAAGATTTACAAATTTAGGTAGGCAAAACTGTTCAAGTATTTAAATCTGATTATTATTTATACAGAAATAAATATTCTGCTCACCGAGTTTTTTGTCGAGCAAATCTTCCAATTACTTTCTCATTAAATTCTGGAATTATGAAAATAAAGTCTTTGTGGATTGCGAGTACCGCAAGTTCATTTAAACTTTCCTGTCCTATAGAATTTCTCAAAAATGTTTTAATACTTTTATCAATACATTTTTAACAGAATTCATTTCTATCACTATTAATTTTTAAACAATCATAGATTTATTTGAAAAAAAAAAAAAAAAACATCGCAAAAGTCTCCTCTTTTTCACTATCAGTAGAAAAATAAAAAAAAGTACTGTGAAAGTCGACAAATTCTTTCCACGATCCGTATGGTTAATGCATCTTAAAGGAGACAGTTATTTTTCATTAAACTACGTTACATGGGCCAATTCGCCAAGTGCCCCTAACACTTTAACAGTATGGGAATATTAACATTGATAAAGCTCTATTTCGCCAAATGTGTTAACCCGGTATTCCATGCGCAAAGAAATAAATACTATACTAATTAATGCACGAGATCGGACACAAATCAAAGTGCCCAAACGGCTGAACTTCGAGTAGGAAATAGCTGTAATTCGGTAAAAGAAAAGGGGACAAAGGGACAAGAAGAATAAGAGGAAATTGGATGCGCGTTTCTAATTTGATATATACATTTTTACAAGCGTTAGAATTAAAAAAATAAAAAGAAAGAAAGATATATTACTTGATTTTTAATAGAGAGAAAAATTCAAGCAGGGCCAGGCCCATGTGCCCTGAATGACGAACCGCCACTGAATGTCCTTATACTTTTTTCCAATATCATTTGGGTTTATAAATCAAAATGTAAATTTAAATAGATTTATATTTGGGAACTTTAATTAGTTTACACAAGAAATAATTTAATTGTATTCCTATTTTTACTTCAAAATTTTGCCCACAATTTCGTAAACAAGACATCTAGAATTGGCGCTTTTTCACGTGTCTTTATACTTTTTTCGCGCACTGTAGAAGGTATTATGCGAAAGAAATATTTTTATTGAAAAAAGCAACTTGGAGCAAAAATGTATTACTCAGAATTAAAAATATTTAAGTTAATTTATATATATATATATATATATATATATATATATATATATATATATATATATATATATATATATATATATATATATTGAAAGAAACAGTTTAAAAGGATTTATTTAACAAAACCGTATGAAGTGTACTTTTTTTTACATAGGAATTTTTGCTAGTGTTCGGACACTTTTGTTACCGAGTGAACCGTACTGTTAATAGAAGAAAAGAAAAAAAAAATCACACACACACGCGTGACTCTTATCTTAAATTAAATTCTGTTTAGAACAAAATTTTAATGTGTGAAAAGCGAGAAAAAATAAATTTAAAATGTTATTTATTTACTTTTTTCCTATTCTGCCCATATATATATTTTTTTTAAGGTAGGTATGTTTAACGAACGCTTTATTTGTAATACTTCGTTAAGACATAATTATTTTCTATCATTATTCTGGTAATAAAAAGAAATGTGCAAAAGACAATTGGTGCAATTATTATATTTAATAAATTTGCAGAAATGTGTTATAAAAAAGTTTGTGTATCACATTAATAATTTTTTCACTACAATAATAATAATAAAAAAAGATTATTCCTATGAACGCTGTATTTATTACTTTAACCTCAATCACACACAAGCTAAACAAAATTCTCTAAACAGTAAATCCATTTCCTTGATAGAAAGTAATCAGATTGATGGAATCGCATCAGCCCAGCATTCAGTAAATAAAAGGTGAAAGCAAAGATGATTCTCATGATTTTATTTTCCAGTATCTTGTTTTTATATTTATGTTTTAATATTACTTATGCTTGTATCTGTTCAAATACATTAATCATTGTATTCTTTAATACCAATTAATAGTATTTCTTTCATATATATATATATATATATATAATATTAACATTTACCGAAAAAAAGAAAGAAAGTAGGGGAAAATTTAACCGCTAGTTATTACAAAAAAAAAAAAAAAAAAAAACAGTCCTGAACTTAAATATTGTATTGCAGCTATAACCGAACTTACTATATAAAGATGAATTATGATTGCAGTTCAGATAGCAATGTTTTAAAACACATTAAAAAGCAATACAAACAAATTGTTTGATCATTCTTAGAATATCCCTTAACCTTTTTCAGAGGCGATGTAATTACGTTCACTTAAAATCAAGATCCCTTAGAATTTGAGAACAAGATTAGAAGAAAAGAAATAAATGAATTTTTTCGGCTAAGTTAAAAAAAAAAAGTAAAATTTTATTAAAATTTTTGGAGTATTTTTACGCAGTTGGGCATTAACATTAAGGGGTATAAAATATACCTCATCGTCCCTGAAGGTGTTAAGGTATAAAAATGTTTAACACTTCCCAAAATGATTATTAGTTAGATCCTTTTTCCTGTTCCTGATTTATTTCCGTAAATTCAATGGAAATGATTTACTCAGATCAATTATACAAAGATTTCTATTGATGTTTGTACAAGAATCACTGTTGGTTATTGTACTGTGAATTCCGAATAAATTTGAATTCATTACAGTCTTTGAATTTTAATTTTAAAAGTACATTTTAATATGTATGTGCTTAAAAAAAAATAATATACATTATTTAAATATACAAAAGCACATCGCCTTAAAAATATTGTATTAGTTTATAACTTTACTCAAAATAATAATTTACATTATGGTATATTGTTCATTAGTATAATTTTCAGTGCGTTTTAATCGGTTATTTTTATATTCTAAATGTTTAGTACACTATATGCAAGCGGTGAAAATTTGCTGCAGAACTCATACCAGTATTTGTTTAAAAAAATTAGCTATTTATAAAAGCGTTGGTTTAAGAAGAAAATTTTGTTTCATAAATACCGGTATGATTATTGCGCCAACTCCCCCCCCCCCCCCGCTATATGGTGCGTATGCAACTTCTATATGATACTTTTAAGAATCAGTTGTATGCTTTGGTTCAAAAGTAAAGCTATAAAGAGAACTCTGGTGAGAATTCTGCTTCCATAAGGAAAAAATTACTACAATAAGGCACACTATAATCATGTTGAGAAATATGAACTATAAACATATATATATATGAACATGTAATGACATATGATGTAATATGATGTAACATAACGCTACATGATATAACACATTTATATGATGTAACATGAACTACGTATTATATGTCGCGTATGTCATTTTTTAAATAATATTTTTGAGAATCTAGGGTATGTAAAACGACAAAAATAATTACGGGAATAATTCTGCTTCTTTATTTAATTAGTTGGAATAGGTGAATTCTACTCACTTCCCCATCATACATTTTTGCTCAGAAATTACTACAATATGGCCCACTGTAACCATTGAAAATTTTGAAATCAACCTAGCACTTAACGTGGTCTAAACTGAATTGTCCCATTTACTTTACTTTAAAAAAAAAAAAATGTTAAATTTGTTCTTATATATCATATTTTCCTGTTTTTTATAAGTTTGGAGCAGGTTCCTGAGAATAATATGTTTCCTTCTCTGAAATGATTCTAATTTCCGGAATTTACTAGTACTTCAAATCACATATTTGATGGATTCTGTATATTGAAATAACATTACTGTCCAGAATTTCTCACGAAAATTCCAGAGTTCTTTACAGTGTAGGTTTACTTTATTTTAATACACATTTTATTAGGGTTAGTTTCATACTACGGTTTTCATAAATTCCATACAATTTTCAGTGTAATAATCCCCATAACGCTCGTTTATGAAGAATTTTGCCCTATTCTCTCATGTTAAGAACATCATAAATTTCGAATAACTTACGAAATGTTGAAATAAACAGGTTTCTTGCCAGTAATTTAATAATAAGTGATACTTTGAAACTGTCCCTACCATTATACGCTCATTTGTTAATAAAATATTGTCTGCATAGACTGACATACTAACTAAAGAGCTTACGAATTAACAAACTAGCTAACCTACAGACGGACACCCCATTGATTTTCTAATTTTCGAGTTCCTTACACAGCAAAACGAGTAAAAACGTCAAAAATCCGGAGCCGGAAATTTTCACGAAATTTTAAGTTCCTTATTACAATTGCATGATAGGGAACTAAACTCATAGTACATTTTAACCTCTTCAGAGCCGAGGAAAAAACTAAACACTATTTAAAAAAAAAATCTTGTATTTTTTTTATTAAATATCCATATTAAAAGCGAAAAAAGATTAAAAAAAATACTCTTTAAAAATTTTAATTAGCTGAAATTATTTTTTTTTCTTTTCCAATTAGCGTAATTGCAAACAAAATATTTTCAACAAAATACAAACTAAAATTCTTAAAATTACCTCTAATATAATAATTATACATCTCTTATTATAAAATAACGTCTAAACCATTAATTCTTTTACTAAAAATTATAAATATATATTACCATGTTTTTATTAACTTCGATTCTTGTTTGTTTATTTGTTAGTATGTTTATTTGTTTGCCCAGTACAAATCTTGCAATCGATTTTTAACTAACTTCCCGACTAGTTAGACATTTGAAACTTTCAGAATAGCTCAGAACACGGTAACAGTGCCTTTTTAAATACTTTTAGTCAACTGGTTCGGGTCCCTGCTGCCCTTGGCAGCGTTTATACGATTCAACAGAGACTTTATTTAACTAACATCCCGACTAGCTACACATTTGAAACTTTCAGAGTAGCTCAGAACACGATACCAATGCATTTTTTAAATACTTTTAGCCAACTGTCTCGGGTCCCTGCTTCATTCGGCAGCGTTTATTATATGATTCAGCAATCATGTAACTTCCCGACTAGCTAGACATTTGAAACTTTCAGAATAGCTGAGAACAAGGTGACAATGAATTTTTTAATACTTTTAGCCAACTGTTTCGGTTCCCCTCAAACTTTGACCCCCTCTCTAGGTCAAACAAATGAAATTCAGAAGAAAATAAATTTCACTTTTTCTTATCACAGTACTACTAACATATCCTGAAAGTTTCGGGAAAATTGAAAATGTCAACTATCAAAAGTGTCCAACTTAAAAAAAAATGACTCTTAAGGTGTCATCACGACGGAAAAATACACATTAAATTTTAAAAGATATACGGGTAAGTATAGTTAAAAAGGGAATTTTTACGTAAATCGCATGAGTTTTCTTTCTTGCTTATGTTTACGAAGAGCATTTTAATTTTAGGTATGCTGAGTAAAGACATTAATTTATACATATTAAAAAATTGAAAATTGTAAGCGGTTTTAATAATTCTTACTTTGGTATCTGTATTTAGATATGTAAAGTTAAACTGTATTTAGATATGTATAATTTCTGTATTTAGATATGTAAATTTAAGCGTTTCTGTTAATTGGATTTATATTTTCAGGTAAAAAATTGAAAGAAGAATAAACTCTTTTTTAAAATGTTATATTTTATCATATTTATATTACTGAATGTGGAATATTTTGCATATAAAAATTTTTCATGGAACAGACAATGTACATATTATTGAAAAACAAAGAAATGGCGTCTGGATAGCGTTACGAAAATTATTATCAAAAGAAAGCAAAATAATTTCATCAGTTTACCTACAGTAATCCAGAATGAAATTTTTATATTTTTTTGTTTAGCATAAAATTAGTTTTCACTGATAATTAGAAAATAAATAAAATATAAAATATATAAAAGATTTTCATGGAATAGACAATGTATTTTATTGAAAAGCAAAGAAATGGCGTCTAAATAACATTACAAAAATTATTGTTAAAAGAAACCGTTATAATTTCATCATTTCATCTATAGTAATCGAGAAAGAAATTTTTATATTTTTCTGTTTAAGATAAGTTAAAATTAGATTTCATTAATATTTAGAAAATAAATAAAATATAAAATATATAAAAGATTTTCATGTAATATACAATGTTTGTTATTGAAAATGAATGAAATGGCCTCTGAATCGCATAAAAAAAATTATTGTTAAAAGAAACCAAAATAATTTGATCATTTCATCTACAATAATCTAGAATAGAATTTTTATATTTTCCTGTTTAGCATAAATTAAGTTAAAATTGGATTTCATTAATATTTAGAAAATACATATGTTTATTAAAGTACTTGTTTGAAATATTGAACATGTCATAATTATTCAATTATTTACACACAGAATAACTTTATTTTCTGTTAACCCTAAGTATTCAAATATTTGAAATATGCAATGGAATATTTAATAGAATTTTATAATTTGAATTTGAATTAATTCATAACTTTAACAGTTAAAACTCAAACGTGTTCATAAATACATAAATGGATGCCACTGATGAAATATTTATTGCTGATAATCCACGAAACTGGGAAATTAATTTAATTAAATATAACCAAATGAGTAACTTGAAGTTATTTAGATTCTATTTCCCACTTTAATGAATGATAATTACATATGTCCGTGTAATAAGTAACATGTACTGAGTTGTAACAATGCTTAGTATTTAATAATAGTAATAACAATAACAATAATAATAATAATACATTAATAATAACATAGTAACTCCATATGAAGGAAATCTATTCATTCTTGTAATATGTAGTTTCATGTAGTTCACTTTAGGAAAATTGATTTTCTTTAACATTTCAAAAATTTCAAAATTATCATATATTTTATTAATTAAAAAGTATGGTTTCATGTTTGTTCAAATTAAATGTTTTATTTTATAGCTCTATTAAATTTAAGATGCTTTTCTATCACATGTTATTTCAATTAAAATCATCTGTTCATAAAGAAATGAATTTTTCACTTCATTTGTATTAAAAAATAACTTTGAAATTTAAAATTAAATAATTTATTCAACAATTTACAAAGTCAATACACATATTTTGTCATTGAGAGAAATATAGCAGCTCAGAATTCTTCAGGTTGGGTTAGATTCTGGGGGACTGAGGCCGATTGACTGCACTAGGGTCGTAGGTCTGAAAGGGAGTGCCCTCCATGGGGGAGTCATTCTAAGGGGATCTAGCCCGTATTTACTCAAGTTTCGAAGAAAACCACGAAAAATTCTGAACGGCTAGGCCGACGAGCGCGACTTAGGATTGAACCCGGCACTTCACGTCTACCAGCTTTGAACACAGAACCACTCGGCCGCTGGTAGGTTCAGGATAGCAATGTGGTAGTGCTTCAGCATGAGAAACCGTAAAGAGCCTAAGTTAAGTATTATAATATTATAATGTAAGTATAGTTTTTAAGAAATTAAATTGCGAAGAGAAAGGCATGAAAGTTGATGGATAATTTAGAAACCATTTGAGATTTGCAAAAAATGCCTCAAGAATTAAACAAAGAAAGCAAGCTCGTTAGATTGAAAATGAGCATTAGTAAGACAAAAATTATGTCAAATTCCTCTGTTTCCCCGATAAAGTCACTGCTGATATGATTGAATTAGTAACGGTATGAAGTTATATTTATCTGGAACAAACCATTACAATGACGAGCAATATCATGGAAGAAATTTTCAATAGAGTTAAACTTGTATGCAGAACATTCGGAAAAAATAGCCCTATATTCAAAAGCGGCCTTCTAATTTTCTTGAAAAGAAAAGTTTTTGATCAGTGTATTTGGCCTATATTAACTTATGTTTGGGAAACATAGATATTAACGGTTAAAACTATACAAAATCTTCAAACTACGTAGAAAAGCATGGACAGATGCATGTTAGGATTCATTTGGAGAGACAGAAAACGAAACATATGGATTAGGGAGCAAACCAAAGTTACTGATGTCATTTGTAGAGTAAAGAAATTAAAATGGAGCTGGGCTAGGTGCATCGTCAGAAGAAACTATGATAAATAGTCCATAAAAGCCCTATTTGGGATACCAAGATATAAGAAAAGACCGAGAAAGTAAACTTAATAAAGAAATGAGATTGTCAATTTTGGAAGAGCAGAATGAAGAAGAATTGAAGAAAACTGAACAAATTGGTATTCACCTACGCGAACCTTCATCCTGCAGTCGATTGTTAAAATTGTTTGTTGAAATTCATACTAATGATGATATGGCAATATACCCTAACAACACAGTTAGGCTTAACTTATCCACAGTACATCTTAAGGACGTTTCTGGGATGCCTTTTCATCCAGAAGACATCTTGAAGATATCCTGAGGAGGCGATGTGCTGTCTGGGTATATATAGATGAGAGGAGGGTATTATGGAATACCATTTACATTTCTTAAAATAACTTTACTTATCTTTAATAAAAATCCCCAAAATCATGATGAGTACATAGTGTAATTATTTGTAATGAATTGTCAATGAAAAAAAATCCAAAAAAATTTTTTGTTGTTATAAAAACTTTAAAAAAAATGTTACAAATGGAGGTTAATATGAAATAGTCGGGTAATATGGAATAGGCGATTTAAACTGTTTAAACCATAGAAAAACTAATTAGACTTCATAAAATCATCTTCAGAGAATTTTCTGTGACAGAAGATACATTCGGCATCTTTATTTTCTGTTTCTTTAGTTGAATACATGAAGTCAGTTTCAGATGATACTATGAAATACCTAGTATTCCATAATACCCGACACGCCATCTTTAAAAATGAACTTTTAAATTGATGGACAAAATATTTTCAGCTAAAGAATGACCAATGTATAACAAAATACAATTCTTTGAGCATACATTATGCTTAACATCAATGTTCAAATCACATGTGTACTAGTAAGTTTAAATGTTTGAAAACTTACGTGCAAAAACTTTTAAAAATCACAAAACATACTTTGTTTTATAGAGAATGCTACGACAGAAACAAGCAGTTGCTTCTTACTGTATTGTTTCATGGGAATCCTATTTGAATAATTCATAGTATTTTGAAGAGATAGCAGCACTAGTCAGAGCCGAAACCTTGGTATTCAATATTTCTCAACTAGACTATTCCATAGTACCCTCCTCTCCTCTTTGTCTCTCTATATGTATATCAAAATGTTATTGTTTTAAAAATAGCCTAATCAGTCATTTAATTTTGAAATTGGAAGAATTATTGTCAGTGTTTATTTATTATGTACTAGCGGATTTCACCCGTTGTCTGAAGACTGTCCTTAAATGAATTAAATATACGTAAATATAAAATCTCATAATATAAAATTTCAAAAATATATACTGAAATGCAATTTCATTGAAATAAGTCAAATCTAGGTAAGAGTCTCCGTGTTTTTCGACAGTTTCTTCTCAATCGCAGAGTGTGGAGGCTAGAACCTACTGCCCGCAGTAACCTCTTATACCAGAGCTTTGCGTACGCGCAGATAAAAACTAATTCACGAACTAATTATGTTAATAATTTAACTATAGGTTACTAAACAAAAAGCAACGTTACTTTGTAACTAATCATTAGAATTATATACCTTAAGGACTGAGACAAGTATATTTTTATATTTCTTTTGCTGATTTCAAACAAGTTAGTGTATCTTAAGAGAAGTATTTTAATATTTTAATCAAAATCCCTTTTACTCACTTTACTCATTTTTGTCACGTAGTGATCAAAATGAAAAACATAAGGATAATCGTTTACGCATTAAGATGAATCGATTAAACCAATTGACAAAACTCGATCGTACTACATTTCAGTATAATTCAGAAATTTAGTATAGCTTACATCCAGTTTTATTATTGAAAGTATAAAGAAAAACATTAAAGTTAAAGAAGGAAGTGGCAAAACTTGTAATGTATTCAGTACCTCCAGACATTATATTATTAAGTCCCTAAATTTATTTCTATTAAACACATCGAAGATTGCGGTAGCTTCAAAAATTTTTTCGGACACCATTGATCATTTTGCAAAGAAACGCGCATAAATAGGACTAGTAGATTTCAGTCTATAGCGAACAAACATTACAAACCTTTTGAATAGTCATTGAAATTAATATTATTATTCAATGTTCTAGAACTTTTAACCCTTTATCTACTAAAGGTACTTCAAAGCACCATTATATTAAAAAGCGTATAAAACTGAATTTATAGAGGAAATGTCAAATTTATTTATAAGAATAGAACATATATACTCCACTTTAATCTCACTACATGGCACTAGACGCTACATGTAACCGTTTTTATTTCAGAAAAGATTTTGCAGAGTACTATTGCTGTTTTTGCTTGGCATTTTTTACGATCTTCATGTATGTTTTAATTCAATCCTATATTATCTCAAGAATCTGCTCTATTCAAACTTAGAAAAATGTAAGGAACACAAAAAGAAATACATTTTACTCTTCTTTAAGGTCCAAGTATCATATATGACATCTATGCACCAGTGGTACATTCAAGAACTATCTCACTAAATCCTCCTTAATTACTATGATGAGGTGATATGCATATTTTTTATTGCAGATCTTAAAACATACTCTTATGTAACTAAAAAAAAAATACATTTCAAGTACATTTTTGTCCGTTTCATAATGTGGCAGATAAAGTGTTAAAAGTATATCATTCAAACTCACTGTGTAATGAGATTGATTTAAACGTTAATTATTGCCGAAAGATAAGTGGAGGCCTCCATGTGTAGACTCAAAAAATTTTTGGGTTCAGTCTGTGTGTCTGTCTGTCTGTCTGCTTGTTTGTCGCGCGATAGCGGCAGAAAAAATCCCGCTATTGACTTGTAATTTGGTACATATGTTCACAAGCAACATGGAATTATCTGTATAGCTTTTGATGTGTATTACAAGTGTAGTTCGTGCGTGTACAGAGACACGCTAAAATGTTTCTTACCATTACGGTCTACGGTAGGGGTGCACAACATTTTTGGCTGGCGGGCCACTCTCGCTGTGTAGTGAGTCATGAAGGGCCACAATCGGCAAACGCGATAATATAAAATAATTAGACTATGCACATATATTCACTGTGTACATTAAAAAGTACACACACACACACACACACATATATATATATATACACATATATAACGGGTGATTCAAAATAGATGTATGTAACAGAGATTACCTCTTAAACTAACAGACATACTTCTAATTTCAAAGGTACCAAAAGAAGCAGTTTTAAGTGTAGGTATGTGGGTACAAAAATATCGCTTTGAGGTATTAGATGGCACAGCGAGATTTGTAAGTGAAAATGCTTCTATAGTTCTAATTGTCATTTTCTGCATGGATTTTCAGGTCTATTTTTATAAAATTCCAGGTCACCAAATTTGGTTTGCGACATAAAAAATAACTCACGACAAAAGATAACATAGCTCGTGTCATAAAGGGTAACATTGTAAATTTTAAATAGAATGATTAAAAAGCATTTTCCAGATCTATATCATCATTTTTCCAAATTTTTGGGCAGTATTTGCAATTTCCCTAACTTTTTCCCTAATTTCGAATTCCCTAACTTTTCCAGGTTTTCCTTGATCCATGGTAACCCTGATATCATTTTCATCCCCTTCTTCCCAAAAAAAGTTTTTGTAAATGAAAGTTTTACAATTGCAGCAAATAAAATATTTTTTCTTTCTTTCTTATTTTTCTTTACAAAATCAGAAAAAAATCTCTACTAATGATGATTAATGCGGTCTAAAATGTTAATCCTTCTGCGGGCCGCAAATTGATGGCTCCTGGGCCGCAGGTTGTGCACCTCTAGTCTACGGAAAGAACTTGTATGTACCGCGATAGCGGCCGCAAAAATCACGCTGTTGACTTGCAATTTGTACACATGTTCATGAGCTATACGGAATTAGCTGTATAGTTTTGGATGTGTATTCCATTTGCAGTTGGTTTACAGAGTCACGCCGAAATTTTTCTTATCCTTACGGCCTACTGACAAAATTTGTATGTACCGCAATAAAGGCCGGAAAAATACGACGACTAACTTGCAAATGGTACTCAAATTCAGGCTCTGTATAAAAATAGCTGTATGAATTTTTATGTCTACATTGTTTATAGGCTGTGTACAGGGGCACGCCAAAGTTTTTTTTACAGCCCATGGGTTGAATTCTTTCTTTCTTCATAACGGCCTATGGGATAAAATTCGTTTAAACGAATTTTAAGATCGTTACTCTGCATTCAATAAAATAAAATTAGAGTACATTATTGAGATACTGAAACTGATGTTTTCTGCAGAAAATATGTGCCCTTACGCTCCCTAATTAATATATAGGCCTTAATAAAAGTGTTCCGACAATATCACATAATCATCCAAATTATGTCAAATTTCGAATAATTTTTCATGAAAAACGTAAAATAGGTTGAATAGTTTCTACTGATGTATAAAATGTTTATGGTTCGTTTAAAGAGACACACAAAAGAATTTCATGACACTGTTGCCTATAGACAAATTTTTATTCAAGGGCATTTTAATGCGTTTATGCTGCATTCAACATAATGGAAATAACATACATTATAAAGATGTATAAAACACGTTTACTCTAAAAAAAGGGATATGTATAGACTAAATGATTTATTTAAGGGACCACACAAAAGAATTCAGGTGACATTTTGTAATCATCCAAATGGTCTCAAATTACGTTGAAATACTAATGAGTTATAATTAATTAAATAGGTGTATTTTTTTAGTGTACATAATTACTGTGGATAAAAAAAAAATAGTATTATTATGGTCTATAGTCGATATTTCTGAAAAGTGTATTTTAACATGGTTACAACCCATTAAATATAATGAAATTTTATTAGAATTTTCAAAGCATGTTTTTCTTTGGAAAAGTGTGGGCATAGAGTTGGTAATTTACATGGTTACACAAAATAATTCCGATATGATATGTAATCATTTTGTAATCATTTTGTACAAGTATTTATAAATTACAAGGAATTAATACAAGACTATCAGTTATCAAGAATACATATATAGACATATATGTATTCCTAATACACAGATACAGATATGTAGATATACAGATAGTTATAGAAAGACAGATAAGGCGGGGGATTGAGGGGGCGGCAGGCCCCCTCAGAAACGTTTCCGTGTATCTAGGAAGTCAATCGAATCTATATATCTATCTATATATACATTATTTAATAAGGAATAAATTAAAAAATCTGTTGAATAATGCGTGGTGGAAATAGGACGTTGAAGCTCCTGATCTGCAGATCCACTAGTTAAAAATAATATGACTAAAACATTTTTAAAATTATTTTTGTTAATACATAATATCATATTTTATTAGCTAAATTAAAATTAACTTTTATTCTATTTAGTAAACTATGTGCTGTAGCCATCGCAAAACTTTCTTCTGGAACACTGTTAACCGGCAAACCTGCACAAAAATTTTAATTTTTTGGAATTTCTGTTTTTCAATATAAGATTGCGTTGTGTATGTTATTTCATTTTCCAGGCTCTAATTTTTTAACGGACTACAAACCTTTCCTCTTAAACCTTTCACTGCCAATACATACACACACATATATATATATATATTTGAAGGGGGATAAAATAAGTATTAAATAAATTATCTGAATGTGTTCCGTTCAATGGACAGTGAATTTCATCAACTGACAATTCAATCAAGTTATTCATGATAGTTACAGGTCTAAAAGATAAAAACAGAAAACATTCAGAAAAGAATTCCATTTTATAATTTGAAGTAATCTTTTGACATATATGCCACGGTGGTATAGCGATAGGCTTATATTTAACTTTCTTTCGGTTAAAATTCCATAAAATTTAAATAATATTAAATGACCATATACCTTTTTTTATATATATATTTATTTACTCTAAATATAATGTACGCGCAATCATATAAAACTTTCATATAAATTACTTATGCACTTCATACTAATATTATATAATTAAGTACTAGTTGGTGGCCATAGAATAACGTTCCATGTTTCGACGCACATATAGGTAAATTAGTAAAAGAAATGAAACCAACTTTCATACACAGACTGTATGCGACATGTGGAGATGGTTTCTGCAAAGTAAATAATCTGGTGTGTTATACGACTTTCACTTACTATGAAATTTAATACTATAAATAGATTAGAGATTAAGTGGTAAGATAATGAGTATTGTTATGAAACCTATGTTAAAACAATTCTAAATAAGCTTCGGAATAGCTTTATTTGACATTTATATAGAATTCAAATCTTTGTTAAATTCAAATGTTCATTTAAAATTATTCAGACAACTTACACACGCAAAATTTCCTGAAACTTATCATTTTTAATCAAACTTTTCTAGTAACAAACCTAATAACTTTAAAATACATGATTTGAATCGCCTGAAATTATTTATTTTTAATCTTTCTGAGAGACACAGACAAAGAGCAAACGTTAAAAACTTGACTTCGGTATTCGGGAAAAAACAAAACGTGTAAATATACAAAAAAAAAAAAAAAAAAAAAAAAAAAAAAGCAATGAGTATTTAGCTTAATAAAATACACTATTTACCATATGGCTATGGGGAATTAATTTCAATTTATGAGAAGCTTTGCTGGACGTGGTAAAATAATATAATAAAAAGCACGTCCACTAATTAAAAAAATATATATATTATGGTTTAAATATTGACAGTCCTGCATATTTTTTGATAGTTATGTATACACCACATGGTGCAAATGAATATAATTCTATATTAATAACACGCGCCACTACCTGAAATACACTTCCATCAATTTTCATGTATCGTCGCTCAACCTCAACGACTATAATCTACTTCTTTTGTGCTGCCCTGTAAACGAACAGTGAATGATTTCCATGCCATATTCTACATGAAGCATGTTTTTACGCGTATAAAAAAATATATATTTGTTTCATTTAGTTTAGTGTAGTCTATAGATGTTTAAACTCTACTTACCTGAAATTTTCCCCATAGACGTAATGTATTTGAATTTTCTTTGGTATCGTTGTACATGAAAAATTTGCTTGATCTCAACGAATTAGTGTAGCATACCTATATGATACACATTTAAAATACTAAGTTTGGACTTTTTGCTATCATTTGTTCTTCAGATATTCGGATAACAGACACACACATACACACACACACAAAGACCAACTGCTAAAAACCTTATTTTTGGATTCATAGGACCTCAAAACGTGTAAATATAATAAAAATTCAATTTCAAAATATGGACCCAAAAACAATACTTTCTTTACCATACATATATGGGTAAGAGAAAGTAAAACATTAGTACCAAATGTCACCGATAAGGAGATTTTGGCGCTGTTGCGACGTACGGACAAAATTTGCACAATCGAGGTAAATTATGCAAATTTCCCTGTGCATTCGTGATTCTGGGGCTGTGCAAATGAAAAAGTTAATAAAGTTTCACTGATGTTCAAATAAAAATACACGCGCAAAAGTGAATTATATACCGAAATAAACACATGTTCTTTTAATATCAAATTTGGGATCCCTAGTTCTAATTCAATATTCTTTGTCCCTAGGACAGCATAAGGGCAAATTTGTACAATCGAGATATATTATGCTAATTTTACAGTGCGTAGAATATGTCAACAATGCTAAAATCTCTTCTATTGGTGATTTTTAATACTTTTTATTTATTTTTTTCTTGGTCTTTGTGGAAATTCTCCCCGTGTCTTCATCAATTTATATATGCAATTTGGTTACATTACCACCATTAGTTATAGCTACATATGCTTCCCTGTAGAAGAGCTGTTTTAAAGCCTTTCTGTATTTTACCATGTTTTTATTAACTCGGTTTCTTCTTTGTTTGTTTGTATTTACAGTACAAATCTTGAAATCGATTTTTAACTAACTTCCCGACTAGCTATAGACATTTGAAACTTTCAGAATAGCTCAAAACACGTTGACAATGCATTTTAAAGACTTTTAGCCAATTGTTTCGGATCCCCGCTGCCTTCGGTAGCGTTTATAGAATTCAACAATCATATAACTTCCCGTCTAGTTACGGCCTTATTCACCACTTACTTCAACTCCCAGTTCAACGCAAAAACTTGAAAAACGTCTAAAGGCAGAGTATAGCTTTCAAAGAAAATTTGACACGCTGCTTCTGACATCTAGTGTCAATGTTTTCATATAATTTCTGATTGGTTATTTTCAGCTAAAAAAATCATAAAATAATAATGCCGCTAGATGACAGATGCAATGCGTCGGACTTCGCTAAAAAGTTGAACACTGTCTTTATACGCTTTTCAAGTTTTCGTTTTGAAGTTATTGGTGAATACAACCGTTTGATATTTGAAACTTTCAGAATTGCTCAAAACACGTTGACAATGCTTTTTTAAATACTTCTAGCCAATCGTTTTGGGACGGCGCTGCCTTCGGTAGCATTTATATGATTGAACAATCATATAACTTCCCAACTAGCTAAACATTTGAAACTTTTGAAATAGCTCAGAACACGATGACAGTGCATTTTTTAAATATTTTTAGTCAATTGTTTCGGGTTCCGCTGTCTTTGGTAGCGTTTATATGATTCAACAGAAAATTTAAAAACATGATATATAAAAAGTTCTTTTTTTCTTGTAACTATTTATTTATTTAATGTTTACTTATTTATTTTACGAAGGTTTGAGATCAACTGAAAGTACATAGATAACTTTTTTCACCTGTAATTATTCCTGGTTCTAATGACCCATATGCCATGGTCAAAGGATTTGTTGTGCAAATCGATCACCCGCGTCGCTTAACACGTTGAGTGCCACGTCAGCCATCAGTGGCTGACACTGAACTTTCCGTTTACACCGCGTCAACCACTGGTGGCTGACAATGTAAAATATGATACAAAACTAAAAATATATATATTATTTTAAGCAATTAATGAATTTTTTTTTTTTTTAAATTTACTTAATTTTTATTTATTACAAGATTAAGGCATTTTAATGGATTTTATTGAAACACGGTAAACATAAAGATGCATTACTATACCGCTTCGCCATGCTATACCACAATAACAGCGCTTCGAAGCAGCACGTGTGACCTGACAGGATTTCCTTAAAAATTCGCATGGTGCTCAATGTGTTAAACTATTCTTTCAGAGGAATTGTTAAGAACAGGGCGGACAGTTATCAGAAAATGGCTCGAACATGCTCAGTCAAAGGCAGCTACATATGTTCCATCAAAGACCGCAGTACAATAACAAATGCGTACTGACAAAAGGAACTGGCTCCAATGAAATAACGCAGATAATTTATAGAAGTTAAATGCACTGAAGATCAAGAAGTGTAATAAGTTTTGTTTGAAAAATATTAGAATGAGAGAATTAATATATGCAAATTTATATTAGATAAGTGCAAAATAATTATAATCATAATAACTTAATTGAATATGCATTTATTTTAAAAGTTAAGACCTATTTTATAAAAAAGCATGTTTCAAGCACATGAAAATAACGCATTTTATTTTACAACATTTAACTTTCAGCAACTCATTAAAATAGGTTCTCAAGAGAATATTCTTAAATATTTTTCGAATAAACATATATGTTAACTAATCAACAAATTTTATCTTCGTTGCAGATACAAATGTGCTACATTTCACATTAATGGTACATTGCATTTACTTAAAGTATTACAGACGACATATTTCATCGCATTTCTAAGCACTTAAAGATCGATTTTTCTCCTTGATTGCCTCGAGAAAAGTAATGTAGTTTATAACAGACACTTTGTTTAACATATGTTTTTTAAAAGTTGGTCTTTGTTTTTCTTTAAGTTACATTTTTTAAAGATATATTTCTTTTACTACGTAAAACTGATGTTTATTCATCCAATAGATGTAATATTTTGTAAGATGAATAAATAAATAAATAAAACAAAATAAAATAATCTTTTTTTATTTCTTGCTATATACATAAAAATAAATTCGTATGTCATTCACACGACTTTTTCTGACCTTGCATTTGAATGCAATAAATTCAGGTTGTAGATTAAGTCGTAAAATCAATAAGATAAAATAATAGAGTTCAATGTAGTTTAAAAATAATCTAAAATAGGTTTGCGTATAGTTTTATTTGACATCTAATTCTGATTGAGGGGGACTACCGCCTCCCTCAACCCTCGTTCAAGCATACAGCCCACATTTATTAAAGCAAATAAAGAAAATTCAAGTATGTTATTAATTTGCCTTAAAATTTGTCAGTCCTGATGATATTTTCAAGTGACAAACGCATATCTACCAAATTTGAATTTCCACCAATTATTTGTCTTTAAGTTATGTTGTTAACTGATAGACATGCAGATCAACCGCAAATATTTAACATTTTTATTCAGGGATCTAAAAACTTGATAATATGCAAAAAAAACGAGAAAGGGAAATCGAATTAAAAAAATATTTTGTATAAAATATGGGTATGGCAAATTAATTTTCCTTCCTAAGCAGTATTCATCGGCATAGTAAAATGTAGCAAAGCACTTCCATCAATAACATTCAATAGAAAAGAACATTTATTCTTCGACCACATTTCATAAAACCATGGAAGCCTCTGCGCAAGTGCTAACTCAACGAGTCTAGTGCTAAAATAGGGGTGACAGTGATCTGACTCAGAGAAAATGAGCGATAAGAGTACAGAATTACTGGATGTTTTCCAAATCCTAACTTTTCGGTCAAGCTGGCACCCCTCCAACATTTTGGACGCGTCCTCACTGCTAGTTTTAGGAAACGTGGTTGCACTATAGCTTAATTTTTAGTAGCTCTGTATATCGTCTATAAACTATATACACATCGAATTGTGTACTTAAATTTAGTTTTATATGAAAAACACTTAAAACAAAAGAAAATACACTTTCAGGTATTTCCAAGTGTAGCCCCAGTATAACCAAATACTTTAGGAGGTCCTGTAAATGAATGATGAATGATTTACACACTACAATCCTACAATCTACACAAAACAATCCTACAATCTACACAAAACATGCTTTTTCGTATACAGTATATATATATATACATATATATGTAACTTATCCTTATAAATTATAGCATTTAATAGATAAATGATATTACCAACACCACAAAATTAAAACTGATTGTATCACAATATAAAAGCTAGCACAGAATTTTTTATATCTATATGTATTCGTTCCATTTTGTTTAGAGCAGCCCATAGATGTTATACCGTACTTACCAGAAATTTCTCCCATAAACGAAATGTATTTGAATTCCCATGAATGACCTTGTACACGAATCCTTTGAGTGATCTCAACGAAAAGTTTAGTGTAGCATTTCTATATGATACAAATGTAGAATGTGAAGTTTGCTCTACCTGCTACTATTTGTTCTTGAGACATGCTGATAAGAGACACACAGACACACAGTCTAACCGCTGAAAACATATTTTTCGGATTCAGAGGGTCTTAAAATGTGTAAATATAACAAAATCTCGATTTCAAAAATTTGATCTTAAAACAAACTTTTTCTACCCTATGTATGGGTAAGAGAAAGTAGGTAACTAAGCATTAGATTCGTGAGAATTTCCGATTCCTGATTTTTGAGAGATTTCCATGTTTTGAGATGTTCTGAACGTTATTTGTCCATTTTTAGAAAATTTCTGGCTTTCTGAGTGTTACATGTCTGTATTCCTAAAACTTTGTGGAAAGAGTATTTTATAAATTATGGGGTCGACATTTAATCAAACTTTATATTTCTTTGGACTCTGACTTAAATTACTGCTAATTAGATACTCGAATATATATCACAACAGGTGACGGTTTTTTAGTTCAACTTTTCCTATTAAAATTGGAGGATATAGTCAAGCTTCTATAGTGAAACAATGTTCAGAATCTTATATGTTTAAAGACTTTGATAAAAAAAAAAAATCTGTGTTGATTCAATTAAAGGACAGATGGCGCTTCAATCAACATGTGATTTAACACTGTTTGCAGAAACGCAATATCTCAACTTCTGTGATATATAAATGCACCTGATATAGTATATTAAAAAATGACTGTTGTGAAAAAAAAAAAAAAAAAAAAAAAAAAAAGCACATGCTGATTCAATTTGAATACATATCGGATTACATATAACGTGTTGGGCTGCAATATGTTTTATATTTCTTTATATATTTATTTATTTACTCCCCTCACTTTTTTTTTCACGAGACGGTTATAAATTTCAACTATGATAGAATAATGCACCAAATTTAACATTAAAAAGATAGATCTTGCAAAATATTGTACTTATTTAATTTGGATATGTATGGAATGGCAGATCGAACTACTGTTATTCCCTTTCTATGATTTTTCAGATGGCTATATCTGAGCAATCTGGGCGTCACTTTTCCAAACCAAGGGAATAGTGACTAGACCAACGGAATAGTTCCAAACCAAGGGAACCACACCTCCAAACCAAGGGATCGGTCGAGCAAATTCTGTAGCTTAGCGATTCCAATCGCCCGATTTATCGTGGCGTTACATTTTGTGGAGACAGATGATGAATGAAGTTTATGAGATTCTTCTTTTAACTTGAAGAGGAACTAATCCTGAAACTTGCTGCTGGAGAAGATTGCGATATGCCTATTCCAGAGCATTAAGCAATCCATCCTTCGCTACTGTTCTGTTTGCGTCACCGTAGATGTTAGCTCTTATGAGCACTTATGGCCCCTTTTTTTTGTGTGTGTGAGTGTGAGTGTGAGTGTGAGAGATTTTGACTCAATTTTATACATCAGAAATTTTGATATTTTCCCTCTTAGTAATGACAAAATTATTTAAAAATTATTTTGAAAGATGTTGAAGATAAAAAATAAATAAATAAAAATAAAAATAAAAATTAATTAAATAAATTAAAACAAAATTAATTAATTACAAGTCTTTATCCAATTTAATGCACACTATGACATTGTGTTGAATAAAAGTAAATTTTAAATTAGAAGCGTGTTCATTTTTTTTAATCAGTTATTAAACTATGTTATCTTAGAGTACGCTTGTACAAGTTATAAAATTAAAGTAAAGTATTAAACTTTTAACATAAAGATTTTAACAGTAATAACAGGTAATGTGTAACGAAAACAAATTCAAGAAAACTTTTTTGAAACATCATATGCATGTAAAATATTAACAATTGGGGAGCTTTGCCAGTTTTGTTGGTTACTATATTTAATTAAACAGCTCATAAATATATGTCTCAAAATTTTAAACTCTGGAACGAAAGTCTATTGAAATCGTGCAAAAATCGTTCAATTTTCGTATGGGAATTCTGCTACTTTCGGCAGCAATCTCACCTTTTATCATGCAATGCATTTAGAAACTCAATGGGCGCAATAGCACCAAGCCAGAACGCATTGCATCCGCGCAGGGAGAAACATGGTAAATCTCGGTCGGCTTCTCCAGTGCCTTCGGCTACGTCTACTATTAGTCCAAGCGGCGGCTGCAAAAAATTGACTTGATAAGGTACGAAGCTGATTTTTTTCCAATAGATAGAATTCATTGTTACAATGAAAATCTGATAGGGTTGCCTGGTCAAAGCCGTCAAGTTTAAAAGAAACAACCTCACTTCCGGTCACAATTTAAACGATTTTCGAACCCCAAAAGGTAGGAAGATGAAACCGGTGCTAAAATGTAGAGATTAATATGCTCTTTAAAATGGCATAGGGTTGCCTGGTCAAAACCGTCAAGTTTCAGAGGTTGCCTCGATAATAGGGGTCAAATTTAAACGATTTTCGAACCCCACAAGTGTAAAAATGAAATTGGTGCTAAAATGTAGGTATTAATATGCTTTTTAAAATGGCATAGGGTTGAATGGTCAAAGCCGTCAAGAAACAGAGGTTGCCACGAAAATAGGGGAAGTATTTTACGATTTATTTACTCAAATAAAAAGTAAGTTACCCAAATGTAAAGATGAAACCGGTGCTAAAATATAGATATTAATATGCTCTTTAAAATGGCATAAGGATGCCTGGTCAAAACCGTCAAGACTCGGAGGTTGCCTCGAAAATAGGTCAAATCTGTCAAGTAAAGCAGTCAACCACAAAAAAATAGGCGAGTTTTGAAGATTTCTTAACGAAGTGTAAAAAAATACGAATAGCATTAACAAAGAAAATGAATAAGGATGAAATTATATGAATATTTTAAAGGTGTAGCTGGTTCCAGAATGTACAGCGTAGGAGTTATTTTAAAATGGCATATGTTTGCCTGGTAAAATTCGTAAAGAAATAGCGGTCAGTCACCAAAAAGCTAACAAATATTAAAGGTGTTTAACACAAAGTGAAACACACATGAAGACTATTTTAAAAAGGTTAAACACGAAATGATTAATATTTAAAAGATGAAATTGCTAGCTAAATGTAGAACATACAACACTTTTCAATTTGCTTGCGATTGTGCTTCAAACCTGTCAAGGTATAGCGGTCAGCTTAGAAAAGGAAGCGAATTTCAATATTCGTTTATTTTATTTGTTTAATGATATAAGAGATTTTAAAGCATAAAGGAAATTAAATTATTATGCGTGACCATTCTTTTTCTAATCTGTATAAAACTAATTTCAGCTCACGAGCTCGTTTTTTCCCCATTTTTCAATACTTAAAATATTCAAATTGTGTCAAAGTATTGAGAAGATAATTCCCTGAAGAAATGTATGCGGCTGCTTTGTAGAATTTCATACGAAAATATTGGGTTGTGCCGATTTTGTTATATTAAAAATTTGTCAATTTTAGAAAATTTTCTCAATTTTTTTTATATCTAATTAAAATAATCAATAATACCTTCTGCAAATTAATTATGGGTACAAATAAAGCGAAAAACATTTTTAAAAAATTGATAAATTTTTCGCGTTTCTTAATAACAATGAATTAATTTATGAAACTGAAATTTGTAAATCTTGCTGCAAATCTGAAATAAGAGGTTTTTTTTTTTTTTTTTTTTTTTTTTTTAATTACTTATTTTGTATACTAACAGAATTTTTTATTATGAGTTTCTTGGGCATTATTATCTTCATTTCTGTTAACTTTTGCGGTCGTATTTTCTTATCTGTATCCGCATGCTACATTTTTAATTTTTACTATTAATTCGTTGTTTTTATGGGAAATTTCAGAACAGTTTCATTACAGTTTATTTATTTTTTCTTTTTTAAATACTTTTTATATTTTTTCTTCACAATGTATGAAAAACCCTTCAAAATTAGCTTTTTTTTTTTTCGAGGCAACCATTATTTTTCGAGATTTTCACCTGGCAACCCTATGATACTCTAAAGAGAATATTATTCTCTATATTTTATAAACGGTTTCATTTTTAAATATGTTATTTATGATCCCTGGCGTTTTTATTTTCATAGTCACAACTCTCACAATAAAGGGTCATGCGCTGATTGGAATGTAATTTTACAAGAACGATGATTGTGCATCACTAGCTCTGAAGAAGTTCCAGATAGAAAAGTGTATAACAAACAGCTGTGGTTCGGTGTTTGCCAAGGATCACCAAGGGTCTGGAGAATATGATTTGGCAGATATGAGGAGCCGCTCACCGCTCTAGGAGTAGAGTCGAGCGATTCTAGCTTATGCTAGGGCCCGTCTTCCAGAACATTTATTTAAAAACTAGCTGACCCGTCCGGCTTCGCACTGATGAACAAATTTTAGTTAAAGATGGATTGATATGTAAAAAATCAAGAAATATATCAGTTTATATGTTATAGTCAGGCAATATTATTAACTGGAAAGTCAAAATATAATTTTACAATTATTTTTTTTTAATTAGTTGTTAAATGTTGGCAATTTTTACTTAATGCTATTTATTTATTTATTTATTTATTTCATAAAAAGAAACATTTCTTTACTCATGAATAAAAAATATTGAAAAATAAACCTATGACATGAAAATGTTTTTGATAAAATTAACGTCATAATAGCTTTAATTATTATTTATTTTTTCATTTCGCAAATATATTTAATTTTTTCCATAATTGATTATTATTTTAATAATGTATATTAAAGGAAGATAAGATCAATAATATGAAGAAATCAATAATATGAAACAATATTCGTACAATATATACTATTACAGAATCTGGTGTGAAACAACCACACGACTTCCATTACCCACTATTACACGTAATATATACAATTTTTTGGAGATATTACTTGCATTTTTTGAGATTTTCGAGTAAGAGAAACTTGATACACGTATAAAGACACATACAACAGAGTTTGCATAGCGAGTTAAAAAATAAGGGGAAAAAAATAGATAGTTATTTTTTTAAACACGAATTTCCGAGATCTAAAACTGAACTACCTAATCAGGATGACCGTTAATATTCCTGTAATAAGCACGTAATACTTGAGAAAGGTTATCTAAATTGGATTAAAGAAAAAAATTTCAAGAATACGTTAGAGCCGTTTTTGAGATACCAACTTTTACCAAAACTTAACATACTCAATTATTGACCTAAAAACAATAATTACATACAAAAGGATATTTAATAGGAAGTTAACATGGCGAGTTTGAAAAAAATCCGTACAGGCGTTTTTAAAGGAACGCACTTGCGAAGTCTGAAATTGAGCTGTTTATAGAGGACGCCTATCAATTTTCCTGAACTAAGCAACTTTTCAATCGAAAGAGCATCTAATATATTATTTATATAGCAACTTTGAAGAAAATCATTAGAGGTGTTTTTGAATATGGGCTTAGGGTCCCATTTCTGGTTTTCGATGACCCAATTCCGGTTTTTCAATTTTCACGAAAATTTGGAAAATTTATCTGTACACCAGACCTGAATCACTTGTGAAGTTTAGTAGTTCTATTTTTATTAGTTTTGGGGATATGACAGCCAGAAGATTACACACACACGTGCACATATACACACACACTGACCAATTGCCAAAACCTATACAATACTTCCACTACCTACGGTAGTAGGGTAATTGAAGTAAACACATACATCTCCTATTTACTACGATAATATACAGATTTTCGTATTACGTTTTCGGTCGCCAAATACAAAAATCGCCAATGACGATAGATATCAAATCTATGCTTTGTTTTCAATTAAAATATTGAAAATTTTAATTAAAAATTTATTTTACCAAAATTTATTATAGCTTCTAGCACTTAGAGAGAGACAGTGTAACTTTTGATTATTGAAAGAAAAAAAAAAAAAAAGCAATCGGCTTTTTAGTTCTAGCGATCGTTCTCTACATATGCATATAAACCTTTCTTTTTTTTTTTTATATTAGTATAGCTATAGAGCATAGGTATATTAAATAGGTTTCCAGTCAACATAATGTAACTCAAATAATTAAATGCTATTTACATTTCAGTAATGGCTGCATGCGCTATGTATATTGAGCTACTTGTCATAACTGTTAGTTGCTAAAAATAGTCGCCAAATAAATTTAAACATCTCAATACGCAAGCGAAGTATGACACCACTGACCGCCCGTGGATGCAAGAAAAAGATTTTCCATGTTAATCGCTCATTGGATTTTTTTTTTTTTTTTTTTTTTTTTTTTTAATTAAAATTCTAGAAGAATTATTTCCCGATTTTAATCCTCATATTTGGGTATAGATACAGGGATGGAACACGGGCGCAGAATTCATACCGGAATGTGTTTAAGAAATTTCTCTGCCTATAATATCGTCGATTTAAGAGGTAGAAAATTTTCTTACATTGATAGTGGTATGAATTCTGCGCCCGTGTTCCATCCCTGTAGATATGTATTAGTTATTGTATGCATGCGTTAGATTGAGTTATTTTGCTGTCAAATTGACAAAATTTTAATTTTAAATTTCAAAACTGTCACCCTTGGCGTTTTTTGTATTTGGCGATCAAAAACGTAATACGAAAATATACATGCCAGATGTATATTTTCGTAATATGTATTGTACGAAATATTGTTTCATATTATTCGTTACACTCTTAATGTAAGTTTTTAAAATAACCATGATTTTTGAAAGGAATTAAATTATATTCGCCAGATAATTTGGCGAATTTTTTTTTTTCTGCCAAGGATGACGGATATCAAATCTATTCCGCTGCAACATATTAGTACATTATATCAGATACTTTATTTAGACATTTGAAAACAAATTTGACTTCAAATTATGATAGAATATTTATCCTTTCCCTTTTAATTAGTTTATTAGTTG
The DNA here is from genome assembly GCA_963930645.1 of Salticus scenicus. Taxonomy (NCBI): domain Eukaryota; kingdom Metazoa; phylum Arthropoda; class Arachnida; order Araneae; family Salticidae; genus Salticus; species Salticus scenicus. The sequence goes on from OZ005652.1 coordinate 196,836,133, forward strand.
GATGTTTATTGTGTAAATATCATCCTTTGAAATGAAATGTTTATGTTTTCAATCGAATATGGAAATTTGCCATTTTTTTTTCTAGAGTTTTGAAATTTAAAATTCCAATTTTATCAATTTTACAACAAAAACAATTTAATCTAACGGATGCACATGATAACTGAAGGATTTCAATGCATGTTTCTCATATCAGCTGTTAACCAGCGAACACCTGTCATGACGTCAGATGTGACGTAACTGTATTACGTAATCAACGGCGCATCTTCGCTCCCTGAGAGAGAGATGTTTATAAGAGTCTGTACGAGAAAGCTTTACTAAGCGTGCGGCAAGAAATGCCAGCATTATGTTATTCTACTTTTCTATATATTATTAAATGTTGTGATTGTTCAAAAGACTCTGCTTTTCACTCTGTGGTCCCATTTATACCAACAATGGTTATGGGCCCAGAGACACGCATCTTACTGCGGACTTTTTAAAAATTTAAATTAACATTCGTTAAAACGAAAGTGCGACTTACTGTTAAGCCTAAGGGCTGAAATCGAAAGTATTTTTGATTCTATTTTTATAACGAAGCTGTTATAGCTGATTAAATATGTCGCAAATATTAAATATAGAAAAGTTATCGAAAAACAATTTTGACACCTGGAAGCTGCAGATAGAAGCTGTTTTAATCAAAAATGATCACTGGAGTTATGCTAACGGAACGAAAATTAAGCCCGATGAAGGCGCCGAAGGTGAAGAAAAATGGCTCGAAAATGACCTTAAAGCTAGGGCCGATTTAATCCTAGCAATTACCCCAAGTGAGTTGTGTCATATTAAACATTGTACCACCTCAAATGAAGTATGGAATAAATTAAAAGAAGTTTACGAATCGAGAGGACCGGCAAAGAAAGCCACCCTATTGAAGCAGCTCCTCTTTAAGAAAATGACTGACAGTGAAAATATGTCCGATCACCTCAATATTTTCTTCGATATAGTGGACAAGCTAAAAGAAATGGACATTGAAGTAGCCGAAGACCTATTATCAATTTTGCTCTTATACAGTATTCCTGACAGCTATGAAAATTTCAGGTGCGCCATAGAAGCAAGAGATGAATTGCCGCAGCCTGAAGCTCTGAAAATTAAAATGATGGAAGAATACGAGTCAAGAAAAAATAAAAAGAATCAAGAATCATCAAATGCGTATTTTACAACTCACAAGAAAAATCTTCCTGAAAAAAACAAAAGAGAAATCTTAAAGCCTGTGCAGAACAAGAACACGTATGGCGAAAGAAATTATGCAATCTTCAAATGCAATTACTGTTCAAAAGTAGGGCATAAAGCCTCAGAATGCAGAAAGAAGATCTCAGACAGAAAATTCACTTCATCGAATAAATATAAAGATAGATCTTTCATGGTTGAAGATAGTACAGAGTTCACGATGGCAGCCAGTAACTCTTTCCAAGAACATTCCGAGTGGTGTCTCGATAGCGGTACGACATCCCATATGGCTCATGACAAGAATTTGTTTACAGATTTCGAACCTAGAATTGGATCATTTATAAAATTAGCTGTAGATGAAACAGCGGAGATCACAGGTGTTGGAACAGTCAAATTAAAAGTTCCCGGTAATCACGGTGTAACCAATTTAAAGTTAACAAATGTTTTGTGCGTTCCAAAATTAAAATGCAATTTAATGTCTATATCAAAAGCTACATCAAACAACTGCCGAGTTGTATTTACCGAAAAATGTGCAAAAATCACGGAGCAGGACGGCTCTCTGATTATAAGTGCTACGAGAAAAGGTGATTTATATTTTTTTCAGCCGCATGTGGATATCGCTGCATCAACTCAGGTAAGCAACTTTCATAAATGGCATTTAAAATTAGGACATTTAAATGAAAAAGATTTAAAATTATTAAAATCTGAAAATATGTTAAGAGATTTAAATTTTAATGAAAAAGATTCCTTAAAAGATTGTAAAGTATGTATTAGGTCTAAACAAACTGTGAAACCATTTTGTAAAGAAAACAAATTTCATAGTGATGAATTATTAGAAGTAGTTTATTCTGATTTATGTGGCCCTATAAATGTTAAATCCCATGGCGGATCACGTTATTTTATTACTTTTTTGGATGATAAATCTCGTTACATTGAAGTATATTTTCTAAAAACAAAAGACGAAGCTAAGTACGCGTTCCGGAGATATAAAGCAGCAGTCGAAAATCGATTAGGAAAAAAAATTAAAATACTGCATACTGATAATGGATTGGAATATTGTGGCGAAGAATTCAATAAATATATTGAAGAATGCGGTATTAAACGCGAATTTTCATCGCCAATGACCCCTCAGCAAAATTCTAGAATTGAAAGACAAAATCGTACATTATGCGAAATGGCGAGGTGTTTATTAATGCAGTCAAACCTTCCAAATACATTCTGGGCTGAAGCAGTAAATTGCGCTGCATATATTAGAAACAGGTGTCCCACTAAAGGAATTAAAGAAAACAAAACACCTTTCGAATTGTTTTTCGGTTATAAACCAACTGTTAACTATTTTAAAATTTTCGGACAGAAATGTTTTGTTCTAAATAAAAAATCAAAAGGGAAGTTTGAAGCTAGGTCACACGAACATATATTCGTTGGCTATTCAAATGAATCACGCGCTTACAGATTATGGAATAAGGATACCAGAAAAATTGTCATAAGTCGTGATGTTCGATTTATAGACGAGTTTCAAACAAATGATTCAGCTACTACTGATCAATTAGAATTAATTTTTCCGTCTGAGAATAAATGCAATGATTGTAATATTAAAAATGAAACTCCTATTCCTACTCAAACCGCAGACAGGGGGGAAAACAGCGGATCGATTTCCTATCCCCCTGAATGCGACGGAGAGAGTTTCTCTTTTTGGAAAGGGGGGGAAGGCTCGCTTTCTGAAGGGGGGAACGTAGAAGATGTGAGTGGAGGGGAGGAGAGTGCTCACGATAAATGTAAACAAGAGAAAGGGATTGATAAAAACAATCCTATTTTTAAACGCGGTCCAGGCCGACCTAAAAAAAGTAAAAGTTGGAACTTTCAAAACTCTCATAAGGAATGTATTACAGATACGAAATATAAAGATGAAACTTCTCAATTAGCTGATAACTCATTTAATGAAATTAATCCCAGCGTAATCGACGCGTTAAATGGAGAGTATGCTAAAAATTGGGAGAACGCGATGAAATTAGAATATGATTCTTTAGTTAAGCAAAACGCTTGGGAAATTGTAGATAGACCAAAAGATAAAAAGGTAATTGGGTGTAAATGGGTTTTAAAAACAAAATTTAAACCAGATGGTCAAATTGAAAAATTTAAGGCCAGATTGGTTGCCAAAGGGTGTTCACAGAAACAAGGTATAGATTTTGAGGAAAATTTTTCACCAGTAGCCAGATTAAGTTCTATAAGAACTGCAATCGCGTATGCTATCCAGAATGGTTTCACAGCATACCAGTTAGATTTCATTATGGCATATGTTAACGGAACGTTACATGAAGAAATTTATATGGAACTTCCTGAATTTTTTGAAAATGATATACATGAAAATAAAGTGTGTTTATTAAAGAAGTCTTTGTATGGGCTTAAGCAGTCAGGAAGACAGTGGTTTAAGAAATTAGATGAGAAACTGAGAAAAATGAAATTTAACCCTTTGAATTCCGACAAATGTGTCTATTACTCAAAATATCCTTTTGATGCTATTATAATCGTCTATGTCGACGATTTAATTTGTCTCACTAAAAGTGAAGAGCACTATTTTGATATAAGAAATAAATTAGCAGAATCTTTCAAAATGAAAGATATGGGCCTTCTGCATTATTGCTTAGGCATTGAATTTAATCAAGATAGGGACAGCATCACTATAACACAAAAGAAATACATTGAAGATTTATTAAATAAATTTAATATGGAAGATTCTAGAGTGGTGAATACACCTTTAGATAACAGTGTAAAATTAACTAAACAAATGTGTCCAAATACAGAAGAAGAGAAATCATATATGTCAAAAATTCCTTATAGACAATTAATTGGTTCTCTTATGTATCTGTCGGTTGCTACTAGACCAGATATCACCCATGCTGTAAATTATTTAAGTCAGTTTAATAACAATCCAGGAAAACCTCACTGGATAGCTGCTAAAAGAATACTAAGGTATCTCAATGGCACTAGAAATTTAGGAATTGTTTATTACAGAGACGATAAACCATTGACAGCATTTGTTGATGCCGATTGGGCATCCGATATAAATGATAGAAAATCATATACAGGATACGTCTTTAAATATGCCGGTGGACCTATTTCTTGGGAATCTAGAAAGCAGCGAACCGTTGCTCTATCCACAACAGAATCTGAATATATGTCTCTGTCTGAATCCGCAAAAGAGACAATTCATGTTAGAAATTTCTTAAAAGAATTGGATCCTGAAATTGTATCAAGTCCAACTGCAATCATGTGCGACAATCAATCCGCACTGAGATTAGTAAAAAATCCTGTTCATCACAATCGATCTAAGCACATTGACATTCGTCATCATTTTGTGCGAGAAGTTTACAATAATAAACTAATAGACATTAAATATATTTCATCAGATGAACAACCTGCAGATATTTTAACAAAAAGTTTAAATGCATATAAACATGAAAAATGTTGTGATATTATAGGACTTAATACTCAGGACTGATGAACTTAAAAATATATATATATTTAAACTGTGTTTTCATTAAGAAATTAACTGATTATATTTTACGTATTTTATTTTATAATATTAACCATAATTATTTACTTATAATTCTATTTCTTTACTAACACTTTTCTTATTTTAAGTAACTCTTGCATAAAAATAATTTTCTGTAATTTTTAATATGCTATTATAATGCATAAATATGTTTTATTTTCGAAACATTTATTGAAAAAGGGGGAAATGAAGGATTTCAATGCATGTTTCTCATATCAGCTGTTAACCAGCGAACACCTGTCATGACGTCAGATGTGACGTAACTGTATTACGTAATCAACGGCGCATCTTCGCTCCCTGAGAGAGAGATGTTTATAAGAGTCTGTACGAGAAAGCTTTACTAAGCGTGCGGCAAGAAATGCCAGCATTATGTTATTCTACTTTTCTATATATTATTAAATGTTGTGATTGTTCAAAAGACTCTGCTTTTCACTCTGTGGTCCCATTTATACCAACAGATAACTAATACATATCTATATCCAAATATGGGGATTAAAATGGGGAAATAATTTTCCTCGATCTTTATTATTTTTTTACAAAAAATCCAGTTCACTTTTTACTTCCATTACCCTACTACCGTAGGTAATGGAAGTATTGTATTCGGTCTGAAAATTCGATATCGGGTTTTCACCTGATTTACACGTTTTAAGGTCCCCTGAGTCCAAAAAAGTTGTTTTTGGCAATTGGTCAGTGTGTATGTGTGTGTGTGTGTGTGTGTGTGTGTGTGTGTGTGTGTGTGTGTGTGTGTATGTATGTGGAGAATCTTCTGGCTATTATAGCTCAGAAACTAATAAAGATAGAGCTACAAAACTTTAGAATTGAAATACGTCTGGTGTACAGATGAAATTTCCAAATTTTGGTGAAAATTGAAAAACCGGAAGTGGGACATCGGAAACCGGAAGTGGGACCATAAGTCCGTATCTCAAAAACGGCTCTAACGATTTTCTTCAAACTTGCTATATAAACACTCTATTAGATGTCCTTTCGAATGATATAGTTGGTTAGTTCAGGAAAATTGATAGGCGTCCTGTATAAATAGCTCAATTTCAGGCCTCGCAAAGGCGTTCCTTTAAAAACGGTTGTACGGATTTTTTTCAAACTCGCCATTTTAACTTACTTTTAAATATGCTTTTGTATGTAATTATTGTTTTCCTGTCAATAATTCAGTTCAACCGGAAGTGGGACATCGGAAACCGGAAGTGGGACCGTAAGTCCGTATCTCAAAAACTGCTCTAACGATTTTCTTCAAATTTGCTATATCAACACTCTATTAGATGTCCTTTCGAATGATATAGTTGGTTAATTCAGGAAAATTGATAGGCGTCCTGTATAAATAGCTCAATTTCAGGTCTCCCAAGGGCGTTCCTTTAAAAACAGCTGTACGGATTTTTTTCAAACTCGCCATATTAACTCACTTTTAAATATCCTTTTGTATGTAATTATTGTTTTCCTGTCAATAATTGATTTTTTGTAAAAGTTGGTATCTCAAAAACGGCTCTAACGATTTTCTCTTTAGTTCACTTTTATGTTTTTTGATCGCATTATCTCTCAAAAATGCATATAGTATGTGTAATAGTGGGTAATGGAAGTCGTGTGGTTGTTTCACACCAGATTTTTATATTATTGTTCGCGTGAAAATATATTTTATTATATGTCTAAAAATAAATTAATTCGTAAATCTTTTTGGCAACAATTATAAATTAAAATAAATAATATTATAAAATAGAATTTCTTATTTTATTTTATTTTATTTATTTATTTATTTTTAAATTCCAATTTCGTTTACACACATCAGTTTAAACCACGGAGTAATAAAGACTCCGTGGTTTAAACATTGATGCTTAGATATTATATCATATCATATCAAATTAAATTATTAGAAAAATAAACACTTTTAATTCTATAATGACGTCAGATTTAACGTGTAAGTTTAACAATTAAAAAAGCTTTATATGAATTTCAATTTAATGCACAAATATATTTCTTTTTCTTTTCACGTCAAGATATTTTAAAAACGAAATGAATATGTAAATGTTTCTTTTATGTTGGCAGCAGCTAAATTTTTTAATATTTCATTATTTCCATTTCTATTACGGCTTCTATAGGGATTTTAATTAAAATGCTCAGATTTTAAACTAAAATTTATTTTATCAAAATTAAATATAGCCTATAACAATATGGCATACTGTAGCTTTCGGTCAGTGAAAGAAGTTTTTAAATCGGTTCAGTAGTTTCAGAGATTACCCTCCACAAACAAACAATTTTTTGCGCTTTATATAATGATATAGATATAGATTCCTGAAAATAAAAATTGGAATTCAAAACTGAAATCTTAGAAACCACACATTTTTGAAAAGTTTATTGAAGTAAGTTCATTTTTTGAGATTTAATTTTTCTTTTCTATCTGGATACTTGTTAGTTAGAAATTTCTCGAACATTTTATAAAGTTGATTGTTTTCTTATTTACTATCTAGGCCTAGGACACATCAGGAGTCAATCGGCCATAAATCCTACAACCAACTTATTTACTATCTAAGTATTTCTCTTCCATATTTCTAAGTTTTATGTAGTTTAGTCCCTTTCTCTCTTACATGTAGTGTTGCAAAAAGCCCACAGTTTTTGAGAGATGGGAATAAACCCGGGAATTTTGGGGAATGAACCCGGAACTTTGGGGAATATTGGGTAAATAAACAAAACAGTCACTGTCCCGTCAGGTTTTATAAATTTCATAAGAAAGAGGATAAAATATTTCTTACCCGACAGGTCTTGTTCTTTTTCGCCGGCTTATTCTAAGTAATCACAAAAGAGTTGAAATGAACACAGCTCAAGTTTCACGACACAAACGTTTAATTAGACGCACTATTTACATTTTATGTACATAATCTCCTTATATTATTAAAATCTGTGCGCATCTGTCTGTCTGTCTGTCTTTCTGTCTGTCTGTCTGTCTGTGAGAAATGTCTTGTGACCGCTAAAGCTCCGGCGCTAATGGTCGCATCGCCTCGAAACCGGTGTCAACAGACGCAGAATTTCTTCATCTCCACATCGCGATAATTCGCTAAGCGATGCGACCCTAATTAGCGGAGATATTAATTAAAACGTTGAGCTATGTTGATCGAAAAATGACTGAGAATTCACGGCTATTTGCTTAAAAAGAGACATTCTTACGGAAAAAGTGGAAAATAAATTAGAAATATCAGTCGTATCGTTACAAATAAGGTATCAAATGAAAGGTCCGATTTTTCTGAATCCGACGGTTTAAATAGCTTATCGATAGGACAATTAGATTTTTTAAAATTAACTAAAGTATGAAAAAAAAAGGTGGCAACAAATCACAAGAGTTTTATTAATTTCCTTCTAGACGTATTTCGGTTACCATGGCGCCGGGCGAAAGAATAAATAGATTTTACTTCCTGCTTTACTGATTTTGTACTGGAAATAAAAATTGCAAATTTCAAAATGCTTCAATTTTTTTCAAAATTATTTCAAACATGCTACACACTTTTAACTTCACAAGACGAAGTTGCAATTCAAATTTCACCGGGTTTCCAGAATAAATAAAAAATGTACAATTTAATTGCAAATTCTAATACGCGTATTTCAAATTCTAACTATGATTAAATTATTTTTAATACATCATTCGAAAGATATTTTAAAGTACTTTTATATTATCGAAAGTGGGATTCAAGATTTCGCTTCATTTACACGTTTTGAGGTCTCCTGAATCGGTTTTCTTTTGTATCTCAGCTACTAATTAAAATAATTTCATAAGTAATACATCATTAGATAGCTTTGTTGATTTGGAATCGAATAGTAGATTACAGAAATTTGTACCGCCAGATGGCGCTGTAATATTTTCAAATTTCAATATTTCAATTTCTAATTATGATTAAATTATTTTTAATGCATCATTCGAAAGATATTTTAATGTTTTTTTTATATTATCGAAAGTTTTCACCAGATTTACACGTTTTGAGGTGTTCTGATTAGGTTTTTTTTTTGCATCTCAGCTAATTCAGTTAGACCGTTCAAAATTGGTATATGTAGGTTAATTGGGAAGGGCTGAAAGGGTGGGGAAGATATAGGCGTGCACCGCGCGCACGGGACAGCGCTGCCGAAGGCAGTGGGGACCCGGTCCGACTTTTTAACCGATGAGAAATGATTTTTTTTTTCATTTTCTTTTCTTAAGAATAAAAATTTGATTCGAGAAGGAATATGTGCGCGTATACCTTCACACGTGCGCGGGCAGCGCGCATGGGTCTGCGCTGCCGAACGCAGTGGGGACACGGTGTGAGTTTTTCCCGATCAGAAATGATTTTTTTTAGGAGGCACGAAGGATCAGTTAAGGAATACGCGCGCAGCGCGTGTATTCCTCAACTTGTGCGCGCGCAGCGCGTACGGGACTGCGCTGCCGTAGGCAGTGAGGACCCGGTCCGACTTTGTACCCGATGAGAAATGATTTTTTTAATTTTCTTTTCTTAAGAATAAAAATTTGAATTGAGAAGGAATATGTGCGCGCAGCGCGCATGGGTCTGCGCTGCCGAAGGCAGTGGGGACCCGGTGTGAGTTTTTACCCGATCAGAATTTTTTTTTTTTGAGGGAGGGGCACAAAGGGTCAGGGAAGGAATACGCGCGCGCAGCGCGCACGGGGCAGCGCTGCCGAAGGCAGTGGGGACCCGGGCCGACTTTTTACCCAATCAGAAATGATTTTTTTTTTCTTTTCTTGACACTAAAAGTTACTGTTAGTGATTCATTAATTTTAGTGATTCATTTGAAAATACTGACCCGCTAGCGGGCGAAGCTCGCTAGTTGTTTCATTAATATCTGCAGCTATCACAATATTTAATATTAGCTGCCAAGCATTTAATATTAGCTGTCGAGCGTCAAAAGAACGCTCTTCCATATCCTTGCGGATTCACAATCCTTCTTTTACAACAGAAAAACAAAACTTTTTTATCATCAGAAAAAAACATGTTGCAAATCAATAAACATAAAAAAGGCAGACGATCTCCAGTGGAAGAACAGCCCGCCTCCTGACGGCAAGAATGGGTCATCCTCCCACCTTTGATTTTGGCAATCTTGTACAAAATCAAACTAAAAAAGAGAAAAAAGACATATTAATAAACATTACATCAAGCAAAAATGAAAAGGAACAGAGAGAAAAGGAAAAAAAAAAAAAAAAAAAAAAAGGTAAATAAAGTTCTATCAGTCAATTATAAATTCAGTCTATCTGGAGCTCTAATGGATCTACCCCTCCTGGTGAATCGTGGTTTTTCGTCAGGTATCTCAACAGATTTCTTGACATTCTTTGAAACAGTTCTAGACAGTTCAGAGGGATCAGGGCATCTTTTCGGTGTAGAACGAGTAGGTATCAAAGTTCCATTTGCAGCATACTTTGCACGAAAATCACTAGATTCATCAGAAGAGATCTCTAACGGATAAAGTCTTTGAACTGGGCGTATCAAAAACCCATTTCCTGTCTTGATTTTTGCCACTCGAACTATTCCGTCTTTACCAGGATAAGTTTCCACAACTCTGGCTAATGGCCAGTTGATTCTTTTTTGATTATCATGACCGGCGAGAACTATGTCTCCTACAGCAATTTTTTTGTCAGTCTTAGCGATACCCTTTGAATTTTTTAACTGTCCTAGTTATTCAATTCTGAATCTTTTCCGTAAATCTTTCTTCAATTTTAGCAAATATCGAAGTCTTCTTTTTAAATTCACATTTTCGAAGTTATCTAGGTCAGGAAGACCAGTTTCTTTAATTCCTTGCAAAAACATGCTCGGAGTCAATGGAATTAAATCATCGGGATCCTCAGAAATAGTAGTTAATGGTCTGGAATTCATCAAACATTCGATATCACATATAATTGCGTAAAGTTCTTCAAAATCTAGAGCTGCTCGTCCTAATACTCTTCTCAAAATTTGCTTTGTACAGCCTATTAAGCGTTCCCACCAGCCACCCCACCATGGTGAAGCTGGGGGGATAAACTTCCATATTATGTTCTGTACTAGGGCTTCCTTCCGTACTTTTGCAAGTATAGGATCAGTAAATAGCTTCGAAGCTCCTGAAAAATTTGTGCCTCGATCGCTGTATATTACAGAAGGTCGACCCCTTCTTGCAACAAATCTTCGCAGGGTTTGCAAAAATGCTTCAGAGGATAATGATGTTAATAATTCAAGATGTACCGCTCTGTAAACAGCGCAGGTGTACAGCACAATCCAACATTTTTTACCATTTTTCAAGTACAAAGGTCCGGCTAAATCAACCCCGGTAATTTCAAAGATAGCAGCATCTCTGATCCTGTCTTCCGGCAAGGCGGTGATTTCAGGCTGAACAGAATTTACGGTGAAGCGTTTGCATCTTATACAACGTAAGGTAACTTGCCGTATGGACTTTCTGCACCTGAGAATCCAATATTTCTCTCGGAGATGGTTCATTAATATTTGTACTCCTGCGTGGTTTAATTCGTTATGTTTCCATTCTATCAATTTCTGCACGATGTAATGATTTCCTGGTAAAATGATAGGCAAACGAAAGTCTGTATTATCTTTACTTCTAAGTATAAGAGAAGGCCCCTTAGAAGGCCATCTTTGTCAACGGTGGGATGAAGTTTTCGTAAACGATCATCTATTCCTTTAGGAAAGTCTTCCCTTTGAACCATCTTTAACAGGATTAATTCAGCATGTTTAAGTTCTTTATTTGTAAGATCCCCAGAATTTCGTTTAGAATGATTTCGAAGATTCGAGATGAATCTGTATATCCATGCCGTAACTCTTAATAATTTCACGTAAGACGAGTATCTCTCATAAAACTTCTCAGTAGTTTCAGTACTTAGAGCAGAAATGATCGACCTTTTTTTTTTTCTGAATTGACAATCTGTATTTCGGGTGAGATTTCTTGTCTCGGCCATTGACTCGTTGGTGTCTTCAAAAATTCCGGACCCTCCCACCAAAGGGATTTGAGTAAAGCATCAGCATTGCAACCTCTTGATGGAAGGTCAGCTGGATTTAAGTTACCCGGGACGTATCTCCAGTCGTTGGGATGACTCAAAGATCTTATTTCTCTGGTACGATTCAGCACAAATACTCCCCATGGTTCTTGATTTTTTATCCAGAACAATGCGTTCATGGAGTCAGACCAATAGAAAGTTTGAACTTGGCTGTCACAGAAGTCTCCCTTTATAGAATTCATTAATCTAACACCTAAACAACATGCTAATAATTCTAGTCTCGGTATGGAGACTGATTTCAAGGGTGCTACTCGAGCACGAGCTTGAACCAATTGACATCTCACATGAAAATTATTTTCTTCTCTGATATATATACAAGTTGCATAAGCGTGGCTTGATGCATCACAAAACACATGGAACGACACATTTGTATTTAGAGCATGATTTTCTAATATCCTTCTAGGGATTCTAATGCCTTCCAAGCATTTTAATGCATTTTCCCATTTCAGAAATTTTTACCAGGTTTCCTACGCCAACATTCTTGCATTATGATCTTTGCAATTAAAGTGACAGGACAGAGAAACCCAATGGGGTCAAAAATCTTGCTTGCTAAGGACAGGATAAATCGATTACTTAGATTTGCATTTTCGCACTCATCAAACTTTAAACTACAGTATAGAGTATCTTCCAAAATATTCCAATTTAAGCCCAAAACTGAGACAGTCTCTGGAAAATCTTCTTCAGGAATTCCGTACACACTTGGTGGTAGACCATTACCTATCCATCCTCTAAGATCAAAACATCCCGCTGACATGATTTCTTTAGATTGTGCCATAAAATTAACTACTACTTCTTCGGAACTGCAACTTGTAACACAGTTGTCGACATACATAGAGTTTTTAAGTTTAGAAGCAGTCTCTTGCAAATAATCTGGAACATTACTTAGGTGGAAATTTAGAGTAGCTCCTAAAAGAAATGGGCTGCAGTTTACCCCAAATACTACTCGACGATGTCTGTAAATCTTCACTTTATTAGGATCACCGCCCTCCCACCACAGAAATCTTAGAAAATCACAATCTTCTTCATTTATTCTTATTTGTAGAAATGCTTTACGAATGTCTGATACTACCCCATACTTGTTCAAACGAAATTTATTCAAAATGTTAGGAATCAACTCCAAGTAGTTTGGACCTTTAGCTAGGCAATCGTTCAAAGAGTAACTGTTCTTTTCTTTTGCAGAAGCATCGAAAACAGGACGAATTGTTGTCGTTGAATGCTCTTTTATAACTGCTCTATGAGGCAGATGATGGCAATCTATCTTCTCGAATTCATCAGCATTTACTTCTTCAATTATTTCTTCACCAAGCCACTGACAAAAAACTTCTTCATAATCTTCAATAAGACCCTTATTCTTCAGAGTCCTCACAGTTGATTTTAGCCTTCGTTCAGCAATTGTTTTGTTATTTGGGAGTTCTTGGTGTCCTTCTATCCATGGTAATTTTACAACATAGCGTCCGTCATCATCTCTACTTAGAGTTTTCTCAAAATGATTTTTGGATGCTTCTTCAAGTTCTTCCTTTGACTGTTTCTCTGCAGGATCCTTAATTCCTAGGACATCTAGTTCCCACAGATATGAAATTTTTACTTCTCTAGCTAACATCGAAGTGACTACAAGGTTTTCAGTATCTTCAGTAAACTTCTTAGTGCGTCCCATAACAGTCCAACCTAGCCTTGTTTCAATAGCGGTCAGGCCGGATTTCAGATTCTTCAGCTTTCCTGTCATTAATTTGCCAGCTACATCTGCACCTATAAGGAGCTCTATGGGGTTAAGGCAATCTTCTAAATATATCCCGTACCTGATAAATCATCTTCACACAGTTCTTGAGTGACCGGTGGCATAGTAAAACAAATTGTAGGCTGACTCAAAACTTCAAAATTGCAACGATAAGTTTCGCTGACATCAGAAAGGTAAGCTTTGTAAACATTGTGTGTCAAAGTATTCGTGTTCGAACCACCAAATAAGGAATGCTTCAGTTTTTCTTTTCTTATTGGCTTGTATCCAATCTTTTTTGCAGTGTTTTCTAAGATGTAAGACCTTTGGGAAGCGGAATCGATAATCGCCCGAATTTTTAAAATTCTGTTTTCACCTCTTAAATTAATCACGAGTGTCTGTAGCAAAACACTGGGAGTTGATGAAACATTTGATAATGTTGTATCTTGATCGGAAGTATTCTTGTCATTTTTAACCCTTTGTGCGTGCGCAGCTGATTTCGGATCATTCTTACAGAGAAGAGTATGGTGGGGTTTTCCACAAATCGCACAGTTACATCTACTTCTACACGAACTAGAAATGTGGTTCAATTTTAAACATTTAAAGCAGCCTCCCCGTTTCATAACATTTTGTTTTCTTTGATCATAAGTCAAGTTTGCTACTTTTCTACATTCCGCACTTAGATGTGGCTTATCGCAGAACACGCACTCTTGCTCTCGGTTTTGTTTACCTTGGGACGAGGTTAAAAGTTCCATACCTGTTGGAATAATTTTATTGTGTGTTAGAAAATTTTTAGATTTCATTGTGTTAAATTTCTTGGGTTTGTTTTCAAAACCAAATCCACTTGTCGCTAAATTAATTTTTTCTTCACCTTGAATTTCATTACGTAAAAACTGCATTAAAGTTTCTAATTTATTAAAAGATTTATCTTCCGAACTAAGAGAAACAGAATTCAAGTGTCTTTCCCAAATACGCAAAAGATCTATTGGTAAACAAGATTCAACTAATGGGTATAACATTGAGGCATATTTATCGCTTGTTACACCAAGCATTTTTAAAGATCGTAACTGTGTTTCTAATTTATCATAAAGCTTCACAATTGGTAATTTATGTTCCTGATTTACAGTATTACTTATCACAAGGCTTAATAATTCCCTAACATAAACTTCAATTAGTACATCTTCCCTGCCAAATCTTGTATGTAAACAATCAACCGCTTGTGAATAGTTCTCAGTTGTTACGGGAAAAGATTCTACGACTTCTGTGGCTCTAGACCCCTTTTGAGTAGATTGAAGTAGATACTGAAATTTATCTACCTCCGAAATATTTGGATCTTCATGAATTTTCTTAAATAATCCCCAAAATGATAACCAGTCCTTTAAATTACCATCAAACTTTTGTAATTCAATTTTTGGTAACTTAAAACTCCTTTTAGAATTACTCTCGTTTTCAAGTACACTTGAATTTAAATCCGAAGGTAAATTTATTCTACGTTCAAGTTTTGTTTTTAAATCAATATAAGTACTACTATAATTATCAGCACTTTCGATTTCGCTATCCAACATGGTCTGAGTACATTTTTCATCAACTTGTAAAATTTGAAGAATTTCTTTATCAAGCGTTTCAACTCTGGAATATTTTTCTTGTAACTGTGCTAAGAACCCAGCACAAGAATCGATGTCACAAGTTTCAGTTTCTAAAAGGTTTTTTACCTTTTCAGTAAATTTTGTAAAGGTACCTCGATAAGAACCGCGTAATTTAGTTGCGGCTTCCATAATTCAAATAAAGACTGATAAAATAATAAACAAACACTTCAAATCAAAGCTTCATAAAACGAGAATAAAAAATATTCCGAAATCGAAAGTAATTCTGGGAAGAAATTTTAGAATTCTAAATAATGTTTTGAGAACAAAAACATTCAATTTTCGAAACACTTTGATTCATATTAACAATTTTCATATAAAATAATAATCTTCTTTATTAAATCAAAATATGCAAAATCAATGTAAAATCAAAATATGCATTCATAGAATATGTATTAACATTTTCTTCAACATAAACAAATTCTTCATATTGCTCCAAATATCAAATGAGCAGTTCAAAAATAAACATACATTTTATGTTTTCAAAATTATTCTCAATAATACTTACAAAAAGTATTTCAAATTTTTAATGTTATCTTCTCATAAAAATGAGATCATATTTCAATTAGAATAAATTATATTCTATTTCTATACTTTATTCATTAGAACAAATTAGAATTTATTACTTAGAACAAATTTTTCTACCGACGTCCCTGTGAACGGGCGCCATTAAATGTCCCGTCAGGTTTTATAAATTTCATAAGAAAGAGGATAAAATATTTCTTACCCGACAGGTCTTGTTCTTTTTCGCCGGCTTATTCTAAGTAATCACAAAAGAGTTGAAATGAACACAGCTCAAGTTTCACGACACAAACGTTTAATTAGACGCACTATTTACATTTTATGTACATAATTGTTTCATTAATATCTGCAGCTATCACAATATTTAATATTAGCTGCCAAGCATTTAATATTAGCTGTCGAGCGTCAAAAGAACGCTCTTCCATATCCTTGCGGATTCACAATCCTTCTTTTACAACAGAAAAACAAAACTTTTTTATCATCAGAAAAAAACATGTTGCCAATCAATAAACATAAAAAAGGCAGACGATCTCCAGTGGAAGAACAGCCCGCCTCCTGACGGCAAGAATGGGTCAGTCACTTTCAGATTGGAAGTTAGGGCTAACGCATTGAACATACATGCACATAATACTTAAAATGTCAATGAGTATTGCATAAACTAGTTTTAAATGCAAGAGCAATTTTATTTTCAGACAATACTGCTTCTGTACATTGCAACCATTACATATTTTTTAATATATTTCCAAAAGAGAAAAAAACAAATTTTTAAAATTTGGTCCTTTTTAAAAATTATTTCTAGTAAAACAAATAAATTTAAATTATGTATGTTCTGTTTTAAACTTAAAAATATAGTTTATGTAATATTACTTGATCATAAAGGCGTTTAAAAGATTACTTAACTTAAATTATCATTTTAATTGCAATGATTTTGAGTGATTCTTCTTTCTTTCTTTTTTTTTTTTTTTTAAGGTTTTTCAATAAACATTCATTTTAAATGTTTCACAATCAAGTACTGTCAACTCTCTTTAATCTGCAATTAAACATTTAATGTAAGAAAAAAAAAATTTAAGACAAACTACTATTACATCAGTATTTAAAATAAATAAATAAATAAAAATATACAATGATGAATATTTATTTCTGCACTTAAAAAATATTTTTCTTTGTATTTTTAAAATAAATATGTATATTTATATTTTATTGCTATGTATTATTTGAGTATGCTTAAATTATTTACCTTAAGAATACACAGTTTTATTAACGTTGAAGAAATATTTTACTCTGAAATTTATTAGAAATAATCTTTCTTATTTTAATGTCTATTTATGAAATAATAATAATAAATGACATTGTATCTGCAAAAGAAAGAAGTGTTGAGTTGCTTTTCATAGTTACAGTTAAAAATGCTAAATAAGAAATCATTAAAAATAATAATAATGAAAAAAAAATATGTGTCCATGCATCAAATTACTTCAAAACTCCCAGAAATTTTCAAAATTTCCTTCTCAAATAACCTGGTTTGTTTCCGGGAAAGAAACGGGTTTTTTCCAGCCTTTGTAACACTACTTACATGTGCCTAATATTTTATAATTAAAAATATACAATGTGATTCAAAAGACACAGAAAAAATAAAAATAATAATTATTCAAAAAGTATTGACCCTAGTACTATGCTGTTTTCACTAAAATGCGTAGAAATGTATGGGATTTTTTGAGGTAACAAAAGATTTATTAGCAAATTAGTTTAAATTTTCTTCATCGGGTAGTTCTGTAATTATAATTTTTTTTTTTTTTTTTTTTTTTTTTGCAGTGGCGTAGCACAATCAACAACGTAAATATGGACAATAAATAAATGCTCAATATGACGGCCGCTATTCATCAGAATGATCCTAAAAAGGATCTTTTGCAGTTTGAAAATTCTCCTTAAAAAAAAAAAAAAAAAAAATCTTAAGTATTTGTAATATGGCGTCATTTGATCAGGCGAATCTCTTGAAAATTTGAGAGGATACTGCGAATACAGCAAGATATGCTGGTAAAAAGTAACTAATATTTTTTCTTATATATATCTACAGTCGAACCTCGTTAACGTGAACACTGTTAACGTGAATTATTTTTAACATGAACTGTTTCCACAATCCCCGTCAAAATGAAGATTTGTTTAGTTATACAAAGATTAGTTACTGATAGCATGAACAAATTTTTTATCCTCGTTGAGATTCACGTTAACGAGATTAGACTGTATATATATATATATAATATCGCATGCTTTTTTGCACAAAACACTGAAAACCGCATAGAGCTACAGTCAGTAGTTTTTGAATATATATATATATATATATATATATATATATATATTTTTTTTTTTTTTTTTTTTTTTTCTGGGAGTTTTGGACCACCCGTAGAATACTTCAATGTAATTCTATATATCAGTTTTAAAAGTGACTCGAATATCCAATAAAAATGTTTGTTCTTACTAAAAATCTATAAATAATCAACTTCTTTTTGTATTGCTACAAAATCCAGAAATGCAAATAATTTAGAAATGTAAAAGTTTTTATTATTTATTTATTTTTCTTTCTTTTCGTAAATTAAAAAACTTGTTGACTCACAAAAAAGCATAATTCATATATATATATATATATTTTTTTTTTTTTCTAATGGCGCGGCACTTGTGATTAAGCATTGGCTTGAGAAGAGAAGGGTCGGCAAAATGATAGCCATTTATGAAGGAGCTTACAATGGGTGTCTGCCGCTACCTCTAACAGAGACGATACAATAATGTCTTTGGCCTGGGCCCGATCGTATGGGAATCAGGGACGCTTACCATCAAACCGTATGGGTGGTTAGTTCATAACATACATTACAACAAATTCTGAATTTTACTCTAAATCGAACACCAACAGCTGTTTTTAAGATCATTCCTTAACAATTTATTTTATTGTACATGTCTATAAATTAATCTTTCTTTCCATATTTACTTTTAATGAAGTTTTGCCAAATATTGTTAAAATTATGAAAGTTTTTCTGACAAATATTTTCTTATAAGTTTAACAATTTAATTATCACAATTGGACTTAGTATTTCTAAATTTTTCAAAAGCTATTACTACTTTTACAGGGAGAACATTAAATTGTGACCATTGTAATTGTTTGAGCGACAGCGAAGACTAATACACAAAGTTTTTTACCTGGGTCTATGGTGCCTGATCCTCTATAGCTACGATGAATATTAATCCCTTTCGTCCAGGTAATTCCAAAAATATTTGTCGAATTTCGCTCAAACTTTTACAGGAGGTGCATTTTGCTAACATAACAAAATTCTCCTTTTCAGAGAAAAAAATTCAAACCGTTCAGAAATCAGACAAAAAAAAAAAAAAAATCCATTGACATTTCTGTTTTATTTTCTAAAATTCATTCTTTCATTTCAATCGTCTACATATCTTAGCAACGGCTATTAAACTTTGTATTTATTTATTTAATTCATTCTTTTGAAGATGAAATCTTTTTTATTTATTTATTTATTATATTTATTGAAATCAAGTGGTAGGTAAAACAGTAGAAAAATTTAAAAACATTAAATTTTAAATAAAAAAACTATTTATTACACTCATGTTTATGTATAATTATTAAAACAAAGAACTATTTACTTTTTATTTAATTAATTAATTCTTTAAAAGAACTCTTTATTTTTAGTTTATTGCATTTATCGGAAAAAAATGGTAATATAGTAAGTTTAGATAAAATGTATTTATTTATTTATTTATTTTATTTAATTACTTTTAAATTAAAATATAGATTTTATTTTATTATTACATTGTTTGGAAATACATGATAATATGGTGTAAAGAGCGAGGGATACATGGTTCAGAAAAAATATTTTTTTTATAGATGCAGAAATACAGTCATCTTAATTCTTGAATAATAGTAGCTCAGCTTGTCGTCAATAAATACTCAAATTGAAGTGTCTAGGAAAGACCTTTCTTCGGGCAGTGGCAACTGGACCTGATGCACTGCAGGTGGGAAAAAAGCTGTCTGTAGGCAGCGGGTACCCGAAGAGAGGTTTAGAGGTATTTCAATGGGCTTTTTTTTTTCAGTTTTTATTTATAAATTAATATAAAAAATAGTCATTCATTTCTTTTGAAAATCCATTTAAACATAGTGACCAGCGAAGCAGGCATAGCCTGCTAGTTAGAACAATAAATAAATACAATAAGCATATAAATTATTTATGTGCAAGTACTTAGCTTTTTTTAAATAATATAAAGTATT
This sequence comes from Salticus scenicus, assembly GCA_963930645.1. Lineage (NCBI taxonomy): Eukaryota > Metazoa > Arthropoda > Arachnida > Araneae > Salticidae > Salticus > Salticus scenicus. The sequence continues at coordinate 196,856,044 of OZ005652.1, forward strand.
ATATTATAGGTTATATTTAAAAGATCATTTAATTTATGAGCAAGCATATTTTATTTTTGTTCAGATATAATTTTGTTCTAACGTTTTAAATGCCGCTTGTAATATAAAGAGTTTTTAATGGCGAATTTTATATAATTACAACTGTAAATTATTATTGTTCATTTGTCTATGTATAATTCATTCAATCTTAAAATGACAGCAATGTGGAGCCAAATTTAGTATTGCGATATTGGGCGGTCGCCATTGAAAATATGTGATGCAACTAAACGGCACAACTTTAGTATGGGACCTCATTGACGACTTTAAACACTTTTTTTCATTTTGGCAATGGATTAAAATGCTTATCGCCATTGCGTAAGTTAATAAATTGGTGAGAAATATCCGGGCAAATTCGATTTCAAAATCCGCCAAGGAAAAATTTTCGAAACTTTTTGAAAAGATAATAGTGTGTAAATAAATAAATAAAGATTGACAGCTATGGTATTGAAAAATTAAGGGTATAATTTGATGAATTTAATTTCTATTCTTAATTAAGTAGTGAATTAAAAGTAACATTTCATTTTCCTCATTTGTCAAAAGTTGATAGTTATCCTATATTCTCAGCAAAGTCTTTCAGACTAATCCCTGTCAGGGAAGACCTAGTTAGTTAATGCTTGCTTTAATCTATCCGACCGCCAACAATTAATTTATGTATGTATAAAAAATCGATTTACTTAGATGCATAATAAATACGGGGTATTTGAAAAAACCTTGAACTCGATTTCAATATCCTTCGGTTGACATACACGGAAATTTAGAAAATGTGGGGTCTTTCAGTCATCCCATTGTTGAAAAAACACGTATTTAATAACCATGTTAAATGAAACTGAAAATTTGGGCTTGAAAATCATTAAAAAATACAAGAGTTGCAGCCTCAGAAAAAATAAAAAAAAATAAAATAAAATAAAATAAAATAAAAGTAGAAAGTGCAATATTGTTGAAACAAAATACCTCAAAAGTAAAACGATGATTAGTTTTTAGGATTTTTGAAAGAAATTGATTGAACTTACACTTCATCCTTCCTAGTGTTCTAGACCAGGTGGGAGATCATTCAGCAATCCAAAATAAAAAAGTTTTTTTTTTTTTTTTTTTTTTTTTAAGTAGTTATTTTAGAATAATTGAAAGCACTAAATTGTTAAGAGTATCATCAATTTTATTAACAATTAAGTTCTGAAAAATAAGTTTCTGTGATATGTAAACCCTATATATATATTTTTTTTTTCCTGTTATATTGTATTATTATTATTATTATTTAATTACTTTTTCGTTGTATTTCGTATGGTTGAAAAAAAAATTTCTTAATACAGTGTTGCATCCATAACGTCGTTATTTTGTAAAATTACATTCCATTAATGATATGGTATTCCTTCAAAACCATAAATGATATTTTATTTTCTTTATTTCAACACATTGCTGTAGCTACGAAATTAACGACTCAAGCCAAGTGGTTTATACTGTAATTGTGATGAGAAAAAGACTGCTATTTTTTTAAAGATTAGTTTTGAGAAATATTTTAAAAGAATTGCTTATATTTTTTATCGACAATGTTAATAAACTGATAAAATACATTCGTATTAAATTAAAGTTAGGGATAACTATTTTAAAAAATAAGGAAGTTTTTTCTATAGAAAGGAGGAACAATTTTTCATCAACTTCAAATGATATAAATATCTATTCTATTATCTGAAAATTCAAGGAAACCACGCAATAGAGTCCCTTTTCCTTAAATGGAAAATATGCATAGTAAATTCAAGTAAATATGGAAATGATTTCACCACGTTTTAACTGATTTTATATTAATTGAGAACAGGAAAGGTTTTCGCTAATGGACAATGATGATTTGAATTAAGGAAGGTTGCGTTTATGACATATTCTGAAATATTTCGTAATGGTTAATTAGGATTAATGCTAGGCTTAACAGATGCGGTCTGAACCAAGATACGTAATTTCGAAAATGCACTGTAACATAAATTATGGCACACAATAGAATATACATTGAGCTGACTTCATAACTTATAAATATGAAAAGGATAAAATATTATCATTGTTATTATTATTATTATTATTATTATTATTAGGACTGAGGGCCTATTAGTCTCAGACAGCGATTTTTGCGTTGTCGTTTTCGATAGTTGGACATTTGTCGAAATCATTTTTCGATAGTTGGACATTTATCGAAATCTAAAATTTATCGAAAATATAATTGAATAATTTGAAAGCGATATTATAATTGGGAAGAAAAAAAAAAACTGATAGTCCTCCGTCGTAAAATAAATTCTGCTTTTGCCAGATTTTTCATCAAAATCATTTTTTTTTTTTTTTTTTTAAGAAAAAGAAAAGAAAAATTATACAGTATCGTTACAAACGATATCGAATTTTTTTACTTTTTTCTAGTGAAAGCATATTTTATATTATGGTTGAAAAAATTAAAATAAAGGCAACAATTAAAAATGTAGATGTCTATTTCAAAGGAGGAAATGTGCTGTCTCAATCCACTCCTGTAGAAAAGCGTGGAAAGTTACGGAAATTTCCGTATCTCATCAGCCAATGAGATTAGAGCTTCCATATTTGGTATATCCCTAATAAGGATTTTCGCCAAGGTCGCCAAAAAAATCGCCAATGTGGGAAAAATCGCCAAATTTGGCGCCAAATCCATTACCTGCCTTATTGGGGCTTTTTAATGCGTTTTTAAGGGAAAATAAGGCTATTTTAACGCTACAACGACTAGAAATGCACAAAATTAGCACTTTAACAACTTACTATGCCTCTTTGAAAGAATTTATACAAAAATAAACACAATTATCTACAATTTTGTAACAATATCTATACTGTAAACAAAGTATTTTTATATTTATTTATTGTGTTTGATCGTTAGATCTTGATGTCGTTTATCACGGATTATTTTAGATTTAACAAGATTTATTTTAAATAAACAAATTTTCAGTCGTATGTAAAAATTAAAAAAAAAAAAAAAAAAATCGAATAATTTTACATAATTTTGCATTAAAAACAACTTCTAGGGGAATGGTGATATGAATAAAGAATTTTCGTGTCGGCTGGTTTACTTGGAGTATTTCATAATAACAAATTAGGCTTTCGTTCAGCCCGAATTGCTATGATCCTTTCATTAAAGGCCTTTAACGTATAATATAAAGTAAATAAATATAGAGCTTAATTTGAAGGATCAATTAGAAATACAAGTAAATCTAATTTTATGTAATAGTTATGAAAGATTTTGGCAATTTTCCTTCATTATTTATTGAAATTTTATTTTTGATTTAAGATTAAAATACAGTTTGTTAAGAAATACGTTGATATTTTTCAGTGACTAATAAGCACTTATTATGAGACAATAGAAAAATCCTAAAACTTTACATTAATATTATTAGAATATCTAGATTTAAAGGCGAGGTATAAGCGTGGAAACATGTGAAAATGCAAAATTTCGCTAAAATCTGAACTCGGGGATATCGCAAATATCGCAAACATTGAAATAAACCTGCAATTGTTTTCTATAAAATAAAAAATCAATAAATTGATACAATAAAACATGATAAGCTAATTGAATACTGAAAAGGAAGGCGATGGGCGAAGCCCCTTTCCGGTAAACGTAAAGTTCCATGATGTATTGTAAACAAAAATTTACATTTTTTTCCTGAACTGGATAACCGATAAGGTTCAATGTAAGTTTCTTTGAAATCTGTTTAGAATGGGTAAATATTATGGAAAAGTGATCGATTGCAGTTAGAACGGAGTTTGTGATATTGCCAATTTCAAAATTTGGTTACAATTTGATTTTGAATTTTTTTACGTGATTACGCATTACGTGCTTGTACATCTCATTTTAAATATAGATATTCTAATATCTCATAGAAATTATTTTTGTTCTCTGCAAATAAATGCTTATTTCTTGTGCAGCGTTTGTAGAAACTTCATAAATTTGGAATTGTTTAACGCATTCGAGATGGTCTGTTTTGAAATTTTTAACAGAAAACCCCGCTTTTGGGTGTTACTCCAAAATATGTACTTTATGTATTTATGTCATCACTAAAAACGAATGTGTATAGCAATTATATTATTTTTAGTCGAATAATTTATATGCATACTACCATAGTAATACAAATACGAAATCTGTGTATATTTTTCAGAATAAACGTAGTACATAATATGTAAAAAGCACGCCTGTGGGCAGAATTACTTGTAAATGAATTACATACACGGTGTGTAATCCATCACCAATCAAATACGATTTAAACATTTTTTATTCTAGCTGCATTAACTTGAAATAGAACTTAAAGATCGATTCATTATTTTTTTAAAATATGATTGATTTAGATTTTTATACAAACGGCTAAGAGATTTTCTTGGACTCTGTTTGTGTGCGTGTTGACGCAAGTTGCCACAAAATTTTCATATTTTACTTAATATTAAAAAATCTAATTTTCCGATCGATAAGCTATTTAATCCGATGGATTGAGAAAAATTACCCCTTTCATTTAGTACCTTATTTGTAACGAAATTTTGATTAGATTTTTTTAAAATTAATTAAAATATCAAAATAATAACCTGATAAAATCTTTAAAATGGTTTTTTAATTTTTTATTGTTGCAAAAAAAAAAAAAAAAAAAAAAAGTTTATTTATTTATTTATTTTTTAACCATAAAATAAAATATGCTTTCACGCGAAAAAAAAAAAAATAATAATAATAAAAAAATAAATAATTATATGGATATGAAAACATGACGTCTGGTTGACTATAAAATAGAATAATAATAATAATTTTAAATTTTAAAGATAACGAAGGGATAAATAACGTGCGAAATTTTCGCACGGGCTTCCTAGTTTAAGTATAATTGATTATAAACAATGCTTGTATTATATTACTTAGAATATTTCATAATATTATATTGATTAGAATTTAAAGTATATATTTAGGTTTATCAAAATATTATTAACTCTTTGCCGGTTTAATTTCACTCCTTTGGTTAGTGTTGTAAAATTTAAGGACTTTTTAAATTCAATATCTACCACTAAATTTTAACTGTAACAGTTGCCTGATCACCATACTTGCCAACATACTAATTAATATTCCGTAGTATTATCAGCCCCGCCTTCTTTTTCACACCAGTATCTTTTTAGAGTATTTTTCTTCTTATTTAATCGCAATTGCGTTTGGGGAATATTACTTTAAAAATTTACTGGTGTGAAGAAAAGGGCGGAACTAACAACACTACGGAATATTAATTAGGATGCTGGCAAGTATGCTAATCACTTTAAATGTTATTCGCCCATTACCTATATCAAATACCAATCCTCAAAATTATTGGTGTTAGTTGAATAAAAGAGTCACTGAATTAGGAAACACTGTTTAGAGCGCATTAGAGCGTTAGGGCAGGCAAAGGGTCAAAGAAAATTTAATAAAGAGGAGAATCTGATTAAACTAGCTTCATTGCACGTTAAACCGAGAACTGCAAATTCCATTCTCCTGTCTCATCTGAACGATGTCAATCATTATTTACATGCTAATTTGCAGAAGGGCATATATAAATTGAACTTGAATATTTTGTAGGGATAAATTTTATTTATCTTATAAATTGAGTTTCTAAAATTGCTTCATTAATTCAAAATATATTTTGAGCGATGAAACTTTATTGAAAACTTTACATTTTAACGCAATAATTTCAAAACCTATGCAGGAAACTATAAACTGATATCGTCAAATAAGCTAAATCTAATTATTCAAAATGTGATGAAATCTCTTTCCGTTTTAAAGAGATCACGTCAATTGATGTTAAGAAGTTAATAGAAATAGTACTTTATTTGATTGAAAATGGAGAAATCAGTGCAGAGAATCTAAAATGAAATCGATATAAATTAGAAACTTTGAAACAGAATTTCAAGTGATGTTTCAACCGTAAATTGAGTTTAAATGTTAGTAAGTTCTGTGATTCATGCGTAATTAGAATCTTTCTAACGAAAGTTATCATATTCGTTATGCGATAACTGTCATTTAGTTTTAATATTGTATTAAACGAAGTTTTAAATATTTACTAATATATCTATCTATCTATATATATATATATATATATATATATATATAATTTAATGAATTATTTCATATAAATTATTAAATTTAAGGTAAATGTACCAGTGGTGGTAAGCACGGAAAAAAATAGAAAAATAGTGGATACTTTTAATTTAAATTACCTTTCAATGGCCTGAAACAGATTTTTCTCACTTTCAGCGTTGCCAAATTTAGGGAGTATTTTGTTCAATAATCACGAATAATTTTTAATCTTCGAAATGATTAAACAACCGTTATAATTAAAAATTAGTGATAGATATTGGATAAAAAGTCCCTAAATTAGACTACTAATTTTGGCGATCCTTTCAAAGTTGGTGTTGTTAACTCAAGGGTTGGCGCGATCATTTTTTTTTAATACCACGATTGTGTATATATATACAGTAGACACGCGTATAACGCGTTCCCACAAAACGCGAATTCGTATAACGCGACAAAAAGATTGCGACTAGTACCCATAAAGCCCGATAAACAATCCCGTATAACGCGTATGATATATTTAACTATTTCATATCGAGCGTCAAATCTTTAATTTCCTTTAAAGTGTACAAAGTGTAATGTACGACTTACATTTTTTCTTCTTAAAAACAGTTTATGATTTATATATATATATATATATATATATATATATATTTCCTTAATGAAAATAGTTTATATTAGATCAGTTTATGCGTTGAAATTTAAGTAACTTGAAGCGTATGAACCCTTAAATATTCAAGTACAAAAATGTGGATAGAAAATTAAAACAATAATATTAGCGGTAATAAAACCAAAAAGAAGAAAAAAAAAAAAACTTTAATATGTAAGGGGGGGGGGGGGCGGAATCCATCTATGTTAGGTATGTTTTTATTTTTAACAGTAAACTCCGTGTTATAATGTTTCTATAAAATGTTACATTTAGTTTGTGGAGTACAAACCTTCAATATACAATATCCAAAAATATGGATAATAAGATTTTAACAATAAATTAATGGCAAAAAACTAGGAAAAGACATTAATTGGTTAAAAAAACAGGTAAGCCTTTACGTGTTTCTCTAAAACGTCACATTATTTAACAAATTTGCGATTAAATAACTGAAATTTTGTTGCCAGCATATCGAAACGGTAAATGTTATTAGCGTTAATATATGACGGCGTCATGTAAAAAATCATGCACAAATACACAAACTAATTTTTTAAAGTAAAGTATTGTTTCAGAAAATTCCAGAGAGCGGGGTTCATAATTCTTTTGGAATGCGATCAAAATAAGAAGATCTACCGCCAGCGATGTGTTAATTTTACAGAAATAAATTTATTTTTATTGTAAACATCAGCACGTTGCTTAGAAAACAAAAATAATCACAAAAAATGAACTGTAGAGCATTTCTGGATTAATTTGAACTAGCAGAAATTGTTCAGATAATGTATGTCTCGTATAACACGATTTCCTATTACGTGGAAAGTATCACCGCGTTGTATGAAAGTCTACTTTATATAAAAGAATAGTCATCGTTTGCTGTAGTCATTATAGTTTTTGAATGATGCAAAGATTGTTTTATATATATATAAAAGAAATAGTAGTATTCAAAGCAGTGACTGTGCCGTTTCCTACAAACCTCTATTGTTAATGTCAAACCACGAAAAATTAAAGCTATGAGATAGATTGCAGAAAGAGATTAGTTTAATTATAACAGTGAGATTTTTTTATTTCTCGCCCTTTGCTGACGCGAGATTTGAACATATTCTTTAAGTTCTATTTGTCTTCTAACCCCTGTTCTTTGAGCATCTAAGCTATATTTATCTTATCACTTGTAAGTGTCTTCTCGTCTTCTAGCAACTTTCTTTGACACTTAGCACTACATCACATTTTCAGTTTATACCAAATTATCCTAAACTGAGACGCGCACTTTTGAAAAGTTGCTTGCTGTTATTAGCTTTATAATTTTCTTTTGTGCTGCAAATCTTTTTGCATCAGAAGCGTTTATATAAGAAAGACGATTTTTTGGAGTCATTACAATTTCTGTTAACTGTATTCCTGAGATAAATTTCACCTTGTCACAAAAGTGTAATTTTTCAGGGCAGCAAATTTTTTACTTTTTCAACTTTAAATGCACGTTTAAATGCACTTCTTTGCAACAAACAGCAATCGTATAATTGTGATATTTTAACACATTATGAATGACATAACGCACTAACGTAATAAAGTAAAAAAATGCACATCAAAGACATAATGCATTTCACATCGCATTTTTGCTCTTTTCACCAAAGAAAAAAAAAAAAAAAAAAAAAGACATGGTGTCTTTTACCTCCGAGGTACAGATATATACTAAAAGCAAAGACATGGCTGCCAATATTATAATTTATTCCAGAGTACTTTTAGCCTTGCCTTTATTTCGTACCACTTATTTTTTAAAAGTAATTTCTTCTTATTTTATCAATGTTATATATTTGAGAAAAATTTTCTGTAAATAAAGTGGTGAGAAATAAAGGCGGGGCTAAAAATACTTCGGAATAAATTAAAATATTGGCAGCTATGGCAGACATGCCAACATTTTAATTTATCCCGGAGCGTTTTTAGCCCCGCATCTAATTCATACCACTTTTTTCTTAAGAGTATTTTTTTCTTATTTTAACATAGTCATATATTAGAGAAAAATATTCTATAAATAAAGTGATGCGGATTAAAGGCAGAGCTAAAAATGCTCTGGAATAAATTAAAATGTTGGCAACTATGCTAAAAGAAATTCTAGTTATTCATATGACTGTTGAGTTTTAGTACAGAGTTAGCAAGCTAATTAATTTATTTAGGAGCATTTTTATCCTCTCATTTTTTTCATATAACTTTTATTATAATAATAATGATATATATATATATATATATATATATATATTTTTTTTTTTTTTTTTTGAAAAATATAATCTTTGAAAAAGGCCATCTGGCAGTCAAAATTTGAACTTTCATTTTTGCAGAAAACGTTTCTCCATGATCCATATAACGTATATACGAAATTTTATCAAAAACCGATAAGCAGAACAAGTTCTAGAGGGGTCTGAATAGGGTCACTTTAGTTATAACCACCTTGTATGTGAACCATATATATATGATGTTATTACGCATTTCATTATATTTCTGGAATTAATGATTTTAAATAATGCTTGGAGATTAAATATGATAAATAATAATTAATGATTAATATAATCTCTTAGGTTATTCGAGTTATTATTAAGGGGTTACATGGGTTTTGAATGCCAAAAAAATTATATTTTCTCTCTTTTTCTGTATAATAATTAAATATTTTTAATACAAAATTTTTAACATATAAAAGCGCAACATTTAAATATATTTTATAAATTTTTTTTTTAAATTTTGGGAAATTCAGCCGGAGGGTCCTGCTTTCCGGAGACCTTTCAGAAAAGCGGTGGACAGGACAATTCCTGATAGCTTTATATGAGATTGACCTTTTCGCTACCAGAGCCTCAGGAGAAAAACCGTCACCACAGCCCAGACGTCTTACTATTTAAATATGATAAAATTGTCATTTATTTTTGTGGGATGTATCTATAACGTTCTAACTAAAACCAATAACATCCTGTATCTATTTTATTGTTTTATAACATAACCCGTCTGTGTGCGACACGATTTGATGCAAACAATTATCATAAACTGATAATGAACACCCGTCACATATTTGTGACCCGGGCTCAGGTAAGAAAATCGGATAGTCACATATATGTGACGCTGGTAGCGAAAAGGTTAAAAAAAAAATCTGCTAGTGAATAAATGTGCTAATGCTTGAACAAAGCATTAATCATGCTTGAACAAAGGGATATTTATTTATTATTATTTTATGCAGAATCTTCGAATTACTATTAAGGGGTTATATCGGTTTCGAAGCTAAAAAAAAAGCACATTTTCTCAAAATAGTTTAATATAATGAATATACATATTTTTTTTTAATTCAAAATTTTGAGCATATAAAACAAATACATTTAAACAATATTTTATAAAATGTTCATTAAAAAAAAAAAAAATCAGCTTTTCTGAAAGGTTTTCAAAAACAATGTTCCAACAGCTGAATTTGCAAAAATTTTTTATAAAATATTGTTTAAATGATGTTTTTTTATATGCTTAAAATTTTGAATAAAATTTTTTATTCATTATAATAAAAATTAGGGAAAATATGCATTTTTATTAGCCTTTGAAACCCATGTTACCACTTAAAGAAATTTAATTATAGAAGGGCAGATGGTTAAACTGTTTTTTACATTTTACCAAGGACTTATCTAAATTCCATTTTATTATAATAGCTGAACAAGGTCAATCATTTATAAGTACAAAACTTTGAATAAACACCATAAAATGCAAGAACTCGAAACAATTATTTTGTGTCGAAAGAAAACATGACCCTTCGTCAGATGTAAAAGTAGGCACGAATGCTGCAATCAACTACTTTGTTCGCCTGACGAAGAGTCTTGTTTTCTTCCGACGCGAAACAGTTATCCCAAGATATTGTATTTTATGGTATTTATTCAAATTTTTGTACTTATTACTTTAAAACACCAGTTCTGTAGTGTTTTTACAATGCCAATCATTACTTAAATGCTATTTGTCAGAAGGGCATAAAAAATAATCTAGGACATTTCATTAGAATGGATTTTATTCAAAGTGTAATTAAAGTTTCTCAAACGCTTTCTTCAATTCAAAATATATTTCGAGTGATGAAACTTTATTGAAAACTTTACATTATACCGTAATCCGCTCGAAAGCTATAGAAGAAATTTTATACTCATTGTATAGAATCGGTTAAATATAATTATTGAAAATCATATGAAATCTCTCCCCGTTTTAAAGAGATTATTTCAATTGATGTCATAAAGTTAATAGAACTAATACTTTACTTTATTCAGAATAGAGAAATAAGTACAGAAAATTCAAAATGAAAGAGAATTATATTAGAAACTTTAAAAAATAATTTTTGAAAGGTGTTTGAATCGTAAACTGGATTTAAATGTTAATAAGTCCTAGGCTTCTTAGATAATTGAAAAAAGAAAGAAAGGAGAAAAAGAAAGAAATCTTATAAACGAAGGTTATTACCATCTTTATGAGATAACTTTCGTTTAGCTTTAATGTTGTATTATCCAACATTTTAAATACTCATTAACGAAAAAAATTGCTTTACAGATTTTTTTTTTTTTTTTTAAGTAAATTTTACTTGCATTTCTCGACTACTGAAGGTAATGGTAGTATTGTGTTTGGTGAAAAATTTTTATAACGAATTTTTACAGATACGTTGGTTCTCCGTTTAACGACTTTCAAGGGACCGTAAAAAATCGTCGTTAAGTAGAGAACGTCCTTAAACAGAATATGTGAAAAAATTATGTGCATAACATTTTCCTTCACACTTTACAGGCTTAGGACTGTTAATATATTTCTTTATATATTGGCGTGTTTAAAAATGTTATGTTGTTTTAAAAACAATTACTGTACTTTATTTTCAAAAATTACATTTTAAATTACATTAAAAATGGGTACAAAAAATACAATAAATTAACTTTAAAAAAAATCAAAGTGTTGATTGCTTCAACTCTGGCCTGGTTTTCATTATTCTTTTTTCAAGATTGTCTAAAATATTAAATGTGTCGTCTTCCACATTCAATGAGACAATATAACGTCGGAGAACATCTACAGCCGAAGTTGCCTCTTTGTAAGATGATGGCGGTATCTCATTTTCCGTTTCTTCAACTTCACTTTCTTCGTCTGACACTATAGTTACTTTACTAAATCCTCATAAATTTGTTCTGCATTCCTACAGTCTGTTGTTAAAACTGATTCATCACACTGGAAGAAATCTTCAATTGAAATATCCTCACATTGAACAACACTTCTCCATTTTTCATGATCATGGGTAATGTCATTTTCATTGATTTTTACATCCGTACATTGCAGCTCTACGTCAAGTTCTTTGTGAATGCCTTGCGAAAGCAGTTTTTTATTGTGGACGAAGAAACTTCTTTACAAGCTGATGTTATCATATGCATTGCTTCCAAGATTGTAAATTTTCTAATTTTTATGCTGCAAATGATACCCGAGTCTAATGGCTGGGTTCTTTCTTACGTTTGGATGTGGATCCGAAACAGAATTTTTGTGCTGATTCAACAATTTTTTCTCTGCTTGCTAAAATGCCTTTGAGAGTAGACTCAGGTAATTAAATTTTTTTTTCAAATTCCACTTTCGTCATTCCAATGCTTTTTTTCCCATTCTTAATAATTTTCACCTTTTCGTGTAAACTGAAATGCTTTCGCTTTGATGCCATAATGTTCGGCTCACTCCGTACTTCAACACAACACACTCGCTAAGTCTCTAAACATAAACACACACATAGGCAAAGACCGCCTTATCGGAAGGAATGGGAGGCAACTGCTATAGAAAGTCACATGACAAGGGGTTAGGGACAATAGAGTGATTGCACTCCCTCACAGCTTCATTATTCGATTTTCCAAGAAACAGTAACCCCCACCCCTTTTTCTTGTAAACCCTGCAACACTTTTATGATTGCAACATTGCATGTATGAAATAAAATTTCTGTGTTTGTTGAAAGTTTTTTTTTTCCTTTCTCCTACAGGAAATTTCTCTATTACAGGTAAGAGTTTCAAAGGGAAAAAAAGGAAAAAAATCGTCGTTAAATAGAAACATCGTCGTCTTTAAATAGAAAATTTTTGCGGCAAAGGGGGTAGGGCCTATGAAATATTGTCGTTAAATAGAAATCGTCGTTAAGTAGAGCGTCGTTAAACAGAGAACCAACTGTATATGTTTTAAGGTCTCCATAATCTAAAAAACTTTTGGCAATCGGTTAGTTGGTATGTGCGTATATATGTATGTACGTAAGTATGTGTGTGTGTGGGGGGGGGGGGGACACTTCTGACTACCATATCTCCTAAATCAATAAAAATAGAACGATGAAACTTCAGAATTGCGACAGGTCTGATGTACAGATGATTTTTCCAAATTTTGGGAGAAATTGTAAAATCGGAAGTGGGACCGTAAGTTCGAATCTAAAAAAAAATGGCTCTAACGATTTTCTTCGAAGTTTCTATATAAATATCCTATTAGATGTACTTTCGGATGCTGTACTTGGTTTATTCAGGAAAATATGTAGGTCATTTTGAGGTCTCGTAAGTGCATTCGTTTAAAAACGGTTGAGCGGATTATTTTTAAACTCTCCGAATTAATTCCCTCTTAGATATCCTTTCGCATGCAATTGTTATTTTCTGGTCAACAGATGAGTTTGCCAAGTTTTGGTGAACACCAAAAATGGGACCTAAAATCGCTATCTTAAAAACGGTTTTAATGTTTTTCTTGAAAATTGCTGCATAAACCCCTTTTTATATATCTTTTCACATGCATTACTTGATTATTTCAGGAAAATTAATGATTATCCTGATTAAGTAGGTCAGTTTTAAGGTTTCTTGCGTTTTTTTTTTTTTATTCTCTATGTAAACTGTGTTTTATATGTCTTTAGACAAGTATCAGTTTTCTCTCACACGAAAGTTGTTAGGCGTCTGGTTTGTTAGGTTAATATTATATCTTCTAACCACGTTATCTCAAAAAAAAAAAAAAAAAAAAAAAAAAGAAATATATGCATATATATATAATATTTGTAATAGTGTTTAATGGAATTTGTGTGTGGTTGTTACATACCATATTTTTATATATATTATAAAAATTAGGGTAAATATAACTGTGTGTATGACAATGTAGACAGTTTTTAATTCAATCTTTAAAAATAGACCTTTTAAATCCTGCATAGGTTCGACTAATTTTGAAGGTTGACATTACAACCCTATATCACTGTAAGATATAGTAATATAGTCGCATAATACTATACCCTATATTTGTTTTAAACTACGCAAGTACAAGTTCTATAATTAGATTGATCTTACTCAAACGATAAAAACTTTTTATCTGTTGCAATTTTAAATTACATAATCTGAATTTTGTTTGATTTTCATCTGCTTTTTTTTTTTTTTTTTTTTTTTTTTTTTTTGTTTTGTTTCTTATACAGTTTGCTTTCAGATTACTAAAACAAATATGCGCAATTCCTCCTTTGTCTTAAGTACTTGACTTTGTAATAGTATAAAATATTTTTTATGTATGTTTATTATTGGTACTAAAATTTGTCACCGTTGCCAAAAGTAGTCAACTTGTTCATTAATACTAATGTAACATTTAAAATGAGATAATGAATACAAAAATTTTTTAAACTTTAAAAATACATTTTAATTAAAAACATTAAAATACACGACAGACGTTTCGGCTAGAACACTAGCCCTCCTCAGTATCAAACATACAAGCACAACATTTACAATAAAATTCATAACACATCATAACAAGGTTATATATTCAGGAGGCATAGCTTTAGCCTCGTTCAAGGCAGAATGTTGCATTTTAGTAAATGTTCATTAATGGTCATTTGATTTTGAGGGTCATATCTGAACACAAGAGTTTTTGCTCCCAAATTTGCAAAGGTTATTGGAATGTTAATTAATTTTACTAATGATGCATTCGGAATATTTCAGTGCATTCTTACGAATTTTCTTTTTTTTTTTCTTTTTTCTTTTAGAGATATGTATTTTTATAAATGGTAGGTATAAGCTTAACAAATTTCTAAAAACAGAAATAGGTAGTTCAAACATTGATTAGATTAACATGCAAGTGTTGTTTGAAATAACGGTTGGAGTAAAGACTCAATTTATGTAGATAAAAATAAAAACTGACTTAAGAACTGCAATTAGAATGTGTTATTGAAACCATAAAAGTTTTCATAGCAAATTTAATTTCAGTGCATGATACAAGTTTATGCATATACATTTCATTTTTTACCACATTAATACAACATAAAGTTCCTTTTGTTAATTAAATATATGTTTCTTATCGATTAGACTGTTATACCTTATTGCAAACTTCAACACTGTCCATTACTGGAACTAAAAACAGTCAAGTACTAGTCATAAACGCCCACAACCGGAATGTTTTAATCCCTCCAAAAAATTTTTGAGTGTGAATACGCTTTCTTTAGCATCTTTTTCAATATTGTCGTGTACAGAAAGAGTTCAGATGTCGAGCCATGGTTGCCAGATAAATAGCACAATTTCTTTTTTGTACACCATTATTTCTATTACAAAAACTAATACAGTCCGTTTATATATATATATAAAATATATATAATATATATATATATATTTAAAAAATATATGCAATCAAACAGTATTGCCAATTTTAGTGATTTTTCTTTATTCAATATCTAACACTAATTTTTAACTGTAATGTTTGCCTAATCATATCGAAGATTATTCGTCTATAATGTATATCAAATATAATTCTTCAAAGTTACACTCAGCTGAACAAAAAAAAAAAAAAAAAAAAAAATTCGAGCCATGGTACCATTCTTGCTGATTCGTATGTAAAATGACTCCTGAATCCGAATATGATTCCCATTTTGACAGTCACCCGCCGTTTTCTCGGGACACCATTCCCTCCCCCAATCTTAATCACTGTTCGGTAATTTTATGGACAAGAATTTAATTTAGAGAATGAAAAAAAAAAAAAAATAATAACACTTAAAAACAAAAATATATAATGTTTAATAAATAACATTAATAATAGATAAAAACAATATATATATAAGAAATGTAATACAAAATTTCAGTGACTAATTCCCCCCCCCCCTTAATTTTTTACCTTGCCGAAAATTTTCTGTAGCCCCTCAGAAGATATTTAACAGTTAAAATAATCCCCCCCCCCTAAAAATTCAGATTTATAGACATATAACGAAAAGTGATAAAAATAGGGGCTGTCCCTAAAAAACAGTGGGTGATTGGGCAAAATGGGCGTCATATTCCGATTCAGAAGGTCATTTTACATAAGAATTTGCAAAATTGGTGTTGGGACGATTTTCATGCAGAGCAGTCTTATTGGTTGTTATTGAATTAAAAAATTCCTAAACTTGGCATTACTCCAATTAAATCAATAGAACTGTGCTTTACAAAATTAGTGGCGTTAAATAATACAGTTATATTGTTTAACTAGCGAGGAATAATATAAGAAGAGTTTGTATACGACGTATCGGCATGTTGGGCAAGTGACGTTAATTTTGTCTAATCAAGATGGCTGCCTCAACAGCAGCCAATGCTACCTTAGGAACCACATTGAGTCTAACAAAAGCAAAACGTTGTCTAGTACTATGTTATTTTATATATTTGACAGGTTTGAGATCTGCAGTTATAGTGGTTATCGTCACGAATGATCCATATTACATAATTTCACAATAATCATGCAGAATGTCTCATATAATTGGTTACTTAACCTTTTCGCGACCGCATGTTTTTGTATTTTTCACAATTAAGGTCCGCCTGTAGGCATTATTCTCCTCAGTTGCAATAATTCAGAACAAAATTTTCCATATTCACATTTATATTGCAGATGGATATACGTTATACTCTTTCTAATCAAAGCATTTATATCCATAGTATATTCATAGTGCAAATATGAATATTGGGTGTATTCATAAGAAATAAATAACACACAAATTGCGAAAGAAACGCCCACTGGTGGAGTTACAGATTTGCAAATGACGTGAATCTACGTCAGAGGTCGTGAAAGTGTTAACAATTTTACGACTGCATGCTTTTGTCTTTCTGACAGTAAGGTCCGCCTGTGGGCGTTATTCTCCCGAGTTACAATAATTCAGAATAAAATTTTCTATATGCACGTTTATATTACAAATGGATATATATTATAATTATATTCTTTCTAATCAAAGTATTTGTATCCATAGTATATTTAATTGTACAAATATGAATAATTGGTATATTCTTAAGAAATATGTAACATATAAATCACGAAAGAAACGCCCACTGGAGGAGTTACAGATTTTAAAATGACGTGAATATACATCAGCGGTCGCGAAAGTGTTAATGGCTTCTGCGGATACGATTTTGGCTTATGTTTTTCTGGACATGTCATCTACTCTTATATTATTCTTCTAAGAGCAATCCTGTGTTGAACACGTGTTACAGTTACAGTCTCTAAAATTAAATAAAGTACACAAAAAGTAACCGCAAAATTTCCTTAATAATGTCCACTACTATTACATCCACCTAAATTATCTTACAAAATTTTCAATTTCCTTTTAAAAATGTAACAACAATCTGATTTGTTTTAGTTATTTTCTTTAACAGAAAATTATTATATGATATAAAATAACAAGAATTCTGCACTTCAAAAAATTGAGTTGATAAAATTATTTATAAAGGATATAAAAGTTCTCCACTTGGTTCTTTTCGAGCTTTCTGGAAAGCTTTCAAACTTATCATTTTTGCACATCTGCTAGACTGAAAAAATATATAGGTGTAAACAGCTTGATTGGTGTATTTTTTCTGCAATTTATCGAACCCTTCATCAGATTTATTTCTTATATATAGATTATTTCGCTCATAATTTTGTACTAACTTATAAAGTACAGAAACTAACACCCCCTTTTAATCTTTATTTATTAAAGTGAATGTTATGTCTACACATATTTATTTTTCTGATTATATATAATTTTTAAATAAATAATCAAATAAAATTATATGTAACTGCCAACATTATCTACTAGCTTAGAAAATTCTAAAGTAATTTTTCTAAGTGTTTCAAAATATAATGTTAAGTAATTATTATGTATTTCTTATATCACTATAAGATTATATAAATTTAAGAAATATATATTTCTTATATTATTTTAGGTTAATGGATTTTGGTTTACAAAAATACATCTGTAAAAAATTGGGAAGACAGCCGTTGTTTCAACATGACAATATATTGATTTAAGCTCTTTTTATATTTATTTATTTTGTAAATAAACTAATAAATAAATAATTAATGTTTTTTGCATAAAGAACTGAAACTATTGAATATTTTCAACATTACTGATAACTATTTTTGAAAATATTTCTAACCTTATTAAAAATTACGTTTTCCTGCTATAATTTTTGAGCGTCATAAATATTTTACACAAAATTTTTGTATGAAAGTGCAAAAATAAATCAGCATTGTTACATATTAAATGAGGTCTGTACACACACACACAAACATATATATACATACATATTTACGAAAAACGTTTTATCACTAATAAATAAAAATACAATTTTATTAAGCGATACTAAAATTTTTACTATTTTATCAATTTGCTTGTTTTTCAAAATAACTCAAAACATTTTAAAAGTTATATTTATTTTTTTACTTTGCTATCACCGTTGAGGCAGATACAAACGATAACATATTTAGCCATGTTTTATTTTCTAATTTGTTTCATTTTGATAAATATTGTAAAAAGGCACTTCTACACACAATTACAGTAATAACTTTATTTAAATACTTTGATATTTAAATTAAATATTTTATCTACACTTGTGATTTATTTTCTTAAACAATGTGTGAACATTAATCTATTAACGCAAAGAAATCTGTACTGGTAAGTATAAAGGATTTAAATCCAAAAATGTCGATTTTGAGTTAAGTACATAGTCAGACTCAGAAAAAAATTCTCTATCGATTGGTATAAAGGATTTCAATTCATGTCATTTAGTCTTTGAGAAAATCCATTGGTAAAAGAAGATTCAAGTCAGAAATTTAGCAATAATCTTTATTATAAAATATTTAATTCAATTTTTTCCCTTTATTAAATGGAGATTGACAATCACTGAATGGTATAAAAGTTTTAAATCAACCTAATCCCTTTTTCCTAATCGATTCTTCTGATTAGTTTTTAGTTAGTTTAACTTTATTTTTCGTTTCCTGAAAAATCAAGAATATAGACTTAAATCCTTTATACTTATCAGTACAGAAATATTCTTAAAAAGTTTCAAAGTTATTTATCTTAACAGACTTGCTAGTTAGTCTTTTGAAAATAAATCAAAAAAAAAAAAAAAGTTTTACTAATTTGTAATATTGTTTAAGTTTGTTAAATTCTTTTAAGAAAACAGGTTATATATACAAAAAAATGTGAAAGCATTGCTCCTCACAAGACCACAACATATTAAATTAAATACGATGTCTATACATATTTATTTTTTAAGAAGGTTCTATAAATAGTAAATAAACAAATAATTTTTTTTTTAATGTGCAAAAACTTTGTATTTTATTTTATGTTATTTTATATTATTTTATATCTAAACAAAATTTCCAGTTATTTCTTACTAGAAATATTTTAAAACTGTTCATAAGTAACATTTATTTGTTATATTGTTCAAGATAATAATGTTGATAAATATTGAGGAAAAATTGATCTAGTATGGATGAAGCATGCCAATGTGACGCACTTAGAGAAGATTAATATTTTCTGCTTTCTAAAGAATTAGTAAAATACTTTTATTTTCTTTAAAAGTTTCATTTTCCTTAGAAATTATACAAGTTGTATGTAGACTAGTTTGAAAGCAAAGTTAAAAAAAAAAAAATACATTATCATAAACTTTTGTTTTAGTTGTTTTTATGAACTTTCTTTGAGTTTTGTCTGATTTTATATAAAAAATATCAAATCATATTTTAATGCATTACGGAAATTTAAAATTACCATATTATAAACATGCAAATACTTCTTTCGTCGTTTGTTTAAGTTTGTTAAATTCTTTTAAGAAAACAGGTTATATATACAAAAAAATGTGAAAGCATTGCTCCTCACAAGACCACAACATATTAAATTAAATACGATGTCTATACATATTTATTTTTTAAGAAGGTTCTATAAATAGTAAATAAACAAATAATTTTTTTTTTTAAATTTGCAAAAACTTTGTATTTTATTTTATGTTATTTCATATTATTTTATATCTAAACAAAATTTCCAGTTATTTCTTACTAGAAATATTTCAAAACTGTTCATAAGTAACATTTATTTGTTATATTGTTCAAGATAATAATGTTGATAAATATTGAGGAAAAATTGATCTAGTACGGATGAAGCATGCCAATGTGACGCACTTAGAGAAGATTAATATTTTCTGCTTTCTAAAGAATTAGTAAAATACTTTTATTTTCTTTAAAAGTTTCATTTTCCTTAGAAATTATACAAGTTGTATGTAGACTAGTTTGAAAGCAAAGTTAAAAAAAAAAAAAATACATTATCATAAACTTTTGTTTTAGTTGTTTTTATGAACTTTCTTTGACTTTTGTCTGATTTTATATGAAAAATATCGAATCATATTTTAATGCATTACGGAAATTTAAAATTACCATATTATAAACATGCAAATACTTCTTTCGTCGTTTGTTTAAGTTTGTTAAATTCTTTTAAGAAAACAGGTTATATATACAAAAAAATGTGAAAGCATTGCTCCTCACAAGACCACAACTTATTAAATTAAATACGATGTCTATACATATTTATTTTTTAAGAAGGTTCTATAAATAGTAAGCCAATGTGAATATAAATAGTTTTACTATTTAATAGTTTGTTTAAGTTTGTTAATTTCTTTTAAGAAAACAGGTTATATATACAAAAAAAATGTGAAAGCATTGCTCCTCACAAGACCACAACATATTAAATTAAATACGATGTCTATACATATTTATTTTTTAAGAAGGTTCTATAAATAGTAAATAAACAAATAATTTTTTTTTAAATGTGCAAAAACTTTGTATTTTATTTTATGTTATTTCATATTATTTTATATCTAAACAAAATTTCCAGTTATTTCTTACTAGAAATATTTCAAAACTGTTCATAAGTAACATTTATTTGTTATATTGTTCAAGATAATAATGTTGATAAATCTTGAGGAAAAATTGATCTAGTACGGATGACGCATGCCAATGTGACGCACTTAGAGAAGATTAATATTTTCTGCTTTCTAAAGAATTAGTAAAATACTTTTATTTTCTTTAAAAGTTTCATTTTCCTTAGAAATTATACAAGTTGTATGTAGACTAGTTTGAAAGCAAAGTTAAAAAAAAAAATACATTAACATAAACTTTTGTTTTAGTTGTTTTTATGAACTTTCTTTGACTTTTGTCTGATTTTATATAAAAAATATCGAATCATATTTTAATGCATTACGGAAATTTAAAATTACCATATTATAAACATGCAAATACTTCTTTCGTCCATAAAACAAAACAAACAAACAAACAAAAACTAGTATGAAACTTATACGAACAAAATAATAATAATAATAATAATATGATTAACCTAGATAATATATCCGTTAATACTTTTAAGTTTTCCTTTTAAACTTGTTCAACAGTTATGTAATTTTGAATATATATAAATTAGTTACTTTAAAAATTCTAAAAATTGGCGTGCTTACTCGTATTCGCCTGTTGACCCACAGTATTTGCTTATTTTGACATGAAAATAGTTGCATGTTTTTGTGAATTATAGTTTTTGTCTCCAAAGTTCTTTGTTTTCATCATTTAATACAAGTTTTCCAGTTCATAATAAACTTTAAATTTTACTTTTCATTTAATTTTAATTTTTTAGTTGAAACTTCTATGGAGATTTAGATTATAACACGGTTCACTGGCATTGCTGCAAACATTCTAATTAATATTCTGTCGTTGTGTTAGTACATGCAACTAATTTATTTTTTGAATAATTTTCATAAAATGTTATTACGATTAAATAAGAAGAAAAATGCTTAAAAAAAAATAAAAAGAGACTGGTGTGAAAAAAAAAAAAAAAAAAAAAAAAAAATCGCATAATGAGAAATAGCCTACACGTTTTATCTAATATACTACACAAGAAATTATATTAATTTCGAAAAAAAAAATGATTCTTCTGAATAATAATGAATTAAAAATCTTCATAAACAAGAAAAATTTGTTTCTTTTGAAAGAAAGGCCTATCGTAGTTTTATGAAAATAACCTGTAATTATATTAATTAATAAATAATCGTTATATGCTATTTAAAACTGCTAAATAATTACTCTAAAATAAAGTAAAAAAAAAAAAAAAAAAAAAAAAAAAAAAAAAACTTTTCATATTGAGAATAAAAAATAATATTGTCTGAGGAATAGAAACTTTAAGCTTGATATTTTAATTTTTTCTTTTCAAATTTAACTTTTAATAAAAATTACTGGTGACACACAAGCAAACCATAAAGAATAATATATTTTTACTGTTATTTATTTATTTATTTATCTTTTAATTAACCTTACAAGAAAACTCAGCCATATAAAAGCTAGTGTTCTGTGGCCACTACAAGACATTCTCTTCTATATTTCCTATAACTCAGTACAAATACTTTATTAAAACTATCTTCCTTGATGAAGGTAGACGATTTTCATTCTAGAAAAGTATAACACTAATAATCCAGAGAAAGTTAATTTTATTCTCTATATGACATCTTGATTTTCTTTTAATGAAAAAATCCATAACTTTATTTCAAATTATCACAAATCAATGGTTCAACCATTCGTTTAATAGGTATCGTCGAGCTATTTTGAAACACACGCATGATGAAAATTTCCATCCTTTGGGGGCACTTCTACCCCCAGGGAAAAGCGATGCTCCTACACAAAAATAAATAAATAAATAAATAAATAAATAAATAAATAAATAAATAAAATTTTACCAGTTGGCTATTACTATTACAAATAATATTTTTTTTCATAATGATTCTTAAAAATTAATTACCATTATGCACATTCATACGAAATTTTGTCCTATGCTGTCATGTTAAAAATTTTAAAAAAAGTGAGATGGCAACGCCACCTTTTAGTCAATTTTAATCAAAAGTTGATAAGTATTAATTTATGTCAAGGTGCAACTACGTATCGATTTGTATGAAATTCTGTGCAGTAGTTCCTGAAATACAGTTGCCACAAAATTTGGTTACACACACACACAGGGACAGACATTTTCTAAAAATGGTCAAATCGTGTTCTAGATATCCCAATACGTGAAAATCCATCGAAAACTTGAGTTCAAAAATTTATACGAAATCAAAAATTTATTCTATTAAATATAGAAGGAAGTAATAATATTGATTATCACCTTGCCTAAAAATATTTTAAAATATCGTCTGAAAGCTGGTGCTTCCATTCACGTCTGGATTTTCTATAGTCATTTGTCAGAGCTTTTGTCATTTCTGGCTCCACATACTTAAAATGCCTTGCAAATTAAGGAGAATATCTCTATCGTTTACTTTTCAACCGAAAAAATAGTCACACTGAAATTATCTTAGAATATTGAGATTTATTGAATATTTACATCGTCAGAAATATTATGTGTCATTTCATATAATTAAAAACTACATTTTCTTCTAAAACTAATAGTTTGTTTTTATAAAACAGGCGCAACAATTCATAAAATATATGGCGAATACCTTACGATAAATTAAATTTTGATTTAGTTCGAAGACCTGCTGTATAAAATATGTTCACTCACTGCGCCATTATGTTCACTCACTAGCGGTTTTCGATACTTACAAATCGATTGCGGATATTTTCGAATGTTTAAAATTATTGGGAAGGGGGGGGGGGGAGAGTAGTGGGGCAGAAAAATAAAAATAGAGATAGATCGTTCAAAACTGGTGCATAGAGGTTTTTGATATTTACAAATCAATTGCGGATATTTTCGATTTTGTAAAATTATTAGGATAGACGGGAAGGGGGGCGAAGGGGGAAAATAACATAAATAAGAGTTAGAGCATTTTGGGAATTTTTTCCGAAGGCAGTGAGAACCCGGTGCGACATTTTTCCTAATCAGATTTTGTTTCGCTTTTTTTTTTTTTTCACGTGAGAAAAATTAATGCAATTTTGAGAATTCAGTAATTATAGTGATTCATTTAAAAATAGGGTCCAGCGAAGCGGGCGAAGCCTGCTAGTCACTTATAAATTGTTGTTGATTTTGGAATGTTTCACATTGGATCCGGCAGACTGCGCTACGATCGTAGTATCGAATATTCAATAATAAGCAAGCGAAGTGATGACGTCACTGGCCGTCCGTGGATGTAAGAAAAATATTTCCTGTTAATCGCCCATCGGATTTTTGTAAAAAAATTACTAAAAATCGAGGAAAATTATTTCCCGATTTTAATTCCCATATTTGGGTATAGATATGTATTAGTTATCATGTGCATGCGTTAGATTGAGTTGTTTTTGCTGTAAAATTGATAAAATTTGAATTTTTAATCTCAAAACTCTGTCATCCTTGGCGAAAAAAAAATATCGCCATATCATCTGGCGAACATATTTAATTTCTTTCAAAAATAATGGTTATTTCAGCAACTTATATTAAGAGAGTAATGAATAATATAAAACAATTTCGTACAATACATATTACGAAAATATACATCTGGCATGTATATTTTCGTATTACGTTTTTGATCGCGAAATACAAAAAACGCCAGAAAAGAAAGAGTTTTGAAATTTAAAATTAAAATTTTGTCAATTTGAGAGCAAAATAACTCAATCTAACACATGCATACGATAACTAATATATATCTATACCCAAATACGGGGATTAAAATCGAAAACTAATTTTCCTCGATTTTTAATAATTTTTTTATAAAAAATCCAATGGGAGATTAACATAGGAAATCTTTTTCTTGCAGCCACTGATGGTCAGTGACGTCACACTTCGCTTGCGTATATTCTATTATAATTCCAGTTTGTCCCGACAGTTGGTGCTGCGATCAAATTCAGGAAAATATTTTGTAACTTCGTGTTATTATTGTTATACAAAAAATTGTGTCCTAATTGAAATATTACATCGAGATGTAATTAGTGTTTGAAGAGTTTTGAAGTGTGCATAAAAAACTATGCATTTTGCAAATTTAGTGCGGAATTGGAGTGAGTATTTTATATAATTTTCTATAAGATTTACACGCGCGTTGATTAACAACCACCCTAACCTACAAATTTATTTGTGTAGCTAATTTATTATATTTTATTTATTTATTTTTTGAATGGAACATCTTTAGTATCGGATCCCTTTGGAAAAATTTGAAATTTGGCACCGAAGTAGCTCGGACGCTTGTCGCCAAGATCTTTAGTTCCACAATTGAGATAGCCATTTCAGTTCATCGCAAAAATGGCTTAAAATATTTAAAGTCACCAAAGGGTCCCATACTTTTGAGCGTGTGTATGTCACTGATATTTTATTTATTTATTTTTGGTATGGAACACCTTTAGTATTGAAGCCTTTTGGCAAAATTTGAAATTTGGCACCGAAGAAGCTCGGACGCTTTTTGCCAATATCTTTAGTTCCACAATTGAGATAGGCATTTCAATTCATCGCAAAAATGGCTTAAAATATTTAAAGTCACCAAGCAAGTAGCGAAAATTTCGGTAATTATGTCTTTTACGTTATAATCGGAATTCACAGTCACCGTTCACAGCGCTCCATACCTGTTTCTCTTATATACCACATCCTTACACACTTACAATAAGTTAGTTATTTTTTTCTAGCAAAATATTCTCTAGAAATAATTTATATGACAAAACAACGTTTGTCGGGTCAGCTAGTTATTATATATATTTCGTTCTATTCCTTCATATGTTCTGATAAAGTTCATTTTTTACATTTCAAATAAATAATTTCTAAATACATATAAAAAAAAAATCTAAAAGTGAAATGTAAACATATAATTACTATATATAAACTACTTATTAATTTCTTTGAACATGTTAATAATCTTATTAACGCATTGTTTACATGTTAAGAAAATACTGAAATATCTAACCTATCTTTCGTGCTATAAAAAGACAAATACTTTTTATTTTGAATAAACAGTGCGAATAAAAACGAGTTATAAAGGAAGTAATGAAACTGTGTTTCGTCTTTTCTTTATGGATGTTTCCGTAAAAGCTTTAGAACTTGTTACTTTAGCGTGGATTAGGTTGTCGGCGAGGGTGAAAAAAATATATGGCTGTAAAGCCTTGTTTTTTATCCGGAAGCTTTTTTTTTTTCAAGCTTTTACCAGACTTTATTAAATCTAGACTTATTCAGTTACGCAGAATTATAAGCTTTGTGTATATATTGTATATATGTGATATATTTGTATACCATATTAAAACTTCATGGAATTATTTCCTCATGCCATTTATTTTCTACGTAAAAATATCTAAAGTATAAGCTGTCGTTTGACGAGACAAAGTAACTTGGGTTGTAATTCAAAAGAAATTATTTCTTGAAATTTTATTTTTTCCGACTGAGTGAAAATAATGCCTGGACCGGGAGTCGAACCCCGGATCTTTGACTTACAAGGTCAAGGCTCTACCAATTGAGCTATCCAGGCCGACAACCGGTCAGCATTACTCACTCAGACAACCATTAGGCAGAAACATCTCTGGTCTATCATGTAGATAGCTCAATAGAAATAAGCCGCAGGAAATGGGAAACACCATTAAACAATGGGAGAAAGAAATACAATTTTTTTTTATTAAAATCACACATTCAACTGTGGAAGAAAATCATATTTATTGAAATTTTATTTTTTCCGACTGAGTGAAAATAATGCCTGGACCGGGAGTCGAACACCGGATCTTTGACTTACAAGGTCAAGGCTCTACCAATTGAGCTATCCAGAGCCTTGTAAGTCAAAGATCCGGGGTTCAACTCCCGGTCCAGGCATTATTTTCACTCAGTCGGGAAAAAAAAAAAAAAAAAAAAAAAAATTCAATAAATATGATTTTCTTCCACAGTTGAATGTGTGATTTTAATAAAAAAAAGAAATTATTTCTACCACACTATATTCAAAGTTTCATGTAATTTAAAACCCTGTGATTGTTAAAAGGATGGATGTAGGATTTTAAGGCCAGTTGACTACGCAAGGGTCCTAGACGTATAGGCGGAATTCCCTCCGTGGGGGTCTTTCTAAGGAGTCCTAGCCCATATTTACAAAACTCCGAACGGCTAGGTCGATGCGCGCGACATAGGATCGATTCTGGCACTCCTCATCTACCAGCTTTGAGCGCAGAACCACTCCATAGTCCACACGAAAAGTTTGGTGGTCAGCAGAAAATTTTGAACATTATTTGTATTTTAATGTTTTATTAGAAATTACACTTATATTAATTTTAATTTTTGTATTTTTTGAATCCCTCAATCTCACAACCTCAGACTTCAGAATATTCTAGATGATAGAGAAAATATTTTTTAAACTTGTATTTAATATCTCATTAGATTTTAATAATTTAATAATGTGTATATTAGTATATACAGTCGGTAACAAAAGTGTCCGAACACTAGCAGAAATTCCTATGTAAAAAAAGTACACTTCATACTGTTTTGTTAAATAAATCATTTTTGAATCATGATCTTACACTGACTAAGAACAGGATTCAACAAGGATTTATTTAACAAAACAGTATTAACTCTACTCTTTTTATATAGGAATTTTTACTAGTGTTCGGACACTTTTGTTACCGACTGTATATTAAATACTGTTTTATAGAAAAGGTAATAAAATTATCACTCTAGTAATTAAGTATTTCGTTCGTGTTTCTTATATGATAGTATAAAAGAAATAAAAAGGTGTTCATGTTTTCCCATTATAACTGTTTTTTTTTTTTTATAATAAAAAACCTTTAGTCATCGTTTTTATGATTATATATGCATTTACGCTTTTCTTATAATAAAATAAACAATTGTAATACTTTACTTATGGGTTTATTTCAAACATGGGCGTTCTCTGATCATTATTCTAGAAATATAGTTACGTTTAAAAAAAAAATCATGTTAGTGTTCTGCAGAATTTTAAATTATGAATTTAGTGGTTCGTAAGATTTTAAACTGCGAAATTAGATAGTCGAAAGCACCGCTACGTTAAAAGTTATTGATATTTAAGCAGCATAGACTTGTCATCCATTAAAATTGTTTTAACTCTTTTCTTATTGCGTGATTTAAAATACATATCTAGATATATCCCAGCCCTAATTTTGAATAATTTGCCACACCCATTATGCAAATACCATGAAACAACATGGTTAACAAATCTTAAAACAACCGTAAAACATTATGGTAATATTATATAAAACCATCATAAAATTATGTTGTTTTAAAGTAAGTTAAAATTACTGATTATTGATAATCGTTTGTAATTCGTATTTAGTATTCAAAAAAAAAAAAAAAAAAAAAAAAAAAGTTAATTTTTTCTTACCGTGATTAAAATTTCTTAGACGACATTTGATATGCTCTGGACACTTTACAGAGAAAAGAATTAATGAAATGAGTGCTGATACATGAAAACTCATTATTCATTATTCTTTTCAATTTATCATTCTAATGAAAAGTTATAAGAAGAAATTTTTAGATACACATACATTTCAACTTCGTTTTTTTTTTTTTTTTTTAACAATTTTATACATTTTAAGAGTTTTAAACATATTTTCAGCACTTTTCGAATAATGTATGTTTGTGTGTGACAAAAATTTTGTGGCATTTTTTAACCTTCCAGCGGGCGCGCTGCTTATACGAACATGAAAGGTCGCGCGTA
Source organism: Salticus scenicus (assembly GCA_963930645.1). Lineage (NCBI taxonomy): Eukaryota > Metazoa > Arthropoda > Arachnida > Araneae > Salticidae > Salticus > Salticus scenicus. The sequence continues at coordinate 196,884,623 of OZ005652.1, forward strand.
TTTTTCACATACACTATTGTAAAATATGTATTTTAAAGTATCTGAATATTTTAATTATACTATAACCATTTGAAGATTAATAAAAACATTCAATTGAAACTTTTATTCATTAAAAAAAAAAAAAAAAAAAAAAATGAAACTTAAAGCACAAAATCAATATAGAGTAATCAAAGAAACATCGGAATTATTTGAAAATTAAATAAAGCGTATAGTTGATGATTTGTCATTTTTAATAAAAAGCGTAAAGTTAAAAGTTAATTAATTTTAAAAATATTTAAAATAATAATGTTTAAAAGGCATGGAAAGGCTATATGTCAGACTCTTTTGAGTAACAGTGCATCAAACATGGTATACGTGATCATTATTCCAGAAAAACTATGTTAATTAAATTTGTTTGACTATGGCTTATAGGTGACGCTGCTATATGTTGCAATTTTCGCAATTTATGGTAACACTATAGCTCAGCTTCATTAGTGTATAAAGACATAAAACTTATATTTCAGATGTCTATTATGGAAAATTACACTGATTCAATCTGGGTTCAGATTGACTGTTAAGTGGCTCTACTATGCAGCAGATTCTGAATGTGATTCTGTACACTTTAAAAACAGTTAAAAATAGATTTAGAACAGTTTTTCTCTTATCACCAATATTTTTATATGAGGGAATTGCCGCCCTTCTCAAGATCGCTTTTGAAAACAGTACCTACATTCATAAAAAATTTAAGACTGTTTTTAAATGTAAAATGTTATTCCAAACTATACATACAACTTTCTTCTGCATCACTCCTTAAAAATTAACGCTTGAATTTCATATTATGGTTCCCTCAAAAGAAGCAAATATAACAAAATATCAGCTTTGAAAAATGAATTTCAAACATTTTTTTTTCTGACATATGGACTTATAAAGGTATATGATTGATATAATAATAATTTAAACCATTTGATGCTTTGTATTATAATTTTCTAATTGATTAATGATTGATTCTATCAACTAATTCTTTCATAGTTTGATTCTATCAACTTTATTCTTTGCATATCTAAAGATACATAAATAATGATAATTTAAGCGTACAAATACGTTGCTAATTGTTCCAGCAAATATCTCATTTTTCCTCAATTATAATAGTACTTTTTAACCATTTAACTGATTATTTGTATTATACTTTGTTCATTTATTGATTATATCAACTAATCGGTTCATAGTTCGATTCTATTAACTTGGTTCTTCAGATATCAAAAAGTAGATAAATAATGTTATATTAATTTAAGCGTATGAAAACACTGGTATCGTTCAAGCAAAGATCTCATTTTCATTTTATCTATCATACTGCCCTTTGATAACACTGCGCTGAAAAAACAAATTGACCCCTGATACCATTTTTACTGATTCTTATGTAAAATGACCACCTGAATCCGAATATGACTACCAATTTGCCCAGTCACCCACCGTTTTCTCGGAACACCACCCCCTCCCCCAATTTTTATCACTGTTCGGTAATATTATGGCCATGGATTTGAATTGAAGAATAAATAAGAATTAATTTAACACTTAAAAAATTATATATATATATATGTTTAATAATATAGATAATATCAATGTAGTAGATAATATCAATGGCAAATACCTCCCTAAATTTCCCCCTTGCCGCAAATGTTGATGTTTTGGAATTTTCCAACTCTGTAGACCCTTAAAAGATATTTAACAGTTTAAATAATCCTCCTCCTCCCCCCCCCCCCCAAAAAAAAAAAAAAAATAATAATAATAATAATAAATTCAAATTTGTACCTATAAAATTACAGAAAAGTGAGAAAAATAGGAGGCCGTCCCTAAAAAACTTTTGGTGATAGGGCAAAATGAACGTCATATTCGGATTCTGGACTCCATTTTACATAAGAATTTGCCAAAATGGTGTTGGGGGGTAATTTTCATGCAAAGCAGTGTATTCAATCATACGGAATCAATGCAGAGTAAAACGCTTGTGGCTCTTTCTGAAAGATCGTGCCTTTTGTTTAGGTATACTCCTGTTCAATTCCATCGAGATCATTTTTTTAAAGTGCGTAAATAAACATTTCAGTCATGAGAATTAATTATACGAATCAGATCAATATGTAATGCATTTAGTAAACCAGAACCGCTATATTTAAAAATTTTTAAATATTTTTGAATGGTATTTATGTGAACAAAGTCACGGATAAAAGCTAGGTTTTTGTTAAAGATACATACATAAACAACAAAGAAAAATCCTGCTATTCGCATAGATTTTAAAACACTTTTCAACTGAATGTTATATTATTTATCCATGATGTTTCTTAATATTTAAGACTTAAAAATATATTGAGCAACAAATCACACAAAGACTACATTTAAAATTTTAATAATAAGTAAAAAAAAAAAAAAAAAGCTTCTATCGTAAAACATTTAACGTATGCAATTAGATTTAATTTTAATCAGATACTGAGAATAGGCATCTGAAAAATAACAGGTACGCCATAGTAATTAAAATGTAAATTTCTCGTAAACAAAGTAAATTTCAGAAAAACAGCGCTATCTATAACCGAATTGCACCTAAATTGAACCAACGTATATTTTTTTGGCTCTTTTACACACCAAGTTTGTTCACTTATACAGTACAGAAGCTGAGATATAGTCGTCCTGTATATTGAAGAAATTGCAATATAGCAGTGCTACCCATCGAACGATATAGACCAAAAACAAATCAACAACAAATTAAGTGAAAGGTAACAAAATTATGTTTCATAAAAAAATTTCCAGCTGTTTCTGAGATAAAATTTTGTTAACAGACAAGCCTAAAATTTTGTTAATGAACAAACCTAAAATTTCTTTAATGAACAAATCTAAAATTTTGTTAATGAACAAACGTATATGCATTTTTAAAAACAGTAAAGTCGTGTTAAGTGTGTCTAATACCGGAAAATAGTGTAAAAATTTTTTTATTAATCCGATACACTTTTTCCTATTTAGGGTAGGTGCTCCAGTGATTGGCATGCTCCAGTAATTGACATCTATCCCAAAATAATTAATAAGTAAGAAAATTAATAAAATGATATATTTTACATATAAGAATTTTAACATTTTATGTCAAACACTGGAGCATAGGGTGCTAATAACTGGTAAAATGAATAACTAAGCAGTGTCAATTACTGGAACATTGCGTGGGTGTCAAATAAAAATTCATAAAAAAAAAAAAAAGAATTGTTATCAAATGCATATATTTTAACATATATATGGTTCTGGATGTCTTTCATGCCATATGTACTAACTTAAGATTTCTAAAAATATTTTCTGATGACTAGAACATTAAAAACATCAGAGATTGCTCTAAAAGTGTCAATCCCTTGTGCACTTACCCTATGTAGCAAAAATGAAAAAATATATATATTGGAGATAGATTTACAAGATGGTTTAACAACTTTGGAGTGCATTAACCCATACAAAAAGAGCTCTGGTGTATTTTTTATTTCCTTTTTCTCTACATCTCTTCAAATAAAGAGAAAATATATTTTGCTTGTCCAATACTCTTGTGAAATATCAGCTTATTTTTAATATGAAATATGAAAGCAAACCTCAAATTCTTTGACATATATTTACTCTATGATAACAGAAATTCGAAAACCGTCTGACTTTATTTACTCAAGAGCTTCAAAATACATTGTAAAAAAATAGAAAGTTAAAAAAAATATATTCAACAAGCTATTCCAAAAACTTACACAAACAAATAAAAAGAATTTATTTGAGTTCAAGAAAAGGAGACGAAAATGGACATTTAGTCAAAATTTCCCAGATAGAATTTTAACTTTTTCTACAAAATGAAAAATAAAGAATGTTTAAGAATAAAATGGAAATTTAATAAAAGATTACCCAGTTTAGATTAGTATATATTCCGAAAGAAAATAGTGTATAGTGTATAAATATTTATTTATTTACAAGATATATATAATAAATTCACGTTTGTAAATAAAATGACTATTCTTTCCCTAAAAAATTACTATTATTTACATTATCGAATTATTTAGCTACATAAGATTGTAATTACCTAAATTTTGCATATTTCATAAAAGACTTTATCGCATGGAATACATGTAAAAAAAAACAAATATTACTTGTCTCAGAAGATAAAAATTTATTCTTGTGATAAATAAAACAAGACATTGAAACACCTTTGCAGTGCATTAACCCATATAAAAATACCTCTAGCGCAATTTTTATCATTTTCTATTATACATTTATTTATTTATTTAATTTAATTTTTTTTTCATATCTCTTCAAATAAAGTGAAAATATATTTTTCGTGTCCAATACTCTTGTGAAACATCAGCTTTTCTAATATAAAATATGAAAGCAAACTTCAGACTTTTTGACATATATTTGCTCTATAGTAACAGAAAGTCAAAAACCGTCTTACTTTATTTACACAAGAACTTCAAATACAAAAGAATATGTATTGAAACATATTCAACAAGATATTTCAAAACCTTACACAAATAAATAAAATGAACTTATATGAGTTCAAGGGAAAGAGATGGAAATGGACATTTATTCAAAATTTCGATATAAGATGTTATCGAAATAGATTTCTGACTTATTCTAAAAAATGAAGCATAAAGATTTTTTAAGAACAAACTTTAATTTCAGGATTTATTTAAAATGCGATATTAATTATATTGCATGTATGTACTGAGGCTACCTATGTGCATCTCTTTCAGTCTATCAATCTGTCTATCCCCTCTCTATATATACGTTCTGTAACAGCCATGATCTGTGGTATTTCCCATGTACCCAATCTGTTTTTAATTGTCGATAAAATTCGTATTTTAAATGTAATATGGGAACTGTAGCAAACTGAGTTTGTGTGCCTGCGTCCTACGTTGCTTTTTTAGTCAGTTATTTAGCTTGCACACCCACATACTCAGCTATAAAAATATTTAGCCTGTATTATTTATTATGTGTAGAATTTCTACAAATCTGCTTTAGATAATGCTTGGATACCCGATTGGCTGTCTAACAAATTTAATGTTGTACAATGATTTGTATATTTGAACGAATTTAACAGGTGTGCAATCCCAAGGAAATAGAATGTTTTCAGGATTAACGAGTCTTTCATTTATCTACTTCATTTCCATAATACTAAAAATAAAAATAAAACAAGCCAATCCTGTACCTCCTTTAGTTTTTCAGTCATTTGTGTATTTGCAAATTGTGCCTTGATATTTTTTCTGGTATAGTAGTTTTATGCCTTTCTATGATAATGCTATGCTATGACATTTTTACGATGAATTTCAAGCAAATCGGTTTACAAATACTTTTTTTTTTTTTTTTTTTTTTTTTTAATGAAGTTACAATGCTCATTGGCCACAATTTTACGTTTTATAATTTGAATTACAAAAATATTATAAAACTGATATTTTTCAAAACTCAAGTAAAATACACACACACATATGTGTTTTATATCTATCTATCTATCTATCTGTCTCTCTCTCTCTCTCTCTCTATATATATATATATATATATATATATATATATAACACGCATTTATTTTTATTTGGAGGTACAATGGTATAGCGGAGGAACCATGGTAAATATGGAGGAACAATGGTAAATATAAGACATCCCCTACAGTATCTATTTATTGTAAAATATCCACGTAGAGTGGGGAATAGCAGCATTAATAATTCCACCTTTATATATTACTAACGGACTTTACTCGCATTGCTGGTAACTATATCCTTCACTTATATTGAATAAGATAAATACATATATATATATACACTTATATATATATACATAAGATATATACATGTATATATACCTAGCTGTTGTGGCCGTTCTTTGAACGGGCATTTAATTATTATTCACTGTATTATTAAAAGAAAATTATTTAATTTAGTTGAAGCTTCCTAAGCTGATGAAGATAGAGAATGGATTATATTATTATAATTAATAAGTACAATTTGTAAATTTTCATTCATATATGTATATATACAGGGTGTTCCAAAAGTCCCACAACCCCTTCCTAACTCGAAAAGGAGTAGAAATTTTTGCCGATGAATTAAAATGGCATTAGCAGTTACGTTGGAAAAGATCTTCGTGAGAAACGACCGAGCAACTTCGGTGCCAAACTTAAAATTTTGCTAAGTGGGTCTATTAACGCTGTTCCAAAATAATATAATTACTTTTTCTATTTTATAACGCATTTAAATTAAACGTGTGTATTTTTAATCAAAATTTTCTGTATTTCAGGAAAAAAAAAGAAAGAAAGAAAGAAATCTATTAATGTAGAAGAAACTTCCGTTAACTACTTTAATTTTTCGTAATTATTAAGGATATTTTCTTTTATTCGTATACTAAATTTTTAGAGAATACTTTACATTTATCTACAGTCCCTGGCCAAATTATTAGACGCACTATAGTTTTTTAATAATTACATGTTTTGCAGCTCAGAGAATGGTTTCCAAATGGATAACCGCATTCATTTTTATGCAAGATGGAGCTCCCTGCCTCACAGAACGGCCTGTTAAAGATTGTTTGGAAGTGCCGAAAATCCCTTGTTGGATTGGCCGGGTAATAGCCCAGATGTGAAACCTACTGAAAACGTGAGGGAGCTGATGACGAGAGAAGTGGCTAAAGGTGTGATCATAAACAAAACGCAACTCTTAGAAAAGGTCATTCATGTGTGGAATCACCATCCTCAGATGCATAATTGAAGCTCGCATAGCTGCTAAAGGTGGTTCAACAAAATATTAACATTTAATTGCATTAATTTCAAATTTTTTCAAGAGTTAATAAATACATATTTTTTCTATAACTATAGTATTTTATTTGTGTTAAAAAACAGGTAATAAGGTGGATAATAAAAAAAAATATACATTGTATCTAGTAAAAACAATAAAGCTGTATAGTATCACCTGATAATTAAGATTTTACATAGAATCTTACAGTGCGTCTAATAATTTGGCCAGGGACTGTATATGTTCTAGCTTTTGTACCCGTTTTTGGGAACGTAAATAGCAATAGAAATTTATGAAAATTACACGCAATATATCTATATATACAAGGTGTTCCAAAAGTCCCACACCCCCCTTACTAACTTGAAAATGAGTCGGAATTTTGAAAAATGGCGAAACACATATTTAATGAATTCGAGAGAGACCACTTTTGGTGAAAAACGTTTGGGCCCGGGGGGGGGGGCGCTAGGGAGGGTAACTTTAAAATTTCAAACAGGAAGGTATGTCTTGTGATACATCCCTGCGAACGTCTCTTCAAGGCAATGAATTTGGTACAAATAGTTTTGTCCTGCAGTGATTATTAAAAGGGATATGAAATCCACATTTCAAAGGTTTAAAAACTCATGTATCTAACTAATGTATAAAAAATATTAATTTATCCGTAGGTCTATTATTACAGTTAATGGAGCATTGCTTTATTACGGCAATATAAGAAGTGTGGCAAAAGTAAGTTAAAGTTAGCAAAAGTACATTTTTTTTTTAGAATGTGGAAACTGATGTATAACATATTGATTTTTATACTAATTTATTTAATAACATATTAATTTTTATCCATAGGCCTATTATTACAGTGAATGGAGCATTCCTTTATTACGGGAGTGAAGGAAAGTGTGGCAAAGATGATTTAGATGATTCCAGGCAAAAGGTTATTTTTTCTAATGATTATTACGTTATTGGCGATTATTTATGAATTTTTTTATTATTAAAAGATAAAGAAAGAAAATCTTGTGTAAAATATTTTATTGCCATCTTTATAGCTCTATTAACTTTTCCCGTTTCATGCAATCATCAAGAGCTAATAATAAAGAGCTAATAATTCCATAATCTATTATAAAACCAACTTTTTTTTTTCTTTTGATAATAAAAAAACAAAAAAAGACAAAAAAAAAAAAAAAAAAAAAAAAAAAAAAAAAAAAAGACGCACCAAAAAGGAGTTTTTCGAATGGGACGAAAATTGGTAGATGTGATGTACATGTGGAGAAAAACAAATGATTACAGTTTCAGAAATTTAGGAGAATTTAATCAAGAGAAAGGTCGAACGTGCCCTATATTAATGCAAACGGGCTTGTCAGTGTACAAAGTTTAATAGCAGTTGGCACAAGGGCTTCCGTGAGCTCAACCCCATTTCTCTGAGACGACTATTAATAGTATTTGAAGTCATTAGAGTATCAGTTGCACATAGGATCGATAATAACGAAGAATTTGGGGCTTTGAGTACCGCTCCGACGTTTGATCGGTTCTTACATTCTTTCCTATCTCTAGGGCGACCGCTTCCTTCTTAACACTATGTTCGGCCATGGTTCACTCATTCTTGCCAACATAATCTACTAGCGGCATCGCACCTATCCAAATGTCAAGAAATTCGCAGATTAGACGAGCCGGCCTCTTTGAGCCCAACTATACTCCTCTCTCAAATGCTGACATCTGCGCATATTGTTTGCGCACCTGTATATGCCAGGCATAGTTACTGTCTGTCTGAGTAGACGGAATAAAATTCTCAAAGAATTTATGACCTGGAATCAAAATTTCTCCTCTTAATATCCTGCCAGTTGCGCAGTTTTAAATGCGCTGTAGTGTCACGTGTTCATTCATTGGCTGCCAAACTTTAAAAAATTGCATTGTCTATCAAAACCTGTTTGCATGTCAATTTGTGTCCAATTTGCATTACTTCTTCTTGGTGCGTCTTTTTTTTTTTTTTTTTTTTTTGTCCCAGAGTGTATATGCACTTTTTATTTTCTGATTTAAAGAACGAAATTTCGCAGTTATAAGCATTTTAAGAAAATAATTACTCAAAATGTACGAAATTATGAAATATAAAAGTATCTTACCCGCGCACCTAATCACCATTGCTTGCGATAAAATATGTTTTACATACAGAATAGTCTTTCGGATAAAGGGCTTTTTAGTGTGAAAAATCGATTGAACTTGTCCTCATCATCTGAAAATCTATCTTTCTTTACCTCACCTTTTCTAAGATTAACGTCATCTGTTATACTTTGCTCCATACTTAGCAAAATATGGCAGAGATTTAATTTTCTTAAAAGCTACTTTAATGATTGGTAAAAATTTAAATTTAGGGGCGTTTTGAGTTTAAACTTCAATCTGAATCCTATTCCTCTAGTAAACAAATAGAGTTCACCTGGAACCCACGCTTCACCCTGAAAAAAAATGGTACAAACTTCGTTTACTTCGAAAATACTCTAATGTTTTTGATAAAAATTTAGAGTTAGCATGTTTTTGAAAATTTTTACCTCAAATGACGATATTTTGATTCTCGATTCTGTCTTCCGACATTACCTTCATTTTCAGGATAATTATTGTTCATTGATATCTCGCAATCCATCCGGTGAAAATACGCAGAAACTTGGTGTTTCTTGAAAATTGCTAAAAATGTAAAATTTAATAATGCTGGAGGTCTTTTTCAGAGAAAAATCGATTTGACTTATTTTTTCCTTTAGGAATATTAGCAACCGTTGGTAACCCGTGCTTTGCTTAAAAAAATATAGCAGAAACCTACTTTTCTAGGAAACTTCTTGAATGATTTTGATAAAAATTTATAGTTAGAGCTTTCAGATGATAATTCCGTTTGAAGTTTCCTTATCTCCAGGAAAATTAACTTTCACTGGTATCCTGCGCTCCGTCCGAAGCAAACAAATAATAAGGAATAATATTTCTGAAAACAAATGATTGTATTCACATTGTAAAAAGCAATTGCTTTTTACAATGAAACCGGTTGAATTCGGTCATTAAGATTCTTTAAATGAATTCTCAAAATTCCATATCTCTTATTCATGTAAAATCTCAAAATTAAAAAAAAAAAAAAAACTTTTTTTTTTTTAAATTGAAATCGGTCAAAACCCGTTTTAGATTCCCGCCCTCAGCCTGCTGAATACTGGTTCTCCCTGCTTGCAGCAGCGCTTCACCTAAACGCGCACGCAGAACATATTCACACACAAACTTTCTTTCATTCCCCAATGCTATCGGCAGTGTCTTTTTTATTATCACTGTGTCCAGTTCTGGTTCACACTGCGTGTTGAAGCGCTATACCCAAGCTCTCTGCGCGTGTGCTCATCTATATACACATAATTTTACAACCACGAAAATATACGCATTATCCCTTCTCAGACACCTCCCAAAAAAAAACCATACAAAACACTTGCCAACCTGAGGTAATATTAAATAAATTTACTCATGAAATTACAATTTTTATCTCCCAACCATGGATGAAGTAAGAAATTTCGTAAAATCCCGCCAAAGTATTTGTTGCGTAGATACTATATTATCCTTTAATTAGCAAACAGCGTTTTCAGTTGTCGACAGAAAGGCGAATGAGATTTTTTTCCCCCTCCTAAAATGACCCAACTGGAAAGATATATATATATATATTGAAAAGTAGTAATGTTACAAAAGAGAGGAAAAAAAAAAAGTAATTTATTTCCTCATGTGGGATGTATAAAAAAATAAATTTTTTGGAGATCTTGATGATGAACTATTTCTATCAACGATGTAAAAAATAAATAAATAAATAAATAAAATTTATCAGGATTATAAAATTAAAAAAATAATAATAATATGCTAGACATTCATAAAATCATTAGTGAAAACTCAAAGAAAACGAACATGCATTTAGACTTATGAATTGATAATTATCCAAAGAAGTACTGGAAATGAGGTGGAGGAAATTTTCGTTAGAAATTTGGGCAGAAAACAATATGTAAATTTATACTCTGATACTGTAATTATGATATATAAATGTTTGAAGCGATATATTAAAGAAATAAACTGCATCAATCAACGGCGAAAAAATATTAGTTAAAAATCAATATAAAAAATTATATGATGATAAATTAATTATCATATAGAAGAAAGACATAGTATCTAAAGAAATATAATTAAAAGGGAAAATTTGAAGAAACATAGAAAACAATAAGTGATCATAATTCTAATGTAGAGGTAATTGCGGTATATATATATATATATATATATATATATATATATATATATATATACATATATATACAGGGCTGCCCCACGTGAAATTTTTTTATATTCTTTTCCTACCACTATATACAAAAAGTAATATTTAGAAAATAATTTCGCAGGTAAAACTGCATTTTGCTTGTATAAATTTATGGTAAATTTTATGTTATGTAAATAGTAGTATGAAAATAAAATAATAAAATGTCGCCTGTGGAAGCCCTATGTATATATATATATATATATATATATATATATATATATATATATATACATATACTGAACATCGTTGATCTCGTGAATGAACAATGATGTAAAATTTTGGACACTATCCAGAGAAATTGCCTTTATAATAGACTGTTTGTTAAATAGCGGACCTCACAATCCCGACATTTACGCATTGATGGAGAGTTTTTATTTACCAACTAAATTATATCTCATCTCTTGGATCAGTAGTGGTAAATAACATTTTAATAATCTGAAATATGGCATGTTAATATAATTTAATAAAATATTTCCCTCGAATAAAAATAAAAGTTATGAAGAAGTTAAAATTTACAATGTAATATATTGGTTTTCGATTTAATAATAATAATGAGTTTAAATCAAATGTCGTTTTTTCTATTTCTTTAGTTTATTTATTTACTTTAAATTATTTGTATCATTATTGATCTTTAAAGGTGAAAGATATAAAATATGAAGATTGGTAAAAGGGTAAGTTATTGCAATTATTTGTAATGAAACTTTGTGCTATTTCACTGTTATGTGATGGAATTTTAGATCTGACTATGTAATTTTTCATTACATAAAGCATTTTAATATTACTGAATCTTTATATACATAAAAATGCATGTTATTTCATATTATACGCTATTTTTTCATCTCCTAATGAAATAAAGTCAGACTGAACCTACCATAAAACTAGTATGTTGTGGCCACACACAAGACTTTATTTTCCTATACAAATTCACTCAGTAACATTAACAAAAAATATATATATATATATATGTACGATTTTTTTTCCCCGTTTTTTTTTTTTTTTTTTTTTTTTTCGTTAAAAGTAAAAAAATTGATAACTTTGTTTTAAATTATTGACGAGACCTTTCGAAAGATACCCATCTTGAAAATTTACCCCCCCCCCCCCCGGGGGAACTTCCCCCCATGGAGGGAAGCGATGCACAAAACTTTTTTCCTAACTAACTACTCCTATTATCAATAATTCATATTAATTTTACAATCACAAGGAAAGAATAACTCTCATTATGTACATTTATATGAAATTTTGTCCTGTACTGCCATGTTAAGAATTTAGAAAAAATACGATCACAGCGCCACCTGTTGAGCGATTGATCCCGAAATCTAATCAGCACCAGTTTATGTCAGGGGCCAACTAAATACCAAGTTTGGTTAAATTTCGTTTAAAAAAATCGATAACTTTGTTTTAAATTATCACAAATTTATAGTTAAATCATTCGTTTCAAAGGTATTGGCGAGACCTTTCGAAAGATACCCATCTTGAAAAAATTTTCCCCTCGAGGGGGGACTTCCCCCCAGGGGGAGAGGCAAGGCTCCTACACATACAAAAAAATTTTCCCAGTTGTCTATCTCTATTATAAATAATTCTTGTAAATTTCATAATGATTACTAAAAAATAATTCTCTTTATGCTCATTTATACAAAATTTTGTCTTATATCACCATGTTAAAATTTAGAAAAAGCGGGATGACAACGCAACCTGTAAGACAATTTTTACCAAAAGTTGATAGGCACAATTTATGTCAAGGTGCAACTACATACCAATTTGTATGAAATTCTGTGCAGAAGTTCCTGAGATAGAGTTGCTACAAAATTTTGTCACACACACAGACAGACAGACATTTTCTAAAAATGGTCAAATCGTGTTCTGTTCTACAACTCTCAAAACGTATAAATCCATCAAAAACCTGAGGTCAAAAATTTTTACAAATCCAATACTTTCTTCTATTGAATATACAAGAAAGTAAGAATATATGAAACTATAAAAACTTTTATAAAAACAAAACTCATCTAATAAACAATTTATAAAACATAAAATAATCTTGCAATTACTTTGGCACAAAAAGGAAATACAAAAATAAAAGATGAAACAACTATTTTTTGCAAGCTTTAAACAGATAGTATCTATGTTCATCCATATGTAAAACTAATAAACATTATAAATGAAATTTGCAGTAAAGAAATAAATGAATTTTCGCTTTAGATTAAAAAAAAAAAAAAAAAAAACTTATTCTCATGTTATGTTTTTTCTTAGCAAAGAATTTTAAGAATTTTGTGTTGTTATCATACTTAATAATTTACGCCTACGTAATATGAAACATGTAAACAAGCAATAATTGGACAAACTAAAGAAAAGAAAGATATGACGTAAAATTCGAAATATTGGATCAAATTAAAAATTCTGATACAATGTTGCGAAACTTTAATTTTAAGAAAAACCTACTTATGAAATGGTACTTTCTTACACAGATTTTTTTTTTTTTTTTTTTTAAATAAGAGAAAATGATCTTCGGCAATACTATTTTTTTATATCTTTTATAGGAATTGCATCAGAGAAGTAAAACAAATTTATTTTCTGAACTAAGGCAAAGTGATGAAAGTATTGTATGAAAAAATTAGAACATAAGATTTTTGTATGTCTATACGTTTTGCTGTCTCCTGAGTTAATTTTTGAATTTTTGAGATTGCGTGTGTATTTACATGTACATGTGTGTATATGCATGTGTATATGTATGTGAATGTACACGATAACGTCTAAACGCTTTGTTCGAATGAGCTAAAACTATATAAATATACAGTTATTCGCAAAAGTTTAAGACCAGTAGCCGATTTTCATTATTTTAACACATTGCGTCATTTGCGCAGATTATTGCGTTATCTCATGTGCTGACAGCACCAGACTCATTCTACTGTTATCAATAAAGGCGCCCGGCACGTTTATCGCCAGTTTTTTATTGGACTTGTCATAGACAGTGCTGTTGTGTAATTATTGTAATGGGTAAAAACCTTCACTTACTCTTATAAAAAGGTCAGAAATATTGACCCTGAATAAACTGGATTTTCTGAACATTAAATGAGTTCGAGGGTAAATGTTAGCAAGACAGCTGTGCATCAAGCTATTAAAAAATTTAAAATTTCGGGGAAAATTGTGGATCTTAAAGGAAGCGGTCGCAATAGATAAACGAATGCACGTGATGAATAAGGATGGTCGCATGAGATCCAAGAACCTTCTGCAATACGATTAGACATCTTCTGGCTGCAAAAAGCACCAACGTCAGTTTGAGTACTATTTCAAAACGTTTGGCCAAAGATTTTGGTTTATCATCCCATAAACCTGCAAGGAAATCTCAACTTACTCCAAGTAGGAAAAAGAAACGGCTCTTAAAGTCCACAAATTTTCGTTAAATTTTAAAAACTGATCCGACAGGACTTATTTTGTTTTATACTAACTTACACCATGGTGTATGTTACTTTCTCTTACTCATACATCGTAGAGAAAGCATTGTTTTAGTGTCAAATTTTTAAATCAAGTTTTTGTTATTTTTACACGTTTTGAGGCCACCGGAACCCAAAACACATTGTTTGTAAAACACTCAGTGTTTATAACGGTTGTTTTGTGTGTCTGTCTGCTTGTTTGCCTTTGTTTCTGTTTGTGTGTCTTTTATGAGCATATCACAAGAACAAATAATAGCAGGATGTCCAAATTCGGTATTCTAAATCTTTATTTTATTAGAGATGCGACATTAAATTTTTCGTTGAAATCAAACTAATGATTTATGTAAGGGACACCCAAGAGTATTCGAATATTCTACGTCTATGGGCGAAATTTCAGGTAGGTACACTTTAACATCTATAAGCTGCACTAAGCAAAATGAAATGGGCATATACATTTTACATGTATAAGGTACGTTTTGTGTCGAATATGGTATTTAAATCATTCATCATTCTTTTACAGGGCTACCCCCAAAATTAGGATATATTGAGACTGTACTTGGAAATTGCCGGAATAGCATTTTAGGTTGTGTTATGTGTTTTGCATATAGGATTAAATTGAAGTACGCAATGTAGTGTATATATATTATATAGACAATTTACTGGGCTACCTAAAATTAAGCATACACATTCTTTTCTATTGAATGCTGTTGACTAAATTGCTTTATTAAATTTTAATATGTCGATGAAAACTGTTCAGGGATGAAAATTAATTTCTCGTATCCAAACAATAAACAAAGTAATATTTAAAGTTCGACTTTCAGCTTTTTTTTTTTTTTTTTTTTTTCCCTGGTACAATATCGTGTTTTGAGGTTTCCTGAATACTAAAGTCAGGTTTTTGACGGTTGACCTTTGTGTATGATTGTTATCAGCAACTTAAACACAAATAATTGCAGACAATTCAACTAACTTTAGTGTTTCAAAGTTCATTTGAGGCTGCCAGTTAAAAAGTTCGATCAAGATTGGTAAGTTTTTAAAAAAAATTGCAGACTAAATTTATGTGAAAATTTTGAAATAAGCTTTCACATTTAATGCCATTTTTTTTTTTTTTTTTTTTTTTAAATAAATGTAGGTACTATATTTAACACGTTCGTCGGCACGCCACCCATATTTGGGTGACGGGTATGCTTCCGTGGGAGCCCCCTCACCCAAATATGGGTGACGCTCTTTTTGTTCAAGTTAATAAGATTTTCAGTTGGATTTTTAAAAGGAATTTAATAGAGTAAACACTGAAATATAAATATAGGATAAACAACATAAAAGTGCTAAACATATACACATTATACTACACTTTTTGTTTATTTATATTTAGGATAACATATTACATTATACTATAAAATTCTATTTATCACTTTCCTTCTAAAGTCACTACGTCGTCATCACTATTCTCCTCACATTCAGTTACTCATTTACGCTGTCCAGTGAACATTTTGAGGTTAAAAATCACTGACATGCGTTTCAAAAAATGCGTGCTTCTCGACTAAATGAACACTGTAAAAAATATGTTCTTAAAAATAAGTATATATTGTCTCAAAATAGCCCCGAAACAATATATACTTAAATTTGAAAACCCATGTACTCATTTTTGAGTATACTGATATGCTCAAAAATGGGGTTGACCGATAAGAATCCCAATATCCCCATGTTTGACATGTCAATGTACTCAAACATGAGTACATGGGTTTTCAAATTTAAGTATATATTGTTTCGGAGCTATTTTGGGACAATATATACTTATTTTTAAGAACCTATTTTTCACAGTGAAGGATCTGGGATAACTGCAGTGAGATCCCAGACAGTCCTCTAGCCGAAAAGCTTACAGCGCTTCTCATTTATTAACCAAATACATTGTGATGAATCGAAGGTTCAAAATTGTTACTCGAGTTTCATCCCTGCTATTCCCCGCTTATGGCTCTGTTTACTTTCTGGCGCTCCGGCAGTCGTATTTGGACCCGCGGAGAATCAATCTGGGCGATGAACGAGTTAAACAGAAGGCTGAGGCGAGCAATAGCCTCCTGATAAAATACCTTGTAAAATAAAATTATTTCTAAGCTTAGTTTGTATTTCATTTAAAGTAAGTTCGTATACAGTATTTGTTATCTGACCTCTTAATCTACAATCTGCAGTCTGCATATATAGTATTGAAATACAGTGGAAGGAAAAATAGTCTGAGTGGCGCACCAAATTTTTTAATTTCTTTTAAAGTCACTTAGCGTGCACATTTTTGCGTAAAAAATATTTTTATTTTCTCTTATCCATATATATCATAGAAAAACTATTGGTTTTTTTTTTCGACATTATGTTAGTGTAAGTACGTGTGTGTATCATTAGAAAATCTCAAGAACAATTTATAGTAGGAAATCCAAACTCGGTATTTTAAATCTGTATCATACAGCGATGTTACACAACGCGTCTCATTCAGATCAAGCAAACGGTCCGTGCACAGGATAATCCAAGATGTTTCAAATATATTACTTCTGTAGGCGAAGTATTTGGTAGATACATTTTAGTATATGTAGGCTGAACTAAACCAGGTGAAATTACACTTACATAAAAGCATGTTTCGTGTAGGATATAGTATGAAAATTATTCATAATTCGTTCACAGATCTACCCAAAAGAATTAGAATGTAGTGGGACTATGCTTGGAAATTGCTGGAAGGGTATTTCAGGTTATGCTGGTATTATTAATATAGGACTATATTCAAGTACGCAATGTGTTATATACATAATGTATAGATGATATATAGGTCTGTCAATAAGAAAGCAAAAATATCCTTTTTTATATTGAAAGCGATTGGTGGAAGTGTTTTTCTGTATTTTACCATGTCTAGGTAAACTGCTCTGGAGAACAGATGGGTTTCTCATACCTATATGATAAATAAAGAATTTTTTTAGTTAAATATTTAGTGTTTGTTTTTTTTGTATAATTACGTTTTTTAGTATTTCACCCCTGAATACTAAAGTCGAGTTTTCAACAGATGATCTATGTGTATTTCTATTATCAGCATAACTTAAAAAAAAATAATTACAAGTAGTTCAAATGTTGTATTTTGAAGTCTATATAAGATTGCTACATGAAAATTTTCACCGAGATTAGTAAATTTCAAAAAGTGGGTGGAAAGATGTTTGAATGTTTTAAAATAAACATTTAAATTTAATAACAGCCTTAAGTTCTACATAAATGTAGGTATTATATTCAAAAGGGTTGAGAAGGGATAAGCCCCTTACACAGAGTTATGTGTAAAAAAAAAAAAAAAAAACTGCCTCTATGCCTAGTTTTTTTTTTTTTCAATTTGATATCATGTACACCTGCAATCAGTCTTTATAATAATAAAATGCAGGGTAAGAGAAAGTCGTGTGAGTGCCTCACCAGATTATTATATTCAACATAGATGCATTTTTTTATGTACTAGAAATGAATAACATTTAAACTAACTAATATTGTTATCTTGAAAAATAATTGATGTAAAACGTCTATTTAAATAAGTAGATTTTTTTTTTTTTAACATAAGTAAACGTTAATATATATATAAAAAAAAAAAAAAAAAAAAATTTCCTTTCAGAATTTGAAAATAAGTCCAGACAAGAAAAAAAGTAAGAGGGGGCGTATATTCTTTTTTACTTCTATCTCTTTTAAGATTTTGAGTAAACAAGTTTTATTTTCTGTGCTAGATTTTTCAAGCGAGAATAAAAATTGTGGTTAATTTAAAACCTTTTCCCAGAAGAAAAGACAAAAACTTAGGTAATTAAAAAGATATATTTTTGTAAAGAACGTTCATAACTCTTATAAGGAGAATATTATGTTTTACCTGAAATTTCAAACTTTTGGATATTTATTAATTTAATCTTTTTCTTGAAATACTAATTAAACCCTCTGGCAATATTGATTTTCATGTCAAGAAAGATTTCTTTATTTATAGTAAATTTAAACGATAATGGTTGTTTGGAAAAGCATTCGGAAAATGCATATAAATTAAAATAGAAATTATGCTTACTGAAACTTGAAACTAATTACTCTTGTATTATTGCTTTAATTATAAAGTTTAAGTAGGGTTTTTAATCTGTATAATGATAGTTAAAATATTATGATTCTTTTGTAATTTTTGAAAGTTGATGTAGACTTTTAAATAAATTGAGACAAATATTTCTTTTTATAAATTGCTAACAATGAAGAAGGGGTGGGATGGATTGTTATTTCATGGTCATTTTTGCAGATTAAGATTTATTAGACCGGAGCTTACCGCTTATAACCGGTATCAAACCATTCAATACATTTATGTTTGAACAGAGATTTGAACACAGCACCTTCATCTGAACGCTAATTATTCTCCTATCAGATGGGTACACCAAACAGAACTGACTACAAGGTAGTTTCAAAATAAGTATCGACGCGAAAAATTATTAGTTAGTAATACATACTGTAATTTGAAATTTCTACCATATGTCGTATGCGCTATTTTAAAGACAGCCCAAATTCATTTTAATAACAGCAAAATGAGGTCCAAGACAAAATTCAAAACTGAATCGTTTGGTATAAAACGCCGTTCTCTAAAAACACAGTTATTTGGAAGAAATGTAGTATATTTAAGGACGTGTAGTAGATATTAATTCTATCTATTATTATTCGTTTGTAATAATTGATATAATTTTTTATCTGTTCTGGAAATAGAGGTGTAATATAGGTGTAATGTAAGGATTAAGGTTAATAGCTTGTTAGGGTCGTAGGGCTGAGTGAAGTGCCCTCCTTGACTGTCTTTTTAAGGGATCTTAGTCAGCATTCATGCAAGTTTTTGGAGAAAACCCTTATGAGGGATTACCGCTTGTCTGAGACAACGACCAACTGAACTCATGAAGTTCAACTGGTAGAGCCCTGAAACATTTTGCAAACGATCCAAGAGGCATATTCTGGTGTGGTTGACTCGATAAAAGGAGTCGAAATCTTGCATTGGCATCTATGCAACTTTTCGGCTGCTTTTATCGATTCGATCACACCAGAATTGAACCTCAGGTTCGAATCATGGCTGATCAATTCTTCTTCTTCTTCCTAAAATAATTACGCCATTTCATCAAAAATGTCTTTAAGCCACAGTGTAAAGTGAGTAGTGGTGCTCGTAAAGAATCTTCAATTCATAAAATTCGCTGTAAAGCGAACAAGTCCTTCTGGCTCCGTAGGAACAGTATGTTGATTTCTCTTTCTCAAGAAGCTGGTGACTAAGTTTATTAATAAACTTGAAGACATTGATGTGCGTTATGTACAAATTTATTTTAAGAAAAATAGATTCATAACTATTGTTTTTTAATTTGATTTTGATATTTTCGAGTAGAAACAAGATGACGGAAGTCTGGTCAAAGAAAATATTAAATGTGTTTATAAAACAAATCTACATTCATGAGAAAAGCACTTTAAAACTCACAAAAATTTAAAAGCATATTTAACTAAAAAAGGAGACATAGATATATTTCTAAGCTTTTCGCCCTGATTAACAGGGCATCATCAGGAAATCTACATAATGGGGTTTCACAAAATGTGCAGTTATATATTCAAGTATACTATATACTATAATATCATGTGAAAAAATACAGTTAAGCATTCAATTATATATATATATATATATATATATATATATATATATATATACATTATACATATACTTTAAAAACTGTATATTTTGTGAAACCCCATTATGTAGATTTCCTGATGATGCCCTGTTAATCAGGGCGAAAAGCTTAGAAATATATCAACGTCTCTTTTTTAATTAATTATGCTTTTAGATTTTTACTCGTTTTAAAGTGCTTTTTTCATGAAGTTAACGATACACGTGTTTTTTTTTTTTTTTAAATATATCTCTATGCGCGATATGCTTTCTTTAAACAAATCTACAGTAAAATAATCTGGTGTGCCACTCACACGATTTTCTCTTACCCTGAAATTTAATACTATAAATACAGGTTGGAGATAAGAGGTGAGGTAACGAGTACTGTTTTGTAAACCTATGTTAAACAATTAAAATTAGGCTTAGCAAGAGTTTTATATAACGGGGGTGTGAGGGGCGCTACCGCCCCTCAATCCCCCGTTTCACTAATGCACCTACATTTATACAGAATCTAATTCGATTAGCAAAAAATAATTCTATTTTGTAAAAATAATTTACTAAAATTATTATTTAAAAAAATTATCTTTTATAATAATACAGACGATTTCCATATTAAAGAAAAAGTATAACACGAAATATCCAAAAAAATGTTGAATTTACTCTCAATATCACAGTAAAAAAAAAAAAAAAAAATGTTAAAAGTGAAAGAAATCGATAACTTTATTTTAAATTATCGCAGATCGATGGTTCAATTTCTGCTATTTGTTCTTGAGATATGCTGGTAACAGACACACAGACCATTCGCTAAAAACATGATTTTCGTACTCAGGGAACCTCAGAACATGTAAATATAACAAAAACTCACGTTCGAAAATTTGACCCTAAAACAATACTTTCTCGACCCTATAAGTAAGAGAAAATAAAAATGGTTCAAATTAATCATGTAATAATTTGTCAAAATTATTACAGCACTTTACTATTGACGAAATTTACAACTCCGAAACTATTAATATGATTAAACGTAAAAATACAATAAATTCTAAAGATGCTGCAATTTTGCCAATAATTTGGCCCAATATTATAAAATAGCTAATAGTTTATTTCTGCTAGTTCACTGTGGTTTTTCTCCTTCAATAGCCTCCTGTGATTTTCCAATAGTTCCAGTTTCTCTTACTTTCCTTAGCTCCTTGGTCCGGCCTTCACCGGACTTCAAATTGACTTTGCTACTATTCACGTTATTCGAAGACTTAACTGTTGACTGTGAAAAGAAAATTATTTTTAAAACTGCTCATTTATATTCAGTAATAAAAATCCCTGATGATGCTCTGGAAATTCGAAGCGAAAAGCTTAGGTTAATATAAAAAAAAAAAAAAAAAAAAAATTAATTTTACGTGTTTTTAAAGTGTTTTTCGTAAAAATAATATATATAATTACACTTTTGCAGTATAATAAATAACAAATACACTATCTACCAATAAGTATTTGGACACTTTCCAATTTAGACGTTTTGTGAAATATCTTAAAAAGTTCTTTAGGAATCGTCTTGAAACTTTGGTAGTGTGAAGAACATGCTGTACCTCATACGTTTCAGGAAAAGATGCGCCATGAAAAGGAAGAGGGGACTAGTAAAAAATTAAATGAAAATCAAAATATTTTGGATTAAATTGTAAAAGATAATGCTTTAAGTGTGTTTTGGCTCTAGCATGTGATTATGAGAACTTTTATCATTATCTGTATAAAATTTTATGAGGCTTCCACATACATTCATAGAGATATAAGTTTCTTTAAAATATTGAAAAAAAAATTCCACTTTTTTAATTATAACACGCAGGATATTAGACACAGAGGAAAACCGTTTTAGAAAATATGGCATACTACAGTAGACACAGCATACAGCAATCAGAATGAAAAAATTTTAACTATCTTACGAAATACGATCACTTTTACTAAATAATTTTTAACAACACATGCGCAAGTTGCATAAAAAAATCATTTGCATAATTTAATAACCAGAAGTATTGAGCCACTTATATGAAAATCCCAAACAAATATCATGTAAATTCAAAACGTTACGAGAGATGGAATAAACAGAATTTCAGTTCTCTCGCTAAACTATAAGGGGTAAAAAAAAAAAAAAAAAAAAAAAAAAAAATGCAGCTACTGTGTATATTTTTATTCAAACGTTTACGATTATTATATATATATTTTTTATATTATTAAGTTCTTATGCACCTACGTTTAAATAGTACTGCTTTTGCATGAAGTGTTTTTTTTTTTTTTTTTTTTCTTTTGTAACAGCTTATGGCAACATAATTTTTTCTGGCTAAAGGGGAGAAATATGTAATATGAAAAATCTCACATATTCTTTTTACTAATTGCATTAAAAGGAGAATCATTATTAGTAATTTACAAATCTTTAAAAGTAAGATTAAAAAAAATAATAATAATGAAAATAAATAAAATAAAATAAATGCAAATGTGTATTGCTACTTAAAAGTAAAACATAAAAATATTGGCTCATTTATATTCAGAACTATTAAAGAATATAAGAAAATCATTCATCTTCTCTGACTTATAAAGAATAATTTTAAAATAATATTTGATTACGTATCTATATTCTAGGTCATTCAAATCCCGATTCATAATGTGATAAATATTAATATCTAATATATTTTTGTTTGTAAATACGCAATCTTAAATGATGATAATTACAAATCTCTCTTCAAAGTAATTTAAATCAAAGAAAAAGATATTCGTTGGTTAGGATTATTTATTTATCAAAACTTTTGATAAAGATGCTTTTGACAATTTAAACGTAAATAAATTAAGGATTAACTACTAGATCGCAAATCTCCCGCTTATGACTTAATTCATATGATGTCTGAAACATATCTGAAAGATGAATATCACAATGAAACTTATCTCTTACCCCCATAAAATCATTATAATCCTCTTCAATTAGTCAAAAATTGAAACATTTATTCAGACATTTCTTACAATCATTCAAATAGATTGAAAATATTAACAAGATTTAAAAAAATGTAGCAAATAAATAAACCGGAAAATCTTACAAATGAGAATAAAATAAAAATTTCAAATATTTCAGGTGATATATAGATGATAAATTTATGCAAATTATAATTAGAAGATTTGTTGTTTTAATGGTCATACCAGTAGTGACACCAAATGATCTAAATAACTAAATACGTATTTCTAAAATTCAAGCGCAATGGATGACACATTTCAAGTGATAGGGATTTATGACAATTACAATGTAAACATTTATTTTTTTAATCGGCATACCAATAGTGACAATGTTGTTGTTGTCGTATGCCATTTAGAAATTCCTAGACCTGGTAGTGGAACTATCCGGATTTAAGGCAAGCGGTGTGCGCCTTCCATTTCAGAGGAGCGCCACTTAGGGAGGAAGAACGACTTTTAGCTCCAGAAGCTGGGGAAAGATGGCAGCACCTGCCAAACAATAGGAACTTGAATTTTGATCCGGATCAAGGCCGAGTTAAACCCATTTTCCGGTACCCCCAGATGTATAATTTTTGACGGGAACTTGGAGGACTTTGCGACCGCGACGGAATTAACGTGCACCAGATGCCATTAGCATACACGACCGTCTTCGGCCAGCTCGAGGCCCGAACACGTGATCTTTCGATCACGAACTCGCTGCTCTTACTGACCAGGCTACCGCGGCCAATAGTGACAATAAATATACTATATAACTGAATATGTATTTATATAATTTATACCACCTTTTCTGTTTGATATTCTGTTCTCTTTCCTAATAACAAAATTTTTTATATATAAAACTTTATTCGTGTAAAATGAATCCTCAGGGAATAGATATTCCACGTAACGTAAATAAGAGGATATGTATAAAAATATTTCTAAGTTGCGAGAAAAGCACGTGAATTTTCAGTTGCTTTAAAGTTAAATTGGTTTTTTCTAACATATTTTAGTTTTTTTGGAAAAAAGAAAAGAATAAGGAAATTCAGACTGTATCAATAATTTATCAATTTACTAATATAAAAAATTAAACATTAAAAGACCAGAAATATCATTATTATTTAAATTTTGTTTTACATAAAACTAGAGCATTCCACATACCCACATTTGGCTATTTTAACAGAAATATTGAAGCACTTAATATAAGTCAATTTTATAATTTTAAATCCTTGATACTGTTTTTACCAAGGACAACAAGAAACCGTGAAATAGATTCCGCAATTCTTGTCAATAATATTTATTTTATTTAACTGTTATTTGCGTTGTGAAATCTTGAAAAACAAAATATAATTGAAGGTTAACATCATTTATAATATATTAAATAACATTATTTAAAAAATTAAAAACACTGAAATACAATCTGAAATATTAATTTCTGGTATGCGAAATAAAATTTTTTAGTTATTTAAAAAATTAAAAACACTGAAATACAATTTGAAATATTAATTTCTGGTATGCGAAATATAATTTATTAACTAGTTTAGAAAAATATTTTCTTAGCATTTAATTACTGAAGCTATCAAAGTTTAGAATCCCAGAATGAATGATTAAGAGATATTATCTATCATTTTCTTCATCGACCTTGTCATATGTTGACAGCTATAAACAGGTGAACTTGATTGATGTTCAAGAATTGATAAAGTAAAGAAAACGTAACTGATCACCACATTTTTATGACATGATTTTTTTTTTTTTTTTTTTTCTTTTAACAACAAGTTGTGGAAATATTAAGAGATTAAAATAGAATTTATTTAGTAATGTGTTTTCTTACAAGTACTCATTTCAGTTTTTTATGTCAAATTTTCATTTATGTTAAATTGATTGTATTCAAATAAATATAAAAAAATTTACAGGAAATAATAATAATAATAAAAGAAAAAAACATAGGAAATAGAAGCATGTAGGTAAGAACCTCTTTTGTTTTTTTATGCAATCGATTATGCAATCGTTTTATGATATTGTACTTATGATCTTGTATCGTTTTATGATCTTGTATTGTTTTATTTTCAACTCTGTAGATATTAAATGCATATTTGCTTCATTTTTATCGAAGAAAATAAGAAAAGTATCTGATATTTTCTTTATAACGAGAGTACAATATTGTTACCTATTGAATAATTAAACAAAAAAAAAGTAAGAGTAGTTTTTTTATGGTGAGAAATTGACAGTCTTGTTGAAATTTTGCCTTGCTTCAACTAATCATTCGTGTTGTCAGGTTCCTAGGCTTTATAACAGGGGTTAGAATGAGGTTGATTAACCTTGCGTAGGGGTTCTATTAACGACAGTCTGGAATTCCCCCTTGGGAAGGGTCTTTAGCCCTGCAACCACAATTTAAGGGCGTATCAGACTCGACGACTTTACAGGCGATTTTAGAGCCAACCACTGATTAGCGCCGATTTTTCGGAAAAAATTGTCTCTACTCCCAGTGTGATAGCGCAGACCGAAGTTGCCCAACTTTTTCAGAGCTGCCTTGATAAAATTGTCCGTATACTCAATTTCTCCTCGGATTCATCCAATCAGGATGCGCTATTTTGATACGTCATATTTCCAAGATGGCGGAACACGGGAATCGCTTCAGGTGGAGATTTGAAGAAGAAATATTATCGTTAAGCATGTTTATTTTACCGTTAAATGATAAGAATTTTCAATTAATCGTTTTTATTTTCGTATGGCGTTATGACAATAGTTGTAAAAAAGATCAAAATAGAAATAATAATGCGATATTTTACAAAAATGAAAGGGAATTTTAACGCTAATCATTGCGTATTTTATTCGCGCCAAGAAATGTGATAAGCGTCAGAAGTTAGTCTTCTTTCATCCAACTTTTCACCCGACTATTGTAACCTCTACGGTGTTTTCGTCGAGGAAAAATCGGCGCTAAAGTCGGCTCAAAAATTGGTTGTTTCTAAAATTGCTGAATCTGATACGCCCTTTAGAACTCCAGGGGAAGAGATTGGCTCCGACACTTCGGTAACCCCCAAACATATTAATTTTACGAAACATGGAGGACATTTCAGCCGCGAGATACTTTATGTACACCAGACATTATTAAGGTACTCACATGTCCTTGGCTTGCTCTTGAATTGTAACCGCAATTCCCTGCTTGCGTGCTCGATGCTTTATTAACTATGATATCTCGACCTAGGATTTATAATAAATGTATTGGTAAAGCTTTGTTTCTTTTAGAACACCGAAAGAGAGAGCAGCTTTGACTGCAGTCAGTGTGTTAGTGGGTATTGCGTTCTGCTCTTTACCGAGATTCACCTAAAGTTTATCGGTGTCTGGGTCCTGTTAAACTCTTCTGAATAGTCAAGTCTCCGATTTCAAGTACTGTTCGTCCGACACTGTAATGGAGGAGTCATCTCTTTCGGGGAATATCAAAATTCTGATGACATGTCCCTGAGCCATCATAAATACGCTGTTAAAACTAACATTCTATATTTCACCAGAAAAATGGCTCCAATTAGCTGCAACCAATATTCTGGTGCAAAGTTTCTCCATTTCAGGGGTGCTTACTACTGAAATGGTACCATTAAAATGGTGACACTTGCACCAAAGAATTGGTTGCCGTTAATTGGAAGCATTTTTCTGGTGAAATATATAATTTTATTTTTAGCAGTGTAGATAATTCCCAGACCATCAAGAATGTTAAATGCGAAACGCAGGTGCGACATTGAATCCACTCTAATGCAATTTCAAACCTTAAACCTTGAAATAAATTTACCAATCACATCATGAAAATTTCGGCTTTGTACAAATCTCTTTTGTGTGATATGATAATGATGATAATAATAAAAGTAATAACAATAAAAATATAATATAAAATAATATTTAGGGTCAATTTAAGTTTAAATTTCATTGCTCCTCTTTAATATGAACACTTCTAAATAATCTCAAATACAGGACATTCATCCTGAAATTTTAATTAAGAATAATTATAAGATAAATGGAGCTGGATTTCACTTTATTTCAGGGTCGATTTAATCATTCGCAAGTATTACAAAGAATCGTGAAATGAACTTTTTGGGAAAAATAAGTAAATTTTAATGTAGGTTAAATAGAAAGCCACCTTTACTTTCTGGTACATGCTAAAAGGACTATTTTTGAAATCGTTCACAACTAAGCGATACATAAAGACATGGTGACACGTTAAAGAAGTGTTATAGCCAGTTATGCTACCTTAAATCCAGTGTCCAGAAAATGGTATTTTCCAACAGCATATTGCTCAACCGTACATAACATTCATTAGCAGGCAGGTTTTGCTCCATTTCCACCTTTGCAGTAAACTAACAGGAGCGTATGTGAGATGGGAATAACCCTCGTTTGTCTATTCTTCCCGTGAATAAATAAGAGGAGGAACTATTCCGCATATTGCATTCAACTGATCGCATACTGGTTTCAATTTCTATAGGATATTTCTTGCTAAATTATTAAATCTGTACGTCCTAAAATTTCTGAATGCATCGCCGCACGTTGAGGTTGTATTTTACGCTGACAACCTTACATAAAATCACAATATTGAAAATATTTTTTTTTAAATAAAAGTACATATTTTCATATTCAGTATCTGGATGTGTAAAATTTTTCATCGCAATACTACCGATTCTTCCATGGCGTTGCATTTTCTACGTTAAACGGTGTATTTTTCAATGTGTTAATTTTGACATCGTTTACCGTTTTTAAAGATGTCTATTTCTTAAATGAAATATTAAATATCAATTAAGTGTTCGCATGAAATAATAATAATAATAATTATTATAAATAAAACAAAATATTTCTTTTAGAGAGTCATTTTGCTTGTAAATTAAAAATAGAATTTTTATATATAATTCTATATCTAATTTTTCTATACATAATATATAGTCAAAACTTTGCATAACCACGAAATAAATTTAGATATTTTTATTACTTCTAATTGATTATTAAGTTTAAATTCTATATTATATTACTTAATATTCTTAATGATCATAGCAATTCAGGCTAGACGTAAACCTAATTTACTATTATGAAATATTTCAAATTATAGATTAAGCATATCAATTGTTTATTTCCATTACTTTTCCTTATAAACCGATATTATAATTCAGAAGAACTATTAAAAAATTACTTAAAACAGTGTAAAATCAGCGGATATTCCGGATAACTAATTTGCATGTACCTGCAATACAAAAATAATTTTTATCATCTGAATTTTAATTAACTATTAATAGTTTAACTGGGTTCAATGCATTAAAGCAAGAAAATTACTTAAATTATTATTTATAATGTAAAATTATAACGATAATCCATGGGACAATTCATTCATAACTTATCACCAATAAAGTAAAATTTAAGAGTGGCATCAAGCATCAAGCATCAACAAACAACTTTTATCTTGGTAAACTTTTCATAATTTTGAACTCAAGTTCAATATGTGTATTCTATTGCTTCTCATAATTTATGCAACAGTGCATTTGCGAATGTACGTAACTTTATTCAGAACGCATCTATTAAATCTGGCAGTAATCCTAATTAACTATAACCAAATATTTCCGAAAATGTCATAAACATACCATTCCTTAATTCAAATCATCTTCGCCCATTAGCGAAAACTATTTCTGTGTCGCTCGATTAATATGAAGTCGGTTAAAACGAGGAGAAATCATTTCTAGATTTACTTGAACTTAGTATACATATTTTCCATTTAAGGTAAATGGACTCAATTGCATAGCTTATTGAATTTTCTAATAACATAATATTTATCATTATCGTTTGAAGATAAAGAGAAATTATTTCAACGGTTTCAATATAGCCCTTCACGAAAAATGTCCTGCCGATATTTTAAAATACTATTCCTATTCTTATTTTGGTATAAATTATCTGTTTATTGAAAATGTCACTTGAAATTAGGTTATTTATAATTGTTTTTAAATAACTTTTTAATAATTAGCAATATAAAGATCATTTTCAGACAACGGTCAGGGAGCTTTTTCATATGTGGTACATGTGTAACAAAGTTTTATCAATTATAATAGAAAAAAATATTTATATATTAATTGTATGTAAGTTTTATGGTATCCATTCTTTACATATTGTTAATTAATATTTATCACAACATGCATATTGTGAAGAAATTATATCTTAATCCTAAAATAATATTTAAAACTTTAATATAAGACTGTTATTGTTATTATTATTATGATTATTTTCAGCATTATACGTAAATATCATATGGCCATGAATGCAAAGCTTGATGTCTAAATAGAATTAAATTATATTAATTATTTATTATACACTGATATAGACTTAGAAACTAGTTTGCATATGTGTACTCTGCTCAATTCCCCATCATATATATGTTCTCATAAATTTCTAGTACAAGACATACTATATTTATGTTAAAAGAAATGAATTTGAACGATCGTTCGGCAGAGTGGCAGACTATAATGCCTCACCAAATAGGCTACCCATCGTTTAATTCAATACGATTCTCTTGATCATGTTCTTAGACTGACTAAGAAGAGGATTCGACAAGGATTTATTTAACAAAACCGTATAAAGTGTACTTTTTTACATAGGAATTTTTGCTGGTGTTCGGACACTTTTGTTACCGAATGTACTAACATACTAAAACACTAACACACTAACAAACGGACACCATACCAACTTTGTTATTTTTGGATTCTTCACACCTGAAAAAATATGAATATGTCAAAAACTGAGGTCGAAATTTTTCACGATTACCTGAGTTCCGCATACTCACAGTATGAGGGGGAACTAAAATAATAAAAATACAAAATAGCTTAACTGAAAATTAATTTAAAAATATTTTAAATAGTTTCGATAATGATATAGATCCATTTAATATAATTAACGGGATAGTAAATCAGTACACACTACCGATCGTTATTTATGGATATAAATGTTTAGTGCTATAATTTGTCATCGAATTCCATCAAATAAATATCCATTAAGAGAGCAACTAGACTTTTGAGTCAGTCTGCGAGCATCTCTCTCTCTCTTTTTTTTTTGCAAGGAAAGTTACCGATGCTGTATTGTTATTAGCACACAGATAAAAATTTGAATGATTTTGAATTTCGATGAAACTTTACTTAAAAATGTTCCATATACAGTCGGCTGCAAAATTATTCGAGCACTAGCCAATAATTACCTATGTTTAAAAAGTACACTTAAGACTGTTTTGCTAAGTAAATCCTTGTCGAATCATGTTCTTAGACTGATTAAGAACATGACTCGACAAGGATTTATTTAACAAAGCTGTATTAAGTGTACTTTTTTTGGCAAGGATTATTGCTAGTGCTCGAATAATTTTGCAGCCGACTGTATTTGACAAAAAAAAAAAAAAAACTGTTTGCCATAGATGGATTTTGCTCAATTCACCACTTGTCCTCATGCAGTTTTGCTATATGTCATACTGGCAGTCTGAAATAGCTCTAAACCTCACTTCGGGTACCCGTTGCCTTCCCCCGCTCTTTATACCATATTAAATGAAATACTTCTTCTGTTTTGCATTCGTTTTGCTTCCGCGGAGGATCAAAATTGTGCTCACATGTCTCCGGACCACCTCTAAGGGTAAATCCCAGACGGTCGCCAATTGCCTGTTGTGCAGCGATGCGACGTGAAATCCAATCAATCAACCATACACTCGTTTTGCAACAATGCTCTATGGTCTTATGTGAATTTTTCTCAAGAATGAATCAACAATTGTTTACAAATTTAATAAATTATGTATGAGAAATAAGTACGGTGTAATTTAAAAATTGCAGCTCTTAGAACTTCGAAACTGATAATTTTTTAAAAGCTATTCATTATTCTTTAATTTTAGACTATTTTTTGTTATATTAGACTATTTATTTTAAGATAAAAGCAATCGAATTAAGATAAAAGCAATCGCGTTGTGAAATTATATAACATAATACCTTTAAATCTAATAACTTGATGTATATAGTGTCCTGACAAAAATGTACAATTTTTAGAGCTCTTTTAAAATGGTATAATACATATGCAGTATCTTTAAAAAAAAAAAATACAACAGTTTTTACTTAAAAAAAATGGCCGACTTTTATCACCAGAGTAGTTAAATTTAGACCAATCAAAAATAGGAGTGGTCTACCCGGATGTGTTCCGCCGACAAACTGTTTGCTTTATTTACGTAGACTACATTTGTTTTTAAAAAAAATTAAGTTTACCAATCACTCGGCATGGTTCCAAACTAATATACCCCACTCAATAGACTACTCTAACTCCGCTTCGACATATTTAACTTATCCTAATTTGTTGTTTAATTTTATTAGAGTCTGTCTCATATTTAAGTTTCATGCAATTACATAATATTTCCAATCCAAGAATTCTCATAATGCAAGTTTATGTCAAATATTGCCGTATTATGCGATGTTAAGGAAATCGCAAATTTCTAAAAATTTACGGCATTTGCAAATTAGAATACTCATAGTTAATGATGTTCTTGCAAGTATCATAAATAATATTAAAACTTGTCCGAAATTTTTACGATAAAAATAGTCATCGTAATAGGCGTTCATGAGGAAATTCGCTCTACTCTCTCATGTTAAGAAAATCGTAAATTTTGAATAATTTAGTATTTTCGGATACCTCACAATTCAAAGCGTATAAACATATCAAATAACAGAGTTCGAAAATTCTCACGATTTCTCAAGTTCCACATACCTGTAATATGATGATGACTTTAACTACTTGTTAGTGCTAGAGGCCTATTTCAGTCGGTACAGTTGTCGAATTTTTATAGGTCACTCTTAATTAGTACTAAGGGCCTATTTCAGTCCGTTTATTGAATGGGGATTTATTGAATGAAGTCCCCCCAAGGCACAACTTTGACATGAGTCCCCCCCCAGGCCCAACTTTGACATGAGTCCCCCCCAACGTACCCCTATTTCAGTCGGTACAGCGTTGTCGAATTTTTATAATACACTCTTAATAGTGCTAAGGGCCTATTTCAGTCGGTTTATTGAATGGGGATTTATTGAATGAAGTAACCCCAAGGCCCAACTTTTACATGAGTCCCCCCCAAGGTACCCCTATTTCAGTCTGTATAGCGTTGTCGAATTTTTATAATACACTCTTAATAGTGCTAAGGGCCTATTTCAGTCGGTTTATTGAATGGGGATTTATTGAATGAAGTCCCCCCAAGGCACAACTTTGACATGAGTCCCCCCCAGGCCCAACTTTGACATGAGTCCCCCCCAAGGTACAACTTTGACATGAGTCCCCCCAAGGCCCAACTTTGACATGAGTCCTCCCGCAGGCCCACCTTTGACATGAGTCCCCCCAAGGCCCAACTTTGACATGAGTCCCCCCCCAAGGTATAACTTTGACATGAGTCCCCCCCAAGGCACACCTTTGACATGATTCCCCCCAAGGCACACCTCCCCGTCATTGGAAAAAAGAGAAAAAACGTTGTTTTGGACAGTTTGGACTTCCAACGTTATTTGTTACAGTATCTGCAGATGAAACACATTGGTTTGATTTAATGAAAACTTTATCATGGAATTTAGATCGTCACGAATTAACTAAAGAAGAATTTGTCGATATTAACAAGTTTAGCAGTAGGCCTCTGGCACTAAATTAAAATCTGTCAATGTCAGATTTTCATGTTTTAAATAATGAAATAATGTCGTGTCTGTATAATTTTTTTTTCATTGTCTTGATTTCAGACTCGAAAATTTACATGCGAGGTAAGGTCAAAAAGTTCCCGGAATAGGTCAATTACAAATTATTAAAAAACAGAACAATAATTTTATCTTATTGGCCTTCAAAGTACTTTTCTCCTGGATCCACACACGACTTCCAGCGTTCGTATAACTGTTCAAAACACTCTTGTAATACATTTTTAGAGGTCTGTCAGATGCTTCTTCGCATTTTCGATCATCTCATCTGAATCCACTAAACGGTGTCCCTTCTATTTCATTTTCAGCCGTGTAAGCAGGTAAACATATCCACTAGTGCTAGGTCGGGAGAATAAGGAGGGTGTTCCAGAGTGGTAACACTGAGTCTAGCAAGGTACTTTTTCACAATCAGAGCGCAATGTGGTGTAGCATTGTCGTGTAAAAGAAACCAATCTTTTTTTCACAAGAAACTTTTAAATCTTCTATTGCGAAGCACAGTTGGGAATTTGATCATAGTTTTAATTTTAAGAGTACCAAAATTATCTTTCATGCCAAACGCGTTTCCGAACTGGATTTTTTGGGAAATTTTGCTATTTACCTTAATCGTGATAAAATTGTCAATGAAAAATCTGATTTCACTTTGCAGTTTACAGCCTGAAAAAATTTGTTTAATTCAATTAAATAATTTCCTTCATTATGTTTATAACATAATAATAGTTATAATATAATAATTCTAATTAAAATAATAATAATAATAATAAATAAATTTTATTAAATTTACTTATTAGTATAATATTAATTAAATTAAAAAAATAATAATAATTGATTATTCCTTCCCTCCCTCTTTTTTTTGTGTGTGTATGTGTGTTCCTCTCTGGCTGGTTCTGCATGATGCTTTCTATTTGTTGTTTTTGTTGCTCCTCCCCCTCTGGATTTTGCCCTTCTTTCAGTCTTGCTTTTGCCTCCAAGGCAATAGCACGTGTTTTTTTGCACCTGATGAAGAAAGGCTACGTCCTTTCGAAACCTGTTGTGCTGGCTTAAAATTTATTGAGTGTGAAGAAGTTTTAAAACATTTATATCAATCTTTTGTTGCCCATTTTTCAGGTCGTTTTGTTTTCGTCTGATTGCAACTCGTAGTCTTTTAAGGATCTCCAGGTAAAGTTCTTTATTGACAGTTTGGCCTTCATGAATAAATTCGTAGTGAATGACGCCCTCGTAATAGAAAAATACCTCCAACATCACTTTCCCTCGGATTTTGTCCAAGCGAAATTTTTCCTTCCTCGGTGATGTTTTTGCTTTCCATTCTCTTGACAGACGTTTTGTCTGAAGCCCTGAAGGTCGTAATGAAAGAACCATTTCTCATCACCCGTCACCATGTTCAGCATCTCGATCGTCTCAGAAAGTGATTTCAAGAGCAAAACGCAGAATTTGATGTTTGCACGTTGCTCTAAAGATGATATTTCAAAATCCGACGAATGAAAATTTCGCTTTTTCAGAAATGATCTGCTGTTAACGTTTACAGTACCGAAAATGAGTTCCAGATGACTGTGTGCGTATGTTTTCTTTTTTAGTGCTGCCAAACTCCAAAAAATATATTTCCCCTCTAATGAAACCCTGCGTGAATGTAGCCGACCGTTCCGGGAATTTATTGACTCTTTCTCGTGCACGTACTTCGAACAGATAAAATAACCTAAATAAGTAAACACATTTGCATTAATATTTTAATGAGCAGCGACCTTGCAACTTGCAACGAGGACGTATTTAATAATTATCAACTACAAAAAATCATCATTTTTTTTCTATTATAAATTTTTGGGGGAAAAAAAAGTAAGTCATTTATTTCTTTTATTTGTAACTTTGCTTGTAACTTTTGGTGGCTTTTCATGCCAAATGAGTGTAATTACCATGCCCCTCAGAATGTTAATTATGGAGAATTATTTAACAACGTTACTCAAACATATGTCTCGGAATACGTATGATTCTATATTAAAGTTTTGTAGAGATTAGATAATGAGATTCTCTAGAGTCATTGGAATTCTGCTCGTATGGGAATTGTATAGAAAATTAAATTTTTGTGATTCTTGAAAGAGAATCCCATTAAATATCTTAGGGATTTTATAAATACCTTTCCTTTTTCAAATTTTTCTCTGTAATTAGTTACAAATGTCTAAGATCGATATTTAAGGAAGCTGAATTCAAAGTTTTTCAAAGACCTCGTATATAATATACATCTGTATAAAATTAAGTTTTTAGGCATGTTTAAATGATCTATTAATTAATGCAACCACTGGCTCACTGGTAAACATATTTTTGAAGGAATCTTGACTGATGTATTAAAGAATATATGAACGATTTATAAGAGCATAATAAAAATTTTCAATTTATTTTAATCTACCAATGAAAAAGGGTGTATCAAGCAGTTTTTCTTTTTATTTTCTTTCTTTAATTAATTTTAATCTACAATATCTTTAACTAATTTTTGTTTAAGTTTTAATATGAAGTAAAATTAATATAATCGGAAAATTTAAGATTTAAATTATGTTCGATATCATCAGTTCTTCAGAAAAGAAATTTTAGTTTAAGACAAATGCAACATACTGTTTGAAAGTATCATATTTAAAATTATATTTCAAAATTTCAACGATGGCAAAACTGATTCAAAAATCTTTCCATTCTACTAAAATATTCGACAAAAAATCTTTTATAGAATTACAAACTTTTGACAAAAATTCATTGTGAAAGTAGCAAAGAAAAAGAAAGTGCATTTATAGACTAGTGCAATAAAATAAATAGCTGACACCTCTTTTTCAAAAACAGCTGTTGATGTTCAATTCAGAGAAAAATTGAAATTTTGATAGTAATATATTTTACGAAAGAAGAATTTATTATTTTATAGATTTGGTTTCATTATTATTATTATTATTATTATTATTATTACTGCTATTATTATTACGCGCATTATCAAACATTTTGGTGTACAAAATTTTTACAGATTTATATTTAAATTTATACAATTTATAGCAATGCAAAAGGAAATTGATAATTTGCAGATTTTTAATAACAACAATATTTTTACTTTCCGAACACTATAGTGAGGAAAGTATGGTAATCATGTCAAAAATCCGAATTGGAGATTTTGATGTTTCTATACGTTTCGAGGTCCAATGAGTCCAATTTCACTATTTTTGCGATGATATATGTATGTGTGTGTGTATGTGTGTGTGTATGTATGTGTGTATGTCTGTGAGTGAACACGCTAGCGTCTAAACGCTTTGTTCGAATAACCTGAAATTTGGTACGTATATTGT
The DNA here is from genome assembly GCA_963930645.1 of Salticus scenicus. Classification (NCBI taxonomy): domain Eukaryota; kingdom Metazoa; phylum Arthropoda; class Arachnida; order Araneae; family Salticidae; genus Salticus; species Salticus scenicus. Next base: position 196,920,717 of record OZ005652.1, read on the forward strand.
AAGTCACCATAGTACGAACCCTATAGATTTTGGTGAATCTAGCACTTATAGTTTTTTTACAGGGACACAAAGAAAAATTCTTTATCAGTATGGCCTATGGGAGCAAAATCTTAAAAGTGCGATAGCATCTAAACGCCTTATTCAATTGAGCAAAAATTTTATACACATATTATAGGTCACAAATACTCAATCTGTATAGATTTTGGAGAATCTATCCCTTATAGTTTTTTTACAGGGACACAAAGAAAAATTCTTTATCATTATGCCTATGGGGCCAAATTTTTAAAAGTGTGATAGCGTGTAAACGCCTTATTAATCTGAGTAAAAAATGTGTACACGTATTATAGGTCACAGTTTCACCAACTGTATAGATTTTGGTGAATCTAGCACTTGCAGTTTTTTTACAGGGACACAAAGAAAAATTATTTATCATTATGACCTATGGGACCAAATTTTTAAAAGTACGATAGCATCTAAACGCCTTATTCAATTGAGCTGAAAATTTATATGAGTATTATAAATCACTGTTGCACTAACTATAAGCATTTTGGTGAATCTAGCATTTATAGGTTTTTACAGGGACACAGCGAAAAATTCTTTGTCATTATGCTCAAAGTTCAGTAGCGTTAAATAAAACATCGTGTAATATATGGAGAAAAATACTCAAACACTCTATTATGGTTTTCTCTTTTTTGTTTGTTTAACAACTCCTCTTTCTTTACTTTACCTACAAAACTGTTAATTACTCAATGTTCGGAAAGTCGAGTGGAGTCACTCCAGATTTTTACTATGTATTTCAATAAATAAATAATATTTTTATCATATGGAAATATTCCATTTTAAATTACAAAATACTATACACATGTAAGTATAAAAAGATTTAAATAATAGCAATATTAGACATATAAAAACAAAATTTAGTAATTTGAAAAAATAATAATAATATAAATGAAAAAATATTAATCATAATAAAATTCTGCTTACAGTCTTTGTACATATATTTTAATTTAGTACGACGGGACTTATTTTAAGATATTCTTCCATATAAAGGTATGCATTAACTGTGAATCATTCCATAGCATCGCTTACTATGTCCATTTTTTAAATTTCTTTTGTACAGCTTTAGCTTAGGAGCCCCTTGGCGACTTGATTTTTTTATTGTCATTTTGGCGATGACTTAAAATGGCTATCGCGATTGTGTAAGTAAAGACCTTGGCGAGAAACGTCCGAACTAATTCGGTGCCAATTTTCAAATTTCACAAATAGGTTCTATACTGAAGCTGTTCTATTTCTTTAGCACGATTTTTCTCAGTTTTATTTTAATTATTTTAAAAATTGTTTGCACGTTCATTATAAGTATATATATATGTGTGTGTGTGTGTCTTCTCTTATTTACTTTTGGCATCAATTTGTATTTTTACTTTCCGAACATACGTATGTAAGGAAAGCATTGCAATCATGTCAAAAATCCGAATTCGAGATTTTGGTGTTTCTATACGTTTTGAGGTCCTCTGAGTCCCTATTCACTATTTTAATGATGATATATGTATGTATGTGTGTATGTATGTATGTGTGTCTGTATGTATGTGTGTGTGAACACGCTAGCGTCTAAACGCTTTGTTCGAATGAGCTGTAAGTTTGTACGCATGTTGCGAGTCACCATAGCACAAACCCTATTGATTTTGGTGAATCTGGCACTTATAGTTTTTTTTACAGAGACACAAAGAAAAATTCTTTATCATTATGTTCTATGGGTCCAAAATCTTAAAAGTGCGATAGCATCTAAACGCCTCATTCAATTGAACAAAAATTTATACACATATTATAGGTCACAGATACTCAATCTGTATGGATTTTGTAGAATCTGGCACTTATAATTTTTTTACAGGGACACAAAGAAATTTTTTTTTATAATTATGGCTTATGGGACCAAATTTTAAAAAGTGCGATAGTGTCAAAATGCCTTATTAAACTGAGAAAATAATTTATATACATATTTTAGGTAATAGTTGCATGAACTGGATAGAGTTTGGTGAATCTAGCATTTATAGTTCTTTACAGGGACACAAAGATAAATTCTTTATCATTATGGCCTATGGGACCAAATTTTAAAAAGTGCGATAACGTCTAAACGCCTTATTCAGTTGAACAAAAAAATTATACACATATTATAGGTCCCAGTTTCACGATCTATATAGGTTTTGGTGAATCTAGCACTTCTAGTTTTTTTTTACAGGGACACAACAAATCTGTATCATTATGACCTATGGGGAGAAATTATTTAAAGTGCGATAGCATCTAAATGCCTTATCTGTTTGAGTGAAAAATTTATATACGAGTTATAGGTCACTATCGCACAAACTGTATGGATTTTGGTGAGTCTAGCACTGAACGAATTCCACAGGACACAAACAAAAATTGTTCATCATTAAGACCTATAAGTTCAAATTATTTACAGTGCGACAATGACTAAACTCCTTATTCAAATTAACTGAAAATTAATATGCATATTATACGTCATCGTCACACGAATTTTATGAACTTTAGTGAATCTAGCACTAATGGTTCTTTTTACAGGGACAAAATGCAAATTTCTTTACAATTGTGGCATATGGGCTCAAACTTTAAAGTGCGATAGCGTCTAAATACCTTATCCGATGGATCTGAAAATTTATATAAATATTATAAGTCACTGTTGCACTAACTATAAGCATTTTGTTGAATCTAGCATTTGTAGATTTTTTACAGGGACACAATGAATTATTCTTTATAATTATGATCTACGTGTTTGGTAAACTAACGTTAAATTAAACATCGTGTACTATATAAAGAAAAATACCCAAACACCCTATTATAATTTTCTCTTTTATTTATTTAACAACTCTTCTTACTTTACTTTATCTACAAAACCGATAATCACTAAATGTTCGGAAAATCGAGTGAAGTCACTCCAGATTTTTCTTTTAAATTATTTTAAAGTTAAAATGGGGTTTTTACTTAATATTTTTTTAATCTGTTATCCGACTGAACGAAAAAAATATAGCTAGGTTTTGTCCTGATTAATAACTGTAGCTATTGTGGATAAAATCTAAAAATCCGGGCAGATGCAATGACAAACTTTCAGCTTTATGTATTTTAAATAAAAGCTAAAATGCTGTAATTGCGGAAACGATTCGGAACAGCGCCATCTTGGCGATATTCGGAAAGAAAATCACAAGATCCTACCTAAACTAAATGTTTCCCAAAGGAGTAATAATTAAAAATCTTTCTTCCAAGAAATATAATGTAAATTAGTAATCGAGAATTGAAAATATATATCATTAATTAAAAAAAAAAATTAATTTTGTGTAAAATTTAATTTGTAAAATTAATAAACATTTAAATATTATTTAAAAATCAGATTTTTTTTCTTAATTTACCATTTAAACTTTTTAATTTTGTACATAATTATATCATACATAGGGATTATTTAAAATGGTAGATTAAAACGTGATCATTGAAGAAAGCTGAAGTTTCTAGTCTGTGGTGAAATTATGTAGTTTAAATCATATATTTGAAGGATAGATTCCTGTAAAATACGTAAATTATTCCTTGTAATGAAAGTAGTCTGTCATGGACCAAGATAATATGCTATATTTTAATATAGTTTTATGCTTAAATTTAAAGCAGTTTCTTTTATTATGCGCAATGGATTTCTTTAACTACTATTTTGAAACTGACTAAAATACGACAATTCATTTTCTCGACAAAAATAAATAAATAAATAAATAAATAATAAAAAAAAAAAATGAAAAAAAAAAAAAAAAAAAAAAAAAAAAATGAAAAATAAATAAAATAAAATAAAATAAAATAAAACAAATAAAAATAAAAATAAAAATATTGGTGTTCAAAAGTTATGACTGAAAGTTTCACAAATCATGGAAAATTTATATAGCTGTGCATTACATGTATAAATCTATAAATTATTATTCATTATAGATTCATTAATTGTTTGTGTTGGTTTTAAAATTAATCTTTTCATAGCAAACTCATGTAAGAAAAATATTAACGGGCAGTCTCACCCATAAAACTTTTTAGAATTGGTTATGAGGATATAACACTTTAATGGTTTTAAAATTATCTACTGTCTTATATATAAATTACGAACGTGTTTAAAATATTTCAGTTTTGGAGTTACTTCTCTAGTAGCAATTTTGTATATTTTCACATCTCAATGCTAAAAAAAAAAAAAAAAAAGAAAAAAAAAGAAAAAAGAAAAAAGAAAAAAAGAAAAATAGTTAAATGCATTGCTAAAAAATAAAAATATATGTTAATTATATAAATAAAGTGTATAGAGAAAAACCTATAAAATCTTTTTTCTTCTTTTTAATAATAGCTTATAACTTTAACATTTTTTTATTAACCATCATAAACTCAAGCATTAATTTTACGAGGAAAGCCAAAGTGATAAAAGCCGCTACTAATATTTTAATCTGCTTTCTTGTTAACTGAAACAAGTTAATCCCACAAAGCTCTAGGCTATCAATTTAGTCATCAATTTAAGAGCGTTTACGATTTTGACTTAACGTTCTATTCTCAAGTTTAAGCGGATCATGTTTCATCGTAGATCGATTTATTACTTTGCACTAAAATCCATTTTTGTAAACGTGGGTAGAAAAATTAGTTTTTATTGAATTATTATCGAAGCTCAAATATATATTATATTTTTTATATCATTAATTATATTTATAATATTAATTAAATGCTGCATACATAATAATAAGTAAACGTTACATATATTTTTATGTAATAAAGTTACGTATACATATACCCATGCTATATACAGATTTATGAAAATATACTCTATAGCAAAAATACCGAAGCACCAAGAAGGAGTAACGCTAAATGGACACGACATAAATACAGGTTTCGGTGTGAAATGCAAAATTTTCATGTTTGGCTGTCATCGAATGAGCATTTACCGCTGCAGCGCATCTTAACTACGCAATTGGCAGAATATTAAAAATAAGAAATTTTGATTCCAGGTCATAAATTCTTCGAGAATTTTATTCCGTCTACTCAGATAGACAGTAACTATGCCTCGCATGCAGGTGCACAAACAACATGCGCAGATGTCAGCATTTGAGTGTGTTGTGTAGTTGGGCTCAAAGAAACCAGTTGGTCTAATCTGCGAATGTTTTGACAACTGGATAGAAGCGGTACCACTATTAGATGATACTGACAGGAATAGGTGAACCATGGTCGAATAGCGTCAGGGAGAAAGTGATCGGCCTAAAGAGAGGACAGAGAGTGAGAACCAGTCAATCGCCAAGCGCTACTCAAAGCTCGAATTCCTCATTAGCGTCGATCCTACGTGCAACTGGTACTTCAGTAACTTCAAAGACCATTAATAGGCGGCTCAGTGAAATGGGGTTGAGCTCACTCCCCGGATCTCTCTTCCACTGAGGACGTTTAAAGCATCATAAAAAGGATCCTACAACCAGCTCGGGATTTTGCCAATCTAACGCACCAGTTGGACAGAATTCGGCACGATACTTCACAGGAGCACATCTGCCAACTCTATCAATTAATATTAAGCCGAATAACTGCATACATAAGGGCCAGAAGTGGACGAACGCATTATTGACGTGTTTCCTTTGTGAGGCCCTTTCTCTTAATTAAATCATTCAAAGTTTCTGAAACTGTAATCAATTGCTTTTCTCCACATGTACATCACATCTACCAATTTTTTTGTCCCACTCGCACCACGTTCTTGGTGCGTCGTTTTTTTTTTTTTTTTTTTTTTTGTTCTGGAGTGTAGTATATAAATAAAGAGTAATCGAAAAAATAAATACTAATAAAGAATTACAAAAAATAATATTTATAAATGAACTATATTATCTATAATGAACTTTATAGGGTTAATGTCTCGACACGATTTGCGTTGGCTATATATCTGGAATATAAACAATACACGCTTCATAAAGGAAAAATTTACTGTACTCCTTGTTGTCATTTTGATACGTTATATATACATAGCTGCATACTTGTTTAATTTATTCCATAGCGTTGTCAGTGCAAACCCTTTTTTCACACAACGTTCTTTGTAAAGTAATTTTCTCCAAATTCAGAGTCTCTGTAAATTCACAATAGTTCTTAGTTAAAAGTAATCGAGATTCTCAAATTCCATTCTTTATTTTTATTTATGTTGAATATTTAATTTCTAAATAAGAATCAAAAATGAATGTTTCTTCTTAAGAAAAAGCCACTTAAGTCAAAAATCTATTCTTTCTGATAAGTAATTAAATTAACTTTAGCCATTAAAATGCATATGTAACATATTTTATTTTACCATCTCCATTTATGGATCTCTGTAATTTTACATAACAGTTGAGATAAATGATTACCAATAATTTTTCTGTTATTATTTTTAAAATTACATGATTTACTTATTTAAAGACCTGCTCAAAGATTTGCATTACTTATATAGAGAAGTGATAAATTTGGCTTCACATTTATGTAATGTTTATTGGATTTTTATACAAATTATATTATGATTAAATGTACACATTAACTCATCCTGCTTTGCTCATATATCAGCTTAGACTCACCTAATGTTTAACAATAAATCCAACATTTGGTCTTTATTAATACTGCTACGTTTCTCTAGATGTAAAATATTAAAACTCTCAATTTTCACTCATATTCTTTCAAGTCACTGGACAATATAGATTTTTTTTTTTAATTATTAATTTTTGCTATAGAACTAATTATTTTTGTGGTACTTTCATGCAGTTACATTGAAAAAAAAAGTTGGTAGACTTTTACTTTCCGAACACTATAGTAAGGAAAGTATTGTAATCATGTCAAAAATCCGAATTCGAGATTTTGATGTTTCTATACGTTTCGAGGTCCAACGAGTCCGTTTTCACTATTTTTACGATGATATATGTATGTGTGTGTGTATGTGTGTGTGTATGTATGTGTGTATGTATGTGTGTATGTCTGTGAGTGAACACGCTAGCGTCTAAACGCTTTGTTCGAATAAGCTGAAAGTTGGTACGTATATTGTAAGTCACCATAGTACGAACCCTATAGATTTTGGTGAATCTAGCACTTATAGTTTTTTTACAGGGACACAAAGAAAAATTCTTTATCATTATGGCCAAGGGACCAAAATCTTAAAAGTGCGATAGCATCAAAACGCCTTATTCAATTGAGCAAAAACTTTATACACATATTATAAGTCACAGATACTCAATCTGTATAGATTTTGGAGAATCTAGTATTTATAGTTTTTTTACAGGGACACAAAGAAAAATTCTTTACCAAATTTTTAAAAGTGTGATAGCGTCTAAACGCCTTATTAATCTCAGCAAAGAATTTGTACACATGTTATAGGTCATATTTGAACCAATTGTATAGATTTTGGTGAATCTAGCACTTACAGTTTTTTTACAGGGACACAAAGAAAAATTCTTTATCTTTATGGCCTATGAGACCAGCGATAGCATCTAAACGCCTTATTCAATTGAGCTGAAATTTTGTATGAATATTATAAATCACTGTTGCACTAACTATAAGCATTTTGGTGAATCTAGCATTTATAGATTTTTACAGGGACACAACGAAAAATTCTTTATCATTATGATCTAAGGGCTCAAAGTTCAGTAGCGTTAAATAAAACCTCGTGTGATATATGGAGAAAAATACTCAGACACTCTGTAATGGTTTTCTCTTTTTTGTTTGTTTAACAACTCCTCTTTCTTTATTTTATCTACAAAACTGTTAGTTACTCAATGTTCGGAAAGTCGAGTGGAGTCACTCCAGATTTTTTTTTAATTAAAATTATAATCATAAAAGAAAAATAAAATTGGCAAATGAAAAATTTTAAATTAATATTCGGCAGATGAAACGATTTGTTTTAACGAACAGTCATTCTTTATCAACATTTTATAAAAGTTCTCACAAGTATAACCTAAATTAGTCTTAATAGTTAATAAGTTTTTAAAGTAGGAATGTAAAGTAGATTTTTTTCACATGTCTACATTTTGTTCATTGAAGAAAACAGTCGCTTTGTGGGAGCGTTTTTGCCAGGACACAAAATGAATTCAACTAACTTTTGCATATTTTTGTGAAGTAGTGGTAGTGCTATCATTAAAGCCAATTGCCTGCACTAGGTCTCTAGACCTAAGTAGGAGAGTTCTCCGTGGGGTCTTTCTAAGAGGTCTCCTAGCTCATATTTACGCTAGTTTCGGAGAAAACCACGGAAAACTCCTAATGGGTAAGCTAACGAGCACGACCGGGTATTAAACCCAGCACCTCACGTATACCAGCTTCGAGGACAGAACCTCTCGGTCAATGGTGGGGCTATTTTTATGAGGAATATTATTCATGCAAAATTGAGAACACACGTCATCCCACCGCGTATCAACCGGAGCACCACCTTTTTAATGATTTCTTAACAATTTTAATCGTGATTCCGTGTTCTGAATCAAAGAACCGTACAGATATAGGGAATAGTTTTATTTCTTTGTGATTCGAAGAATCTGAATAGACATAAGCCATAATATGCTTTGGCAAATTTATTAGAAATTTGTTCTTTTGCGAACCTAGCGCAGAAAAAAGTTAGTGTTCACCGTTCGATACAGCCAACAACCGATTGAGCTTCCCAGTTTTAAGAATTTTTTTTTTAATTAAGGACTAAATCCTTTTAATTTGAAAAAGAGGACAGAGGACGAAAAACATAAAAGAGTGGACTTTTTAGTCCTGTAATGTTTTCTTCGTTGAAGAGGACAGAGCATTGAAAAAGAAAACTGTCCTTTTAAAAAGAGGATTTCTGGTCACCTTACCAAAGATTAGTCTGATTTTATGTTTTTAAATCGATATATATATATATATATATTGTAGCACCATATACTGTAAGAATTCTATCTACACTTAGACCGAAATTTTACTCGCCACAGTAAAATTTCCACTCGCCAATGGCGAGCTGGCGAGCGGAAATTTCGCGCCCTGTATAGTCCCTTGTTCTTCTATCGTGAATACAAACCTTCTATCGAACAGACTAGATAAACGTGGCTATTATATTGTGTAATTCAAACGATATAAGTGCTAACCACTAAAATAGACGCTACAACTAGTTGAATAAAGAACCTATGTAAAAATCCCTAGAAATTTAAAAAATCACACAATAATCGTTTCGGGTTGAAATAATAAAACATAATCCTTTACTACAATAAATAAATAAATAAATAAATAATTGAAATAAAAATAACACGTAGGCGCAAGTTTAGTGTGAAAGCAGAACCGTAGTTGAACTTAATTATTGGCCTTAAATAAGTTTCGCGTGTATATTTTTGTGTTTTATGGTGTCTTATAAGAAATTCTTCTTTTTCTTCTTCATTGAAAACTACATTTTACTATATAATAATTAGTATGTTGTAATCATAACAAAATTTTCTATTTCATTCTAAAAAACAGCGCCACAAAGCGGATAACATGTACAAAAAATTAATCAATATAGCTTCACACAATAAAGATTTTACATAACCAATTTCGTGTAATCTTATCCAAAAGTTGGCAAAATACAGCCGTCTGAAAATGCGCAGAAAATTAGTAATAATAGCACCACTTGTGAAGCGACATACACCCAGAATGATTAAGCATAAATGCTCTTATTTATATCACACACGGTAGTCTTTGTGCATTTGCATGTTTAAGAAGGTAACAAATAGTCTTCCCGCTAATGAGAAAATATTGCACCATAGTAGCACCACCTGTCGCCCAGTATGCATCCAATTTTAATCATTATAGTATAGCACAATATCCATCTCACATCACATACTAAGTTTGGGTATTTATATATCACAGCAGATGAGATATTGCCCACCCGTATGCAAGGTAAAATTACAGTATAGCAGCGTTCACTTCCCTGTTAAAACATAATAATTGTAGAAAGCTAATGAAAGATTTCATCATAATATTTATAATTATGAACAAAAAATATTTACAAATAATACAGAGAACGAATAGTGATAGTTTAATTTTAAATACATTTAAAACGTTCGTCAGTCTTTTATATTTAAGTTAATATCGTGATAAATAACATGAAATAAATGAATATCTATGAAATAGATAAATATTTATTGCAGAAATAAATTTGAGAATGAATTCAAACACTTTCAAGTAACGAAAATTTATTTAACTCAAACTAATAAATTAACTTTACATTTGCAGACAGAAATTTTTTTATTTCGACGGAATCGAGCGATGCATTTTCGCTGAAACTAACCTTTCAATATGCTGTCTTGTTGTGTGATATAAATTAATTATGCAAATCTCTAGAGGCTATCAGTTTTCTAATTAAATAGTGGAAGAGTATGTTTGTTATATTCGTTAAAAATCAGACTGTAGTTTAAAGAATTTGCGTTTAACTTTTAATCAATTAGCTGCAAAGATAATGTAAACATCAATATAAATTTTAAAAAATTACAAAAACAACAACAACAGCAAAAAAAAAAGTATTTAATCACTTTAAAATAGAAAATTTAATTAAATAATACAGACAATTATTTTTTTATAAATTTAAAGATACCATTTATGCAATATAATACATTTAAAATAATAAAAATAATAATGCTATTAAATAATTAAAAATAAGAGTTTTGTAAACCAACACCATAAATGGAGACTAGTACATGCAAATCTGAAAACCTCTGTTCATAAAATGTACAGACTCCAAAAGGTTTTGACACATTTTAAACTTTCTTATGAAATGAAATAAATGGCTTACGGGAGTACGACTTGCACAGCAATTCTTCTCATGATCAAGAGTTTAGTTTAAACAAGTAAAAAATAGTTCTAAATTTTGCTCGTAGATGGCGCTATACCTGCTGTATTGCTTATGTGTATTGTCTATTTACTATAACAACCCGATCTCTAGACCCGATCCCTTCTGGATTTCTAGTGGGACTATATAAAATGCAAAGTGCGTGCTTTCTCTGTAGCTCACTTTAATGTATTGAAGACATGAATGATGCATGTAATCCAAGACTTCGCCAAACATTGCTTGAGGAAACGAGGACTGAACTGGGTTACCTTTTGTATGCAGTTCGAACTGTAAAAGGTGCACAAATTAAAACATTGTTGTTAATTTTATAAAATTAATGAATTGCTTGTCTTGCATTTTTGTCTTGCTGTTACTGTCTGTTTTGACGTACAGCCCCATCTATAGACGCAATTTTGAATTAACGTTTTTATTTACTTAAACAAAACATTTTATTATAAGAAGCATTGTTGTAGAAACCACACTCTCGTCCGTGAATTACTTGACTTTATATTTAAAATGTACCACAGAATTTTGGCTCAATCTGTATATATCCCAGATCGAAATTATCTTAGTAAGATAGTGCCTACTACTGAACAACTTTTTTTTTTTTTTCTTTTTTTAATACAGTTCCCGCCGCTTATTGAAATCACATTAGTTCTGAGCCAAAGTGATTTTATTAAGTGGCTGATTTTTATATCCGGCGAACGTTCCTGCCCTTAAGGAAAAGGTATTACTTCCTGAATTTCGAATGAAACTTCAAAAGGTAACGAATAATATAATTAGTAAACAATATTAATTAATTTTTGGTAGATAATTAACTAATTGTTTCTTCGATATAAGTAAATTAAACGCATTGTAAGTTTCTGTGCACTTTCGTTAGAGGAAAATTATCATTACTTTACCAAAAGTTCACGCTGTTTTCATAAATTTAAAATATTTCCGTTTAAACCTCATGAATTATAGTAATTTCAAAATAAAAACTAGAATTTGCCTTCTAATAATTAGAAAAAAAAAATAAATTTAAATCAAATTTGTATTTTATTACTGCGCTTTGAAAAATACGTTCCTTGAAATTGTTACGGTGCTAAATAGCGGGGCGAGTTTAATTTATAACTGTGCTGCAAGTATAAAATCTCGAAAAATGGGCGATAACGGAGGGTTTGTTGTGCTTTAATTTCTTTTTCCATTAAAAAAAAAAAACACAATGCAAATAAAAAATAAAAAAAAATTGAATGTGCATAAATGATATTTTTGGCTGCTGAGAAGATATTTTTGAGTTTATTAACCGGCGATGCTGATTTTATTAAGCGGCGGCTTTAAAAGTAGTTCGTATTGATTTGATTCCGGTCTTGGCGATTTGATCATATTAAGCGGCTGATTTTATTAACCAGTGATTTTATTAAGCGGCGGTAACTGTATTTCATTTTTAAGCTGCAGTAATGTGAGAGAAATGCATTTAGTTCATTTTTCTAGTTTTTAACTGCAATAACTAAATAGATAAAATGAATTTAAAATGAAAAAAGTCATTTCTTGAAAAACAAGGACAAATTGAACAGTTGAGATTTTTTTAGTGGAAAAACATAATTAAGAAAAGAAAAATACATTAGGCAGTGAGTAATACAAATTATGAGTTATTAAAAAATTGAACATTTGCCCAAACAAGGTGTCATGGAATTTTTTCCTTAAATCTTTCACCAGAACATTCATATAGCAGTTTTCATCTTAATTTATCGTGGAAACACATTATTTAAAATTACTGTAAAAAAATTCTGGGGGAAGAGTCAGGGATAAAATACAGCTCTTAGCAACTTTCCTCACAGACTAACACGGGTTTTGGCTGTTAGTGACTAGAGTCCTTTTAAGCATCATATGAACAGACATTATTTTCGTTAATTTTTTCTTCGCGCATTATATCTTTATATATATATTTCTTTTGTGCGTGTGTATGTCACTGAACTCCTCCTAAACGGCTGGACCGAGCTTAATGAAATTTTTTGTGTGTCTTCAGGTGGATTCGAGAATGGTTTAGATTTACAACTCAGTTCAATCGGATAATTGGATCAAAAGATATTAAATAAAAACTCCATTTTAACTTTAAAATGATTAAAAAGAAAAATATATTTGATGCCAAAATAAACAAAATTCACGTTTATTTATTTTTTTCCGGAAGTAAAATATTTTTAATTTCGCGTGATAAACAATAAAAATTAGAAAAAAAAAAATACTATGAAAATATTCGCGTGTAAATAAATATTTTCATAGAGATACTTGGTATTAGCTTAAAATTTTTATTTAATTTAGTAGTACTTTTCTTTTCTACAGTAAAACAAAATTTTCGTTTTAATTGATACTTTATATGTAACTTATAAAGGTTCTTTTATGTTTTCACCTTAATTGTAAACAGTAATAAGTTCGAATTTATTAGAATTTTTTATTTTTATTTTGTATATATCATAAAACAGTTTTTTTTTTTTTTTTTTGTATGGAACAGTTTTAGTTTGGAAAAATTTGAAATTTGGCACCGAAGTAGTACGGACGTTTCTCACCAAGATCGTCAGTTACGCAATTGAGATAGCCATGTTAATTCATCGCGAAAATGGCCAAAAATATTTAAACTCCACAAGGGGGGGGGGAGGTCTATACTAAAGCTGTGCCTTTGTATTTATCTTTATATATATATATTTCTTTTGTGCGTGTGTATGTCACTGAACTCCTCCTAAACGGCTGGACCGAGTTTAATGAAATTTTTTGTGTGTCTTCAGGTGGATTCGAGAATGGTATAGATTTACAATTCAGTCCAATTTAAATTGTTTATTTAATTAATTTATCACTTATAAATTGTTGTTGATTTTGGAATGTTTCACATTGGATCCGGCAAACTGCGCTAAGATCGTAGTATCAAATATTCAATAATACGCAAGCGAAGTGATGACGTCACTGGCCGTCCGTGGCCACAAGAAAAATATTTCCTATGTTAATCGCCCATTGGATTTTTTGTAAAAAATTACTAAAAATCGAGGAAAATTATTTCCCGATTTTAATACCCATATTTGGGTATAGATATGTATTAGTTATCATGTGCATGCGTTAGATTGAGTTGTTTTTGCTGTAAAATCGATAAAATTTGAATTTTTAATCTCAAAACTCTGTCATCCTTGGCGGAAAAAGTAATATCACCATATCATCGGGCGAACATATTTAATTTCTTTCAAAAATAATGGTTATTTCAACAACTTATATTAAGAGAGTAATGAATAATATGAAACAATTTCGTACAATACATATTACGAAAATATACATCTGGCATGTATATTTTCGTATTACGTTTTTGATCGCCAAATACAAAAAACGCCAAGGATGACAGAGTTTTGAAATTTAAAATTAAAATTTTGTCAATTTGAGAGCGAAATAACTCAATCTAACTCATGCATACGATAACTAATACATATCTATATCCAAATACGGGGATTAAAATTGAGAAATAATTTTCCTCGATTTTTAATAATTTTTTATAAAAAATCCAATGGGAGATTAACATAGGAAATCTTTTTCTTGCATCTACTGACGGTCAGTGACGTCACACTTCGCTTGCGTATATTCTATTGTAATTCCAGTTTTTCCCGACAGTTGGTGCTGCGATCAAATTCAGGAAAATATTTTGTAACTTCGTGTTATTATTGTTATACAAAAAATTGTGTCCTAATTGAAATATTACATCAAGATGTAATTAGTGTTCAAAGAGTTTTGAAGTGTGCATAAAAAACTACACATTTTGCAAATTTAGTGCGGAATTGGAGTGAGTATTTAAAAAAAATTTCTATCAAATTTACACGCACGTTGATTAACAACCACCCTAACCTGTAAATTTATTTGTGTAGCTAATTTATTATATTTTATTTATTTATTTTTTGAATGGAACACATTTAGTATCGGATCCCTTTGGCAAAATTTGAAATTTGGCACCGAAGTAGCTCGGAAGCTTCTCGCCAAGATCTTTAGTTCCACAATTGAGATAGCCATTTCAATTCATCGCAAAAATGGCTTAAAATATTTAAAGTCACCAAAGGGGCCCCATACTTTTGTGCGTGTGTATGTCACTGAACTCCTCCTAAACGGCTGGAGCAATTTTAATGAAATTTTTTGTGTGTCTTCCGGTGGATTCGAGAATGGTTTAGATTTACAATTCAGCCCAATTTAAATTGTTTATTTAATTGTTAATTATGTCTTTTACGTTATAATCGGAATTCACAGTCACCGTTCACAGCGCTCCATACCTGTTTCACTTATATACCACAACCTTACACACTTACAATAAGTTAGTTATTTTTTTCTAGCAAAATATTCTCTAGAAATAATTTATATGACAAAACAACGTTTGTCGGGTCAGCTAGTATATACATATATATATGCGAAGATTAAACCCTTCTATTCACAACAAATTAATTATATTTCGATTAAACCATATTTTTATTTAAAGATTTATACATTCCAAAGCTACTTAAAAAGAAAAATAAGTGTGTTGAAACATTAAATAAATTGATGTGGAAATATCTTAAAATATTTTCAGAATATTCATTTTAAGTATTACAATCATAAAAAAAAAAAAAAAAAACGCTACTTTCGTGAGATTTAACCAAATGAAAAATTTTGAAGAAACTTAGCAAAAGTACTGAAAAATATTTTTAGAATAGCAGCTTATTTATTACATATATTTGTTTTCTTTGCAATACATGTTCTCATTTTCATAGCTGTTTCTTCATTATATATTTTCAAGAGTCTTAAATACATGTTATTGGTATTAAAAAAGAATAATAATAATAATAAAAATGGTGGAAAGTTTGTAAGTTTGTAAAAGTGGTTATTAAGATGATACAAAAAGAACATGTTGGAACATAAAACAATGAGTTATTAGATTTGTCTTTTAATCATCAACAATAATAACAAAATACGAAAAATACTATGAAAATATGCAAATAGTGCTTTTAAATGTATCACCGTTAACTTTTATCTACTGTACTGTAAACCTTCGATAGTAATTTACACTCATTGTATTGTAAAAGTACTAGAAAGTATACGGAAAAAGCTATAAGAGAAGAAATAAAGCAATTTCTCTGCTAATTAAATTCAGGTAAAAAAGCATTTTTGTCTTTAAGAATTAGTAATTTGCTTGGAGCAAATGCCGCACATTAAAGGGTTAAAGTACAATAAGATTAAAAATTGTATGAAAATCGAATTCATGGAAAGAATTTCAAAAATTTCAGAATAAATCTTATGTATCTCACTTAAATCTGACATGGCACTAGACCTTATATGTAATTGTTTTTATTCTAGAAAGGATTTTATAGAATGCTATTTTATAGAATGCTATTTTATTTAATATTATTTTAATATTCTGCTATATATATTTTTTCTTTTTTTTTTGTCCCTTTATGTACCAATGTTAAACTAAAGTGTCCCCGCACTAAATCCTCATGATTTACGAAGATGAGGTGATATGCGTAATTTTTATTGCACATATCTTTAAAAATTACTCTTAAGTAATAAAAATATAAGTTTCATATATATTCTTTTGTATATTTTATAATTAAGTAAATAAAGGTTTTTCAACATAATGAAGTGTAAATACTCTATTTCATGATAACATACAATGCATTTTCATTGTTATTACAATCTTATAAACAATTATTACTATAACTAGCAAAGCCCCGGTTCGGGAACGAACCGAATTCCGAATGCGGGAAAATTTTCAAAATCAAACTCGAAATGTACAAAACTCGGCCTGATGCTGCCTGCGTGCCAACAGATCAAAGTTTGTTAGCGAAACCATTTTTTAATTCATGAAATCAATGAAGGTAGTGAATCAACGAAGGCTTTTCTCGCTTCGTTGGTCACTATATTTAAAGGAAACTCTTTTCTATATCGCTTTACAAACAAAAATAAAATTGAAAGAAATCATGAAATTGCTTTAAAGCCCGCTTTGGTTTCCCGTTGGTTCATGTTATTATTATTATTATTATTATTATTGTTTGTTTGTTTGTTTCTTTTCTTTTCGTTCTCCTTTCCTTTCAATATTTACAGAATTCGATTCTTTGTTTTTCAATATCACGTGATTGAGCAGACGACTATTTTATTTATTTAACGTTCATTTATATTTCCATTAATTTTTGGAACTTTCGTGCAACTTTATATAAATTGTTTTTTTTTTTTTTTTTTTTTTTTTACTCCATTTTAAATTTTCATTTTTTCATGTGCATGAGTAAAATATTTTATAGTTTTTTTATTTTTCGCGTGAAAGCATATTTCATTTTATATTTAAAATAAATAAATAAATAAATAAATAAATAAATAAAAGTATTTTTTTTTTTTTTTTTAGCAACAATTAAAATTTTAAATGTCCACATTTAAAGCTTTTACCAGGTTATTATTTTCACATTTTAATTAATTTTTAAAAATCTAATCAAATTTTTTTTACAAATAAGGTACCAAATAAAGGGGGCATTTTTTTCTGAATCCGCCGGTTTAATTAACTTATCGATCGGACAATTAGATTTTTTTAAATTAACTAAAGAATGAAAAGCTGGTGACAATTTTTTAAATTAACTAAAGTATGAAAAGCTGATGGCAACAACACACAGATAAACAGAAGAAAATTTCTCTTAGCCAATCAACTTGCGTCCAGCCACGGACTTACAGAAAAAAACTCTCTTAGCCATTTATATATAGAAAGATGACATGCTTTAGTTAAAATTGCTATTTGAATTAAAAAGTGACACCTACGAAAAATAACATTTATTAGTTGGTATTTTTTAAATAACTGTTTTGTTTAGAATGACAGATTATTGTTGGAATTAGTTTATTTAGGATTTCGTTATAATAGATTTTTATAGAAGTTTAAATTTTTCTTGTAAATTTACATATCTAAAGAAATACAATTTTCTATATTTTATTTAATTTATTGATCAAAGACAAATATGTAAAATTTTCCACTAAAGCCAAAAAGAAAAAAAAAAAAAAAAAAAAAAAAAACAGCGTGGCTGTTACTACTTGGTTACGCCGTTACTACTTTGTTACGCTGTTACTTGTTATCGTTGTTACTTGGGGATTAGAAATGTGGTATTTGATGCATGTCTAAATAAGCATTTAGATCTTCCAAAATAACGTGACGTTAATTCAACGTTACACGAAATCACGCTGCTGCCTGCATTACATAAAAATCATTAGTTATAATGAGGAATTTCTTTAAGAATCGAAAACGGTTAAAAAGAATCATTAAAATATTTTAATCACGATCTCAGTAATCTTTGATTTTTTAAAACGCTGCCAATTTTTTTAAAAAGGGAAATTAATTGCTATCAAAGTGTACGATGCATAGATCTTAAAAAAAGAAAAAGAAAACGTATGCTCTAAAAACTTTAAAAATGTATCAATAGCATCTTTTACCTAAAACTTGATTTTTTTTTTTTTTTATGAATAAATGAATAGATAAAAATAAATAAATAAATAAATAAATAGACAAATGTCAGAAGACTGCCTGATATCATTTGCAAAATCCATTCTTCTATATATGATTTAATGAATATCAGTAATGAAATCGATAAAAAATAAAGTGTTTCTATTATTCATTTAAAGTGTTACATTATAAACAATATCCAAACATACTTCCAAATTTGTAGCATAAATTTTAACTAAAATCTACAACAATCAAAATTCAATTCACTCAGGTCTACATTACTTTAACCACATTTTAGCATTATTATTATTGTTATTATTATTATTATTGTTTTTATTTTTATAATACCTAATACGCCTACACTTGCAGAAGAAGATACAAAACAAATATGCAAAACTAATAAACTTCTCAAATTCCAATTTTTTTTTTTTTTTTTTTTTTTTTGTAAGCCTTTGCTAAATTTTTAACTTTATATATGAAATTAATGTGTGCTATTTATCATGCAATATTAGAAAAAAAATGAGGAAATATTTTATTCTTTATGGATTTCGTTATTGATATCATTACATCATACACAGAGAGACGAAGTATTCGAATGATATCAAATAATATTCTAATCTCTTGAATTATAATAAAATTTCGTGTAGAGGTTGGTAATAATGCTTTTTTCGGAGTAGGAAGATAGATAGACTATAAATATGACATATCTATGGGGGAAAATTAATAAACGTGAAATAGGAAAAATTCTTTCTTTATAAATTGTCTGATTCTAATCAGCTCAAATTGCTTAACAAGTGGTGATGCTGTGTCACACTTTTTAATATCTATATTACATGCAATTCAAAATTTATGGCATGGAATCCAAATACAATATACAAAAAAACTATGTTGATTTGGTTTTAATATTTTAACAATACATACTATTAAGCTGTACACATTATGTCAAAAATTGCAACTATATCTCAGGCTCTATATAATAGAAACATACAAATTTAATAAAATGTTGATACTATAAGACTTTATGTCAATGATATCGACATTATGATATCGACATCATTAAGATACTACTGCTCTGCATGAAAATTTGCTCCAACACCAATTTTGCCTATTCTTATGTAAAATGACCTCCTGAATCCGAATATGATGCGCATTTTGAACTATCACCTACCGTTTATTGGGGATCCCCCACCCCTACTTTTACAACTTTTTAATTTTAAGGCAATACATTTGATTTATAGGAGAGGAAGGATTATTTTAACTGTTAAATATATTCTGAAAGCTGTGAAAGAAGAAAGAAAGATGTGAAAAATTCTAAAACATGAACATTTGCTGCAAGGGGAAAATTTAAGGGGGGATTTGCCACTGAAATTATAAATTACATATATTAAATTTTATTAATCAATTATTTTTATTACTTATTGTGCATTATATATATATATATATATATTTGGTTTTAAATGTTATAATAATTCTTTCCATTCTCCAAATAAAATTCATACTCACAAAATAACTGAACAGTGTTAAAAATTGGGGGAGGAGGTGACGTCACGAGAACACGGTGGGTGATTAGGCAAAATGAGTGTTACATTCGGATTCAGGAAGTCATTTTACATAAGAATCAGCAGAAATGGTACTAGGGCTCATATTGTTTTTTCTTTCAGCGCAGTGCATTTATACTCATTTTACATTAACTGATTTTTGGCTAATGTGTGGATTTTGGATAATTTCATTCACAAATTTTAATTAAAAATTGTAAAAATGTTGCTGCGATTACAAAAGAAAAAAAAATTAAAGTACAGCAAAAGTTTTACCATTTACTTTAAGGCCGAAAAAGAAATTCTTTTAAAGAGATTTAAATTGCAAGATATAAATCCGTACTAATCATTTCCTACAGAGAAATATTTGAAAAACAAATCTCTTCTAGATGCAAAAATAATATATTCAATACTATTTCAAAACAGGAATTCTTGGATTTCTTTCAATACAACAAGTGTTATTTTCAGAATGGGATCTCTTATTTTTGAACCATTAATCTTCTGGTAAAGAACTTCTTTTCTTCAGAGGAAAGAAAAGAAATTGTATGCTTTTTGAATAAGGAAACACATTTTTTTCTCCTCTGTTTTCAAAAGATTTTCTATTTCTAGTGGTGAAATGTATGAAGTTCCTTTTTCTTTTCTTTTGAAAAACAGTGTTGAGTGGAAGAGTTTTTTGTTGCTGAAAAAAAAAAAAAAAAAAAAAAACTTTGTTGTTTCGGTTAAATTTTATACCATAGATTAAGGATATCCATAATACATTCAAGCATTTTTCTAATTGTAGTTTCAATAATATGAGCATTCCAATAAGTATTTAAAGTTTTTTGAATGTGTAAAATAATTGTATATTGTTTTGATATAATCTAATTAATAACTTTATTTGCTGTTTAGTAGGGAAGCATCATCTCAGTAATTAAAAAGTCTTGTAAATGAGTATTTTAGTGAAACATTTTTATAAAGCTAATAACTTCCTTTAAGGTTTTAACAGAGGCGCATCATCTCTATAATTCAAGAAGTATTGAAAATGAGTATTTTAGTGAAACATTTAGCATGAATCATTTTTAGTAAACAAGTGAATAACTTTCTTTAAGGTCATAACAGAGGCGCATCTTCTTTATAATTCAAGAAAAGTTGTAAACGAGAATTCTGGTAAGAAATTTATTACGAAGCATATTTAATAAACAAATTAATTACTTTCATTAAGGTCTTAGCAGGAGAGCAACATCTCAATTAAAAGAAAAAAATCACTGTAAATGAATATTTGAGTAAAAAATTTATCATGAAGTATTTTTAATAATTACTATTGGAAAAAAAAAATGAACCTTTAAATAATTTTAATCACGATCTTGATAACGAAACATAAATACACAAAAACCAAACCTGATTTTTGGGAGATTGCATTTGGTACCTTACAAACAATAAATATAAAACATCGAACATATATAATTCAAATAACCAAACAGTTTTATTAAAATAAAATTTATAATTTATTTTACGAAAATGAAACAGAGACTAGGATGACATAAGCCACGATAAAAGACAAAAATTAATTCGACAAGCGAAAATAAAGTTTTTGCTCAGAAATAAATTTTCAAAGTTTTAATGCGATTATTGTAGTATTATTTTTATATCGTTGCATCTATTATACAATCAAATACTTTTAACTTGTATATATATTTTTTATCACAGAAAATACCGTTTCTTGAGAATGCAATCTTCATTAAGCGAAAGTAAAGTTTTTGTTTAGAATTAAATATCTAGAGTTTTAATACGATTAAAGTAGTATTTTTTACTTTCTCTTACCCATAGGGTCCAGAAAGTATTGTTTTAGGGTCAAATTTTCGAACGTGATTTTTTGTTATATTTACATGTTCTGGGGTCCCCTGAATACGAAAATCATGTTTTTAGCGAATGGTCTGTGTGTCTGTCTATCTGTGTGTCTCTCTGTGTGTGTTATCAGCATATTTGAAGAACAATTAGTAGCAGAAATTCCAAACTCGGTATG
This sequence comes from Salticus scenicus, assembly GCA_963930645.1. Classification (NCBI taxonomy): domain Eukaryota; kingdom Metazoa; phylum Arthropoda; class Arachnida; order Araneae; family Salticidae; genus Salticus; species Salticus scenicus. The sequence continues at coordinate 196,942,514 of OZ005652.1, forward strand.
CTAAATGTGTATCATATAGGGATGCTACACTAAGCTTTTCGTTGAGATAAAGCAAATGGTTCGTGTACAGGGGCACTCAAAAGTATTCAAATACATTACGTCTATGGGAGAAATTGCAGGTAAGTAGATTTTAACATCTATAGACTGCACTAAACAAAATGAAATGAATATATATTTTTTGTAATAGAGATAGTCAACTGGGAAAAAAATTTTGTGTATGTAGGAACCTCGCCAGAAAAACTAAACCATCTGGGCGTAAGAAACAAACAGCAGTGTTCTAAACTATGCGGGAAATGGCAAAGAGAAAATCGAAAAGAGATCAGAAAAGGCAAAATAAATAAAAAGAAACCAATGTTCCTTTGTTTGCCTTATTTCTCTTATCTACATTTGTACTCGTATCTTATCTTATAACTGCTGGCATCTTCTCTGTATATATGGAAGAAGATGCCACAATTGCACAAGTTTATTTAACATTAAATTTATCAATTGTGTACATACTTGGAAAGGAATTAATAAGCATACATAATTAATTAAACAATGAAGAGCATGATGTATTTTTTTAATTATCAAATCATTTGAATATTTGGCTGTACAATGCAAAACATACTTATGTATGGCATCTTCCTCCAATTTACCTTAATGTTGTTTTAGGAAAAGAAACATTCAATCATTATAGCAAAATCATAATAATAATAACAATAGTAATAAAATTGTAAAAATATCTATCCAAATATAGAGAAATATTGAGTAAAATTATGGATGAGTGAATTAAAGCCATATTAAAACTCAGCAATGGCTGGTGATGGTTTGCGAGTGACTCCTAAAGATGGTCCAGGAACATGACATTACAATTTGATTCTTTACAGAGGAAATTTCCACGTTTTCTTTGTCCGGTAGCGAAAAAGTGCGCGTGAAGTTGAATACTTCACAGTACAGAACAGGTTAATGAAAAAGAAATATATGTCTTTACATTTTTTATTCTTCACAGAGTTCTTCTCCGTTTTCTTTGACCAATAACGACGGCCTGAGCGCGAAATCGAATGCTTGGCTATGTAGAACAGATGAATAAAAGCCAAACACCATGACACTAATGTTTTCTTCGCATGTCTAGCCATTAGAATAATGAGAAAAATAATAGAAAACTAATGAAATTTTATAGACAAGGGGATCATAACTACCGACTAAATACAGACAATTCACGTACACGGGTTTCGTTAGTTTATCAAAACAATCACTTTTTCCCCCCTAACTAGGACTAACTAGTGGATCTGCTGATCAGAAGCCTCGAAATCCTACTTTTATCATTCATTATTTCAACAGATTATGGATATTTTTTTATTTTTCCATATTATATATATATATATATATATATATATATATATATATATATATATATATATCTATATCATTATCATCAAAAATCTTCAATTTCAGCCTTTTTCAAACCACTGTAGGATGAGAGCCACTCTTAGGTGACACCATTCTGCCCTGTTTTCTGTAATTCTTCTCCATTCTGCTCTTAAACACAATTTCATCTATTCAACGACACAGTGGTCTCTTCCTCGGTCTTTTCTTAAATCGCGGTACATCTTGGTACATCTATCATCATTTCTTCTGGCAACGTTTCCAACCCAGCTTCATTTTAACTACATAACTCACTTGCTGCATAAACAGATACGTTTCTGAAGGGATCTAACACCCCTCTCAACCCCCTTCTGTATCTCTCTGCCTATATGTGTGTGTATATATGTGTATATTTATATATTTATGTATTTTCCTAATAACAGCCTTCTATTAATTCCTTGTAACTCATAAATACTTGTACCAAATTTCATTCAAAATGATTGCATAACATATCGAAATTATTTTGTGTAACCCTGTAAACAAATTACCAATTCTATGTCCAAAATTTTAAATAGAAAAACATGCTTTTAAATATTCTAATAACATTTCATTACATTTAATGGCGTGTAAGCATGTTAAAATGCACTTTTAAGAAATACCATCTATAGATCGTAATGGTACAAAATTCTTTTGTGTGTCCCTGAAAAGGAGCCACAGATATATACACAAATATATAGCCACAGATGCATAACTCAATAATACTTGAACCAAGTTTGGCATTATTTGGAGGAATACAGAATGTCATCGGAATATTTTTGAGCTGTCCTGTAATTAAATTATTTAGTCTATACATTACTTTTGTTAGAGAAATCATGCTTTTAAGTATCTCCTTATATTATTAAAATCTGTGCGCGTCTGTCTGTCTTTCTGTTTTTCTGTCTGTCTGTCTGTGAGAAAAGCCTTGTGACCGCTAAAGCTCCAGCGCTAATGGTCGCAGCGCCTCGAAACCGGTGTCGACAGACGCAGAATTTCTTCATCTCAACATCGCGATAATTCGCTAAGCGATGCGACCCTAATTAGCGGAGATAATTAAAATGTCGACCCTTGTCTACCGAAAAATGACCCAGAATTCATGATTAAATGCTTAAAAAGCGACATTTTTACGGAAAAAGTGGAAAATAAATTAGAAATATCAGTCGTATCGTTACAAATAAGGTATCAAATGAAAGGTCCGATTTTTCTGAATCCGACGGTTTAAATAGCTTATCGATAGGACAATTAGATTTTTTAAAATTAACTAAAGTATGAAAAAAAAAGGTGGCAACAAATCACATGAGTTTTATTAATTTCGCAATAGACGTATTTCGGTTACCATGGCGCCGGGCGAAAGAATAAATAGATTTTACTTCCTGCTTTACTGATTTTGTACTGGAAATAAAAATTGCAAATTTTAAAATGCTTCAATTTTCTTCAAAATTATTTCAAACATGCTACACACTTTTAACATCACAAGACGAAGTTGCAGTTTAAATTTCACCGGGTTTCCAGAATAAATAAAAAATGTACAATTTAATTGCAAATTAAATTTTATTCAAATACGCGTATTTCAAATTCTAACTATGATTAAATTATTTTTAATACATCATTCGAAAGATATTTTAAAGTACTTTAATATTATCGAAAGTTTTCACCAGATTTACACGTTTTGAGTTGTTCTGATTAGGTTTTTTTTTTTTGCATCTCAGCTAATTCAGTTAGACCGTTCAAAATTGGTATATGTAGGTTAATTAGGAAGGGCTGAAAGGGTGGGGAAGATATAGGCGCGCACCGCGCGTACGGGATAGCGCTGCCGAAGGCAGTGGGGACCCGGTCCGACTTTTTAACCGATGAGAAATGATTTTTTTTAAATTTTCTTTTCTTAAAAATAAAAATTTGATTTCAGAAGGAATATGTGAGCGTAGCGCGCGTATACCTTCACACGTGAGCGGGCAGCGCGCATGGTTCTGCGCTGCCGAGCGCAGTGGGGACACGGTATGAGTTTTTACCCGATCAGAAATGATTTTTTTTTAGGAGGCACGAAGGATCAGGGAAGGAATACGCGCGCAGCGCGTGTATTCCTTAACTTGAGCGCGCGCAGCGCGTACGGGACTGCGCTGCCGTAGGCAGTGAGGACCCGGTCCGACTTTGTACCCGATGAGAAATGATTTTTTAAATTTTATTGTGAAAAAAAACAATTTCCGCATATATCAAGTTAGCAGAGTTAGCAGTGCAGTGAAATGATAGTTGCTCAGCTCTAAAAGCTATAAAGAAGATAAATATATGTGGCATTCATTGAAGACAAAAGTTCAATTAAAACAGTTTATTAAAGTTGAAACAAAATGATGAATAACATTAAATCAGCTGAAACAATTTTAGAAAGGTTGCTGACGAATGGTTAAATACCCTTAAAAAATACTGCCATACTGAGTTCAAATAGAAAGCTACTTTTCACACTAAACGAACAAGTCACAAAAATGTAATTTACAATCATAAGAAAACTAAACAGTTTATAATTATATCGAAATACCAGCTCATGACTTTGAGCTAAACTGAAAAAACATAAAAGCTTAAAAGATTAAGGGCTTCAGAGCTTAAGAGACTGATTACATATTTCCTACCTCCTTTTTATAGTCACGAAACGGATTCAAAGTAACATCTACTAGATGCTGTAGAATAGGAACGCCTCCCATAACTATAGCAACACGACGCTGCGAGTCAGCCGCCATCTATGGGCTTAGCAAAGAGACTCTGCAGTTGAAAAAATATTACATCTCCTCGCTAAGTAGCGAAATGAACAATCCGTAAAAGGATTTAAACATATTTTTCTTTAAGTTAATTTTAATAAAATATGCTTTTAAATATGAGGTAAGTAATTAAAGTTATTTCAAAAGACTTAAACATAAATATATTAATAAGGAATATAATTTTTAATTGAAAGTAATCATCATTAAGCTTTTTAATTTTAATATATCTTTAACTCAAATGGCAGCATCAAAAGAGAAAATAGCACTAAACGCTATAATTCATTTAATTAATAACTTAAATTTTAAAGGTTATAACGTGAATTTAAATTATATTTAAGTAGTAAATGAATTTAAATTTAAATTTGAGAATCAACACGGAAAGGGTATAAATTTTACAACAAGGCCCCCCACCGTGTTGATTCGACAAACACAAACGTCAGCAATTACAATATAAACTTTATTAGAAAAGAAATAAAAAAAATTCCTTGAATATTTAGTGACTTGATGAGAGATTCACATATGTCTTCTACAGAATATACTTCACACAAAGCTACAAGGTTTGTCAATCTCGTAAATCATAAGATCAAGAGTCCACAAGTCCAACTCACACTTTCAAAAAAACAAGTAGCACTATCAATATTCTATACACATCTACTAAAAGAAAGAACAAGATATTAATACAGAGCAAATATGCACAGCATTTCAAGGAAACCTTTTTTTTCCCCCATTCCCCATTGTCAAAATAAGAAAACGATGATATTCACAAATATATGAAACATTTATATAACATACACATAACCAATTACACGTAGCGCTACGAATTTCTCTCATACAAAAGTTAAACTAAACTATACATCACTACACAATGGAAAACGTAGGAAAAACCCACCAAGAAAATGCATACATATCCCTCTAAAAACATTTTTCAGTTTCAAAAAAATTCAAATATATATTATACGTTCAAAAAAAAAATTTTAAAGTTACTTTATATACATTTACTTAATAAATACTTTATTTACAAATTTAGACATATCACCTTTAGTAAGGGGCTTTGTGAAGGGATCGGCAAAGTTATCTTTAGTATTTACATATTTTAAATCAAACCGTTCCTCAAATAACCATTCACGGATGAAAAATAACTTTACATTAATATGTTTGGATTTGTTATTCTCTATAGGAGACCTCGTAAAATTAATTGCCGCTTGGTTATCAGCAAAAAGTATTGGTGGTTCATATGAAATAGAAGTTAATTTAAAATCAATACAATCTCGTAATATATTATCAAACCACATTAATTCTTTAACCCCGTCACACATGGATACAAATTCACTTTCCATGGTTGAAAGGCAAACACTTTTTTGCTTAAAAGTTTTCCAAGAAATAGGGCTATTATCCAAAAATAAAATTTGTCCCCCCATTGATACGAAGTCATCTCTATTCATCGCGAAATCAGCGTCAGAGAAAGCAGTTAAACATGGATTAAAACAATTCAAATTTAATTTCAAATCTCGAGTACACGAAACATACCCAAGCAATTTAATTAACCCATTCCAATGATTAAACCCCGGTGAATTTTGAAATTGACTGAATATATTAACTGCGTAGGCAATATCAGGTCGTGTCCTGTTTGCAATGAAAGATAAACATCCTAAGATATTCCGATATGGAAATTTAGACATTTCATCAATTTCATTTTGATTAGTAGGACAATCTTTTTTCGAATACTTAATGCCTTTTACAATAGGTAATGAGCAGAAAGGGATGTTAAACGACTTAAACCTGTCATACACTTCATTAATATATAATTCCTGAAAAATTTGTACTGAATCATTTTCATAATTAAATTCTACACCAAGTAATTTCTTGGTTTTACCTAAAATTTTTATATCAAATTTACATTTTAATAAATTAAGAATTTTATCTATTTGAAATTGATTTTTACCAAACAAAACTAAATCATCTACATAAACTAATAAAACAATATAATTTTCAAAATAATATGAACAATTACACCAGTTAAATTTATTAAACCCTAAATCTAATAGTACTTTATTTAACTCATAATACCAGAGCCGACCACTTTGATGAAGGCCATATAACGCTTTGTCTAGTTTACAAACAAGATTTTCCCCTCCCTTTACAACATATCCTTTTGGCTGAGACATATAAATTTCTTCTTTTAAAGGTGCATAAAGATAAGCACATTTTATATCGCATTGAACATTATGCCATTTATAACATGAGACCAATAATGAAAAAAAGAAACGTATTATTGAGAAATTAACGACGGGTGAAAACGTCTCGTCATAAGTGTCCCCCTTTATCTGATGAAAGCCCTGGGCCACGAGCCTCGCTTTAAAGCGGGCAACGTTTCCTAGCTCATCTCTTTTAACGGCGTATACCCATCTATTTCCCAAAACTTTTTTCCCCTCCGGTAAATTAACCAGATGCCAAACTTTACGAGTTTTCATATTATTTATCTCATCATCCATGGCATTTTTCCATTCAACACATTCTGAAGATTTAACGGCCTGATTATATGTTTTAGGTATAGGGATAACTAGTCATGATTTTTTATGAGTTAAACTTGAAGTTGGGTTATCTGAGTTTTGCTGATCAACCACCCCCTCGAACTTATTACTACTAGAGAAATCAAAAAAATTACAGTCAAAAATTAAATTATTTTTATCACAATATTGCTTGACATCGTTCATTGATCTCAATCTAGTTTTAGTGTTGTCCGGGTAATAGAAGATGTCAACTCTGTCACTCATTTTTCTGGGTACGGGTTTTCTATTCCAAGTAATTGAAGAAAGAGGTTTAAGAGAAGATTTATCTACAGGAGTTTCATCGACGGGCTCGTCACTAGAATCATCGGGCTCACCTCCGAAAACAATGTCAACAGGATCGGAAACTTGACAATCAACTGGACTTTCCGGAAGTAAGTCCAATTCCTCCAGTGAGGTGCCCATCACCGCTCCACTGCATTTACTAAATAGCTGATCAGAGAACGTTACGTTTATAGTTTCAACTATTTTATCCTCATCCTCCAACCAAATTTTATACCCCTTAGTCTTTAATGAATAACCTATTAGTACTCCCTTTTTAGCCTTAGGTTCAAGCTTATGGTCTCTATGCTGTTTTGGAATCCCTACATACGAAATTAATCCAAACGGCTTTAGGTGTCTTACGGATGGTTTAAACCCAGTATATAACTCAAAAGGAGTCTTAGTTTGTCCCCTATGGATTAAACGGTTCCAAGTGTACGCGAAATACAACATTGCATCGGGCCAGAAAGAAAAAGGCAAACCACTATCCGTGATAATAGCTCTAACACAATTTAAAGAAGTTTGATTAAACCGCTCACTTAACCCATTTTGCTCAGGTGTGAACGTGTTAGTTAACTCATGAACAACTCCATTTTTACTACAAAATGATTTGAAATTGTCATTTACAAATTCGGAACCATTATCCGTACGAATAGCTTTCAATTTTTTATTCAAACTACGTTCTGCCCGTGCAATGTGTCTCTCGAATACACCAAAAACCTGAGACTTATCCTTTAAAGGATAAACAGCAACCCTTTTAGAAAATCCATCAATAATGGACAAAAAGAACCTTTCCCCATTTTTACCAGTTACCTTAATTGGGCCCCAGACGTCCATAAATACTTTCTCTAACGGTGATTTAACGCCATGAACATCGGATGATTTAAAAGACACACGGTTTTGTTTACTAATCCTACAAGGTTCACAAAAAAATTTCTTAAACTTAAGTTTAGGAAGGCCCCTCACCCCGTTCTTCTTGCTAGTATTTACAATAGTATCAGGACTTACATGCCCAAAACGAGCATGCCAATACCCAATTTCATTAACTTTTGCAAGAGAAACTGAAGGATTTTCTGGGTGCCCCCCATTCGCTTTACTCCCCTTTTTAACTTTAGAAACATTAGGATATAAATAGTAAACACCGTCTTTAATTTTAGCAGTAAAAATATGTCCTTTATCTTTACCGAACACCGACACTCGACCCCTACCGCCAGTGTATGTGGCACCGTTCACATCTAATTTAGGACCTGATATTAAATTTTTCCGTAACTTCGGGGAATATAACACATCTTTTAGATACAATACATTTTTACCAAAATCCAACTTAACAGTTCCTTTAGCAGTAATAGGAAAACTAATACCATCGATCGCGACAAACAGCTCCTCTCCCTCCACAGGAGTATAATGCTCAAAAAGATCTAAATTTCTTAGAAAATGATTTGAAGCAGCAGTATCAAAAATAAAGCTGTCCTCATCACTTAAATTACTAAAGTTAGCTTGAGCTATGTAGTAGGAGGGGGGAGATTTGCATTTGTCACGACCGTTGGAGTTATACTTTAAATTTCTAGGTTTAAATTTAACATTACTATTCAAAAAACAGTTTTTCTTAAAGTGGCCAATACGGCCACACTTAAAACAAGTTAAAGGTTTTTTACCTTTTTGCTGGATGTTCTGTATCTGAACACTGTTATTGGCATCTTTCTTAATATCACCCTCACGAAGCTGTAGACGCGATTCCTCCGCTGTTAACTCGGACACAATATTCTGGAACTTGAACTGGTCGTTCTTCCAACGCAACAAATATTGCACTGCAGATTCAAACTTGGATGGTAGGTGTTGCAAGAGCTGGAAACAGCAGTACACGTCCTCCATAGCATGACCAATTTCACGCAGCTGGTCCAGTATTCTTGATAACCGGGTTACAAAAGAATTCACCGTTTCATTCTCAGACATTCTACAATTAATGAACTCTGTAAACAGTCCCATATGATGAGCTCTTGAGTCTGAAATAAAGGTCTTCTTCAAAGTCTCCCAGGCATCAATAGCACAATCACAATTTTCAATAATGCTTCTGACTTCAGGCGATGTATTCAAATATATTGTTGATAATGCAACTCTACTACGAGATTTAAAATCCTCCACTTGTTTTGAAGTTATTCCGGCCTCAGCATCTTCAACAGGCAGTATTTCGTTCTTACATATTATATTCCAGCAGTTTCTTTCAATTAAAATAAATTTAATATCCTTGACCCACGTAGTATAATTATTCATCCGTAATTTTTCAATCGTGGGGTTTAAACTTACAGCCATTTCAATTTCTTATCTTCAAACACTTAGAATGCCATAAAAACTATTATCAAAATTTTAATGCTATGAGCTGACAACGAGCCAAATCGCCCATAACCGCTTATTGTGAAAAAAAACAATTTCCACATATATCAAGTTAGCAGAGTTAGCAGTGCAGTGAAATGATAGTTGCTCAGCTCTAAAAGCTATAAAGAAGATAAATATATGTGGCATTCATTGAAGACAAAAGTTCAATTAAAACAGTTTATTAAAGTTGAAACAAAATGATGAATAACATTAAATCAGCTGAAACAATTTTAGAAAGGTTGCTGACGAATGGTTAAATACCCTTAAAAAATACTGCCATACTGAGTTCAAATAGAAAGCTACTTTTCACACTAAACGAACAAGTCACAAAAATGTAATTTACAATCATAAGAAAACTAAACAGTTTATAATTATATCGAAATACCAGCTCATGACTTTGAGCTAAACTGAAAAAACATAAAAGCTTAAAAGATTAAGGGCTTCAGAGCTTAAGAGACTGATTACATATTTCCTACCTCCTTTTTATAGTCACGAAACGGATTCAAAGTAACATCTACTAGATGCTGTAGAATAGGAACGCCTCCCATAACTATAGCAACACGACGCTGCGAGTCAGCCGCCATCTATGGGCTTAGCAAAGAGACTCTGCAGTTGAAAAAATATTACATCTCCTCGCTAAGTAGCGAAATGAACAATCCGTAAAAGGATTTAAACATATTTTTCTTTAAGTTAATTTTAATAAAATATGCTTTTAAATATGAGGTAAGTAATTAAAGTTATTTCAAAAGACTTAAACATAAATATATTAATAAGGAATATAATTTTTAATTGAAAGTAATCATCATTAAGCTTTTTAATTTTAATATATCTTTAACTCAAATGGCAGCATCAAAAGAGAAAATAGCACTAAACGCTATAATTCATTTAATTAATAACTTAAATTTTAAAAGTTATAACGTGAATTTAAATTATATTTAAGTAGTAAATGAATTTAAATTTAAATTTGAGAATCAACACGGAAAGGGTATAAATTTTACAACAAATTTTCGTTTCTTAAGAATAAAAATTTGATTTGAGAAGGAATATGTGCGCAGCGCACGTATACTCTCAGACGTGCGCGCGCAGCGCGCATGGGTCTTCGCTGCCGAAGGCAGTGGGGACCCGGTGTGAGTTTTTACCCGATCAGATTTTTTTTTTTGAGGGGGGGGGGCACGAAGGGTCAGGGAAGGAATACGCGTGCGCAGCGTGCACGGGGCAGTGCTGACGAAGGCAGTGGGAATCCAAATCAGAAATGGGAATCCAATCAGAAATGATTTTTTTTTTCTTTTCTTGACACTAAAAGTTACTATTAGTGATTCATTAATTTTAGTGATTCATTTGAAAATACTGACCCGCTAGCGGGCGAAGCTCGCTAGTCTTTATATTATATGTTGATTCCATTTCGTTGAATGCAGCATTAATGTGTTAAAATGCGCTTAAATAGAAATTTATCCATAAGCATAATTTCATGAAATTATTTTGTGTGTCTCTGTAAACAAACCATAAACATTGTATACAGAGTAAAAACAATTCAACTTATTCTTCGTTTTTCATAAATAATTGTTCGAAATTTGACATAATTTGGATGATTACGTGATATTGTCGGAACATTTTTGTAAAGTCCTGCATATTAATTAGGAAGCCTAAGAGCACATATTTTCTGCAGAAAACATCAGTTTAAGTAGTATCTCCGTAATGTTCGCTAATTTCATTTTGTTGAATTTAGAGTAACGATGTTAAAATTCGTTTAAACGAAAATTCACCTCATAGGCCGTAGTGATAAGAAAAACTTGTGTCCCTGTAAACAGTGCATGAACAATATAGGCATTAAAACATTTTATGCATCTTTTTCTATACAAACCCTGAACGTGTGTACCAATTTGCAAGTTAGTCGGTGGATTTTTGCGGCCGTTATTGCGGTACATACAAAAGTTGTCCGTAGGCTGCAATAATAAGAAAAAATTTGGTGTGTCCCTGTACACGAACTAAAAATGAAATACACACCCAAAACTATGCAGCAAATTCCATGTGGTTCATGAACATGTGTACCAAATTGCAAGTCAATAGCGTGATTTTTGCGGCCACCATCACGATACATATACAAATTCTGATGATAGACCGTAATGATAAGAAAAACTTTGTTGCGTCCCTGTACACAAACTACAATTGGAATACACACCAAAAACTATACAACTAATTCTATGTGGTGCATAAACATGGTGTCAAATTGCATTTCAATAGCATGACTTTTGCGGCCACTATCGCGCGACAGACAGACAGAAAATCTTTTTGAGTCTCCACAGGGAGGCCTCCACTGACGTTTCGGCAATTGTATTGAAATGCGCAGCTTAAAATGCATTCTGAACCATTATGAGCATCGATTAGACAATATTTACGATTGTTATTAAATTTCAAAATTTATTGGAAATTATTCAGGGAATTTTCGCTCAGACAAATTTGTGAATTTAATTCGAGTAATTTTTGGAAACGTTAAAAATTAATTTTGAATTTTTTACACACCACACAGTGTACTTAGATATAGAACAATAAGAGTAATAAAACATGAAACAACTTGAAACATACAAGTAACTTTTAATTGTAGCACTTGTAACTTTTAATTGCAGAATGGTGAACTGCCCACTAAATGGCTATTTATTAGTGGAAAAGTTTTAAAAGCTTTTATCGTATTTTCTGCTATAATCACTGACAAAACTTTTGGAATTTTTTCTAAGTACTAATCCATAGATAAGTATTAATAACTGATATAACCATTTTGTTATTCTCTTTTCTACAATAAATATTATTCATAATAATAGTTTCAAAATGAGATTTCCCTAGTAATTGACCACTTACACCTACCAATTTTGCATAGTCATATTAGTAATTGACCCATATAATTTTTCATTTAAAAAAAATGCTTAGTTTTAATGATATGGAGTGTAAAAGTGACCTAATGAAGTAGAAACCTAAATTTTTCTGGTAAGATAAACTTTATACGCATGTAAAGACATATAAAACGAAGCTTACATATAGTGAGATAAAAAAAAAAAAAAAAAAAAAAAAATGGTAGAATTATTTTTTGAAACACCAATTTTCGAGATCTACCTAAACTTCTGGCCTACCTAATCAGGTAGCTGTTAATTTTCCTCTAATAACTACATGATACATAAGAAAGAAATTGATTTATACAACAATTTTCAAGAAAACCGTTAGAGTCGTTTTTGAGATACCGAATTTTAGCAAAGCTTGTTTGTCATTATTAATTGTTGATCAGAAAACAACAATTGCATGCAAACTTGTATTTAAAAGTGAGTTAATATGGCGAGTTTGAAAAAAATCCGTACAGCCGTTTTTAAAGGAACACCCTGGCGAGACCTGAAATTGAGCTATTTATACAGGACGTCTATCAATTTTCCTGAAGTAACCAGCTATATTATTCGAAAGGACATCTAATAGAGTGTTTATATAGCAAATTTGAAGAAAATCGTTAGAGCCGTTTTTGAGATACGGACTTACGGTCCCACTTCCGGTTTTTCAATTTTCACCAAAATTTGGAAAACTTATCTGTACAGCAGACTTGTTTCAATTCTAAAGTTTCGTAGTTCTATCTTTATTAGTTTCCGAGCTATAATAGACAGAAGATTCCCCACACTCATACACACACACACATACACACTGACCAATTGTCAAAAACAACTTTTTTTGACTCAGGAGACCTTAAAACATGTCAATCAGATTAAATCTCGCTATCGAATTTTCAGACCGAATACAATACTTCCATTACCTACGATAATAGGGTAATGGAAGTAAAAATGTTGTGTAATAAAATGGTAGCATTTGGTGTACATAGAAAAGTCATCTGCATTACAAGTATATGCAAAAGCTTTTGACATACATTTTTGTACAAATGTTGCGGTGAATTTGTTTACAGAAATGAGTAACTATTGCTAGAACTTTGTTAATGCAAGTGAGCAATGAAAGTTAGAAATGGACTGCAATAAGTAGCGGAAGACAACAGCTTTGCGCACTTTATTAGATGTTATTTATATATTTTATCAATCAGATTCATAACTTCTAGGCATCAATTCTAATTTTTTAGATTTTTGTGCTTAAGTGTTCAATTGCTGACAGATCACCCTATATCCTAACACTTTCATGTTGACCTGTAAACGAACCTTTCATACCATATTCTGCAGTTAATATGCATTTGTGAACATGAAAAATATAAGTTTATTTTATTTTATTAAGTATAATCTGAATATGTTAAAATGCACCAAAGAGAAATTTTACTCATAGACGTACTGTATTAGAAATTAGAATTCTTTTGCATATCCCTGTACATGAACCGTTCGCTATCAAAACAATGTTTCAAGTAATTTACCAACATAATTTAATAAGATACTGATTTGGGACTTACTAATGGTATCTGTTTACGAGTTATGCTGGTAAAAGTTCAACACACACAAAGAAAGGAGAAACATACCCACAGACTGAGAATAAAAAACTTGATTTTCCTATTTACGGGACCTCAAACGTTTAATATAGCAAAAACTCAGCTTTGAAAGTTTCATCCAAAACAATACTTTTTTTTTTTTTTTTAAAGCAAAAATTCATTAAATACTTAATATCTTTAAATAGAATAAATGATAATTTTATAATAAAATAAATGATAATTTTATTTATTTTACAAAAAATTTAATTTATTTTTAATCAAATTAGATACCCTTTTTTTTGTACAAATAAAATTCTTTTTACTTTCTCTTACCCATAAGGAAGAGAAAGTATTGTTTTAGGGTCAAATTTTCGAAAGTGAGTTTTTGTTATATTTACACGTTTTGAGGTCCCCTGAATCCGAAGCTCATGTTTTTAGCTGTTGGTCTGTCTGTGTGTCTGAGTCTCTGTGTCTGTGTGTGTGTCTGTTATCAGCATACCTCAAGAACAAATAATAGCAGAAAGTCCAAACTTGGTATTCTAAATGTATATGATATAGGGATGCTACACTACGCTTTTCGTTGAGATGAAGTAAATGGTTCGTGTACAGGGACGCCGAAGAGCATTCAAATACATTACGTCTTTGGGGGAAAATGCAGGTAAGTAGAGTTTAGCATCTAAAGACTGTACTAAACCAAATGAAATGAATATATATTTTTTGTATGCGTAAAAACACATCTCATGTAGAATATGGCGGGGAAATCATCCACTGTTCATTTACAGGGCTACACAAAAGAACTAGATTTTAGTGCGACAATAGCTGAAAATTAATAGAAGTGTATTTCAGGTTACGCCGTGTATTTTTACTATAGGATTATGTTTAGGTGCACCATGTGGTCTGTACATAATCTTCAAATGATATGCAGGACTGCAAATGTTTAAGAGATAACCTTCTTTTTTACTGTTAGTGGAAGTGCTGTACTATAATATTTTACCATTTAGAGGAAAACTGCTCAGGAATTGAAATGAATTCCTCATAAACATATGGTAAATAATGTATGATTTTAAGCTAAATATTTTTCGCTGGTTTTTTGTATATTTACACGTTTTGAGGCTTTCTGATTACCGAAGTCAAGTTTTTTAACGTTTGATCTTTGTCTGTGTCTTTTAGAGTAACTTTAAAACGAACAATTTCAGGACATCCAAAAGTTGTATTTTCAAGCCAATATAAGTTTTTAACTTACACAAACATCAATATAAGTTTGTTGCTAAAAAAGTTTGATCCATACTGATAAGTTTCAAGGAATGTTGCATGTGAAAGTTGTCTGTATAGTTTTAAGTGAACTTTTAATTTTAATAAAAAATTTAAATTGAATAGAAATGTAGGCGCATTAATGAAACGGGGGTTGGGGGAGCGGTAGCCCACCTCACACAGAACTAATTATCATATATAACTTTTCCGAAGCCTACTTTGAATTGTTTGACACAGGTTTACATAACAGTACTCTTTATCTTATTTCCTAATATCCAAACTGTATTTATACTATTAAATTTCAGGGTAAGAGAAAGTCTTATGAGTGACACACCAGATTATTTATGCTTATATTGAATAAATAAATAAAAGCATCATATATATTAATATTTTCAGGCAATCTAAAAGAAAAATTGACGTAACGTTGATACATTTTTGTTATTATTTTTTTAATAAGATTACCTAGGTTCAAAAGACCACTATCTAAGCTTTTCAGGCGAAAGTATTAAAAAAAAAAAAAAAAAATAGAAGAAGAAGAGAAAAATTCATCCCTTTCTGTTGATATTTATGCTTTGTATTTACAAAGAAATAGAAATTATAAACGGCTTGTCTGTTATTTATCCAATTCACATTCGTTTCAATGCCAAATAATATTTTTCCTCTTTCGAATAAAATATTGTAAGACGAGAAATATATTTATTTTTATGTGATATTTAGCTATATTGTATTGTTTTTTGTGATGTTGCCAAAATCACTTCGATATTATTTTTCCTCTCTCTGTTGTTTTAATTTTTTTTTCTGTATTTAAGAAGAATAAAACTGGGCACTAAACTTAAAATTTTAAATACTTCAGCAATACTTATTGTTACTGAAAACTGCCAACGTAATCCCGAGGATTTTTAGTACCCGCACCTTTTCCATACCAGTCCTTTTTTAGTGTATTTTCTTTTTAATTCATCGTAAATATGTTTGAAGAAAATTACTCAAAAAATTAAGTATTGTGGGAAATGGGGCGGTACTAACAATCCTCCTGATTAGGTTGGCAGCTCTGTTATTTCCTATAACTGTAATAAATTTAACAAATATTAACACTCATACTTCCGTTAGAATATTGCTTAAAAATGTATTTAGTGTAATATTTCACATCTATATCAGACTAAACTAATATTAACAACTACTAACATTTGTAATTTATACATAGTAACATTATAAACATAAACATTTATTTCACGCTACCTTTTTTTTTTTTTTTTTTTTTTTGGGGGGGGGGGGGGGGGGGAGCATGCTTTTCTTTCTTTTTTTCCCCCACGATTAAATAAAAATAAAACTTCTCTTTAAAAATAATGGTTTGATATAAAGGTGACTTCTAACAATTCTGCGAAATAAATTGGAAATTTAGGCAGGTTTGTTTGAATTATTGTCTCAATTTTTTTTCTTTCTTATTTTATTTAAGTAAGTATAAAAGAATTATTTTAAACAAATGATGTAGGGAAAAATTTCACAAAATAAACTATTTTGTGAAATTCTTTTACAGCCTAAATTATCTAATATTCCTAGCGTAGTCTCTCGTTATCCTGAGAGAACATTTTCACTTATAAGATTTGTCTCGTACAAGATCGACACTGCAAGTTAGAGAACTTCAGATTGCTACTTGTAAAGCTATTATCTTTTTTTTTTTTTAAAGATTTTATTACAAAACATAAATAATATTGAGACACATCACACAGAATATAAGCTTCAGAATAAAATTCCTTCAAATCGAATGACTCAGTAGAATCGGACTTTCGTGGTCTCGAGATTTCTTTCTTTTTGTACTCATTTTAACAACATAAAAATGCTTTTTGGTGTTCTTCTGCCATTGAGACGAAAATCGCCATGTAACAAAATGGCGATTTTTGTTCTGGAAGAAATAATTTACTAATAAGATATTTTTCTTTGAGTAAGATGATTATCAATGAATTTCAGACTGCTGTTTCCAAAGCACCTATGTTTTAAATTTAAAGAATTTTTTGTTTGTAATCTTTGGACAGAATGTTAATTACAGAATGAAATTCTCTCAAATCAAAGAATTATGCGTTATTTTCTATGCGTGATAATACAAAGATGTTTAGAAAATTAACAATTAATAGTCTTAGGATTTCTTTATATATTTCAAATAACGAACAAAAGTTTTATGCTTGTTCTACTGTCACTAGAACATTCAGTAGCATGATAAATAGAATAATGAGTAGCATATAAATGTTCTGGTTATTCGTAAAGAAACTTTTATTTTACGTGCTTTTAAAGTGTTTTTAATAAAAATAATATTAAACTAATGGCATTTCTTGTAGTGAGGTTTCTAACTTCAAAACCACAACTTTTTATTTTACGTATGATGTATTTATATTATACATGATGTAAATAATTACATAAAAAGTCAAAAGATTATAAGGTGTTAATTACATGAAAGTTGAATATTTAAAATTATTTCTTAAACTTAGAAATCACATTTTAACAAACGGAATACTGATTAGATTTAATAAAATGCTTCAAATATCTATTTTAGCAGTTTGAGTATTACCTGCCCGGTAAATTAGGCTTTTAATGTGTCCATTAAATAATATATTCACGACATATCCCAAGTAATATTATTAAAGCGCATTTGATCGAGTTTGACAAATATAAACTTGCATGTTAATGATAAGTGAATGCACGTCAAATGGAGCGCTATTATAATTTAAACTAATGCTAATTCTGATTATTTAATCGTAACGTTAAAGATAGCAAATTATTTCTGAATATTGAATTTTACAGAAGAATGAACTGGGTAAAATATTTTTTTTTTTCTTCTAAAATTACACAATTTTCCATTTTACTAAAATTCTCAAATTTGTTGCTTAAAATATACTATGACGCAAATATCTCATTTCGAAAATGCAAATTTTAAGTAGGTATTAAATAAACTTTAACTTTAACTTTATATATATATATATATTTTTTTTTTTCTACAAGTATTTACTGTATTGACATATGTATGTTTTTTTTTTCTTTATAATGTTAGGATTTTTTATTAAATTAAAATCATAGACGTAATGTATTTGAATTATCTTGGATTTTCCTGTACACGAACTATTTTCTCGACTTAAGCAAAAAGGTTCAAATAGTATTTCCCATTGGTACACATTTGGAAAATATGCTGATATCAGACAGAAAAACCCCTCTAAAAAAAGTTCCTAAAATAATCTGTGGACATATTTTAAATACGTCATGATTTTCATTTATCAGAAAACTTTCACAGTGCATGTTACTAGACTTTTTTAACTCATTACATTAAATTACTTTACTTTTTTTTTTTTTTTTTTTAACCATTCCCAGACAGCACATCGCCTCCCCAGGATATCTTCAAGATGTCTTCTGGATGAAAAGACATCCCGGAAACGTCCTTAAGATGTACTGTGGATAAGTTAACCCTAACTGTGCTGTTAGGGTTGTCAACATTTTTTTGTATATAATTTTAGTTAAAAATTAATTATATTCCTACTAATCTGGGAAAAATCGAAATTTGATAATTTTGTATAGAAATGTAAGCCTTCAATATAACTTCCTGTAAGGTTATTAACAGCGGCATGAATGAATTTCGAATAAATCATGATGCAAAATTAATTTAAAATATTAAATTTTATGCAAAATATATGTTCTTTTTTTGTCTTCTCTTCCAATCTTTAATGTTTCAATGTACAGTTGATATGAAAATATTTCACGCGCATTAAATCCATTCATTATTATTATTACAATTATTTTCAAACATAAAAAATTCTACACAATATTTGCACCGCATTTAAACATTTTATTTTTCATGAACATTATATTTATGTGACGCGATCTCAATATATACATTTTTCGAACATTTAATGCAATACGTATCTATATTTAATATCGTACCAAAATATTTAATCTTCGTTTAACGTAATGATCTGGTGCTCTATTTTAAATAAATCATAATTTTCCTTTACAAGAAAATTTTGAAAGTAGTTTATTCAAAGTTTTGGTCAAATGAATTAATTATTTTTTAATTTCATTTAATGATGTTAATAACTAAAAAGGTTGTTATGGTTCTGCTTTTTTTCCATGACTCTTCCACATTTATATTTATATAACAGCTTCCCCTTTAATTGATTGTGGAATATTGCTATATAAATATAGAGCTGTGGAGCAACTCTGACTAATCTTACAGATTTCTTTCTTTCTTTCTTTTTTTTTTCCATGACTCTTCCACATTTATATTTATGTAACAGCTTCCCCTTTAATTGATTGTGGAATATTGCTATATAAATATTGAGAAAAACTGCGGAGCAACTCTGACTAATCTCACAGATTTCTTTCTTTCTTTCTTTCTTTTTTTAATAATCTAACAAGACCTTCTGGCTCAGCCGAAACTATTTCTTCTTTCTTACAGTGACTACAATTTCGAAACAAGAGGGCAGATCTAGTTGAATAATAAACATAGTTGAGACCTTGATAGAGCTATATACATATTAAATTGCATGTTAATTGATTTATAATTACGTTTTTATGAGAGTTAAATATTTCAGAGTGACCGCTCTTTTGAAACAATAGTGGAGATTGAGGTCAATACTCTTTTTTATCTTGAATTCATAATCCATGCTCTTATGTGAAACTAGTACCTTTTCTTAAAATTAGTTAGATATTTGACACCAGTGGAAAATCTCTGATTTTCCACTAGTAATATAAACTTTTCTATGTATTTTATCAGAGAGAACTGATATGTTAACAGCCGTTGTGTTGTAATGTTGTGACGACTGCGTTGCAGCCTCAACTAGAAGATTTCCCTCACTCATTTTGTCATGTGTGTAAAAAATGAATTGCGAACTAGATAATTGGTCATCAAACTTTTATTTTAGACTTGAAAAGGAAAGGGGCTTTTAGATGGGGAGGAATCCCTATCGTGATTTTAATTAAATGGAAATATTATTTATTTTGACTATATCAAAAGATGACTCACCACTGAAGAAACTTTAGACGTCATCAAACAGTCGCTTTGTTAAAGGACTTTAACTACGTGCTAGACTTTAAAATATCGTAAAAAGATTCTGTCGTGTAAACTCGTCTTAAACGCCGGTCAATATGTGGGGTTTGGATGGTTGCAAACTCCATCTTAATTAATTAAGTAGATCGCTAAATAGATAATTGAAGAGCACAAGACTTGAATATGAAGTACAAATAAAACTTTTATTTGAACTTAAATCTGGGGGAATAACTTTCCGAACTCAATCAATAATTAAATAAATGAACAATTTAGCGAAATATAGAACTTAAGTCTCACCTAGCAGAAGTAGAGGAAACTCAGAGAATACTGCTCTCAGTTGGCTCGCTGAACTATACACGCTTAAGGGTTGACGGCAGGATTCCCTTATCTGGCAATTTCCTTTCACACAAATTCCAATCTATCTACACATCGAAACACTCGCCAACTTAGAAAACTACACTATCGAATAACTTCGCACTAGCACAAGAATCTAGTCTCATCCACACCACTCTATCTACCACAATACCTTGATATTTGTCCTTAATCCAACCATTTCAAATCACTTAGCAAAACTTCAAAAACCTGTTCCTATCCACTTCACACTCCGCCAGTTACTTTCTCCGTTGCAGCTCTATGCTGAAGCAAAATCATCCCGATTTTATCTAAAACTTCGCCGACCGTTTGTATCGACCTTCCTAATCTCCCAACTACTGCGTCACCGGGAGTCGCTGGATCCAGCTCACTTTCAAAACTATGGTGACCTTGTATGGACTCAACCTTCCATCACTCATATTAGCGTTCCATTAAGCACCACTTTCTTAGCTTGGATGTCAATTTTAAAGTCATTCATTTAAACGATTCTCTTCATTTTATACCAAATACTTACTCTAAAATAACTCGCATTCAGTTTCTTTCTGCCTTAGCAATCTCCTGAAATCATGTTCTTAATTTGCCAAACTACTTCTCCAATTGCTAAAGACACTCTACACCAACCCAAATGTACCTCTATTCGACACTTCTAAGTCCAACTTGATATCTCACCCAAAATACCTCCAAATGATTCTGGATCCAGTTAGTGACCATTCACTTTCTGAATCCAACATTCTAACTCCACTCGACGTTATCACCTTAGACCACCTTCAATACAAAATTAAACTGGCGACCTTTACTTTCTCAACCCAATGCCACTCATACCTGACAATGTAACATGTTAACATTTACATTTAATTTTCTTCTTTTTTTTCTAGAATTTATAATCCTTGCTCTTATCTGAAATTAAAATCTTTTCTTCAAATTTGTAAGATAGTAGAAACCAATGGAGAAAAACCGTACTGACTTTTCTATATTTATAATAAGAGAGAACAGTTATGCTAACAGCACGATTTACAGTTAGTGACCATTCACTTTCTGAATCCAACATTCTAACTCAACTAGACGTTATCACCTTAGACCACCTTCAATACAAAATTAAACTGGCGACCTTTACTTTCTCAACCCAATGCCACTCATACCTGACAATGTAACATGTTAACATTTACATTTAATTTTCTTCTTTTTTTTTCTAGAATTTATAATCCTTGCTCTTATCTGAAATTAAAATCTTTTCTTCAAATTTGTAAGATAGTAGAAACCAATGGAGAAAAACCGTACTGACTTTTCTATATTTATAATAAGAGAGAACAGTTATGCTAACAGCACGATTTACAGAACTAAACTAAAAATAAGAAAAAAAATGATGAACAACTATTTAGATTAAAAGTCACGGATTATCGATTATCTGCAAAATTGAGTAGCAAGGGTTCTGTGGATAACGCAAATAGCAGATAAACCGCCAAAAGACTGCAAATAAAGGACAAATGAGATGAAAAATATTCTGTCACAAAAACTTGATTGTATTGCACATAAAATACATAGTATATAAAATATTGATGATATAATAAAAATATTATTTTATGCACTAAAGAATGTAAAAATCAATAAACAAAAACAAAAACAAAACTAGTATGTTGTGGCCACCACAAGACTTTCTTCTATATTTTCCTATACAAATTCACGCAGTAACAATATAAAAAAAAAAAAAAAAAAAAAAAAAAACGATTTTTTTCATTTTTTTTTTCATTAAAAATAAAAATAACCGATAACTTTGTTTTAAATTACCACATATTTATAGTTCAACCATTCGTTTTAAAGGTATTGACGAGACCTTTCGAAAGATACCGATCTTGAAAATTGACACACACCCCCGGGGGGGTGGAAGCGATGCCCCAAATTTTTGCCTAATTAACTACTACTATTATCAATAAATCATATTAATTTCACAATCACAGGTTAAGAATAACTCTCATTATGTACATTTATACGAAATTTTTTCCTATACTGCCATGTTAAAAATTTAGAAAAAATACGATCACAGCGCCACCTGTTGAGCGATTGATCCCCAAAACTAATCAGCCTCAGTTTATGTCAGGGGCCAACTAAATACCAAGTCTGGTTAAATTTCGTAAAAAAAAAAAAAAAAAAAAAAAAAAAAAAAAACGATTTTTTTCTGTTTTTTTTCGTTAAAAGTAAAAAAAAAATCGATAACTTTGTTTTAAATTATCACAGATTTACAGTTCAACCATTCGTTTTAAAGGTATTGACGAGACCTTTCGAAAGATACCCATCTTGAAAATTTACTCCCCTCGAGGGGGGACTTCCCCCCCACGGGGGGTGGCGAGGCTCCTACGCATACAAAATTTTTTTCCCAGTTGACTATCTCTATTTTAAATAATTCTTGTAAATTTCATAATGATTACTAAAAAATAATTCTCTTTATGCACATTTATACAAAATTTTGTCCTATATCACCATGTTAAAAATTTAGAAAAAGCGGGATGGCAACGCAACCTGTAAGACAATTTTTACCAAAAGTTGATAGGCACTAATTTATGTCAAGGTACAACTACATACCAATTTGTATGAAATTCTGTGCAGTAGTTCTTGAGATACAGTTGCCACAAAATTTTGTCACACACACACACACACAGACAGACAGACAGACAGACAGACAGACATTTTCTAAAAATGGTCAAATCGTGTTCTACAGCTCTCAAAACGTGTAAATTCATCAAAAACCCGAGGTCGAAAATTTTTACGAATCCAATACTTTCTCTATATTACATATAGAAGAAAGTAAAAATTATGATGAAGCCAACGTACAACCCTTTTAAAGCCAATTTATACACCAAATTACTGTATTGTACAAAAAATAAAACAAAAGTAACATAGTTCTTTATATTTAATTTTTTTTAACAATCGTTTCTTTTTATTTCTTATTGAAAAAATTTCTTGTTTATTTCCTGTTGAATTCCACTCTTCTTTGTAGCACGCATAATCTGCTCGCGGATAATCCAAAGTTTGCTGTAAATTCTCAGTTAGAATACTAAAATAAACATTTAATTAAATAATCTTGAATTGCTTTTTAGCATAAACATAAATTAAGAATATCGCCTCTGAATTCCTTTGTACAATAAATACGAATTAGTCTATAACAGTCATTAAGTTGTAGTAACCTAAATCACTTTATGATATAAACAGTTTATTTTATCTGCGGAGAGATAAATACCCTAATAATATATATGTATATTTTTTCTACTTTAGCAATCTGCAAAAATGGACACTTTTTGCAGCCTGTTACATTAATTTTATCAATATTAATTTAAAATAATTTTTTTTAATTTATTTAAAACTAGCAGGCTTTGCCCGCTTCGCTGGACGTTAAACTTAAATGATTTGTCAAAATGCCATATCTTTATTAATAACCTAAGTTCTCGCTGTGATTGGTAGAGGCTTTCTCGCTACCAATGTTAGGAGTCTGGGTCCCCACTGTCTTCGGCACAACTTACCCACTTCTTACTTCCCCACCCTCAGCGGGTGAGTTCAAAGTTTTGCAAAATCCCACTAATGTACATAATGCGTACACTTAATCAATATCCACACACCAAAATTCTCCATTCTAAGATAATTCAAAGCGAATTCAAACGGAAAAACATGTTTTTACACATGTTTATTGCCATCCGACTCCGAGAAGGGGGGGGGGGGGATTTCGAATTTCGTGAAATGCAGTTACAATAAGAGCCGGATGCATACAAAT
The DNA here is from genome assembly GCA_963930645.1 of Salticus scenicus. Lineage (NCBI taxonomy): Eukaryota > Metazoa > Arthropoda > Arachnida > Araneae > Salticidae > Salticus > Salticus scenicus. The sequence continues at coordinate 196,966,683 of OZ005652.1, forward strand.
AATTTACGCACCAAATTTCGTGACCACAGAAGTCTTTAATAGACAGTATTATAGAAAAAAAAATTATAAATAAAAATTATACAGACACGACATTATTTCATTATTTAAAACATGAAAATCTGACATTGAAAGATTTTAATTTAGTGCCAGAGGCCTACAGCTAAACTTGTTAATATCGACAAATTCTTCTTTAGTTAATTCGTGACGATCTAAATTCCATGATAAAGTTTTCATTAAATCAAACCAATGTGTTTCAGCTGCAGATATTGTAACAAATAACGTTGGAAGTCCAAACTGTCTTATAGCCGCAAAACAACGTTTTTTCTCTTTTTCCCAATGAGGGGGAGGTGTGCCTTGGTGGGACTCATGTCAAAGGTGTGCCTTGGTGGGGGAACTCATGTCAAAGTTGTACCTTGGGGGCGACTCATGTCAAAGGTGTGCCTTTGGGGGGGACTCATGTCAAAGTTGTACCTTGGGGGGGACTCATGTCAAAGTTGGGCCTTAGGGGGACTCATGTCAAAGTTGGGCCTAGGGGGGGACTCATGTCAAAGTTGGGCCTTGGGGGGACTCATGTCAAAGTTGTACCTTGGGGGGACTCATGTCAAAGTTGGGCCTGGGGGGACTTATGTCAAAGTTGTGCCTTGGGGGGACTTCTTTCAATAAATCCCCATTCAATAAACCGACTGAAATAGGCTCTTAGCACTATTAAGAGTGTATTATAAAAATTCGACAACGCTGTACCGACTGAAATAGGGGTACCTTGGGGGGGGACTCATGTCAAAGTTGTGCCTTGGGGCGACTTCATTCAGTAAATCCACATTCAATAAACCGACTGAAATAGGCCCTTAGCACTATTAAGAGTGTATTATAAAAATTCGACAACGCTGTACCGACTGAAATAGGGGTACCTTGGGGGGGGCGTCATGCCAAAGTTGGGCCTGGGGGGGGACTCATGTCAAAGTTGTGCCTTGGGGGGACTTCATTCAATAAATCCCCATTCAATAAACCGACTGAAATAGGCCTCTAGCACTAATTAAGAGTGACCTAAAAAAATTCGATAACTGTACCGACTGAAATAGGCCTCTAGCACTAATAAATACAAAAAGCACAGCTTAAGTATCGGAACCCTTTGGTGACTTTAAATATTTTAAGCCATTTTTGCGATGAACTGAATTGGCTATCTCAATTGTGCAAATAAAGATCTTGGCGAGACACGTCCGAGCTACTTCGGTACCGAATTTCAAATTTTGCCAAAGGGATCCAATACTAAAGCTGTTCCATATCGAATCTGGGTTGAAAACGGAAAAAGGGTAAAATAAATTAGAAATATCAGACCTATATTTATAAATTTGATACCGAATGAAAGCGGCGATTTTGCTGAATACAGGGGTTCAAACAGTTTTTCGATGCGACAATTAGATTTTTATAAAATAACTAAAGTATGAAATTTAAGTGGCAACGGAAAAACGGATAAAGGGAAAAATAAATTAGAAATATCGGACCAATCGTTTCAAATTCAGTACCAAATGAAAGAGGTGATTTTTCTGAATCCTGGGGTGTAAACAGTTTTTCGATACGACAATTAGATTTTTTAAAATTAACTAAAGTATGAAACTTAGATGGCAACACTTCATTTCAATCTTTTCATAATTTGTAGTGAAAATCACGCGAATACAAAAGTCTTTAACTTAAAAATTTCTTTTTATATTTCATTTTTTCATTCAAAGCATTTTAGTGAAAAGATAATTATGGCGCATGCGCAGGCGTTTTTTACCCACAATTTAAACACTAATTATAATTTTGAAAATTTCTATATATATAATTTCAAGTTGGGTGAAGACCTAAGTTTCTGCCAAGCGCCGTTGAATTCCGTCCAGCCGTTCTCGAGTGATGCCCGGACAAACGTGTTTTAGTCTTTTACCCCCTAGGGGGGAACGGGGGGGAATTTCCGAAAAGTTGATAGATATAATTTCAAGTTGGGTGAAGACCTAAATTCCTGCCAAGCGTCGTTGAATTCCGTCCAGCCGTTCTCGAGTGATGCCCGGACAAACGTGTTTTAGTCTTTTACCCCCCCAGGGGGTGAACGGGGGGGAATTTCTGAAAAGTTGATAGATATAATTTTAAGTTGGGTGAAGATCTAAATTCCTGCCAAGCGTCGTTGAATTCCGTCCAGCCGTTCTCGAGTGATGCCTGGACAAAAAAAGCGACATTCGGACACGATGACATACACACAGACACACACACACGGGTTGGCAAGACGTGCAAACTGAGGACTATGTGTATACACCGCCAATCGGGGACTTCGTAAATAATTGACTTAAAAGCATATTTTTGATAAATAACAATTAATAAAACTCATTCAATTATGAATCAGCTTTGATTTTTCTTAAAATTCAAAAATTTCTCATTATGTATTTTTACCGTCAAAATGGGGACCTCAATACACCGCAACACACACAGTGAACTCGATACACACAATCAACTGAGGACTTTGTAATTTTACAATCAAATGAGGACATTGACTATGTTGATACACATAATCAAATGCGGACATGGAGATTTTTTTTTTTTTTTTTTTTTTTTTTTTTTTTAATAGTACAATTCACATTATGTAAGTTGCACATAATTTAAGAAAATATTTTACAATAATAATAACGCTCAGACTTGCTAAGTGACTCTGTGACTGACGATGCACGATGGCGAATTAAATGCCGCATAAAGTTTTCGGGGATAAAATTTTGTTAAATGTGTTGTAATGAAAGTATTTGTAATTATGTGAATAGTTTTTGTAATGCAAGCGAATAGTTTTACTAGTATTTTAATGAGTTTCAAAGCGGCTCCTGGTGATCAAATACCAATTTATAATTTATTATGAATAAATGATATTTCGTACACAATATTAAGTATATTGTATTGTATGCCTATTGATATTGTATAATTTGAAGCTGAGATTTCTTTGATGTTAAGACATAGCCTCCTAAACTAGATGCCTTCCGCGTGGCTCGGAAACTTGGCAACAGTTCAAGCGGTAAACAGCGCCACCTGGTGCAGATTGCGCGACTTTTTTATTCAACTGTCACCAATAATTTTTATAACGGATATATGATATATATAATCGACGTTTCTTCGATTCTATCCGCCTTTTATGTATATCAAATCCCATTTTTTAAAATTTTTTTGTGGCTGTTGAATAAAAAAGTCGCACAATCTGTACCAAGTGGCGCTGCCTACCACAAAGTTTCCGATCCACGCGGAAGGCATCTAGTTTAGAAGGCTATGGTTAAGATAGTTTACAGCGCCCCCGAATGGGAAAAATGTATTAACAGTGTTGTATTCGAAGGGTTTGTTTGAGATTAGAATATATTGCATGTTTAAGTAAGTGTATGGTTTTCATCATCATACTTTAAAGTGTGTTACAGCTTCTCTGGTTGTCAAAATACGAATTTATAATCTATTATAAATATTATTACACATGATTAAGTATGTTCATCACATGATGTGAAATTAGAATTTTATTGTGTTAAAATGCTTACAGTGCCCCACAACATCAAGAATCTTAACTGATTGTGCTGTAATGGAAGAATTTGAGCGAGATTAAGATACATTATGTGTTTAAGTAATTGAATAGTTTTAAGAATAATTTAAAAGTGTTTCACAGTGCTTCCTGTCGGTAAAAATAGCAGGTAAGAAAATTGTGTTAATACAAACTGACATTCAAGAACATAATGCACACTGGTAAACCAACTCATAATATACATCGACAAACTGAGACATACACAGCGGCAAGTTAAGGCATAATACACACTGGCAAGCTAGGACATCATACAAACCGACAAACAACGGCATAATACACACATGCTAAGGTAGGAGGTAATACACACCGACAAAAGAGGACATAATACACACCTGCAAGCGAAGACTTAATACACAACGGCAATTGAAGACCTTTTACACACAGGCAAAGGAGGACATGATACATACCGGCAAGTCAAGACCATTTACACGCAGGCAAATGAGGACGTGATACACACCGGCAAGTCAAGACCTTTTACACACAGGCAAATGAGGGCGTGATACACACCGGCAAATCAAGACCTTTTACACACAGGCAAACGAGGACGTGATACACACCGCCAAGTCAAGACCTTCTGCACACAGGCAAATGGAGACGTGATACACACCGACAAATCAAGACCTATTACACACAGGCAAATGAGTATACGTACCGGCAAATCAAGACTTTTTACACACAGACAAATGAAGACGTGACACTCACCGGCAAATCAAGACCTTTTACACACAGGCAAACAGAGACATAACACGCATCAACAATTTAGGATGTAATGCTCGCCACCAAACAAGGAAATAATGTACACCTATAAGGCAAAACTTAATGAACTATAGCCATAACTAGCCGACTAACAGATGGTTCAACAGGTTTTAGTTTCCATGAAGAATAAAAATACTTTTATTAATATGAATAAAAGTCATTGTATATATGATTGTATGTCTTTCATCTCCTAAATCCCTGAACTGATTTGAACCAAACTTCACACAATCAGTGCTCATCAGAATGTTTGAAGCACTGCGGGTGTTTAAAATTTTTAGTGCACGCACAATGGGAGGGGGGTGAGGAAAAACCCGCTGGAAAACCACACTTTTGTGTGTTTCCTACAGTAATAATGTATCTAGAAACTTCAAATTTGATATTACTTCTGATTTATAATTTTTTCTAAGTGGATGTTTAAAAAAAATTCGAAATTAAAAAAAGATGAAATGATTAGGAAACGTTCTAAATCTACGTTTTTATCAAAAATGTTCCCAACAGTGGGAAGCAAGGGAAGATTTCTCCATTAGGAGCATTCCTTCGGTGCGCAAATTTACACGATATTTTAATCACCTTCTAAATCAGTTTACTTTCAAAATTGAAAAGAATAATTCTCTATTTTTTCTTAACGTTTTGATTTCTATATAAAATGATTAGTTTTTAACCATTGTCTTCAGAAAACTTTATTATTTCTCTCTTCCACATAATCTCTATAATCACCGACCCCAACAGAAAATAGCTGTTCTCTGTATTTATTCTTACAGACTTCATTTGCTTTCATTTTCTCTGATTCTTCTGATTTTGGGAAGAAATTAACATTTAAACTATTTTGCTCTTTCTCTAGCTATAGTCCCTCTATGATCGATAGAGCTCTAAAAATCAAAAATTCTAAATGCTCACTTTTTAACTTGAATTACCAATGTTTCAATCATATAATTTTACATTTTTATTGTCCCTCCCCCCTTTTCTTTTTCAGAGTATCTAAAGTTTTTTCCCAATTTGGAATTAATATCATTTTTAAATTCGTCTAAATTTGCTTTTCCTAAAAATTCCATTCCAACTGAGAACTGACGTGGTATTTAATGTTACCTAAGTTATTTGTTGAAATAGATAAACTAGAAGTCTTCTGAAATATCATATAAATAAGCCCCCCCGCACACACACACACAAATAAATAAATAAATTGAATTGAATTAAAAATAAAAATAAATTAAATAAACGCTCGTGATGAAAAGATCTCCAAATGTTTTATTACTTTCTCTTATTGGTCTCATTGGTATTTTTATTTTTACTATTTATTTATTTTATTTTATTATTATTATTATTTTTTTTTTTTTTCTAAAATTGGCATTATTTTCTCTCCTATCCCCGCTTCCTATTTGGCTTTCTTGGAAGTTTTTTTTTTTTTTTTTTTTTTTTTTTTTTACATTTTTAAATTTTTAAAAATCTTATTAATATTTCTTCAACGCCTTTCATATTTGATGTTTGAAAATTACTCACATAACTTTCTTATGGTCGATCTTTTCTTTTTTTTTTTTTTTTTTTTTTTTTTTTTTATGTCACCATTTGTTTTTTTGATTAAATTTATTTTCGATATTTTTTCTGTTCTTTTATATAATTCTTATCACCCCAGACCTTTTATTGATTTTAATTTAGCTTGTCTCTTGGATCATTTCTGTATGTTGCTGCTTTGCTACATTCATGCCCACTTTACTTGCATGACTCAGGGTCACAGTTTTATTTCGACCTTAAACTTGGAAAATTTGTCGTGATTTATTCCATTTTGTGATGTTTACAGAATTTTTTTTTTTACTCATTGATATACAGGATTAGTTAAAATAGTGTAATGTGTTTTAACGAATTGAGTGAGTGACAACTCGTTGAATAATTTGAAACATATTTTTAAATTTAATAATAAATTAAATATTTTTTGTTAATGTGTACATAATATTTAAACAGGGGATTGTGGATCGGCGAGGCTATAGTCTTTCAACCGTAATGTATGTATGTCATTAAAAATAAAAAGGTTTTAGAAACAATTTTTTAAACTAATTTTAAATGATTTTAAATTACTCTAGAAAATTTGAAATAAATAACATCTTACACATTAAACTATAGTAATATTCTGCACTAATGTGGATAACGGATAGAAATGTCAGTGATACACCAGTTACTCTTTATCAATTGGTCAGGGAAAAAAAAAAAAAAAATCATCAATTTTAGAAAATTATGGAGTGGAAGGCTGATTTTTTATACCAACTACGTGAAAAATACCAGAGCCGTGAATAGAACCCGGGACTTCCGCTTGAGCATCCGCACGTATTCCCGGCTCTGGTATTTTTCACATAGTTGGTATAAAAATACAGCCTTCTACTCCATAATTTTCTGAAATGAACTTTCAGGCTTGATGAATAAATTTCTGAATTAGATTTCCTCAAAGTTATGAGTAAATTTGAATGATCCACTGGCTGCTGACGAGTTCTTTAAAATGTATTTTCCAGGTTTATCCCCAGTTAGATCTGATAATATTGAGATCTGACTGTATACTTATAATCAAATTTTTGTCCGTGTTATATAGGCCCTGCTTTAAAGTTGGTTCAAATGTCCACAAGCAAAATTGAATTATTTGTATATTTTTTGTCGCTACATTTACAGACTATAGGTTGCATTTTAATACTGTTAATTTACATTCCATATAATATTATTAACGTGCCTTTTTAGGGTGCTGAAAATGAAATACTTTGTATATATATTTTTAGCATAAATGAGTATATAGATAATTGTATCGTGTTTAGTATTTTTAAACTGATTTTCCTTTGTGTAAATCTATATATTAATGCATAATAACTGGATTTTTTTTTTTTTTTTTTTTTTTTTTTTTCGCATTTTTACATTTATTTTAACACCTAGTAGAAATCTTTGAGATTTTGGACAATGATAGTGATTTTACATGATTTAATGATCACTGTCTCAGAAACAGCTCATTATTTTTTAACCCTGCTACTTCAAACGCCGTTGTTAGAGACATAGCAATTTTTGGACAATCTCGAAGTTATTTTTCTACATTAATTGAATTTTTCAACATATTTTATTTTATTTCAATGCTTCATTTCCACATATAATAACTTAGTACTTGGATGACCGTCGACCGAGTTCACTCGGTCTCATCCTAAAAATCATTCGTAGTGTAGGTGCTGTGATTTGTTTTCAGGTAAACATAAATATGTTTATTATTTGTTTGCTCAGGGCGGAGAACGGGTTAGCAATGCAAGCCAATTTTCCTCGATATAAGGAAAATTCAAATTCAATTATCATATTAAATCTCTAACTACAGTTTATTATCAAAATCATGTTCTACAAATGTTCGGGTTTTAGAACTTTCTACCTCTGTAGCTCTTCAGGTCACAAGACATTTAACGGTTAAAATAATCATCATTCCTCTCCAAATCAAACTGATAGGTATAAAATTATCAAACAATGATAAAAATGAGGGAGGGGGTTATCTAGAAAACGGTGGGTGATTGGGCAAAATGGTGGTCATATTCGGATTCAGGAGGTCATTTTACATAAGAATACGCTGAAATGGTATCAGAGGCAATTTTCATAACGAGCAGTGTCATATATTTTCAAAATATCCGTTGTAAAAGTGAAAGAAAAACAGAAAGAAAAATTGGGATTAAGTTTAACATTTGAAGGCAAACGCGTCTTTATCTATCTCTAATGAATTCTTAACACCATTTTTCATTAATTTTTTTATTTTTGTTTTTTTTTAATTTTTTTATTTTTTTCAAATCTTACTTTAGCGAAAAATGAATATTTATTATAAATAAATAAATAAATAAATAAATAAAAAATATTTACGGTAAACTTATATAAAATTTGATCAATAATTCGATAATTGACATGCAGGGTTGTTATTTCGTCCACTTTTTCATCAAAAGTCCGGGACGCTGGACGAAAGTGGAAAAAACCTGGATAAAACTGGAAAAAAACACACGAAAGTGGACAAAATAAAATCCACTGAACTGTACATGTTCAGTGCATAAAATTATTCCGTTAAAACAATAAATTGCAATTTTAACTTTAAATTACAATTTTAGCAATAGAAGTATTTTATTGAAAATTAATAATTTGATTAATGAAAAGCATAATTTTATTTTAATCACAATTTAAAAAAAAAATCATGTAGAAAATGCTAATTACATTAGTTTACAGTTTGTAGATGTAACAAAGTAAATCTGTTGTGGTGGACTATTATAACATTACAATACTGGATATTAAGAGAAATAAAAAAGTTATTTAACACTATATCTAAATCCTTAAAAACAAAAGAAATAGACACGGCTGTTTAGCCAGAAAAAGATTTTGTGCGCAATGTTGAGTTATCTTCAGTACATAATGTTGACAATTAAAAATGAAGAATAACTTAATCCCCCCCCAACACCCCTATCCCCCTTCGAAAGAGACTATTTTCAATATTAAAGTTTTTTACAAACGATATGATTGATTAATACATAGACGATTATAATCTTAAAAATAATTTGTTTCTTTGCTATTTTGTACTTAACTTGGAAATATCTTATTTAACATTTATATACTAGTTAAAAAAAAAAAAAAAAAAAAAAAAAAAACTCATAAATGTAGATAGAATGTTTTTATCAATTTATGTCCACAAGTCCTTTAAAAACAAAGCTTTCATTTCTATATAACATTTTATTTGCGATACCAACATGTCATTTTTCAATCCAATAATTAAAAAAATCAAATTTACATACTTATTTATTTAATAATTTTATATTCTTACTAGGCAACAGAAATTCCAGATGAAAAAAATACAAAATTAAATTTTACTTCCACATAGAAAAGTTATTTATTTATTTTTCACAAAAGAAATGTCTTTAATAATATAAATGTGACATATATGTGTATGACTGTATATATATCTAATCAAATTGATAAATATGCAGAAACTTAAAGAGCAATAATAAACATGTTGAGTGACTCCAGTCGACTTTCTGAACATGAAAGTAATTCACTGTTGTTTAAAAAAAATAAAGTAAGAGAAGTCATTAAATAAACAAACGAGAAAATTATAATAAGTGTTTGATTATTTGCTCCCAAATAATATATTGTTTAATGGAACGGAGAACTAATAGTGTTAGATTCACCAAAATGTATACAGTTTGTGTGACATATACCTATAACTTGTATATAAATTTAAAGCACAATCAAATGAGGCATTCAGACACCATCACATTTTAAATAATTTCAGACTATAGGCCATAATATTACAGAATTTTTCGTTATTTTCCTGTAAAAAAAAAAAAAAAAAAAAAAAAAAAACTATAAATTCTAGATTCACCAAAATAAATCTATAAGATTCATTCGACAGCGACTGATAACATGTATATAAAAGTTTCAGCTGAATTGAATAAGGGATTCAGATGCTATCGCACTTTAAATTATTTGAGCCCATACACTATAATGATAAAGAATTTATCTTTGTGTCCTGGTTAAAAAAAAAACAAAAGTAAATAAATAAAACTATGCTAGATCCTCCAAGATGTATACAGTTTGAACTACGATAACCTATAACATATGCACCAACTTTTAGCTCATTTTAACAAAGCATTTAGACAATATTGTGTTCACTCTACTCAGATATACATACATTATCGTAAAATAGCAAAAATGAACTCATGGAACCTCAAAACATATAGATACACCATTATCACAAGTCAAATTTTTGTCACGATTACAATACTTTCCTTACCTATGTATTTTCAGAAAGTAAAAAAATCCATGAAAGAAATGTGAATCATTCATTTCATCATGCTTAATAACAAATTTTTTAAAGGTGTTTACTACTATGAGGGAGGAGATGACAATATAGTTGAAAGCAGTGGGGAAAAAAGAAGGGAATTAAAATTGAAACTATAGACTACCACTTTTGCACCCAATCCACCCTTAGAAATAGATATATTTATTTGTTAAATATTGTTAAATTTGCATGTCTATTTTGAAATATTTAAATTGATTTTATTCACATACACAAGGTTCAGGAATTTATTAAAAAATATGGTTGCCATCAAAAAATTCTGGTAGCCCATAATAAATATTCTCCAATGTTTTCTTTCTTTATTTTTCTTTCTTTTTTGTTCCGTTTCAAAATTTACTTGAATATAGAAATTTATATTCTGTATACCAATTATTATACCAACTAAAAACCAATTATTTATTAGGCTTCAATTTTTTTTTTTTTTTTTTTACATAAGGAAACACCTGTTTAAATTTAACATCATGAAACTGGTTTTATTATTTTCATTAAATCAATACACCATCGGCAATGATACATCATTGCGCAGGTACAACAATTCAGCACCAGGTCGATAGCATGCACAGACAGGAGCAGTGTAAAGCAATTCCCTAAAACGGTGCAATAATTTAACACCGAGTTGTGAAACATGCACGGAGATGTGTAAATTCCCTAATTCAACACAGTGCCTCAAAACGTGGTGAGAGAAGCAGGAATCAAAACAGCGAAAGTAGAATTGGAGCCCGATTTTTGGGACCAATTCTTTCACCAAAACATATATTAAAAAAAAAAAAAAAAGTTTCCTTAAAGTTGAAAACATTATTACTAGTTTTAAAAAAATATTGGTCGCCAATGGCGACCAGGTGGCCGTATTTCACAAGCTCTCGCATACACATAATGATAAAGAATTGTTTTATATACAGTGAAACCTCTCAAGATGGACACCCCTATAAATTGGACGCTTTTTCTCGGAACGGAATGTATCCATTAACATTATGTCTAACCCCTATAAGTTGGACACCTCTCTAAGTTGGACACTTTTTCTTGGAACCGTAAGTGTCCAACTTAGAGAGGTTTTACTGGATATGGAAAGAATAAAGGTAATTTTTAATTTAGTACTCGCAAATAATTAATAGTGGACAAAACGGTATTTTGTCCGGGTAGGTTTTAACCAGGTTTTTTCCAGCGGTTTTTTCCACTATGAAAAAAACCGAACAACTTTGTAGGACATGCCCTTCAAATTTTAAGTTTATTTTTTTATTTCTTTGGAAATTATACGCAAATGAAAAATCATCGTTTAGAATTTGTTGAGGAGCCCTCCTCTTCCCCCGTCCTAAGTAATGTAAACTACATTCTACATTGCTTGTTTTTTAGTAATTTTTTCTCTTCCCTTTAGTATACGTGCCATCTTGTTTAGTTATTGAAAACAGTTTTGTCAAACAGGTTGTGATATGATAAGAACAATACTAGGGGTCAGTGAGGTGAAAGTCGATCCCTCGGTTTGGTGAGTGATGAGATTCAAAGAGAAGAGAAAAATTTTCGATAACGATAAAACAGAGGATTCTGATTAAGAATTTTAAAAGAAGACATATGCATATGTACGCTTGTCTGTATATTTCTTACAGAAGGGTTACTTTCATAAAACTGGGTTAAAACATAATTATTATTACATAAATTAGCCGTTTCTTCCAGAAAGAAAAAAAAATATTTTTTCAAATGCTATCTTTATCGGCTGCTTCTTTATACTTATGTCTCTCTAACTTTTATTAGAGAGAGAGAGAGAGAAAAAAAAAAAAAAAAAAGAAGAATGGAAAAAAAAAAAGTCTCCCGAAAAAATAGTGCAGTCGTCTTCATAAATGAAAAAATCGGCTTTTTAATAACTTTTAGGTTTTAAATTGTTTCTTCTATTTCCATTTAGATGTAGCAAAAATAGCTATTATTGCTATTACTTTTAGATTTTTAACATGTATGAGCGAGAAAAAATTGCCAAGCATGCAATACCCACAATATTTTTTTAATTAATTAATTAAATTAGTTAAAGTTATTTTTGCATTACTTTCAAATAATACATAACAATACATAATTTTCTTAATACATAACAATGAGAAAATTTGTCTTTTATTAGGAAATACTCTATTATTCTTTTCAATTCTGTTCTATATATATCATTCTTATTATTTTTGCAAATCTATTATAATTGTCTCCTAACACCCTCTAATATATACATAATGCAATGTTTGAAAAGCTTTTCAATATATATACATATATATATATATTGAACAATATATCTTTCTATTGTTACCTATATTGTTTTGTTTTACGAAATCTTGCAGCTCTCTCTCTGCTTTAAAGAAGTACGTGCTTCCTGGTGAGACAATACTTCTAATTTTAAGCATTTTTTATTCCAATTAATATTCCTGTGGTCCTTTATTTATTTTATTTTATTTTATTTTATTTTTCTTTTAACTGGATTCTTAATTCCTGAATTACTTTTAATACTTTTAATGAGTTCCTTCATTAATTTCGTACGTCAATATCTTAAGGTCTTTTTACTCACGTGTGTGTAATTAATTTAAATTGGTTTTGTCTCTTACTGGATCTATATGAATTGCAACATTTCTGTGCTAGTTTTTGTACTGTGTTACAATCAGTTTTATTTTTGTTGTGTTGGTTTTAGCATGTATCTATTAAATGCTAAAAATTTAAAGTCAAAATTTATTATGATATCTATAATTTATATATATATATTTTCTCTCTCTCTCTCTCTCTCTCTATATATATATATATATATATATATATATATTATATTTATTATTATTATTATTATTATTATTACTCTGAGGGAATATATATATATATATATTATTTTATACTTTGGAACGAAAAAATATTTTATTACTTTAAGTTACCTAATACGTAACAGCTAGAAAAGTTATATTAAACATTACGCGTAATCTATTTTTTTCGATCAATTAACATATTTTGTTTTGTATCATATCAATTAATCCAGGAAAAAAAAAAAAAAAAAAAACTAAAAATTGCCTAAAATACAGATAGTTTACTACTTTCATATTTTTAATAGGTGATATCGAGAAAAAGTTGTCTTTTGTAATAATAAATTATTTCATTGTGTAAATAAATCAAATATGATTTTAAATTTTTGTCGTAGTGCATTTTTTAAAGCAATCTGCAATTAAAAAATAAAATAAAATAAAATAAAATATTTATCAATATGTGCACATTTTCATTACTCATCATATTGTAGCTATAAAGATCTTAGACAGTCATAAAAATATTCATCTCGGGTTTTTTAAGATTTCTGCATGCTTTGAGGTGGTGTGAGAAATCTAAAAATTATAAAACTGATATGGTTTCAGTTTATTGACTCGTTTGTATGTTTGTTAATTAGCATGTATACACTACATTCCAAGAACATTTTTTTTTTTTTTTTTTGGTAAGAAATTAGGAGCTTTTTATACATTCAGAAATTAAAAACAAATCGATTTTTATTATCATTTTTAATGAATTTTAATTTAAAATAAAATTTAAGTAAAAAATAATTTTTTACAGTTAGAAGCTTTTTAATGTGAAGCCCTAAAAAGAAATCTCAAATGTCTCGAAAGCTTTTTAAAATATTTTGAACATTAAAAAATTTTCATCTCTTGCAAAAGGAAAGTACCTATATTTTTTTTTCTAAAAATTTCTTAGTGTTGAAACTTTCATTTCTTTGTAGCATATCTTTGCCAGAATAAATTTTATTTTATGATATTTAGGGCTTCACATTAAAAAAGGTTCTAACTTTAAAAAATTATTTTTTACTTAAATTTTATTTTGTGCTTTTTAGTTACAAAAAAGGAAAAAGCTTCTTAAAAAAACTAATTAAAATTTCTTAGGATATTTTGTAGACAACGGAAGATTTTCGTTTATCAATTGACATTTTTTTTTTTTTTTTTTCGATTATTTATCTGGCAAAATGTACTATATCGTCTTTCGAGGACCAAATCCGGGACTATCACGTTGTCAGCATGACGCTCTAACCAAAAGTCTAAGAACTGTCAAGAAAAATCATAGAAAAATCTAGAAGAATCTAGCAAATACTCATAAAAAAGGAATATTGTTTAGAATGCTTTTAAAAATATTTGGAATATTTAAAATTTTTCATGTTTTGCAAAAGTGGAATATCTATATTTTTCTTTAAAATTTTCTTTTTGTTGAAACTTTTATGATTTTATAGTATGCCTCTGAAAGAATAAAATTTAATTTTAGGCTTTTTAGGGCTCCAGAATAATAAAAAACTTCCAGTGTTATTTTTATTTGTTTATTTACTTATATTTTTATTTATTTATTTTTGTTTTTGTTTTTATTTTTACAGTAGTTTTTATTTTGTGCGTTTAGTAATTAAAAAAAAAAAAAAAAAACAGCTTTTTTAAAAAAACTATCAAAAATCTGTGTAGACAACGAAAGATTTTCTTTTATCAATTGATGTCTTTTAGAAAAAAGTAACACATCGAATTGCGAAGATCGAACCCACGAGCATCGCTTTATCACCATGACACTTTAACCAAATGCGCTAACGAGCGGCGGAAAAGGTTGTTTAAATTTACTTTAAAGTGATGCGCCTTCTTTTTCAGAATAACACAAAGATACGATGCTAAAAATCCAATTTCAATAAAAAGCTTCTAAAAGAATATATATATATATATATTTAACTTTTATTTTGTGCTTTTTAGTATCTAGAAAAAAGCTTCTTATAAAAGACTCTTCAAAATTTCTTAGAATACTGTGTAGACAATGAATAATTTTCTTTTATCAATTGACACGTTTTCTATTACACATTTCATCTGCAAAATATAGTACATCGATCCTTCGGGGATGGAACTCACCACCATCGTATTAGCAACTTGACGCTCTAACCAACAGAGCCAACGAGCGGTTATAAGGACTGCTGACATTTACTTTAAAGGTGAGGTGCCTTATTTATTAGCGGGATATTAAGACGCGATAACGAAATCCAATTTCAATAAAAAGCTTCTAAAAAGTTTTTAAAAAATTATTTATTTATTTATTTATTTTTATTTAAATTTTTATTTTCTCTTTGAAAATTCTTAAGATACTGTGTAGTCAACGAAAGATTTTCTTTTATCAGTTGACAACTTTTCTACTAATTATCCTCAAAAATTATCATGCCGAAACTTCCGGGGACCGAACTCTTAACCACCGCTTTTTTAACGTCACGTTTACTCTACTGAGCCATGGATCCACAAACGGAACGGCTTATATTTACTTTAATTGTTTACTAGCGTGACACGGTGACAAAGTCAATTTCACATAAAAAGCTCCTAAAAAAAGCTTCTTAAAAAAACTCCTCAAAAAATTCTTAGTGTAAGCAACGAAAAAAAAAAAAAAAGTATCAAATGTCACCTTTTCTACTAATTACCTGCAAAAATTAACACGCTGGACCTTCCTGGGACCGAACTCACTACCACCGCACTATTAACGGGACGCTCTTACCATCGGAGCTAACGAGGGATGCTGCGCATTGCTTATACTTACTTTACAGGGCAGCCACCTTGTTTTTTGGCGTGTCACGAAGACACGATGAGAAATTCCAATTTCAATAAAATGCTTCTAAAAAATTTATTTATTTATTTATTTTTACTTACATTTTTATTTTGTGCTTTTTGTAACTAGATAAAAAGCCGTTTAAAAAACTCTTGAAAAATTATTAGGATACTGTGTACACAACGAAATATTTTCTTTTATCAATTGACACTTTTTCTATTAATTATTTGCAAAAAAATAACACCTGGCCTGGCGAGGATCGAACACACGACTCTCGCATTATCAACATGACGCTGTAACTAGCTGATTCATTAAGAGATACAATGAGTTGCTTACATTTTTTTTTTTTTTTTTTTTTTTTTTGATATATGGAATTTTTTATATGATGGAAGCGTCTTGGTTTTTTAAGGTGACAAAAAGCCGATGACAAATCCAATTTCCTATAATAGTAATATATAATATATATATATATATATATATATAAAGCTTCTAAAAATATTTTTTTATGTATTTGTTACTTAAAACATTTTATTTTGTGCTTTAATATCTAAAATGTTTTGTGTTTTCAATTATCTAAATTTAAAAAAAATGCTCCTTAAAACAACTCCTCAAAAAATTCTTAGTGTAAGCAACGAAAAATTTTCTTGTATCAATTGACACCTTTTCTACTAATTACCTGCAAAAACTAACACGATGGACCTTCCGGGCACCGAACACGCGACCACCGCGCTCTTACCAACTGAGCCAAAGAGCGACAGACGAAACGGCTTATATTTACTTTAAAATGAAGGCGCCTTGTTTACTAGCGTGACACGAAGACACGATGACCAAGTCTATTTCAATTAAAAACCTTCTAATAAAACTTTAAAATACTTGAATTTTTATATTTGAATATATGCATATATATATATATATATATATATGCATATATTCATATATATATATATATATATATATATATATATATATATATATATATATATATATATATTATAATCAGTTATTATACATAAAAGCTAAGCAACAGATACAATATCACTGAAGCCACATCGACCATTAAGAATGAATTTTTATATATATTATAAAAGCACCTATTAATCATGAAAAACGGCAGTTTTTCGAGTGACGCAAGCGGAAGGACAAACGGACGGAAAGCTGCGAACTCATATATACGCCTAGTTCGACATCAAAGAGATTTATAAAAGCCGACACTTAATATCTCAGCAAATATACCATATTTTGTTCTGATATTTTTAAAATAATCTTTTATCTTCGGTCTTAATCTATCCTGAAAATTTTACATTTCTACATGCAATATGTTTTGAGATCTGAATCTCAATTTAAAGCCAAAATGGGAAAACGATTGGAGTAATGGACTGAAATTCTGAAAAATATCTCTAAAACGGCTCGAAGGATTTTCATAAAATTAATATATGTTGTTAATAGGACCTTTCTGAATCTAGTAACGTTTTCGTTTTTTCCAGGAAAACTCTTGTTTTTTATATAAATCGCTTTAAATATGGAACTATATTACTCCGCCAATTACATATGTTTCTTCGGGTGAAAACGCTGTTATTCGGTTCTTACTTGTAAGGTATGTGGGTTGGTTTGTTGGCCGACTTGAATGCAGCCAATGAATTATTTAGAATTTTTTTTAACGAAAAAGTACTTTATTACATGTTTAAAATATTTATTGTATATATACTAAGTCAAATTCACTTAAATATATTTTCTCTTCTGTTATGAAAAAAATAGTTTTGATTTCAAAATTTCATATTTAGTCAAAGAAATATTTAGATAATATTTTAAATAAGGAAGTATTTTATAATTTTAGATATTCCATTTTATCATAATAATGATGAATTTACAATTTTTTAAAGCGAAAATTTTTTTAATCATTCATGAAAATCGATTTTATAATAACTCAATGATTTGCGATTCCTATTCATGTATCCTTACACTACGGGAATGGAAAAAAACAGTAAATACAGTTTTGGCGCCATCTATCGTTTTTATTTAAAACATACTCTTTCGTAAATACATATATATATGTATATATTTCTTTTTAAAAATTAAAAATCTCTTTTGAAAATACAGTTAGTGTTTATTCATTTATTTATTTTTCAGACTTTAAAATGATACATATTTTAAATATTAACATAATCAATTTTTTTTATTATTATTATTCAAAGCAATGACTAGAGGATGAAACAATGTTTGCACTGTTTATTAGAAAAAACAGTGTTTTAATAAACAGTGTTTACACAGTGTTTTAATAAAATTCATGAAAAATGTGTCAAATAGCAATTATTAAAAAACATGTCAAAATAAATAAATAACATCTTCACTTTGAAACCCATAATAATTTATTTTAAAAAAATTATTCTTTCTTTTCTTTTTTTAATTAATTAACTTGTGCATGAAAAATTCTATTTCATAATTTACAATTACAGTAAACAAAAAATCCTCCTTTAATTTTAAATAACTATTTCTACCTGTTTCTAAACAAGTTTTTTTTTGTTGTTGTTTTTTTTAATGAAAAAAAAAAAAAAAAAAAAAAGTTAAATCTGTATGTATATGATTTAAAAAAAAACTACTAGATGGCGCCACTACATTTAATTTATTTTTCTAAAAAAAAAAAAAAAAAAAAAAAAAAAAAAAGAAAGAAAGAAAGAAAGAAAGAAAAAGAAAGAAAAAAAGAAAGAAAAAAACTTTTAATAGCTTCGAAACATGTAGAAATAATTATTTAAAATTAAAGGAGCGTTTTTTGTTTAATGTAGTTGTAAATATATTTATGAAATAGTACTTTTACGCAGAAATTTCATTTTTTTTTAAACTTAACTTATATTTTCCATAAAATTTTTCTCCAGGTGATTTTATCTTATTTTTAAAATTATAGAAACGTAAAGCTTAATTTATATTTTGTCTATTTTTCCCCCCAAACGTTTTATATGAAAATATATAGGAAGTAATTTTTACCTGCACTTTTGATGAAAATTTAAATTGTGAATATTGGAGCAGTATACTTAGCCTCAAAAGGGGAAAGAAAATATATAAAATTCCATTTTTATTATTTACTTGATATATTTTTTTAATTGTTTAATTTGTAATTCTCTAAAAAGAAGCTTGCAAAATGTAAATTACGTAATTCTAACTTAAATTTAAAAATTTTCACTTACTTTTTTTTTTTTTTTTTAAGAGTTTGAGAATCCCAGTCAATAAATTTTTCTAGTGCGAAGCTTCTCCATTTTGTTTCCAAGTGGCAGGCTACTTGAAAATTTGTGAATATGATAACGTTTGAAATACTGAATTAATTCACACTAAATTTGTAGTGTGGATTTATCTCAGAAATGTATTTGATATGTTCATTTGCCAACTTAATCCACCCTCTTGTTTCCCTGTGCCAACACACTGAAAATTTCAAATTTACATTAGAAAGGTTTTATGAACCGATTTGCTTAAAACTCCATATATAAATAGTCTTCATTTATAAATCCACTAAGTCCATTAATAAATTGTAGCTGCCATTTTGAAAAAAAATGGTGACAACTTCATACGAAAAGATAAATTAGTTTACCCTTCCTAGGAGCCAGAAGGACTTGTTTTAATTTTTTGATCAATAACCACTAAAAAGTAATGATATCAGTACAAAAAACCCTTAACGGCTTAAAAGTTTGTGACGCCGCTACTTTGTGGCTATAAGAATTTGAAATATGAGTCTTAAAAATAATGATATTAAATTTTAAGTGACGCTTTGCAATTAGTTAAAATATACATAGATTTTCTTATTTGATCATTCACTTTTATCTTTTATTTATATTTATAATGCAAACGTAATATTTTTAACTTCAAGATCAGACAGATATTTAAAATACACTCACTGATGCTTTTTCATTCGCATTTCAAATTCAAAATAACAGTTTTAAAAGGAATGATATAAAAATTCCAGTGGCGCCTCGGTGTTATTTTAAAAGATTTGTTTTTAGATTCCATTAAAATTACTTTTGTTTTGCTAATAAAATATATTTACACATTTAAACAGTGCTTTTAATTTTCAAATATACTGTCAAATAATTATACTTTCACTGAGTTAGCATTATAAAGTAAAATTATTTATTTCAATAAATTGATTTATCCTTTGCGTCACGCTATCCAAAACTGCAAGTAAAATTTGTGTAAATGTTTTCTTTACGTCACACTACCTCTTTGAGCAAATTTTCACTTAATTGGACACTATGATACTATGTTTTGGATAGCGTGATGCAAAAGATAAATCAATTTATTGAAATAAATAATTTTACTTTATAATGCTAACTCAGTGAAAGTATAATTATTTGACAGTATATTTGAAAATTAAAAGCACTGTTTAAATGTGTAAATATATTTTATTAGCAAAACAAAAGTAATTTTAATGGAATCTAAAAACAAATCTTTTAAAATAACACCGAGGCGCCACTGGAATTTTTATATCATTCCTTTTAAAACTGTTATTTTGAATTTGAAATGCGAATGAAAAAGCATCAGTGAGTGTATTTTAAATATCTGTCTGATCTTGAAGTTAAAAATATTACGTTTGCATTATAAATATAAATAAAAGATAAAAGTGAATGATCAAATAAGAAAATCTATGTATATTTTAACTAATTGCAAAGCGTCACTTAAAATTTAATATCATTATTTTTAAGACTCATATTTCAAATTCTTATAGCCACAAAGTAGCGGCGTCACAAACTTTTAAGCCGTTAAGGGTTTTTTGTACTGATACATACATACATATAAATAAATGTCATAAATCATCATTTTAACTCATAGAATATATGATTGATTTAGTTCTTATAAATTGGATTTATAAGTATCAGTAATTATAAAGTAAAATTTTTCACTTAATAAAACGGAAAACACAAATGAAATATTAACAATTGGTGTATGGGTAGAAAAAATTTCTCGAAAAATTACTCCATTATTTGCTGACGTTTCGAAATTCACCATCACACCATTTTTTTTAAATTAATTAATTAATTAATTAATAATATTTATTTATTTATTTATTTTATTTTATTATTATTTTTTTTTCGCATATAAAATGCTGAGGTGCCAATACCTTCTTTCTAAAAATAAACAAGAACAACAGTGGAAAAAAATTGCGGCGCATAGATTACAAACATTTTCAAACAGTGTACATACACATCTGTAATTATTCCATTTGTATACATGCGTAGTTTACTCTTCAACTTTAACGTATTTGCCTCCATGATGACACTTTATAAAACCTTTAATTTATATATATATATATTCCTAATTTCTAAATGGTTTGAAATTTTTATCATTTTATTTTCAAAATTATTGTTATAGAATTTTCATATTAAACGATGAGAAAATACTTTCCTTGGATGGTCTTTCTAATGGTTTTTAGTTCCTATTCATGCAAGTTTTGGAGAAAATCATGAAAATACCCGAATGGCTGTAACAATAAATGCTACTTTTGTTTGAACATGGCACCTTACATTTACCAGATTTGTTAGTAGATCAACTCAGCCGTTAGTGGGTCTGGATGATAATGTAAATGAAATGAAAGGTTAAAAAATTTGTTTTATTAGAAATTCATTCTTTAATTAAATTCATTAGTGCCAATACACCAATATATTATCTAGCACTACTAACTTTACACTATTTTGGTTGAAGTTTAAGTTTCTTAAAAGCTAATTTGTTGTTTTCGATGACTCGTAATTTTGTTTCAATATTAATGCTAGGTTTCGTTTTTCGTTCTAAAAAAAAAAAAAAAAAAAAAATGCATGCGTCAATATGTAGATTAATGCCAATTCTTTGCACAAATCTACATCTGCGTGCGACACCCTCCTTGCATATCTATTAAAATATCTTCAGGCGAATTTCGGAGAAAACAATGAAAAAACTCGAATGTTTAGGCAAACATGCAGGGCCATGCTTAGGCAGATGCGAACAGTGCGGTCGTACTAGGCCAGAAAATATAAGGAGCCGCAAATGCTTGTTTCATTTCCCTGGAATACTGCATCATATTACTTTTTTTTTTTTTTTAATTTTTTTTTTTTTCTAAAATTGGGCTCTTTCAAAAAAAAAAAAAAAAAAAAAAACCACTACTTAGAAATGTGATCTAAAAGTAATATTTATTTAAACTTTCCAACAAAGTGTTTAAGATTTTGGTTCGTCTCTGCGTGCGCTCCTGCTTTAATTTTTCCGTTAATATTTTTAGAATGGGTTGAAAATGATAAATGATTATTCAAGTTCACTATGATATATTCTCTAGTGGAAATGACAGGAATAGAACAAATGTTATTGTGTGCATAAACTCACAATAGAATTTTGAATCGCTATCATCTGAGAGAGGGCATTTCTTTAATGTATATTTTAATAACTTTACACTATGTACAACGTAAAGAAATTACCATAAATTATTCATATTCAGGAAAATGGTAAGCGGAAAAAAAGTTCCCGGAAAAAAAGTCCCCGGAAAAAAAGTCACGGAAAAAAAGTCCCCGGAAAAAAAGCCCCCGGAAAAAAAGTCCCCAGGAAAAAAAGTCCCCGGAAAAAAAGTCCCCGGAAAAAAAGTCCCCGGAAATTAATTTCGGTCGTCTTCATAAATGAAATACAACTTTTTAATAACTTTTAGTGACATTATGTTTCTTTTATTTTTAAAACTGTTTTTTTTTTTTCCTTTTAATTAATTCTTTTTCTATTTAATTATGTATATATGGATTCTTTTCAAACATACCGCAAGGAAAAATGAAAAATTCAGTATTCTACTATTTGTAAGAAGTATAAGTTCCGTTAGTAAAGAAAAGAAAAGATAAACAAAATATAATAAAAGACAAGAATGAAAAATTATGCGGTACTCATTAATTATTTACATTTTTCAACTGTAGATGATCGTTGTTTGATACACCTTTAAATGTTCTTTGCATATCTTATCACACAACGAGCAGACAGAAGAACAGAAAGTCAGAGAGATAGAGTAATTGAATTCGTAATCGCTCTTAAACGTTTTTGGAAAATGTGAAAAATTCTTGACTTAAAAGAAAATGCAGCCGTAATATATCTGTATATTTTTTGTGTAGTTCTGTAAGTCTGATTGCGAATCATAATATGTTCTATAAAAAACATTTTTTTAGTATATTATCAACAAATACCAACTTCATTATTATTTTTGCAGTAGAAATTTATCTGAATGTGAAAAAAAAATGTCGCTCATAAAACGCAATGCATTGACATTTTTGTGCATGTCCCTGTACACAAACCAGTTGTGCAAAGCCTATGAAATCCATTTCAAATAGAGAATATTCCATACTTAACTTTAATAGCATCATTCATTTTTAAGAAATTCTGCAAATATTTACGGGCGCTAACAGAGGGACAGTCGGACAAACAGTTACAATAATTCAAATCATATGTACACTTAAAAATTGTTAGAAAGTGTCAAAAACTCTCAATGAACGATAATGCATTTAACAAATTTCCAATTATTGCCCTTATGTAACTGAATATTTTTCTGTGACCCTATAAATCTTAACGCTACTAATACTGTATTCACCAAAAGGCATTCTTTTGTGCGTACGAATAACATATTTAATTTCATTAAGATTTATGCAGAAAGGAATAAGATTTATTCAACTATATTTAAAGGTATTTAAATATGCTATTTCATTGAAATACCTCTCATAGAACACAATACTTTGGAATACTTTTGGGTGTACCTGTATACAAACAAGTGATGGTGTTTATTCCATTTTCAATAAGGAATATCTGATAGTAAACTCGAATAACATATATCAGTTTCAAGAAATTCCACAAATATTTCCTGGAGTAGAGCTCGGGAAGACAAATAGACAAACCGAAGTGCAAAAACAATGTATACTTCATCAGGATCATAAGTTGATCTATTGTATATGCAAATATAGATAAATTAACTCATCATTATTTAGTAAAAGAAAAACTATGAAACCTGAGAATGAAATCTAACTCAAAATAATATTTAAATGCAAACGTAAATTTTAATAACTGGACTCCGAAATTCTTTTGTAATCAAAGTGATATATACATATCGAAAAAAAAAGAGGGGGCACTTACGAATTATGAAACATGCATAAAAAGACAAAAAGATTATATTACTGGCAGAAACCAAGCATTTCAGTTTCCTTTCACTCACCTGTGAATTGTGATATTTTTTTTTTTTTTAATAAGAAGTGTGTGTGTGAAAGAGGGGGCTGTCAGAGGAGTATTAGCTATACAATGTGATAAAACTTTAATTATTTTTATTTTAGTCAGAAAGTTTTCTTATTTTTTTTTTTTTTTTTTTTTTTTTTTTATCTTTTGTGACCAAATAAAAAAAGTAAGATATTTATATCCTTTCTAATGTCTTTTTTGTTGTTAAAGATTTAACTGCATGATGGTTTTAAAGAACTACCTGCAATTATTTCTAGAGTAGAGTAGAACGTAGAGTTTGAAAATTAGATACAGCACAGAGCGGTCAAATTTTATTTAGGAGTAGCTGGAGATCAGGGAGGAATATTATTATTACCCCCCCCCCCCTTAAGAAAAAAAAACTTTAAAACACATCCATCTTTAACTTTTGTATGTAAATATCTGACTGAGTTATCAACAGTTTCTTAATGTTAAAATTTTTAAAAAGTATTTTAATTTACACATATCTCCTTATTAAACGCCCCACCAGCGGCCAAGCGATTCTGCGATTAAAATGTGATAGACGGAAAGTGCCGGGTTCGCTAGTCGACCTAGCTGCTCGAAGGTCTCCGCGGTATTCTCCTCCAAAACTCGCGTAAATACGAGCTATGACCGTAATAAAAACCAACATGGAGGGCTCATCACCTCGTGAAGTCAATCGGCCTTAATCTTCACCTCAGCAGGACCACCATCTTATTAAACAGTGGCCGAAAGATTTTGCATGCAAAACTGGTAGACGGGAAGTGACGGGCTAGATACCAGGTCGCGCTCGTCGATTTAATTGCTAGAATTTTTCCGTGGTTTTCGCTGAAACTCGCGTAAACACGGGCTAGGACCCCTCAGAAAGACCCTGCAGAGGGCACATCACCCAGACCTAGGACCCTCGTATAGTTAATCAACCTAAATCTTCACACCAGCATCACCAACCTACACTTTATTAACAGTGGCGCTCAAATCTGGTAGACGGGAAGTGCCAGGTTTGAATCCAGGTTACGCCTGTCGAAGTCATTCGTATTTTTTGTGTTTTTTCTCCGAAAATTCCGTAAATATGGGCTAGGAAACCCTCACGATGTCCCAAGTGTAGCTATTTGGCTTTAATTCAAGCACCAACACTTTATTAAAAATTTATGTGTGATGTATGAATTAAGGCCGACTGTCTACACGATAAACCTAGGGAGGTCTTTCTAAAATGTCCTAGTATTCAAGCGATAAACTCCGAACGGCTAAGCCGACGAGGACGACCTGGATTTTCATTTGGCACCTCCTGCCTCTCCTAAAACCTGTAGAATAATATATATGTATATTTACATATTTTTTATTGAAAATATGTTAGTGAAAAAAAGATAATGTGCGTGATTGACCATAAATTTAAATAATAATAATAATAATAATAATAATCAGATAAATTTATACTTACTATTATTTTTTTAAGAATACCCCCCGCCCTCTTTTTTTTTCGTTTTAAGATATTTGTAAAATTAAGCCATACATTATTATTTATTATTATTATTATTATCTTAAACCGTATCAATCCTTAATGAATTTCGATTTGCATGTCTAAGTGATGAGTAAAATTTTTAATTCCATATGCGACTTCTAAAACTATAGAGATTTGTAAAGTACCATAAGCAGAAATACTTCAAAGAAATGGGTCCACCAGTGGCTGAGCGGTTCTGCGCTCAAAGCTGGTAGACGAGAGGTACCGGGTTCTATCCCAGGTTGTGCTCGTCGGCCTAGTCGTTCGGAATTTTCCGTGGTTTTCTCCGAAACTTGCGAAATACGGGCTAGAATCCCTTAGAAAGACCCCCCACGGAGGGCACTCCCCCTCAGGCCTAGGACCTACAGCAGTTAATCGACCTTATTCCCCAAAATCCTTCAAGGAAATCTATGCAATATTTCTAAGAGGAATTTTAATTGTGGGATAGCATTTAGATAAATGTAGCTTCTTCTATTTTTATTTTTTGTTAATCGCGGCATGGTATACATTGCAAACAAGTAAATATATGGATTGTTGTTGTTGTTGTACCGAATAAGGCCGATTGACTGCACTGGGTTTCTAGGCCTGAGGAGGAGTTCCCTCTGTAGGCTTTTTCTAAGGGGTCCTAGCTCATATTCACGCAAGTTTCGGAGAAAATCACGGAAAACTCCGAACGGCTAGGACAACGAGCGCGACTAGGATCGAACCCACGCAATAAATTGATTGAACTCTTTTCATGCTAAGCCAGGTCATGTCTGAAAACGAAGGTGATCTGGATTCGCATTTGGCACCTTCCCCTTGTCCTAAAACATCCATATATATATATATATATATATATATATATATATATATATATATATATTATTGTAAATGTTAGTGCAAGGATCTTCAGGAAAAATTATCGTTCAATGGTAATTCGCAATAAATCTGGTAAGATTACGGCAGAAATTTGGTTTTCTTGAAAATCGCTGTAATGATTTATATACATGTATAAATATAGTGTTAGAGTTTTTTTTTAGATGAAAAAAAAAAAAACTGATTATTAGATAATAGATTTAAATATTAGCAGTCGCTGGTGTCCCGTGCTTTTTCTGGAACAAAACCTAGCAGAAACCCTGTTTTCTAGGAAAGTGCTAGATTTAGGGATTTGAGATGATAATTCGTTTTGAATTTGTTTTATCTCCAGGAAAATTAGATTTCACTGGTAGCCCGCACTTCATCCCAGACAAAAAAAAAAAAAAAAAAAAAAATCACATGGCCTTTATTATCACATTTTCGAAAACGAATCCCTATATTACGCTACGAATAATTTTTACAACGGAACTAAGTAAACAGTCAATCAGGTACTGAATATAAAAAGAGAAAAACCTGGTACAGGTTATTAAAATGCTGTACATTAAGGTTTAATTAAAACAGTGCTTTACGCTAAATATTTGGTTAGTTAATAAATAATAATATCAATAATAATAAAGCTGCTGATTTCACAAGTAATTGTCATTTTATTATTCTAATAATTTATATCTTTTATCATAAGATTCCTAAGAAAAAAAAAATAATCGTCATCTAAAAGAGATAATTAAAGTAAAAAAAAAAAAAAGAAAGATTATTATGCGAAGTTCTGTTCAGCCGAGCAATATTTAAACTGATTTTACAAATTATCACCGCCACTTCTTACTTTTCATGAAAATCGCAATGAGCAGATTTCTTTTAAATTAAGTTTTAATTATTAAAATATAATGAGAAAAAGTTGTCTTTAATATTAGGGAATACCGTATTTCAAACGGAAAAACTAAAAGCAACGGTGCGTTTCAACTTTTTAGAAGGTAAATATGTATAATTTTCATTTTTTATGACTATAACATTTAATCTCTTTTCAGTATATAAAAAAAAATATTTATAATAATAAAGCATCAATTAACCTTTCATATATATTGTGAAAAAATAATTAGAAGCTTTGTGAGAGAAAATTAAATCAGTCCAATTGAAGAGGTATATCCTACATCAGTAAAAAATATTTCATTTTATTTTTATTTGTCTTAATCTTTTAAATATTACCTTCTTATATGCATTTAAACATCTTTGTGCCGAGTTTTCATAGAATAAAAAGACACACTCTCTTTTTTACCACATGCAGAAAACGCAAAGGCGCTTCCTATGTTATGTTCAGTATAAAATAAAATTCTTTTCAAAATACCGATCATGAACTTTAATGCATCAGAAATTTTTTTTACAAGTCCCTCTACATACATTAGTTGCGAAAATTATACAATTTTCAACAGAAAATATCGATATGCCATAGAAAACTTGAATTAGGTATACCAGCTCCAAGCCCTTCAATGAATATTATCGGGAAAAAAAATCTTGATCACAGAGGTTAACAGACAAACAGAAAGACAAAACGAAGCCAACTCATCATTAGATATTCTTAGAAGCTTTAAAACGCATTTTTTTTTTTTTTTTTATGGATTTTTTCTGGGGACTTTTTTTCCGGGGACTTTTTTTCCTGGGGACTTTTTTTCCTGGGAACTTTTTTTCCGGGGACTTTCTTTCCTGGGGACTTATTTTCCAGGGACTTTTTTCCGTGATTTTTTTTTCCGGGGACTTTTTTTCTGGGGACTTTTTTTCCGCCATTCTTAGAAAATGCACCTCCTTTTTTACTAAGAATACGACAAAGTAAGTACTAATGATTGTTTACAGTCTCCCAAAATAAAATTCAATTACGTTATGGGATTCCATGGAAATTACTTAATGAAAAAATTCTGCAATGCTACACCTTTGTTTTTATTATTATTTGGGGGGAGGGGAGCATGTAATTTTAGATTATGTAGAGGGCTACATAAAAACAGTCTACTTTATACTTTCGCTTTACAAATAAAGTTTTAAAGATAGTTTTTGTGAAACCTCTTCACCTACAGTTGAAAAATAAAATAAGAACATAAAAATGTAATGATGTAATAGAAATGAAAAATATAGAGGCTCGTAGTGTAATTTAGTTTTTTTTTAAGGTTCATGTGTGACAGATTTAAAATGAAGTGTTGGTTGTTTATTGCAGTGAGAGTTTTATGGGTATATTCTTATGAAAACACTGTATATGAATGTGATAGCTGTCATACGACACTGTTCTGTAGTGGAAAAATTATTTTTAAACTAGCCACATGTCTCTCATACACGAAGGCGATCGAAAAAATAAAAGATTACATAAATCACGTATGATGTTGCTTGTCACAGTAAAGAATGTGAAGCTGGGCGCCGACTTAAAAAAATTGCTTTCAGCTGTGTCTTTAAATACTTGACAAAACACTTTATCCTAATTTCATTGTAAGAAATCCAAGAAAATGTATTTTCTCTTTTACTTTGAAATTTCCTAGTGGAGGATCCATTTTTCAATCCTGTTTGAGGTTGAATATTCGATTCATTTGGCTTTGAATAAGAATTATTTTTATTCGGTGATGTTGATAATCTTATTTAATATATATATATCCATCTTTTTAAAGCATGTAAGAATAAATTAGCATGGTATTTAGGATGTTAAGCACTGTTAAATAACCTACTGATTGTATGACTGATTCTAAACTATGAAAGAAAATCTGAAAGTTGATAGTTTCTAAATTAATCCGTTTAGTCTGACATTTCCATTATCCCTAGCCAAACAGAAAAATGTCAATTAGAATTCTTTAAATAACCCTCATTGTGATTCCCCTATCGTTAATAACATTGAAAGTCCTCCTATCCTTCTGAAATTGGCGACAGGACTTCTTTTCTACTTTATGGTAAAACCACATGTTTACAAAACACATGTCTACTATTCATTTAAACGTATATTGTCTGTAAAGAATAGTTACCATGAACAGTTAACTGAAAAGGGGAAAAATACAAAGAGAAAGAGTGATTAAAAAATAAATCGCAAGTGTGCCTGCCGCTTTAAGCTGGTGTTATAATTTCTTTAACATAACTAAATAAATTATTTGAAGGAGAAAGCTAAAATATTTAATAGGTTACATTTAATAGCATTATTTAAATATTGATTTTAAAATTCTTATTGTAACTTTTAGAAAGTTAAAATTTACGATAATTATTCTTAAACTTTAAAGTGTAATTTTTATATCAGCACCATAATATTATAATTTTAAAAGATGTAAAAGACATTCTAAATTAAACATTAGAAAAACAGAATTTTCAATATTATAATTCAAAAAATTTTCATTGAATTTTAATGCATAGAGGAATTTTAACCATACATATTCCTTTAAAACTAGTTGGTAATATTAATAATTTTGTTGTCTTCGATTTTTATACATAAGAGCGGATCAAAACAAAATTAAGAAGCACAGTTTAATTCCTTGCCGGCTCATTTTATTCCGAGTATGAAGTAAAAGAAAGTAAAAAAAATTAATGCTTAGGGGAAGCCGGGGTAATACGAGACAAAAGGGGTAATAAGAGACAAAAATATTAATAAAATCTATACTATTAATCTAAATAACTTGAAATAAATGTCTCGTATTACTTTCATTAAATGGACTCCTCTTGATTTTTTAGGTGATTTTTTAACTTAATTTTTTTGTTAAATTCTTTTTTTAAATTTTCATTAAATCCTTGTCTCTAATAACCCCACGCGGGGTAATAAGAGACCAGGGTTGTAACTGTCCATATATAGCAATGTAAAATCATGTGAGATAATTAAAGATATCTGGAAACAATTCTGAATCAGCCAATAGTTTTAAATTTTTATTATTTACATCCATTCAAAAAATATGTTTGCTCGAAAATTAACTGTCATAAATGTGTTTGTGAAATTCATTTCTTTTAATATTAGGTCTTAAATAATATAATATTGTACTTAATGATAGTTCTGCATAATCAACATAACCTAGGGATTAACCAAAAACTTCAATGTAATTTCTAAAATGGGCAGAAAATATTTTACCCTTTTTCTAAAGTGTAGTCGAAAATTGACAAAGAAGACGTACCTTTGAAGTGTATACAAGCGAACAAAATGTTATAAAATATTTTTCTAGTAATTATAAATGAACTGAT
This sequence comes from Salticus scenicus, assembly GCA_963930645.1. Lineage (NCBI taxonomy): Eukaryota > Metazoa > Arthropoda > Arachnida > Araneae > Salticidae > Salticus > Salticus scenicus. Next base: position 196,997,112 of record OZ005652.1, read on the forward strand.
TTATTATGTAAATCAGTATTAATGACTAAATACTAACTTATACACATTATAAACATAAATTTACATAATCATATCAACTAAATATGGTCTAGCCTAATGATTGAAACTGCTTTTTGATTTAAAGTGAAAAAAAAAAAAAAATGTTCTCTTGGTAAATTTAGACTGGGACTAACAACAGGTAAACTCTTCATAAACTAGTCAGGCAGAATTAACAGGAACTACAATTGGGGGGGGGGGGGGGACACAGGAATTAACAGTGGGGGTAATAAGAGACTCATGTCTTTTATTACCCCCACAAAAACTAAAAATGGGGTGATAAGAAACATGCCTAGAACATATAAATAAAGAACGCTTTCAAGGTTTTAAAAAATTGCACATCAAAAGTCATAGTCTTGGTGAAAAGGTTACACATTAATAAATCCCAAACATCTTACTTACAAAAATAAATAACGAAAAATTTAGAAAAAGTCACGAACTCTCAGGGTAAGTTCAAAGTGAAGGTTTTTTTCGTCGTATAAAAAAAAATCAAAATATGTTATAAACTTTTCAATAAGTGTATTATAGTAAAGAATACACATGATACTTAATATTACATATTTTTAATGCTGTCTAACTATATTTTTTGGTGGGTTTTTTGACTGCGTCCCTTAAAACCCCTGTCTCTTATTACCCCGGCTTCCCCTATTTTCATATACTTCTTAACCATAATAACAATAACATCATTTGCATATAACATTTATTTAAAAAATAAATAAATAGAAATTAAATACTATAAAAATTACTTTCAAAGTTGTAAAAAAGAGCACAACAGAACTGGCGTTTAAAAGTAATAAGTACAAAACTATTAATAAACACTATAAAATGTAAGAAACCGCAACAGACACCACTCTTTGTCAGACGAACAAAATAGACATGAATGCTGTAAGCAAAGCGGAAACACTCTTTGCCGCTCTTCTTTCCAATATACTTATTTAAAAATTTAACTTTAAAAAATATTGCTAGTTGCTTTTGTTTTATTTATTTATTTGTTCTTTCGGGTTACACTCACATTCGGGTTACGATCATTCTTTCCCCCTTTTTCTATACATATGCGTAAGTTGTGCTTAATTTAAGTACCTTATTTGGTATGCGAATTGTTTACAGAGATAAAACAGATTTTTTTTTTTTTTTTTTTTTTTTAATTAGTCGAATGTGTTTCAATGAGCGGTGTGGGTAAAAATTCTCTAAATGATATGAAATTTAAATATTCTTCAAAAGTTAATGAGAGTCTTATATTTCAATGAATGTAACTCTAATATCTAAATAAAGGGAAATGATAAGGGACTAATGCCACTCTCACACAGGAATGTATATCAAATAAAACTGTTTCTAAAACTAACTTTAAAATGTTGTTTAAATTATGTAGGAAATGTTTAAATACTGCATTTTAAACCGCGCCAGGGACAGTAACATTTTTTTAATATATACATAGAGAGAGAGGGAGAAAAAACAAAATAAAATGTAATATTCTTCTTGCATAGCTTCTATATTTTTTACTGACTGGAGAATTTTTTTTTTTTTTTTTTTTTTTTTTCCAGAAAATGTGAGTTTGAATGTTTGATTCAATATTCGTTTATTATCTTTATCAAAAGTGTCATTGTTTAAAAATTATTTTATCCAAAATTTTCTATCAATTTTGCTTAGCTATTTTCTTCCAAAATAAAATATTTTCCTTCTAGATTCTTATTAACTAATATATTTTCGGATCCCGGAAATAAAGGGCCCGGAAAAAAGAGCACTCGGAAAAAAGGGCACTGGAAAAAAGGGCACTTTTTTAATTCGCAAATCGCAAAATAATAAATATCAAATAATGAATTTAAAGAATCACTTAAAATTACATTTTTAAAAATTTCAGCTGATTTTCAACAACATTCAATTAGTATATACCTGGAGGAAGGAGGGGGGACTAGGAGCAGATCAAAAGAAAGCAATTGTTTTTATATCACATTCCTACCGATTTTAATGAAACTTTTTATAATCGTGTACAATTTGTGAAAAAAATACAGTATGTGTCAGACATACGGGGGAGGGGGGGGGGGTTAAAGAGAGAGAGAGGGCAGAGGAAAAATAAATGATATTTTATATCACCATTTTACCGATTTTAATGATATATTCTATAACTATCACTTACTTTTTATGAAAATCACAACGAGTGTATTATATATCTGAGGGTCAAGGGGGCGGGGGGGGAGATGGAAATAAAATATATTCTTTTTTAAACTACCCTATTATCGATAAAAAAAAAAAAAAAAAAAACCCTTTGTGTAATCACGTACAGTTTTTGAAAATATTACAGTAAGTTTCAGACATACTTCGGGGGGTTTGGTTAAAGAGAGGGGGGAGGGCAGAGGAAAATAAAATGATTTTTTATATCACCATTTTACCGATTTTGTTGATATATTCTATAACTATAACTTAGTTTTTATGAAAATCACAATGAGCGCATTGTATACATAAGGGGCAAGGAGGGAGGGGATGGAAGTAATATAAATATTTAAACTACCCTATCAACGATTTAAAAAAAAAAAAAACTTTGTATAATCACACACAATTTGGGAAAATTTTACAATAAGTGCCAGACATACTTTGGGGTGGGGAGAGGGGGGGGGGGGGGGCAGAGAAAATAAAATGATTTTTTATATCCCCATTTTACCGTTTTTAATGATATATTCTATAGCTATTACTTACTTTTTATGAAAAGCACAATGAGTGCAATCACAATGAGTTAATGAAAAATTACGGTGAGATATACTTGGGGGACAAAGGGGGGGGGGGATATGATTGTTTTTAAATCAAGCTGCTTCATATTTATAGGAAATTTTGTATAAATGTCCGTTATTGCTTATGAAAATTTTTAGAGAGGGTTACGTATCGCAGTATCTTTCAGTTTCTAAGTTAGTATGCAAAAATTCAATGCATTGTTCACATCAGACATTAATTAAAAGTTAATATCAAACATTGGTAAAAGATTATTCAGAAACAGAATTTTTTTGTTTAATCTGTCTCATTTCCCCCTCTTCCCCTCGTAGAAACAAAATATTTTTTGCTATCATTCGTATTTAGAAGTAATTTACAAGTAACAATTAAGAAAAGAGCCTTTTTTTCCGTGATCCGGAAAAAAGGCAGTTTTCTTAATTTCTTCTTGTAAAACTCATGCTAAACATCAACGAGAGCATAAGTTTTTTATATTCTACGAAGGGGGATGGGGGGGGGGAAGAGACAGATTAAAAGAAGAAATTTCATTTTGATTAACTTTTGAAATTCAAATCATATATTGGATTTTTCCGTACAAAGGAAGAGAAAGGAACTGATACTTAACCCTCATTGTAATGTTTTATAAACGATAAGTAATATTTCTACGAAGTTTCATTAAATCGGAAACAAGATGGCATAAAAATATTTTCTTTCCATGTACCCCTAGCTCTCACTAGGTAGTGTAACCCTCTCTGATAAACAATAACAAATATTTATGCGAAATTTCCTATAAATATAAAGCAAAGTGATTTAAAAACAATATCCCCCCCCCCCTCCTCCAACATGTATGTAACACTCTTTGAAATTTTAATTAAAATTGATAATTGTGATACTTATACAATCATTTTTTTCTTTTGCCTTTGCCCCCGATATGTATATATATGTATATATATATATATATATATATATATATATATATATATATATATATATATATATATATGTATGTATGTATGTATACTCAAATTACTCAAATTGAATTCTGCTTAAAATAAAAGTTTTTTTTTTTTTTTTTTTTTTTTTTTTTAACAAAACAATATTGAAATTAGGTTATACTTAAAAAGGAAGAAAATAAAATAACAGTAAAGGAACAGTCGTATAGAAATACAGGACGGAATCCAAAGAAGGAAAAAAAACATTTACTATAGAAACTTGCTTGGGCGGTTTTAAAGATGATTAGGTTATCTTAGGACAGTATATTTCCGAGAAAAATGAAGAACACCCCTGAATGAAACTTCCTGTATGCATTTGCCCGCGGGCGAGTAGTCCATATGTCAGTTTGTTCTGTTTCATTTTCGTATTTGAAGTTTCACAGTTTTTTATGCGTGAAGCAATATATCCGATGTGTATTGTAAATGGAAATATTCAATACTGCATAAAAAAAAAAAAAAAATTCAGTCTGCGTATTACGAAATACGACTATCGTTTTGTGAATGATTGAAAATTTTAATAAAAATGCAGGGAAAATTCGGATTAAAATTACTATATACAAATAAAAGTAAAAGTAAAGCAACATGTATGTACAATAAAATATGAATTATGAAAAAAATTTACATTCATAAATTTTAATTTATTATTTGTCTGTATCACAGTAGTAAGCTGCAATTATTATACAATAATTTTTTTTTCTTTATTATTATTATTATTATTTTTTTTTCAATAATGCATTCCATTTAAAATCATAGTTACTCTTTCTGATCAGAAAAAAAAAAAAAAAAAAAAATGCAGCGTAGAAATGTACTTAAATCAACAAGTTCAATTAAACCGTCAACAATAGTTAAAAGAAATGGGAGAATGAATGAATGAATTATGTATTATATGATCATAATGTGTAAATAATGAATAAAAAAGGGCTGTAAAATAAAAATACAAGTTATTTAGAAAACTGCTTTGCACTGCTTTGCGAACTGCTTTGCAAAAATTTCATTTGAAAATAAATAAAAAAAAAAAAAAAAAAATGTTCAGCGGTCACAACATATTGTACAACTTATATATATATGAGGCATTTTTAGTCCATAATATTCTGAAATCTTCGACTCAACGAGAGTAGTTTAAAAAATAAAGAAAGATTTGATATAGGAGGATATTTCCCTGGGCTTGATTAACGTATGGGCCGACTGCAGGGAGGGGACAAAAATTTTGCTTAGTGTTAAAAAAATTTTAATTAAAATGTACAAAAATGTTTTGAAAACATTAATTTCATGAAAAGTTTATTTTTGAAAGGAAAACGAAAAGTTTTATAGAGAAATATTTTACTCTATTATTCATTCTTAGGTGAAATAGAGAAAAAACGTAAGTTTTTTATTAATTAATTTTTTATTATTATTATTATAATTATTATTTTAGGTGTGCTAAAAATCCTGCAAAAAATAATAATTATGAGGACCCAAATGTGCCTTAGGGGGCCCACGTAACTGGAATCACTTTGGCTTGATCGAACTCTGAAATCTGCACCTGATGAGACAAGAAAATAGCTCCGTATGGTATTGACATCGAAAATTAATTAATTTTTAAAATATGAATAAAACTTCTTCGGCAGACATGCATTAAATAAGTAGCAAGATATTTCACAGGAAGACAGACTTTTGCACCATGCGATGCAAATCGCTAAAAATGCTTGCAAATATTGTAATCGATTCATAAAGAAAATTTAAGTAAAATGGGTTCGTTAGAAATGCATCAAAAATAAATCACAAAATTTGACACAGGCAGGTAGAATTTTTGCCCTCAAACCGACATCTAACCAGATAGATTTCTAAAATTACTGATACATTTTACGATTAATGACTTTTGATTTGCGCTCAATATTTCAGAAAAATCAGTTTAGTAGAAAGGATTAGAAATAAATCGCAAGATTTACCACTAGCATATACATATTTTTGACTCTGGAACCTACCCCTGCAGAAAATCCCTGTAAATGATTCATATTGTATTGTCAACTTACAAAAGTGTTATTGCACATGCCCAATAATTTTTACAATTATCATTATAAATTGTAAAAACTAAAATTGAATTGATAGTATATGCAGATTTATTTATAAGAGATAACTGAAATCACAAGTTTCAGAAATATATCTATAGTGTTTAATAAATTGTATTGACTAGTGGATCTGAAGATCAGGAGTCACAACATCCTATTTGCATCACACATTATTCATCAGATCAATTTTATTTATTCCTTATTATATAATATAGATATAAATTGATTCGATTGATTTGCTTCCATAAGCGAAAAGGTTTCTGAGGGGGGCTACCCCTTCACCTCCCCCCCCTCCACTGTATTTATCTTTCTACAACTATCTGTATATGTATATGCATATATATATGATTCCTAATAACTGACTATCTTGTATTAATTCCCTCTAATTCATAGATACTTCTACCAAATTTCATGCAAAATTATTACATAACATTTCGGAATTATTTTATGCAACCCTGTAAATGAATTTCTAATTCTTTGTCCACACTTCTCCACTGCAAAACATTCTTTTAAAATTCTAATAAAATTTCCTTATATTTAACGAGGTGTAACTATGTTAAAATATACTTTTAAGAAATATCAACTATAGACCTCAATAGTACGAAAATCTTTTATGTATCTCAAAAAAGGAGTCACAGTATTTATATACACTAAAAAGAATACACATATTTAATTAATTATAACTCATTAATATTTCAACCTAATGTGACATCATTTGGATGATTACAGTACATCATCGGAATTCTTTAGTCTATATACATACTTTTTTTAGAGTAAACATGCTTTTAAGCATCTTTAAAATGTATGCTAATTCCATTATGCTGAATGGAGCATAAACGCATTAAAGTGCGCTTAAATAAAAATTTGTCCACAGGCTCCAATGTCACGAAATTCTTTTGCGTGTCTCCGTAAACAAACCATAAACATTGAATACACCAGTAAAAACTATTCAGCTTATTCTACGTTTTTTACGAATAATTGCTCAAAATTTGACATAATTTGGCTGATTACATTAAATTGTCAGAACACTTTTGCGTGCTCTGGTACATTAATTAGAAAGCCTAAAAGCACATATTTTCTGCAGAAAACGTCAGTTTAAACATCTCAGTAATATACACTAATTTCATTTTGTTCATTGCAAAGTAATGATGTCTAAGTGCATTCAAAGGAAATTCACCCAATGTAGTGATTAGAATTTTGACGTGTCCCTTTACACAATCCATAAAAATATAGACATAAAAAGATATAGAGCTATTTCTATAGCGAGCCTAAACGAGTGTGCCAATTTGCAAGTCAATCGGAGTATTTTTGTGGCCTTTATTGCAGTACATACAAATTCTGCCCATAGACCGTAGTAAAAAAAAATTGGTGTGTCTCTGTACATGAACTACACATGAAATACACACCAGAAACTATACAGCTAAAAATCCGTGTGGCTCATAAATATGTATACCAAATTGCAAGTCAACAGCGTGATTTTTGCGGTTCCTATCGATCGCAGTACATACAAATTCTTCACCTAGGCCGTAATGCAAAGAAAAATTTTGGAGTGTCCCTGTACACGAACTTCAAATGGAATACACACTAAAACTATACAGCTAATTCCATTTGGACTCATGAACATGTGTACCAAATTGCAAGTCAACTGCGTGATTATTGCGGCCGCTATCGCCCGACAGACTGACACATAGACAAACAAACCCACAGACGGAACCCAAAATCTTTTCGAGTCTCAACAGAGAGGCCTCCACTGACGTTCCGGCAATAAATAACACAAAATTATTAGCAGAAAAGAAATTATATTCCATATAAATGAAATATTTATTAATTGAAATTTAAGTTTACAAATTTATACTTTAAATCTTTTTTATAAACTGTCTATAATGAAAATGTATAACTACGCGTTTTGCATGAAATTTAAAAACTATAATTTACTTTAAATTATGAAATTACCATGAACATTTTTAATGGAATATTAAATAATGTATTAAATAATTAAGAATTCATTTATGTAATACTTAAAAATCTATTATTAATTGCATTAAATCAAATATGATTCAAAAATTAGTTTATATTTTCTTAAGTATTGTAATTACCGTTTTTAATTAGTAAACAACATAAATTTAAATTAACATCAACGTAACAGTATTCTATTAATTAAGATTATTAATGAATTTATTCAACATTACAGTGAAATAATTTTTTGGGCGACCACAAAACTAGTTTAGTTCGCTCTTACATTTGCTCTATATAATGAATTTGAAATGTATATGAAACATTTATTAAGTTTTTATTCATATTCATATTTGCTCTAAGTGCTATCAACTGTATATGTCTCAAAAAGAATTTGAGTGGGGAAAAAAAATTTCCAGAGCAGTTTAATAAATTGCTTAATTAGAATGTTTGCTCAAACTGTTTGTTAAATTTTTATTGAATTCTATCTTGTGCTAAAATTTTCTACAAATCCTAGATATTTTCGAGGAAAAAAACAACTTTAAATGCAATATTTTTTCAGAAATTCAATATTTATGCAAAATTCAATTCGAAATCATTAATAAAATTTCAGAAAATTAAAACTGAAAAATTCAGAATATTATTTTATCAAATTTTTTGAATGAAAATAGAAACCTCTAAATTATTTTATCCATAATTTTAAAAAATATTTTCAAAGGTACTTATAGGAAACATCAATCAAGTATTTCATTGAAAAATTTACAATTTCAGCAAAGGTAGATTTGAAAACTAGGAAAAAGTAGTTTTAATTGCATGTAATAATAATAATAATAATAATAATAATAACATTTTAATCATTTCTGATAATTAAACTTCTTTTTAAGAATAGTTTTTTAATGACTGTAACGACTGAACTGTAGTTGCAAAACATAGGCGTAGGAAAGGGAGGGTGGTCAACTCCCCTCCCCCCCTCCCCCCCTCCCCCCCCCCCAAAATTAAAGTTTTATAAATGTTCATAATTACTACTATTTTATAGCTAATACGAATAATCATTAAATATTAATTAACATTTAATTATTAATTGATTTTTTAGAATAATTTTGAGTCATTTTTAAAATGAAATTTTTTGAGGTTCTCCCATAATTTTTGAATTGCTAAGTGTGCGTGATTGAAATTTTTTTTTTTTTTTCAGCTCTGGCTCAAAATCTAATATGTAGAATTTTACAATGTACATTCGCATATACTGATGTCAGGTGGTTTTCTGTGAAAATCTAACATGTGCCGTTTTAATGCTACAATTTCTCACATTTTTGGAAGGCTATAGCTAAGCTTTTTATTGTGCATAGATTCGAAAATTTGATATTTGAAAGGGCTATTATGAAATAACATGCTGATCCAATTAACTGCAATTCCGTGTACTTAGAAAGCTACATGTCTGCTTCTATAGTTTATAAGTGCTCAAAATTTAATATGTGAGATCACCATTATAAAAAGAAAACTCACCAAGTAGCGCTGCTATAAATGATTGAAATTCCACCAAATTTCATATGTGCAATTTTTATTGTGAAAAAAAAAAAAAAAAAGAGAAAAAACCTTCATTTTGTATGCGTGTTTGTTGGTACGTGGCACTCTTATATAGAATGATACAGAAGAAAGTTTTATTACGCACACAATATACTAGTTTTTTTATATTATGTGTATATTTTAAAAATAATATCCTATAAAATTAATAAAGAATTTTTGTAATTTCTTTTTTCCTTACTTGGACTTTTCTTAATTATTATTTTTTTTTTTTTATCTCTATTATTTATTCTTTTATTTGAAACGTAATATTTGTTATAAGTAAATCGTTTATATTACGAGTATTTTTAAATATTAGTTAACAAAATTTGTTTGAAACCAGCAAAAACGGATATAAAAACCATATTGTTTTACTTCTGATCTCGAGTTTCCCCAGCTATATCAAAACTACATTGCATTTATTTCTTAATTAATAACAATTGAAGATATTTTTCTGGGAATAATTGATAATAATTTTTTGTAAAATGAAAATTAAGAGAAATAAAATTTTCGTTTGTCCCACCCTCTCCCGTAGATTTACAAAAATTCCAAATTACTGTGTATTTCCTTAATAAGTTATATAAAATAAGAAGTTTCATTGAAATCAGTGAAAAGTTACATAAAAATCTTTTTTTTTTTTTTTTTTTTTTTTTTTTTAGTTCCCCATCATACTATAGGTATGGGGAACTTAGGTAATCGTGAAAATTTTCGACCTCGGTTTTTTGACTTTTTTACACGTTTTCAGGTGTGAGGAATCCGAAAATGACAAAATTTGTATGGTGTCTGTCTGTAGGGTGTCTGTTAGTGTGTCAGTGTGTTAGTCCGTTAAATTGTTAGCCTGTTAACACGATATCTCACGAACAAATGATCGCAGAGAGGTCAGATCAGTTTTAAAATATTACTTTCGATACTGACAAGAACCCTATTCTTTTGCAACATTCGAATTAAAAAACTTCGTAAGTTATGAGAAATTTACGATTTTCTTAACATGGGAGAATAGCGCAAAAATTCACTTAAACGTGCATTAAATGGAAACATTTTACTGTAAAAATGTCAGACCAGTTTTAAAATATCAGTTTTGATGCCGTAATGAACATCAGTAACTATAAATATGCTACTTTGAACATTTCGCAAGCTATTGGAAATTTACGAATTTCTTAACATGGCAGTAGAGCGCAAAATTTCACATAAGCGTTAATTTTGAGAGATATTTTCATCTAAAGATGTCAGACTACTTTTGAAATATTATTTAGGACACTGAGATGAGTATTAATGACTATGAATTTTCCAATATAAAAATTTCGTAAGAGATTGGAAAATTACGAATTTCTTAACATGGGAGAAAAGAGCAAAATTTCACATAAACGTCAATCTTGAGGGATATTTTCATCGTAAAGATGTCAAACCACTTTTTAAATATTATTTTGGATACTGGCATGTATATCATAGACTATGATTTTCCAATTAAAAAAATTCGTAAGTTATTTGGAATTTACGATTTACTTCAAATGGCTGAATAAGGCAAAATTGAGCATAAACTTCCATTTTGAGTATCATAAATACATTAGACAACTTCAAAATTATATTTATGATATTTGTTTGAACATGATTGAATACAAATATTCTAATAGGAAAATTTCGTAAATTATTCGTAATTTACGATTTTATCAACATAGCGAAATTGTAAATTTTTCATATAAATATGAATTTTGAGGATTATTGCATTGGAAATAGTAGCATGAAAACTAAACAACAGAATTGACCCTGATAAAATAAATTAATAGATTAGATTAAGATAAATATATCCAAGTGAACGGTGGATAGCCTATTAGGCGGGGATTTCATTCTGTCACTGTATCAAGCTTTGGTCAAATTCATTTCTTTTAACATGATTATAATATGTCTCCCACTAGAAGTTTATGAGAACAGAAATATGATGGGGAACTGAGCAGAGTCCACCTATGCCAACTAGTTTATTTTTATTTTGTCCTCTCCCCCTTCCACATAACACTAAATATATCAGAACTCCATAAAGTCCCCCCCCCCCTCCCTTTTGCTCGAAAAATGACAACGAAAACGATGGAAGCCAGAAAAAAAGACATTGTTGAAAATTGTAACTGTAACTTCTAATCTGTGCAAATAAAGAAAAGTGACTCTCTATGTTTACATGTATGATTGACGTGACGTATGGGCTGGGCTTAAAAGAGTAGTTTTCGAACGAATACAACTAACTCCCAAAAAATCGTTAATACATTATCTTTAACGACAGTCGTGTACGTTTTGAAATTTAAGATAACATTTCTTCTTTGCTTTTAAGGTATGAAATACAAGTTCGCAATGATTTCTTTTAAAAAGAAATAAATATTTTTCTTTTTAGAAATTAACTTTGGGTGTAATTTAGTTGCTATATTTAGGGATGAAAACAGATATTACATTAAATTAATTTGTTATAATTTTAATAATACAATGCAGTTTTATGATTTTAAAAAGTTTATTTTAGCTCCGCTTTAATGATTTTCAGTGCAAAATCATTTATTACAACTGTATAACCAAAGTTTTATTATAAATTATAAGTTAACTCATAGTTAAAATGAAGTTGTTTATAGATAATTAATAAGTCATTTCTGCTTTACAAATACTACAATTGATAAATTTTAATACTATGCAGTACATATTGTGGGTAAACATGCAGCATGCCAATACAAGAAATTAAAATGCCAAAAAATCCTCATTTTAACCAAAATAAATTTATAAATAAGTAATATCATTTAACGTCTTTTGATAGCTTAAATTAAAAAATTAAAACTTTCAGTAATAGTTTGTAAAAATATCAGTAAAAGTTGGGATAAGTAATGCTAAATTAATTTTTTTCTATTCAAACAGGTAAAAAGAAGAAAAGGATAACATTTGTTTCAAGTTAGACTAATTTAGTCTTATCTTTTATGAAGATTAAAAATAAGTAAGGGAGAAACAAAAAAAAAAAAAAAAAAAAAAAAAAAAAAGGCTTTATTACATTAATGTGTGTACAATACACTTTAAGCTATATGGTGAAGTTGAATTAGATGAAGTAAGATAGATTATTATTTAAAAAAAAAAAAAAAAAAAAAATTGAATTAAAATAAATTTAGCTTAAATTTTTAGCTTTTCAACAAATAATTGATGAGTAATATATTAATACTAAATATTGATTCCTTCATTTTAAAATTATTTTAAATAGTGTGATATTCATAAGATTCCCCATACACATAGACACTGGCCAGCTTCCAAAAAAAACACTTTTTTGAACCCAGGATACATTAAGACTTGTAAATTAGATGAAAATCTTACATCCAAACTTTTAAAAGAATACAATACCTTTATTACGTACAATTGTTTTGTAGCGAAAGTATTAATTTAAATTATATACATTCACATTTAGTTTTGATTATGGAATAGAAATATCAACAATTTCGATTTTCAGTTTTTTACGTTTCGAGATGTCTTGAACCTTATTTGATCATTTTCAGAAAATGCTCATCTGTCTGTGATAAATTTTTGCGTTTGACCTAGCTCAAAAACTGATACACAGATTTTTACATAAATGTATGAGGTGCCATAATTAAACTGACAATTCTCATACTATTCTGTATTGCGATTTTATTGCTAGAATGGCATTGTAGAAAGATTAAATAAGACGGAGAATGTAGAATTCCGAAATAAATAAATAAATAAAATAAAATAAAATAAAAAAGTCTTAAAACTTACCTCTGCGATAATATGCGGCACTGTTTTTCTAAGTTTTCGTCGTAATTTGTAATTTAAAATTAATGATTGTGCACTTTTGTAAGTATTGATTTTGTCTCCAGTTTATAATTTGAAATTGGAGCCATTTTGCTGACTCGTACCATTTTTTTTTTTTTTTTTTAAGAACTCTCTTTATTATTACACAGTGCCTTATATTCTCTGAGTGGGAACTTTAAACCTTTTTTTTTTTTTTTTTTTTTTTTTTTTCATGGAATCCTTTGTCTTTATTAATCTTCCGTATTAGAAATTCCATTATTAGGAATTCCTAGGATATTTCAGGAATTTTAGAAATTCCTGAGTAGAGAATTTTAGGAAAACTGGGATAATTAGGAATATCCGTTATTAGGAATTCATTACGTATTAGGAATCCGTAACGGAATCTGTCTTTATTAATCTTATCTTCGCATAACATTTACTGCCATTCTCGAAATTAGATTGCGCTATAGAACATTATGAACACTGTCAGTTTATTTATGGCCGGGGCCGCCTTATATATTTAAAAGTATCTTGAAATAAATTAGTGCTTATCAAATTTTGGTGTTATACGCCCAAAAGGTGGCGCTCTTTGTACTGCAATTTTTACTATTCACGGAAGGCTATATCTCAGCCTTTATCAAGTATAATGGCATAAAACCTGATTTATGAAATTGACAATATGTATACATGTAGTATTTCAATTTAGGTATGTATCGTCTGATAAGGCATAGGTGGTGGCACTGTAATTCAAACCCATGTGCTTCAAGGCTATATATCAACTTCTAGAGCGTATAAATGCAAAAACTTTAGATGTGATGACTTTTATTTATGCGGGGACTTTCATTTTGTTAATCTTTGAGATTTATAATGATATTGAATGAAAACATTCTGGATTAGATACATTGATTGTTTTAGAATATTTCCATGAAACTGACATTTATAAGTATGCCGTATAAAATTAGTAAAAAATAAATAAATAAATAAACAATTTGAAAAATACAGTTAAATACAGTTTTTGCTCTTAATTATTACTTTTTTTCCTAAATATCGTTGAATTGGAATAATTTTTTAACATCAATAAAATAAATTAATAATAATTAAAGAAATAGTGCTTCCCCTATTTTCTCACAAGTTAAACAAATGTATAGTAAATTAATAAAATATAAACTAAAATAAATTTTTAAAAATATCTTGTTCAGATGGGTAAATTTAATGTTCACGAATATTTTACTATAAATTTTATTTTTATATATAAATTTAATTTTTTAGGTAATATATGACATTAAATTTCTTACTGAAAATCCATAGACCAAAGCATTGTTTTATCTGGAAACACTAACATCAATTGTTTTTCTTCCTACATCAACTATGTTTAAACACGAATTGTAGTTATTTCAAATATTAAGTAAGTTTTATGTATCAAGTTATTATATGATTACTAACCCGTCTACGCCGATAGCCTCGCGCTCGATTTTTACACAGGTATATTCCAAAATTTATTTCTCCTTGCTAGTTCAGATTACTGAACAATACACTGTCCTACATGATATTTATGTTTTGAGGCCTAAACGTCTCCAAAAAATTTAAAATTAATACTGTAACCTTTCAATTCCAATTTTACAATCACGTGTTTATTTAATATTTTATATTATTCATTTCTCATGACGTATTGACGACATTTGTGATGTAAATTATTCTGCTGAATTATCGTTTATCATTATTTTAATCAGTTTAAATACACACATTGAAAACATGAATAAAATTATAATTCCTCTAATATAATGCCTTATTTTAGCTATTACAACATTTTTAAAGTTAGTTTAAGGAATTTCGGGATTTTATTATAAAGAAGATTAAGTCCAATATCGTTTTTCAGACAACTTAATAAGTGGCATATGTTAGTAGTCTATACAATACTGTTTTAAATATAAAATACAAAAAAGTTTCGTCATTTCGCGGGCTTCATTAATTGTAAAATGTTGTATTATAAAAGGTGTAAAACTTCTAAAAATGCTTAAATATGGAAACAATTAATGTATTCTCTTTTACTTTCATTTTCTTTCCCACTAAAAGAAATAAATAAGAAATAAGTGTAACTTTTTTCTCCTGAATCTGTGATTTTAAATGTCTTTATTTTGCTTCAATCTATTTGCCTGAACTATACCTAAGTTTTTTTTTTTTCACTTTCTGTAACCATACATACGGTAGAGAAAATATTGTTTTGAGATTAAATTTTCGAAATGGAGCTTTTGCTATAGCTACACGTTTTGAGGTTCCTTAAATCCAAAAATCATGTTTTTTTTTTTTTTTCGTTTGATCTGTGTGTCTGTCTCTTATCACCATATCTCAAGAACAAATGGAAACAGGAAGTCCAAGCTCGGTATTCTATATATGCATCATGCTTCATACACTAAACCTTTCTTTGAGATCAAGCAGAGGGTTCATGTACAGAGCCATCCAGGAGAACGCAAATACTTTAAGTCTATGAAAAAAAATTGTGTTAAGTACAGTGTAACATCCATGCGCTGCATCAAACAAAATTTAACTTTTATTTTTTATTTTTTATTTACGCACAAAAAAAAAAAAAAAAAAAAAAAAAAAAGACTCATTCATCGTTTACAGGGCTCCCAAAGTATTTGAATAGAATTTTGTTGTACTTGGAAATTGCTGAATGTGTATATAACTTTCTCTTACGTGTTTTTCATAAAAGAGTAAATTTAACTACACAGTGTAATGTGCATAAAACTTTTAGAGAATGTGCAGGGCTAATAATAACAAAACTTTGAAAATACCATAAAATACTATAAGTTACGAGTGCTGCAATCAAAGCGGTTACGCATTGCAGCACTCGTGACTACTTTGTTCGCCTGACGAAGAGTCGTGTCTAATTTCTATCCGAAACAATTGTTGCAGGTTATAGCATTTTATGGTGTTTATACAAAGTTTTCTTCTTATTGTTTTAAATGCCAGTTCTGTGGTGCTTTTTATAACATACAGGGCTACCAAAAATTAAGTTAAATGTTCTTTTCTATTGAGTATAATTGATGAAATGTTTGTCTACCTTCTACTATGTCGATGAATACTGCTCATAAAAAAAAGTTAGTTTCTCATGTCCTATCTGCGTGTAAACAAAGTATATTTTGAAGTTTAAGTTTCCATTTATATATATATATATATATATATATATATATATATATATATATGATATTACGTTTTGAAATCCACTGTACACATAAATCAAGTTTTTAGCATTTAATGCATAGCTTTAATATGTGTAATATAGCTTTGAAAAAAATTTAGTATATGATTCGTAGCAATTCGCAAATTATCATTTTTATCATTACCCATTTTTCCGCTTACCCATTTTCCCATTAACTATTTTTCTCTTAATCATTTTTTCCACTTACCCATTTTTCTGCCTCCCTAAATTTTCAACTCAATCTAATAAGGCATTAAGACGCTATAGCGCTTTAAATAATTTGGGCTTACAGGCCATAATGATAAAGAAATTTTCGTTATGTCTCTCTAAGAAAGCTATAAGTGCTAGATTCACTCAATAGGGTTCGTTTCCTATCTATAATATATATATATACGCACCAACTTTCAGCTCAATTGATCAAAACGTTTAAACGATATTGCGTTCAATCATGTACTTACCTGCATGCATATACGTATGCAAGCATCCCTGAAAAAATAGGAAAAGTGAACTCAAGGCACCTCAAAACTTGTAGAAACACAAAAATCTCAGTCGGATTTTTGTCATGATGGCACAATACTTTCCTTATATATGTATGTTTGGAAAGTAAAAACAGTTTCATCACTTGAAACAGTTCATTGAACAAACTGAAGCTTTGGTTTAATCTTTAACAAATTTATTTAAAACTTTTAATTTGTATAGTCTATGAAATTATTTTTAAACTTCAGAAAAATTTAAAACTACTCTTTATATTTTTTTGTATCATATAAAGGTCAAATTATTAAAAATAGATTATGCTTTCAATGAAATGATTTTTTCCCCTTAAATGTTTTGTGAAAAGAATATTGAAATCATGTTAGTTAAAAAAAAAAAAGAAAGAAACAAAGAAAGAGATTGAGAAAAAAAGTAATATAGTACATTCTTTTGTAAAAGAGTCATTATATAGAACTAGCATCTTGCTCCAGCAGTTACCGGAAAGGGATTCCGATAAAACAGGTGGGCCGTGGTGATGTTTTCAAAGCAGTTGAACAAATCTTACCTTGCCTGAGGGCATGTCAGTCATTTAGTTATCTTACCTGTGAGGGGATCTGTTCCCCTAAAATCGCGAACAGATGATAATCAACACATAAAGTATTGCAACGGACACACTGTAATTGTAAATTAAAAATAAATTTACAACTCAGAAAAATTTTCGTTAAAAAATAATCTGTTTTATGGTAAAATGAAATTTGAAAAAAAAAAAAAAAAAAAAAAAAAAATCCTTGAATTTTTATTCAAATATTCAATAATTGAAGCATTAAAAAAAAAATTAGTCTGCCTAGTTTTTCTCATTTGTATGCTTAATGAGAGCTTTATAATAATAAAAATAAGTCTTTTTTATAACTATTCTTTCTGTATTAATCGATTTCCTGAAAAATGTATTACGTATTTTTCTCTATGTGTCCAGATAAATGTTTTCATAAGTTTTGCGTACAAACTTATGAAGAGACAGAAACTGATATGCAATCCACACTGTAATGTTTTATAAACAAGTAAAATTTCATTAGATCGGCAACAGTGTTGTGTAAAAATATATTCTTTCCATGTGCCCTTTAGCTCTCAGTCGATAATATCACCCTCTCTGCAATTCGATAAACAATAAGAGATATTTATACAAAATTTCCTATAAATGTAAAGCAAAGTGATTTAAAAAGAACTCCCCCCCCCCTCGGTATTCCACCTCCCCGCCCTCTTGAGTATATGTAACACTTTTGAAAATTTTCATTAAAAGTAGGTAATAGTTGTTATAATTAATTTAATTTTTATAATTAAATTTTAATATCAAATTTATTTGTTATAGCTAATTTTATTTTATTTTTCCATTTTAACTACTTTTTATTCTATTCATTTATTTACTTACTTATTAATTTTGTCCAATTGAGTTCATTGTAATTTTTATGTAGTATTAAGCTTTTCATTTTAAATTATTGATAAATGAAGAGTGCGTTACTAAAGACGATTCATATTATATGTAATTATAAATTGAATTATTGTATATGCAAGTATCGACATTTTATACATACATGTAAACTTAGAGATAAGAAATAATATATAGTAATAAATGAAATATTATATATATTCGGGCATTGCATGCTGTAAATTTTTAGCAGTTTGCATACAGCATGATAGAAGGATCACCTAATTCGCATACAACATTCATTTAATGCCCTTGAAAAAGTAATGAATTTGTATGTTTCAATATAAATTTGCTTATTTTTTTCTTTTCGTCAAATTTATTCATTTTTTACAGTTCTTCGTGTGATACTTGGTTTCATATATCTGAATGTGTGAAAAGGTTTTCGATATATATATAATAAAGGATGCAGCAAAAATGGAGTTATTATTTTCGAATTTTTTATGCATATCAGGAAGAAAAAGTTGTCAAGCCATACACCTACTATTTTTTAATTAATTAATTAAAGTAATTAAAACATTTTTTAATTACTTTCAAAAATTTTAATACACAATAATAATAAAAAGTTGTCTTTTATTAGAGAATGCCCTTCTATTCTTTTAAATTCTATTCTATATGCATTATTCTTATTTTGAAAATCTATTATCTTACCACTCTCGAAAGGGAATGTGAAAAAACATTTACTAATACTACTACTACTAATAATAATTTGAGCTTATTTTATTACTCTGAACTTTGAACGAAAGGATTTATTATTATTATTATTTTATTACATTTGAACGAAAAAAATACTGTAAGATTCCTAATAAGTAATAGCTACAAATGTTAATTTTAATATAAAGCATTATACATAAATTATTTTTTTCAACGAATTAATATATTTTGTTTTGTACCATATCAATTAACTAAGGGTAAAAAATGATTAAATAAATAAAAATAAAAATAAATAAATTAAATTAAATTAAAATTAAAATGACTGAAAATACATATGGTTTATTACTTCCAAATTATTATTAGGTAAGAGCGAGAAAAAATTGTTTTTATAATAATAAATTATTTTGTTATATAAATAAATCAATTACATTTTTAAACTTTCGCATATGACATTTTTAAAGCAATCTCCATTGTATATATATATATATATATATATATATATATATGTAGGGGAAAGTTGGATAAAACCGGGACACAGCAGTTTTAGCTTGATTAGTATTGCCGTCTGTCGGAAAACGCTTGAAACTAGTCTCAAACAACCATCATGTTATTTAGAGTTAAATGAAAGGCAGTGTTGTTTATTTGTTTGTCATTTGTCAACGCCGATGTTTCGAAAAATTAGAGTAGAAAAGTTTTGATTTTTACACCACCGATTTCACCCTGTAGTTTCTAATTGCTTAGAGATTTGTTTTAGGTAAGTACAACATTTGATAACACCTTTTTCAGCAGTTATTTTAAATTATTAAACCAGGTTTTGCATCATGTTTGAAATGTGCTAAACCTTCTTTTCTGATTAATGGCATTGTCGGATAAAACCGGGACCTTGGCAGTCGGACAAGACCGGGTAGTACCCGGTTTTGGACGACCTTTTTTTTTTTTTTTTTTTTTTTTTTTTTACTGTGTGAAATATAAATAGTTTAATTTGTAAAATATAAATCTTAAAGAGCAAGAATCATCTCATAAATGGTACAAAATTAAATCTTTATTACTTTTTAGGATGGACTTCGTATGAATATAGTCTACTATATTATAGTATCCCACTTAGTACAAATATAAAATTAAAATTATTAATATTTAAAATAAAAATAAAAGTGAAGAAGTGGCTAATCAACCATCCTGGTCGTGCTGTGACAATTTACCAAATTGGACATTTATTTAGAGATGCATATTTAAGGGCAGCGATTCCTCAGACAGCTATCAAGGGGTTTGAGAAGACAGGGATCTACCCATTCAACAGTGATGTATTTCCAGATCACTTCTTTGCACCCTCTGATACAACTGAAAGACCAATGGAGGTTGAGCATAATCTTTTATCTCAACAACCTCAAGTTGAATCAACATTCATCGACAACCCTTTGCCTGAACAACCTCAAGTTGAATCACTAATCACTGACAATCCCTTGCCTAAACAATCTCAAGTTTAAGTATGTTTGAAAACTGCGATTTCTTCGCAAACCAATGATCGCAAAAAGGCTGAGATACTAAAAATCGATGATCAGCAATCTACAACTTCTACACATGATAGCCTTACATGGGTAAGGCTATAGTGTCTTCTTTCTCAGTATCCCCAAGAGAAATAAGGACTCCTCCAGAGCAAAAAGAGCCAAGAATTGTGAAGAAGCCCGACAAGCGGCGAGGGAAGACAGTAATTCTTACTTCTTCACCTTATAAGTTAGAGATGGTGCTTGAAGAACAAGGAAAAACTAACAAAAAAGATAAGAAAACCTTAAAACAGAAACTGTTTAAGGTCCCTAAGCAAAAAACTGTCCAAACACGGAAGAAAAAGAAGTTCAGCATTAAAACAGATTCCTTGTCATCAGATGAAGACGAGGAGGAAAATGACGAAGCCTGTATCTTTTCTAATGAATTGTATGCCAAGTCAAAATCTCTGGAAGGTTGGATACAGTGTCTCCATTGTAAAGGTTCGGCACACGTAGCCTGCAGCAATGTAGAGGAGCATGAGTGATTTCTGTTCTTAAAATTTCTTACAAATCTGATCAATTAACTGAATTCACGATAAATTACAAATATATTAAATTCAAACTTACTTATGCTCCGTTATTTTTTAACCCATCTATGTTCCTCAGTATAGGAGGGTCATTGTACCAATTTATTGTTATAAATAAATATTTCAGTAGTAATACAACAACATTTTTTAAGTGTTCCTAAACATACCCGGTTTTATCCAACCTGGTTGGATAAAACCGGGTACTTTTATACTTCCAAAAAAAAAAAAAAAAGTATATATTTACCCTCCAAAATATTGTTCTTCCACATTGCAAAATATTTATTTCTGTAAATAAAGAACTAATTTATCATTTAAATAGAAATTTAAGCAATTTTATTCACTAAACTGCTTAGGGGAAAAAAAAGAAACTTTGGGACCCGGTTTTGTCCAACTTTCCCCTACTTGTTTATCCTGCTCCACCAGTCTTAAGCCGTGGTGGCTTCTGCTCCTTCTTAGTTTTGTTTCAGTTTCATTTGTTTGAAATACTGCCTTTATTTCACATAGTTTTCAGTTTTTATACTAAACATGTGTACTCATCACATACTCACTCTAAAACATTCTTACAAGCTTTTAAAACTCATTTTTATTTATGTATGTTCTTTTATTACTTTTTTATGGAGACTTTTCCCGCATGACTTTCTTTCCGGTGACTTTTTTTCGTGACTTCTTTTTCAGGTGACACCGTTTATACGTTTTTTAAGGGACCGTTCCAAAAAAAAACGTACAAATGAAAAAAATCGTACAACTGAAAATTTGTTTTAACACATTAATACATAATAAAGGATTATATTATTATTAAAAATCAAATTAATTTTCATGATTTCCTTTACATTTGTTCGACTAAGATAATTTTTAATGAAATTTAAAATAATTTTAAAAAGTAGGATAAATTTTAAAGATAATTAAAAATGTAGAAATTCAGGAAATTTCCTTAAAATTTTGATTTTAACCTTTAAAGACAGTCTTTCGTTTTCTAAATAAAAATGACATTTTTGCAAACGGTTAAAGGAAAAAAAAAACTGCTTTGTCTCTCCAACAGCAAGATGTCAAATAAGAATAAGCAGGATAAGAAATAAGAAAATCTTCTTGTATCCTATTCAAATTTACCCAAAGGAAGTGAGTAATAAACCTTTAAGTTTACAAAATGCCTATGAAGTTGTGAGATTTTTTTTTTCTTTCACATCCCGTCCCTAGAATACAATTAAAGGAGAGAGTGGGACGGAGGTCTACAAGTTATCAGTTTTCTTTCTCTCAAAGAAATCCTGTCTACTTTTATACTTACTAATTCACCCAGTCCCGAATGCTTGCTTCTGAATGTTTCTCTACCACCCCTCCCCCTTGCAGGCTATCAGCCCTACTTGGGTGTTATTGTGTTGCGCTTAAGAATAGGAGGTACTACTCAATTGCGCTTAGGGCCTTCATCCTCATAGGCATCAGTTGCGCCGAGATCATATCCCCCCCCCCCCCCCCAAAAAAAAAAAAAAGCATAAACGCATCAATTGCGCTCGTAGATTTTTCAGAAAATCAGAAAAAAAATTCTAAATGATTTTGACTATTCAAATTTGCATAATTTGTCAATAAAGTTTTCTAATAATCATTAATATTTGTTTGTTTCAATTTTTTGAAAGCTTTTCAGGAATAAATTTGTTTTTCAAAAAACATTTTGCATACCAGAACAAATTGTTCAGCTTATTCTGTCATAAGTTATTGATGGCATGAGATTTTTGGATTTCTTTTTGAAGTACTTATGTTACATTTAAATGGGAAAATATTTTGAAAACTTTACAGGTAAGACAAAACTAAATAAAAATATGGTGTATATTCAATATTTAAACTTAAAACTTTTTCACAGACCATAAAATTCAATCCAGCGCAACCGTTTTCGAAAGGACTTGGCATTTCTTCATCAGGTGCAAAAAAACATGTGCTACTGCCTTGGAGGCAAAAGCAAGACCTGCTTTTATTTGTGTAATATAAATATTTCTTTAAATAAATAATATAATATAAACATTTTTTTAATTGCTCTTGTTTGAATTTATTGGAGCCTATTATCTTTACCCAGGAGATAACACGAGAATAAGTAAATAATTTTTTCCTTCCCAGAAATTATAATTCGTTAACTTCCGGTATACAAGAGGGGAGGATGACAATGAATGTTATCAGTAATTTTTCTCGCGAGCGCACTTGATGTATTTTTAACAATGGGGGGATTAACGTAAGTACAATTGATGTGTGCCCGTGTACTTAAATGATATTTTAAACTTAGGAAAAGCTGTATTACGATACATGACAGGATACTTCATTTCGTATATGCCCGCCTTTTCCCTCTTTTATAGTTAACCCATGTAAACCTATCTGTTAATTTATTTGATTAATTCAATAAATTATTATTTAATTCAATAAATTATTAATTCAATTCTTTATTAATTCAATAAATTAAAATTGAGTTTTTCCGTAATGCACTTTTTAAAAGAAATTTTCTTATTTTATAAATTAATTTTTGTTTTCCTAAGATTTTTTTTTAGCTGGTAGTTAGCTCGAATATTGTGCTAACTTAGCATTTCATTACCAAGATAAATGTTTCTGAAGGCTACATATATCATGTTGACCAAACAAAACTCTATCTCCTAATTTTTCTAAATAAAGCGATCATTTTTCATTTTAGCATATGCTTCGCAAATCGGAGAAGCCATTTTTACCGGTGCCATTATTACTAGTGCCATTTTTACCGGTGCCATTATTACCGGTGCCATTTTTACCGGCGCCATTTTTTTCTACATTCCCGTTTGAGAGGCCTCTTGCTTATTATTATATGTAATATATATGTATATATCTATTATAAAAAGTGACCTTACTATTTGTTAGAAAAGCAAAGTTTTTGATCAGTACATTTTGCCTGTTTTAACTTATACTTCAAAAACTTGATCTTTAACATGTAAAGCTATAAAAAGTTTTCAAATAATCCAGAGAAGCATAGAGAGATGCAAGTTAGGATTCACCCGAAGAGACAAAAAGAGAAACACTTGAATTAGGAAACAAACAAAAGTTACTGATGATATTTCTAGAATCAAGAAGTTAAAATGGAGCTAGGTTGGGTATCTTGCGAGAAGAAATGATGATAGATGGATTGCCAAAGTTTTATTTTGGATGCCAAGAGATAAGAAAAGACTGAGGAAGAGACCACTGTATTGTTGGAGAGATGAAATTGTGAAGTTTAGAGCGAGCAGAATGGAGATGAACTACAGAAAATAGGGCAGTTTGGAATCACCTAAGAGAGGCCTTCATATTGCAGTAGATGATAAAGGCTGAAATTGATGTTTGATGATGATGTAACAACGAAATATATAATGTAACACATAATTGCTTCATTTGAATTTCAATAGCATTCATCACCATGCATTCTCAATTTCAAAGTAGTTCAATCAAATAAACCTGCAAAATGAATTTCAACTATTCGAAATATATACATACATTATTCTTAATTTAAACTCGTGTTTTATAAAATAAATAAATAAATAAATAACATATTTTTGATGTATATGGTATTATTTGTTAGTTTTAAATTGCCAAAAAAATTGTTTCACACAAATTTAATTTCAGCCTATATCTATTAAACAGTTAAAAAATTTACTTTTGAGTACTGCATCGTTTTGGCAAAATTTTATTAAATCTCGTTCCCGTTAATAAAATATAGATAATGAAAAAATTTTGTTTATTCTTTTTTTTTTAAATCTTACAGCATTAACTATGAAAAGCTATGGTTTGTTAATACTTTGCTTTCAGAAAGAGCGAAAATTATAAAAATTCAAGTATACCACATTTTTTTATAAATCTCATTTGCTTAAGTCTCTTTCGGACTTCTGTGTTTCTTGCTACGTCATCAGTATTTCTGGTTCCACTCTTTCGAATTTGATGACCAAGCCCTCATCATACTCTCCAGCTCTGCTTTTAGCCCCTGCTTACTACAGTTCTGTATTCGCTACGTCCTGGCTTGTAGGTGCGGTGTGTTGTACATTACGTCCTAGGTCCTAGGTTGCCGATGTATAATTAGTCTTCATTTGGCAGTATGTACTATGTCCTTGTTTGCATGTGTGTATTATGTCCTTACTTGCGGGTGTGTAATTGATTTTAATTTGCCGGTGTGTATCTCGTCTTCATTTGCCTGCGTGTAAAAGGTCTTGATTTGCCGGTGTGTATCACGTCTTCATTTGCCTGTGTGTAATAGGTCCTGATTTGCCGGTGTGTATCACGTCTTCAATTGCCGTGCCGGTGTGTAAAAGGTCTTGACTTGCCGGTGTGTATCACGTCCTCATTTGCCTGTGTGTAAAAGGTCTTGATTTGCCGGTGTGTATCATGTCTTCATTTGCCTGTGTGTAAAAGGTCTTAACTTGCCTGTGTGTATTAGTACTTTATTACACACTAGCCGCTTTTAGTGAACAACTGTTTCGCTACACATGTAACTTATGGCAGTGCAAGTCTCTTATTCGAGAGTTTTGTAGTGCCATATAACCACTAATCGAGTGTATTGCTTTAATGAACTGCAATAATGATAAACATTATCAGGCTTTTGGAGTGCCGTAAAAATACTGACTCTAATGGCAAACTCCTGTTCATAAATGTTCGTGGTGTTTTCTTTCCTTGACAAACATTACCAGACTGTTCGCGTATCTTGAAAAACCCCACCGTTCATATTTTTACTTGCTAATCTTTCCAGCACCCAGGTCACTTATATAACTTGAATTAAAATCATTATAGTAAAATATTAAATAATTTATCATCGCTAAAATTTCCATTCTACTTAACATTTAAAAGTAAATAACCTCTCTCCCTTACCCCCCCCCCCCCCCCCAAAAAAAAAAAAAAAAAAAAAAAAAAAAAAAAAAGGCTTTTTTTTTTCATGACGTAAATTTTTACCAAACCTAGGAAGCAAAGTTCGAAAACAATATACAAAAATAACGTACTTATAAAAATATTATTATAAACGTAAATTATTTATTATTGCTAAAATTTCATTTCGATATATAGTACAAAAATGAATTCAAACAAATGCCATTTTCACAGGTAAATATAAAGAAAATTACAGAGTATATGCCTCATAACTTATTTAATATAATAGTTAACTTATAATAGTTGTAAAAAACCTAAGGCACCCATAAATTTATAGTCCATTATAAATTCATATTTTGACGTCTAGGGACACTGTGAAGTACGTTTAAATAGCATTAAAACCATTGAACCATTTAAATGCACAATATATTCTAATCTAACATAAATACTTTCATAACAAGAATTTTAATAAAATTTTCGCCGTAAGAGATGCTGCAAAATTTTTCTTTTTCTTTCTTTCTTTTCTTTTTTTTTTTTTTTTCTTTTTTTTTTTTTTTTAACATAACAAAACACTAATATCACTTCATAAAATGTTTATAAATAATTACGTTTAATAAATATTATTTATTCATTTAAATTAATTATTAAATACAGTTGATAATTTTTTTCCTAAAATAAAATATTGTAATAATTATTGATTAAAAATATTTAAAAGTTATTAAATATAACTGTTAAATAACTATTGTGTATATGCACATAAAACCTACAAAATGTGTACAGTAAGTATCATGAAAAAATCATATGTCAGTACTACTGATAATATAAATATAAATAAGTATTAACAAATTCCTCTAACCAGACTACATTCTTTAATAAACAAGGTTGAAATTTGCATGTAAAAATTAAATGCTAAACTAAGTATAATAAAAGCATTTATAAAATCATTTTTAGGCAAATTCTATTATTCCTTTTATGTTGAGATTACTTTTTGCAAAGAATTAAATCAAGAACCTAATTTAAAGAAAGCATAATAGCCCCAAACTAAGTAGGTTTAAAAAACTACTTTACTATTAACGTGGGAAAAAAAGTACAGTTTACTACAACGTAGTAAATAGTAATTATTTACCCCTCCTTCATAAACAGGTTTCCCATCTGTTCATTCATCAATCGCCTGATATGTATTTTTACCGACCAAACGGGGACCTAAGATTTTCTATGATACACACTTCTTCCCACCTTCCTTCTCCGACACACAATCTAGATACACACTTTGCTTTAAAATACCTCCAAATGAAGACTTCCTAAATTTTTTATTCTGTTAATGTCCAGATACTAAAAATCCATTATTAAATAATATAAGATGCGAATCTTAAATTTTGGCAATTGGGGACGTCCCCATTTGCGTGTGTGTCCCGAGTTTGAAGGTGTGTATACATACGGAAGTCCCCGATTCGCACCCCTTGCCAACACACACACACACACACACACACAGGCAAAATTTTCTGAAGTCATTTTCGGCTTTCATGGGGTGTGAAACGTGAAGATATCGCAAAATTTTTTGATTCCGACAAATTTACAGACAAAACTCTGATTTTATTAATATAGATAATTCAACAACTACCTTTATATTAAATATTTAAATAAAGGTAACTGTGTTTTTTAAAATTGACTTTATATTTCGCTATTAAAAATATATAACAAATTCAAACGATTGTACAATTCACTCTCAAAATAAATGGAAAAAATCTGGAGTGACTCCACTCGACTTTCCGAACATTGAGTAATTAACAGTTTTGTAGATAAAGTAAAGAAAGAGGAGTTGTTAAACAAACAAAAGGGAGAAAACCATAATAGAGTGTTTGAGTATTTTTCTCTATATATTACACGATGTTTTATTTAACGCTACTGATCTTTGAGCCCATAGATCATAATGGTAAAGAAATTTTCGTTGTGTCCCTGTAAAAACCTATAAATGCTAGATTCACCAAAATGCTTATAGTTAGTGCAACAGTGATTTATAATATTCATATAAATTTTCAGCTCAATTGAATAAGGCGTTTAGATGCTATCGCACTTTTAAAAATTTGGTCCTATAGGCCATAATGATTAAGATTTTTTTCTTTGTGTCCCTGTAAAAAAACTGTATGTGCCAGATTCACAAAAATCTATACAGTGTGTGCAACTGTGATCTATAACATGTGTACAATTTTTTTGTTTATATTAATAAGGCGTTTAGACGCTATCACACTTTTAAAAATTTGGCCCCATTGGCCATAATGATAAAGAATTTTTCTTTATGTCCCTGTAAGAAAACTATAAGTCCTAGATTCTGCAAAATCTATACAGGTTAAGTATCTGTGACCTATAACATGTGTAAAAAATTTTTGTTTATATTAATAAGGCGTTTAGACGCTATCACACTTTTAAAAATTTGGCCCCATTGGCCATAATGATAAAGAATTTTTCTTTATGTCCCTGTAAGAAAACTATAAGTCCTAGATTCTGCAAAATCTATACAGGTTAAGTATCTGTGACCTATAATATGTGTATGAATTTTTTGCTCAATTGAATAAGGCGTTTAGATGCTATCGCACTTTTAAGATTTTGGCCCCATAGGCCGTAATGATAAAAAAATTTTCTTTGTGTCCCTGTAAAAAAACTATAAGTGCTAGATTCACCAAAATCTATAGGGTTCGTACTATGGTGACTTACAATATACGTACCAACTTTCAGCTTATTCGAACAAAGTGTTTAGACGCTAGCGTGTTCACTCACAGACATACACACATACATACACACATACATACACACATACATACACACACACATACATACATCATCGCAAAAATAGTCAAAACGGACTCATTGGACCTTGAAACGTATAGAAACATCATAATCTCAAATTCGGATTTTTGACATGATTACAATACTTTCCTCACTATAGTGTTCGGAAAGTAAAAAACATAGTTAGTATGAAACAAAAAATCTCGAGTGACTCCACTCTACTTTCCGAACATTAAGTAATTAATGGTTCTGTAGATAAAGTAAAGTAAGAGGAGTCGTTAAATAAACAAAAGAGAGAAAATTATAATAGGTAGTTTGAGTATTTTTCTTTGTATAGTACATGATGTTTATTTTAACGCTATTTTACCGAACACTTAGATCATAATAATAAAGAATATTTTGTTGTGTCTCTGTAAAAATATACAAATGCAATATTCACCAAAAATGTTTATAGTTAGTGCAACAGGGACTTATAACATTTATATAAATTTTCAGCTCCATCAGGTAAGGCATTTAGACGCTAACGTACTTTAAAGTTTGAGCCCATATACCACAATGATAAAAAAATTTAAATTTTTGTCCCTGAAAAAGAGCCATAAATGCTAGATTCTCTAACGTTCATAAAGTTCGTGTGACGGTGACGTACAACATGTACATAAATTTGCCGTCCATTTGAATAAGGCGTGTAGTCACTGTCGCACTTTAAATAAATTGAGCGTTAGGTCTTAATCAGGAACAATTTTTATTTGTGCCCCTGTAAAACTCGTTAAGTGCTAGGGTCACCAAAATCTACATAGTTTGTGTAATGGTGGCCTGTAACTCGTATATTAATTTTCCACTCCAACGGATAAGGCAAATATCCTAAGGCTGCTATCGCTTATTTTACCCCATAAGCTATAATGATAGAGAATTATTTGTTGTGTACTTGTAAAAACACTAGAAGTGCTAAATTCACCAAAATCTATGCAGTTCATGCAATTGTTACCTATAGTATGTGTATAAATTGTTTGCTCAGTTTAATGAGATGTTTAGACGCTGTTATAAAACGCCATTCTTCTGAACGGCTTCAAACGAGTCTTCTCGACCCTTTGTAAAATATGGATTGCAGGATCTTTCATTTAATCAGAATAATTATTTAATATTTTCAAATCATTTTAATTTCAGGTAATAATCTTCAAAATGATATATTAATATTCTTCTTACCTGTAAGATTCTTCGACGATAAATTTGAAGACTAATAATATGCACTTGTTTCTCTAGAAAAAAAAAAAAGCTTCTTCTTTAGACGAGAAAACAGTTTACTAAATAAAATATTTACATGAAGAAAAAACACTATTTACAAAATATATTCATTTCATGGTCATAGAACATCCATTTCATTCTACATCTCCGCAATACTCTTTCTAATATTATGCTTCAAGAGAAAATGGATTTAAAATAAAACTAATCTAATCTATGAGCTATCTTTTCTAATTCCTATTTCAAACTGTAGCTCCATGAATAATAAAATCAGGCCAAAAAGGGCCCGAGAGCAATTATTATTTCCTGACTTGTTGCTCTCCATTCTAAAACAAAACTAAAACTAAAGTCCCGGGAGACAACAAAATTCTTCTTCGAATCTCATCTCAACGGGACCTCTGATGCCCTTTAGTGAGTCAAATTTCTATCCAATACCTAACAGACGCTATCGCACTTTTTAAAATTTGGTCCCATAGGCAATAATGATAAAGAATTTTTCTTTGTGTCCCTGTAAAAAAACTATATGTGCTAGATTCTCCAAAATCTATACAGACTGAGTATCTGGGACCTACAGTCGGTAACAGAAGTGTCCAAACACTAGCAAAAATTCCTATGTAAAAAAAGTTCACTTAATACAGTCTTGTTAAATAAATCCTTGTCGAATCCTGTTCTTAGTCAGTCTAAGAACAGGATTCGACAAGGATTTATTTAACAAAACCGTATGAAGTGTACTTTTTTTGCATAGGAATTTTTGCTAGTGTTCGGACACTTCTGTTACCGACTGTATAATACGTGTATAAATTTTTTGCTCAATTGAATAAGGTGTTTAGATGCTATCGCACTTTTAAGGTTTTGGTCCCATAGGCCATAAAGATAAAGAATTTTTCTTTGTGTCCCTGTAAATAAAAACTATAAGTGCTAGATTCATCAAAATCAATAGGGTGTGCTACGGTGACTTGCAATATCCGGACCAACTTACAGCTCATTCGAGCAAAGCGTTTAGACGCTAGCGTGTTCACTCACACACATATACAGAAACCCACATATACATATATCATCGTAAAAATAGTAAAAACGGACTCAGGGGACCTCAAAGCATATAGAAACTCCAAAATTTCGAATTCGGATTTTTGACATGTTTACAATAGTTTCCTTACATATGCATGTTCGGAGAGTAAAAATAAGGGAAAATATTACTTTTCATAAGCACCATTTTTAAAGCTATAATGTAAAGTTCAAACAGTGGTTTTCGCATAAAAATTATCATAGAATTTTTCCCAGAAAGATATTTTGTATGATGTTCACTATTTCCGTTTAATAAAAAATTACATGTTTGAAATAAAAATGTAAAAATGCAATATATATAGGGTGGCCCAATACAACTTATATGTCAAAAATGTAAAAGCAGGTAGAAGGGACCGAAATAAGTAGATTTCGTTTAGGATTGTGTATGCGGTAAGGCCGCTTTGAGCCGGTAGAGAGCGCTGATGACTGCAGCATATAAAAGCGCTTCGCTAGGTGGATTCATCATTTTCCGCACGGATCACACGCAGCCTGCATCGTTTCACCTGCATCGTTTCACCTGCATCGTTTCACCATTTCATGTATGGGATTGCACAAGGAAATGGATTAGCTGCGCAAAGGATGTACAGGGAGTGATTCCCGGATAGGAATCAGCCACAAGCTAGAGATTTAACGTGTCATTACCGCACACAAATTCCGAAATCTGGTTATTTAGGTCCCCTCTACTTGCCTTTACATTTTTGACATATTGTTTAGGACCACCCTTACGTATATACACTGATGGAAAAAAAAATCCCAACACCAGGAAGGAGCTGTGCTAGATAAACGAAATTTGGTAGGCGTGTTTATACATCTGAAAGATGACGTCAATTCAAATTTCGAGCTACGCGCATAAAAGTGGCGCTAGTAGCAACAGTATGAACATGCAAATGAGGTTTGTTTAAATAAGCGCTGTAAGGTTCGTGATCGTTAATTACAGTTGAGATTTGACGTAGTGGGTTAATGTTAGTCAAGGATGCCTCTAAGAAGACGAAGAAGCCATTATCAACAGCTCACTGAGTTTGAACGAAGTCGTGTAGTAGGGCTACGAGAAGGTGGGTTTTCTTTCCACGATATTGCAGAAAGACTTGGCAGGAATGTATCCACTGTGCATGAGTGTTGGCAGCAGTGATCAAGGGAAGGTACTGCCTCAAGAAGACCGGGTTCCGGGCGGCCACGTGGCACTACTGAGAGGGAAGACCGCCGTGTTCGGCGTATGGCTGTGGCTAATCGTACTGCGTCTGCAGCTGAAATTCGAGCTTTAGTTGGCACCACAGTGACAGAACAGAACAGAACTCCGCCACTGTGCGTCCACCTACCTTTCGGGGTAAGGTGTTGTCCCGCGAAGCGGGGCACACAGGGCAAAACCTAACAAGGGGCCAGGACCCCTATAATCCAGCGATTCCACAGCCTCGGCGACAGGCCTGGGTCAACGGATTGGAAGACCCTGTATTTATTTATAAAAATTTTAGGAGGTTACAGCAATAGGGAGTTGAAAATTTTGTCTTCAGTTAGACAGAAATTGAAGAAGATAGCATAAAACAATAAGATTAAGAACAATTTGAGCTTGATTTTGAATACAAAAATAGTGTTTGAATAAAAGATAAAAATGCAGGAGATAATCAAGAAGAAAAGTCAGTAACAATAAAGTTGAAAAATCATGAGTCTTAGGGAGGAAAGTCTGAGAAGAATGGTTCTTGAGAATATTGGTTGTCAGAATAGTAATAATGTAGGTGTGGAAGGAGACTGGAATTGTGATATAGATGAAACCATTGAGTTGATGAGCTTTGACGATCTGCATTTATCTGATGAGGATCCGGTTGTGGAACAGAATACTGGCGAGGTAAGGACGAAACTAGTGGTGGTTGATGAGTATTATTGGATTGTCTTGGAATATTTTCTGGTTGTGGCTGAAACTGTTGTGGAGCTTGGATTGTGCGTCTATTATAAAATTTATCTAGCTGATTTTTCCTTAATTCACGGTAAACAGGGCAAGATGTGGAGTATGCAGGATGATTTGATGGCTGTTTTTTTGCGTTTTTACAATTAATACAAGAGTCTATTGTTGATGTGCAGTTATTGGTAAAATGATTTTCCCCACATTTTCCACAGTAAAATCTGGGGGATTGACACTGTCTTTTATTATGAGTAAAGCGCTGACATTTTGTGCATCGGTTAAGGATAAGATATTGTCTGATAGTTGCACCACAGTGACACAACGAACTGTTACAAATCGGTTACTTCAAGGACAGCTCCGAGCCAGACGCCCTGTAGCGTGCATTCCACTGACTCCAAACCACTGCCGTTTGCGACGTGAGTGGTGTCAAGCTAGAGCTCATTGGAGGACGGAGTGGAGATCTGTTGTGTTTTTTGATGAAAGCCGGTTCTGCCTTGGTCGCAGTGATAGCCGTGTGTTGGTTAAAAGGAGGCCAGGTACTCTCTAAAATATGAAGAGTGAGATCTGACTCTAAAAGAGTGGCATATCACTCTTTGAACATGCCAAAATGGAGCCAACCTCTAAAGAGTGAGAAGTCTCTTTTCGAAAGAGTGAGATTTCTCTCTCTTTATTAAGAGTGAGATTATTCCGAGTATTTCAAAGAATATGACTGTTTATTTTTCCTAAAAAAATATGGATACGCTAGACGGTATCTTCTACCAATTTCCTTTTTTTATTATTATATTTTTTCCATATTTGCTTTGGATCTGCGGGGAATCGAACCGTAGCCGTCTTCGTGACAGGCGAGTGTCTTACCACTGAACCACTGGGGACACACAGAATTTGCTTAATTTACAGTGGTAAATCATTCACATAAGAGATTAATCGCATTTATAAACTTTTACTTCATTTATTAAAAATATAAAATTACAGAATTCTAATGTACATTTTAAAATTAAAGTTAGAATTGCTTTAAATCACTAAAATTAGAATTATTTTTAAATTAATAAAATTAGAATTATTTCTTAAATCAAAATGTATACTTGAAAAGAAATTCCCTAAGACAAATAGTTATTTTAAATGTAGCTTAGGGGAATAGAAAAATTCTTGAGTGTGCACGTTAAAAAAAAAAAAAAAAAAAAAAAGTTAAATATTTACGACAAATCTACAGAGTTTCTTGAAAAACTCGTCTGTTCAGGAGTATTAAATCTCGCTGATGATTTTAATTTTTAGTAAAATATTATAGCCAGCTTTTTTAATGTTTCACATGTGTTAAGCATCAATGAATATAATAAAAATATAAATTCCTATTATGCTTTTAAGATGTTTTGCATTAAGTATTTGCATTGATATTTTCTTTTATACCTTATATATTTCCAAATAAAACTCCTTGCTTTCATTACGAATTTCCATAACTTTCTTATGATTTTCGATTCTTTACTAATAACACTTCAATTTTATCAATCGTATAAAAAAATATATTTACCAAAACAGCTTTTAACATAATTATTTTCTTTTTTTAAACTCAAATAAATTCAATAATTTCTGTTAAACAAATCACATGCCTGAGATTGCCGAGAAATTGTCTTTCATATTTCGTTCGAAATATGGTAAGTAGATGGCGCCAGCAAATCTTCACTCTTCAGCAGGTTGATCTTGCAATTGATGATGACTTCACTCTCTGTGACAGAGTGACTAGAAGTCTCTCTTTCGAGAAAAGTGAGAAAAGTCACATTTTCAAGAGTGACAATAGTATTTTCTTACTTTAATTCGTGTCAAAATAATGGTCACTTTTTTAAGGAGTGAGATTCCCACTCCAGAAATTTTAGAGAGTAAACGCCTGCTAGCGACCTGTCTGCGGCCTAGACACACAGGGCCTACTCCTGGAGTTATGGTTTGGGGAGCAATTTCGTATGACAGCAGGAGCACTCTCGTGGTTATCCCACGCACCCTGACTGCAAATTTGTACGTCAGTCTAGTGATACAACCTGTTGTGCTGCCATTCATGAACAGCATTCAAGGGGGTGTTTTCGAACAGGATAACGCTCGCCCTCATACCGCTGTTGTAACCCAACATGCTCTACAGAGTGTCGACATGTTGCCTTGGCCTGCTAGATCACCAGATCTTTCTCCAATCGAGCACGTATGGGACATCATTCGATGACAACTCCAGCGTCATCCACAACCAGCATTAACCGTCCCTGTATTGACCGCCCAAGTGCAACAGGCATGGAACTCCATCCCACAAACTGATATCCGACACCTGTACGACACAATGCATGCACGTTTGCATGCTTGCATTCAAAATTCTGGCGGTTACACCGGTTACTAATGTACCAACATTTCACATTTGAAATGGCTCTTCTCGCCAATGGCTCTACCTGTGATCTTGAAACTTTAATCAATTAAATATGTTACCTAGACAAATGTATTACTGAAATTTCATTACTGTACAATAATTTTTTCTTGGTGTTGGGATTTTTTTTTTCCATCAGTGTATATATATTATATATGAAATATTTTCTTTAACGACATCAATTTCCATTATCCATTTCATATTATTCCAGATTCATTACGATGATGCAGAAATGAAACAGAAAGTATGCATTTTTACGTTACTTATTAATTTAAAATTAATTATTATTATGGAATTCTCATGAATTCTACATTATTATGAAATAATGAAGAATTTAATATTGCATCTTGGGAATAACATAAAAAATTTGTTTGTGCTTCAATTGTAATAACAAAGAATCCGCTAAAATATTCATCTAAGAAATTTAACAAATGTGTTTATTCAGTTTCTGCTAAAAAAGAAATTTAACTCCTATAATAAGATTTAAAAAACGTTAAATCAACAATTATGGGTAATTGAAGACATTTAATTAAGATATTTCTAAGAAAAGAAAGGAGTTTTCATTTTTTCAATGAAATAAACAAATAAAAAATACAAGTGGTTTCTAAAATAAGTTATCCTGAGCAATTAGTAAGTTTTTGTGCATTTTTTTTTTTTTTTTTTTTTTTTTTTTTTTTAACTTTAATGATAACTGTACTGCATGAACGAATAATAAACAAAAAAATATCTCATTTTTGAAAGTGAAAATCAAGTTTTCTGTTTTATCATAAATAAAAATTTAAAAGATTATATGAAATTTTTTCATTATTTAGTCAAGAGTTTTTTTTTCGTTTTTTAATTTGATACACGTTTACTTATTTTATTTTTACTTCCTTATTCGATTAAAACACTTAACCGAATAAGAGTGGTTGTGAGTGTTTCTAATAGGTTTATGCGTGCATATTTTACTTTTTTTTCACGATTTTAAATGTAAAAAAAAAATAGGTATTTTCTCTCTGTCAAATTTTCAAATTTCAGTTTTTGGTATATTTACACGTTGCGAATTCCGATGAATTTGAAAATTAAGTTTTTATCGGTTGTTTGTTTATCTCTGTAAAGGAGAATTATAACACTCAGGTCACTTTTAATAAAGGCCGTGTAGAGGTAGCTAAGGATGATTAAGATGAAAGACGACATCTCAGAAAATACTGAAGAATTCCATATTAAAAAGTTCTTTATTCAGGAATAAAATATATCATTTTCTTAAAGATGATAAATATATGGACTTTTGAAAATAAACTAACATCGTGCGTTATTGCAAACACCAAATAATATCAAGAATAAAATTCCCATCAGCAAATGGTAAGGAACGGAGGGAGAGGAGAAGGCCGACAAAATTACTTTTTTTTTCGAGCGAAGAGTATATGTGATCTGCCAGTCTCAGAGTCAAAAAGTGCTAACCGAAAAAGTTGGCATCGTTAAAATTCAGCCAAAAGAATGCCAAGCTATTTCTTTGTCTTTAGAATATTTTAATACAAAAATTTTTTAATATAAATTGTCGTTACTAAATTCAAACCAATTTGGCATAAAAAAAATGCACCACGTGTCAATCAAAGAAACTGATGAAGTCGGTTCGCAGATGCGCGCCAGCAAGTCGACATTAATCCATTAAAAATCTATTTTTAGAACAATAATGATCTGCTCGAAAAGTAATAATAGCTTTTAATGTAAACACAAACATTATAATTATTAACTGAAATTCCTATTTTTTTTTTTTTTTTTTTTTTGTTTTATTACTACATACATATGCTAGAAATAAGCTGATAACGAATTTTGAAATACATTTTCAAAATAAATATTTATAGCGAAAATAATTTAAATCCTTAAGGGAAGAAGTATAAACAAAATTACTTTTCAAAAACCCCGATATAAAAATTGCTTTATTTTATTCAGAGAACAATGTGCTTGTAGCTATTGAAAGACAAAGAAACGCTATTTAATGAAACATTTTTGGTTTGAAAAGAAAACGGGAAATTCTATTTAATTAATTAATTGAATTACATAAATTTAAAAATACTTTTTTTTTATTAATTATACTAATCTCTCTTTTTTTCTTATTTATAAAATTTGAATAAATAAATTAACTTTTGAAGAACATATGTGTGAACATTCACACAAGCACTATTATAGCAAATATTAGTAAAAAGTCCAAATTCGGTATTCCAAACTGTATATTCCAAACTCCTTATTAAACTTTTTATTAAAATCGACAAATGGTTCATGTGCAGGGACATGAAAAAGTACGTTACGTCTATGCAAAAATTTCTGGTTCATACAGTTTAACATCTTTGGATTGCTCTCAACAAAGTAAAATAAACACATTTTTTTATATGCATAGAAGCATAAGGCATTTCATATTGTGCTATATGTTTTTCATACTGTGTTAAATTTATTTTGGTATGCATATAATTTATAGACAATATGCTTGACTGTCCAAATTTATTTGAACATTGTTCTCTTCTGAATCTAATCGAAGAATAATTTACTAAATTTTACCAAGTCCAGTAAAATTGTTTGGGAATGATAATTATTTCTTTATGCCACTATGTTAAACAGTTTAGATTTTAAATTTCAACGTAGATATTTTTTTTTTCTTTACTTTTCCTGAATGCGAAAATCAATATTTTATCCGTTGATCAGTGCATAGGTCTATTATCAGCATAACTAAAGAATAAATAATTGCAAGAAATTCAAATACGGTGTTTTGAAGATTTTATGTGGTTTCTGTTTGAAAACCTTAATCAATATTGGCAAGGTTCAAGAAGTAGTTAAATTAAACTTTGTCTGAATAATTTATAATAAACATTTAGATTTAATGACAGTCTTTATTATTATTTATTTTAAATATAAGAACTACATTTATTCGGAGGACTAATGGAGGGCAGCATCCGCATTATACATATGTTAAATAAAACTGTTTTCATTTGTACTGAAAATTGAAATAAACTGTACTAAAAAATAAAAGTATTTTCAACTGTATTTGCACGAATGGTAACACACGAATGGGTAATATGTCTTTATAATATTCAAATACAGAGTGAGAAAGTCGTATTAGTGCCACACTATATTATTTCAGGAAGCTCCCAAAAATTTTCTCAAGGGCATTTATTTTTGAAGAAATCTTACTTATAATACGAAATTTTAAACAAAAGATTAGATGCTTTAAAGTAAACAGTGCCAATTAAATCTAAATATTTATTTTTCGCAAACTTTCAGAATTTATTTATTCGATTTAATTAAGCTGTTCGTGTTAATTGCCTCAAAAGTAGAAAATAACTAAAAAAGGGAAACATAAGATAAAATTATTTACTTCATTAAAGGATTTCAGTGAAAAATCTAATCAGTTCTGCTTTCATTCTTCAAAAATCTGGAGATATTTAAAACTTGGAAACTTACAAAGAAAAAAGAAAATATAAAATTAATTAAACATGTGTCAGGAATTTTTTTTTTTTTTTTGAAATTCTTACTGTAATTGATAGATGTTCAAATATTTGTTTTGTTTACATGTACCAACGGAGTACTATTAAGTTATTTCATTTAAAATATAAATATATATATTTACATTAAGCGTAAAAAGTTTCTAGCTCTGTAAAAAGCATTAAGCGTAAAAAGTTTCAAGCTGTATACATTTTTTTTTTTTTTTTTTTAATATAATTTCTGGGGGGGGGGGGAGTTTTAAATGTTATATATATATTTGAGAATTCTTAAATAATTATGGGAAATGTAGTAATATTTAGAAACGATAACTTTCGAAAAATTCTATTTCAGACAGCTTATGATTCCAACTACTACCTCATTATCTGTAGTTCCGTGCGCATGATGTAAATTTCTTTTTTGCTTATCAGTTTTAAATTAAAATTTAGGAGGACTCGGTACTCTCTAAACAAATTTCTTTTTCTTTCTGTTAAGCACTTTTTGATACTTTAACGCGTAAATTTAAATGATTTGATAAAGAAAAAAGTTTTCACACAGAACGAAATGATTTCTACAGATACAATCAGAAAATGTTGATTAAAATAGTTAAGTATTTTTTAGAATTTTATATTCTCCTACAATATCTAATTTTTTCAGTCTTCTTTTTTTCTTTTTCTTTTCTTTTTCTTTCTTTTTTTTTTTTTTTTTTTTTTTTAATAATTTTATTTAAAATGTCATAACTTAAAGAATGTGATGTTCTTTTATTTATTTATTTCTGTTTATTTATTTATTTTTTTTTTTTTTTAAGATAATTAGTTCTGGGGGTAAAGGAAATATAATAAGATTAAAAAAAAAAAATGTTGATTATATATATATATTTTTTTTCTCTTTATTTTATTACTAGCAGGCCTTGCCCGCTTCACTGGACACAATACTGAAATGACATGTCAAAATCCCATATTACTATTACTTAACCTAAAATAAAGTTCCCGCTGTGTTCGGTAGAGATTTTTTTCGCTCGCAACGTGAGGAGTCCGTGTTCCCACTGCCTTCGGCTGTAACTTACCTTATTCTTACTCCCCCTTCCCCAAAGTTCGCCAATCTAAGATAATTTAAGGCAAATTCAAACGGGGAAGCGTGTTTTTACACGTGTTTATAGTCCTCTCGACACCAAGGGGGTAAGGGGGGAATTTCGTAAAATCCCGTTACAATAAGGGTCGGATACATATAAACAATTTACGCACCAAATTTCGTGACCGCAGATCCCATAGATTTCTCAGGACAAATTTAGCGCTAAAAGGGGTATCTCGAGTTTTCCCCTCGTAACCCCCCCCCCTCCCCTTAAAAAAAAAAAAAAAAAAGTTCAAACCCCAAAAAAACAAAAATGTGTTTTTGGAAATATCCTAAGAAAGTCGCATAGCCTTTTTTCAATATATTTCTTCCATTTTTCGTAGCGGTCTACTCAAAAATCAGGAATTTTCAATATTTCCCCCCTCCTTTTCCTTAAAAAAAAAAATTCCTAAATGCAGATAATGCATTATTTGTACTGATGTCTTGTCTCCCCATATGCAATTTCTTTACAGTGAAGTAATTAGGAGTCGAGTTATGTTTACAAACGTGTTTTATTCTTTTGCCTCCCCCAGAAGGTAAAGGGGAGTAATTTTGGAAAAGTTGATAGATATAATTTTAACCCTTTGAGTGCTATGGACGCACATATGCCTCCAGCAAAAGTCATTAATATAGACTATGGACGCAAATACGCGCTTAGCAGATGTTATCAGTATGGACTATGGACGCAAATACGCGTCCGGCAAAAATGATCAGTGTACTATGAAACACTCGCATAAAGCGCGTCCGCGATAAGAATGAGACAACTCGTCAGCGCCAACCACGCGCCGTCCGTATGGACCGCATAGGCCGCGAGTATTCAACACTCAAAGAGTTAAGTTGGGTAAAGACCTAAATCCCTGCGAAGCGCCGTTGAATTCAGTCCAGCCGTTTTCAAGTGATACCCGGACAAACGTGTTTTTGTATTTTGCCCCCCAGGGGGGAACGTGGGAGAATTTCTGAAAAGTTGATAGATATAACTTTAAGTTGTGTAAAGACCTAAATTCCTGCTAAGCGCCGTTGAAATCTGTCCCGCCGTTCTCAAGTGTTACCTGGACAAACTCTTTTTTTTTTTTTTTTTTTGTCTATTGCCCCCCAGGGGGAACGTGGGGGCATTTCTACAAAAAATTGATAGACATAATTTTAAGTTAGGTAGAGATCTAAGTTTCTGCCAAGCGCCGTTGAATTTCGCCCAGCCGTTCTCAAGTGATGCCCGTACAAAAAAAGCGACATACAGACACGATTACACACACACAGGCAAAATTTTCTGAAGTCATTTTCGGCTTTCATGGTGTGTGAAAAGTGAAGATATCGCAAAATTTTTCGTTTCTGACAAATTTACAGACAAAAGTCTGATTTTATTAATATAGATAAATCTGATCATGAATTTCATGAAATGCACAATAATGAATAGCCAGTAAAAAATCAAGTCAATTGAGAAATTTATATTTAAGTTCAAGCATTTTATACTTATTCATATATTCAAAATTAGCCAGTATAGGTGGACTATGCTCAGTTCCCCATCGTATGTATGTTCTCATAAATTTCTAGGGCAGGATATATTACAATCATATTAAGAGAAATGAATTTGATCAAATGCTTAACACAGTGTCAGAATGAAATCTCCGCTTGATAGGCTATCCACCGTTCATTTCGATATGTTAACCGTATTCTAATCTATTACTTTATTTTATTAGGGTCAATTCCATAGTTTACTTTTCATGCTACTATTTTCAATGTAAAAATCCTCAAAATGCATATTTATATGGAATATCGCCCAATTTTGCTACATTGTTAAAACCTTAAACTACGGATAACTTACGAAATTTCCCTAAGAATATTTGTGGTCAATCCCGTTTAAACAAGTATCATAATTGTTATTTTGAAATTGTCTGACATATTTATGATCCTCAAAATGGATGTTTATGCTCAATTTTGCCCTATTCTGCCAAGTTAAGTAAATCGTAAATTCCAAATAACTTTCGAAATATTTTAATTAAAAAAATCATAGTCGGAGATAATTATGCCAGTATCCTAAATGATATTATGACATATTTACGATCAAAATATCCCACAAAATGGACGTTTATGCGAAATTTTGCTCTATTCTGCCATATTAAGTAAATCGTAAATTTCAAATGACTTACGAAATTTTTTAATTGGAAAATTCATAGTTAAGGATGTTTACATACCAGTATCTTATACAATATTTTAAAAGTAGTCTGACAACTTTACGACAAAAATATCACTCAAAAGCTACATTTATGCGAAATTTTGCCGTATTCTGCCATGTTAAGAAATTAGTAAATTTCGAATAATTTGCGAAATTTTCAAAGTAGCATGTTTCTAGTTAATGGTGTTCATTCCAGCATCAAAACCGATATTTAGAAGCTATTCTTAGATCTTTATGATAAAAATATTTCTTTTCATGTACATTTAAGAGAAATTTTGCCCTATTCTCCCATGTTAAGAAAATCGTAAATTTTGAATAACTTCTGAAATTTTTTAATTAGAATGTTACAACTGAAGAGGTTTTTGCCATTGTCATAAATAGTATTTTAAAACTGGTCCGATCTCTTTGCGATAGTTTGTACGTGAGATTTAGTGTACATAGTCTAGCAAACTAACACACTAACAAACTAACATACACCCTACAGACGGACACCATACCCATTTTGATATTTTCGGATTTCTCACACCTGAAAACATATAAAAAAGTAAAAAAAAAAAAAGAGGTCTAAATTTTCATGATTACCTAATTTCTCCATACCTTATAGTATGATGTGAAGCTAAAAAGAAATAAATAAACAGTAACTGATATCTGTTTAATAATAGTCTTTAAAGTGTTCAGGAAGAAAGGAAAAACAAAACTTTCACTAGATTTTAAACCGAAATTTTTCAATAAAAAATCATTACTAGTTCGTACAGGTGATGTGCATAGTAAAACATTTATACTGCTCTCTCGTGCTTCTCTTCAAAACGATAACAGACTTTCAAAAATAATGCATGCTATATTTACTTATGGTATTCTATATCATTTTTTGCACTACGTTTTAAACTAGTTGGCATTGGTGGACTCTGCTCAGTTCCCCATCATATGTATCTTCTCATAAATTTCTAGTGCATGACATATTCATGTTAAGAGAAATGAATTTGATCAAACGCTTGCCAAACTGATAGAAAGAAATCCCCGCCCAATAGGCTAACCACCATTCAGTTTGATATATATACCTTATTCTAATCTATTAATTTATTTTATTGGGGTCAATTTCGTTGTTTGTTTTTCCTGCTACTATTTCCAATGCAACAATCCCCAAAATGCACATATTCATATGGAATATTGCACCATTTTGCT
Organism: Salticus scenicus; assembly: GCA_963930645.1. NCBI lineage: Eukaryota > Metazoa > Arthropoda > Arachnida > Araneae > Salticidae > Salticus > Salticus scenicus. The sequence continues at coordinate 197,040,148 of OZ005652.1, forward strand.
ATGTTGATAAAATCTTAAATTTCGAATAACTTACGAAATTTTCCTATTAGAATATTTGTAGTCAATCATGTTCATACAAGTATCATAAATGCTATTTTGAAATTGTCCGATATATTTATTATCCTCAAAATGGAAGTTTATGCTCAATTTTAGCCCTATTCTGCCATGTTATGTAAATCGTAAATTCCAAATAACTTACGAAATTTTTAAATTAAAAAATTCGTATTCAGGGATGTTCATGTCAGTATTTTAAATAATATTTTAAGAGTATTCTGACATTTTTACGATGAACATATCCCTCAAAATGGACGTTTATGCGAAAATTTTGCCTATTGCTGCCTTATTAAGTAAATAGTAAATTTCAATTGACTTACGAAATTTTTAAATTGGAAAATTCATAGACAAGGATGTTTATGCCCGTACCTTATATAATATTTTAAAAGTAGTCTGAGATCTTTACGATGAAACTATCCCTCAAAACCGACGTTTATGCGAAAAATTTTGCTGTATTCTGCCATGTTAAAAAATTCATAAATTTCGAATAATTTGCGAAATTTTCGAAGTAGCCTGTTTATAGTTAATGATTTTCATCTCGGCATCAAAACTGATATTTAAAAGCTATTCTTAGATCTTTACAATAAAAATATTTCTTTTCATGTACATTTAAGAGGAATTTTGCCCTATTCTCCCACATTAAGAAAATCGTAAATTTTGACTAACTTCTGACTTTTTTAAATAAGAATGTTACAAATGAATAGCGTTTTTGCCAGTGTCATAAATAGTACTTTAAAGCTGGTCCAATCTATTTGTGATAGTTTGTTCGAGAGATATCGTATACACAGGCTAACAAACTAACACACTGACAAACTAACAGACACCCTACAGATAGACACCATACCCATTTTGATATTTTTGGGTTCCACACAGCTCTCAAAACGTGTAAAAAAAGTCAAAAACCGAGGTCGAAGATTTTCACGATTACCTAAGTTCTCCATAACTTTAGTATAAAGGAGAACTAAAAAATAAATTAAAATAAGCTATTTTAAAAAAAAACTTCAGAACCCAAATTCTTAATATATCGTATCGCACAAATCTTTTCGAAGTTAGAGTAAATTTTAATTTGGAAAAAAAAAAGTAACTTTTTTGTTTATTAACCAAAATTATCTGAACTTCCAGTTGGTCTTTTGTTGTACAGGCTGTATATTAAGTTTTGTGTTCGTGAGAGAAATTTTGAAAAAAAAAAAAATTGAAAACTGCAATTTTTAGTCCCACTTCAAAAACTTGTGACTTAATGAATAGCAGATGTTTTCTCTTCTCTCCAAACGGTTACCATACAATCTTCTGCTTTTGACACCTAATTTTAATACTTTAGATAATTTTAAAACATCGAATTGTCCGATCGATAAGCTGTTTAATCTGTTGGATTCAGAAAAAATACCCTTATTTGTAACAATAGGACTGATATTTCTAATATATTTTCCCTTTTTTTCTAGCGTAACATTCACAAACAAACTTACCTACCTACCTACCGTTCCAGATGAGAACGAGAACATAAGATTTTGGGGATGAGTTAAAATGCGGTTTTTAACTTCTGCAATATTCATTTTAATTCTTTGACGTTAAAAGAAATAATGTCGGGAAAATGGTCGGTTAAAAAGTTTTGCATTGAAAGAAAGTTTTCAAAAAGATTTTGATATAATTTTTCCTGTTTCTTTTAATCGAGTTTTTTTTTCTTTTTTTCCTTTTGTGTTGCAGCAGCACTCCAAAATATACCAAATGACGTTTTAGAGAAAGACATATACAGAAGTCAGTGCCCCTTAAATGCTTTCATAATTGGTGTCTAGTTTTTTTACCTGATCAAGCGCCATGTTATTATTTTGGACTAAAATTACTGTTGAGAGTTTTTGAAATTTATAGCGTTTATTTACACTTTTATTTGTTTATTAAATTAATTATTTTAATTTAAGCCTGTCAATCTACAGATGTTTCGAAAAAAAATTCTTGAAACTTAAAATTGCCATTTTTGACTATTTATTTATTTATTTTTGTTAAATATTAATGTTAAACTATGTGTCAGATAGAGATTTTTGAAATTTGTTTAGAGATTTTCGAAAGAAAGTATGTAGTGAACGTTAATGGGTTAATTGGGTACTATTTAATTTTTACATTAGGCATTTAAAATAATTCTTTTTATTTCTTTATTTCGTTTTACTTATTTATAGAAGAAAGGCATCATGTTTACTATAGAAACAAATGTAGAAATTGTGCTTTTCACGGAAACAATTATTTGTTTTAGTTCCACATCATACTATAGGTATGGGAAACTTAGGTAATCGTGAAATTTTTCGACCTCGGTTTTTTTAATTTTGCCCGTTTTCAGGTGTGGAGAATCCGAAAATATCAAAATGGATATGGTGTCTGTCTGTAATGCCTGTTAGTTTGTAAGTGTGTTAGTCCGTTAGTATATGTTAGTCTGTGTACATTATATATCTCACGAACAAATTATCGCACAGAGTTTGGACCACTTTTAAAATATTATTTATGACACTGACATTCATTTGCAACATTCTAATTAAAAAATTTCAGAAGTTATTTGAAATTTACGATTTTCTTAATATGGGAGAATAGGGCAAAATTTCCCTTAAACGCGCATGAAAATAAATATTTTTATCGTAAAGATGTAAGAAGAGATCTTAAATATCAGTTTTGATGCCAGGATGAACATCATCTATATATTAATAGGCAAGCATAAAATTTGTAGTCCCTTTTTAACATATTAATTATGGGAGTAGAAGGTTGAAAATGGTATCATTCGAAAGGTATGGTTAGCCGGAAGGTGCGAATACAAATATTATTTTCTTACGATGTCAAGAAGGTGTTTAAAAATACATTTATTTTTTATGCATTTTCCCCCATTTTTCCCTTTTATACACGCATTCCTTTACATTAAAAAATACCTAAAAGTAGAAAGTTGTTAAATCTGGCAATTTCATAAAGCTCAAATAAAACCATAGACACAGTAATTTGTATAATGTAGCATCACTATACGCAAGCGAAGTGATGACGTCACTGTCTGTCCATGGAGCCAGGAAAAAGATTTTCTATGTTAATCGCAACGAGATATATAAAGTAGAGTGATAAATGTTAACCCTTGAGAAGGTCCAAGATGAGTCATGTGACATGCTCTCCTTGCACCTGCGTATTCGATGGTTCTCTTGGTAACAGCTTATTTTCAGTAAATTTCTATGGCAACGGTTTGGAGATTGTTCTTTGCATAAGTCATAAACGCCAATGTTTTTGTTTACTTACGTAGTTCAATATTCTTTTGTTCTAAATCATTTTGATTTTGATTTTACTTCTCTTTTATTTCGTGTAGTTGAACTTTAACCGACAAAATGCTTAAAAATAGTTGAAAAATTATTATATGTTGTTAAATTTAGCTCTTTAAAAGTTTAAATTTTCTTTTATAAACACTTTTAAACTTTGTTGTTCAACGATGAAAAAAAAGGTATTTTATTATTTATTAAAATGTGAAATATGTGTAAAATTATTTTTAAAACAATATTTTCGGTCATAGGACTGTCATGTTACCTAATAATAATGATAATTTGTCGAACTGATATTTTAAATGCCAAAATAGCGATAAAGGGCCAAACACAGCAACCTATTCGAGCATGTCACGTGATTCATCTTGAACCACGAAAAGCTAATCCTTCATCCATTGAATCAGCACTCTAATTTATATATCTCGTTGGTTAATCGTTCATTGGATTTTTGTAAAAAATTATTAAAAAATAACGGAAATTATCTGCCGATTTTAATTCCGATATTTGAGCATAGTTATATATAAGTTGCTGTCTACATGTGTTTGATTGAGTTATTTTTTGTGTAAAATTGATAAAATTTTAATTTAAAATCACAAAACTCCAGAAAAAAAAATGGCAAACTTCCAGTTTCGAATGTAAACATAAACATTTCATTTCAAAGGGTGATATTTAAACAATAAATATTCGACTAATATACTAAATAAAAGGAAAATGGATTTTTTACTAACTGCTGCATATATAAGTAGACGATACGGAAACAATTCCGATTTCCGTTTTTTGCTGAATTTACATGTTTTGAGCTTTCTTTACGTTTCAATTAACTGAAATTGGCTACTTATTTTTAAAAAAAGTGTCTTTATTGCTAGCTTTTGTGGGTAGAAGAAGCAAGTAGAAGATACATAAAAACTTTTGATTTCCGGTTTTCGATGAATTTACACGTTTTGAGATTTTAATTAAGTGAAATTGACTACTTATTTTTATTTTTTAAAAAGTGGATTTATTATTCTTTTCTCTGCATATATAAGTAGAAAATATAAGATTCAGAAAAGTTTTAGATTTTCGGTTTTCGATAAAGTTACACATTTTGAAATTTCCCGAACTCAATTCGACCATTTTTGAAAAATATCTTTTTTTTTTTTTTTTTTTTTTTTTTTGTTCAAACACTGTACTTTATGAACCAATCGAATTAATTTAACAGAATTTGATACTTGGTTGGGCCTTGGTTTGACATGGTACCTATTAGCTTCTGGGCTGTATCACACAACAAGGGGCGTTTTCACGTTGCGATTTTCTCTCATTTCAGGAAAGGCTAACATCTACAGAGAGAAATCGTTATATTAAGTAAAACTGCTGATTCAGTTAGAGTGAATATCGGCAAACAATTGCCGCAGCTGTGTTGCAATTGCATTCCGTTTAGGACAAGGCAATAACTTTGCTTTGCTTCGCTTTGCAAAAAAAAATGGTCGAGTTTCGACCACTGGGCGATACTAGTTAACTATAAAAATGCTACTTCGAAAATTTCGCAAGTTGTTCGAAATTTACGAATTTCTTAACATGGCAGAATACAGCAAAATTTCGCATAAACGTCGGTTTTGAGGCATCTTTTCATCGTAAAGATGTCAGACTACATTTAAATTGTCATTTAAGATACTGACAAGGAATCTATTGATTTGCAACATGCTATTTTAAAAACTTCGTTAGTTATTCGAAATTTACAATTTTTTTAACAGGGGAAAATAGGGCAAAATTTCACTTAAACGTGCATTAAATAGAATATTTTTACGAAAAATTAAGTTGTATCATTTTTCTGACCGAGATGCAATATGTCATTTTTTCTTTGATAGATTTTAACAATAATTAAAATGTGTGGAAACAAATGTGTGATGGGGAACTGCGCAGAGTCCACCTATGCCAACTAGTTTCATAATACAACAAGCTGTTTTATTTCTCACAGATGTTTTTAGTTTTCGAAAGACTTAACAATATTTATAGTACTTCTATATAGCAAGTAATAACCCGGTAATTGATTCTGCTAAAAACTGCGAGTAAATTTGTTATGTATAATCTGAAAAAGTATTTATGACTAAATATACAATAGGAAATGTACTGTAACTTAAAAAAATTGCCCGTATTGAAATAAAATACATACACAGAAACTATACAAAGTAATAATTTATTTACAAATTATTCACAAATAAACGGTTGCATTTAAAAAGAATTAATCACCATTTAGGCTTCTTACGTTGTACTTATATTTTATAACAAACTGTGGATTTCCTTTTGTTACAGGGAACCTCTTGCTTCGCAAAAACAGAATATCTCTCCGAGCAGCATTTCTCGATTTGATTCTACGATCACTTGCGCCATCTTTTGGCATAGGGAAGGGTTAGCTAAAATCGCCACTGAAAACTTTAGAGAAAGTATTATATTTCATACTTAATGCATAAGCAAATAAATAATGTATTGAAAGGAATAAAAAATAATAAAAATATTAAATTATTCATAGATTGTGAAATACTTTTGAAAAGTGCGAGATTGTTCTTTAATTTGAAATATAAAACAGGATAGGCATTTATTTTGTGTGCGCACACAGGTATTTATTTAACAATAAAAGTTCGCCCAAACATCACAAATGTATCATTTTAGCATTAAATGCTTTCTACATAAACGTTAAAACATTTTTTTAAGGAAAAAAACTCCTGCTGTACAACTCATATATATATATATATATATATATATATATATATATATATATATATATATATTTAATTTAAATTTAAATTAAAAAAACAAAATCAATAACGTAAATTATTGTAACGTACATCAAAATTTACTTCAAAAAATTACCTCTGTTAAATAATAAAATATCCGCAAAAATTAAAAAAAAAAAAAAAAGAAAAGAAAAAAAGAAAAGAAAAGAAATGCAATGAGTTCAAATAATCTTGATTTTATATGGAATTTTTAAACATTATTCTTCATATACTGTAATAAAACTCAGTAGCACATCAATTCCATTCCATTTTAAAATGTTAACTACCATCAAAACTCACTCTGAATAATTCCAACGAATAGACCATAATTTATTCCATTTTTTTTGTATGTGTCTGTAAAAATAATTACACACCATTTCCAAAGAAAAATATGCAATATCCAATATTTAATATTTAGGTCAGTTCTACTCACTCAGTTTTAATCATTTTAACGTTACTAAAATTTCACTGAATAAAATTAATTGAATTGTTAGCGTAACTCTTTTAGAACTCGGGCTTCAACAGTGGGCGAGCGGTTCTGCGCTAAAAGCTGGTAGATGGGAAGTGCCGGGTTCGATCCCAGGTCACGGTCATCAACCTAGTGATTCGGAACTTTCCGTGGTTTTTCTCATAAACTTGCATAAACACAGGTTAGGACACCTTAGAAAGACCTCCACTGAGAGTATCCTACTTATAGGCCTATAACCCTAGAATAGTCAAACAGCCTTAGCCATACAACCAACTAAACAACCCTTAGTTAGAATTCGTAACTTCACTGAAACTCGTAACTCCATTCACATCTTTGTTCACAACGCGCCATTTCTACTTAATATTTTGTTTAACTAACAAAACCATTCGAACTAACCTGTGTAAACCTTTGTAAACCTTCGCTTATTTTTACATCACTGCGAAATCTGCCTGTGAGTGATATCACGATAAAGCTCATGGTTGCCATTTTTGTTGTGTCAGTTTAACACTTGTAGGAATGATATAAGAGGAGATGACATGTCCGGAAATAAAACTTGAAGCCAAAATCGCAACCGCGGAGAGGCTATTAAGGAGCACAGTTGCACAAGAAATTCTGCATTGTTATAGTAAAATTATGTGATACAGATCATTCAAGACGGAAGTCATTGTAACAATATGTTTCAAAGCTGTCAGATAAATTTCAAATAAATGTAATAGGTCAGTACTAGCTAATGTTTTTGTAGACTTAATAGGGCTTCTGCGTTGGCCTTGGTTGCTATTGCGGCAACCAAATTTGAGTAGATGACAGCTAATTTCATTTCCTCCGAATGCTGATACGCCCTATGCTAATCCCTATTACATCATTTATCCAAGATTTAACCCTTTACCCACCTCATTATAAAACAGACAAAAATGGATTTGAAACTGTTTTTGCTTTTGTTTTTTAAGAGTCTTTTTTAAAGATATATGCTATAATAAATATATATCACCTTATCATAGTAATTAATAAAGATCTTTGTGCGGTGATACTTCAGTGTGCCACTGGTACATAGACGCCGAAAAAGATGTCTTGACCTCAAAAAAAAGTGTAAAAAATTATTTACTTTTCATGTTTCTTATATTTTTTTCTAATATTGATTGGAGATTCGTGACGTAATTTAGGAATTAATTATAACATGCGTGAAGACCGTAAAAAATGCCACGTAAAAGCAGTGAGAACACTCTATAAAATCTTTAATGGAACAAAAACGGCTACAAGTATCTTCAAGTGCGTTGTAATGATATTGAAATGAAGTATATATATTCCATTCTTACAAATATTTTTGAGATTACTTCCAAAAATTCGCTTTTATACGCTTTTGTAACTAATGGTAATTTAACCCTTTGCCGGCCATAACGCTCTAAAGCGCTCTAAACAGTGTCACCAAATATAGGGACTATTTTATTCAACTATCAACAATAAGTTTGAGGACTGATATTCGATATATGTAATAAACAAATAACCTTTTGAAGTCATTAGTCAACCATTAAAGTTAAAATTTAGTGGTGGATTATTGAATAAAAAGTCCGTAAATTTTGCAACACTGACCAGAGGGGTGAAATTAAATAGGACTAGCAAAGGGTTAAAGTACAGTCGTAAGATAAAAGGTTAACACTAACGTGGATCGATATCATAGGTTAAGGGGATTACTCTGAGTTTGGGTTATTTTAAATGCACCGCATATTTACTTATACATTCATTAGTAAAGATTTTTCTTTTAAAAATATAAAAATTTAAAGAAAGAAAATGTAATTCAGTATGATAGTTACAAAAGATTAAATTCCAAAAGATTTTTAATTACTTTTTTTAAATACAATAATTTTAATGACAATAACTGAAAGAGGTATTTTTAATTTTCTAATATGTATCACATTTTGTAATTAAATATATTAAATATATTCTGTTTGATTTAGCAATATGCATTAAAAATTGCTAATTACTTTAAACTTATACTGTTCATATGAAAATGGGCAACATGAGCTATTCAGCTTTTTACTTATAGAATATTGAAATATTAAAAATTCTATCCCGTCAAAACTCGCTTTACAGCTTACCTCAACTTATTTTCATTAGTTCTGTTTCGTCCCTAGAGAATACGACATAGTTCAAAACAATGGCGGTATTAATTTTCATCATGTTCAAAAGGACGTATGTAACACAGCTAGGGATTAAAATATTAAAGAAAGATTTTTATGACAATGGGCGTTTTCGCATATGTATTTCAGAGATAAACTTTTTTTTTTTTTTTTTTTTTTTTTTTAATGAACTTTTTAGTATTTTTAAGTTATTTTACCATGAAAATATATAAAGTTTTAAAAAATAACATTTGAAGAAAAGAAAAATTAATATTATTTTTAAGAGAAAAAACGTCTTGACAAATTTTGGTGACTAAAAATTTTCAATATGAAATTTCTATGCTCAGTATGTATATTATTATTTTCTTTCTTGTTTTTTTTTTTTCTTTTTAATGAAAAATACACTTAAGAAACTATATTGATTGGTTGGAAAACTAAGTGAAACCTTAAATGACCTGCATAATGGCGCCACTTGTCTGCCGGTATGCGCCGAAAACTGAGCCAGCGTAATTTTCATAAAAGTCATCTATCTCACATATGAAGTTTGGCGCACTGATGCGTCATTGAAGCTAAAATACGGGCTTTCTAATAAACATAGAAATCTGCAGAACCGCACACTGTTAAAGCAAACGTCTTAAATCCAGTTTAAAAAGTTTCTTAAATGGGTGGCCACGTTAAAAAAAAAAAAAAAAAAAAAAAGTCTCACATTTTAAGACACCATTTGGTATCTGAAATCAAGAAACTGCAAATATCTTAAAACACCGTCGTTTTTTTAGGCCTGAAAACATCTCTTTTTAAAAAAAAAAAAAAAAAAAAAAAAACCTTTTAATAAACAATTAAAAGTAGCGTGGGATTCTACTTTTCTGTAAAAAAACAGATTTTTTTCCAGCGCATAAAGAAAATGTTAATAATAATAAAAATAAAATATGTGGAAAGAAAGAGTTTTTAAATCCAAAAAAAAAAAAAAAAAAAAATGCAGCTGTGCACAAATTTTTTAAGACTGTTCAGTTACAAAATTCGCTTTCTTAGCTATAAGTTAATTGCTTTCTTCATCTTAATATTTTTTCATTTAATTATATGAGAGAGCTTTAAATAAAATGTATTTATTTTTTTATTTATTATTATTATTATTATTATTTTAATGAAATACTTTTTGCGTCTAAATATGTTTTTTATTATTTATTTCAAACGAAATTCCATGCAAATAAAATACACATCATTTACCATGTATGCACATCTGTTATGTTAAATCTAAATTTTTTGTACTAAGATAATTTTAAGTTTCATAGATAAACATTTCGAAATAATGTAATTTTTATATTTTATTTCGTAATTTTAAACATTATTTCTACATATATATATATATCAGTACATATATGTGTGTGTATATGTATTGGAAATGTTTTGTAGGGGAGACCGGAGCACAGTGGACCACTTTTACACTCTTTTTTTTTTTTTTTTCCACAAAAAACAGAAAAGCAATGTACTTGAAAAAAAAAAGGGGGGGGGGGGGAACAATCTCTAAGCCGTTCTTAACATGTCTTAATTTTTTAATAACAATATTAATATGTTATGAATTAAAAAATAAATGTTGTAAGCACTGTGCCCCATCACCGGTGTACAGTGGACTAGCCTCTTTTGTTTATATTAAATTAATGTAAATAACTTTTTTTTCTCTCCAAAATTAGTTTCTGATACTATTCTAGTCTAAATAACATATTTCTAGTATTTTCATAAAATAAAATAAACAAATAAGAAACCAAATTTCAGTAAGAAAATTTATTAAGTTTAAATAGATATTCTTTTTTATTCTTTTATTAATATTATATAAATTAAATATTTTTTAATTCAGATATTAATAAATATTATTACTACTATTAAAATATTTAGTATTTTTGTAATTATTTTGAGATATAATTAATTTACATTCTATTTGTAGGATAAATTTAAATAAAATACATTAAGCTACTTCTTTTGCTTTTCATATGTGATCTCTAAAACAGCAAAAATAATAAATAATTCCTACTATTTATTAAATTAGATTTTATTTTTTTTTAATACTATGTAATTCAAATAGTTAATAAATTTCGATATTAACAATAATTACATTACTATTCAAATACTTACTCTTTCAGAAATTTATTATTATTTTTATTTTATTATAACGTTAAGATATTTATTACTTTGAGATATACTTTACATTATATTTGTATCTATAAATTTAGCTAAAACAAATATATTAAATCTAATTTGTACTTTTAAGCACACTGGAAGGTGGTCCAGTGTGCCCCGTGTCAGAGTAAAACAAATAATAATAATAAAATAATATATAGACTATAAATATGCTAATATTTTTTAGGAATTTAAAAACAGCAATATCCTGCTTTCCTTTAACAGTTATATAGTATTTATAGTCACTAGTTCAACCTTTATAAAATTTTAAAAACTTCATTGTGAAAAAATTACTTTCAGCGGCACAAAACATAAAAACTGCTCAAAATAGTTATCTTACTATATCCCGTGTGATATTTTTGGCTGCTTACAACTAGTACTATGCTGTCATACAAGTGTATCCATACGAACTAAAAGAGTTGAATATTAATAGATTTAAATAGGGGTGGTCCACTGTGCCTATAGGTCCACTGTGCCCCGTCCTCACCTATATATCCGTAATGAAACTATGAAAGATTTTCTCAGATGTTAAGTCCTCTCTCTATCTCTCTCTCTCTCTCCCTCTCTCTCTCTCTCTATATATATATATACATACAAACTTAAATATAAATATAAATAAATAAATAAATGTTGTAATAAATAAATAAGTAAATAAATAAGTAAATAAATACATATATATATATATATATATATATATATATATATATATATATGTGTGTGTGTGTGTGTGTGTGTGTGTGTGTGTGTGTGTGTGTATGTGTGTGTGTGGTATATATATACATATATATATATTTAAATACTGATAAATGATGACATGAAAGTGAAATGTAATAAATAACAAGAAAAATTATTAAACAATGTAAATAAACAAGAAAATTAGTTAAAGTAAAACTTTATTTAAGCCAGAAAATTAAATTATGCTGTGCCAATATATTTATTTATTTATTTATTTATGCATATGTATATATGTACAGTCTGTGAAAAAATTAAATGAACACGAAACCTTTCTCAAAATGTTAAAGAATAAGTCTATTTTATATATATATATATATATATATATATATATATATATATATATATATATATATATTACTTTGAATCTTGTTAAAGTTTGAAACAATTTACGTTTTTTAAAATGTCCTTTCAAAAAATTATTAATACAAAATATAAAATAAAAACTAAAATGTTTAAAAGGCTTACAGAATATCAATTTAGGAGAAGCATCGCCAAAAAAAAGAAAAAAAAAAAAAAAAAAATTCATATTCAACTCATTCATCTGTTTATACGAGTAATCTAGAATACATGAGATAACCAGGTTGACCCTTTAAGAGTAGTTTGAATGAAACGTGACAGGTTATTTTAAATTTGTCAACACACTATTAAAATATTTTTAAAAAAATAAGGTTATTAATTTTATTAAGGTTAATAAGATTATTAAAATTAAGGTTCAAAACAAACTCTCATGATTTATATTTCATTTTATTTAAATATATTGAAATTTAAATCTTGTTTTTAATAAATTTAATGTTTGAAATACAATTTTACAATTGACATTTCCTAATTTTTAGATTTTATAAATTTCAACATTTCCAAAAAATTTAGATTTCATAATCATTTCATAATTCTGAAATATGAAATATGAAATGTATAAAATTATTAAATGTAAAATTATATTATCTAACATTATGAAATGTAAAAACTATAAAATCATTAAATAGAAAATCTCGCATAAAATAGTTCACTAAATGTAAATACTTAAAAATGATAGTGGTTAAAAGTAATTTAATTAATCCTCATTAATGATCTCATTGTACTTTTTATAATCAATTTGTAAAACTTTGTTTATTCCAAAGGGTCTAATTTCGACTTCTATCAACTGCACCTTTTCCCGTTGAAGGTAACCATTTTTGTCTTTTATAAATTTCAATTCATCTATCAAATATTTGAAATGCAATAAACTGTAACGTGTTTCTATAGACAGATTTGTTAATATCAAACAATCTTCAACGAGATTATACTTTTTCATTAAAACACAACGAAACAAATCTTCATATGGGAGTATTTGAAATAATGGTGCTTGTCTACACAATTTGCACCAATTGTTACAATTTTGAATAAAATCTATCATATTTCAACAATACATTTTCTCCCGAGTAAATTGTCTTAAAAAAAGTACATGCTTGTCCACAAAACACAATTCAATAATTTTAGAATTTTTTGTAACGTGGTATCGAATAACATTTTTTTTTTTTTTTCCCAAAATTGAATACATAAGAATTCAAAAAAATTATGACTGGTATAATCTTACTAAAAGGATATTCAAGATTTTTTCTTTCGAAAATTACATCTTGTTTTAAAAACATTTCCATGGCATCGTCTATAGTTATATCTTTTCGTAATTGATCCATGATCATTTTAAAACAATATCTATCATATAATTGTTTAAATTCATCGAATGTCAACATATTTAAAACTAATCCAAGAAATTCAAAGTATTTGTGACTTTGGTAAACAGCTTCCCGTAAAAGAGGTTTCGGTAAATTAAAATATTTAATATTGTGAAAATTATAAACATTTCCCCATATCGTTTTAAGAGTAAAATTCTTTAATGGATAATCGAAAGAAGTTACATGCTTGTTGGGTTCTTCCAAGTCTTTATAAGTGATATTAATATTTTCTTTTGAACATTTGACGACATCAATAAGACGATTATTCTGTATTATCACACAAAAATTACTCTTTCTAAACAACTCGCCGTTTTTTAGTTTTTTAAATTTTTTCATAACAGAGTTATCATATAACGTGTTTGCAGAATCTCGCATCTATCTATCTATCTATATATATATATATATATATATATATATATATATATATATAGAAAATATTTTCCGTAATAATAATAATAATAATACATAATTTTTTGGATCTCATTAACATTCATGTTCTTAATCACATTACAACAATATTAATTTTTTTAGTTGCTACAAGTAAATTTAAACAAATAGAACAATCTTCCTCTAAAGATTTTGGACAAATTGAGCACGCTGATAGACAATTTATATGAAACAAACGATTACCACATAACTTTACAATATTTTCGTCGATTGAATATAAATAACATTCGCCATAATAGCTATTCTCTTTCTTGCAAAATTTATCTTCAGGATCAATTAAATAAAATATAGCTAAAATCTGTTCTTTTGAAAAACCTAATAAATTTAATTCATAATATGAAAGGCCTTTAGCAACTGAACTTTCAATCAATTTAATATCAAGATCATTAAATCCAAATTTGATTTTTTTTTTTTAATTTTATCACAACAAAAAAAAAAAAAAAAAAGGAAGTTTTTATTGTGTAGCCCTAAAAAGCATTAAAAAAATATTCTTGCAAGAACATGCTATAAAAATAAATAAATAAATAAATAAAAGTTTCAAGAATAAGAAAATTGTTGAAACACAAAAATATAAACGTTTAAAGAAAAATATAAATATTTCAATTTACAAATATTTCACTTTACAAGAGATAAAAATGTTTAAAGATTCAAAATATTGTAAAAAGCATTCGCGAACAATACTTTTAATACTTATACAATATTCTTTTTGTATAAGTATTCGTTGGAATCTTTTAACATGTTTTATGACTTTTCTTTACTATTCTTTGATTTTTGGTTAGGGCGTGTCATGGGTTCGATTCTCCAACGGCAGATGTGTTAGTTTGTGCAGATAATTAGAAGCTTTTTTTATAACTAAATGCAAAAAATACAAATTTAAGTAAAAAAACATTTTTTTAACAGTAGAAGCTTTTCATTGTGGAGCCCTAAAAAACATAAACTAAAACGTTATTCTTGCAAAGACATGCTATAAATAAATGAAAGTTTCAACACTACAAAAATTTTAGAGAAAAGTATAGATATTTCACTTTTGCAAGAGATAAAATTTTTTAAATATTCATATTATTTCAAAAAGCTTTCGAGACCTTTGAAATTTATGATTTAACAAATAATTATGTAGAGACTAATGACTAAGGATATTGGTCTGGATAGCTTTTTAAAATATTTAAAATATTTAAAAATTGTCATCTCTTGCAAAAGTAAAATATCTATATTTTTCTCAAAAATCTTCTTAGTGTTGAAACTTTCATTTATTTATAGCATGTCTTTGCAAGAATATTTTTTTATTTTATACTTTTCAAGGGCTCCACAGTAAAAAGCTTCTACTGTTAAAAAAAATGTTTTATTTACTTAAATTTTTATTTCTGGATTAAAAAGAAAAATGGTGCATATGGAGTTTTGACTTATTTTAAAGAAGTATTTAAAAAAAAATCGATTAGATTTATTTATGAATAGATATTTAGATAATCATATTTCAATATAATTTTATACTTTAACTCATAGATTTTTCATACGAAACCAAAGTTCACGGAATTTTATCTGCAATTGCAATCGTATGTATAGTCCATATAGCAAGGTTACTTCATGTGCTTTTATAAAAAAAAATTAGCAAGATAATTTTCTTCTTTTAATAACACTGGGTTGCAAGAATATATATATATATATATATGTATATATATTTGAGCCCTGATATTATTCCTGCTGATTCTTCTGTAAAATGACCTCCTGAGTCGGAATATGACCCCCGTTTTGCCCAATGCCCCACCGTTTTCTCGGGGCGCCACTCCCTCCCAAAATTTTTATGACTGTTCGGTATCTTTATTGTCATGAATTTGATATGTGTAAATAATTTGATATGCATAAATAATAATAATAATAATTCATTATTAAAATATAATAAACGTATATTGAAGAAGTCGGAAGAGAGATAGAGGCGCCAGTTCATCAAAACCAGACTGACACGTGATAAGAAAGAACAGAACTTTATTGTTTTTCTTTTTTTCTGGACATAATATTCATTCAAGTAAAGCATATGTATTCATTCGTAGTCGATTCTAAATGATATTGCAATCATGAATATTAATAACAGGAGACTTGGCGCTGGAATATTAAAACCCGAATAAACTACTACGTCAGAGACGCCAAAAGAAAAATATTTGCGATGCATACAGCTGTTTCGGTAGCCTTAAGCGTACCGTCTTCAGTGCAAAAAGAATGGAGAAGTGCTCGTATATATAGGAGAGGGACCGAATTTAGTTCAACCAATAGGATTATGGGAAAGGTAGAGTATGTGGCCAATAGGAATTTCTATAAAAATGGGGCCAATAAATTCCTATTGGCCACACACTCCACCTTTCCCGTAATCCTACTGGTTGAACTAAATTCGGTCCCTCTCCTATATATACGAGCACTTGTCCAGATTCAGAATTCTTTTTGCACTGATGACGATACGCTTAAGGCTACCGAAACATCTGTATGCATCGCAAATATTTTTCTTTTGGCGTCTCTGACGTAGTAGTTTATTCGGGTTTTAATCATGAATATTATTCTTTGTTAAACTTTTATTCTGTATTTTGTGATAATTCATTTCAGTAAGAAAAAATGGACAATAAGTCTAATTCGAAACTTCTTTTAAAAACCTTAGTCGATGTGCAAAATATGTAGAACCATGATATTCTTTTTGTTTCATCAGTATTCTGAATGGAAAGTCTGTGATTAAATTCAACTTCATAACTAATTCGGATTCATCATTTTCGTGATGTGTGGCTCTTCTTCGTTGAAGCATCGAAGGAAAGGCTGGAGAAAGGTGAGTCAGATTTAATTTAATCTTAGGCATGTAAAAATAAAGTCTTTTAGCTAGATTTATTATTTATTCGGGTTACAATTCTTATTGTTCAGTTCAATTCTAATTAAACCAACATATAATTTATAATTTCTGTGGCAATTCCACCCCTACATTTTCCCTTTGCTACAAATGTTCATGTTTTAGAATTTTTCACTTATGTAATCCCCCAGAATACATTTAACAGTTAAAATAATCACCCCTTTCCCCTACAAATCAAATTTGTAACCATAAAATTAAGAAAAGTAATGAAACTAAGGTGTGTTCCCAAAAAACGGGGGGTGATAGGGAAAAAGGGGCGTCATATTCGGATTCAGGAGGTTCTTTTACATAAAAATTTGCAAAAATGGTGTTGGGGCCGATTTTTCATGTAGTGTAGTGTAATTCAAGATACTTTTTTTTTTTCATTTTCTCAGGTGATTGTTGGGCACCTATTTATTTTCGTAACCAAATCTTTACTGGAAAATATAAATACAATCCTATTTTTTAAAACTTTAAATTTTATGAACATTTTTATCCAATTGGGCAGTTTTTTAAATTCAAGAAAAATCATTCATTTTCAAATCTGGTAATTTTTTTTTTAATCCGGGATGTAGTTTATGGATTGATCATTGTTGTTGAGAAATTGTTTTTAAAGTGAGTATCATGTATATTTTGAGGTTTTCAAGCATAGCACTGTAAAATGTAGTATTTTATGTTATATAATCGTTTACTCCTATAAAATGCATCACATAAAAAATGGATTCATTGGAATTAATGAGTGAATTTCTGGAGGACATACGTTTTAATAAAAAAAAAAAAAAAAAAAAAACTTTAATAAAAAATGGCTTGGAACGTCATGCTGTTACATATATAGGGTCGACCAAAAATTCCTGATAAAAAATTCCTTTTAAACTTTAATATAGTATATATAAACAGACACATATACACACATATGCATATATACTATATTAAACATATATATATATATATATATATATATATATCGAATACTACATTATATATTTCTATGTAACCAGCATACGAGAGTGCGGTTTGCAGTACAATGCTTCTTACGGGGAAAAGTTTGGTTAAAGCAATTTAAAAAATAATTAAAAAATTTTCCCTCAGATAATGTTCATGTCTTATGCTTTGTTTATATCTTGTAGTTTTGATATAGACACCTCTGTCCTAAAACTTGACTACTCTGGCTTTCTTCTTATGAAGCTATGTGAAAGAAAAAGGGAATGTTTTCCCTGCTGCTAACACTGAATTATTAAAAGCACGAATAATGCATGTAATCCAGTTTCATCCACAAACAATGCTAATGAACACGTAGGTTGAATTGGATTACCGTTTGGATGTAGTTTGAGCTATAAAGGGCGCATCCGCACTTATTAGAATATTATTGTGACTTTTGAAACATATATACAGGGTGTCCCATAAATAGCGCCCAAACTCTGCACAGCCAGATTCCTCGTTGAGAGTACATAAAAAATGCCCAGAGAACTTCACCTGTACGATCCATAGTTTACGAGAAAAATACGAAAAACAAAGTATGACGTCACAACCGATCCCAGGAAAAAACACTTTATTTGACCCATCAATAGCAGTAGTTGCAAAAATTTATAAAAGCAGATTTTCAAAGTGTCCGCCGTGCATATCGAAGATTTACAAATACTGCTGTTGATGTGTCCAATACGGTGTTTTTTCTTTGCACCGGCTGTGATGTCATACTTTGTTTTTCATATTTTTCTCGTAGACTATGGATCGTACAGGTACAGTCCTTTGGGCATTTTTTATGTACTCCCAACGAAATATCTGGCTGTACAGAGTTTGAGCGCTATTTATGGGACACACTGTATAGGCTTTCTCGTTGCTTACCTTTCGTTTTTGACTTTTTTCTTCCTGTTTTTTATGTGAAACGCCATCTATCAGAACAAATTGGAACTAAAATTTTCATTTTCTTAAACAAAATATTCCCACATAAGAAGCATTTAAGTGCAATATATACATATATATTCGGTTGGGAAAAAGTACCTTCAGTTAGCACAAATAGATAACATTATGCTTATTTCGTTACTTCTTTGGTCAATGTTATAATTTTTACGTACGAGAGATTGCAAATATTTTAAATGTATCACACACAACAACAGAAAACTGCATAAGATATGCATGCATTAGGAAGCTCGATGTTTAGCTTCTGAATGAATTGGAAGAAATTCACCTAACACTACAAACCAAAATGTGAGATTCGCATTTCATACGTAAAGCAATTGCCTTTTTTTTTTTTTTTTTTTTTTTTTTTTACGAATTATCACTAGTTATGAAACACGGATCGCTATAATTACATTAACTGTAAAATATCATGATCAAAGCGTGATGAACCAGTACAAATCATATTGAAAGCTGAATTACATCAGAAAACGATCATGCTGTCAATTCGGTGGGATTACAAAGGTGTGTAATTTGAGCTGTTCCAAGCAAGCAAACGATCAACTCAGATATTTACTGCCATCAACTTATGAAATTTCAAGAGGCAATCAAGGAGAAAGTGCTATGCTTCGCAAATCGCAACGGAATCGTGTTTCACTGCTACAATACGACATCTTTAGTAACATGTAAAATTTACTGGAGCTTATTTGCAAAGGGATGTCGCATTTCCTGTATAGCACACCGACCTCGCACCATATAATTACGATTTATTTTAGAGTTTACAAATCTTTTAAATGGTGAAGATAACAATGACCTCAAATCACACTTGCTTGAGTTGTAAAAGAGCAGAAGTTCTATAAGCGTGGATTCACGAAGTTACTAGAAAGGTGGCAGACGATTATTGAGCAGTATGGAAGACATTTGATTGATTGCAATTCATTTTTGGGTAGAAAACTTTTACTTTTATTTTACGTTAAAAACTGAAATTTGTTTCTTGCCCACGTAATGTATATTGTAGAAATTTGTTTTTAAGTCATAAACTATTTCAATGTTATTTGCATAATCAAATAAAATCAAAGCCTATACATAAACTCTCGTTGCTAGACTCATATGGAGCCGCTTATTTCTCAAGCATTTTTCTGCCACCACTGTTCTCCAACAATACATTTTATTTTATTTATTTTTTTTTTTTACTATAGGCTTATTTTATTACAAATATTGCTGTTCAATGTTACTGGTATAGAGGAAATCAAGGGTTGTCTGAGCCCAATCTTAAATAGTAAAACAGCTGAAATTGTAAAAGAAAACTGAAGAATTCTCAAAATAATAAAACTTTCTGTCAATTTAACAGCGTTTCTTTGTTATAGAATTAAGATTTGATAATTCTTTACGCTATGTGTGAACAAAAAATTCTTATGTTTGGCATATGTAATAAAAATTAGATTTTTTCTTTCTTTCTTTCTTTTTTTACTTCCATTACCCGACTACCGTAGGTAACGGATGTATTGTATTCGGTCAAAAAATTTGATATCGAGATTTCACCTGATTTACATGTTTTACGAAACTTTATGTCCACGAAACTTCAAAGTTGAAACAGGTCTGGTGTACAGAGGAATTTTCCAAAATTTGGTGGAAATTGGAAAACCGAAAGTGGGATATCAGAAACCAGAAGTGGTACCGTAAGTCTGTATCTCAAAAATGGCTCTAACGATTTTCTTTTAACCTGCTATATAAACACTCTATTAGATGTCCTTTCGAATGATGTAGTTGGTTAATTCAGAAAAATTAATAGACGTCCTGCATAAATAGCTTAATTTCAGGCCTCGCAAGTGCTTTCCTTTAAAAATGGCTGCACGGATTTTTTTCAAACTTGCCATATTAACTGCCTTTTAAATATCCTTTAGTATGTAATTATTGTTTTCCGGTCAATAATTGAGTATGCCAAGTTTTGGCAAAAGTCGGTATCTCAAAAACGGCTCTAATGATTTTCTTGAAAATTGCTACATAATTCCATTTTAGATATCCTTTCTTATGTATTACTTGGTTATTAAAGGAAAATTATCAGTCGTCCTGTTTGAGTAGATCACTTTCAGATGTCGGAAATTAATGTTTCGAAAAATGGCTAAACCGATTTTTTTCTTCTTCCTATTTTTAAATTCGCTATGTAAATATATTTTATATATCTTTACATGTGTATAAGTTTCCTTTTACCAGAAAATTTTAGGCGTCTAATTTGTTAGGTCAATTTTATGTCTTCTGGTCATATTATCTCGAAAAAATGCATACGATACATGTAATAGTAGGTTATGGGAGTCGTGTGGTTGTTTCACACCATATCTTTTAATAGCAGCTGTTTAACACATAATGATAACTGGCTATCTAAAAAATATTTTCAACGTTCGTGAAAGAAAAAAAACATATTTTTTAGTACCCAATAGACAGATTTATTTTTAAAAACAATAAAACTGTTGAACTCTCGTAAGCGGAACAAAATCACTATTTATCTATTTATTTATTTAATTCTTTTTCAGTAGCTTTCAAACAAATTAATATTGCAATTAGAAATTTTCTTAGTTACAGTACATTTAAAATTAAGCTACGCTCAGATAAAAATCAAAATTTGTTTTGGCTTTCATTTAAGAAAATTAGTCTTTAAACGCAGACATCGTGAAATCAATTATACAAAAAGTGAATACGCTCACTTAATTAATATAAAATAAGTAATTGCATAAGAAAATATTTGTATGTAAACAGAATTTTCTCAAAACCATAATTCAATATTTTTCATTTTTGCTCATTAATATTCATTTACTAGAAAACAACATGAAAGCTTAAACAAAATATATTATACTAAAATGAATATAAAATGAAATACAATTTTCTTCAAATTTCATTAGCAAAATATAGATCTTGATTTGTTGTATTTCCTTTATGAATACATGTATCGTAGTAATTAATTAATTATTTCTTCTAGATGTAGTTTTTATTTTCTAAATTTGGGGAAGCTACTAAAGCTAATTTGATTTTAGTTAAATATATCTTTTGAATATTTTATGAGAACACACAGAAAGATTTAGGAAATTAGCTTCTAAGAAATACATTAATTTATACTTTTTTATGTTTCATTTTTGAGAAAAGCCTTATTAATTGTATATGAAATAGACTATATACTAATTTTTAAAAGACTTTTGTGGATCAAGATCTGTCTAAATATAAAATGCATTAAACAAAATAATAATAATAATTTTTACTAATATTGTATGGAGATACGGATTCGTGGATGTTTAGTGTCTATCAAAATAATCTATAACACCTCGTACAATATTAAATTACAAGCATTTATGTTTATATTCAGACAATAATAGTAAACAAATCCAATAATAGGCAAACAATTAAGTGTAATAATCAGCTATTTAAAGCCACAGCTCAAATAGCATTACAATATCGTCTCACGACATTACACATTATATGATTCAAGAACAGACTTGTTGGAATTCACACATATCAAAACAATGGCCCAAAAATCTATAGGAGCTCTTCCTTATATAGGTTTTCTGGCCAATCGCGTAATTGCGATCGCGTAATTTCGCCTTCAGGCTAGATGTGGAAAATTCTAGATTTGCTTTAATGTTGGTATTAGATCTTCCAAACCGTATATTACGTATTTTGATGTGCTCACTGAAAATCGCCTAAAATGTCGCCAATTGACAATAATCGCGCCAAATTGATGCAATTTCCTTAACAGTGAATTTACTGAATTGCTTTTACAGGAAGACAACTAATAATTAACGTTAACAATGAAATTTCACACGTTTTGTAATTAAATATAGTGAAGTCTAACAGATTGTTTCGATCGGCTGTAAACATTTATGAACACGTAAAATAATAAAAGCTCATACTCCCCAAAAATATAGTTGAAGATGATTCCATAGCTGAAATAATGTATTGTAATAAAGAAAGTAAAATTATATCCGTACTTCCCATAATTCCTTTTCAATTTGATCAAATAATGAAAAACGATAATTTAGTGGAAAATCTTATATGGCAAACGTAACAATGTATTGAAATAAATAAAAGCAAATTATCCGTGGTTTGCATGGTTTTGGAGGATTCGTTCATAGAATCTTAATACATAAAACAGGACAAATTTTGTTTTCATAATAAGTACACTTCGGGGCTCTGCAGAAATTTAAGACGTGCAGGGAAAATAATATAATAATAAATTAAATACGTAAGATTCAACAACGTCACCAGAAATTAATAACCTATGTATTAATAGGCAAGCATGAAATTTGTGGTACACTTTTAACATATTAATTAGGAGAGTATAGGTTTGAAAATAATATCATTCGGAAGGTATGATTAGTCAGATGTGCAGAATACAAAAATTATATTTTTACGATATCAAGGAGGTATTTAAAAATACTTTAATTTTTTAAGCATTTTCCATTTTATACACGTATTTTTTTACATTAAAAAAAATCTAAAAGTAGAAAGTTGTTATGTCTGACAATTTCTTAAAACTGACATCATATGCACAGTAGTATAATGTAGCATGACGATACTCTCGATTACAGGTTTATTATTCTAAGAGAAAACAGTCATTAGAATGGCGGAAATTTGAGTGAATGAGTGGATAGATCGAAATTTTATATTGTTGAAAATAAACGCAAATTAAAAAAGGATTTGATTTATGAGAGTTCTATTTCTATTTCTAATTTTATTAAGATTTAATTTCATATTTTTGTTTTCTTTCTTTTTTGTGTGTGTGTTATTTACGCAGCTCTAATTTGAAGGTATATTTTTAAGCAAAAACATAATGCATTCCAGTACACAAGCGAAGGGATGACGTCACTGGCCGTCCGTGGATGCAAATAAAAGATTTCCTATGTGAATCGACCATTGGATTTTTTGTAAAAAATTATTAAAAATCGAGGAAAATTATTTCCCGATTTTTATACCCATATTTGGGTATAAATATGTATTAGCTATTGTGTGCATGCATTAGATTAATTCGTTTTCGCTGTAAAATTTATAAAAATTGAATTTTAAATTTCAAAACTCTAGAAAAAAAAAAATGGTAAACTTCCATATTCTATTGAAAACATAAACATTCCATTTCAAAGGTTGAGATGTACACAATAAATATCAAACTAATAAACTAATTAAAAGGAAAATGATAAATATTCTATCATAATTTGAAGTCAAATTTGTTTTCAAATGTCTAAATAAAGTGTCTGATATAAGATACTCATATGTTGCAGCGGAACAGATTTCATATCTGTCAGCCTTGGAGGGGGAAAAAATCACTAAATTATCTGGCGAATATATTTAATTCCTTTCAAAAATCATGGCTATTTTAACAACTTATATTAAGAGAGTAATGAACAATATGAAACAATGTTTCGTACGATACATATTACGAAAATATACATCTGGCATGTATATTTTCGTATTCCGTTTAATTAATTAAGTAGTAATTAACAGTTGTATAATTTAAATGGAATACAATGTTTAATGACTTTTTTTGCAAAATTAAGAGATAACTCAAAAACACTTTAATTTAAATAAAAATAGAAAACAAAATACTCTTCTTCACTTAGATATAAGAATTAATGATTAATTAAGTTACATTAAATTTGAATAATCGTACAAGATACCAAATAATAAATATTAAAGATTATTAATTCTTCATTGAAAAGTAATTAAATAGAAAATTTTCAATTGTACTTTTCTTGGATTTAAGTAAAAATTAAATATCAGCTGCTTTATTAAACAAAGCTTTGAGCTAGAATTTATATTCCTTGTTTCTGATAATGAAATATTTAAATATATTATTTCGTTTATAAAGAAAAAAGATTAATAATATTAATTTATCGCGACAGTTTCTTAATTCAGATATAAATGTTACTTTGTCAAAATGTTAAATGCAACTCAAATCAGATGAAGAATGTTCTATTCGAATTAAGTAATTAAAGCACAATTTTTATTTTCGACTTTGTGTACATATTTTTAAGCACTTGTACTTTTTTTTTTTATCCTAAGTAATATTTAAATGACGTATTTTGTTCTAAAAAATTATTGGGTTTTTCGGAAAGTAACTTTGTTTTTCTCAGCAGCGGACTTAATTGTATTTTTTTCACAACATTATCACAATTAAGCTGCATTACCATTATGCATTGTGACAACTGACATAGCAAGGCTTACTTGTGAAAAGGTTCGTTTTGTTCTGCTGAATAGGTTCTAATTGGTTCTCTATAAATAAAGAAAATCGGAAGCGTCATTTTCGCTATTTTTTTTTTTTTTTTTTATCAAAAAGCGAAAATACTGGTCAAGCAAGAAAAAAGGTATGCGATATGTATACAGAAAAATTATTTAAAGAATGCCAGTGTCTAAATTGGTTTACTAAATTTTGTTCCTGCAATTTTGACGTTGAAGATGCATTACGTTCTGGAAAACCAGTTTATGCTAATAAACACAAAATAAAGTATTGATTTGTGAAAACTGCCAAATAATAACTCGTGAGATCCATAAGAAACCGACCAAAGTGCAGAATATATAATTCAATAAAATATTTATACAATATAAGAAAATCGTATTTCATTTTCAAAGGAAAAAAATAAATTACTTTCCGAACATCCCAATAATTATAGCGTCATTTAAATTCCTGTAAGGAAAAACTAAATTGAAAGTTTTTTCGTGTGATAAAAATTATAATATACTATATTCGGAAATGTTTTGATTTTTTTTAATTGTAGTGTAAATTAAACCCTTAATTATTGGTAACTATACTTCAAAAGTTATTCTATAAACAATACATATTACAACAGGCATAATTGCCAACTTTAGCACGAAAAAAAAAAAAAAAAAAAAAAAAATCAGTTAAAATATTTTGGTAGCTATAAATTGCTAAAGTTTAAATCTATATTTGTATGAGTAAAATTTAATGTAATGAACGTTCTAGTTTAGTAATAAGAGAAGTCTGACACAATAAAGTGACACCTTTTAATATTTTGCTATTATGATTTTTTTATTTATATATATTGAATTCTATATCTGTAACGAAGTTATAAAGTTTTTGTTCATTGAATAGTCCGTTTAAAAAAAAAATAATCCAGTGTATATAACTGAATAAGTAAATTTTAGATTGAAGCTGATTAAGTTAGTATCAAATAGATTTATTCCATGCAATAAACATGAATTTTATCTTATTTATCTTAAAAGTTTTATTTTCAATTTATTGGGTCATTTTATTCTTGCTTTGTAGGGTAGATTTCTAGTAATTGGCACTTCTTAAAAAAGTAAGATCAAATAAAAGATACCGTTATTCTTTTGAATATTCAATTTCATAAAATAGCTACAAATAGCTCCAATTTCATAAAATAAAAGTTATTTTACAATTTAGCTTAGCGTTATAACGCAAATTTTGCTATATGAAGAACATTTTTTAGTTCCCCATCATACTATAGTTTATGGGGAACTTAGGTAATCGTGAAAAATTTCTACATCGGTTTTTTGACTTTTTATACGTTTTCAGGTGTGAGGAATAAGAAAATGACAAAATTTGTATGGTGTCTGTCTGAGGGTGTCTCTTAGTGTGTCAGTCCGATAGTGTGTTAGTCCGTTAGTTTGTTAGTCTGTTAGTCTGTTTACACGATATCTCACGAACAAATGATCGCAAAGAGGTCAGATCAGTTTTAAAATATTACTTTCGATACTGAGAAGAACCCTATTCATTTGCAACATTCGAATTTAAAAACTTCGTAAGTTATTAGAAAATTACGATTTTCTTAACATGGGAGAATAGGACAAAAATTCACTTAAACGTGCATTAAATGGAAACTTTTTACTGTAAAAATGTCGGACCAGTTTTAAAATATCAGTTTTGATGCCGGAATGAACATCAGTAACTATAAATATGCTACTTTGAAAATTTCGCAAGTTATTGTAAATTTACGAATTTCTTAACATGGCAGATTAGAGCAAAATTTCACTTAAACGTCAATCTTGAGGGATATTTTCGTCGTAAAGATGTCAAACCACTTTCGAAATATTATTTAGGATACTGGCATGAATATCATAGGCTATGATTTTTCCAATTTAAAAAATTCGTAAGTTATTTGGAATTTAAGATTTACTTAACATGTCAGAATAAGGCAAAATTGAGCATAAACTTCCATTTTGAGGATCATAAATACATTAGACAACTTCAAATCTACATTTATGATATTTGTTTGAACATGATTGAATACAAATATTCTAATAGGAAAATTTCGTAAATTATTCGTAATTTACGATTTTGTCAACATAGCGAAATTGTAAATATTTCATATAAATATGAATTTTGAGGATTATTGCATTAGGAATAGTAGCATGAAAACTAAGCAACAGAATTGACCCTGATAAAATAAATTAATAGATTAGAATAAGATAAATATATCGAAGTGAACGATGGATAGCCTATTAGGCGGGGATTTCATTCTGTCACTGTATCAAGCTTTGGTCAAATTTATTTCTTTTAACATGATTATAATATGTCTCGCACTAGAAATTTATGAGAACATAAATATGATGGGAAACTGAGCATAGTCCACCTATGCCAACTAGTTTAAAATAAATTTCGGTTCTGGGAGCGGTAACTATGACTGTAATTTAGTTGTGTAAGAACTTTCTAAGAGACACCTAATTTTAATAACTCTAGAATAAATAGTTTTATATTAACTCACTAAATTTTATAAATTGTTTTTGACATTACAAATAATATTTTTGCCAATTATTACATTAAAAAGCGAAACCAATACAACAATTAAGTTTAGTTATTTCGTACACTAGCTATTGCAATTTGGCATGACAGTGATTTATTAATAACTTGTTTAGCTGTAAAACTTTTACAATTTTAAATAAAAGTAATTTAGAATTTTCCTTATTTTTAAGTCAGAAAAATGGAAAAATGAAAGAAATCAGTTTTATATAGATTCAGAGTCATAAATTTTTAACCTATATCTTCTAATAATAGAACAAACGTAAAGTCAATATAATTTTTCTTTTACTTTTGAAAGTAAATTCAGTTAATGAAATTGTGAATCTCAAATATTGAAACAGTGATAAAATAGAAGTGAAAAAAGTAGCGTTTTCAATTCATCAATCAAAAACGAGTGCAGGAAGGAAACTTTCACGCTCCACTTTTGCCTATTATCTCTTAAGCAAAGGAGCGTGTTGATGTACTATATTATCATGTTTACTAAAACAAGGATGTATCCTATATTATTTATTTTTAAATAATAATAATAATAATAATAATAATAATAATAATAATAATCAAGACATAAAATTTTTATTTGTTAATCTTAAGACTTGTTCTTGTTAAGTTTTCAGACGCCGTCATTGCCGAACTCAACACATTGCGTCATGAACCATCATTCCAATTCTTTAATAAAGTAAGTTGTGTTGTAAAATCTCTAAACTCGCAAAGGTGTTTGAAATCTGGGATAAGAAAAAGTACATTTGGACAAAATAAAGAGATTTGAGCGGATATATGGCAAATTTTTATAACCACATCGCTTTGATTCCTTCCAACGTATTTCGAGATGAGTGACGCTTTGTTTGGTGACCATACCGTGTCGTTTCTTGGTCAGAGTGGCAGCAATTTCTAAATCACTTTGTATTATAGATATCAGTGATGGTCTGATCCATTTACTGTTTTTCTGTTAAAATGATTCCACTCCAGTTCCAAGAACAGTAAGCCTTAATGTAAGACTAAAGCTGCTATCACACGAAAGAACATATATTCTGAAGTATAATCTATTGAATCTCAATCCTACCGAACAACTTTCTTGTGCTCAGTCAAGGGTTATTTCTCAGCATAAACGAAATCGACAAATGTAAAAAATGAGCGCAACATTTGGCGAAAATTCCCCTTTCGGAGGTTTGAAAGGAATGAGGAAAGGTGATACTCTGGAATTGCGATTCTCTGATTGGAGGACTTCATTCTAAAGACTAGCGTATGTGATTTTAATAGTCGAAAATGCGTGAAGGTGCGGCAAAAGCATCAAACGGTAGCTTTTCACCGGTTTACCGCATGAAAAACCTGTTTATTAGTTACTATGTACTAATGCCGTTTATACGAAACTTCGTGTGATATCGGCTTAACCGTCTTCACTTTCCTAACCGTCTGCACTTGAAATTTCTTGGGGAAAGGTGAGGGGCCGTGCTTCCAAAACTGCTCATCTTTTTTTTTTTTTTTTTTTTTTTTTTTTTTTTTTCAGTTGGAAGCAAAATTGTTGAAGCACACATCCACATTTTTCATATCTTTTTTAGTTTGCTCTCTAAATTTTATCATGAACTTAATTTTGTATAAACAGCATATACTAAGATTATGACTCGACAAATATTTAATTAACAAAACAATATTAGATGCACATCTTTTAAATACGAATTATTGCTAGCGCTTGAATAATTTTGCTGCCATCTATATCTCTGCATCATATTTATACATGCAAGATCCATCCATAGTTACCGGGCGACCATATTAAGTTCTCTTCCTCTTACTCCAATAAATTGATGTGTCACTTGATATCGTGTCGTATATGCTCTAAAAAATGATATCATTAGATAATTTTTCATCCGATAGAATGTCGTGTTTAACTATTACGGGCTTAAACAATTCTTGTGCGGTTTGTTATTATTATTTATATTGTTTGCTTACGAAGTTCATAGTGTCAGGGTTCCAATCCCACTTTAGACAAAGGTATTTGGAGAGGTTAAGAATTCACTTTATTTCATAGATATTGATCTAACGAACCTTTACAGAAAAATATGTAGGTATAGGCTTAATATACATAATATGAACATAGAGAGAAACCTAAAATCCTTTTTAAAAAATCCCGTTCTAATACCTTTTAATTATTATTATTTATTTTTAAGTTCGATATAATTTTGATCACACAATTTTGAAAACATATAATTAAGAACTGAATGGCACTATGCGAAATATTGATATTTTCAGTGCTAATCGTCATGCTCATAACTGTACTTTAGTGAAAAAAGCTGAATAAATAAAAAGAAATATATGTTATTTCATATAAAAGTTTTAAAATGTATTCTAAATAATTAATAATTAAAAAAAAATGTTTTCCCATTAAAAGAGAAAATGAATTCTATTTTTATCTCATTTCTACAGAAGCAAATTAAATCTTTAATTTTTGTTTTAACTAAACTGTTAAACAAAACAGAAAATATCTTTTACTCATACAATGAAATATGTATAACAGACCTAATCAAATAACATATCGTTTCAAAATACATCACTACAAAACATATCACAGTTCAATTTTCTCATTCATAGAAATGGGAAGCGAAGAAATTGCGTCGTTTCTTTTATAAGAAAATTTTATTGCTTCTTTTTATTTCGTTGAACGACAAGTGCAATCGCAATCTGTTTCGAAAGAAAAATAAATTTATTTCAGTTCGACCTGAAAAAAGCATTTTATTTTTAAACAGAAATCTTTTAGAAAGCTGAGACATCAGATATGCACGTATAATCTTCTAAATGGAATTTGAATTCATATTTTAAGATTAGATGACTATTCTATTTCTTTTAAATATATATTGAAAAGAATATGTGATACTCCAATATATTGCACTGCATAATATATATATATATATATATATATATATACCGGGTGTCCCGGAGTCTGTAGGCAGTATAAAAATTCATAAAAATTGAAGAAATTTGTAGAACTGATCCGGTTTGCGAAAAAGTTATTCCCGTACAGGGGGATTTTTTTCTTTGGCAAAGGAAAAAAATGTAAAATTTTTGTCGATAGAGGGAGCTGCAAATACGCGTAACGGGAAATATGCAAATCAGAGTCTTATAAATTGAACAGCTTTACAATTAACAGCTCATTTCTCATTTTTCCTCCTATTTTATTTGCATGAAGTTTTAATTGTGGTGCTTATTTTGTGAATGAAGCGTTATTTATGAAGATTCTTTATTTTTTTTTTACCTCATATTGGAAACGCCGACTGAAGCTGCAGTTAACGGAGTTGTAACTTGTTTGCAAACTGTAAGTTGTGGCGAGGGCAAATATATATATATTAGTAATACTTTTAAATATTTGCATGCCAATAAATGCATTTTTTCAATGAATGCGTGATTTTACCTGCGTAACAGCGCCCTCTATCGACAAAGGCTTTAATTATTATTATTATTATTTTAACAAAAAACAAATCCCCTTTCAATAGAATAACTTTTTTTCACAAACCGTGTTCAATGCCATCAATTCCTTCAATTTTTATGATTTTTTTAAATGTCTACAGACTTATGGGACACCTGCTATATATATATATATACTTATTATGTGTGTGTGTGAGAGAGAGAGAGAGAGAGAATTTATAAATTTACTTGAGAAATGTTTTATATACAAAGTAAAATGAAATATTTTTGCTTTCTGCATTACAAAATTTACATTAAGGTATAGCTTAACTTAAATTTAAAATAGTTTGCTTTTCATTAGTATTAGTCGTTAACTAAAACTGATATTTAAATGTTTTGAAGTTTCTGAAATTTGAAGTCAGAAAATCAGAAACCTCAAACATCTTCCAATACAAACATCACGTCTTTATTTAATACAGCTTGAAAATAAAGGAACAAAACACTGATTACAACATACGTATTAATAAGCTTTAAAAGATTTGTCGCTAACAATTTAAAGGATGATAGATGATGATCACAACAAATGCACTAGTACCATCTAATAAGGGACACCCAAGGGACCGAACATTTTGTCCCTTAAATAGAGGTGTCGCTTCTTCAGAGGTATGAATATTAATATACATGGTACGTAAATAAAATTATTATTAAGAGACTTAAATAAAAATACAGGTAGCACCAAATTTTAAAGACTCAGAAAGCAGTGTATCATAATACCCATTTTATATTCAGTTTTTTAATGTTTCATTCGAAATAAATATATTTTTTCAATTAATGAAATGATTAAAATTGTGAAAGAAAATGTGAAAATTTTTTTGTACTTAGTAAAATCGTTTTGAACTAATCTGTAACATGAGTTTGTTTACAAGTATGTGCTTTACAATATTTTTTTTTCCAAGTGAATATTAAACTCATTAAGACCTTCATAATCACAATTATTTTCCATGAATTCTTTTAGATGTGAAGTGGATCTTTGTAGCTTTCGAATCACAATTTTTGTCCAACATATCCTTTTCTTCACTGCTTTTGTTATCCTCTAAGCATTTTTTCTTCAATGCTTTCATGATCTGCAGGCGACACCAAAGCTCTGACATCCTCATCAGTGCACACATTTTCATCAATGGCCAGATATTCTCTTACTTTAACATTTGGGTAAGTTATAGGCAAGTTCAGACATTTCCTTTTTTTAAATGCTTTAATCAGACATATTTAAATGTTTCAAAACTTGTTTTTCAAAAACCGTTCTTAACACGATTTTCGGATATACATTTATCAGCCATAGTGGTCTACTTGATTGTATTAAAATACGGACACATGTGCAAGTTTATCACTGTTTTCAGATGTTGCTTGTGAAATGACATATTGCAGAAACAATTTTCTGTATTGAACCTTAAAGCTCCACATTATTCCTTGATCTAAATGATGCATTAATGAAGAAGTTGCATTTGGTGGGAAGAATACTAATTTCACAGATTGTTCCCTTTTCTACACTTATATTTATTCTTAAAAATAGAAGGCATAATAAATTTCTTTGACGTTTCCTATTTATCATAAAACCTTCTTTGACTTGTTCGAAAACTGGCACTAAACTCTCAAAATATTTATTTTGTAATTTTTGGGTGTCCCTTAATTAGAATGTCCCTTAGCCAGAGGTAAACACATTAAGGCCCCTATTCAAAATGACTGGGGCCAGAGAAATTGTCCCTTAAATAGGGGTGTTCCTTTTTCAGAGGTGTCCCTTACAAGAGGTGTCTCTGTATATATATATTCTTTCTAAAGCAAACTGTGACAAATAGAATTTAACTTCGATCACTCAGAATAATATCAAATATATATATATATATATTCTACATATGAACAACATGCCCACGTTAGTAAATATGGCGACATCTGAAATTTCTTTCTTAATTGCCTACATCTACGGTTTTTTAACATCACTTGTTTCATCATGGAATGTTTCAACAAAGAAATGTATAATGTTTTTATAAATTGAGATTATTTAAGACAAAAGAAAACACACTGAAGACTTATCAAAGGCTGCAACATTCAGCAAATGCTAGAATTAATACTTGTCCGATACTATCCGAACTTTTCTATTGGTAATTAATAAATATATTTAATTATTGTCTGCAAAAATGTTAAACTAAAAACATCAGCGAATTTTCTTAATAAAACATATTGTTTAATTCTGTTTCGTAATTGACAAGCTATAGTACTGAACTGCACCATATACAGTGTGTCCTAAAAGTTCCTGTACTGACGCTGATGTATTTTTTATTTACAAAATAACAAACCTTAAAACGATTATTTTTATGCTAATGATAAAAGGCACATTTAAAATAACGAAGGAAAAAATACAGAACTTACATTTATAATAAATGTTCAAAATGTCCACCCTTTTCTAGGAGGCAAAGCTGAACTCGTTTGCGCATGTGTTTAGAAACGCGTTTTAACATGCTTGGAGTGACTTCTTGTAGAGGAACCTGTACACACCTGCACAGAACCTGTATTACGAAATTGTCGAACGAGCTGATATAGTGTAATTTTACTCGATATTGCATTATCTGGATATTTATATCGCCAAACATCTTTGCATCTTTCATACGATTTACATTCAAAATAAGCTTCAAACAGCGTAATTCTCTGAATGCGTGATATACTCATTTCACTATGAAGAACAAAATAACATAAAACTTTATTCTCACACAACTTGAGCGAGAAAAGAAACAAACGATAAAAATTAAAGAATTGATGGAATAATAAGCAGACGATAAAATTTAATATTTAAAAAAAAATCATGGACACAATGAGTTCTTTAAGTTGGAGTACTGGAACTTTTAGGATACACTGTATAAATAAAGGTATTTATAACTATACTTACATAGTTATTAATTTTAAAGGAGATCTCAAGGAGCATTCTTTATGAATATGCATTCTATTCTCACATAAATGATATAGAAAATTAAAAGAAGTATCATTATACATCTACAACTCCAACGTATTCCAACCACAGTTTTCTACAAAGTGATTCGAAACATGATTTTCCTTTTTAGTTATTTCCCTTTTTGTCTCTCTTTAATATTTTTCTCTGAAATGTACAAAGTATAGCACGTTCTTTATATTTATGAAGTTCCAGGATAACTCATCAAGTATTTTCTTTTCTTTTTTTTTTTTTTTTTTTTTTTTTTAATATTTGGCAAAACGTCTAAAATAAAATTGTTTAATTTTAATGTCAAAGTAATTTATTTTAATTTTTTTTTTTCGAAATGTTAATTTAAAAGTATTATCTAACTTTCTTAACAAAACCTACCGCTTAATTACATTTTTATAAATAACATGAGAAAAAAAAATACTGATAGGGTAAATGCTCCAGTGATTGGCATGCTCCAGTAATTGACATCTATCCAGAAATAATTAATAAATAAGAAAAATAATGAAATCATATATTTTACATATAAGAATTTTAACATTTACTCGAACATTCAGTGGGTGTCAAATAAAAATTCATAAAAAAAAACATTTGTTATCAAATGTATGTATTTTAACATATATGTGGTTCTGAATGTTTTTCATGCCATATCTACTAACTTAAAATTTCTAAAAATATTTTCTGATGAATAGAACATTAAAAACATCAGAGATTATTCTAAAAGTGTCAATCACTGGTGCACTTACCCTATGTGCTATCAAGAAATACAGTCGGCAGCAAAATTATTGAAGCATGCATCCACATTTTTCATATAATTTTTTCTCATTTTCGCTAATTTTTATCTTTAACTTACTTTTTTATAAACACCATAAAGACTAAAATATTGACTCCACAAATATTTACTTAAAAAAACAGTATTAGGTGAACGTTGTGAGGTTGAGACGTTAGAACGTCACCACAGTTGTTTTAATTAAGCTGCGGATCCAGCAAAGTAGGAAGTGGGGACGGTTAAAATCACTCTGTCGCCAGTGGCTCGGTGACGGTTGAGGTCGAGCTAGTTTTGTGTCGGCAGGGTGCTGCATTAAAAGACTTAGATTTTGAATATTAGTTAAAATAGAAGTGATTTTTAAAAGTACGGATTGAAATGTAGTGAAAGGAGGGTGTAGGAAGAAGTATAAAAATAGAGATGGTTTTAGTAGATGGTGTGGATGTTGGAGGATCGTATAGTGGATGTTGGAGGATATTATAGCGAATGTGATGATTCTTATTTTGGTAAATATCGAAAGTAGAGTAGTGGAGTTTTAGTGGCGTGAAATTAAGTCGTGTTGAGTGTTGGTGAGTGTCTACTAGTTTTCGGAAAGTTGCAAACCGGGGCAGAAGGGAATCCTCTGTCCCATAGTGAAGCCGTAGTATTGGAGCACGAGTGTGACCGTCTCTACACCTTTCAACTATCTGCTGGGGTGAGATATTTAAGATAATTAAATTGTTGATTTATATATTTTTGATTAAGTAAAGCGCTGACTGAGCTAAGCTTTAGTACCAGGCCGCCCTCTCATTAATCTGCTCAAATAAACTTTAGTTATTGTTATTTAAAGTCTTGTGTTCTCTTAGTAATCTAATTAAGTAAGTTAAGATGGAGTTTGCAGGAGCGCAAACTCCACAACGTCTTTAAATACGAATCATTTTTAGAGCTTCAATAATGTTACTGCCACTGTAAAATTATTTATAAATATCTCTGTATTAAAAAACTAGTTGGCATAGGTGGACTTTGTTCAGTTCCCCATCATACTTATGTTCTCGTAAATTTCTAGTGCGAGACATATTATAATCATGTTAAAAGAAATGAATCTGACCAAAGCTTGATACAGTGACAGAATGAAAACTCCGCCTAATAGGCTATCCACCGTTCACTTCGATATATTTATCTTATTCTAACCTATTAATTTATTTTATCAGGGTCAATTCCGTTTTTAGTTTTCATGCTACTATTCCAATGCAATAATCCTCAAAATTCATATTTATATGAAAAATTTACAATTTCGCTATGTTGGTAAAATCGCAAATTACGAATAATTTACGAAATTTTCCTATTAGAATATTTGTAGTCAATCATGCTCAAATAATATCATAAATGTAATTTTGAAGTTGTTTAATGTATTTACGATCCTCAAAATGGAATGTATGCTCAATTTCGCCTTATTCTGACACGTTAAGTAAATCGTAAATTCCAAATAACTTACGAATTTTTTAAATTGAAAAAAATCATAGTCTATGATATTCATGCCAATATCCTAAATAATATTTCGAAAGTTGTTTGATATCTTTACGAGGAAAATATCCCTCAAGATTGACGTTTTTGTGAAATTTCGCTCTATTCTGCCATGTTAAGAAACTCGCAAATTTCCAATAACTTACGAAATTTTTATATTGGAAAATTCATAGTCATAAATATTCATGCCAGTGTCCTAAATAATATTTCAAAAGTAGTCTGACATCTTTACGGTGAAAATATCTCTCAAAATTGAGGTTTATGTGAAATTTCGCCCTATACTGTCATGTTAAAAAATTCGTAAATTCCCAGTAACTTGCACAATTTTCAAAGTAGCATATTTATAGTTATTGCCTATTGCTTCTTTATTAAGTAAATCGTAAATTTCAATTAACTTACGAAATTTTTAAATTGGAAAATTCATAGACAAGGATGTTTATGCCCGTACCTTATATAATATTTTAAAAGTAGTCTGACATCTTTACGATGAAAATATCCCTCAAAACCGACGTTTATGCGAAAAATTTTGCTGTATTATGCCATGTTAAAAAATTCGTAAATTCCCAGTAACTTGCACAATTTTCAAAGTAGCATATTTATAGTTACCGATGTTCATTCCGGCTTCAAACCTGATATTTTAAAACTGGTCTTTTACAGTAAAAAGTTTCCATTTAATGCACGTTTAACTGAATTTTTGTCCTACTCGCCCATGTTAAGAAACTCGTAAATTTCTAATAACTTAGGAAGTTTTTTAATTCGAATGTTGCAAATGAATAGGCTTCTTGCCAGTGTCGAAAGTAATATTTTAAAACTGATCTGACCTCTCTGCGATAATTTGTTCGTGAGATATCATGTACACAGATTACAAACTAACGGACTAACACACTAACCCACTAACAGACTAACACACTAACAGACACCCTACAGACAGACACCATACAAATTTTGTCATTTTCGGATTCCTCACACCGGAAAACATATAAAAAAAGTAAAAAAATCGAGGTCGAAAATTTTCACGATTACCTGAGTTCCCCATACCTATAGTATGATGGGGAACTAAAAAACTGCTATCTCTACTGCTGCCGTGTTTCAATTTATCGTGTCTTTTTCGCTTTCGTGGCTTATACGACAAAAACTCTTTTACATAAAAACGTGGAATTTGGCAGTTTTGCATAGAAATATGTGATGAAATGATGAAATAAATTTAATAAATTTTTTATATTATGTTAAAGCACAATTTTAGGTGACATTTAAAGTTAAAATAGAGCAAAACGTTTCTGCTATAAAAGTTTTATAGAATCAAAAACTATTCATAGAAACCTTATCAGATATATATCAGTTGATTGTGGTATGCAGCGTAATTATTTCTTGATTCTGACAAATTTTTAATTTTCTTTTGCAATTTTATTCGAAGCTGATGTAGTTTGTGTCTAGATTACTTTTGCTTTTTAGTTATTTTATCTCTAAAAATACGTGAAATAATTATGTGCAACTTTTATAAAACAAAGATATTTTACTTAATTTTAGACACATTTTATCAAAATATTTTAATCAGGTGATTATATATATATATAAATTATTAATCGTAGTAAAGCCAAGCAACAGATATAAGATCACAGAAACCACATAGACCAATAAGAACGAAATTACAACAATTCTAAATAACTTGTGTTTACTGATTGTGATTTATCGAAACATTTATTTCTGATTTATTGATTTTTGATTTAATTATATATATTACTTAACTGAATTATTTTTAAATCAAGAAGAATGTTTGCTGTCTTCTGAACAGGAAAAAATATAGGCATTTCTTCCCAGTCAAGAGCTAAGACATTAACGACTTCCCTAAAAAATCTGGTGTGACACAATCACACGACTTTCATTATCCACTATTACACGTATTATAGCATGTACTTTTGTGAGATAATGTGATCAGAATAGATAAAATTAACCTAACAAATTAGATGCATAAAAATTTTCCTGTAAGAGAAAGCTGATACACGTGTAAATACATATAATGCAGAGTTTACATAGCGAATCAAAAAACACGAAAAAAAGAGAAAAATCGGTAAAGCCATTTTTTGAAACACTAATTTCCGAGATCTAAAACTGGCCTGCCAAATCAGGATGTAATAAGCTCGCAATACATGGGAAAAGGTATTTAAAATGAGTAAAAATTTTCAAGAAAATCGCTAGAGCCGTTTTAGAGATACCGACTTTCACCAAATTCTTGGCATACGCAATTTTTGATCGGAAAAACATAATTTTATTCAAAAAGATAATTAAAAAAGAAGGTTAATGTGGCGAGTTTGAAAAAAATTCGTCGTGCCATTTTTAAAGGAACGCACTTGCAAGACCGGAAATTGAACTATTTATACAGGACGCCTATCAATTTTCCTGACCTAATCGACTGATTCCTACGAAAATACACCTAACAGAGTATTTATATAGCAACTTTGAAGAAAATCATTAGAGCCGTTTCTGAGATGCGGACTTACAGTCATGCTTTCGGTTCCCTATGTCCCCACTCCGGTTTTCCAATTTTCACCAAAAATTTAGAAAATAATCTGCATCTCAGACCTATTTCAATTCTGAAGTTTCGTAGTTCTATCGCTAGTAGTTTTAGAGATATGATAGTCAGAAGGTTCAACACACACATACACACATGCTGGCCAGTTGCCAAAAATTACTTTTTTGAACTCAGTAGACCTTAAAACATGTAAATCGGATGAAAATTTGATATCGAATTTTTGGACAAAATACAATACTTCCATTATCTACGGTAGTCGGGTAATGGAAAAAAAAAGAGGTAGTTTTTGGATGTTCTGGGTTAAAGAAGAAGAAAGATTATTGAAATTTTTATTTTTCCAACTGAGTGAATATCAGTAAATATGATTTTTTTCCACAGTTGATTGTGTGATTTTCATAAAAATTGTAAGAAGAAAGTTTTTTTCTTTTTCTTTTCTTTTTTTTTTTTAAGATGAAATGTTTTTTTTAAGGGTACTTTTTTAAGACGATAAGGGAACGAAGCGTTTTTAAGGGTGTTTTTGAAAGACGATAATTCCGATAGATTACGAAAGTGTTCGCGTTGCATAGTAAACTGTTAGTGTTGTTCCTGATATTTCTTACGGACACTAACATAATTGTTATTGAATTCGGAAGAGAAAATGAATTTTGATCAAATTGGATATTATTTTGCATATAGAGCATTTGCATATACAGCAATACTTTGGTCACTGAACATTTACAATAATTATAGACTATTAGAAACTGTAGCTGTGATATGTAATAATTATATAATAGCATTTAAGTGTGAATTTTTAAATAGCTATTCTATGAGTATTTATAGTATTATTGAGAATATTTATTTTTATGAATATTTATTATTATTAGAGTATTAGTATGAATATTTAGAGTAAAGTATCTCCCCTAGAGTTTGGTTAATGAAACGAGTCGATGGCGAATCCCACGAGTACCTTAAAAAATTATTGATTTTAAAACAGACTCTAAGGCACGCATAGGAGAGTTAAAATGTCATATGTAGTATGCACAGTATTTTATAAATATATCAGCTAAAACAAATACTAGAAATAAAACTTTTTATTGTACACCACAATAACACAAATTGAAAATGTTTTGTACACGTTAGACATTTCAAAATGGTTACACATCTTTAAATATATTTTTAAAATAAATAGTAGTATAAATAGAAGTATATACAGTAGCATTTTTTTTTTCAAACAACTATTTTGAAAAGACATTATCTTTCATTTAAAACTCACATTAAAGTTAAAAACTGATATGTATCCAATTTCATAATGCATATTTTTATTTCATAATTTGGGAAAACAATTTATACTTCCAAATATTTATCTGTAACCAGCAAAACATCTAAAATATTTAACTTCTAAAGTACCTCAGACTCTTAAATATTTCTTAAACTGTTAAATCAACTTTTACCTTTTAGAAATTCTCTAGATTGTTTTGAACAACACTTTTAGAGAAGCATTGATTTCTTGAATATTTTATCCAACACGGTTCGTAAATATTTTACGACATGAAGCATCAAGTTAAAAAATGCGTACAAAGTGAATTGCATGCAGTGTAAATATTATATGAAAAGAGGCATTAACTTTGCATGTATACTTTATAACTATGAAAGCTTATTTCTTAAACGGAAATTTTAATTCTGTTACAGAATTTTCAAATCGATCTGAAATTTTAATATGCAAATTGCTTTTACACGAATTAAAAATATATTTATTTAGAACTACTTAAACAAAGAACTTAAGTAATTGTATTGATTAAAAATAAGAATTCTAACAACATTTGTATTAGTTTCTGTAACGAATTATCCTTTTAAAGTATGAAAATTTTAATTTATAAGTTTATAAATGGATTTCTCTAAATCATTTTTCCTTTGTTTTAAATAATATTAAATTGTCATTTGTGAAATAAAACATATATACGATAAAATACCGTTCAAGCGTCCCCTCAATCTTCAAGGAAAATCGAAGTACAATTGGGGAGGGGGCGGATAAACCGTAAACGTTAGCAAAAATATAGGAATTGAGATGTAATTTCTTGCTAAAATTAAGTGGTTTTAAAACAAATCACATATATTTTGTAAGTTGCAATAGTAATAAATAAATATAAAAGCAGTAAACTCTCGGCCTTCAACTAAAAGAAAAAATTCGGCAAACTCTTTTTCTCCCCTTTCTAATAAATTGTTTTAAAATTTTAACCACATATTGTAAGAAGCTTACATTTTCCATTTTAAATAATCACTGTGTCCACTTTAACATAAAACAATTTGATGATTATATTTACAAAGGTGAGTTTAATGAAATGAATAAGTAACGTAAAAAATTATCTCCTATTTGAATAGAGTCTACCACTGAATGTAAGGGAGAATTTATTCGGTATTTTTAGAATAAACAAAATTATTGGAAGAAGTAGAGGGGACATTTAATTGAAAGGAGATCATTTGCGGTATTTTATTGTATGTATGAAAAATAGTCTTATTTACTTGGGGGAAAAAAAAAAAAAAAACCTTGAAAGTCTCAGAAAAATTTAATTTAACAATTTAACTTATAAATATTATTTTATTATTGTAAATTAGGGACATTTTGGACTGTCCGTAGGGAAATGGTAAAATTGGAGTTGGCAGCACTGCTTTGACAGTACGTTCCATATAGTTCGTAATAACTGTAGCGCTCAATATGCTCTTTTTAAATGTGTCCAATTAATATTTCGCCCTCTGTATAAAAAACAACCAATTATTCCAAAGAAGCAACTCAAAAAAAAAAAAAAAAAAAAAAAAAAAAAAAAAAGACTCTAAATCGAATTGAATTTTAAAAGAAATACTTTTATATTAATCTTTCTTTATGAATCGGACTAAATATCATTTAAATAAGTAGTTATAAAAACTAGTTGGCATAGGTGGACTCTGCTCAGTTCCCCATCATATTTTTGTTCTCATAAATTTCTAGTGCGAGGCATATTATAATCATGTTAAAAGAAATGAATTTGACAAAAGCTTGATATTATGACAGAATGAAATCCCCTCCTAATAGGTTATCCACCGCTCACTTCGATATACTTAACTTATTCTAATCTATTAATTTATTTTATCAGAGTCAATTCCGTTGTTTAGGTTTCATGCTACTATTTCCAATGCAATAATCCTCAAAATTCATATTTATATGAAAAATTTACAATTTCGCTATGTTGATAAAATCGCAAATTACGAATAATTTACGAAATTTTCCTATTAGAATATTTATATTCAATCACGTTCAAACAAATATCATAAATGTAATTTTGAAGTTGTCTAATGTATTTATGATCCTCAAAATGGAAGTTTATGCTCAATTTTGCCTTATTCTAACATGTTAAGTGAATCGTAAATTCCAAATAACTTACGAATTTTTTAAATTGGAAAAACCATAGTCTATGATATTCATGCCAGTATCTTAAATAATATTTAGAAAGTGGTTTGAGATCTTTACGATGAAAATACCTCTTAAGATTGACGTTTATGGGAAATTTTGCTCTATTCTGTCATGTTAAAAAATTCGTAAATTTCCAATAACTTACGAAATTTTTATATTGGAAAATTCATAGTCATTAATATTCATGCCAGTTTTCTAAATAATATTTCAAAAGTAGTCTGACATCTTTACGATGAAAATATCGCTCAAAATTGACGTTTATGTGAAATTTTGCCCTATACTGTCATGTTAAGAAATTCGTAAAATTCCAATAACTTGCGAAATTTTCAAAGTAGCATATTTATAGTTACTGATGTTCATTCCGGCATCAAAACTGATATTTTAAAAATGGTCTGATATTTTTACAGTAAAAAGTTTCCATTTAATGCACGTTTAAGTGAATTTTTGTCCTATTCTCCCATTTAAGAAAAACGTAAATTTCTAATAACTTACGAAGATTTTTAATTCGAATGTTGCAAATAAATAGGGTTCTTGCCAATGTCAAAAGTAATATTTTAAATCTGATCTGACCTCTCTGCGTCAATTTGTTCTTGAGATATCGTGTACACAGACTAACAAACTAACGGACAAACAGACACCCTACAGACAGACACCATACAAATTTTGTCATTTTCGAATTCCTCACACTTGAAAACGTGTAGAAATGTCAAAAAACCAAAATTTTCACGATTACCTAAGTTCCCCATACCTATAGTATGATGGGGAACTAACTTAATTATTCATTAATGTAAACAGCAAGATATGTAATTCGCTTAAGCATATATGTTCTACTTCAGTAATATATATGGGTAAAATATAAAGAAATAAAAGAGGTATACATAAGTTTCTTTCGTGAAAACAGTTTGGCAAGATTTATTATTAGATATTTTTGTTTCGTGACTCACGAATCATATAGTTTAGAAGACTCCAACAAACTTATATCTAGCGCATTTAAAAATATTTTTATGCGTTTCTTTCACATTATGATAAAAATCTAATATTATTTATTTATTATAACCTCCGATATAACAAATGCGGGTGACATCCGAAGAGAATGCTATTTCTGTCGACCTGTATTCTTGCCTAAAATTTATTACAAGCATTTATGTTTTGTTCAACAGTTTATTACGAATTATTTACATGTCAGCTTGTCATTTTTCTTATTTAAGAAAAAAAAAAGAAAGAAAGAAAGAATCGTTATTTCAGAATATAAATTACAGTTACTATGGAACAAAAAAGTATAAAAATAAGATATGCTCAATATGCTCATTCTTTCAGTTGACCTTTTAATAGTAGTGGATAATATCTTAAGAATGTTTTATGTAATATTTTATAAATATGTCATTATGTTTTTTGTTGTTATTGTTGTTGTTTTTAATTCGTGTTTAACGTAATTTTTCGCGAATTTTGCAACAATAACTCCCACCATAATTGTTAAGTGTTTGTATTTGGTAGGTCATTTTGCCTGTGACAATATATATACGTTTTCACCCTCTGTGTTTTTTCAGCATACTTGAATTACCAAGAGCACTGCAAATAAAGGTGTCTTAAAGTGAGAGGCAAAAAAATGTCTGAAAACACATTTCAGACACATAAATGTCTTAATATGGAGCTCCGGCATACTAAATATCTTAATTGCCGAAAAGTCAGTGGAGGCCCTCTGTTGAGACTCAAAACGGTTTTGGGCTGTGTCTGTCAGTCTGTCTGTCTGTCTGTTTGTCTGTCGCGCGATAGCGGCCGCAAAAATAGCGCTATTGACTTGAAATTTGGTACACGTGTTCATGAGCCCCACGAAATCAGCTGTATTGTTTTTGGTATGTACTCCATTTGTAGTTCGTATACAGGGACACGCCAAAGTTTTTCTTATCATTACGGCCTATGGGAGGAATTTGTATGTATCGCGATAGCGGCCACAAAAATCACGCTATTGACTTGCAATTTGGTACACGTGTTCATGTGCCCCACGAAATCAGCTGTATAGTTTTGGGTGTGTATTCCATTTGTAATTCGTGTACAGGGACACGCCAAAGTTTTTCTTATCATTACGGCCTATGGGAGGAATTTGTATGTACCGCGATAGCAGCCACAAAAATCACGCTTTCGACTTGCAATTTGGTACACATATTCATAAGACCAACGGAATCAGCTGTATAGTTTTAGGTGTGTATTCCATTTGTAGTTCGTGTACAGGGACACGCCAAAGATTTTCTGTAATTACGGCCTATGGGAAGAATCTGTATGTACCGTGATAGCCGCCGCAAAAATCAAGCTATTGACTTCAATTTTTGCCGAAACGTCAGTGGAGGCCCTCTGTTGAGACTCAAAAGGATTTTGGGTTCCGTCGGTCCGTCCGTCTGTCTGTCTGTCTGTCTGTCGTGCGATAGCGACCGTAAAAACCACGCTATTGACTTGAAACTTTGTACACATTTTCATGATCCCCACGAAATTGGCTGTATAGTTTTGGGTGTGCATTCCATTTGTAGTTCGTGTACAGGGACACGCCAAAGTTTTTTTTATCATTACGGCCTATGGGAAGAATTTGTATGTACCGCGATAGCGGCCCCAAAAATAACGCTATAGACTTGCAATTTCGTACACATATTCACGAGCCCAACGGAATTA
Source organism: Salticus scenicus (assembly GCA_963930645.1). NCBI lineage: Eukaryota > Metazoa > Arthropoda > Arachnida > Araneae > Salticidae > Salticus > Salticus scenicus. Next base: position 197,084,650 of record OZ005652.1, read on the forward strand.
GCTGTATAGTGTTAGGTGTGTATTCCCTTTGTTGTTCGTGTACAGGGACACGCCAAAATTTTTCTTATACTTACGGCCTATGGGAAGAATTTGTATGTACCGCAATAGCGGCCGCAAAAATCCTTCGATTGACTTGCAAATTGGCGCACACATTCCAGCTTTCCATATAAGTAGCTGTATAATTTTCATTGCTATATTTTTTATAAACTGTGTACAGGGACACGCCAAAATTCTTAACATTACGGCGTATGGGGTGAACTTCGTTTAAACGCATTTTAATATCATTACTTTGCAATGAAGAAAATGAAACTAGAGTACGTGAGTAAGATGCTTAAACTTATGTTGCTTGAAGAAAATATGTGCTCTTAAGCTTTCTAATTAATGTACAGGACCTTACAAAAGTGTTCTGACAATGTCACTTAGTCATCCAAACGATGTTAAATTTGGAATAATTATTAATTTTAAACGCAAAATAAGCTGAATAGTTTTTACTGGTGTATACAATGTTTATGGTTCGTTTACAAAGACACACGAAAGAATTTCGTAACATTAGAGCCTATGGACGAATTTTTAATTTAAGCGCGCACTTTAATGCGTTTATGCTGAATTGAACTTAATAAAGTTAACATACATTATAAAGATGCTTAAAATCATGTTTACTCTAAAAAAAGTTTATGTATAGACTAAATAATTTATGGGACCACACAAAATAATTCCGAGTATGTACTGTAATCATCCAAATGATGTCAAATTAGTTTGAAAGATTAATGAGTTATAATTAATTAGATTTATTCTTATTATTGGCGTTTATAATGACTGTGGTTACTTTTCCGGGATACATAAAGGAATTTCGTACTTTTATGGTGTATAGTCGGTATTTCTTAAAAGTGTATTTTAACATGGTTACACCCCATCAAATATAATGAAATTTTATTAGAATTTTAAAAGCCTGTTTTCATGTTGAAAATTGTGGGCATAGAATTGATAATTAGTTTAAAGGTTACGCAAAATATTTCCGATATGCTATGTAATTTTTTTTGTATGAAATTCGGTATTTATGAATTTCCGGGAAATAATACAAGACCGTCGTTTAATAAGAATGCATATTGTTGCGTACTTGGGGGTTTGTAAGTTGTTCGAGAATGAAAGGCGAAACTTGCAAAAATTCAGCGATTTATTCACAGAAAGTTCCAGAAGAATACAGGTCCATAAACCAAGTATCAGCTTCAATTCAACCAGTAAACATAGCTTAAACAACAGCCGTTAACAGCAAAACAACGGTACAAACTGTTTAGCAATAACACATAAAGCAAGTCTCATTCAAAGAGGCTCAAAGCAAAGCAAGCATTTGACGAAACCGACACAGATCTGATATTGGAAGCCTTGGCTAAAAAAATGCTCATTTTATACTATTCTATCGAACACAGACTGTTCTGGAAAATTATCGTATCTCATCAGCCAATGAGATTAGAGCTTCCATACTTGGTATATCCTTGATAAGGATTTTCTAGCCAAGGTCGCCAAAAAAGTCGCCAAGGAGGGAAACAGTCGCAAAATTTGGCGCCAAATCCATTTCTTCCCTTATTGGAGCTTTTCAATTCGTTTTTAAAGGAAAATTAGGCTATTTTAACGTTAAAACGACTAGAAATGCACAAAATTAGCATTTTATCGACTTACTAAGCCTCTATGAAAAAATTTATACAAAAATAAATGCAATTATTTACAATTCCGTAACACTTTATATGATATACAAATAGGTATAGAAAGAGGGATACAGCGGGGGGTTGAGGGGGGCGACAGCCCCCCTCAGGAATGTATCTGATTATGGTAATAAGTCGATCGAATCAATATATACTATTATATAATAAGAAGTAAATAAAAATGACCTATTGAAAAATGTCTGATGCAAATAGGACGTTGAGGCTCCTGATCTGCAGATCCGCTAGTTTAAGACACTTTTGTGTCTTTATAAACTGGTGGGGCAAATGAACTGATATTAAATGTCTTAAAATAGGAATATGTCTTAAAATAAGACATTTAAAATGTCTTAAAGTAATTTATTTCACATTTCATTGTTGATTATTAGTAGTGGCGCATCTGTCAATGTATATCAAAACCATCTTCGTCGTCTCGTTTTCTTCATATCAAGATACAGAAGCAGAAAAAAATATTTTTTTCAATTGAAATTATAATGCAAATATCAAAAGTTTAAATCTCTTTTTCTTGAAACACAAAATAAATAAAAATAAAAAATAAATAAATAAATAAAAATTTTCAGTAAATGTTTTTATTTATGAGATATTTCTGAAAACATGTCAAATGGGAATGGCTAGTCACTCTTATTCTACTCCTAGTTTGAGACTTTTTCAATCCCATTAAGTAAAATAATTTAATTATATCAAACTTCAATAAATAACAGATGAAGTTTATTAAATATACTATATGATATTTTTGTTCAAATAAAGCTTAAAATAATGAAATAAATTACAAAATCGCGTATTATAAAACGTTTATTTGTGAAATTTAAATGAGCTGTTTAGAAAATTTTTAGATTTAACATAACAAATATGCATAAATGTAAAATGGCGTTATCTTATTTGCGTGGAATTGTGTTTGAAATACTTAATCGAAAACAATTTTAGTAGCAAAAATAATTTGGTTAAAAAATAAATAAATAAACATGTAAATAAAAATGTTACTTTTCATTTAAAGCTCGCTCATTTAATTAAATGAAATAACATTAAGATAAACTTGCAGCGAAGAAGGACTTGTAGCTAAGAAAGTGAATTTCTAACTAATCTTACACAATTTGTAAATAGCTGCTTTATTATTATTATTATTATTTTGTATTTTTATCTCTTTCGATATAAATCTCTTTTCTTTAACATTTTTAACTTACCTGGAAGTAATACAAAACTTTTTTTGCTTTCATATTCATATGTACTTTTTAAAATTTCAAATAACAGTTCATAAAGAGAAATCGTTTTCAAAACATCACAGTCTGAGACTTTGATATATTTGTTTATATTTTTCACAATTTTAAACCTCTACACATAAAATTTAATATAATTAATACATATTGAGCTTTAGATTTAATCTCGATAGTTTTAAGGGAAAAAAAATGCGAATTAATATATATAATGATCCTCATCTGTCATGAACGAATCCGGTTAGTACCGCTTCAAAACAGAAACTTTTGGCAGCCATTTTTATTTCCGTTTATTTAATTCAACTTAGGAAACATACATATCATTTTCATACATGTTTTGTATCGCACATATTCTTATTTCCTATAAAACCTTGAAAAACTATTGAATTGTAATGTTTAAATCTCTAAATAAAGTATAACGGATCACTGGCTATTATAAACATGAACCTATAAATAGAATTATATAACTTCATGATTATAAACAAAGCAAGACCAAATAAAAACAAACCAAAACTGTTGCCATTCAGAAAATACAAATTCCAAATGGACAACTTTTTAATTCCGAATGAACGACTCTTTGACTGTTTCATTAAAAAAACGCTTGAAATATTTCTAAAACATATTAAAGCCTTAAAAATCTTAAAATATTTGTAAAAACGCATTAAAGCTTTTAAATATTTTTATCAAACTTTATTATTTGTTTACATTGTAAGGTATGATTGGCGCCGAGTTTAGTACGTAAATGCCGCCAGTTGATTTTAGTTTTGAAATTAGTGTAAAATGATAGTTGGGATAGAATGTTTGGTTGGGCAAGTAAAAGTCACCAGTTGAAATGAGTATTGAAATTAGAGTAGTCTAATGTGATAATGTCGAGTCAAGGTAAAATGTTCGGTTGAGAATGAGAAAGTCCCTAGCTGGATCCTGGATATTTTGGCGATGTTGAGGGTGAGATAGCTGGTTGGAGGTATCGAGTAGAGGTGAATTTGGGTTAGCATGGAGTGTCTGTAGTTATTGGATAGTTAGTTAGAAAATTTGAAAACAGGATCTACGATAGTCTTAAAAAAAGGTATTTTGGTAAAATGAAGTGAATCGTTTTTTCTTATTATGAGGACTTTAAATAGGCAAGCGAAGTGATGACGTCACTGGCAGGTTCGTGGATACAAGAAAAATATTTCCTATATTAAACGCCCAATGGATTTTTCGTAAAACATTATTAAAAATCGAGGGAAATTATTTCCCGAATTTAATCCCCATATTTAGGTTTAGATATGTATTAGTTATCATGTGCATGCGTTAGATTAAGTTGTTTTTGTTCTACAATTGATAAAATTTGAATTTTAAATTTCAAAACTTTAAATTTCAAAAAACTTCCATATTCCATTCAAAACATAAACATTTCATTTCAAAGTATGATATTACACAATAAATATCCAACTAATATACTAATTAAATGGAAAATGATAAATATTCTATTATAATTTGAAGTGAAATTTGTTTTCAAATGTCTAAACTAGTGGATCTGCAGATCAGGAGCCTCAACGTCCTATTTGCATCAGACATTATTCAATAGGTCATTTTTATTTATTCCTTATTATATAATAGTATATATTGATTCGATCGACTTATTACCAATATCACATACATTCCTGAGGGGGGCTGCCACCCCCCTCAACCCCCCGCAGTTACTCTCTTTCTATACCTACTTGTATATCATATAAACTGTTACGGAATTGTAAATAATTGCATTTATTTTTGTATAAATTCTTTCAAAGAGGCTTAGTAAGCCGATAAAATGCTAATTTTGCGCATTTCTAGTCGGTTTAGCCTTAAATTAGCCTAATTTTCCTTTAAAAACGCGTTGAAAAGCTCCAATAAGGGAAGAAATGGATTTGGCGCCAAATTTGGCGACTGTTTCCCTCCTTGGCGATTTTTTTTGGCGACCTTGGCGCGAAAATCCTTATTAGGGATATACCAAATATGGAAGCTCTAATCTCATTGGCTGATGGGATACGATAATTTTCCAGAATAGTCTGTGTTCGATAGAATAGTATAAAAGGAGCATTTTTTTAGCCAAGGCGATCAATCTCAGATCTGTGTCAGTTTCGTCAAATGCTTGCTTTGTTTAAAGCCTCTTTGAATGAGACTTGTTTTATGTGTTATTGCTAAACAGTTTGTACTGTTGTTTTGCTGTTAACGGTTGTTGTTTTTAAGCTATGTTTACTAGTTGAATTGAAGCTGATACTTGGTTTATAGACCTGTATTTTTCTGGAACTTTCTGTGAATAAATCACTGAATTTTTGCAAGTTTCGCCTTCCATTCTCGGACAATTTACGAACCCCCAAGTACGCAACAATATGTATTCTTAATAAACGACGGTCTAGTATTATTTCCCTGAAATTCATAAATATTAAATTTCATAACTATCAAATTTCATACAAAAAAAATTACATAGCATATCGGAAATATTTTGCGTAACCTTTAAACTAATTATCAATTCTATGCCCACAATTTTCAACAGGAAAACATACTTTTAAAATTCTAATAAAATTTTATTATATTTGATGGGGTGTAACCTTGTTAAAATACACTTTTAAGAAATACCGACTATAGACCGTAATAGTACGAAATTCCTTTATGTATCCCGGAAAAGTAGCCACAGGCATTATAAACGCCAATAATAAGAATAAACCTAATTAATTATAACTCATTAATTTTTCAAACTAATTTGACATCATTTGGATGATTACAGTACATACTCGGAATTATTTTGTCGGGTCCCATAAATTATTTAGTCTATACATAACCTTTCTTAAGAGTAAACATGATTTTAAGCATATTTACAATGTATGTTAACTTTATTAAGTTCAATTCAGCATAAACGCATTAAAGTGCGCGCTTAAATTAAAAATTTGTCCATAGGCTCTAATGTTACGAAATTGTTTCGTGTGTCTTTGTAAACGAACCATAAACATTTATGTACACCAGTAAAAACTATTCAGCTTATTTTGCGTTTAAAATTAATTGTTCCAAATTTAACATCGTTTGGATGTCTATGTGACATTGTCAGAAGACTTTTGTAAGGTCCTGTACTTTAATTAGAAAGCTTAAGAGCACATATTTTCTTGAAACAGCATAAGTTTAAACATCTTACTCACGTACGCTAGTTTCATTTTCTTCAATGCAAAGTAATGATATTAAAATGCGTTTAAACGAAATTCACCCCATACGCCGTAATGTTAAGAATTTTGGCGTGTCCCTGTACACAGTTTATAAACAATATAGCAATAAAAATTATACAGCTACTTATATGCAAAGCTGGAACGTGTACGCCAATTTGCAAGTTAATCGAAGGATTTTTGCGGACGCTATTGCGGTACATACAAATTCTTCCCATACGCCGTAAGGATAAGAAAAATTTTGACGTGTCCACGAACAATGAATGGAATACACACCTAACACTATACAGCTAATTCCGTCGGGCTCATAAATATGTGTACCGAATTGCAAGTCAATAGCGTTAAATTTTGGGCCGCTATCGCGGTACATACAAATTCTTCCCATTGGCCGTAATGATAAAAAAAAATTTGGCGTGTCCCTGTACACGAACTACAAATGGAATGCACACCCAAAACTATACAGCTAATTTCGTGGGGATCATGAACATGTGTAACAAATTTCAAGTCAATAGCGTGATTTTTGTGGCCGCTATCGCGGAACATACAAATTCCTCCCATAGGCCGCAATAATAAGAAAAACTTTGGCGTGTCCCTGTACACGAATTACAAATGGAATACACACCCAGAGCTATACAGCTGATTTCGTGGGTTACATGAACATGTGTATCAAATTGCAAGTCATTAGCTTGATTTTTGTGGCCGCTATCGCGATACATACAAATTCCTCCCATAGGCCGTAATGATAAGAAAAACTTTGGCGTGTCCCTGTATACGAACTACAAATGGAATACATACCAAAAACTATACAGCTGATTTCGCGGGGCTCATAAACATGTGTACCAAACTTCAAGTCAATAGCTCTATTTTTGCGGCCGCTATCGCGCGACAGACAGACAGACAGACGGACAGACAGACACAGCCCAAAACCGTTTTGAGTCTCAACAGAGGGCCTCCACTGACGTTTCGGCAATAAAGTATCTGATATAAAATACTAATATGTTGCAGCGGAATAGATTTGATATCGGTCAACCTTGGCAGAAAAATATATATATATATATATATATATATATATATATATATCGCCAAATTATCTGGCGAATATAATTTAATTCCTTTCAAAAATCATGGTTATTTTAAAAATTTATATTAAGAGAGTAAGGAATAATATGAAACAATATTTCGCACAACACAAATTACGAAAATATACATCTGGCATGTATATTTTCGTAGTACGTTTTTGATCGCCAAATACAAAAACGCCAAGGACAACAGAGTTTTGAAATTTAAAATTAAAATTTTGTCAATTTGACAGCAAAATAACTCAATCTAACATATGCACATGATAACTAATACATATATATATACCCAAATATGGGGATTAAAATCGGGAAATAATTTTCCTCGATTTTTAATAATTTTTTACAAAAAATCCAATGGGCGATTAACATAGGAAATCATTTTCTTACATACATGGACGGTCAGTGACGTCACACTTCGCTTGCGTATAGAGCACTTAATGGAACACTGGGATGTGTTGTTGCTGTTGTGTTGTCGGGCCTATATTTTTTGTCAACCAGCAGTTTTTTTATTGTCATTCATATTTGTTGATCGGGTAAAATTTTTGAAGAGAAAACTTCTTTAGGCGCGTTGAGCACTTTTGGGTTAATAAAAATCATTGAACTCCCATCATCGTCAGCTAACGCTTTCCATTTGAAGTGAAAACTTTTGGGTGAAGAAAAATCATTGAATTCGCGTCATCGTGAGCAAACGCTTTCCATCCTTGTATGATACAAATAATGTATCACACAATTAACTTGCTAATGTGATCTGTTAATAAGTATATACTGTATATTGTTTTAAAATCTGGTGCGGCGTTACACAACTTCTCTCATCTCCGGGCACTGTCTCTATTGCAGTTAGACCTCACAAAACAGTGAGAAAGCCCAAAGCTGCCATTTTTCTCACGTTTTTACAATCTGGTGCGGCTCTACACGACTTCTCTCATCTCCGGACACTGTCTCTTAAAGATTGCAGCCGGAAACGTTGCAGTTAGGCCTCACAGAACCGTGAGAAAGAACAAAGCCTCCATTTTTCTCACGTTTTTACAATCTGATGTGGCTCTACATGACTTCTCTCATCTCCGGACACTGTCTCTATTACAGTTAGACCTCACAAAACCGTGAGAAAGGCCAAAGCCGCCATTTTTCTCACGTTTTTACAATCTGGTGCGGCTCAACACGACTTCACTTAACTCCGGACACTGTCTCTTAACGATTGCATCCGGAATCGTTGCAATTAGACTTCACAGAACCATGAGAAAGACCAAAGCCGCCATTTTTCTCACGTTTTTAAAATCTGGTGCGGTTCTACACGACTTCTCCAGAGCTTCCAACCTAATCCGGCAAATTGTTAGTACCGCCCTTTTTTCTTTACCACTTAATTTTTAGAGTATTTTTCTTCTTAATTCATTGTAGATACATTTGAAGAGAATTTCTCTAAAAATTAAGTGGTGTAGAAAAAGAGGCGGTACTAACAATTTGCCGGATTAGGTTGGCAGCTCTGCTTCTCTCATCTCCGGACACTGTCTCTTAAAGATTGCAGCCGGAAACGTTGCAATTAGACCTCACAGAACCGTGATAAAGGCCAAAGCCTCCATTTTTCTCACGTTTTTACAATCTGGTGCGGCTCTACACGACTTCTCTCATCTCCGGACACTGTCTCTTAAAGATTGCAGCCGGAAACGTTCGAGTTAGACCTCACAAAACCATGATAAAGGCCAAAGTTGCAATTTTTCTCACGTTTTTACGATCTGGTGTGGCTCTACACGACTTCTCTCATCTCCGGACACTGTCTCTATTACAGTTAGACCTCAAAAAGAACGAAAATTATAAAATATCGAAACACATTTGATTTATAAACAAAAAATTGAAAATACATTTAATTGATCACGTGGTAACCATCATGATCTAAACATCGTTTTGAAGATTTATCGTTCACATTCCGTCATTTTTGACGGGTTATATACTAGTTATATTATAACACTACAATTCATTTCGCGAATATTACTGTGTATAATACCAAAAAAGTCTGTGTAACGTCGTAGTGTGATCGGCAGGAGCGCTTGTCTGTGGTATCGAAAATAGTGAGTTCAACTTCAGGGGCTGGTAGTGTTTTTTTTTTTTTTTTTTTTAATTATTATATTTTATTACAGCTCTAGAAAATTCTAAAATATAATTTAAACAGAAAAGCAAAATCATACGCCACCTTTATTTATTTATCTATTTATTTATTAAAAAGCCTTTAAAATGACAGATATTTTAAGCCTAATATGGTGGTGTTTTTAAACCTAAAATAGATGACGGTGTTTTAAGACATTTCTAATGCCTTAATTTCATATGCAGAAAGTTGTCTTAAAAAGTAAGACTTTTTTTTTTTGCTTAAAAAATGACCATCCGTTTAAGACACTTTTTAAACTTAATTTAAGATATTTTCGTTTACAGTGAGCATTTTTTTTTTTCCTTTTTGCTTTTTATAGATTACGCGTACGTTTAAAAAGAAAAAAGAAAAGTAGATTATTGGCTATATAATTAGGAATCTTTCTAATTTTTTATTCAGATTTGTAACTGCCATTTTAAAAATAAATCTGTTATATTTAGTTTCAACAGTTAAATAATCTGAAAAAAAAAAAAAAACTGATTTAAAAAAATCATGCACTGTTTAAAAAACACATAAATTTACATGCCTTCGCAAGTTTGATTTTTATTGTCAAGACCTTCTCTTATCTATAAAATGGACAAATCCATATTTTCTCATATGTCTTGATATTTTTTGCTAGATTTTTGCTGTTCTTAGCATTCATTATTTTGAATACTTTTTTTTTAATAGTAATTTTCATTAATCGTTTGTTGAACATATCTTCGTAAGAATAATGCGTTAATTGATTTATGTATAAAGTAGTATTCAAAATTACGGACAAAACATTAATTAATGGGTGTTTGGTCAGATCTTTTACTGACGGGCAAAACCATGTAAATTTTCAGCATTTTTTTTATAGTGTGTTTGAATCCCCCTTGAAAAACGGGGTACATGGCACCTATGCTTACGTATTCGAAATTTTTCAATTTTTTAATCGATACTTAAACAGCTCTTTCGTAAGCTGCACAAATTTAAATTCTAAATGAGAATACTTAAAAATGGTCTACATCATCGTCAAAATCAATTATTTGTAATCCACTGCTGGATGAATGTCTTTCCCACGTTTTTCCATTATTCTTTTTAAAGTGCCACTGAATAAACTCAAGCTACTTTACTAATCTCATTGCTCTCTGTCACTTGAGGTCGTCTTCTGCATCGATTGATTTCTCCATGATATCAGTGCCTTGTATTTATAGTCTTATTATCATGCTTTTGCGTAAAATGCGTAGATCATTTTTATTTTAATCGTTTAAATTTTTACAAATAATTTCATTTGACTTCATTCATCTGACTTTTAATTTGACTGGTTCAGATTATCCTTTATCTGTCTTCTCTAGTATACAGTTATTCATACTTCGTTGTGCTATTCATAGTCTAGGTGCTATTATTTTTGTGAGATTCCATGTTTCTACACGATAGGTTAATGCTAACAAAACATTATAATACAGTTTAACGTATGTCATCACTTCTACAGATTCATTCAAGAATTTAAATATATTCCTATTATTAATTGATATGTTTTGTTACGAGTTTATTATATTGCAAGTTTAAAGAAAACCAAAAATTTATTATATTTGCAGAATATTAAAAATAGCATTAACGTATACATATCTGCATAGTTGTAAATGCATTTTGGAATAATGAGTGTTTTGTATTGAGCAATATATATGTGAAATTTTGTAAAAATTTCTACTTATGTTAAAATATTCATAAACGAATTTTGTTCTTCTATTTTGTAAAATTGCTACTGGTATAAACGCTTTCGAAAAACTTAGCGAGTATTTCAATTATAAAAATACAAATTATTCGAGCTTTTTAGAACTTTTTAGAAATATTATTAGAGTATTAATTTTGTGATTATTATTCAGAATGATTTTTTTTTTCTATAAAGGCTATTTTATATTATAGAACAGAAAATTTTTATTTGTTTATTTTATAGTTCTCTAAGTTGTTAAAAAAATTTTAATTTTCCTCTGGTTAATTTTACTGCATTTATTAAAATAAAATTTTCTTTTCTGTTTATTAAGAATTGTAACTAAAATTAATACGTTGAAATATGTTAAATTTACATTTAAAAAAAAATCTCAAAATTTTTATTTTACCATAATTGTAATATTTTACAAGAACATAATTTATCCACGACAAAATATTTTGTTTCGCAACATAATATCATAATTAAAATCATGTATTTGAATTTTTTTTTATAATAATAATAAATTGTAATATACAAAACCTTCGAAAAAATTGTTGTAACGTTAATAATGTGCAGAGATTAGAGGTTGTAGTGAATAAAAAATATAAGTAGCTTTCTGCAATGAAAAGGAATGCGTCTCTATATAAATATTTTATCAGTGATTTGTTATTTATAGACAAATAAATATATTGTAATAAGAGATAGAAAATAGATAAATAAGAATAATAATAATGAGAATGAGAACAATTTCTTCCTGAATCATCAACATGAAAATATTTTTGGTAGATAACGCCATTCTATTAATCTAATATCTTATTTAGAATATCTTGTAAAATATTTCGGATTTCATCCATTTAGTTATAACATATATTCTATTTTTTGTATATAGCAGAGGTTATTAAAAACTCGATCATGATCTTCAACATTATTTTAATGGATCGTCAAATAGACATAAAATCTGTTTATTTATAGCATGCGGACATGCATAGATTATTCTTCATTTGAATTATAATTTCATATATATTAAAGCTTCCGTTTTAGAAATAGAAGCATTATCACAGCTGATGACGTATAATATTTGGGAGTGAGTGAGGGGTTGTGTTTTTCCGTCGAAATAGTGCTACACTATAGGCAATTGACGATGTTCTGGTACTCACTCCAAAATGTAGTACGGAGACAGGTCATCATCATTTTGATTCTCCACGAAAGGATGGCTCCCCGGCTCCGTTACCGATCAAGAACGTAGTATTTGGAAAATATTCAACTTTTCTTGTTAAGAATGATTCAAATATTAAAAGTTTGGCTTAAAAATGTTCTAATTCTTTGAATATTGATAACAACATATTAGAAAATAAAGAACAATGCCTTAGGGTAAGTTTAATGCTTTGAATATGATTGTTAAAGTATTAAAAATGCACAGAATAAAGGGAGTTTCGCCTTTAGGCGTTACTCTAAAAAAATACATTATTTAAAAAATAACAATTAAGAAATAAACTAATGGATCTGCAGTTCAGGAGCCTCAAAGTCTCATTTGCATCATACACTACTCAGCAGATTATTTTTATTTATTCCTTGTTATATAATATATGTATATATTGATTCGACTGTCTTCCTACATAAACAGAAACATTTCTGAGGGGGGCTGCCGTCTCCTCAACCCCCTTGCTGTACCTCTATTTCTATAACTATCTGTATATATGTATTTATATGTATTCCTAATAGCTGATAGTCTTGTATTAATTCCCTGTAATTCATAAATACTTGTACCCAATTCTATAGAATATGATTACATAACATATCGGAATTATTATATGGAACCCCATAAGTTAATTGACGATTCTATGTCCACACTTTTCCACAGAAAAACATGAATTAAAAATTCTAATAAAATTACATTATATTTCATGTGTTGTAATCATGTTAATACACTTTTAAGAAATATCGATTTTAGACCGTAATAGTACGAAATACTTTTATGTATCCCGGAAAAAGAGACACAGTAATTATATACACTAAAATTGAATACAGCTATTTAATTAATTATAACTCATTAATATTTCAACCTAATTTGTCATCATCTGGATTATTACAGAATGTCACCCGATTTGTTTTGTTTAGTCCCGTAAATAAATCATTTAGTCAATACATACCCCTTTTTTTGTGGTAAAAGTAGTTTTATACATTTTTATAATGTAAGATAATTCAATTATGTTTAATACAGCAAAAACGCGTTAAATTGAGCTTAAATAAAAATTTGTCTATAGGCAATAATGTCATTCTTTTGAGTTTCTCTGTAAACGAACCATAAACATTGTATACATCAGTAAAAAATATTCAACTTATTCTACGTTTTACAAGAATAATTGTTCAAAATTTGACATAATTTGGATGATTAGGTGATATTATCGGAACACTTTTGTAAAGTCTTGTATATTAAGTAGAGAGTGTAAGAGCACATATTTTCTGCAAAAAACATAAGCTACTCAGTAATGCACGCTAATTTCATTTTGTTGTTGGCAAAGTAATGATGTTAAAATGCGTTTAAACCAAACCTACCCCATATGCCGTAATGATAAGAATTTTGGAGTGTCCCTGTACACAATCCGTAAATAATATAGACTTAAAAAAAGATATGCAGATATTTCTATACAGAGCCTGAACGTGTGTGCTAATTTGCAAGAGAATCTGAAGATTTTTGCGGCCGCTATTGCGGTGCATACAATTTCTGCCCATAGGCCGTAATGATAAGAAAAACTTTGGCGTATGCCTGTACACTAACAACAAATGGAAAAGACACCTAAAACAATACAGCTGATTTCGTGTGATTCATAAATATGTGTTCAAAGATGCAATTCAATAGCGTGTTTTTTGCGACCGCTATCACGGTACATACAAATTTTTCCCAAAGGCCATAATGATAAGAAAAATTTTGGCGTGTCCTTGTAAACGAACTACAAATGGAATACACACCCAAAAGTATACAGCTAATTCCGTGGGGCTCGTTAATACATGTACTAAATTTCTAGTCAATTATGCGATTTTTGCAGCCGCTGTCACGAGACAAACACATAGACAAACAGATACACAGGTGGAACACAAAATCTTTTTTAATCTCAACAGGGAGACCTCCATTTAGAGGTCTGCACGGGCCGGGCTTCCGGCCCGAGCCCGAGCCCGAACCCGGCCCGGCCCTCGGGCCGGGTTCGGGCCGAATTTTTTAATTCGCTCTCAGGCCGGGCCTGGCCGGGCTCGGGCTCAGTTTTTTTGTGTATATTCGGGCCGGGCCAGGCCGGGCCTGAAAGAAATTTTCTCCGGGCCGTGTCGGCCCGAATCTTTTCCTGGTTTCCTCCTTAATCAACGAAAAAGGAAAACGATAAAATATTTCTTCAGTCATTTATTTTACGTAATTTTACAGGCTTGTATGTCACATAAAATTCTATTTTGTTAAAAAAGTGTCTGTAACGTCAATTTAATCGTCTATCAGTTTGTCTGTTCGCAATCTAATTTTTCGCAAATATTTTTAGCATGCCTCGAAATTAATATATTTTATTTAAAGTAATATTAGATGGTTTCCTATTCAAAATAGTATGCATGTCACTACCAGTTTGCGTACATGTACATAACAAAAGAAATTAGATACATTACTGTGTATAAGGGTTTGTTTCTTATGATCTGTTGAGTTTAGGTGGTATAAAGGCTATAAAAATCTTTCCGTTGCAACTTTTTTCCTAAGGCTCCTTTTCTATTTCTCCATTGGACAAAAGTAGCATCATTTTTATCATGGGCAAAGCAACTTTTCTATTAAATATGGTTGGATTAACATGAAAGTTTTGTTTACCGGATCACATGGAAGATTCGAATACAATATGGTATACAAGAGAAAATGGTTGAAAGTGCATTTTCAGTAGTATTAACCATTTAAAATACCCTCCTATATTGTTTGATGAATGCTAATATTTTCGATTTGACTATCTGTTTGTCTTTGTGCCTTATCTATAATAATGAATTTCTGTTTATATATAATTGTCTTGTAAAATTTCAGCAGTTTTGTTAGTTTGGTTATATAAAACCTCTGCAAAACACATACTAAAAATCTTTTCCATAAAAAGTCTTTTTTTTTTTCTTTTCTTATTTTACATATTTTTGAATCGGGCCGGGCCGGGCCATAAATGCTTAAAAAATAAACGGGCCAGGCCGGGCTCAGGCTTCATAACGGGCCGGGCTGGGTAAGCTAAGTTTTCGTACGGGCCGGGTAGGCAAAGTTTTCGTACGGGCCGGGCCGGGGCGGGGCCTCGAAATTCCGGCCCGTGCAGACCTCTACCTCCACTAACATTTCGGCAATAATAAAGGATTTTGTGTATTTTTATCTAACATTTTAAGAGCCATACGTGCATATAGATATAATTGTGGTATTTACCGGAAGGGCATTGGGGATTGCTGTAAATAAAACTTATATGATTTTAACATGAATATGCAAAAATCTTTTATTAATTTCAGTAATGTTTTAGAAGAACGCCAAATAACGGAGTTTATTGCTTAAAATACAAACGTCTGCCAAATGTAAAGGGTTAATATATAGTAAATTAATTTATAAATATAACTTTTATTTTTCACAAGATGATTCAAACAGTTCATAGAAAACTATGTTTTTCTGAACCTGATAGTTTTATAATAGAAAACAACATCTTCTAAAACAACAAAATTTTTTAAGGTAAAAGTCATAGATACCTGCTTCAGCTGAAGAGCATTAGGAATAAACTCGTAAAAAAAAATTCTCGACATTTTTGGCAATTTTATGAGGAACCTTGTTCGAAGCCTTGTAGTCTAATAAGATTAGTAGAAACGTACTCAGTGGAAGTGAGAGAGTTACTACTTCCAGACAATTGCAGTTCTAAACATCTACAATAAATATTTATTTATTTCACATAGAATTCCGTAGAATGTTTGTGCATTTTTCTATGATAACGTCACCGAGTAATCAATATAGAGTAAAACTCATAAAAATAGAAGTCTGATTTTTGAAAAAAAAAAAAAAAAAAAAAAAAAAAAGAAAGAAAGAAAGGAAATAAAGAAACATATTGACGGTAGCCTTTTAACTAAAACGTATCCGACATCTCAGACTCTCCCTCGTTTAGGTAAGCACCGAGAAGTATTACTTTTACGAAACAAGAAGGAAATTGCAGTTCAAGGGTTTCTATGAGTATCAGTAACCATTAATGTGCATGATGGTCTTTCGCATGCTCGAATATGTGACACGTAATAAATAATATATAAAATAGCACTATATACAGGGTGTCCCTTAAATAGCGTCCAAATTCTGCACAGACAGAGTGCTTGCTGGGAGTACATATAAAATGCCCAAAGAATTGTACCTGTACGACCCATAACTTACGAGAAAAATACGAAATATAAAGTATGACGTCACAGTCGGTGCAAGGGAAAAACTCTTTATTTGCGCATCAACAGCAGTATCTGAGAATATTTTTCATATTTTTCTCGTAAACTAAGAATCGTACAGGTACAGTTATTTGGGCTTTTTTATGTACTCCCAACAAGGAATCTGGCTGTGCAGAGTTTGGACGCTATTTATGGGACATCCAACACCAGATATGTCAAGTCTCCTGTTTTTCAAGGAAGACTTCAAACCGGAAAATTCTTATAGCTTTTTCGGTAATATTAATAGTTGAAAATATAAATAACATATTCCATTTAAAAATACTGGTGTCGATTCTGATTTAAAAGTTTAAAATGTTGACAGCTCTGCTACATTTATAAATTATTCTTATTGTAGACTTTATAAAAAACAATTTTTAAGACAATATTTCTTTTAAGTCTACGACAGGTTTCATTAAAAAAAAAATTATTATATAAAATCATAATTTTTAATTTCTATTGTTTAAAATAGTTTTATGTTTGCTATGTAGGCACAATATATATATTTTTTAATTTAAAATAAATGGCTGTATTGAATCATACACATTTAGATAAACATTTATCTATCTCACTTGGTTAAAAGTTTAAAAAGTCTAAACTTGAAAGTCCAGTAAATTTTTCTGAAATTGACTGCGGCAATGTATTTTTATGCATTACATATTAAAAAAATCATAGAAGTTTCACAATATTAAAAAGAAAAAAAAAACTACTATTTAATTAAGATATTCTAATTAGTTAGTTGGAAAAAATTATTTAAAAAGCTGTAAAGTGAAATTTTGTTTCCGGCGTTGACGCCCGCCTTTCATTTAGCAGTAGACTATTCAATTATTTCCTTGTATTCATAATCTTTTATTTCAAATTATTCATTGTTATGGAAATATATTATTTCTAATAAAGAATTTAAATTTCTAATTATTTTCATATATTTGTATGTTTTTTTTTTTTTTTTAAGTGAAAACTTCTTTAGGCGCGTTGAGCACTTTTGGGTGAAGAAAAATCTTTGAATTCCCGTCATCGTCAGCTGACGCTTTCCATTTGAAGTGAAAACTTTTGGGTGAACAAAAATCATTGAATTCGCATCATCATTAGCAAACGCTTTCCATCCTTGTATGATACAAATAATGTATCATACAATTAACTTGCTAATGTGAAGTGTTAATAATTATATACTGTATATTGTTTTAAAATCTGGTGCGGCTCTACACGACTTCTCTCATCTCCGGACACAGTCTCTATTGCAGTTAGACCTCACAAAACCGTGAGAAAGCCCGAAACTGCCATTTTTCTCACGTTTTTACAATCTGGTGCGGCTCTACACGACTTCTCTCATCTCCGGACACTGTCTCTTAAAGATTGCAGCCGGAAACGTTGCAGTTAGGCCTCACAGAACCGTGAGAAAGAACAAAGCCTCCATTTTTCTCACGTTTTTACAATCTGATGTGGCTCTACATGACTTCTCTCATCTTCGGACACTGTCTCTTAAAGATTGCAGCCGGAAACGTTGCAGTTATACTTCACAGAACCGTGTGAAAGACCAAAGCCGCCATTTTTCTCACGTTTTTAAAATCTGGTGCGGCTCTACACGACTTCTCTCATCTCCGGACACTGTCTCTTAAAGATTGCAGCCGGAAACGTTGCAGTTAGACCTCACAGAACCGTGATAAAGGCCAAAGACTCCATTTTTCTCACGTTTTTACACTCTGGTGCGGCTCTACACGACTTCTCTCATCTCCGGACATTGTCTCTATTGCAGTTTGACCTCACAAAACAGTGAGAAAGGCTAAAGCCGCCATTTTTCTCACGTTTTTACAATCTGGTGCGGCTCTACACGACTTCACTCATCTCCGGACACTGTCTCTTAAAGATAACAGCCGGAAACGTTGCAGTTATACTTCACAGAACCATATGAAAGACCAAAGCCGCCATTTTTCTCACGTTTTTAAAATCTGGTGCGGCTCTACACGACTTCTCTCATCTCCGGACACTGTCTCTTAAAGATTGCAGACGGAAACGTTGCAGTTAGACCTCACAGAACCGTGATAAAGGCCAAAGATTCCATTTTTCTCACGTTTTTACAATCTGGTGCGGCTCTACACGACTTCTCTCATCTCTGGACACTGTCTCTATTGCAGTTTGACCTCACAAAACAGTGAGAAAGGCCAAAGCCGCCAATTTTCTCACGTTTTTACAATCTTGTGCGGCTTTACACGACTTCTCTCGGACACTGTCTCTATTCCAGTTAGACCTCACAAAACCGTGAGAAAGGCCAAAGCCGCCATTTTTCTCACGTTTTTACAATCTGGTGCGGCTCTACACGACTTCTTTCATCTCCGGACACTGTCTCTATTGCAGTTAGACCTCACAAATCCGTTAGAATGGCCAAAGCCGCCATTTTTCTCACGTTTTTTAAATCTGGTGCGGCTCTACACGACTTCTCTCATCTCCGGACACTGTCTCTTAAAGATTGCAGCCGGAAACGTTGCAGTTAGACCTCACAGAACCGTGATAAAGGCCAAAGACTCCATTTTTCTCACGTTTTTTTTAATCTGGTGCGGCTCTACACGACTTCTCTCATCTCCGGACACAGTCTCTATTGCAGTTTGACCTCACAAAACAGTGAGAAAGTCCAAAGCCGCCATTTTACTCACGTTTTTACAATCTGGTGCGGCTTTACATGACTTCTCTCATCTCCGGACACTGTCTCTATTCCAGTTAGACCTCACAAAACCGTGAGAAAGGCCAAAGCTGCCATTTTTCTCATGTTTCTACAATCTGGTGCGGCTCTACAGTACCTCTCTCATCTCCGGACACTGTCTCTATTGCAGTTAGCGCATTAAATAAAATATTAATATAATTTTTGCAGTAGTAGTTTATATTAATGAATAAAAAACACTTCTTTTAAAAGTATTTCCTGCACAATAAAATATTTCTTAACGATTCAAGAAGTACACACGTAATTGTTCGCGTTTTCACTTCTGTCGGCACTCCCGTAGTGCAACTGTTTTTTTTTTTTTTTTATTATTATTATTAATCATATTCTAATGTCACATAAATACTGAAAACCCAATTTTTTACTATATTATTATAGTTTATTCAAAACACATTTTGCCTTGAGCATCATCTGAATAAAATTGTCATTTGTAATTTATCTCATTTTGAATATAACTTTTTATTTATAGTATTGTAACAAAAGTTTTTCCTACAAGTTTAGTAAACCAGTGCTCCTTTAGTTACATAAGGACATATGCAATAAATAGCTCTAATATATAATATTGTGGCCACGACAAAACGTTCTTCAACATAAAAAGCTCCCTAAACTCTCTTACCACTTCACCGGCCATTCCGAGTTAACTCGAGGGAAATGTAGCCTTCCACTTAAATAACATTACTATATATAATGATCCTCATCTATCATGAACGAATCCGGTTAGTACCGCTTCAAAACAGAAACTTTTGGCAGCCATTTTTTTTTTTTTTTCGTTTGTTTAATTCAACTTAGGAAACATACATATCATTTTCATACATGTTTTGTATCGCACATATACTTATTTCCTATGAAACCTTGAAAAACTATTCAATTGGTAATGTTTAAATGTCTAAATTAAGTATAACAGATCACTGGATATTATAAACATGAACCTATAAATAGAATTATGTAACTTCATGATTATAAACAAAGCAAATCCAAATAAAAACAAACCAAAACTGTTGCCATTCAGAAAATACAAATTCCAAATGGACAACTTTTTAATTCCGAATGAACGACTCTTTGACTGTTTCATTAAAAAAACACTTAAAATATTTCTAAAACATATTAAAGCCTTAAAAATCTTAAAATATTTGTAAAAACGCATTAAAGCCTTTAAAAATTTTTATCAAACTTCATTGTTTGTTTACATTGTAAGGTATGATTGGCGCCGAGTGTAGTACGTAAATGCCGCCAGTTGATTTTAGTTTTGAAATTAGTGTAAAATGATAGTTGGGATAGAATGTTTGGTTGGGCAAGTAAAAGTCACCAGTTGAAATGAGTATTGAAATTAGAGTAGTCTAATGTGATAATGTCGAGTCAAGGTAAAATGTTCGGTTGAGAATGAGACAGTCCCTAGCTGGATCCTGGATATTTTGGCGATGTTGAGGGTGAGATAGCTCGCTGGAGGTATCGAGTAGAGGTGAATTTGGATTAGCATGGAGTGTCTGTAGTTATTGGATAGTTAGTTAGAAAATTTGAAAACAGGATCTACGATAGTCTTAAAAAAAAGTATTTTGGTAAAATGAAGTGAATCGTTTTTTCTTATTATGAGGACTTTAAATACGCAAGCGAAGTGATGACGACACTGGCCGTTCGTGGATACATGAAAAATATTTCCTATGTTAAACGCCCAATGGAATTTTCGTAAAAAATTATTAAAAATCGAGGGAAATTATTTCCTGATTTTAATCCCGATTTAGGTTTAGACATGTAATAGTTATCATGTGCATGCGTTAGATTAAGTTGTTTTTGTTCTAAAATTGATAAAATTTGAATTTTAAATTTCAAAACTCTAGATAAAAAATAAAAAATAAACTTCCATATTCCATTGAAAACATAAACATTTCATTTCAAAGGATGATATTACACAATAAATATCCAACTAATATACTAATTAAAAGGAAAATGATAAATATTCTATTATAATTTGAAGTGAAATTTGTTTTCAAATGTCTAAATAAAGTATCTGATATAAGATACTAATATGTTGCAGCGGAATAGATTTGATATCGGTCATCCTTGGCAGAAAAAAAAAATATATATATATCGCCAAATTATCTGGCGAATATAATTTAATTCCTTTCAAAAATCATGGTTATTTTAAAAATTTATATTAAGAGAGTAAGAAATAATATGAAACAATATTTCACACAACACATATTACGAAAGTATACATGTGGCATGTATATTTTCGTAGTACGTTTTTGATCGCCAAATACAAAAACGCCAAGGACAACAGAGTTTTGAAATTTAAAATTAAAATTTTGTCAATTTGACAGCAAAATAACTCAATCTAACATATGCACATGATAACTAATACATATATATGCCCAAATATGGGGATTAAAATCGGGAAATAATTTTCCTCGATTTTTAATAATTTTTTACAAAAAATCGAATGGGCGATTAACATAGGAAATCATTTTCTTACATACACGGACGGTCGGTGAAGACACACTTCGCTTGCGTATAGAGCACTTAATGGAACACTGGGATGTGTTGTTGCTGTTGTGTTGTCGGGCTTATATTTTTTGTCAACCAGCAGTTTTTTTTATTGTCATTCATATTTATTGATCGGGTAAAATTTTTCAAGTGAAAATTTCTTTAGGCGCGTTGAGCACTTTAGGGTGAACAAAAATCATTGAACTCCCGTCATCGTCAGCTAACGCTTTCCATTTGAAGTGAAAACTTTTGGGTGAAGAAAAATCATTGAATATACTAAATCGTCAGCAAACGCTTTCCATCCTTGTATGATACAAATAATGTATCACACAATTAACTTGCTAATGTGATGTGTTAATATTTATATACTGTATATTGTTTTAAAATCTGGTGCGGCGTTACACGACTTCTCTCATCTCCGGGCACTGTCTCTATTGCAGTTAGACCTCACAAAACCGTGAGAAAGCCCGAAGCTGCCATTTTTCTCACGTTTTTACAATCTGGTGCGGCTCTACACGACTTCTCTCATCTCCGGACACTGTCTCTTAAAGATTGCAGCCGGAAACGTTGCAGTTAGGCCTCACAGAACCGTGAGAAAGCCCGAAGCTGCCATTTTTCTCACGTTTTTACAATCTGGTGCGGCTCTACATGACTTCTCTCATCTCCGGACACTGTCTCTATTGCAGTTAGACCTCACAAAACTGTGAGAAAGGCCAAAGCCGCCATTTTTCTCACGTTTTTACAATCTGGTGCGGCTCAACACGACTTCACTTAACTCCGGACTCTGTCTCTTAACGATTGCATCCGGAATCGTTGCAGTTAGACTTCACAGAACCATGAGAAAGACCAAAGCCGCCATTTTTCTCACGTTTTTAAAATCTGGTGCGGTTCTACACTACTTCTCCAGAGCTTCCATCCTAATCCGGCAAATTGTTAGTACCGCCCCTTTTTCTACACCACTTAATTTTTAGAGTATTTTTCTTCTTAATTCATCGTAGATACATTTGAAGAGAATTTCTCTAAAAATTAAGTGGTATAGAAAAAGAGGCGGTACTAACAATTTGCCGGATTAGGTTGGCAGCTCTGCTTCTCTCATCTCCGGACACTGTCTCTTAAAGATTGCAGCCGGAAACGTTGCAATTAGACCTCACAGAACCGTGATAAAGGCCAAAGCCTCCATTTTTCTCACGTTTTTACAATCTGGTGCGGCTTTACACGACTTCTCTCATCTCCGGACACTGTCTCTTAAAGATTGCAGCCTGAAACGTTCCAGTTAGACCTCACAAAACCATGATAAAGGCCAAAGTTGCAATTTTACTCAAGTTTTTACAATCTGGTGTGGCTCTACACGACTTCTCTCATCTCCGGACACTGTCTCTATTACAGTTTGACCTCACAAAGAACGCAAATTATAAAATATCGAAACACATTTGATTTATAAACAAAAGTTGAAAATACATCTAAATGATCACGTGGTAACCATCATGATCTAAACATTGTTTTCAAGATTTATCGTTCACATTTCGTCATTTTTGACGGGGTTATATTCTAGTATTTAAGAAATTACTACTCTTTAAATGTCATAAGACAGTTATTTCATTTTCATTTTAAAAGAAATGTCTTGTAAATGAATGATTTAGTAGAAAATAATGTGTGTAATCTTATTACACATTAAGAAGAACAAAAGTTTTTTTTTTCTTTTATATTAGTTTGATGTAACCGTATAATAACAGAAAAGCTTTTTTTTAAATCAGTCCCTTTTCATTTTAAAAGAATTTTGAGAAGACAATTCACTGCAAACAGATTAATCACAAACATTTTTTTTTGTTACAAATCTTTTAATTAAATATGCAAAATGTTATATTTAAAGAAATGAAAAATCTAAAACTTTTGACATTGAAGTAGCACAGTTTTGTAAATAAAATTATGCCTTTGTTTCTTAGATACAAATACATTATATAATATATATATATATATATATATATATTAAATATGTAGCCAAAATAAAAATTCATATTTATATTAGTCTGAAAATAATTAAATCATATAATTAAAAAAATATTTATTTATATTTGTTATATTTATGAATTTTTGAATAAAATTTCTATTTACATTTAAGAGAAGCGTAAATTGAACACTCCAAGTATCGAACCAGGTTTCTTAATCCTGCGAGTCAAAGCTCTAACACGCTGAGTACCCGCTAGAGATCAAGTATTGTTTGCCTCTCGATTAAAGTATAATGGCCGCTGTTTCACATAGGCCTGCTCCAATTTTTATCAAAATAGGAGTAGAACTAAACCGTCAGAGATAAAATTTCGGTAAATGCACATCGCAATGAGAGTGTCCATTCCTTTTTGGAATACACTACCTACCAAAAAGTATTTTGACACTTTCGAATTTAGACATGTTGTCAAATATCTAAAAAAGTTCTTTAGGAGTTATCTTGAAACTTTGGTAGCGTAAAGAACTTGTTATACCTTATATTTTTCAGCAAAAGTTGTGTCATGAAAAGAAAAAGGGGACCAGTAAAAAAATTAAATAAAAATCAAAATGTTTTGGAACACCCTGTAAAAAGTAATGCTTTAAATGCGTTTTGGTTGTAGCATGTGATTAAAAGGATTGTTCGCATTATCTCTATAAAATTTTATGGTGCTACCATATACATTCATGGAGATATAATGGTTTCTTTAAATATTGCAAAAATAATTTCCACTTTTTTCATTATAACACGTAAGGTATTAGACCCAGTGCAAAGTCATTTTTAAATAATGCTACTATTATCTTAATAATACAATGTAATCTTATGATTTATAATCACTTATTTAGCTCTGTTTTAATAATTTTCCGTGTAAAATCATTTATAATTATATAACTTTTTTTTTTTTTTTTATTAAAAAATATAAGTTATACTATGTTTATGGTTGACGTCAGAGTCATATGAATAAATATGAATAAACATTATTCCAGATTTAACATTAAATTAAAAACGAATCAAATACTTTCTTCTTACGCTTATAGAAAAAATTACAAATAAGAAAGATCCAATAAAAAAAAAAAAAAAAAAAAAAAAAAGAAAAAAGAAGAAGGAGGAAAGATTTTGGGAGTCTGCATATACAGTAGACTGCCAGAAATTCGCACATTACAATCAATATAAACAAATAAAATTCACAGTAAAGATTCCAAGGGAAAGAAAATGGAGATAGTACTTAATTCAATAGTTATATTTTAGGTGCCGAATGAGACAGATAAAGGCAATTTTATTTGAGGTCTAGGTCATTTATGTTTGAAATAAATTAATAATAATAACTATTCAAAGACTGAAAAAAAAAGTTTTATTTATATTTCTAAACATAGTGATATATATATATTATAATGCACAAGTCAATTATATCAAATGTTTTTATACTTAAATTTTGTATCTTATATAATAAGGCAAGTTTTTATTTTTTAATTGAAAAAACATTATGCAATATAAAACTTCGTATATTTTTTAATCTTTAATTGCTTATTATTATTATTATTATGCATATTTTACATACTTATTTATATCACTATTATTTTAAAATAATCATTATATCATAAAAACTCTAATTCAGAATTGTATAGGGGAAAAAAAAAAAAAAAAAAACGGAAATCCACAAAATTAAAAAAAATGTACAGTTTTTGGTCCCGAAGTGTGCGGATTTTTTTTTTCTTTCTTTTTTTTTTTTTTTTTTTTTTTTTTTTTTTTTAGTATACTGTATATATATGAAGAGGATAGAGATGAAAAATTAGATAGATAGATGAAATATAATGATCTCTTTTTATACAAATGCAGGGTAAAGGAAAGTAGTGTGAATGTCGCACCATGTTATTTATTATTCAAATTAATAGATTTGTAAATTTGATACTACACATAAATTTTTTGGCCTGAATAATATTGAAGGGATGAGTTATATTATGAAGCAATAAGTGAATGACTACATTTTTTCATATTTTTCACGCAATTTTTGAGTAGCTTTGATTCAAAATATCTCACTATTAGTGTTTTAGAACACTTTATAAAAAACTTTCTTTGAATAATAATTCAAGAAAAAATAAATAAATAAATGAAATATAAACTTTTATCAAGTAAACTGTATTGATTACTATTATTTGCGCAATGGATATTTATTTTTCCAATTGTTAGGATCAGATATCCTGTGATATCAATTTATGACTGTTTGTTATTGTACTTTTAATTATAATTCATTTATTAAAATAAATTAATATTTCATGATGACGTTTTTTAGCACTTTAATTTTTTATTAAAAAAAAAAAAAAAAAAAAAAACTATATTTTTAGTACATATATATAAAAAAGGCGGAATAAACTTACTACATCTAAATTCTGCAGTTCAGATGGCATATTTTGAATACTTTTATAATTATACAACATCCTTCTCACAGTACTAAAAAATCTGCGACTCATTCTCTAACATTGAATGAAATCAGAACTAAGTTAAGAAAGCTCAATATATATATATATATATATATATATATATATATATATATACATATTTCATGATGACATTTTTTAACACTTTAATTTTTTTACTTAAAAAAAAAAAAAAAAAAAAAAAAAAACTACTTTTTTTAGAATATACATATAAAAGGGTGAAATAAAATTACTACATTTAAATTCTGCAGTTCAGATGGCATATTTTAGAATACTTTTATAATTATACAACATCCTTTTCACAGTACTAAATAATCTGCTACTCATACTTTAACATTGAATAAAATGAGAACTATGTTAAAGAAGCTAAATATATATATATATATATATATGTATATATATATATATATATATATATATATATATATGTAAATAAATAAACCTAAATAAATTTAGAACATTTATATTTATTAGAATTAAAAAAGGAAAAGAAAGGTAGCTCTTAAAATCTTTCCTATAGCTTTAGTTTTAGACAGATTGCTTTTGCATAGTCCTAAGCATAGTTTGAAAACAGTAAAGCTTCAAATATATAATTTGTTATAACTATGGTGGAAAAATGATCAAAAAATGATCTTTATAATTTTATTTATAAAGAGAATTGACTGGAAATAAATTTGAATTCACGGGAGTGGGGGAAGGGACTGCATATTTCTAGAGAAAACGTAAGTTAAAAAATTTGACCGCAAACAATTTTTATATCACATTTGTGTAAATTTAAGTAGAGATAAAGAGGAAAATGCAGGACTATATGGTAAAAAAGAAATATTCTAGTGTGGCAATCACATAACTTTCTCTTACCCGAAATTCATTACCATAATGACAGATTGTACGTTAAAGAATAAAATAACGAATACTGTAAATTAAATGTTCATTAAAAACAATTTAAAATAGGCGAAAAACATGTTTTTTCTGATTCAAGGAACTTCATAACGTGTAAATATAACAAAAACACAATTTCGAAAAGTTGACCGAAAAGCAAAACTTTATCTACCATACATATGGATAAAAAAAAGTAAAAATATAGATAGTAATTACCGTAAATAAATTTAGAAAAAATTATTTAAAAAAATTAAAATTAAGCGGGCATAAATTAAAATAGCCATACATAATAGTGAACATTAATGCTTGTCAAAACTGTCCATAATATTCTTTATACTAGACTACATTAATTTATATATTTCAATTATATTTCGTGAAAACAAATTATTACTTTAATGTTTTTGATATTTATAAACCAAACTTATATAAATTAAGTCCTTTAGATATATTATATTTTTTAATATTATCAACTCTGTTAAGTTATACTGAATGATGATCAGATCATAATCATAAATGGATCGTCTTTTGGAATGCACGGTAGTCATTCATACTGTCAATATATTAGAATAATGTATAGGATCATACTCATCCAAGAAGCATGAAAACAGTGGGGGGGGGGGGGAGAGAGAAAAGAGGAAGGAAAGAAAGAAAACTAATAATACATACAAGCAAATGCTATTTTAGTCCATTCTTCTTCTTCTTCTTCTTCTTTTTTTTTTTTTTTTTTTAAGAATATAAATACATATAATCTATAAAATGTTAAAACAGATTACTAAATTATCAGATGAATCCCTTATGATTTGGAGATTATCTTAAACGGAAATTTGTCCATTTTGATTTTTTTTTTTTTTTTTTTTTGTATCTTTTGGAATGCACGGTAGACAATCATAAGAACCTCTAATATTGAATATATATTCCTTTGGAAAATATGTTATTGCATTGCATGAAATGCTTTAGATAAATGTTATTTTATCTCCAGTGTTTTTCCGTAATATTAAAACGAAGATTAATTGCAGTGCTCACTCGAGACTCAGCAGTATGAAAAGCCCAGTGTCTCCCCGCCCCCGTCCAAATTAATGTCTTACACACAACATTTTAAATAAAATTGCTTCATATTAGTTTAATTCATTTTAAATAAAAACGATTACACTTTGTTTGTTCTACAGTTTAATTACAAAAGTACTTTTAAAATTTAAATGTATAATATAGAATTATATATAATCAGCTACCTTTAGAAGTAAAATACACAAATTGCTTTCAATAGAAAAAATAGTCTTTCTTTGTATTTTTTTCCTCCATTCTTTATTTTTTAAATTAATTTATATTAAAGTTAATCAGTGTGACTTCCATCAAAATTTTATTTTTTTCCCATTCACAGATATAGAGTAATCCAATCATCATGCATTTTAAATCTATTAAATAATATAAATTTAAATAAAGGATTGGGGCGATGCAAAGAGAAAGCCATATAATTAATCCATTGTTTGTTAAAATTGTAAAATTCTATAAAGAAATATTATTTTTTTCAATAAATAAATAAAAACAGTTATTCAGTAAAATAGAAAAATAAATTAAAATACTAAAATATTATGTTTATCATACATACTTCTAACAAACGCGAGGGTGAAAATATTTTATTTCTTTCTTTCGTGGAAAACAAAATCAAATATATGTTATTATAATCATGGAAATTTCTTTGTCATTTATTAATTTTATTACCACAGCAGTTTTGTATTAAATAATGAATAACACTACTCGGCATGAAAATTGCCTCTGACATAACTTCAGCATATTGTAAAATACATTATGTAAAATGACCTTCTGAATCCAAATAGGACGACCATTTTGACCTATAACCCATCGTTTTTTAGGAATGGCCCCCTATTTTTATCATTTTTCGGTGATTGTATGGCTCTAAATTTGATTTTTAGGAGGGGGGGGGGGGTATCTTAATCGTTAAATATCTTCTGAGGGGCTACAGCGTTGGAAAATGGACTACAAGCGATTTTTTTTTTTTTTTTTTTTTTTTTTTTTTTTTTTTGTGGGGTGGGTGGGGGGGGGGGGGAGGATTTGCCACTGAAATTATGCATTACATAACTTTTATTTTTTAAATATGTTTAATGTTAATTTTTTCAACTTTATATTTTTTCGTTTTCAGGTGTTAAATTAATTATAATTACATGCATGGTCATAAAATTATCGGACATGGTAATAAATTGAGGGAGGGGGGTGGTGTAGCTAGAAAATGGTGGGTGACTGGGCAAAATGGGAGTCATATTCGGATTCAGGAGGTCACATAAGAATTAGCAAAAATGGTGTGTGAGATCTCGAATTTTATTTTTATTTTTTTTTTTTGCCGCGTAGTGTAATTTAGCTATAAAATGTCTCATTTACTGATTAAAATAGTTTTATCTGCAGATGATCACATCTAACTTCTTGAGCTGCAAAGCATAATTATTATCAAATAATTTTCAGTCCATGCATTTTACTAAACACATATTATCATTTAACCCTTTAACTTACATTAGCTTCGCAGTGAAATTAAACATCCAACATTGTTTTATGCAACAATAATAATAATAAAAAAATTACAATTGATTTTTTAAACATTTGTTTTTTCCTGTTTGTTAGAGATGATGTCTACGCTCGATCCCAGATACGCTCGTCTGCTTAGCTGTTCTGAGTTTTTAGCGATTTCTTACAAAACTTGCGCAAAGGCTAGGATCCTTAAAATGATCCAACGGAAGGCATACATCTGGGAACCTAGCCTAGCGCATTCAATTAGCTTTAATGTCCCAACACACTTTTCGTTAGACAGCTGCACTACTCCGAAATTCGTCAAATGATGTTTCTAAGAAAGCCATACGTAGAAGGCATTTTAAATATCTTAGTAAGCGCGATAGCGCCTTTCTGCTTTGTTAATGAATTCGTGCCTAGCTTTTATCACCTGATTATTTTGAAGTGATGTACTGTTATTTTGACTTGAAATAACTGTTGCAAGTTTTACAACTAATAAAGCTTCCTTGCAATGATACTTATTTATCAGGTTAATTATATTTGAATGTAATTAGTGTAACATGTACATGTTTCGAACAAGTTACTTCTTAAAAATTAAAAATGCCATTTTTCTTTCTTTTTCTTTTCCTTTTTTTTTTCTTTCTTTTTTTAAATATTTATGACCAATTTTTATTTTAACTATAAAAAAAAAAAAAAAAAAAAATTTTTTTTCTTTTTTTTTCGACATTAAAAAAAAAAATACTTTTACATATTTTATTTATATATTCTTAACTCATGAAACATAGAATCTAGGATATATAGTTTTTATAATTTCAATACATTTTTTAAAGTCGTATTTATGTCAAAAAATTTATTTACCGTCAGAAATTTCCTTTTTATTGTTATTATTATTATTATTAAATTTATTTAAATATTTGTCATTCATTTTAATTCATAAAATCTGATATCATTATTTTAGAAACTTTAACATTCTTTTAAATAAATTATAAATTCTTTTAAATAAATTATTATTCTTTTAAGTAAATTTAACATTCTTTTAAATATTAATTATAAATAATTTTAAATAATTTTTTAATATAAACAAAGGAGTCAAATCCTTCTGAAATTATAATAAATACATGTAAGTTAACTTTATTAAATTTTATTTATTCATTTATTTATTTTCAACATAAAGAAAAATAATATAATGATAATGGGCAATATATATATAGCATGTCGGTCTAGCAAGATTTTTTCAATTTTATTATTTGCACATTTGCACGTTCATTTTTTCTTTCTTCGACATAAAAGGAAATATATTTATCTGTTTATTTTATTTTTAATTTTCGGCATTTTTTTTTATTTTATTTACAGTGTGATTTTTATTTAATATCATTTGTCCCAATATCATACTGAATTAAAAAATACGGCGTTAGCTAGATATCGTCCAGATTAATAGGTGTACCAATTCTTCATAAAATTTAATAATCTGGACAGATGCAATGTCAAACTTTCAGCATTTTTTCAAGGTGTAATACGATAAACGGCGAGAATGGAAAATCACTGTCTGAAAGAAATAGTAAGACCTGTTGTATTATGAAAAAAAAAAAAAAAAAAAAAAAGTGTTTATCTCTGGTAATGTTTTTAATTGACAGCTAATCTCTTTTTACTTTGTGTTTGATAAGCGAGGGGACTGAAAATGACAATGGAAACAACTTCAATTAATTTTTAAAAATCCAGAAATCTGGTTTCAAGTGCTTCGTTGTGAGTCAAAACAGAAAGTATGAAAACTTTTGTAACTCTTCAGACAGCTGTTACACAAACACATTATTATTACTGTTATTATAGATCAAATGATGTGTAAACGAAGAATTAACAAAATTTACTGGCATATTTGACATTCGATAAAAACAAAGGTAAAAAATTAATCTAGTAAATACACCCCCCTTTAAAAAAAAAAAAAACTAATAATAAGAATAACAAAATCCATTTATAAAATTATCAATAAATAAATAAATAAATAATAAATTAAATAAATAAACAAAATAAACAAAATAAATAAACATTTAAATAAATGTACATAAATCCAGAGAAGTATCTTTGTATCTATGTGCATATCGCTGTGTCTGTGTGACTGACTTTCTCTGGTGCTTAAACTAGTGATCGCAGAGCTACAAAACTTAGCAGAACTTGCACCATAAAAGTGCACCTCATTAAAATAGTTTTCACCATTCTTTTTTTCTTTTTAATTATTTTAATTATTTTCTGTTTCGATTTCATTCATTGACACTTATGTTTTCTTTTCTAATATTTATTAATTCATATCAATCTGCGTACCTTAGCAACAGCTATTGCGCTATTTATTTTTTATTTAATTTTTTTTATTAGAGGGCGATTTTTCTTTTTTCTTTTTTGTGTTTATTGAATTCAAATTGTAAAATAGTCGAAACATATTGAATTTTAAATTAAAGAAACTATTTAAAAATTCATGTTTATGCATAATTTTTATAATGTCTCAACTTTTTACTTTTCATACAATTAAATTCTTTGAAAAGGATTTTTTTTTTTTCTTTTTTTTTTCTTTTTTAATTATTTTTTGTTAGTTCATTTTATTTATCAGAAAAAAATTGTAATATAGTATAAAAGAGTAAATTTATTAAAATGGTCTTATATTGGTCGGAAATATATGGTAATATAGTGCGAAGAGTGTAGGATATAAAATACACGGCTTGAAGAAAAATATTTAATAGATGTTGAGACACAGTCGTCTTTAAAATCACAGTTCTTAAACAATAACAGCTCCACCTGTCGTCGATAAATACCCAAATTAAAGTACTGAATAAAGACCCTTCTGAACATAGTGTGAACTTGGACCGATGCAGTGCAGGAAGGAAAAAAGCGGCAGTAGGCAGTCAGTACCCAAATAAAGTTCTAGAGCGATTTCAATGTAATTATTTTTATAACTATTATTATTTATTTATTAAGCGATTAAAAGGGGAAATAAACGGTTGCTCAATTCTTTTGATTTTTTTTTTTTTTTTTTTTAATATGGTGACTAGTGAAGTTTATTAATAATAATAAGCAATAAAAATGACTTGAAAAAAGATAGGACTATGACGATCTAACAAACACTATCGTTCAAAATAACAAATAATTTGTTTATTCATGTTGCCATTTTACGATTAAGAATCTGTTGTTTTCTGCAAATTATCTCAACCCTTTCATTCCCAATTTTTTCTCTCCATAAAACAATAAATCTTATATTTAGTCATAAATTTATTTCAAAAGTAATATATATAAACATTTTTTTTTAAATAGGAGTGATAGCAAAGTACGAATTAATTTAGCTAACAAATCAACTGAGAGGTGTTTATTTATGTTTAATATAACCACTGATGCCATTAAAAATCATAACTTTTCAATAAATAAAAATGTCAAAATTTAGGAAGAAATATATACTGTAGTTAATTAAAAAATAAATTATAAACATTAAAAAAATAAATACAAAATATTTCAAACAATTACTTTACTTAACCCTTTATATCCCAAATTACCTTATTTTGGGAGAAATAGTTTGAAACTTTTTATTGTATATATATATATATATATATTTTGCTGCATGAGAAACATCTCAAATTAAATTTACCTTAAACTATAGTTTAACTATAGGGAAACATTAAACTGTAAGGAGTTTGAAGTTCTATTGAAATCCTGCGGTAAATTTAGGCTATATTGAGTTTTTTTTTTTTTTTTTTTTTTTTATGGGACTTTAAAGTCCCGGTGGGATACAAAGGGTTAAAATCAATTTAAATCAAGAACGTTTTATTTAATTTTATAAATACAGAATATTTTATTAATAAAGAAGCAATCTTTATTTGATTATTTAACAAAGCAAAATGTGCAGTTTTTTGCGAATATGTTGAAATTAGTTGAAAAACAACAAAATTAATTTCCATGCACTAAAAAATAATTTCATGCTGTATTGTAAGAAATTTATTTCAAAATTTATTTCTTCTTGCCAGTTCAAATTACTAAACACTGATCTACATAAAATTTAAAACAAGTTTCTTCAATTTTTACCACGTGATATTTATATAAATTCGAAACGTCTCCAAGAAAAATAGAACTGAAATTCTTTACTCTTTATTATATAACCATGTATTCCTTTATTTATTTGTATTATTCATTTCTCTCGACGAAATTAAATTCTAAATATTTAATTTATTATTAACTAGCAAGCCAGTGCGAATTTTTCGCACTTTATTTCTTTCTAACCTTTAAAATTATTATTATTATTTAATTTTAAAGCCATAAAAGCGTCATGTTTACACATGCATAAGCAAATTTATTATTGAACTTTTTTTTTTTTTTTTTCATATTTTATTTTATCATAGATATAGTAATAAGACATAGATTGATCATCGAATTTGAAATAGTGATTCCTTTTCATTTGGGAGAAGCTGGCCATTTTACTTTCTTATGGATATTTTTCCTAGAGTTAATATACACGGTAATACACACAGATAATTTAGCTAATAAAATTTACGAATAATTTATGTACTAAAAGAGAATGAAAAACTCTAGCTACCAATTTTTCATTCTTTTTCTTTTTTTAATTAACTATACTCTAGTGTACTCATATCTGCAAAAAACTGACTTTCTTTCGGCATTTATTATTGTACTTCTTTGAGATAAAAATCATCTGCATTCATCATGGAAAATAATTTTAATAAATTATAATTAATAAATAATTTGTATTGCGTAAATTTGTATAAGATTATATGTACAAGAAAGTCTTGTGGTGGCCACAACATATTAGTTATGTATTAAAACGTCCACGGCTGCTAACTACATTTAAACGAATTTTTAAATTTTCATATTACTTACTAATGTAAAATCTTAAAATTTAAAGAGAGCATTTCCTTAAATATAAAGATAGTAATTGTTTCATAATAATAAAAAAGAACTGATTATAAAAATGATATTTTTTATAATTTATTTGAATATAACTTATTTATGAAAACTTGTCCCGTTTCTTTTCATATATTTATTAAAACACTTAAAAGCCGTGAAATATTCCGGCATTTAAAAAATTCATTAACATTCTACTCGATTACTATTTTCGAATTTTATACTTCCTATTGTCTGATGCCCAAACCTTTTTCAACACCAAAAGTCTTTGCACAATAACATGGGGATGATACATCTATATAAAATACTATATCTGTGCATTTTATGCAGAAAAAAAGTAATAATAATAATAATTCGTAATTTTATTTTATTTATTTATTTATTTATTTGGAAAGAATTAAAATTTTATATGTCCATTTTTAAAGCTTTTACCAAATTATTATTTTCATATTTTAATTAATTTTATAAAATCTAATCGAAATTTCGTTACAAATAAGGTACCAAATGAAATTGGTGTTTTATTAGTATTATACATAAATTACTCTTTAAAATTTTCAGTCTTAACTCTATATAGAAATATCTATGCACTTATTTTTTCTGAAAAATAAAGCACTGTTTGAGTTTTCCCTGAAAAATCAACATAACTTTGCTGAGAGGCAAATCTGGGTAAAGGATTGTCAACTTCTATCGTGAAAAGATATTTCCATTGTATTGATACACGCCCTTGCAACAAAGGGATTAACCTGCTGCTTAACTCTGTGTGTGGGGGGGAAATTTTTTCTTCTCAACTCTAAGATTTCCAGAAGTACAACGCTGAATTCTAAAGACCAGTTACTATTTTGCAGTATACAGTAAACTTTTCAGGTATTTTCATTGCAGCAATAGAAAAGAAGCCGTAACGTCGAAAGGGTTAAGAAATATGGCATACTAAATATGGCATACACAGCATACAGAAATCAGAATGAAAAATGCTAAATATCTTACGAAATACGAGCACGTTTACTAAATAATTTTTAACTACGCAAGTGCAAGCTTTATAAAAATTTCATTTACATAATTTAATAGTCAGAAGTATTGATTAACTTGTATGAAAACCCTAAAGAAACATCATGTAAACTCAAAACGTTACGAGAGATTGAATGAACAAAATTTAAGTTCTTCTCGTAAAAAAGAAAGGTGTTAGGAGTTTTATCAATATTTATTTACAATCAGCGAAAATCTTTGGGTATTGATTGAATCAAAATAAAAATGCGAGTAAAACCCCTTATAATTCAGTCTTTATTTTGAGAGAACTGAAATTCTGTTCATTCTATAGTGCGACTGTCAGGAGTTGGCCCCTGTCAATCAAACGTGACGTAGGCAGCGACGATTCTATTACCTTGAAATCGGTTGAGGGTGAAAAGGGAGGTGGTTTGCTATCTTTACGAGTTTTGTGACATTTTGGCGAAAATACTGTTTATTATCTATTTACTTATTTCCAAATTTGGAGAACTTTTGGGCTTTCTAATATGTTATATCATTTAAAAATATTTGTTACATTATAACTAATTATTAATACGATGAGGATTGTTATGATTGTCTAAACGATATTTCAAAATTTCGGTTTGCAGTCTTTTTTTTCTCTTTTTCATTTTTTTTTTTTTCTTTCTTTCTTTCCTTATGTCCTAATTTGGACCTAGCACCATAAATAAAACTACCAATCTACCAACCTTTCCTTTTTCTTGCTTTCTTTCTCTTAAAAAAAAAAAAAAAAAAAAAAAAAAAAAAGTGAAAAGAAAAGAAAAGAAAGAAAAAAGAAAGAA
The DNA here is from genome assembly GCA_963930645.1 of Salticus scenicus. Taxonomy (NCBI): domain Eukaryota; kingdom Metazoa; phylum Arthropoda; class Arachnida; order Araneae; family Salticidae; genus Salticus; species Salticus scenicus. Next base: position 197,120,771 of record OZ005652.1, read on the forward strand.
AAATATTTAAAATTTAAATAAAGAACTGCACTCCTGTAATTATTTTTTTTTTCTTTCTTTTCTTTTTTTTTTTTAAGACAAAATACATAGAAATTAAAAGCCATTCTAACAGTAATGTAAGAAATTATCTTTCATATTCGTATCTGATGTGTATGCAAATATTCTGAGAGCTATTGTACATAATACTGTAAATTATGCGTACAGCTCAATTTATTTTTATAAAATTCCCCATTTATTTATTCAGTATTTTTAAAAATGTTTTTCTTTTCTTAAAAAAAAAAAAAAGAGTACAGCGTAAAAACTTTTTTTATTTTTATTTTTTAAATGTTTTCAAAGAAAATTATTTTTTTTCTGAAATACAAAATAAAATGCGTAGACAATAATTTATAATCCATGCAAACAGCACGATTTTTTTTTCTTGTTTAAATTTATTACTCGAAACTTCTATATGCAAATTCGGTATTAGTGCTTATTGAAATTTCAGAAATTATTGAAAAGTGTTTTTTTTTTTTTTTTTTTTTTTTTTTTTCCTTTTAGTTTATGTGTCATTAATTTTTAAATATTAACACATGTTCCTTTTAATAGGCAAAACGAATTTCAGCTAGCGAAAAGTAAAAATTATTGGCTTGATGTGTTATTTTCATGGCAACCTTCTTTTTTCCCCACCCATTCATTCTTTTCACTTTGTGCACCCCTTCCTTAAAGTAAACTCTTCGAAAAGAAGGAGGGGCGAAGGGCCAACTCGTGAAAGTTGAACTATATCTCTCGTAACGTTTCGAAATTACATGATGTTTGTTTGGGGTTTTCATATAAGTTATTCAATACCTTTGGCTATTAAATTATGCAAATGAAATTTTTATAAAGCTTGCGCATGCCTAATTAAAAATTATTTAGTAAAAGTGCTCGTATTTCGTAATTTTGCATTCTGATTGCTCTGTACTGCGTCTAATTTAGTATGCCATATTTCTTATAAATGGCTTTGCACTGGGTCTAATATGCGGCGTATTATAATTTAAAAAGTGGAAATTCTCTTTGCAATATTTTAAAGAAACCATTATACCTCCATGAATAGATGTGGTAGACTCATAAAATTATATACAAATAATCAAAACGATCCTCTTAATCACATGTTATAGCCAAACCGCATTTAAAAAATTACTGTTTACAAAGTTATCCAAAACGTTTTAATTTTTATTTAATTTTTTGTTTGTCCCCTTTTCCTTTTCAGGACACAACTTTTGCTGTAAAAGATGATGTATAACATGTTACACTACCAAAGTTTCAAGATGATTCTTCAAGAACTTTTCTATACATTTAACAAAATCCCTAAATTCGAAAGTGTCTAAATGCTTATTGGTAGGTAGTGTAGAATCGCCTTTGTTTTGGACTCGAATTAAAGAATGGACAGTAAATAGATAAAATAAAATAAAGGATGTAAATTTTTATTTATTCTGTAAACAAATACAAGTCTCGTACATTGTAGTCTTTATCATTGCTTACAGAGTAGGTGGAAATTTCTGTTTATCATTTGGTCTAATTGTAATTAATTGGTGTGATCTCGGTTCTTCGTTAATAGAGCTTTTTGGATTTATGCCAAAGCACGGAGGTACCCTTTCTGGCCTAGTCACTTTCTTGTTAAAAATATATCAAAATCTTCTTGAAAGTGTACAATCTATATTTAATCGAGCTTATTAATAACATTATAATAAAAAGAGTTTCCTTTGACCCGAATAATTACAATAATATAAATAAGATATTCTGTATTAAAAACTTGTTACATAGATGTGGTCGAAGAAATAAATCCTAATTATTCATTCTTATCCCAGAATACTAATGTTCATATGTCATGTGCGCTAATGGCTAGGCGACTTGTGCAAGTTAAATTCTGTTGTGGTGGGAAAGTCTTCCATCTTAAATGTAAAAAAATGCCAGTATTTCAAAATTATACTTTCATGACATCAGTTTACAGATTTTGGCCATTTAGCTGACAAAACGGCCATTTCCCAAAAAAATTATACGGTCAAATACCGTGATTATAATTTAATTATTATTATTATTATTATTTACAGTGTGGCCATCATAAAACTTTATTCTATACATTCCTATACAAATTCACTCAGTATATATTATTTATTAAAGTTATTTTTCACGAAAATGTAGGCGATTTTTATTTTAGAGACGTACAACACTAAATGTAAAAAAAAAAAAAAAAAAAAAAAAAACGTCAATTTGTACTCTATAGACAAAATCTCAGAAAATACTTTTAATAATAATAATAATAAATTTAATTTTAAATTACCACAGATCTGTAGTTCAATCATAAATTTGAAACGTATCGACGAATTCTTTTGAGAAATAATTTTATTAAAATTTACACATTCTCTCCAGGGTGGAAGCAATGCTTTTACGAAATTTTTCGTGGTTGTCTATTGTTATCATTGATATAGTATATGTTTTTTTAATTTCACAACCATTTGTTAAAAATAATTCTCATTGTGCATACTTATGAGAAATTTTGTCATATGTTGCCATGTTAAAACTTAAAAATGACAGAATGACAGCGCCATCTCTTGAGAGAAACATCCCAAAAATTAATCAGTACCAATTAAAGTCAAGGGACAACCAACTTTCAAGTTTAATTAACCTCGGTATATTGATTCGTGTAATACAGCAACCACAAATTTTTGTTATAGACACACACAGACAAACATACGCAGAAAAGGACATTTTCAAAAAACTGTTCAGATTATATTTAGAACACCAAAAACGAGTAAATTCATCAAAAACCAGTGGTATAAAACGTTCTTGCATCCAATACTTTCTTTGTATGTATATAGAAGAAAATAAAATTTATTTTACAATTAGTAAAGTAAAATTATCTTTGAAAAATAGAAGTAAATTATGCGCTAAAACCATCTTATAAACAAAACATTAATATTCTTATGAAAAAAATTACTATTTCCCGCTCATAAATTTATAATAACTTTTTGAGACGTTTTCCTTTATTTTATAGTAAGAACCGAAATTAACGTTAGTATTCCTCCTCAATCTTTAAAAAATTGTCATGTAAATTCTTAATAATGTATACGTGACAAATTTTCGGCATTTAGTATTAGATTAATCAAGCAATAAATATTTTTCTCTGATCACTATTCTATTAAAAGACAAGAATAATCTTATTTTCTCCAAACTTTTCTGCTGCTCATTCATATCGGAAAGCCTATTACATATATTTTTATTATTGCAAAAATAAAAACAGGTAATTGAAAAAGAGAAAATTACACCAGTACGTAAATTCTTATGCAACGCTTAAAAATATTTTTACAATTCCTCACAGATTTTGTCTAAATATTAAGTTCCATGAATTAATTTATTTTAATATATTATATGTAGACTAGGATAGAGTGAAAGAAAGAAAAAAAAAAGGAAGAGTCAAAGAGTCAAAGAGCAAAAGAAAGAAAGAAATGTGTTTTATAGAAAACCAGTACTTGTCAGTAGTTGTGGATAGACCCTAAGAAAACTTTTGCAAAATAATTATGAATACTTTTTTTTATATTATTATTATTACCATATTTTTATATCGTTTTAAATATTACAGTTGGTATTTTATTTATTTATTTCCTCAATGTATATTGGTAAAATAAATTTAGGCTAGTGTTAATCTAGTAATACTAATTTTTAAAAAGGTTTTCCCCCCTTAATTTTCTTCTATATGCATAATAAGAAAGTATAGTGTAACCACTTTATTTTTTTTTTTTTAAGACTAACAGTGAGGACGACTTCAGAGGCTTAAAGGGGTGCCAAATTGACCGACAGGCTGGGATTTAGTAAACGTCCAGTCATTCGGTGTTTCCAGCGCTTATTTTCTCTTTTCGACAAGAGTTTCATCTCTATGTTAACGGTGCGCTCGTTCAGTCCTCTCTCGTGCAAACACTCGCATGGTCGCAATAAATGTGGTTAAAGAATATTCAATTTTATAGCTTTTTTACCTCTGATATTCGATGAATTTACATGTTTTGATGTGTCCTGAACACTATTTGTCAATTTTTAGAAATTGTTGTCTGTATACACACAATATACAACTTTTAGAAAATGCTGTCTGTACACACACCTAGACTTTCTGTCAATGGGTGTGATTATCTCAAATTTTGTGAACGATCCAATGAACAAAATTGAACCAAACTTGGCATTTAGTTGGATTCTTACTTAAATTGGTGCTCATTATATTTTGGGAATCAATCGTTCAACAAATGGCGGTGTCATCCCATCATTTTTATAATTTTTAATATGACAGTACAGAGCAAAATTTCATATAAATGTACAGGCTGAGAATTATTTTTAACAAAGGATTGGGAAATTAATAAGAATTATTGATAATAGTAGTAGTAGTAATGTACAAAATACATTATGTGCATGTAAGAGTGTAAGAGCATCGCTTCTGTAAATTTTCATTATGAGAAACTATTAAAAGTATTCGTCAGTACTTTAACACAAATGGTTGAACCATAGATCTGTGATAATTTAATAGATTGTTTTCTCCCATAACGAAAAAAAAAAAGCACATTCTCAGATGTTGACCTAAAATTGATATTTTGGGGGCATAGAGTATTATATTTCCCTGGGATGAAAATCGTCTGCATCTATCATGGAAAATAATTTTAGCAAATAAAACTTTTAATAAATAATTTGTACTGCGTGAATTTGTACAGGATCATGTAGAAGAAAGTCTTGTGGGGGCCGAAATATACTAGTTTTTTCTTGCCTTCATCTAAAATCTTCCTTTCACCCTCTACCTTATTATCACTAGTTAACTCGAATTGGAAATTTTTTATTCAAATTACCACCCCGAGTTATATCGGGCTAGACTTTTTCCTTTACCCTGGCAACGCATTATGAGTAAACTTATTGTAATCATTTCTAGAGCCAATACATGACATTACTTGTCTTATACCGTTTTCAATACTTTTTGGGGATGAAAGGTACATTGAATAAAGTTTCACTACTGTTTAATAAAAGAGAGTTATAAGTTGCGTTGAGCCGAGTAAATACGGATTAGGAGAATGAAGAAGACTTCGATGTTTATTGTAGTGAAACTGATATATCTTTCTCGAATTCTGACAGTGATTCATCTGATTTGTCTTCAAGCAAAGAGGAAAGTGGTGATAACAATGGTAGTAAAGCAGATTTGCCTCAAGTAAGATCCATGTTGACACTACTTTCGTTCTTTCGTTTCACCAGTTGCACCACGATTTTATTTTCTGCTAACCCTAGATACACTATTAATTACGGTTATGACATTTTGAAAATATCTGAACCCTTTTTTAGCACTAATTTATTGGATATGATACAAAAAGAAGCTTCAAATTATATTGATTAGTGGGCGTTACTTCGAAGTTGGATATCATTCCACCAACTTGTGATGAATTTCAAATTTTCATTGCATTTACAATCTTGCAAAGTATTATACAGAAGCCCGAAATGCAGATGGATTGGTCTCGTTGGGTAAGTTTATCAACTTCAATTTTCAATCAAGATATGTGTTATTTAAAATTAAAAAAATCAAACAGTATTTACACTTTACTGATAATGGGGAATATAATCCCTCTAAGCTAAACAAGATTTGATAAGTATACCAGTACCTACAGGATAAATTTCAATCTTCTTGCATACCTAAAAGGGACATTTCCGTACAGGAGAATCTTTTGTAGTACAAGGGACGGTTTGTTTAGGTGTAATAGGGGAGAGTGGGGATGAATGGGACAAGACCAAAATTTTTATGTTTTGCAAGCACAAGAAACTCGACAATTTTTCTGATATATGGCAGTACTGAGGTCATTAATCAAGTGTAGTTCCAGAATTGTGCTGTCTATTGAAGGGCAGAAAAAAATTAAACTTTTTCGGCTGCCAGAGTAAGTTTATACTGATTCAATTAGATAGTAGTTAAAAATTAACTATTAGCTTAAAGTTAATATAACTCTTATATGCTGAAAAGGCATAACCTTTTATTGTGTTTATGACATTCAAGAAGAATATTGACAATTGTTCCTTAGGCCTATTTCATGTTTTATATGATCATGTGGTGGTGGGAATGAATGGGACATTCTCCACTATGTGATAATTTAAATTGTACACAAGAAGTATATTAAAACAAATCGTAAATAGATTTTCAATATTTTTATAATCTGTAGCTCAATAGTTATAACGTGGAATTATGAAAGTAGCATGGATTTAGAGAAAAATAGATTGAAATTAATTGTTCTGATTTTTGTTTATAATAATTATGATTAAAAAAGTATAAGTTAGAATATTGAATGCAACTTAAATCAATAATATCAAAAATAAAAAATAAAAATAAAATAAATAAAAATAATTAAAAATAAATTAATTAATAATAATTGGATTAAAATCACAATTTCAATCAAGCTAATTAAATAAATCCTGGAGATTATTAATGTAATACAGAAGAGAATGCTTTTTTTCCCGATCAGTCGGAAACAAATATTTATCTGAATAATTTGTACTCTATATTATAACTAGTGGATCTGCAGATCAGGAGCCTCAACGTCCTATTTACATCAGACATTATTCAATAGGTCATTTTTATTTATTCCTTATTATATAATAGTATATATTGATTCGATCGACTTGTTACCATAATCAGATACATTCCTGAGGGGGGCTGCCGCCCCCCTCAACCCCCCGCTATGTCTCTATTTGCATATTTTATAAAGTGTTACGGAATTATAAATAATTGCATTTATTGTTGTATCTATTCTTTCAAAGAAGTTTAGTAAAGTTAATAAAATGCTAACTTTGTGCATTTTTAGTCGTTTTAGCGTTAAAAAGCCTAATTTTCCCTTAAAAACCTTTTAAAAAGTTCCAATAAGGGAAGTAATGGATTTGGCGCCAAATTTGGCGACTGTTTCCCTCCTTGACGATTTTTTTGGCGACCTTTGCGAGAAAATCCTTATTAGGGATATACCAAATATGGAAGCTCTAATCTCATTATGAGATACGAGAATTTTCCAGAACAGTCTGTGTTCGATAGAAAAGTATAAAAGGAGCATTTTTTCGCCAAGGCAGTCAGTCTCAAATCTGTGTCAGTTTCGTGAAATTCTTGCTTTGCTTTGAGCCTCTTTAGATGAGACTTTCTTTATGTGTTATTGCTAAATAGTTTGTACCGTTGTTTTGCTGTTAACGGCTGTTGTTTAAGCTGTGTTTACTGGTTGAATTGAAGCTAATAATTGGTTTATAGACCTGTATTTTTCTGGAACTTCCTGTGAATACATCACTGAATTTTTGCAGGTTTTGCCTTTCATTCTCGGACAACTTACGGACCCCAAAGTACGCAACAATATGTATTCGTAATGAACGACGGTCTTCTATTATTTCCCTGAAATTCATAAATACCAAATTTCATAACTACCAAATTTCATTAAAAAAAAAAAAAAAAAAATTACATAGCATATCGGAAATATTTTGCGTAACCTTTAAACTAATTTCCAATTCTATGCCCACAATTATCAACAAAACATGCTTTTAAAATTCTAACATAAATTCATTATAATTGATCGGGTGTAACCATGTTAAAATAAACTTTTAAGAAATATCGACTATAGACCGTAATAGTACGAAATTATTTTATATATCACGGAAAAGTAGCCACAGTCATTATAAACGCCATTAATAAGAATAAACTTAATTAATTATAACTCATTAATTTTTCAAACTAATTTGACATCATTCGGATGATTACAGTACATACTCGGAATTATTTTGTGTGGTCCCATAAATTATTTAGTCTATACATAACCTTTTTTAAGAGTAAACATAATTTTAAGCATCTTTATAATGTGTGATAATTTTATTAAGTTCAATGCAGCATAAACGCATTAAAGTGCGCTCTTAAATAAAAGTTTGTCCATAGGCTCTAATGCTACGAAATTCTTTTGCGTGTCTCTGTAAACAAACCATAAACATTCTATACACCTGTAAAAACTATTCAGCTTACTTTGCGGTTAAAATTAATAATTGTTCCAAATTTAACATCGTTTGGATGACTATGTGACATTGTCAGAACAATTTTGTAAGGTCCTGTACATTAATTAGAAAGCTTAAGAGCACATATTTTCTTCAAACAACATAAGTTAAACATCTTACTCATGTACGCTAGTTTAATTTTCTTGATTGCAAAGTAAAGATGTTAAAATGCGTTTAAACGCAATTCACCTCATACGCCGTAATGTGAAGTATTTTGGCGTGTCCCTGTCTACAATCTATACAATCCATAAAAAGTATAGGCCTAAAAAAATAAATAGCTATTTCTATACCGAGCCTGAATATATGTGTCAATTTGCAAATCAATCGGAGAATTTTTGCGGCCGCTATTGTGGTACATACAAATTCTTCCCATAGGCCGTAATGATAAAAAAAATTTGGCGTGTCCCTGTACACGAACTGCAAATGGAATGCACACCCAAAACTATACAGCTAATTTCGTGGGGATCATGAACATGTGTACCAAATTTCAAGTCAATAGCGTGATATTTGCGGCCGCTATCGCACGACAGACGGACAGACGGAACACAAAATCCTTTTGAGTCTCAACAGAGGCCCTTCACTGACGTTTCGGTAAAAATTGGAAGTCAATAGCTTGATTTTTGCGGTGGCTATCGCGGTACATACAGATTCTTCCCATAGGCCGTAATAATAGAATGACTTTGGCGTGTCCCTGTACACGAACTACAAATGGAATACACACCTAAAACTATACAGCTAATTCCGTTGGGCTCATGAATATGTGTACCAAATTGCAAGTCAATAGCGTGATTTTTGTGGCCGCTATCGCGATACATACAAATTCCTCCCTTAGGCAGTAATGATAAGAAAAACTTTGGCGTGTCCCTGTATACGAACTACAAATGGAATACATACCAAAAACTATGCAGCTAATTTTGTGGGGATCATGAACATGTGTACCAAATTTCAAGTCAATAGCGTGATATTTGCGGCCGCTATCACACGACAGACAGACAGACAGACGGACAGACGGAACACAAAATCCTGTTGAGTCTCAACAGAGGCCTTCCACTGACGTTTCTGCAAAAATTGGAAGTCAATAGCTTGATTTTTGCGGTGGCTATCGCGGTACATACAGATTCTTCCCATAGGCCGTAATGATAGAATGACTTTGGCATGTCCCTGTACACGAACTACAAATGGAATACACACCTAAAACTATACAGCTAATTTCGTTGGGCTCATGAATATGTGTACCAAATTGCAAGTCAATAGCGTGATTTTTGTGGCCGCTATCGCAATACATACAAATTCCTCCCTTAGGCCGTGATGATAAGAAAAACTTTGGCGTGTCCCTGTATACGAACTACAAATGGAATACATACCAAAAACTATACAGCTGATTTCGTGGAGCTCATGTACATGTGTACCAAATTTCAAGTCAATAGCGCTATTTTTGCGGCCACTACCGCGATACATACAAATTCCTCCCATAAGCCGTAATAATAAGAAAAACTTTGGCGTGTCCCTGTATACGAACTACAAATGGAATACATACCAAAAACTATACAGCTAATTTCATGGGGCTCATGAACATGTGTACCAAATTTCAAGTCAATAGCGCTATTTTTGCGGCCGCTATCGCGATACGTACAAATTCCTCCCATAGGCCGTAATGATAAGAAAAACTTTGGCGTGTCCCTGTATACGAACTAAAAATGGAATACATACCAAAAACTATACAGCTAATTTCGTGGGGCTCATGAACATGTGTACCAAATTTCAAGTCAATAGCGCTATTTTTGCGGCCGCTATCGCGATACGTACAAATTCCTCCCATAGGCCGTAATGATAAGAAAAACTTTGGCGTGTCCCTGTATACGAACTAAAAATGGAATGCATACCAAAAACTATACAGCTAATTTCATGGGGCTTATGAACATGTGTACCAAATTTCAAGTCAATAGCGCTAATTTTGCGGCCGCTATCGCGCGACAGACAGACAGACAGACAGACAGACACAGCCCAAAACCGTTTTGAGTCTCAATGTAGGGCCTCCACTGACGTTTCGGCAATGATTTATATCTTTCTAGTGTCTTATTTATTTATTTATTTTTAGATTAGATCTTATTAGATTAAATTACCAAAGAATAGTGCACTAGGAACTGTGCGAACCAAAGGACTTTTGCCTTTTTATGTTAATGTGAGTCAATACATCAGTTTATGTTAATTTCAGTAACTTCATAGTGTGTTATAAAATCACATAAACCAATTTAACTTTAACAATTTATTTACTTTACATTTTCTTTTCTTTTCTTCGTTAACTCCAGTCCTGTCCCATTCATCCCCATAGGTGGGGATGAATGGGACAATGCACATGCATGTAAAAAAATTATTATTAATTAAAAATGATAACTTTTTATTAAAGTTAGTATGTTTATATGTAATTGATTACTGAAGTGTACTGATAAGCAATGTTATAAAATTCTGAATTATGTATGGTGAACGTTATTAATAAAAACATGAAAAATGTCCCATTCATTTCCACTCTCTCCTATATACCACTAAAAAGAGCAATATTTTGAATTGAAGACAAGATTTCAAAAGTTTTTATTCTGTGCGAACAATTAGTAGATATGTGGGATCCCTAATTACTGGAAAATATTGGAAAAGGTACAAAAGAAAAAGTACAAAATTTGATCCAGAGTAGTGCTGCACCGAGTAGCACTTTGACCGAGTAACCGAGTACTCGGCCTTTTACTACTCGACCGAGAAGCCGAGTACCGAATACCGAGTAGTTGTAAGAACGATTAATTGATGTACATATGAAGAATTTAGCACATCTTGAAATTAAAAAAAGCCCCTTTCAACACAAAATTAAGTTAAATGGCAAACAGCATGTTTTCATGAAATGTTTCCGAACTTTTGTAGTGTATAAACACAATTAAGGTTCATCGTTATATTTGATACTTCCAGCTTAGTGAATTACTAAAACCATAATAACTGATAACTTCATTCTTTATTATAGAGTCTTTCTCAGATAATTCTTAGAGAATATAAAAGTTCCTATACACTCAGGCTTAATTTAAGATGCATGAAGTTCACATATGAAATGAGAATATTAAAATAAATATTTTATCATTTCAAACATGATAGATTTCATTAAACTTCAAATTCTAGATGAGTAAAAAAGATAGGTGGTTTTAGGCCATAATTTGAAAAACAACAAATTTCATTATTAAAATATATTTTTAATAACATTTTAGTGTACATTTACCTTTTTCATAATTATTTTTTGAATTAAAAATCAATCTTTTCTTACAGTTTTAAAAGTATCTTACTTTTATTTGAACAAATATGTAACTAAAGTTTTATCTACTATATTAGTGTTATATAAGGGTTCTTATTTAAAAAAAAAAAAAATATTTTAATTTTTTTCTGTTTTATAGATACAATTTTATGTAGTACTAAGTTTTTATAAAAAAAATCTGCGTTACACGCATACAAGATCATTATACTCAAATTCTTGTAACTAAAATGGATAAACTCATATCATGAATCGTCTCTATTCCGAGTTTGGTGGCAATCTACTCGCCCGTTTTAACTGCAAAAAGCTGCTTGCAGTAAAAGTTTAATGACTCTATATTTATATTTTCATAAATTTTTAGTTTAGTTATAAATAAACAACTGTTATGAATACATTTCTTTCAATAACACATAAAAATAATGAAATTCTTATAACTACTCGGTATTGGCCGAATACTTAGTCCAAATTCGGCCGAGTACCGAGTACTCTGCAAATTGGCCGAGTAGGCCGAATACCGAGTATATACCGAGTACTCGGTACAGCTCTAATCCAGAGTATGAAAAAAGTCTTCGCAAGTGCTTACGACCCTCATGAAACTTCTCCTAAATAAAAGGTATTTTTTGCCACAGAAAACTTTTATACTTCCCGCAGCTGGCTGATTTTCTACTTTTGATTTTAACAGATACGCATAGTAAGGTGAGAATGACGCGGAAGATATGACACCGGCTCTAAAAGGACTAGGTTTAAGAAAGGAGAAATATGAGCCTAAAGAAGGGCTACATCCCAAATAGCACAGTTTGACAGGTGTGACAGCCTCGCAGGTGGCAAAAAATATCATAAGGACTTCCTTTTCTTAAAGCAGCTTTACCCAATAAAAGCCGAAAAATAATTTGCTATACGACCCCCGAAACGTTTGCTTCCCATCTAGCACAGTTTGATCAAAGAATATAGAAGAGAGTAGTAGAAGTTCTTTGGTTTGATAGCTGTGACAGCTCTCACTCCGCCTTCTTTAAAGGAGGTCGTTCCTGTGATGTTGCGATGCATTTAAGAAATATTATGTTTACTAATATATATTATATATATATATATATGTATATGTATTTTACCGTATGTTATTCATTTCAATATGAAGTTCGATAAGCTAAACGCATTTATATTAAATTATATAAATTAAAGGCAATTAATTAATTTAATTTAATAATGGCTATTAATTTCTTAATATAGGTGTGTAATAGTCAAACAATCGTACCCTTTTTACGCTTGACACATATCTCATTAAACATTGAAACCAGAAATATGAAACCTTATAATCATGTGAATAAACGTACAAATCTTGAATAAATTTCCATATATGCTAACTAATCTCTGATTGTATTTAATAGTTTCATTTAGATTATTAAATAGTTTATTTATTTAATAGTTTCATTAGATTGTTATTAAGATTGATACACAATATCCTCGCGTCAAATTGTTTTAAGTAAATATAAAAATAATAGAAAACACATATAAATACAAAACTTTTTCCCTTCTTGTTGTTGAATGTTTTTTGATACAGTCATAGTAATTTTATTATTATTGTTATTATTATTATTATACGACGTTTCATCATGTCAAATTATAACGTTCGGTTAATCTTCAAATTAATTTCAATTTCAAATATTTTTGTTTTCATAGCTTATGCCTTTGTCTTTTTAGTTTTGTGAATCTGGTTATTTATTTGTTTGTTATATGTATAAAACTCTATTCCTCTGAAAACGAGAAAAGTAAATATTGATTCGAAATAAATCTCAATTAAAATTTAATTATATGTTGGTATCTTCATCTATCTTTTGTCTGCTGAGTGTTACAATGGTATTAAATTATTCAAATTATATATATATACAGTGAAACCTCTCAAGTTGGACACCCCTGTAAGTTGGACGCTTTTTCTCGGAACGGAATGTATCCATTAACATTATGTCTAACCCCTATAAGTTGGACACCTCTCTAAGTTGGACACTTTTCCTTGGAACCGTAGGTGTCCAACTTAGAGAGGTTTTACTGTATATATATATATTAAACTAAGTAAATTTATGTTTTTCATATTACTTAAGGGCCCTATTCACTGACCGCCGCCAGAAGCCGAAGCTAATGTTATTCTATGGGAATTTTTTCTTTACAAATAACTTATTAACTAATAAATATTTTTAAATTCTGTTTTCACATTCTGAAAATTCCCAGCTGTTAAATTGACGGACCTTTTATAAAAAAATATTTTTTTAATTTTTTATATTTTATTTTGAAGCTGCAAAATGCAAATATTCAATATGTGAATTTTTTTCATTTTCCAATTTCAAAATAAAATATTAAAAATTAAAAAAAAATACTTTTTTAAAAAAGGGTCTGTCAGTTTAACAGTTAGGAATTTTTTGAATGTGAAAACAGAATTTAAAAATATGTTTTAGTTAATAAGTTATTTGTAAAGAAAATTTCCCCATAGAATAACATTGGCTTGGGCATCCGGCGACGGTAAGTGAAGAGGGTCGTTAACGCGAACCTCCTAGTGTATGTACACAATTTAATCTTTAAGTAAAATTATTTATTTCGTTTTATTTATTTATTTTTTACGGAACAAATCATAGAAACACTTTGATTATTCCATATGTAAATTATAAAGATTTATCACATGAATTTTAAGCCAAAAATACATTTTAGATTTTGAGAATGTTTAATTAAGTAATTTCATTATTCACGATCGCAAAAGTACTTCTAATGTATTATTTAGTTTTTCTACGTTATTCTCTCTCTCTCTCTCTCTCTCTCTCTCTGTCTCTTTCTTTCTTTCTTTCTTCCTTTCTTTCTTTCTTTCGACGTACATGACTAATTATTAGATTAATAACTCAACTGCAAGTTGATATCTCTTTTTAAATTCTCTCAAGATATTTAAACTTCTATAAATCTATTCTAAAGTTTTGTCAATCGACTATAACACACGCCTTCCCATATATATATAGAAATTCATTTAATTTTGCATACAATCATCAACCGATGCCCATGAAGACGTATTAGGTATATTATATGCTTTCATTATTTGAATTCTAATTGTTTCTTTTTCTTTTCATTTAAATTTTCACTTTCCTAATGAGATATATTTCAGCACTTATATTTCCTTTTGTACAATGTTTCAAAAGGTTTAATATTATAGATATATAGATACACACGCACACAAAAGAAAAGAAGAAAGAAAGAACAAAAAGAATTTGCCTGAACTTTAAGGAATGAATTTGTACATTTGCAGTTCTTAAAAATTGATTTTTTATTTTGCTTTCGATAATCTTAATATAAACTAGTGGATCTGCAGATCAGGAGCCTCAACGTCCTATTTACATCAGACATTATTCAATAGGTCATTTTTATTTATTCCTTATTATATAATCCTATATATTGATTCGATCGACTTGTTACCATAATCAGATACATTCCTGAGGGGGGCTGCCGCCCCCCTCAACCCCCCGCTATGTCTCTATTTGCATATTTTATAAAGTGTTACGGAATCGTAAATAATTGCAATTATTTTTGTATCAATTCTTTCAAAGAAGTTTAGTAAAGTTAATAAAATGCTAACTTTGTGCATTTTTAGTCGTTTTAGCGTTAAAATAGCCTACTTTTCCCTTAAAAACATTTAAAAAAGCTCCAATAAGGGAAGAAATGGATTTGGCGCCAAATTTGGCGACTGTTTCCCTCCTTGGCGATTTTTTTGGCGACCTTTGCGAGAAAATCCTTATTAGAGATATACCAAATATGGAAGCTCTAATCTCATTATGAGATACGAGAATTTTCCAGAACAGTCTGTGTTCGATAGAAAAGTATAAAAGGAGCATTTTTTCGCCAAGGCAGTCAGTCTCAGATCTGTGTCAGTTTCGTGAAATGCTTGCTTTGCTTTGAGCCTCTTTAGATGAGACTTTCTTTATGCGTTATTGCTAAATAGTTTGTACCGTTGTTTTGCTGTTAACGGCTGTTGTTTAAGCTGTGTTTACTGGTTGAATTGAAGCTGATACTTGGTTTATAGACCTGTATTTTTCTGGAACTTCCTGTGAATACATCACTGAATTTTTGCAAGTTTTGCCTTTCATTCTCGGACAACTTACGGACCCCCAAGTACGCAACAATATGTATTCTTAATAAACGACGGTCTTGTATTATTTCCCTGAAATTCATAAATACCAAATTTCATAACTACCAAATTTCATTAAAAAAAAAAAAAAAAAAATTACATAGCATATCGGAAATATTTTGCGTAACCTTTAAACTAATTTCCAATTCTATGCCCACAATTATCAACAAAACATGCTTTTAAAATTCTAACATAAATTCATTATAATTGATCGGGTGTAACCATGTTAAAATAAACTTTTAAGAAATATCGACTATAGACCGTAATAGTACGAAATTATTTTATATATCACGGAAAAGTAGCCACAGTCATTATAAACGCCAATAATAAGAATAAACTTAATTAATTATAACTCATTAATTTTTCAAACTAATTTGACATCATTCGGATGATTACAGTACATACTCGGAATTATTTTGTGTGGTCCCATAAATTATTTAGTCTATACATAACCTTTTTTAAGAGTAAACATAATTTTAAGCATCTTTATAATGTGTGATAATTTTATTAAGTTCAATGCAGCATAAACGCATTAAAGTGCGCTCTTAAATAAAAGTTTGTCCATAGGCTCTAATGCTACGAAATTCTTTTGCGTGTCTCTGTAAACAAACCATAAACATTCTATACACCTGTAAAAACTATTCAGCTTACTTTGCGGTTAAAATTAATAATTGTTCCAAATTTAACATCGTTTGGATGACTACGTGACATTGTCAGAACAATTTTGTAAGGTCCTGTACATTAATTAGAAAGCTTAAGAGCACATATTTTCTTCAAACAACATAAGTTAAACATCTTACTCATGTACGCTAGTTTAATTTTCTTGATTGCAAAGTAAAGATGTTAAAATGCGTTTAAACGCAATTCACCTCATACGCCGTAATGTGAAGTATTTTGGCGTGTCCCTGTCTACAATCTATACAATCCATAAAAAGTATAGGCCTAAAAAAATAAATAGCTATTTCTATACCGAGCCTGAATATATGTGTCAATTTGCAAATCAATCGGAGAATTTTTGCGGCCGCTATTGTGGTACATACAAATTCTTCCCATAGGCCGTAATGATAAAAAAAATTTGGCGTGTCCCTGTACACGAACTGCAAATGGAATGCACACCCAAAACTATACAGCTAATTTCGTGGGGATCATGAACATGTGTACCAAATTTCAAGTCAATAGCGTGATATTTGCGGCCGCTATCGCACGACAGACGGACAGACGGAACACAAAATCCTTTTGAGTCTCAACAGAGGCCCTTCACTGACGTTTCGGTAAAAATTGGAAGTCAATAGCTTGATTTTTGCGGTGGCTATCGCGGTACATACAGATTCTTCCCATAGGCCGTAATAATAGAATGACTTTGGCGTGTCCCTGTACACGAACTACAAATGGAATACACACCTAAAACTATACAGCTAATTCCGTTGGGCTCATGAATATGTGTACCAAATTGCAAGTCAATAGCGTGATTTTTGTGGCCGCTATCGCGATACATACAAATTCCTCCCTTAGGCAGTAATGATAAGAAAAACTTTGGCGTGTCCCTGTATACGAACTACAAATGGAATGCACACCCAAAACTATACAGCTAATTTCGTGGGGATCATGAACATATGTACCAAATTTCAAGTCAATAGCGTGATATTTGCGGCCGCTATCGCACGACAGACAGACAGACAGATGGACAGACGGAACACAAAATCCTTTTGAGTCTCAACAGAGGCCCTCCACTGACGTTTCGGTAAAAATTCGAAGTCAATAGCTTGATTTTTTGCGGTGGCTATCGCGGTACATACAGATTCTTCCCATAGGCCGTAATAATAGAATGACTTTGGCGTGTCCCTGTACACGAACTACAAATGGAATACACACCTAAAACTATACAGCTAATTCCGTTGGGCTTATGAATATGTGTACCAAATTGCAAGTCAATAGCGTGATTTTTGTGGCCGCTATCGCGATACATACAAATTCCTCCCTTAAGCCGTAATGATAAGAAAAACTTTGGCGTGTCCCTGTACACGAACTACAAATGGAATATACACCTAAAACTATACAGCTAATTCCCTTGGGCTCATGAATATGTGTCCCAAATTGCAAGTCAATAGCGTGATTTTTGTGGCCGCTATCGCGATACATACAAATTCCTAACTTAGGCCGTAATGATAAGAAAAACTTTGGCGTGTCCCTGTATACAAACTAAAAATGGAATACATACCAAAAACTGTGCAGCTAATTTTGTGGGGATCATGAACATGTGTACCAAATTTCAAGTCAATAGCGTGATATTTGCGGCCGCTATCACACGACAGACAGACAGACAGACGGACAGACGGAACACAAAATCCTGTTGAGTCTCAACATAGGCCTTCCACTGACGTTTCGGCAAAAATTGGAAGTCAATAGCTTGATTTTTGCGGTGGCTATCGCGGTACATACAGATTCTTCCCATAGGCCGTAATGATAGAATGACTTTGGCATGTCCCTGTACACGAACTACAAATGGAATACACACCTAAAACTATACAGCTAATTCCGTTGGGCTCATGAATATGTGTACCAAATTGCAAGTCAATAGCGTGATTTTTGTGGCCGCTATCGCAATACATACAAATTCCTCCCTTAGGCCGTAATGATAAGAAAAACTTTGGCGTGTCCCTGTATACGAACTACAAATGGAATGTATACCAAAAACTATACAGCTGATTTTGTGGAGCTCATGAACATGTGTACCAAATTTCAAGTCAATAGCGCTATTTTTGCGGCCGCTACCGCGATACATACAAATTCCTCCCATAAGCCGTAATGATAAGAAAAACTTTGGCGTGTCCCTGTATACGAACTACAAATGGACTACATACCAAAAACTATACAGCTAATTTCGTGGGGCTCATGAATATGTGTACCAAATTTCAAGTCAATAGCGCTATTTTTGCGGCCGCTATCGCGATACGTACAAATTCCTCCCATAGGCCGTAATGATAAGAAAAACTTTGGCGTGTCCCTGTATACGAACTACAAATGGAATACATGCCAAAAACTATACAGCTAATTTCGTGGGGCTCATGAACATGTGTACCAAATTTCAAGTCAATAGCGCTAATTTTGCGGCCGCTATCGCGCGACAGACAGACAGACAGACGGACAGACAGACACAGCCCAAAACCGTTTTGAGTCTCAACAGAGGGCCTCCACTGACGTTTCGGCAACTAGTGGATCTGCAGATCAGGAGCCTCAACGTCCTATTTACATCAGACATTATTCAATAGGTCATTTTTATTTATTCTTTATTATATAGTCATATATACTGATTCGATCGACTTGTTACCATAATCAGATAAATTCCTGAGGGGGCCTGCCGCCCCCCTCAACCCCCCGCTGTCTCTCCATTTGCATATCTTATAAAGTGTTACGGAATTGTACATAATTGCATTTATTTTTGTATCAATTCTTTCAAAGAGATTTAGTAAAGTTAATAAAATGCTAACTTTGTGTATTTCTAGTCGTTTTAGCGTTAAAATAGCCTAATTTTCCCTTAAAACACTTAAAAAAGCTCCAATAAGGGAAGAAATAGATTTGCGCCAAATTTGGCGACTGTTTCCCTCCTTGGCGAAAGAATCCTTATTAGGGATATACCAAATATGGAAGCTCTAATCTCATTATGAGTTACGAGAATTTTCGAGAACAATCTGTGTTCGATAGAAAAGTATAAAGGAGCATTTTTTCGCCAAGGCGGTCAGTCTCAGATCTGTGTCAGTTTCGTCAAATTCTTGCTTTGCTTTGAGCCTCTTTAGATGAGACTTTCTTTATGTGTTATTGCTAAACAGTTTGTATTGTTGTTTTGCTGTTAACGGCTGTTGTTTAAGCTGTGTTTACTGGTTGAATTGAAGCTGATATTTGGTTTATAGACCTGTACTTTTCTAAAACTTTCTGTGAATACATCACTGAATTTTTGCAAGTTTCGCCTTTCATTCTCGGACAAATTACGGACCCCCAAGTGTATGCAACAATATGTATTCTTAATAAACGACAGTCTTGTATTATTTCCCTAAAATTCATAAATACCAAATTTCATACAAAAAAATTACGTAGCATATCGGAAATATTTTGCGTAACCTTTAAACTAATTTCCAATTGTATGCCCACAATTATCAACAGGAAGACATGCTTTTAAAATTCTAATAAAATTTCATTATATTTGATGGGGTGTAACCATATTAAAATAAACTTTTAAGAAATATCGACTATAGACCGTAATAGTACGATATTATTTTATGTATCCCGAAAAAGTAGCCACAGTCATTATAAACGCACATAATAAGAATAAACCTAATTAATTATAACTCATTAATTTTTCAAACTAATTTGACATCATTTGAATGATTACAGTACATACTCGTAATTATTTTGTGTGGTTCCATAAATTATTTAGTCTATACATAACCTTTTTTAAGAGTAAACATAATTTTAAGCATCTTTATAATCTATGTTCATTTAATTAAGTTCAATGCAGCGTAAACGCATTAAAGTTCGCGCTTAACTAAAAATTTGTCCAAAAGCTCTAATGCTACGAAATTGTTTTGCGTGTCTCTGTAAACGAAACATAAACATTGTATACACCAGTAAAAACTATTCAGCTTATTTGCGTTTAAAATTAATAATTGTTCCAAATTTCGTTTGGATGACTACGTGACATTTTCAGAACACTTTTGAAAGGTCCTGTACACTAATTAGAAAGCTTAGGAGCGCATATTTTCTTTAAACAACATAAGTTTAATCATCTTACTCACGTACGCTAGTTTAATTTTCTTGATTGCAAAGTAAAGATGTTAAAATGCGTTTAAACGCAATTCACCTCATACGCCGTAATGTGAAGTATTTTGGCGTGTCTCTGTATACAACCCATAAAAAGTATAGAACTAAAAAAAATAAATAGCTATTTCTATACCGAGCCTGAATATATGTGTCAATTTGCAAGTCAATCGGAGAAATTTTGCGGCCGCTATTGCGCTACATACAAATTCTTCCCATAGGCCGTAATGATAAAAAAAAAAACTTTGGCGTATCCCTGTACACGAACTACAAATGGAATGCACACCCAAAACTATACAGCTAATTTCGTGGGGGTCATGAACATGTGTACCAAATTTCAAGTCAACAGCGTGATATTGTCGGCCGCTATCGCACGACAGACAGACAGACGGACAGACGGAACACAAAATCCTTTGGAGTCTCAACAGAGGGACTCCACTGACGTTTCGGCAAAAATTGGAAGTCAATAGCTTGATTTTTGCGGTGGCTATCGCGGTATATACAGATTCTTTCCATAGGCCGTAATGATAGAAAACTTTTGGCGTGTCCCTGTACACGAACTACAAATGGAATACACACCTAAAACTATACAGCTAATTCCGTTGGGCTCATGAATATGTGTACCAAATTGCAAGTCAATAGCGTGATTTTTGTGGCAGCTATCGCGATACATACAAATTCCTCCCTTAGGCCGTAATGATAAGAAAAACTATGGCGTGTCCCTGTATACGAACTACAAATAGAATACATACCAAAAACTATACAGCTAATTTCGCGGGGATCATGAACATGTGTACCAAATTTCAAGTCAATAGCGTGATATTTGTAGCCACTATCGCAAGACAGACAGACAGACAGACGAAACACAAAATCCTTTTGAGTTTCAACAGAGGCCCTCCACTGACGTTTCGGCAAAAATTGGAAGTCAATAGCTTGATTTTTGCGGTGGCTATCGCGGTACATACAGATTCTTCCCATAGGCCGTAATGATAGAATGACTTTGGCGTGTCCCTGTACACAAACTACAAATGGAATACACACCTAAAACAATACAGCTGATTCCGTTGGGCTCATGAATATGTGTACTAAATTACAAGTCAATAGTGTGATTTTTGTGGCCGCTATCGCAATACATACAAATTCCTCCCTTAGGCCGTAATGATAAGAAAAACTTTGGCGTGTCCCTGTATACGAACTACAAATGGAATACATACTAAAAACTATACAGCTGATTTAGTAGGGCTCATGAACATGTGTACCAAATTTCAAGTCAATAGCGCTATTTTTGCGGCTGCTACCGCGATGCATAAAAATTCCTCCCATAGGTCGTAATGATAAGAAAAACTTTGGCGTGTCCCTGTACACGAACTACAAATGGAACACATACCAAAAACTATACAGCTGATTTCGTGGGGCTCATGAACATGTGTACCAAATTTCAAGTCAATAGCGCTATATTTGCGGCCGCTGTCGCGATACATACAAATTCCTCCCATAGGCCATAATGATAAGAAAAACTTTGGAGTGTCCCAGTATACGAACTACAAATGGAATACATACCAAAAACTATACAGCTGATTTCGTGGGGCTCATTAACATGTGTACCAAATTTCAAGTCAATAGCGCTATTTTTGCGGCCGCTATCGCGCGACAGACAGACAGACAGACAGACAGACAGACACAGCCCAAAACCGTTTTGAGTCTCAATGTAGGGCCTCCACTGACGTTTCGGCAATAAAAGTCATTGTTTCTTTGTATGTAAGGGAAAGAGGAAAGAAAGTCACCAAAAAATAGCCATCCAGAAAAAAAAAAAAAAAAAAAAAAAAAAAAAATCACCGGAAAACAGTTTGGTCGCCTTCATAAATGAAATAAATAAGGTTTTTAACAACTTACAGTAGCATTATATTTCCTTTAATTTTAAAATTGTTTCTTTCATTTTAATTAATTCTTATTCAATTCATTCATTTCTTACTTATTATTTTTGTCCAATTAAGTTTATCATAAATTTTATATAGTGTTAAGTTTTACTTTTTTAAATTACTCATGAATTTAGTGTGCGTTACGAAAAAAAGAAATACCGTTATCTTTATTTATATAAATAAAGAGAAGTATGTGTGTGTATCTGTTTTTTTTTTTTTTTTTTTTTTTTTTTTTTGTCTGCGCTCTGATACTTACACTATTGATCGTAGAGCTTCAAAACATGGCAGAAAGGTAGCTGGGATCCTGGAGGTGCACATCCCATTGAGAATTCTTCGAATTTCGAATTTAAACATTTTTAACTACTTTTTTTCAGTTTTAAACATTGGCTTCTGTGTTTTACTTTTCTAAAATTTATTCTTACCATTCAATCGTCTGTGAATCTTAGCCATGAGACTATTATGCAGTTTTATTTATTTATTTTATTTTAATTAATTCATTTATTTGAAGGCAAAATCATTTTTTTTTTTTTTTTTTTTTTTTTAAATCAAATGATAATGCAGTAGAAAAAATTATGTATATCAAATTTTAAATTTAAAAGCTTATTTATCACAGTTACGTTTATGAATAATGTATATATATATATACGTTATAACAGCTGCTTATTTTTATTTTTTAATTAATTCCTTTAAAAGGAAAGATCTTTTAATTTTTATATAAATAAATATATATACACTGCAATTATTGGAAAAAATTATAGTATGTAGTGAAAGGATTAAACTTATTACAATTTTAGTTTAATTAACATGTATTTGTTTGTTATTTATTTAAATCCTCTGAAGTGAAAATCTGCTTTTACATATTATAGTGTACAGAGTGAAGGTTATGAAAAACATAATTAAAATATTAAAATATTTAGTAAAGGTTGCGATATAGTCATCTTTTAAATCGTAGTTCTTGAATAGTAGCAACACCGCTTGTCACTGATAAATACCCAAACTGAAGTGGCCGGGAAAGGTTTTTTTGTACGTTTTTTCAACCTGGACCCTTATGCAGCGCGAGCGGAAAAGGAACTGCCGTAGACAGCAGATACCCAAAGAAAGGTTTAGAGCGATTATTATTTATTTATTTATTTACTTTTTGACTTTTTAATTATAATATGATATAAATAACAAATAGGGATTCAAATCTTTTAAAAATTGATTTAAATACAGTGAACAGCGAAGCAGGCGTAGCCTGCTATATCTGTCCGTCTGTCTGTCTCGTAAATATTCATGAAAATTTTTGAAATTGATATATGTTATTCGAGTTCACTATCAGATATTCCCTGTTGAAAATGGTGTGAATACCTCTTCTGGTTTGTGTATAGGGACACACGAAAGTATTCCAAAGCACTGTATTCTATGAGAGGTATTTTTATAAACCAAATTTAACAACTTTACTTTGTAAAAATCTCAATAAAATTGAAATTTATTCATATGCATAAACGAATGCTTCCTATAGAATAGTATGATTAACATTAAAATTTACAGGACCACGCAAAATTTCAGTTCAGTTACATTAAGGGCTTTTATTGAAAATTTGCGAGAATTGCATTTCTGCTCACATTAAGTATTTTTTTAACACTTTCTAACAATTTTGAAGTTTAAATATGATTTGAATATGTGTATCTGTCTGTCCGACTGCTCATCTTTTATCTGTTCTTCTGCTCGCCTCCAGCATTCGTAAATATTTTCAGAATTTAAAAAATGATACATATTATTCATTTTTACTATAAGGAATGTTCCCTATTTAAAATGGAATTAATAGGTCATGTACAACTTGTTTTTCCACAGGGACACCCCCCCCCCCAAAAAAAAAAAAATTAAATTAAATTAAATTAAATTAAATTAATAAAATTAATAAATTAATTTTTTAAAAAAGGCCAATACATTACGTTTTATGAGACACGTTTTTATTAATCCCATTTATGTAACTTTCTACTTCAAAAGTGACAATGAATTTGACTATTGGATATTTCTTATTTAAAATGGTGTGAATACCTCTACTGGTTTGTCTACAGGGACACCTAAAAACATTCCAAAGCATTGTGTTCTATGAGAGGTATTTCGAAAAATCATATAATAATAATTTTACTTCTCACAAATCTTAATGAAACTGAAATATGTTATTCAAGTTTACCATCGGATGTTCCCTTAAAAAAAAAAAAAAAAAAAAAAAAATGGAGTACATACCACCGCTGATTTGCATACAAGAATACCCGAAAGTATTCCAAAGCATTCCGTTCTATGAGAGGCATTTCTATACACCAAATTTTAATAACTCGACTTTTCACATATCGTAAGAAAATTGAAGTGTTTTATTCATATGTACACAAAAATATTTTCTATAGAGTATAGTATGATCCGCATTAGATTTGTAGGGCCACACAAAAATATTCAGTTACATTATGGGCTATTATTGGAAAGTGACTGGAATTGCATTTCCGTTAAACATTAAGCGTGCTTCACCCTTTCTAACAATTCTTAAGTGTGAATATGATTCCAATTTGTATATCTATCTATCTGACTGTCCATCTGTCCGTAACGATATTCTATAAATATTTTGGAAAATTTTAGATAACAATACTCTGTTCACTATGGAATGTTCCCTATTTAAAATGGTGTTAATAGGTCCTATACATAGGTTTGTGTACAAAAACATCCCCCCCCCCCCCCCCCACTCCAAAAAAAAAAAAAAAAAATATTGCGTTTTAAAACAGATTTTTATAAACCCCATTTAAATAACTTACTACCGTAAAAATCATAAAGAAATCAACATTTAATGCTAGTATACTAAAATAATGCTTTGTATACAATATGATATGGTTAACCTCGAGATTGTCAGGGCTGCAAAAAAATGTTCAGATCTATTAAAGATTGCAGTTAAAATCTGAAGACTGCATTTTCATTCGTGTTAAGCATTTTAAACATTTTCAACAATATTTAAGTGTGACTATGAATTCAGTCTTAATATGTATGCCTTTTAGTCCTGTCTGTCTTGAAAGGAAACAAACAAACAAACAAAAAAAAAAAAAGATTACTGTGTATACGCAGTTAAATACCGTTTCTACATTTTTCATTTATTAGTCTTTTACGTTTTATATATCTATTTTGTACAAGTATAGTTAAAATTCTTTCCTGTTGATTAGAATACAAAATTGTTTGGTTTATACGATTCGAATATCGACTATAAATCTTTTTTTTTTTTTTTCTCTCTCTTTTCTAGTATAGCAAACTTTCTACCTAAGTCCTTATTTCTTATTTCTTCAGATATTAATTATCTTAAATTTTGTGAGAAATTTCATGATTATGTTTATTATTAACATTAATGTTTAATATTTATTAATAATATATTTTTATTTGTGTTCAAGTTAAGCGATCATAATTAGTACTTTTATTTTAAAATTTATTTACTATCTTTAATATAAATAAACGGCGCTCTAAGGAGAAAAAAAGCAGAAACTTTATTCGTAATGCTAAATTTAATACCCATAGAAAATCAGTGATTCAGATATTTGTTTATTAGAGTTATTTTGCAATTAATGCCTATCTTTAATGTTTAATATTTATTAATAATATATTTTTATTTGTGTTCAAGTTAAGCGATCATAATTAGTACTTTTATTTTAAAATTTATTTACTATCTTTAATATAAATAAATAAATTAAATAATTAATTAAAATAAAATAAACACGTATATTTTGATTTTAAGTCTTTTTAAATATAGTTTTATGCCATTTCCTTGAAAAATGTGTATGGTCTCAAACTAAAGAAATAACTCGTGTCTTCCTTCATACAAATTCATGCATGTGGCAATTCTTATCTGTTGTCCTTTTTCTAAGAACGCACAACGCACCTGAAAATCCTGTTAAGGGGTTTTCTGTAGTTTAAAAAAAAAAAAAATAAAGGGACAATTTCTTCTCCGTTAAAAATCCTTTATCTCTTAACAGAGGAGGGTAAAAAAACTATTAATCATCATCGATCACTTGAGCTTGTGAAATTTGGGAATACACGTAAAGAAGAGGGAAAGTCCTTTCTTTACAGTGGAAGGACAAGAAGGATGTGGTCCTCTTCTCAACAATGCACACCGCACACATGGGGGAGTTCGAAAAAAAAAAAGGAAAGAAGATAATAAAGCCAAAAGTCGTCATGAACTACAATAAAACAATGGAGATTTCGAAAGTTTAGATCAGTGTTTAGAGACCTTCACAATTCCCAGGAAGTAAAGAAAAAGCACTATTAAATAATTTATCCATTTTGTAAAGATTGCCGTATGGAACTTCTTTATTAACTACTGTAAATCTGACGGAGATAAAAAGGTTTTACAATTTACTTTGAGTTTAGTTGAAGGGCTTATTGAGAAATACAAGGGAAATGCTGTTTTTCCGAAACGAATTAGACGAGGAAAGTCACATCACCCACTTCGATTGACAGAGAGACATTTTCCTGAAGCTATCCCATCAACTAAAAAGACGAGTCATCGCATAAGAGTTTTTGGGCTGTGTCCTATGAGAAAGATAAAGAATTTTGGATTTTTTTAGAATTTTGGATTTTCGAGAAAAATTTAAATTATTTTTCAAATGGTTGTTAACATATACAACATTAGTCCAAATTTACTTTGCAAATATAAATGAAGGAACAATTTCTGGAAAAAAGCGAAAAATAAAATAAGCTTCTTTCGCAGGATAAAGATTATATCAAAAAACAATAATAACAATATTTTGCAAAAATGTTCATACTACCAATTCACAACTATTAATAGGTAACTGTTTTCAATAAGACGAGTTTCGTTTATTTTAGCATCATTATAATGAAAATATAATATATTAAAATAAAGAGAATATAAATTTCAAACTAGTCTCCCGACTACAACAATAAAGTTTAATGTTTTAAGTAATTAGAATGTTTAATACATCGGGGATGTTTCGATAAAAATGTACTGCTATAGAAGTTTTAATATTAAACTAATTAAATTAAATGTATTTCTTATCAAAACTGTAAAGTACAGCTAAAATTCTTATATATTTCCCAGAATGCAAATTTTTGCAGACACTGCATATTTCAAATTCATATATTATGCCAAGATTAAAATTCGAAGTAATTAATAAATATTTAAAATTGTTGTTAATCTATATCACTATTGATTGTTATTTCTTTCGATAACCGTTGAATTTTATACTTTATTATTTTGCAACATAAAAGGACTTTCCTAAACAAATTCCTGTAATACATTAGATTTTGTATGTTCTTAGAAAGAGATTTATCAAATTTCTAATGTTAGATGTAAGTATAAATGTCTTTATACTTACGAGTTTCGAAGACAATGTAATGTTTAGAAGTTATTTAAGGTAATAAGAAATTTAAAAAAAAATATTTCGAAACTTAATATTTTTAATTTCTGCATACTAGTCTCTGATAAAATTGTAAACATGACGGAAAATAAATAATAACATAAGAGCCCACAAAAAAAAAAAAAAAAAAAAAAAGGAAAAATTTGATTTGGTAATTTTAGCCGACATATATATATATATATATATATATATATTATTTTCCCTTTTACTTTGAATGAGTTTGTGCGAAAACGAAAAATGAAACCGGATTTTCTCTATCATGTATCGATTTTTTGTTAATACAGGGTGTCTACCGACACATTTTATTTTAATTTTGATTAGTTTCTAGTATGTTTCCATGATTAATTATAGTTAATCTTGAAAACATACCATAAAAGTAAACATTTACTTATATTGGCGGAAGAGTCACAGTAGAAATTGTGTCGGTAGACACACTGTATTTACAAAAATTTACCTTATATGTAACAGAGAATAACTGGCTTCATTTTCGCTTTCGGCACACCAGAAAACATAAAGATCAACAAAAATTATCAAATTAAGATTTTAGATGTAATTGGAGAAATCGGTGTTTCTCAATATGCCTTGGTGAAAGAATACACTGAGAAAAAAAAAAAAAAAATGTATCGCGTTCATCTAGAACGAATTAGTGGTCATTTTCTAAATACCTACACTAGAAAGATATATTTCCGAGGCATGTGTATAAGGCACGCCAATAAACTGAATAGACGAAATGATCGAGAATTTCTAGTTTATGCATTTCTAGATAGTAAAACAATATTCTAAGTGATACGAATATTATGAATCCATTGTATTACGAGAAATTCTTGCTTGATTTTCTAGAATTAGGCAATGAATCAAGATTTTAGTTGCTAAATCTCGTTTCTGGTATTTGCGTTTGTTTGCAGAGATTTTTAAATAAATTTGACCTTGATAATATAGACAAATGCTCTAGAATTGTAATAGGGATTTCTAGAAATCACTTTCAAAAGGGACTAGTATTTATAAAGATGACATGGAATAATTTTTACTAGAGCCACAACTTAAAAATTTTAGATATCAGTCACAAAATTTTTTCTCAGTGTATTCTCAGTTTGATGGATGTTTTTAAAGTAATTCAAATTGCAAATTTCGGAATAAGACGTGTGTGTTTAGATAAAAATTTTCAATAATACCAATGCTTTTCTTACTCGAATGCAGGAAATATTAATTTTTTACAAATATGTCAGAATAACGTTAATTGATGAAATATTGTATTCGAATATTATAGCGTCTAGACATAATATAATATTATGCTAAATATCTCATAATAGCTGACATTTTTTGAGGTAGAATACTACTACACTCTTTAACTAAATATGAAAAAAATAATCATGCAGTGTTCAACATTCGTCATTAAATTATGTGATGAGTGTGGCTTTTAATTTTTGAGCCGTTTAAGAAAATGAATTTTTGTTGATCACACGCTTTCACCAGTTGATTTTTTTTCTCTTCAATAGTAGCCAAGAGTTGGGGGAGGAGCCAGATTCAAATCCAAGTCTTCATCTTCGGTCTTGTCGCTCAAAGTTTTACGCAGTTTTATGAATTTTGGGTAGTCCTACAGGAATGTTCGGTAGGATCCATTGGGATACCCTTCATAGGGAAATTTCTACCTAGACCTAGATTCTTGGGCAAACAATCGGCCTTAACTCACAAATCGCCATCAATAACCAATAATTCGTCTCAATATCTAATTTCTTTCGAGAATTAGAAGAAATTCTCTTCAATAGAGTATGGGATAAAATACATTTTTGAAAAAAAAATATGGCATATTTTTATAGCATGCTTCAATTGATAAATCTTATTAGTCCATTTTTTATGAACAGAAAATTAGGAGTAACATTCTCTTTCAAATTTCATGAACTAGTTGAATATATAGCACGCTTCAGCTGATATATCAAATTAATCAAATGTTCATAAATATAATAAAATGAAAGAACAACCATTCTATTTAAAATTGCATAATCTGATTGAATATGTTATAGCCTTCATTTAACAGAATTGTTAGATATTCACAAAGTAAAATTTCTTGCGCACCAATATAAATAGAAAAAATAATTCGTCATAAGCAAAAAAAATTTAAATGAAACACTGAATCAAAATTAACTCAGTTATATTCAACATTCGGTGATATTTCATGAAATACTCTTCATTAATGAAATTTTGAAATATTTTTCGCATCTGAACCCATGCCTTCTCTATATTACGAAACATCCATAAAATATGTGAATTTTGCCAAATATTAGGCTACGAGGCAGTTGAAATTTTTCATACGTATTAGGCGAGACGCAGATAAGCGATAAGCCTTGAGGATTAGCTTCAGAACCCCTATGCTTGCCTTTTACTAACTTCAATTTCTTTTTCTCGTCTATTTTTCCTGCATTCTCTGGTGTTAATTGTTTTCACACACTTGTGATTGTGCATTTTTTTTCTCTCATGCTATTTATTCTCTGTGGGTGTTTCCCTCTTTTCCATTATTTTCAATTTCTAAAGTGTGATCTCAACGATACTTTAGAATCTGAAAAAACGAAGAAAAGGGCAAGAATTTATTTAAAAAAAAAAAAGGCATTGATCTTAAAAAATGGCGGGAAATGTAAAAAAACCTACAAGAAAAAATATAGCGTTTGAGCTAATAATAATTGTGAAATTTCTTGAGAATGTTTGAAGCACAGAATATGATTTACAGAAATTTTTCCATTTATTTACATTTAATATTTTTAAATTGAAATTTAAAACATTTTGTGCATTTTCTTAATTACCAAAATTTACCCTCCTTTATTAGTTTGTATTTCCTAAGTTTACTGTGATATTTCACGATACATGAAAAATTTATATACTTTGGTGTCTCTGAAAATAATCTTGTTTCAATATCGGTATTTCAACGCTTATTCGGAAAGTTTAATGATGTTTACTTTCAAAATATAATGTTTATCTTCAATTCCTATTAAATGTTTAGCTGTAAGATAGTAGAGAGGCGTTAATTTTCAGAAGATATATTAATTTGTTATGATTTTTGAACACTGTAACTCAATTGATAATTCGATATGTGGGTTTTTAATTTTCAAATAAATACTTTTGTTTTTCAATTAATAAAGTGTATTTAGTAGAATACAAATCATCTATAAAATTTTTGGTAGAAATCTTTTATCGTAAAGTATAGATTACAAAATAAATAAATAATATGCAAAAGAGAAAGATATATAAAATCTCGAAACAGGGTATAATAAATATTATATGATAATATAATATATTATATGATAATATTAGCAGATTTAAATTGTACGGTTTTAAAAGAAAACCTTAGAACCCTTGATCAATAAAATTAATCAGTAATAAGTAATAAGTATAAAACTTTGAATAAGCACTAAAAATTAAGAAATCAGAACAATTGTTTCGGGTCGAAAGAAAACACGACCCTTCGTCAAGCTAACAATGTACGCACAAGTGCTGCAAACAAAGCTTCCGCGCACAGAAAATATTTTAGTAAAGAGCGAAAGCAAATAAATCTGAATGAAAACTTTATAATTCTAGCCACAGCAGTATTTATATTTATATTTGTCATTTGCGCTTTGTTTGCAGCACCTGACGAAGGGTCGTGTTTTCTTTCAACCTAAAACAATTGTTGTGAGTTCTTGATTTTATATCGATATTTTAAATTATTCTACTGAATACTTTTAAACGCCAGTTCTGAGGTGCTTTTTATAATAAAAAAAAATCCCTATCTTTATACAGTATGATATCGATAATACAGTCTGTTTAATATGTCTCATTACTCTGACAGTAAAATGTATCATCAAAAGGTGAAATGGGTATTTTTGAATTTTTTGTAATAGGCCGTCAACTAGGGCACATATAAGAAAATTATACGTGGCATAGTTTCGTTTTTATTTGTTTATGTCTGAAAACACATTCTTAAGAAAGCAGTTTATATACACACCAAGATTTAGTATTTTTTATTAAAATGCTTGTCAAATAAATGACAAAATCTTCATGCCATTAAAAAGTATACTAATACTATCGCTAAACCCTTTAAGTTTAATTAACTGACAAGTTTAAACTAATTAACTTAGACATAAGAAAAGAGAACAGAAAGTTCAAACAAAATGACAGCGATGAAATCAAAAATCTCACTTTTCCAAGACAAATTAGAGAACAGTTTATTACTTTGGCAATCCTGTCGCCCCAAGTTTGCTTCCCATATATATATATATATATATATATACATATATATACATATATATATATATATATATATATATATTAGTTTGCATATTTGCTTTCTTTCCTAATACACTATTTGCCACGACCAAGACAGATAGACGGGAATTTCTAGGTTCGAACCCAAGACACGCTTGTCATTTTAATCATTTATTTATTTTATATTTTTCTCCGAAACTCGGAGATATAATCTTTTAAAAGACCCCCACGAACGAATTTATCTCAGGTCTAAGACTCACACGTATTATAAGTATTATACATTTATATTTACTCTTTTTTTCTTCAATAACAAAGTCTCTTGGGAAATCAACTTTACTGATAAACTAAAAGCTGGGAATAGCTCATTTTGTAAGAATGTTTCTCATTTTCTTCAGAGTTAAATCTGAAACATATTTTATTTTTATATTCATCCTATCAAATTCCTGTGACAGATAATTTAACATAGTTTTTAAAATAAATTTTAAGAAGTACAACACGAATTTATTTTTAGAATAATATTTGCACACTACTCTTCTAAACAGAAAGCGTAACGTGTAAATTTGCATTATACCCTAACGGTGAATGTCGGATTCTGCCTTACAGTTTACAAGATCTGAAAATGTTACATAAAAATTTCCTGAATTTTATATTAAGGTTATAAGAATTACCTCATTCAGGAAAACTAAATTCTTTAAAAAACTCCCGTCTCAAAATTAGGCTTCAAATATAATTGATTTGTGGTACTTATATCAAAATTTTTAAGGAATTTTGAATTTTACAGCAGGTTTAATTTTTAAATACTCCTTTTGAGAAAGCTAATATTTATTTTATTTTATTTAGATAGTTTTACAGTTTAGTAAATCGTTAAAAGAATCACAGTTAATGGAGGTTTTAATTGAAGCTCATACAAGCAATGTATTTCATTGACACCTAAGCACTTACTTATAGGAAGACCAATTACGATAAACATCGGAAACTTAAAAGAAACTAAAACATTTACCTATACAAGATAAAAGTTAGCTCAAAACCTAAACAACTATATGATTGAAATGATATTCTAAATAGATTTATGTTGATTTATATAATTTTAATTAAATTTCAAAATCGAATTTTGATGCACAACAGTTTATACTTTTATACATTTTCTTATTCAAAATAAATAAATAAATTGACAATATATCTGCTAAAATCATTACTGAAAAAAAGCTGGTAGACACTGATTATATTATTATTATATAAACCCCATATTTATTTAATTAAATAGTTTTATATTATCTTAAACAAATTGTAGACACATTTTTAGGTAATATTCGATTACATAAAACTTAATACTAATTTTCTAGATTAACTTTCCGACTGTTCACCTAATCTATTGATATTCTTTAATCTGTTGATATTGAATTCTATTTATTATTCATTTAAGTTTAATTTTCTTCCACTTGCAGCACTAAATGTTCTTTATAATAAGAATGCTTCCAGTATCCTCTTCATCTTATCAATCGCTATACTTAAAGAAGAAATATATATTCATGTGCGATTAATTCAAGATTACTTTCAGAACTATATCACACACTTCAAGGAAGTTCTTTCTCATTCAGTTTACAAAAGGAAATGAATTGATTAAATCTTTTTTCCTTCTAATCCGTTCTGAAAGTTGAAGCTATGAAATATATGGAAGTGTCAAATATTTTATTTAATTTAAAAACTGAAATTTAAATGGATATCAATGCATCAAAATAATTATATCTATCAAAATAAAACTTAAAATGCATTTTTAATGTAATTCCCGTTTTCTTCTAAGCTACATAAAAGAAATAATAAATTTATTTAAAATGAAAAAAAAAAAAAAAAAAATCTTAATTCAAAATAAAAATGGAAGTTTTTTCAATTGTAATTAAAAATAATCGTTATTTCTTGCATCGAAAAATTAAACTTTTTTCTTTAAATTAAAATTTGAAAAGTGGGTAGCAATCAAATAACCAAAGTATAAAAATTGAAATTTAAAGGTATTTTAATATGATTGCCTTTTTAATCTAAGTTACGTATATGCAATATTAGACTTATTTAAAATGAAAAGCATAGATAATTTAATTCAAAATAAAAATTGTTGCTCTTCGAATTATAATTTAAAATAATTGTTATTTGCAGCATCTAATATTCAAAATACACATATTTGCATAAACAATTTATATATGCCAAACAGATTTTAATAAAAATAATAACTTCTTGTAACAGATTAATAAGGAATATTTTTATTTCGAGAACAATAAAATTTTTAAACTCTTGCATTCTATGTAATACGTAAATAATTAATATAAAGTAAGATTTCAAGTTGAGTGACTTAAATTTCTTCTTTTCTATATTCTTTTAAATAATTTTCATTTAAAAAATGGAATATCAAATTAATTATTTCGAAACATATTTATTATATTTATAAGTATTTGAGTTTTATGGCTTTATTAAAATGTTTGATTTCAGAGCTATTAATTATGCAGATTACTTTGAAGTAGGATTTATAATTGCTAATTAATTTCGAATAAATGTTCATACTATTGGTCTTAACTTTTTTTTAAAAAATAATTTTTAATTCGAATAAATATTAATAGATTAATTTAATGAATATAAATATTTACACAACTTTGAAATTGCTAATGCAAAAATATTAAATGCAAACTTCAGTTTCGGTAGTGTAAAGCTTACCGTCATCAGTGCAAAATGTCGAGGTGGATCTCTGCTCTTATATATAGATAGGGTAGCGAATTTTAGTGTCGGAATAGCAACTAATACACTGTAAAAAAAAAAAAAAAAAAAAAAAAAAAAAAAAAAACGGTAGGTTTACAGCATAATATGTTGGCAATATGGGTGCATGGAAGGGGGAAAATTAGAAAGGAGTAATTTACAGCAGAAACAACCGTAAAAGAGTCTTTCTTTACAGATGTTTCCACTGTAAATTGTCTTATTTAACAGCAGAATGTGCTGGAAATATGTGTGCCAGAATATTTTGCAGTAAAAGCTTCCTTTTTTTTTTTTTTTTTTTTTTTTTTCAGTATAGAAATTTACATTTTGTACATACATTCCTTCTTTTTCTAAATATTCTGAAAGTTTGCCAAAATTTTCTAGGTTTTCCCATTTTTTTTTAGAGTATGTAGTCTGTCCCCTTAAAGTATTTTAAAGTCTATTCCAAACCATCACGATCACTCACACCTTAATCGCACTCGAACGCGGCATCTGGGAACTGAAAACTGGAGAGTCATATTCTGACACGAGATGGGCCAGATTAGAAAGGTAACTCTCAGCTTATGTTATGTGCTATTTGTCTCATTTGTGTTGTATTTAAGATTAGTTGCATTAAGCATTTTCTACTAAAGTCAAAAACTAAAGATCTTAATATTTTAAACCAATGAGCAGTTTTAACTGTCTAAAACAATATACACCGCATTATTTGTTGCTTTTTTAAGAATAATCATTCAATGCATTTGGCTAAGCAATTATGCACAAGAAATTTTGCTGATGTTTATACACGCGCAGTTACAAATTACATACTAAAAATGCTTATATTTCATCATATAACTAATATTTTTATGTTCTGATTGCAGCATATCGTGCTTAACCCGTTAACGCCCGAATTAATTTTGCAAAATATTATTAGCTGATTATTTCACTTCTAAATTAATATAGACAACTGATAGTAAAATATATTAACTTAAACAATTCTTCTGATAGTTTTAAATTTAAAGCCTATCCTCATTTATTGACGTTCAATGTTTTAGCGAGAAAAATTCAAGATAGAAAAACTTAGAGATAACAGATTAATTTCCAATTATTATATGTTGAGAAATATCTCCAAAGTAAAGTATTATGACATATAATATTACTCAACTTGATTTAAGTTAGTATACCTGCGCAAAAAGCAAAGATATGTGCGACGAATGAAAAATCATAAAATGACTATGTAAATTATGAAATAATAATTAATAGTAGGCACATAAAACTTTCAGGGATCATTTAGAGTGACACTATAAACTGTCACTAAAAACCAGAAGTCATTCCAAGAAACCACAAAAAAATATACGTGCCATTTTATTAGCTGTCCTCAAATGAGGACACTGGGCGCTAACGAGAAAATGTGGCTTGTTATTGTAAGTAGATAATAGCAGGCGGTGCCTTATGTTGGTGAGAAAGACAGCTGCACTGCGGAGAAGGATGATGACGCGAAATAAGCGTGGGACGCCATGTTCAGTCTTTTAGATCAGTGTTGGGCATATTTGATTAAAAAGGTAATTGAATTACAATTAAATCACAATTATAATTATTTTACTGTCAATCGATTAACAAGTAATTGATTACAAATAAATTTAATCATTACAAATAAATTGAGTAATTAATTCAATTTATTTGCAATCAATTACTTGTTAATTGATTGACAGTAAAATAATTATAATTGTAATTTAATTGCAATTCAATTACTTTTTAATCAATTAAGCCAACACTGTTTTAGATACATTTTAACTAAAGTTTCATGATTATGTAGTGTATGTAATTATCGTTGTATTAAATATGTGTCCGTTTTCAAATAGATGTTTCAGCTTCTACTAATTCTTTGTATGATTTTGTTTTTTAGTATCAGTTTCATACAGTTATTATTATTATTATTATCATTATTTTAAGTGACAATGAATGGATTTGAGAACACTGCAATTTATTTAAAAAAAAAAAAAATGAAAGATTTTCTTTTTTCTTACAGAAATTTTCATATATCCATATTCACTTACACATATAAATGCAAATAATTAAAATATGCCTAATGATTACATGCTGTAGTTACAACGCATTTCAAAGATTAATTTTTACTGAATGAACCATAACATAGATTTATATTCTTTAATTTTCGACTGAGCCTCATTTTACCTTCTAGATAAAATCTTCGCTGAAATATATGTGATATTAAATATTCGTTACATTCCTAAAGTTCTAAGAAAATCAATCATGTATGTTTCTTGACATTCAACAAATCATGAAATTCGAAAGTAATTACGTTATTACCCATGTATAGTAATATATATTTATAAATATAATACAAATTGTTAAATTCTAATACTTATTTTTTCCTTCTTATAACATAGCAGACTGATTTTTTCAACAGAATTTCATTCAATAATAGCATTTCGATTTTTATTATTATTTTAAATTTAGAAAAAAAATCTACATTAGATTACTAAATATTTATGAGTATTCCATATTCATTCAACAAAAAATGTTTTAAAATACATCTTATATTTTTATTTTTATTTAATTTTGTTCTAATATATATATATATTGCAAAATTGAGCCACGTTTGACTTTTGTAAAGGTAACATTATTTCTTCTACCAATTTGAATTTCAACAAAGTTTTTCACATTCTTAAAAACTTAAACAACTTTGTTAGTGGTAAATGCTGGTTTTATGCCTACAGAGTAACAGATACTTATTTCTCTTAATGTATGTAATCATCAATCAAGGCTCCCGATGACGTGTTGATGATTTTATGCTTTTATGCTTTTATCATTTGTATTGTTACTCATTTATATATATAAGGTAAACGCACCAGTAGTAGACCCTGTATACCAGTAGTGGACACTTTTAATTTTAAACTCGGAAAATAAGCTACCTAAAAATTCTGAAGATTCGAGCAATGTTCAGGAAGGGAGTTATAGTCCTTTACTGTTAAACAATTTAACAAAAAATAATTACGGCCATTAGTTTTAAAATAATGTTAGTTTAACTAAACAAATTTGCACTTTTCGTGATTTTGCCGTTTTCTTCTTATCACTTTGAATAAGGAAATGAAATTTTATTTGCTCGATTTCTGCTTATTTCTAACTGATTTCTTCTACCTTTTGCTTTCATATGACTAAAATAAGTACGCAGAATTCATTTATTGTGCTATTTTTTAAATCTTGTATTAATACATAGTACTCTTATGGGTGTCCACTACTGGGAACAAAAAATGTCCTCATGACAAATAGTGGACAGCCCTGTCCACTACTGGCTCATGTGACTTTTAATGCCAGATCCAGTAGTAGACACAATTCAGTAATCTGGCAATTTTAAAGTTGAATTTTAAAGTGAAAATTCAAAGGGATCCACTACTGGAACATAAAAGGGTCCACTACTGGGTTTTTAGTGTGTCCAATACTGGCTCATTTTAAGCTCTTCAGATTTTTGATTTTTTACATATATAAATGCTACAATTAGCAATTTTCATAATACAGTCGTGTTAAGAAAGAGTTAGTAAAGGTCTGAAATATTATTTTTTGAAACTCTAAAATTTAGGAAATTACACGAAAAATAGCCGGAAAATGTCCTTAAAGTGTCAACTACTGGTGCGTTAACCTTATATATATATATATATATATATATATATATATATATATATATATATATATATATTATTTCATGTGATTCAGTTCAGTGTTTGAAATGGTGGTTTTTAATATATCTTAATATATATAAATCTCGTGTCACAATGTTTGTCCTCAATGGACTCCTAAACCACTTAACCGATTATAATAAAATTCGCACACCATGTGCAGTTCGATCCAACTTGAGAGATAGGATAGTTTAAATCTCAAATTATAGTCGCAATTTTAATTTATTGCTAATTATTTGTTATAATTTCAATATTTCATTATTTCAATTTCTAATTATGATTAAATTATTTTGAATACATCATTCGAAAGATATTTTAAAGTTCTTTTAAATTATCGAAAGTTTTCACCAGATTTACACGTTTTGAGGTGTCCTGAATCAGTTTTCTTTTATATCTCAGAAATTAATTTAAAAAAATTTCATAAGTAATACATCATTTGAAAGCTTTGTTGACTTGATACACATTTTAAAGTACTTTTACATTATCGAAAATGGAATTCGAGATTTCACCCGATTTACACGTTTTGAGGTGTCCTGATTAGGTTTTTTTTTTTTTTATCTCAGCTACTAATTAAAATAATTTTATAAGTAATAGATCATTAGAAAGCTTTTTTTGATTTGGAATCGAACAGTGGATTACAGACATTTCTACCGCCAGATGGCGCTGTAATACATTCAAATTTCAATATTTCAATTTCTAATTATGATTAAATTATTTTTAATGCATCATTCGAAAGATATTTTAAAGTTCTTTTATATTATCGACAGTTTTCACCAGATTTACACGTTTTGAGGTCTCCTGAATTAGTTTTCTTTTGTATCTCAGCTACTAATTAAAATAATTTCGTAAGTAATACATCATTAGAAAGCTTTTCGAACAGTGGAATACAGAAATTTGTACCGCCAGATGGCGCTGTAATATTTTAAAATTTCAATATTTCAATTTCTAATTATGATTAAATTATATTTAATACAGCATTCGAAAGATATTTTAAAGTTCTTTTAAATTATTGAAAGTTTTCACCAGATTTACACGTTTTGAGGTACCCTGAATCAGTTTTTTTTTTGTATCTCAATTATTAATTAAAAAAATTCATAAGTAATACATCATTTGAAAGCTTATTTTAGTTGATACACATTTTAAAGTACTTTTGCATTATCGAAAATGGAATTCGAGATTTCACCCGATTTACACGTTTTGAGGTGTCCTGATTAGGTTTTCTTTTGTATCTCATCTACTAATTAAAATAATTTCATGAGTAATACATCATTTGAAAGCTTTGTTGATCTGGAATGGAACAATAGATTACAGAAATTTCTACCGCCAGATGGCGCTGTAATATTTTTAATTTCAATATTTCATATTCTAATTATGATTAAATTATTTTTAATACATCGTTCGAAAGATATTTTAAAGTTCTTTTACATTATCGAAAGTGGAATTCGAGATTTCACCTGATTTACAATTTTAAGTGTCCTGATCAGGTTTTCTTTTGCATCTCAGCTAATTGAGTAAGACCGTTCAAAATTGGTATATGCAAGTTAATTAGGAGGGGCTGGAACGGTGGGGAAGGAATAGGCGCGCAGCGCGCATGGGTTTGGGACCCGGTGCGAGTTTTTACCCGATGATAAAAGATTTTTTTAAAATTTAATTTTCTTAATAAAAGTTTGAGTTGAGAAGGAATATGCGTGTACAGCGCACGTATATCCTCAAACGTGCGCGCGCAGCGCGCATGGGTCTGCGCTGCCGAAGGCAGTGGCGTCCCGGTGTGAGTTTTTACCCGATGCTAAATGATATATTTTTTAATTCCTTTTCTTGAGAATGAAAGTTTATGAGTAATAACATGGAATTTTGAGAAGTCATAAGGATGGTGAAGGAATACTTGCGCGCAGTGCACGGGTCTACGCTGCCGAAGGCAGTGGGGACCCGGTGCGACATTTTTCCTGAGCAGATTTTTTTTTTCTTTTTTTATCACATGATAAAAATTAATGCAATTTTGAGAATTCATTAATTATTGTGATTCATTTAAAAATAGTGACCCGCGAAGCGGGCGTAGCCTGCTAGTATATATATAATATGTGTATGATAAAAACCACCATATATGATATATATATATATATGATATATATGATATACAGTAACCGCCGCTTTATACATTCACTGGTTAATAAAATCAGTCGCTTAATCTAATCAAATTTCCAGGGACGTAATACAATCAATAAAATCTACTTTTAAAACCACCGCTTAATACAATCAGTATCGCTGGTTAATAAACTCAAAAAATTCTCAGCAGCAAAATTATCATTTATGCACACTAAACATATATATATGTTTACATTGTGATATTTTATAATTTTTGAAATAAAGAAAGAAATTAAAGTACAATCCATCTGATATTTCTCTTTGTCGAAATTTTTATACTTGCAGCATAGTTACAAATTAAACAGGTTCCATTACTTATCTCAGTAACAATTTCTAGGAACGTACTTTTCAAAGTGCAGTATTAAGTTACAAATTTCATTTGATTTGAAAGTTATATATATATTAAGTTAAAATAATTATAAGATAAAAAATTTTTTATAAACCATGTTTTTTAATTTTCTGTTGAATCATATAAACGCTACTGAAGGCAGCCGGAACCCCAGCAATTGGATAAAAGTATTAAAAAAATTCCTTGCTATCGTCTTTTTTTGAGCTATTATAAAAGTTTCAAATGGCTATCTAGCCGGAAAGTTAGTTAAAAGTTGATTGCAAGCTTTGTACTGGAAACGCTGCCGAAGGCAGCAGGGTCCCGAAGCAATTGGATAAAAATATTTTTAAAAAGCACTTTCACCGTATTCTGAACTGTTCCGAAAGTTTCAAATGTCTAGCTACTCGGGAAGTTAGTTAAATGAATTTTCTGTTGAATCATATGAACGCTGCCGAAGGCAGTAGGGACCTGAAACAGTTGACTAAAAGTATTAAAAAAATATATTGCCACCGTGTTCTGAGCTATCCTGAAAGTTTCAAATATCTAGCTAGTCGGGAAGTTAGTGAAAAATCGATTGCAAGCTTTGTACTGGTAACGCTGCTGAAGGCAGCAGGAACCCGAAACAGTTGGCTAAAGGTATTTAAAAAAATGCATTTTCACCGTGTTCTGAACTATTCTGAAAGTTTCAAATGTCTAGCTAGTCGGGAAGTTGGTTAAATAAATTTTCTGTCGAATCATATAAGCGCTGCCGTAGGCAGCGGGACTTGAAAAATTTGACTAAAATTATTAGAAAAATGTATTGTCACCGTGTTGTGAGCTGTCCTGAAAATTTCAAATGTCTAGCTAGTCGGAAAGTTAGTGAAAAATCGATTGCAAGCTTTGTACTGATAACGCTGCCGAGGGCAGCGGGAACCCGAAACAGTTGGCTAAAGGTTTTAAGAAAATGCATTTTCACCGTGTTCTGAACTATTCTGAAACTTTTAAATGTCTAGCTAGTCGGGATGTTAGTTAAATAAATTTTCTGTCGAATTATATAAGCGCTGCCGAAGGCAGCGGGACCTGAAATAGTTGACTAAAATTATTAGAAAAATGTATTGTCACCGTGTTGTGAGCTGTCCTAAAAGTTTCAAATGTCTAGCTAGTCGGAAAGTTAGTGAAAAATCGATTGCAAGCTTTGTACTGATAACGCTGCCGAAGGCAGCAGGAACCCGAAACAGTTGGCTAAAGGTTTTAAGAAAATGCATTTTCACCGTGTTCTGAACTATTCTGAAAGTTTCAAATGTCTAGCTAGTCGGGAAGTTGGTTAAATAAATTTTATGTCGAATCATATAAGCGCTGCCGAAGGCAGCGGGACTTGAAATAGCTGACTAAAATTATTAGAAAAATGTATTGTCACCGTGTTGTGAGCTGTCCTGAAAATTTCAAATGTCTAGCTAGTCAGAAAGTTAGTGAAAAATCGATTGCAAGCTTTGTACTGATAACGCTGTCGAAGGCAGCGGAAACCCGAAACAGTTGGCTAAAGGTTTTAAGAAAATGCATTTTCACCCTGTTCTGAACTATTCTGAAAGTTTCAAATGTCTAGCTATCCGGGAAGTTAGTTAAATAAATTTTCTGTCGAATCATATAAGCGCTGCCAAAGGCAGCGGGACTTGAAATAGTTGACTAAAATTATTAGAAATATGTATTGTCACCGTGTTGTGAGCTGTCCTGAAAATTTCAAGTATCTAGCTAGTCGGGAAGTTAGTTAAAAATCGATTGCAAGATTTGTCCCTGACAAACACACAAACAAACCCACAAACAAACCCACAAACAAACACACAAACAAACACACAAGAATCGAAGTTAATAAAAACATGGTAAAATATATAAATACTAGCAGGCTACGCCCGCTTCGCTGGTCACTATTTTTAAATGAATCACAATAATTAATGAATTCTCAAAATTGCATTAATTTTTATCATGTGATAAAAAAAGAAAAAAAAAAATCTGCTCAGGAAACATGTCGCACCGGGTCCCCACTGCCTTCGGCAGCGTAGACCCGTGCACTGCGCGCAAGTATTCCTTCACCATCCTTATGACTTCTCAAAATTCCATGTTATTACTCATAAACTTTCATTCTCAAGAAAAGGAATTAAAAAATATATCATTTAGCATCGGGTAAAAACTCACACCGGGACGCCACTGCCTTCGGCAGCGCAGACCCATGCGCGCTGCGCGCGCACGTTTGAGGATATACGTGCGCTGTACACGCATATTCCTTCTCAACTCAAACTTTTATTAAGAAAATTAAATTTAAAAAAATCTTTTATCATCGGGTAAAAACTCGCACCGGGTCCCAAACCCATGCGCGCTGCGCGCCTATTCCTTCCCCACCGTTCCAGCCCCTCCTAATTAACTTGCATATACCAATTTTGAACGGTCTTACTCAATTAGCTGAGATGCAAAAGAAAACCTGATCAGGACACTTTAAATTGTAAATCAGGTGAAATCTCAAATTCCACTTTCGATAATGTAAAAGAACTTTAAAATATCTTTCGAACGATGTATTAAAAATAATTTAATCATAATTAGAATATGAAATATTGAAATTAAAAATATTACAGCGCCATCTGGCGGTAGAAATTTCTGTAATCTATTGTTCCATTCCAGATCAACAAAGCTTTCAAATGATGTATTACTCATGAAATTATTTTAATTAGTAGATGAGATACAAAAGAAAACCTAATCAGGACACCTCAAAACGTGTAAATCGGGTGAAATCTCGAATTCCATTTTCGATAATGCAAAAGTACTTTAAAATGTGTATCAACTAAAATAAGCTTTCAAATGATGTATTACTTATGAATTTTTTTAATTAATAATTGAGATACAAAAAAAAAAACTGATTCAGGGCACCTCAAAACGTGTAAATCTGGTGAAAACTTTCAATAATTTAAAAGAACTTTAAAATATCTTTCGAATGCTGTATTAAAAATAATTTAATCATAATTAGAAATTGAAATATTGAAATTTTAAAATATTACAGCGCCATCTGGCGGTACAAATTTCTGTATTCCACTGTTCGAAAAGC
The DNA here is from genome assembly GCA_963930645.1 of Salticus scenicus. NCBI lineage: Eukaryota > Metazoa > Arthropoda > Arachnida > Araneae > Salticidae > Salticus > Salticus scenicus. The sequence continues at coordinate 197,164,554 of OZ005652.1, forward strand.
TTTCTAATGATGTATTACTTACGAAATTATTTTAATTAGTAGCTGAGATACAAAAGAAAACTAATTCAGGAGACCTCAAAACGTGTAAATCTGGTGAAAACTGTCGATAATATAAAAGAACTTTAAAATATCTTTCGAATGATGCATTAAAAATAATTTAATCATAATTAGAAATTGAAATATTGAAATTTGAATGTATTACAGCGCCATCTGGCGGTAGAAATGTCTGTAATCCACTGTTCGATTCCAAATCAAAAAAAGCTTTCTAATGATCTATTACTTATAAAATTATTTTAATTAGTAGCTGAGATAAAAAAAAAAAAAACCTAATCAGGACACCTCAAAACGTGTAAATCGGGTGAAATCTCGAATTCCATTTTCGATAATGTAAAAGTACTTTAAAATGTGTATCAAGTCAACAAAGCTTTCAAATGATGTATTACTTATGAAATTTTTTTAAATTAATTTCTGAGATATAAAAGAAAACTGATTCAGGACACCTCAAAACGTGTAAATCTGGTGAAAACTTTCAATAATTTAAAAGAACTTTAAAATATCTTTCGAATGATGTATTCAAAATAATTTAATCATAATTAGAAATTGAAATAATGAAATATTGAAATTATAACAAATAATTAGCAATAAATTAAAATTGCGACTATAATTTGAGATTTAAACTATCCTATCTCTCAAGTTGGATCGAACTGCACATGGTGTGCGAATTTTATTATAATCGGTTAAGTGGTTTAGGAGTCCATTGAGGACAAACATTGTGACACGAGATTTATATATATTAAGATATAAATTAATTATTATTATTAAAAGACACAAATTTCATTTGATTTGCAAGTGATATAGTATATATATATATATATATATAATTATTATTATTATTATTATTATTATTATTATTATTAAAAGACACTTTCTAGTACTTATTTTGAAATAACTATAAAGCAAGAGGTTTAAACGGAATGGTTTTAAACTTTTAAGGAAAGCGTGAACTTCTGGCAAATTAGTAATGATTTTCTTCAAAGGAAAGAGCATAAAACTTTAAATGCGTTTAATTTACTTATATCGAAGGAACAGTTAATTAATTATCTGTCAAAAATTAATTAGAATTGTTTATTAATTCCATTACTGGTTACTTTTAAAATTTCTTTCCAAGTTCAGGGAAGTAATATAATTTTCTTGAGTACAGGAACGTTCGCTGGTTATAAAAATCAACCGTTCAATAAAATAAATCAATATTTCTCAGGACGAATGTGATTTTAATAAGTTGTGGATACTGTACATACACACACACATATATATATATATATATATATGTATGTATGTATATATACATACATATACTGGATGCGCGCACAACACTAAAATTAGTTTTAAAAATTTTGTAAATCAATTTCCATTATTTTAATTTTATACTACTATATACTATTTGATTATTGTATAATTAACAGAGTAACTATGCAAAGTGTATTTCAATAATGGTTCTGCATATTACCACACTGCAATGTATAAATACCATATTACCTTATACACACATAGTAAATTAACAATCATGACATGAAAAATTTAATATTTTAAAAATTATTCAAATTTTAAGCATATGAATTGCTTATATGATTGAATTTTGTATAAGGTTTAAGTTATAATTGAAAATGACTTTAAATTAAAATCTGTTTCAGCTTGCTGTCATGTTATCACGATTAAATTAATTAATGTGAGCCGTTGGCTATTAATCTTCGCATTGAATGAAGAGGTTTGCGTTTAGGATTTCTGATAATAGTTAAACTGGAATTTGAACGAATCCTATTATCGTATAACCAATTTATTATAAAGTTAACAATGTTAAATTACAAGCTGAAAGCTGTCAAAACTAGTTTAGGAAGCATCATATGAATTACGTCACTATGAAATATGAAAGTTATAAACTATCTAAAATTAACCGCAATTCATGTTCATAATACTTTCTCAAAATAATAGTAATAATAGATTATGAAATTATTATTTCAAAATGTCCTCTGATCGGTTTATTTAGAAAAAAGACTTATCATCATAAAAATCGACATAAATGAAACAAATTTGTAACATTTATTTCAGTTTTAAGCCAATCTTAAATTATCCAAATTATTTTTAAGTGTTTATCATCAGTGCCACCGTGTAGTTGTTTCTTTGAAAATTTATTAGTTTTGTAGATTAAATACAATTGTAACATTGCATTTTTATTATAGAATTAAAAATATGTATTTGACAATTGCGTTTTAACCCTTTAACGTTTATTTGTTTCACAATGAAATCAAACATTTAACATATTGTATTTAACATTTTTTTAACATTTTTTCCTTGTTTAAATCGGTTTTTAAAATTTTATTTTTTCTCTGTTTGGTAGACAGCAGCACTACTCCGAAATTTAAAAAGAAGGTTTTTAGGAGGAAGACTGCTTTATGTTTAGAACTTAAAGTGATGCTATTCACATACTAGTCGGTCTGCGCCCGCCTATAGCGCTCGAATTTTACACATGTGTTTCCAAATTTATTTCTCATTATCAGTTCAAATAACTGAATATTGGTTTGCATGATTTTTAAAACAAATGGCTTCATTTTTACATCATGATATTCACTGATGTAAGGAGGGGGGGGCGGCTGATGGGGCTGCACCCTTCAAAGAAACATATCAAATCTACCAAAATGTGGTTCAAAAACATGTTAAAAGATAACTTTTTTTTAACCTATACAGGTAATATCATATCGTCTTTAAATGACCATTTCTTTACGTAATTTACATTATTGTTTACTACTATCATTATTACTAAAAGAACCTTGCTAATAAAAATTTCCTTTCTGTGATTCTTTTTTATTTATTTATTTATTTATTATTATTAAATTTATTTAAAAGGGGGTCCGTTTTTAATTCCTTTGAATTCCCAGCCTATTTTAGCATTGTTCGATTTTAATTCCTTTTAATGAGAAGTTTTGAAAAGTGCAGAAAATGAGTTCATGAATGTATCGGAAAAATGGTCGCTTCTAAGAAAAATTTCTCTCTTTTTCGCTATTTTGACAAATTTAAATTTAACATTTTTATTATTATTATTATTATTATTATTATTATTATTATTATTATTTTGGACACAGGTCAATATTAAGAATAAAGTGCATCCACTTTTTTCGCGCCTAGCATTGAGGACGATTCCAAAGGCTCACAAGGGTGCCAAATTGACCAACGAGTTGGGATTTGGTTAATAACCTGCCATTTCTGGCGTTTTCTTATTGCTTATTTTCTCTCAAACACAAGGGGCTTCAACCCTATTTTAACACTGGAGTTGTTGAGTCAGCGCTTTAGCAGACGTTGCTATGATCGCAAGAAATGGGGTTGAAAAATAATACGATATGTATGATTTCACTATGAAACACATTATCAAACTTAACTCAACCCTCTATAAAATAAAATTCTAGATACACCACGGATTATATTTACATATTTTGAAGACCAAAGGTCTCCAAGAAATTAAAAAACAGCATCGTAATGCTTTAATTAAATTTTATAACCCCGTATCTGTTTTATTTATTTACTAGCAATTTCGTGCGAAACTTTCGCACTTTATTTCTTTTCTTATTTACCTTTAAAATTTGAAACTCATAAACCTTAAGCCAAATTCCCCACCCAGTTTTAATTTTAATTCATCAGAAGTCAAATTATCATTTGAAAGAAATCAATATTGTGGGAGGAAATGCTAATGATAATCAAAAAATATCATTCACGAAAGGCTTAAAAATAAAATTCATGATTGACGACCTATTTTTCATACTTCGCGAGGCAAGACAGATTTAGTATAAGACCCTCATGGCGATTTTTAAATTTTTGTCAACATGTTGGTGATACATTTTTATTAATTAACTTATTTATTTTGGAATAATTTTGGGCTAAAAAAACTTAGTACCTATTTTGATTATACTTTTTATCATTGCGATTTTTTGTCAATTTATGACAAAAGTTCATATGGGGGCATATGAACTAGCAAATCATTAAAATATTTCTAGATTTAAAATGACGTTTGAAAAGATTGTAAAAATGCAACTTTTAAAAATACATTTTTCTAAAAAATGATCTATCAGACAAATGTCGTCATTTTTTTTTTTTTTTCGATCACTGAACTGAGTCCGAGTGCTTAAATATTGCTTATGTATTTTTTTTTTATTCTCGCGTATTTTATTAAGTCATTATCGTATCGTTTCTAAAAAAAAAAATTAATCGTAACGGGACCACGTTAGAGAAATATTATATAGCTATTAATTATTTTTCATGACGTCGTTAATTTCTATATATTTATTTTTTTAATATTATCTTTCCTTTGTTTATTATAATTCTGCATAGCAACGGAGATAGCTTATCCTAAAAATCGAAATTGTTTTGTTTTATTTATTGAGAATCGATGAATGAATATTCCACAACCATGTAAACCACGGACAAAAGCTTATTTCATTTATCTCACTACATTGTTGTGATTGTGGTCTAAATTTTTCTGTTAAATTATCCTTTTACATTATTTTATTCAGTTGAAATGAGTGCGTGGAAACCATGAATAAAAATTTTACTTTATTTATTTCAGTACGTTATTTTAGCTATGATACCATTTTCAGCGTTAGCTTCGGGAAACTAAGGATTTTATTATTAATATTATTTTTTGGTACTTTTTCGTTAGACGGCTTTTTAGACCATTTATCTTCTCACGCACACAGCGTTCATTAGATCTCAGGTTTCGTTTACAATTGAGAAATAAATTAAATAAGCTTTTAGCGAGTTTATTTTTTCGCCCAATGTTCTCGGTAATTTCCACATACGGTTGGTTTTTAATTAAGAATAAGATAAATGAAATATTTGTATATTAAATTGGCTCGGCTTTATTTATTAATAAAAAATTATATAATGCTGTTAAAATTTTAATGATCTTATCATTAACCCTTTTCCTGCCCTAACGCTCTAAAACGCTCTAAACAATGTTGCCGAATATCGAGACTCTCTTATTCAGCTATCACCAATAACTTGGAAGAGCGTTATTTGATATACTATATAATACATAATGAACTAATAAACGTCCAAGTGATTAGGCAATGATTACAGTTAACATTTATTGGTGAATATTGAATAAAAAAGTCCCTAAATTTGGCAACATCCACAAGGGGAGGGAAATTAATAAAGGGATAAATCAATGAGTATATTATATGAAGTTTATAATTTACAAACTGCGTCTAAGTTAGAAGAATCATTTCGCATAGATTAAAGGGAGGAAGTTTGAAAAATGTACTTTAATATTCATTTTGTAGTTCTGAAATATCTACAGATTATCACATTATTAATAAGGACTGATATAACGCTGTAATAGTTAAATTATGAAATATGAATGTTAAATTTTACGTTATAGAAAGTGAAAATTTAAATCCCTTCGCATAAAAGCTTTCGTTTTGTTCGACACTAAAGCTATCGTTTTTTTTTTTTTTTTTTTTTGCTTGTTTTTTTTCGATGAAAGAGCAGGTGGCTTTAATCAAAAATTAATCTTTCAATTCAGATCTTGTAACGGGAAATAAATTAAATTATTGGAACTCTGGGCGATCAATCTCAACAGTAAATGTAGTTGGTATAATAAATTTAGGATTTCTGATAAATACTGTCAAGATACGAGACTGTCAGATATTGACAATTGGACTTCCTTCGGAAAAATAACCCAGTTTCTTCATTCTGACTCCATGTGACAGAATTCGTGATGATCGCAGCGGCTTCATTTCTTCTGAATTCAAATTCCTCCAACGCAAGTCGCAACTGCAGTGAATCCCTAAATGGTTCTTCAACAGAATTCCCCAGAGGGCGCATTGCGTCAGTATGCTAATACAAGTGCTTGGAAGGAGTATAAATACTTCAGTCAGACGGTGAAGAGTGGCGCGAACGATTGTTGCTCTTGTAGGGTACAGTCGCACTTTTTCTGAGCTGCCAAGTGTCGCCATCTGGCGGACCTAGATGATAATATTTGTTATTACCTTAATTCTGAAATCTCACTTAGTGTACTTAGAAGCCCTTTTCAGGGCTGTTTTCTCGAGGTACACTAATCCACCATGGAGTCTGCGGGCAAGCCTTTAGAGGAGTATCACAGAAATATTTGCAGACTCGTCATCGAGACAATTGAAAATGAAAATTTCGACCTCATACGCCCTTCTGACATCAACCAACTGGAAGATGAGTTATACAGTAAAATCATCAAAACCAATTTCAAACTAATTGACGAAAGTGGAAATATTACGAAAGAAGGACCCATGGAGTCCTTTACTATTTCCGAAATTCACACAAGATATCCTAATTTTCCTGACTTCCGCCCTGGATACGGGACCATTGAATCCAGTGATTGGACCAGGACGGATGACGTCATGGAGGACCAGCCTGATGGGGAAAGTAATATAAATTCTGTTTCCTTTGATGTAAATTTCTCTGAGCCCCTCCCTACTAATTCTGAAACTACCATTCCTGGTTCAAAACGAAAACTAACCCAAAATTCTGATCCGATAAAAAATCCTAAAACCGAAATTCTCATTCCTACTACAAACAAATTTGATCTACTTGAGGAAAAAATGCTTTTAGATGATTCCATCCCCCAACCCCCCTCTGGATCTAAAACTGAAAAATCTCAAAGAAAGAATCCTCTTCCAAAAGGAAGATTTATTACTGTTCGTTGTGGAAATAAAACCCAACTCCTAAAAAATATAAGCAAACCCCCCCATAATTGTAAATTCATTGCCACCCCTGCAGGTCACTATCTTAAAATTTTTCCTGAAACTGATGAAATGCATGACCAAATCATTTTTGCACTTAATGAAATGAAAGTTCAATTCTACACCATGGGTGATAGGAAAGTCCCACCTCTCAAGGCAGTCATCCGAGGGCTTCCCCTTGACACTAGTATTCTTGACATCGAAGATGCCCTTACATCCCTTAAATTCGATGTCATTAAAATTTCTCAATTCACTAGTTTTAAAACCAAAGAAAAACTGCCCCTATTTCAAATTCAACTTCCCAAAAACGATAAAAGTAAAGAAATTTTCCAATTAGAAAAATTCCTATATTTCCGTGGAGAGCTACAAAACCCCCACACGTACTTTACAGTGCTTCAGATGCCAACAGCTATTTCATACAGCAAAAAACTGCCATATGAAACCAAAGTGCGTTAAATGTTCAGAAGAACACGATTCTAAAGAGTGCCCTTTGGGAAATAAAAAGGTTGAAAATCCGAAGTGCTGTAACTGCGGTGGAAATCACCTAGCTCTCTTCCGAGGTTGCCCCATTTTCCCCGAAAATAAAACTAAAACATTCATTACTCGCCCTGTGAACTCTAAAATAAGCTACGCTAGCCAAATTGCTCCCACTAACCAATCCGAAATTTCCAAAGCCCAATACTTAGCCACTCCCCCCGACCAATCCGAAATTAGCAGATCCCAAATAGCTCAAACTTCTCATTTTTCAGAATTAAGCCAAATTATTAATGAAATTAACACTGAACTTAATATTCCAAACTTATCATATCTAGTAATCAAACTTAAAAACGCCCTTAATTTAATAAAAAGCACAGAAGATCGTGCTACTAAGATTTTAATCTTATTGCAAGCCCTCGGTGATTCTTCTCCTTGAGCTTACTTTCTTAACTTATTTACCAGGAATGTTTATTTTTTCTCTTTCCTCACTGGCTGGTTCTCCAGCCTTCTTCAGAATTTTACTCCGTTAGATACCACTCTTATGTACTGGAGGATGCGTGACTCAGTCACAGGTGCCTCCAACTCATTCCATCCAAAGCTCCAAAGTGAAGAGTGGCTGGCTTGCTCGCTTCCTGGCTTGCTTGCTTTCTTCTTTGGTTTCTTTTCAGGCCTGCAGATAGAGAGTATCTGGCTGATGTATAAGGCTGATGTTCGTTTTCAGTTTTTTTCAAAAGGATTTAAAAGCACTAAGCTGGTGCAAAAGCTGAATAAGTTTTGTAAAAAATGCCATAATGGCTATTTCTTTTTCTGTTTTTTTTTTTTTTTATTTAAACAAAATTTTCATTTTAGTTTTAATAAACTGAATTTATTTTAACTATGATTCTGTTTTATTTCCCTTATCATATGTGTGTTATCTTATTTATAGATCCAACTTAATTTAAATTTTCTGAAAGGATTTAAAGTTTATGAATAAGGTTAAGTTATTCAAATTCTGATTTAAATATTTCTATTTCTCAAAGCTCTTTTTAGATTAAAATTAAGCATAACTAAAAACAGTGACCACGCTCCATTGTTATTGACCTCTGCTAATGAATATATTTTTTATCGGATTAAAAGTTTAATGTCAACCCATAATCCAACACGGGTTATGGGCCATAAATTATTGTTTTAGTGGTAATAGCTTAGATTAGTAATTATCATTTTCTTTTATCTATTAAAGAGCTAAATGTTTAAAACAAATTTTGAAGTTTTTTTTAATATTGAAGCATAAATTAAGTAGTAGAGTTTTGAACTTGAAAGTGATTTCTTTTCTCTATTGAATAACTTGAAAACACACATTATGGTAATGGAAAAAGCTGTGTTTCTTTCTAGGTAGTGTCAAATACACTGAAAACTTGTGTTTTTTTTAATTAGACTTTGAAACTGTGTGGACAATAGCGTGATTATATATGCATAAGGACTACTTTAATTGCAGTTATTTTAAGTATTGGATAATACATATTAATGTTACTTTATCTCTTTATGCAAAGGGGTCTGGACAAAGGGAAATATAAGCTGAAAAAGTTTTAGGAAATTAATTTAAGACGGGCTGCTTCGAATGAGGGGCTATAGTTTAATGTAGTTCCCCCCCTCTTTTCCCTTCTTGCCTTAGTGTTTTTTTTTTTTTTTTTTTTTGAGACGTCATGGCTTCATTTACACAGTACAGTATAGCTAAACTCACACACACTAATTATGTGAGCTGGTCCCATGATATTAAATTCATCTTAATGGAAAAAGGTGTCTGGGGTATCGTCACCGGAGAGGACGTTGAACCTGATTACAAGCCTGGTGATCCAGTTCCAAAAGAGGTAACCGAATACCGTTCTAGAGCTCAAACAGCTTTAACAAACATTTTTCTTAATTTGAGTGACAATTTTAAGCAGATAATTTATGGTTGCCTTACAGCCAAAGACGCTTGGAACAAAATCAAAGAGCACTTTACTCCTGATAATAAAGCTCGGCATATGGCTCTGTTCTCTGAACTTTGCTCATGCAAAATTAAACCAAAGGAATCCGTGGACGTCTTTGCTGCCAGGTTACGTATCATAAGGGATCAACTCAAGGAAATTGGGGAAGAAATACCCGAGAAATATGTTAGTTTCCAATTTCTCAGGTACCTCCCAAATAACTTTGACTCTATAGTACAAAATGTTTTAAGATGGGAGGATACTAAGTTTAAATTTGAGACAATAGTTACAGAATTAGTTGCGGAGGAAAGCCGCCAAAGAGTCCGTGCGAAGGACAAGCTTGAGCCTTATGAAGTCAATAAGGTAGCTACTAAATTTAGATTTAGAAAACGTGAAATTAAGTGTGTCAGGTGTGGACAGGTGGGACATGTAAGAAGCAGTTGCCGTACCAGGTTGAAAGGAGAGTACGCAGAAAGGAGGACCACCTATGATAAGAGCTCGGAAGAAGAATCGACGGATGTATCTAGCAGTCCAAGGAGGAGTCATACAGCACCTAAAACAAGTGGCATCATAAAGGGTAAGAAGGGAAATGGTAATTCAAATTTTGATTTAAAACCCAAATCTTTCTTTGTCCAGGCCAATTTGGCACATGCTAATGAATTAAAAGATGTTTTTGTGTTCGATACTGCGGCGTCTCATCATTTTACTCACAATAGAAATATCTTAGAGGATTACACTGCTGTAAATGATGAGACGTTGTCTGTCGCTGTAGATGGTCTTAATTATCCCATAAAGGGAAAAGGCACCATGAAGTTAAGATTCGGCCAACAAATTTTGTCTTTTGTCTTTTAAGTATATACCTAGCCTTAGAAAAAAATTTATTAAGTGGGCCTCGTATGGATATTTTTGGTGCTTCATTTCATGGTAAAAATGGGAAGGTGAAGGTATCAGACAGAAATAATGAATATCTTTTTACAGCCATCCTTAAAAACGGCATTTATATTACTGATGCAAAACCAGTTGCTGAAAAGCGATCAGTTAAATTTGCCGCAAACACTTAAATTGAAAGGAGAATCGATAAATTAGATTTATGGCATCGTAGATACGGACATTTAAGTCCGAGTTCAATTGAACGCATAAAGCGGAAAAATGTAGTAAAAGGTCTTTCTCACCTGGACTTCAGTAATTACTCATGTGAAACTTGTATATTGAATAAGTTTAGAAGAGTTACATTTAAGAGGGAACATGAAATTAAGTCTAAAGCCCCGGGAGAAATGATACACACTGATGTTTGGGGTCCGACCACGACAATTGGTCGTGATGGGGAGAGGTACTTTTTGTCAGTAATAGACGATTTTAGCCGGTATGTGACCACTTACCCCATGGTTTCGAAGCATGATGTTAGTGATAGGTTACGTCAGCATATATTGCGGATGGAAAACTCCCTAAATACCCGTCTAAAACGTGTGAGATCGGACAATGGGAGTGAGTACTTTAGTAATGACCTGTCTGATTTCTTTAAAGAAAAGGGCATTAAGCACGAAAGGTCAAATGTCTACACGCCGGAACAAAACGGTTTGGCGGAACGGTTTAATCAAACTGTACTAAACAACGTTAGGTCGATACTGGATGATAGTAACCTTCCGGATGCATTTTGGCCTGAAGCTTTAAGGTACTATTCATATACTTGGAATCGTTCTTGTCCCAAAAGGACTAAATGCACACCTTTTCAAGGATATTATGGTACAGTGTCATCAATCGAGCATTTAAGACCTTTTGGTTGCACAGCTTATGTTGGCAAACCTCGCCAGCTGAGACGGTCTAAATTTAAGAGACGTGCCAAAAAGGGTATCATGATAGGATACGCGTCAAAAACACGGGGGTACAGGATCTTTATTCCAGAAGACGATAAAATTATAGTCTATAAACGTCAGGTTTAATGAACAGGAACACGGAAGTTGTAGCGCTGATAGTGAAAGCATCCTGGACCCTGATGTCTGTGATAGAAACAATCCGGTAGAACCTCCCAATCGGTATTTTGTCTCATTAAATCCTCCAGCCTTATCTGATGACGAATATGAGGATGCCCAAACAGACGTGGAGGACGAAGTTCAGGATGAGCCCCGTACGGTTGAGTGGTATAGAGAGTTAAAACATCGGAAGGAAGAGCCCCGGGTCGACGTGTACTATTATGAAGTGGGAAAGAAGGAGAAATTAAATTCGATTGTAAAAGTCGAAAGGTACTGTCAACGTAATAACATTAAATTTGACAAGTCTTATTTTAACTTCTCTCCAAAAGAAACTTTTGAAGGTATAGTGCGCGGTTCTCTCACTCCACCTAGTACTAGTGCAGCGTAAGCATGACTAGGCCAAACCACTATGGTAATTAAAAAAAAAAAAAAAGTTTCACTGATGCTTTTACCAAGCCCAAACTAAAGCTGAACTGGCTAAATTTGTAAAAGCTTTATTTTTATTAGTGTGTAATTTGTATATATTTATATGTATTTTATAATTAGAAAAGTGTAATGCCATGTAAGCTAAGATAGTTTTTTTTTTTAGTCTATTTATAGTAGAAACTTAAGAACAATTTGGACTTTGAGCTATTAGCATGTAATGGACATTTTAGAATATTTTTCTCTTCTGGAAGTGAGGGGCCATTGTCAAGATACGAGACTGTCAGATATTGACAATTGGACTTCCATCGGAAAAATAACCCAGTTTCTTCATTCTGACTCCATGTGACAGAATCCGTGATGATCGCAGCGGCTTCATTTCTTCTGAATTCAAATTCCTCCAACGCAAGTCGCAACTGCAGTGAATCCCTAAATGGTTCTTCAACAGAATTCCCCAGAGGGCGCATTGCGTCAGTATGCTAATACAAGTGCTTGGAAAGAGTATAAATACTTCAGTCAGACGGTGAAGAGTGGCTGGCTTGCTTGCTTTCTTCTTTGGTTTCTTTTCAGGCCTGCAGATAGAGAGTATAAGGCTGATGTTCGTTTTCAGTTTTTTTTCAAAAGGATTTAAAAGCACTAAGGTGGTGCAAAAGCTGACTAAGTTTTGTAAAAAATGCCATAATGGCTATTTCTTTTTCTGTTTTTTTTTTTTTTATTTAAACAAAATTTTCATTTTAGTTTTAATAAACTAAATTTATTTTAACTATGATTCTGTTTTATTTCCCTTATCATATGTGTGTAAGTTATCTTATTTATAGATCCAACTTAATTTAAATTTTCTGAAAGGATTTAAAGTTTATGAATAAGGTTAAGTTATTCAAATTCTGATTTAAATATTTCTATTTCTCAAAGCTCTTTTTAGATTAAAATTAAGCATAACTAAAAACAGTGACCACGCTCCATTGTTATTGGACCTCTGCTAATGAATATATTTTTTATGGGATTGTAAGTTTAATGTCAACCCATAATCCAAAAAATACCCTGTTCAAATTTAAGTGAATCAAATCTAATACAAAACAAAATTTTAACACAGTTAGAAATATCACGTTTATATTACGGACTTATGTGTGGAAAAGCACTCATAAAATACCTTACATTATTTTTAAATGGAAATTAGACGTAGCTAATGAAAGAATTGAAATTCATAATAATATTTTTTCAAACTAGATACATAAAAATAAAGGATATGTAACTTTGTTTTTAAATGATGAAATTTTGCTCTAGGTGGGTGAACAGCAGTCTCAATATATATTTTGTTTTTCATTTTTGTCCAAATAAATAAATAAATAAATAATATAAATAAAAATTACTTTTTACAATGTAGTAGAATAAAATTTATACTATAAATATATATAAAATATGTACCATAAATGTTAACAATGCTATAAAAGATATTTTTTTATAGTATAAACATGTTTATGTAGTTTCAGTTTCAAAAGTGGACGAATCAGAACAAATCTATAATTTTGTTAATGAATAATTTTGAAATGGCCAAACCTAAAATTTTATAAATGAACAAATCTAAAATTTTGTTAACGAACAATTGAATATGCTCTTCTAAAAAAAGTAAAATCGCGTTAAGTGCATCTAATATGAAAAACTTGTATTTAAAAAGTTCACTAATCCGATGATTTTTTCCTATTTAAATTTAAAAATATATTTTGCAGACAGATTAATAAGAAAATGGAACACATTTGCCGTGCGTAAACTCATACAAAGAGGGCTCTGGCGTTTTTTTTTTTTTTTTTTTCATTTTTTCCATATCTCTTCAAATAAAGAAAAAATATATTTTTCCTGTTCGATATTCTTGAGAAACATCAGCTTTTTCTAATTTGAAATATGAAAGCAAATTTCAAATTCTTTGACATACATTTGCTCTATCATAACAGAAATACGAAAACCGTCAGACCTTATTTACTCAAGAGCTTCAAATATATTGTAAAAAAAAAAAAAAAAAATGAAGAAGTTATTCCAGGAACTTATACAAATAAATAAATAGAATTTATTTGAGTTTAAGAAAAGGAGACGGAAATGGACATTTAGTCAAAATTTTCCAAATAGAATTTTCACTTTTTCTACAAATGAAAAATAAAGAATGTTTAAGAGCAAAATTCTATTTCCAAAACTTTTTTAATATATATAAATTTTATTACTTCAAAAAAGCATAATGAAAATCTAGTAAAATATTTTTCATGTAACTGGGAATACACACATATGAAAACACATATTTACGTATAAATATATTTAAGTGTATGTGAATGTATGAATAAATAAAAACAACTTATGAAAAAATAAATATAATTCTATCTATTTGTTTGTTTCTCTTTCTCTAATCTACATATAGAAATTATATTGTACTATTTTAAATTCACAATGATTTTTATCAGTATTTATTTTCTGGTTTCTGCGCATTGTTATGATGAAATATGATTATATAATACACTGTACTGTGGGTTTAAAAAAAAATATTTCTTTCTTTACTTAATTTCAAAAATAATGACAATATTGTAATTATATTTTACATTTATTTATTTTTGTTTATTATTATTATCATTATTTTATAAAAAATATGATACATGATGTATTTATGAAACTATATTACTCAAACTATATAACTCATTTGATTTGTAGAAAAGTGTATGAAAATACAAATTAATCAAAATTTATCAAGTATAGATTAGAGCATATTCAGAAAGAAAATAGTGTATGTAACTGTTCATTTATATACAAGATATATAATAAATTCATGTTTGTCAATAAAATGCTAACTTTTTTCATTAAAATTACTATTACTTACATTGTCGAATTATAAAATCGTAATTAACTAAATGTTTGCACATTTCAGAAAAGGTTTTATCGCATGGAATACATGTTAAAAAAAGAAATATTACTTGTCTCAGAATATAAAAAAAAAATTATTTTTGTAATAAATAAAACAAGACATTAAAACACCTTTGCAGTGCATTAACCCATGTAAAAAGGCCTCTAGAGAAATATATATATATATATATATATATATATATATATTTTTTTTTTCTTTACTTTGTTTTTTCATCTCTCTTCGAATAAAGAGAAAATATATTTTGCTTGTCCAATACTCTTGTGAAACATCAGTTTTTTCTAATATAAAATATGAAAGCAAGCTTCAAACATTTTGACATATATTTGCTCTATGATAACAGAAATCCAAAACCGTCTGACTTTCTTTACTTAAGAACTTAACATACACTGTAAAAGAATAAAAATATTGAAACATATTCAACAAGCTATTGCAAAACCTTACACAAACAAATAAAAAGAATTTATCCGGATTTAAGGAAAAGAGATGGAAATGGACATTTAGTGAAAATATCGATAGAACATGTTATCCAAATAGATTTATGACTTATTTTTAAAAATGAAGAATAAAGAATTTTTAACAACAAACTTTAAATTCCGGATTTATTTAAAATGCGATATTAACTAAATTGCACGTATAATTTTTACATACTATATGATTGTTTTTATGTGATTTTATACACACACACACATACACATATATACGTATTATATTTTGTCCATGTGCGTGTCTGGATAAATAAGAATAATATTATGGAACTGAAGCTTATCTACACGTATCTCTTTCAGTCTATCTGTCAATCGGTCTATTCCTCTCTCCTTATAATAATTTTGTAACAACCATGATCTGTGGTATATCACATGTACCCAACCTGTTTTTGATTGTTAATAAAATTCGTATTTTAAATATAATATGGGAATTGTAGCAAACTGAGTTTGTGTGTCTGCGTCCTACGTTACTTTTTTAGTCAGTTATTTAGCTTGCACACCCAAATACTCAGTTAAAATTTTTTTTAGCCTTTATTATTTATTATTTGTAGAATTTCTACAAATCTGCGTTAGATAATGCTTGGATACCCAATTGGCTGTCTAACAAATTTAATGTTGTACAATGATTTGTGCATTTGAACAAAATTAGCAAGTGTGCGATCTCAAGGCAATAACATTTTTGCTGGATTAACGACCTTTTCATTTTTCTATTATTTCGTTTCCATATTACGCCAAAAAAGATGAAAGAAAGAAAATCCTGTACATTCTTAGTTTTTTAGTCATTTGTGTATTTGTGAATTGTGCCTTGATTATTTTCTTTTTTCTGATCTAGTAGCTTTGTGCTTTCTTATGACAATGCTATGCTGAGCTATGAAATTTTACGCCGAGTTTCAAGCAAATCGGTTCATAAATATATTCTTTTTTTCGTAAATGAAGTTAAAGCGTTCACTGGCTGCAATTTTGCATTTCATAATTTGAATTACAAAAATATTAAAATTTTGAAATTTTTCAAAACTCAAGATAATATATATATATAATATACATAAAAGAAAAAAGCATATATACATTAAAAAAAATTGCAGTTACTTTTATCTGGAGGTAGAATAAATATATAAGACATCCCCTGAAGTTTCTCTTTACCGTAAAATATTCAAGTAGAATGGGGAATAGAAACATTAATAATTCCACCTTTATATATGATTAACGGGCTTTACTCGCTCTGCTGGTAACTATATCCTTCGTTTATGTTAAACAGGAAAAACACGTGACTTGTTATATATATATATATATATATATACGATACACTACCGTTGTGCACTGTAAGAAATTTCAGTAAAATTTGGAGAGTTGACCATTTAATTATACGGCCAGCTCCCCTCTTTGAGGAAAAAATACAATGCACTCGAAAAAGTTTCAGTAACATTCAGAGAGTTGACCGTTAAATTATACGGCCAGCTTCCATCTTCAAGGAAAAAAGTGTCCAGTTTTCGTATTTGTAAGAAAGTGCTGCAAAATCGAAAGTGTTGACCATTTAAACAATGCCACTTCCCTTCTTCGAGAAAAAAAATCATTAAAGCTATACGGACATGACATTAAATTACGGTCACTGACTAGCAAATAGTTTTCCTGTCACTAACCGTAAAATTAGTGTGCGAATATTTTTACAGTGTACAAATATTTAAAATAAAGTGCTGTAAAATTCAGAGCGTTGACCTTTTATTCAAAGTCAATTACCGTTTACGTGAAAAAGTCATGAGACATTTATGAGCATGACTTTATTTTTACAGTCAATGACTGTAAAGTCTTTAACGGTCACTGACCGGCAAAATGTGTTCAGTTCTTTTTACAGTGTGTCCGTTCTTCACATGAGTATTTAAATATTATTTACAGTATATTATTATAAAAAAATATTTATCTTACTTGAAGCTTACTAAGCTGAGGAAGGTAGAGAGAATTATTAAAAGTAATTGGTGGACAGAACTTATGGCAGGACTATGTTTATCGATGTATGCAGCATTAGGATCAAAAATAATAATTGCTATTAAGACCGTAAAATTCAGTTCCCAGTAACAGTTAGCCTTACATTAAAACAGACTCTAAAGTGTTTTAGGAGTAAGACTGATTGACTCCCCACTAAAAATAATCCGATAAAAAGATATTCTTGAGAAAATAATATTTTCTTAAGACATTCCTCAAATATTTTAAATTATTTTGAAAATTTATGTTTTTTCATAAAATATCTGAACAAATTTTAAAGACATTATAAAAAAAATTTGTAAACTTTCTTAAGAATGTGCCAAATAACTTAAGATATTCTGCAGATATTTTTAGAGAAAATCTTGAGATTGTTTTAGTGGAGCTGCACTGGGTTCCTAGGCCTGAGGTGTAATGCCCTCCGTGAGGAGTCTTTCTATGGGGTTCCAGCCCGTATTTGCGCGAGTTTCTGAGAAAACTATGGAAAAATCCAAACAGCTAGGCCAACGAGCGCGACCTGGGATCGAACATGGCACCTGATGAGTACCAGCTTTGAGCGGAGAACCGCTCGGTTGCTGGTGGGTTGAAAAAACTTATTCTAGATATAAGGACTTGTACACCACGCGTCTCTTAGTATTTCAAATAGATAAATTTGCAGCATACGCAGACACACTGCATCGCTTAAGCAATTTCCAAGTCGCCACTTCAAATTTGCATCAAAATCCCATTTCAGAAAAGTTGTTATTTCACGCCGCCATCTGTTGCTAACGGACTTTTTTTCTGAATAAATTTCTATCCGAAGACCCATGATTTATACATTATGTTGTCACAGATTGATACATCGATTTTTTTTTTGTTGTTGTTGTTGTTGTTGTTTGTTTGTTTTATCTGATATGATTTTAAATGGAAACGATTTTAAATTTATTAAAAAATACTATAGATTATATAATTTGAAAATCGCTAATAATAGTGGCCATGTTGTGATTAATTCTGCAAATATAATATCATGGATATTGTTCCAATGATTCATTTACAAAACTGAGATAAAACAAAGTAAAGTATCAGAAACATATATATGTAAAAAAAATCTAAAGTACCAAACTCCGACAGGGATAAAAACTTAATTGCAAGAAAAACGATTTTTTTTTAAATCAAATAATGGCGCTAGGCACACTTGACAATTGTTATACATTTACAAAATTTCGTATAAAATGTGCACACACATAAAAAAAAATAATAAAAATAAATAAAGCTTTTTTATCTAAATGACAGAAAACAAACGCAGTAAAGCCAGATACAATGTTGTTAAATGTAGGAAATTTTCTATCTATTCGTAGGGACTTTTAGCAGTTCCTTTGCAGGATGTAGGGACGAATTTTGAATTGGTAGGGACTTTATTGAGTTAATTGTTTCATAATTTTCATGGGATTATGCATTGATTTTTTTTTTCAGTTTTTTCATGATTTGTTTTACTAAAGTAGGAACTTTTATCATCAGTGTAGGGACATTTTAAGCTATCAGTAGGGAAATGGCAAAATTTCGGTTGGCAATACTGCCCAGATATTTCATTTGCATTAAATAAAAGCAAGGTATATAAAATATTGATGGAAGACTTGACGTGGGATTATGAACAAGGCAAATAACAACGTCTAGAACGCCAAAAATAAGTAACCGGAAAGCAGACAGCTGTTTCGGTAGCCTTTAGCATACAGTCTTCAGTACACTGAAGACGGTTTAGGACGTAGATGTGTTAAGATGTGTTTTAGGATCAAATTTTTAAAATCGAGTTTTTGTTCTATTTACTGGTTTTGAGGCTACAGGAATTCAAAATACATTGTTTGTAAAATACTCGGTGTTTATGTGTCTACCTGCGTTCTGTCTTTGTTTCAATGCTTATGATTGTTATCAGCATAAGAACAAATAATAGCAAATAAATAACAAATAAATATCTCAAGAACAAATAATAGCTGGCAGCCAAATTCGGTATTCTAAACTTTTATTATATAGAGATGGGACATTGAAGTTTTTGCTGAAATCAAACTAATGATTTATGTAAGAGACATCTAAGAGAATTCAAATACTCTACGTCTATAGGCGAAATTTCGGGTTGGTACAGTTTGACATCTATAGGCTACACTAAATAAAATGAAATACGTACATATATATATATATATATATATATATTATATCTATAAAGACACGTTTTGTGTTAAATATGGTATTTAAATCATTCATCATTTGTTTACAGAGCAACCCAAAAGAATTGGGATATATTGAGACTGTACTTGGAAATTGCTGGAATAGCAATCCAGATTGTGTTATATGTCTTTCATATGGAACTAATCTCAAGTACACAATTCAATGCATATGTAATTTGTAGACAATATACAGATCTATGCAAAATTAGGTGTACAAATACTTTCCTATTGGATGTTGTTGATTAAATTGCTCTATTACATTTTAATGTGTCGACGAAAACTGTTCAAGGATGAAAATTAATTTCTTGTATCCATATAGTAAACAAAATGTTATTTAAAGTTCGACTTTCATCTTTTTTTTTTTTTTGGTATAATAACGTGTTTTGAGGTTTCCTGAATACTAAAGTCAGGTTTTTGATTGTTGTCCTTTGTGTATGACGCAACTTAAACACAAGTAATTGTAGACAATTTGACTTTAGTATTTTAAAGTTTATTGGATGCGGCCACTTAAAAAGTTTGATCAAGATTGGTAAGTTTCAAAAAAAGTTGCAGTCTAAACTTGTCTCAAATAAATTTTCACATTTAATACCAATCTTGAAATTTTTTAAATAAATGTTGGTACTATATTTAAATAGAGATTTGAGGCGGGCAATAGCCCCCTGACAAAATCCATTGTCAAATAAAAATGTGCCTAAACCTATTTTATACTGCATTTAAACTAGGTTCGTATGCAGTAGTTGTTATCTTACCTCTTAATCTGCAATCTGCATTCTGCCTTTATTGCATTGAAATGCAGGGTAAAAAATAAATAGTGTGAGTAACACTCCAGATTTTTTTATTTCTTTTAAAATCACTTAGCATGCACATTTTTAAGTAAAATGTATTTCTATTTTTTCTTATCCATGTGTATGATAGAGAAAGTATTGTTTTTTTTTTTTTTTTCTACATTAAGTTTGTGTGTGTATGCGTGTGTGAGTGTGCGCCTTTTATTAGAAAATTTCAAGCGTAAATAGCAGTAGGAAATTTCAACATGGTATTTTAAATCTGTATCAAACAGGGATGCTACACTACACGTCTCATTTTGTTCAAATAAAAAGTTCGTGTACAGGGTAATCCTAGAGACTTCAAATACATTACTTCTATGGGCGAAATTTTAGTTAGACATATTTTAACATGTGTAGGCTGAATTAAACGAAATGAAATTAACTCTTACATAAAATTATGTTTCGTGTAGAACATGATATGAAAATTATTTACAATTCGTTTACAGGTCTACCCAAAAGAACTAGAATGTAGTGGGATTATGCTTGGAAATTGCTGGAAGAGCATTTCAGGTTGTGCTGGTGTTATTAATATACAACTATATTCAAGTACACAATGTGCTATACACATAATGTATAGATGGTCTATCAATAATTAAGCAAAAACATTATTTTTTATTGAAAATAATTGTTGGAAGTACTTTACTGTATTTTACCATGTCTAGATAAACTGCTCAGGAGTGAAAATGGATTTATCATACCTATATGGAAAATAAAGTATTTTTTAGTTAAATTTTCAATGTTTGCTTATAATTACGACTTTTAGTATTTCACTCCTGAATACTTTACTTAAGACGATATTTTAACGGTTGATCTTTGTGTATATCTGTTATTAGCGTAAGTTAAACAAAAATAATTACAAACAGTTCAAATATTGTATTTTGAAGTCTACATAAGGTTGCTACTTGAAAAGTTTCATCGAGTTTGATAAATTTCAAAAAGAGGGTGAAAGATGTCTATATATTTTAGAATGAACATTTCAGTTTAATAACAGCTTAAAATTCTATATAAATGTAGGTACAGTCGAACCTCGTTAACGTGAATCTCAAGGGGGATAAAAAAAAATTTCATGTTAACAGTAGTTCATGCTACCAGCAACTAATTTTTAAATAACTAAACTAATCTTCATTTTGTCTGGGATTGTGGAAACAGTTCATGTTAAAAGCAATTCACTTTAAAAGTGTTTACGTTAACGCGGTTCAACTGTATTTTAATTAAAAGTGTCGGGGGAGGGATGGACCCTTATGTGTCAAAAAAATCTGTTTATATGCCAAGTTTTAATTTTTTATTCAACTAAATATTATGTACAATTCTTGTTATATTATCCCTTAAACTGCAATCTGTCATTATAATATTAGAGTGCAGGGTAAGAGAAAGTTGTGTGAGTGTCCCAGATTACTATATTCAAGATAGATGTATTATTTTATGTACTGGAAATGAATAACGAAACATTTAAAGTAATCTTGTTATCTTGAAAAATAATTGATGTAAAACTTCTTTTAAAAGAGTAGATTTATTTTATTTATTTATTTATTTATTTTAATATAAGTTAATTTAAAAATCCCTTCCTTTCAGAATTTGAAAATAACTGAGAAAAAAAAAAAAAAAATCATCTCTTTTAAGATTTTGAGTAAACAGTCTTATTTTCTGAACTGGATTTTTCAAGCGGAAAAAAAATTTTTTTTTTTTTTGGTTAATTTAGAACCTTTCCCAAAAGAAAAGCCACAAAAACTTACGAAATTAAAAAGAAATATTTTTTTAAAGAACGTTCATAATTCTTATAATGAGAATGTTCTCTTTTACCTGAAATTGAAACTTTTGGATATTTATTAATTTAATCTTTTTCTTGCAATACTAATTAAACTTTTTGGCAATATTGATTTTTACATCAAGAAAAATTTCCTTCTGTATGTTAAATTTAAACGATAATGGTTGTTTAGAAAAGTATTCGAGAAATTCAAATAAGTTAAAATAAAAATTATTTTTATTAAAACTTAAAACTAATTACTCTTGTATCATTGTTTTAATTATAAACGTTTAAAAGGGCTTTTTATATGCATAATGATATTTAAAATAATATGATGTTTTTTTGTAATTTTTTAAAATCAATCTAGACTAAAAAACAATTTCCTTTTATAAATTGTCTAACGAAAGGGGAGGGAGGGGATGGATTGTCACTTTACGGCCACATTTGCAGATTGAGGTTCATTAGATCGGATCTTACCACTTATAATGAATATCAAACCATTAAGCATTAGAATGCTAATTATTAATCTATCAGATGGGCATACTAAACAAAATTGACTACTGCGTTATTTTAAAATCGTTATCGGTAACAGAAATTATTAGCTAGTAATGTATACGTTAACTTAAATAGAAACTTTCTATCACATGTCATATGCACAATTTTAAAGAGAGTGAAATTTCATTTTAGCAAGAGTAAAATGTGTCCCAAAGCAGGATTCGAAACTGTCATAACACGCGGTGCTTTAAAAATACAACTATTTCGATAAAATGTAGCAGATATTCATTGACTGTAGTGATAGATAGAATTTTTCATCTGTTCTGGGAATAGAGATGTGATGTAGGTGTAGTGTAAGGATTAAGGTCAACATTTAGGGACCTAGGCCTCAGAGAAGTGTCCTCAGTGGCTGTACTTTTAATGGATCTTAGCGAGTGTTCATGTAAGTTTCTGGAAAAATACAGGTCACTCGTCAGATGACGACAACCTACTAAATTCATATCGTTCAACTGACAGAACATTGAAATATTTTGCAAAGAACCCTGGGGGTCTATTCTGGTGTGGTTAAACCGATAAAAGCAGTCGAAAACTTGCATTGACATCCATGCAATTTTTCGACAGCTTTCATCGGTTCCATCACACTAGAATAGGGTTCCAGGTTGAAATAAATGCTGGTCAATTATTCTCATTCCTAAATCAAATTAGCTTTTTTATCAAATATATCTCTAAGCCATAGTGTACTGTGAGTAGATGTGATTGTAAAGAGTGTTCAATTCATAAAATTCACTGCAAATCAGACAAGACCTTCCGGCTCTGTAAGAACAATAGATTGATTTCTTTTTCGCAACAAAATAATAAAATATGTAGAGAAAGTATTGTTTTTTCGATATTAAGTTTGTGTGTGTACGTGTGTGAGTATTCGTCTGTTATATGAAAATCTCAAGAACAAATAGAAGTATGAAATCCAAAGTCAGTGTTTTAAATCTGTATTGTAGAAAGATGCTACACTACACGTCTCAATTAGAAAAAGTAAACGGCTCGTGTACAGGGTAATCCAAGAGGTGGACTTCTATGGGAGAAATTTTTGGTAAATAAAGTTTATTATGTGTAGGCTGAACTAAACCAAATTAAATTAAATCTTACATAAAAATATGTTTTGTGTAAAATATGGCACCAAAATTATTTACAATTCGTTTACAGGTCTACGCAAAAGAACTAGAATGTTGTGGGACTGCTCGGAAATTGCTGGAATTCCATTTCAGGTTGTGCTCGTGTTATTAATATGCGGCTATATTCAAGTACACAATATGTTATAAACATGTTATGTAGATGATATCAGTTCAAAAAACCCTTAACGGCTTAAAAGTTTGTGACGCCGCTACTTTATGGCTATAAGAATTTGAAATATGAGTCTTAAAAATAATGATATCAAATTTTAAGTGACGCTTTGCTATTAGTTAAAATATACATAGATTTTCTTATTTGATCATTTACTTTTATCTTTTATTTATATTTATAATGCAAACGTAATATTTTTAACTTCAAGATCAGACAGATATATAAAATACACTCACTGATGCTTTTTCATTCGCATTTCAAATTCAAAATAATAGTTTTAAAAGGAATCATATAAAAATTCCAGTGGCGCCTCGGTGTTATTTTAAAAGATATGTTTTTAGATTCCATTAAAATTACTTTTGTTTTGTCTAATAAAGTATATTTACACATTTAAACAGTGCTTTTAATTTTCAAATATACTGTGAAATAATTATACTTTCACTGAGTTTGCATTATAAAGTAAAATTATTTATTTCAATAAATTCATTTATCTTTTGCATCACGCTATCCAAAACATAGTATCATAGTATCCAACTAAGTTAAAATTTGCTGAAAGAGGTGGTGTGACGTAAAGAAAACATTTACACAAATTTTACTTGCAGTTTTGGGTAGCGTGACGCAAAATATAAATCAATTTATTGAAATAAATAATTTTACTTTATAATGCAAACTCAGTGAAAGTATAATTATTTCACAGTATATTTGAAAATTAAAAGCACTGTTTAAATGTGTAAATATACTTTATTAGACAAAACAAAAGTAATTTTAATGGAATCTAAAAATATATCTTTTAAAATAACACCGAGGCGCCACTGGAATTTTTATATCATTCCTTTTAAAACTGTTATTTTGAATTTGAAATGCGAATGAAAAAGCATCAGTGAGTGTATTTTATATATCTGTCTGATCTTGAAGTTAAAAATATTACGTTTGCATTATAAATATAAATAAAAGATAAAAGTAAATGATCAAATAAGAAAATCTATGTATATTTTAACTAATAGCAAAGCGTCACTTAAAATTTCATATCATTATTTTTAAGACTCATATTTCAAATTCTTATAGCCATAAAGTAGCGGCGTCACAAACTTTTAAGCCGTTAAGGGTTTTTTGAACTGATATCATTACTTTTTAGTGGTTATTGATCAAAAAATTAAAATAAGTCCTTCTGGCTCCTAGGAAGGGTAAACTAATTTATCTTTTCTTATGAAGTTGCCACTATTTTTTTTTTTTCAAACTGGCAGCTACAATTTATTAATGGACTTAGTGGATTTATTAATGAAGGCTTGTATATATGGAGTTTTAAGCAATTTGGTTCATAAAATCTTTCTAATGTAAATTTGAAATTTTCAGTGTGCTAGCACAGGGAAAGAAGAGGGTAGATTAAGTTGGCAAATGAACATATCAAATACATTTCTAAGATAAATCTACATTACAAATTTAGTGTGAATTAATTCAGTATTTCAAACGTTATCATACTGACAAATTTTCAAGTAGCCTGCCACTTGGAAACAAAATGGAGAAGCTTCGCACTAGAAAAATTTATTGACTGGGATTCTCAGACTCTTAAAAAAAATTAAAAAAATTAGAAAGAAAAAGAAAGAAAGAAAGAAAAATAAGTGGATAATTTCAAATTTAAGTTAGAATTACGTAATTTACAGTTTGCAAGTTTCTTTTTAGAGAATTACAAATTAAACAATTAC
Organism: Salticus scenicus; assembly: GCA_963930645.1. NCBI lineage: Eukaryota > Metazoa > Arthropoda > Arachnida > Araneae > Salticidae > Salticus > Salticus scenicus. Next base: position 197,189,794 of record OZ005652.1, read on the forward strand.
AAAAAAAAAAAAAAAAAAAAAAAAATCAAGTAAATGTTAAAAATGGAAATTTGTATATTTTGTTTGCCTCTTTGAGGCTAAGTATGCTCCAATATTCACAGTTTAAATTTTCCTCAAAATTGCAGGTAAAAATTACTTCATATATATTTCATATAAAACGTTTGGGGGAAAAAAATAGACAAAATATAAATTAAGCTTTACATTTCTATAATTTTAAAAATAAGATAAAATCACCTGGAGAAAAATTTTATGGAAAATATAAGTTAAGCTTTAAAAAGAAAATGAAATTTCTGCGTAAAAATTCTATTTCATAAATATATTTACAACTACAATAAACAAAAAACCCTCCTTTAATTTTAAATAATTATTTCTACATGTTTCGAAGCAATTAAAAGTTTTTTCTTTCTTTCTTTCTTTTTAAGAAAAATAAATAAATGTAGTGGCGCCATCTAGTAGTTCATATTAAAATCATATATATATATATTTAACTTTTTATTATTAATATTTTTCCCCTTAAAAAAAAAAATAAAATAAAATAAAACTTGTTTAGAAACAGGTAGAAATAGTTATTTAAAATTAAAGGAGGATTTTTTGTTTATTGTAATTGTAAATATATTTATGAAATAGAATTTTTCATGCAGAAATTAATTAATCAAAAAAATAAAAGAAAGAATAATATTTTTTAAATACATTATTATGGGTTTCAAAGTAAAGATGTTATTTATTTATTTTGACGTGTTTTTTAATAATTGCTATTTGACATATTTTTCATGAATTTTAATAAAATTAATGAAATAATGTTATTTCTAATAAACAGTGTAAGCACTGTTTCATCTCCTAGTCATTATTGCTTTAAATAATAATAATAATAAATTGAATATGTTAATATTTAAAATATGTATCATTTTAAAGTCTGAAAAATAAATAAATGAATAAACTCTAACTGTATTTTCAAAAGAGATTTTTAATTTTTAAAAAGAAATATATATATATATATATATATATATATATATATATGTATGTATTTACGGAAGTGTATGTTTTAAATAAAAAACGATAGATGGCGCCAAATCAATAGTTGCTGTTTTTTTTCATTCCCGACGCGGAATGATACATGAATATGAATAGCAAATCATTGAGCTATTATAAAATCGATGTTCATGAATGATTAAAAAATTTTTCGCTTTAAAAAATTGTAAATTCATCATTATTATGATAAAATGAAATATCTAAAATTACAAAATACTTCCTTATTTAAAATATTATCTAAATATTTTTTTGACTAAATATGAAATTTTGAAATCAAAAATATTTTTTTCATAACAGAAGAGAAAATATATTTAAGTGAATTTGCTTAGTATATATACAATAAATATTTTAAACATGTAATAACGTACTTTTGCGTTAAAAAAAAATCTAAATAATTCATTGGCTGCATTGAAATCAGTCAATCAACCAGCCCACATACCTCAAGTAAGAACCGCATAACAGCGTTTTCACCCGAAGAAACACATGTAATTGGCGGAGTAATATAGTTCCATATTTAAAGCGATTTATATAAAAAACAAGAGTTTTCCTGAAAAAAAACGAAAACGTTACTAGATTCAGAAAGATCCTATTAACAACATATATTAATTATACGAAAATCCTTCGAGCCGTTTTAAAGATATTTTTCCGAATTCCAGTCTATTACACCAACCTTTTTACCTTTTTGGCTTAAAATTGAGATTCAGATCTCAAAACATATTGCATGTAGAAATGTAAAATTTTCAGGATAGATTAAGACCGAAGATAAAAGATTATTTTAAAAAGATCAGAGCTGAGATATTAAGTGTCGGCTTTTACAACTCTCTTTGATGTCAAACTTACCGTATATATGAGTTCGCAGCGTCCCGTTTGTCCCTCCGCTTGCGTCACTCAAAAAACTGTCGTTTTTCATGATATAGGTCTATCAATAATTAAGCAAAAACATACTTTTTTTAATGAAAACGATTGTTGGATTTACTTTACTATATTTTACAATCCCTATGTAAAATTCTCAGAAGTGAAAATATATTTCTCGTACCTATACGATAAATAAACTGTTTTTTTTTAGTTAAATTTTCAGCGTTTGTTTTTCGTATAATTACGCTTTTTAGTATTTCACCCCTGAATACTAAAGTCGATATTTTAACGGTTGATCTTTGTGTATACCTGTTATTAGAGTAACTTAAAGACAAATAATTAGAAGCAGTTCAAATATTCTATGTTGAAGTCTACATAAGGTTGCTACTTGAAAAGTTTCACTGAGATTAATAAATTTCAAAAGTGGCTGAAAGATATCTGAATATATTGGAATAAACATTTAAGTTTCGTAACAGCCTTAAATTTTATATAAATGTAGGTATTATATTCAGAAGCGTTGGGGAAGAATTATGTGTCAAATAAAACTTTTTCTGTGCCTAGTTTTAATTTTTTCAAGTTAATATTATGTACAATACTTTTTACCTTACTTCTTAAACTGCAATCTGACTTTATAATAATAAAATGTAGGTTAAGAAAAAGTCGTGTGGTTGCCACACCAGAATGCTATATTTAAGATAGATGTATTGTTATATTTACTAGAAATGAATAATGAAACATTTAAACTAACTCATCTAGTTATCTTGAAAAATAATTAATGTGAAACTTCTGTTTGAATGAGTAGAATTTCTTTTCTTGAATATACGTTAATTTAAAAAACCCTTCCTTTAAGAATTTGAAAATAACTCGTGACAAAAAAGAAAGGGGGGGGGGGTATATTCTTTTTTCCTTCCATCTCTCTTAATATTTTGAGTAAACAATTTTTATTTTCTATACTGGTTTTTCAAGAGAGAATAAAAATTACGGTTAATTTAAAACCTTTCCTAGAAGAAAAGACAAAAACTTGAGTAACTAAAAAGATAATTTAAAAAAAAAAAAGTTCATAATTCTTATATAGAGAATGTTATATTTTACCTGAAACTGTAAACTTTTGGATATTTATAAATTTAACTTATTTCTTGAAACACTAATTAAACCTTCTAGCAATACTGATTTTCATGTCAAGAAAAATTTCCTTCTGTATGGTAAATTTAAACGATAATTGTTGCTTAGAAAAGCAAAGCATTTGGAAACTTCAAGTAAACTAAAATAGAAATTATTTTTACTGAAACTTAAACTAATTACTCTTGTATCATTATTTTATTTAAAAACATTCAAAATGGATTTTAATATGCAAAATGATATTTTAAATAATATGATATTTTTTGTATTTTTTTAAAATCAATCTAGACTTGAAAATAAATTTAAACAACTATTTCCTTTTATAAATTGCGTAACGAAAGCTGAGGGGTGGAATGGATTATAACTTTGCGGTCACTTTTTGCAGATTAAGGTTCATTAGATCGGATCTTACCGCTTATAATGAATATCAAACCATTAAGCACATTTATGTTTGAACAGAGATTTGAAGATTGCACCTGGATCAGAACGCTAATTAACAATCTATCAGATGGGCATACTAAAGAAAACTGAATACTGCGTTATAATAGCAGGAGACTTGGTGTTGGAATATTAAAACCCGAATAAACTACTACGTCAGAAACGCCAAAAAATATATATATTTGAGATGCATACAGCTGTTTCTTTAGCCTTAAGCGTACCATCTTCAGTGCAAAAAGAATTCTGAATCTGGAGAAGTGCTCGTATATATAGGAGAGCGACCGAATTCAATTCAACCAATAGGATTACGGGAAAGGTGGAGTGTGTGGCCAATAGGAATTTAGGAATGTTAGCTGTGTAAACAGTAGAAAAATTAAGAAAATGTGGACTGAATGTAAAATTTCCAACAATCAGACAAATAGGGAACAGCGAAATCACAATTTACTCTCCTATATATACGAGCACTTTTCCGGATTCAGAATTCTTTTTGCACTGAAGACGGTACGCTGAAGGCTACCGAAACGGCTGTATGCATCGCAAATATTTTTCTTTTGGCGTTTCTGACGTAGTAGTTTATTCGGGTTTGAATACTGCGTTGTTTTAAAATCGTTATCGGTACCAGAAATTATTAGCTAGTAATATATACTGTAACTTTAATTGAAACTTTCTACCATATGTCATATGCACAATTTTAAAGACTGTTCAAATTCATTTTATTAGGAGTAAAGTGTGCCCCAAGACAGGATTTGAAGCTGTCATAACACGCGGTGCTTTAAAAACACAGCTATTTCGATGAAATGATGCAGACATTAATTGGTTGTAGTAAAATAATTTTTCATCTGTTCTGGGAATAGAGATGTGATGTAGGTGTAGTTTGAAGATTAAGATCAACAGTCAGGGACCTAAGCCTGAGTAAAGTGTCCTCCGTGGATGTATTTTTAATGGATCTTAGCGAGTGTTCATGCAAGTTTTTGGAAAAACCCATGTCACTTGTGAGATGATGAAGACCAACTAAATTTATGTAGTTCAACTGGTAAAGAACTTTAATATTTTGCTAAGAACTCAGAGAGCCTATTTTGGTGTGATTCAACAGATAAAAACAGTCGAAAACTGCTTTGGCATCCATGCAACTTTCCGACAGCTTTCATCGATTCGATCGCATCAGAATAGGGTCCCAGCTTCGAATTAAGGCTGGTGAATCATTTTTATTCCAAAAACAAATTCGCCTTTTATTGAAAATATCTATAATCCATAGTTTAATGTGAGTGGAGGTGATTGTAAAGAGTGTTTAGTTCTTAAAAGTCACTGTAAAGCAAGCATGTCCTTCCTACTATGTAAAAACAATTGATTGATTTCATTTTCTCGGTGGACAAGTTTATTAATAAACATAAAGACATTGATGTGAACTATATACATATAGAGTTTTAAGAAAATCGATTCATAAATATCTGTTTTATTTGAATTGGATGTTTTCAAGTGGCCGACAATAAGAAACAAGATGGCGGATAAAATTACACTGCTCGGCATGAAAATGCCCCAACACCATTTTTGCAAATACTAGTGAAAAATGACCTCCTGAATCCGAAAATGACACCCATTTTGCCCAATCACCCAACGTTTTTTAGGGACGGCCCCCTATTTTTGTTACTTTTCGGTAATTTTATGGCTATAAATTTTATTTTTAAGGGGGTGGGGTCATTTTAACTGTTAAATATCTTTTGAGGGGCTACAGAGTTCGAAAATTCTAAAAAATGAACATTTGCGGCAAGGTGAAAATTGGGGGGGGGGGGGATTTGCCACTGAAATTATGTATTACATTTCTTATATTTTTTTAATCTAGCATTAATGATATTTATTGAACAATTTATTATTATTGTTATTTTTTAATGTTAAATTAGTTGTTTTTCATTCTCCAAATTCATTTCCCTGACCATAAAATTACCGAACAGTGATAAAAATCGGGGGAGGTGAGGGTGTCCCGAGAAAACGGTTGGTGACAGTGCAAAATGGTAGTTGTATTCGGATTCAGGAGATCATTTTACATAAGAATCAGCAAGAATGGTATCCGAGCTCGAAAAAAAAAATTTTTTTTCAGCTCCGTGCTATCGACAAGCATACCAAATATCGGTCACATGAACAACCATATCAAATGTTTGGCTGATCAAATTACTAAAACTGTACAAAATTACTCTACTGTACAATATTGGTTCAAATTAATTTAGTATTTCAAAAGTTATATCGTAATGAAAATTTTTCAAGCGGCAGCTACATGGAAAGAAAACGGTTTGAAATGTCGCTCTGTAAACTCAACTAAAAATATTTGTAAAATAAGTTCATTATCACATTTTGTTTCGAGTGTATTCAGTCTTTCAAAAGTTACTATGCTGGCAAACTTTCAAGTGGCAAGTTGATAAGGGAACTCATTCAAAATATTTGTGAGATAAGTCCACTAATTAACTTTAGTTCGATTTAGTTCAGTATTTTAAAAGTTATCGTGATGGCAAATTTTCAAGTGATGACCATCCAAGATATTTCTAAGGTTAAATAACTGTCCTGATCTGGTTCAAATTCATTCAGTGTTTCAAAAGTTATGGCGACGAAAATTCTCCAGTGGCAGTCTGATTTCAATTTTAAAAATTATTTTAAAATTGAAAGTGTTTTAAAAGTTATCGTGATGGCAAATTTTCAAGTGGTAAACTGATTTCAAGTGGCTTAAAAAGAAAAAAATGGAGGGACAACTTACCGGCGAACTCCTCAAAGATATTTGATTGCTAAGTCCTCTATCCAACTTTGGTTAGAATTAATTCTGTATTTCAAAATTTATCGTAGTAACAATTTTCAAGTTGCCGCTACTTTGAAACAAAATGGCAAAGCTACCCAGCGAACTTATCCAAGATATTTGTAACAGAATTCCACAGCCCAAATCTGGTTCCAGGTAGTTCTGTATTTCAAAAGTTGTCGTGAGACAAATTTTCATGTGGCAGCCTGATAGTAAGTGGCTTCAATTTGGAAACAAAACGGCATAGCAAGTTAGACAGTGAACTCATCCAAGATATTTCTAAGGTTAAATCACTGTCTTGATCTGGTTCAAATCAATTCAGTGTTTCAAAAGTTACGGCGACAAAAATTCTCCAGTAGCAGTCTGATTTCAATTGACTGCTACTTGGAAAGAAAATGGCAGGACAAGTAACCCAGCAAACTAATACAAAATATTTGGCAGGTAAATCCACTCTTAAACTTTGGTACGTGTTAATTCAGTATTTCAAAGTTATCATGATAACAAATTTTTAAGTAGCAACCTTATTTTAAGGGGTCCTTTTAGTTACGCATTTTACACTCAGGATTTTGTATTTTCAAGTAGCCGTCACTTGGAAAAACTAGTATGCTGTGGCCACCACAAGACTTTCTTCTATATTTTCCTATACAAATTCACGAAGTAACAATATATAAAAAAAAAAAAAAAAAAAAAAAAAAAAAAAAATACGATTTTTTTTCAAAGTTTTTTTTCGTAAAAAAAAAAAAAAATCGATAACTTTGTTTTAAATTATTACATATTTATAGTTCAACCATTCGTTTTAAAGATATTGACGAGACCTTTCGAAAGATACCCATCTTGAAAATTTACCCCCCCCCGGGGGTACTTTCCCCTGCGCGGGGGGGGGGGGGAGCGATGGCCGAGATTTTTTTTCCTAATTAACTACTACTATTATCAATAATTCATATTAATTTCACAATCACAGGTTAAGAATAACTCCCATTATGTACATTTATACGAAATTTTGTCCTATACTGCGATGTTAAAAAGTTAGAAAAAATACGATCACAGCACCACCTGTTGAGTGATTGATCCCCAAATCTAATCAGCCCCAGTTTATGTCAGGGGCCAATTAAATACCAAGTCTGGTTAAATTTCGTTAAAAAAAAAAATACGATTTTTTTTCTAAGTTATTTTTTGTTAAAAGTAAAAAAAAAAAATCGCTAACTTTGTTTTAAATTATCACAGATTTATAGTTCAACCATTCGTTTTAAAGGTATTGACGAGACCTTTCGAAAGATACCCATCTTGAAAATTTACTCCCCTCGAGGCGGGACTTCCCCCCCAGGGGGGTTCACGAGGCTCCTGCGCATACAAAATTTTTTTCCCAGTTGACTGTCTCTATTATAAATAATTCATGTAAATTTCATAGTGATTACTAAAAAATAATTCTCTTTATGCCCATTTATACAAAATTTTGTCCTATATCACCATGTTAAAAATTTAGAAAAAGCGGGATGGCAACGCAACCTTTAAGACAATTTTTACCAAAAGTTGATAGGCACTAATTTATGTCAAGGTGCAACTACATACCAATTTGTATGAAATTCTGTGCAGTAGTTCCTGAGATACAGTTGCCACAAAATTTTGTCACACACACACACACAGACAGACTGACAGACAGACAGACAGACATTTTCTAAAAAGGGTCAAATCGTGTTCTACAGCTCTCAAAACGTGTAAATCCTTCAAAAACTCGAGGTCGAAAATTTTTACGAATCCAATACTTTCTCTATATTACATATAGAAGAAAATAAAAAATGACGGTGGATCTTTATTAACGAGATCATTCAAGATATTTGTAAGAAAAATCCACTCTCTATCTTTTGTTTGATTTGATTCATTATTTTGGAAGTTATCGTTATGACAAATTTAACATTATATAGAGAGAGCTAAACAGAAAGACAGATAGACAGATAGATAAACTAGGTATTTTCATTAGATTAATTTTCAAAAAAATCATCTTAAACGAAGAATATATAACAGAATTATGGAATGAGTTATTGCAAAATATATACGTGTAGTATACAAAAATGAATCAAAGAACAATAAACCACATCAGACGAGTAAGGTAGTTAGAAAATGGAAAATTTTAATGCACTTATTGTAAATTAAAGCTAACCACACCAGTTTGTAAAGAATAAAAGTCAGATATTCATTCACGAGTAAATGCAGAATAAAATTCCAGAAACTTATATATATATATATATATATATATATATATATATATATATATATATATATATAAACTAAGAAGAATAACATTTGTAACTCCCAATCGCAAAAAGAAGAAAAGTTTTGAAGACTGTTAAAAATTGGGTGTAGATACTAATTATGTGATAATAGTCAAAAAATCTCTAAATTTTGCACAAAATTAGCGATATTATAGAAATATTTTATAAATAAATATATATATATATATATATATATATATTTCGGGACACTTTCTATTCATATATTAAAATTAGTGAGCTGCTAAATTTCTTGCTGTCAATTCAAGGTAAATAATAAGTCATGTTCTTTATTATTTTTATTAAAATATTAAAAAAAGCCTTTTTATTTTTTAAATCTTGAATTTTTAACCGAATTTAAAAATATTTAAAAAAATAATTAGCTAAAAATAGTGATTATGTGTTTTCTATCCAAAAATATCTGAACTCGGAAGAAAATTAGAGGTTTTGAAGAACAAGTAATATTTAATAAATTAAATGTTAGTCCTGCCCTGAAATTTGATACTAGCCAGCGTTTTTCAAACTGAAAATTTCAAACTTTATATCATATATATCATGTTTAATTAAATTGAATGCTGAGGTTTTTATGAAGCTAGCTTTATGCTTATTATGTGTTAAAGACGCTGCATTATGCATTATTTGTTTTTAATTTTTCATACTTTTTATACTGTTAGAATTACTTTAATTCATACACGAAAACACATAAAATGCATTCAAGAAATCATATTGTTTCTAAAAATTTTTATTTTAAATTCTCTAAATATCACTGATTTTTGGGGACTCAAACACAATGCATTAAATGCAACAGTTATAGCTTTTATTTGTTTATTTATTTATTTTATTTTTTATTTTGTCGTTAAAATACACTCCTTCTCATAATTATAAGGACACCCGTTTTTCTATATTAACTAAACACTGAACACTATTATTTAAACAAATATATTTTTAATTAATTTGAATTTCATTAATAGACTATATTTAAAAAGTTTTATCGTTTTTCTATCTTAAAAAACTTTAAATATGGTAAAAAGATGATTTTTCAGGTGTTTACAATTATAAGGACAGCTCGAATTTTAGTAATTTCTTTCAGTTATTCTTTAAATTAATACTTTATGGGATCTCTTTTTAGGGTTAAACAGTCAGACATTATCTCTGGTATATATATATATACATTTGTTTTTAATATTCAGTTTCAATAGCATTTCATATAGCATATATGATATTCTTAATACATTTAAACTATTTAAAATTGCTTTCAACTTGCATGCACTTTTTTAATATCATAAGTTAAGGTTTTTTCAACTTTTAGGCCATGGGAAAGGCAATAATACAGAAGTTTCTTTCTTCAAACTATTTCCTATTGCTCTAAAAGTAGAGCAAAAATGTAAGTCTTATTGAAAAAAATATCATTACCCCCCAAAATCTAACAAAAATCTGATAATTCCACGTTTAAAATTTGCGGATATTCTCTTGATGTTCATAATAATAGAAAAAAATACTAAATTCATTCTGCCTTCAGTAGAAGCAGCTCCTCAGAGCATCGTAGATCCACTTTTAAAATGCCCGATTCATATCTACCTTTAAAAAATCTGCTCTGTCTTTCGCTATCTTCAGATCGTGCCAGTAACTGCTAAAACCATTTGGTTAATGAAGAATAAAATGTTTTTCATCCGAAAATGCAACATTTTACCATTTAATATTATCTTTATTCAACTTTAACACAGACGTTCTTTCCCCCATTAAATACTGATTGATTATTACAGGTTTTTTATTCATTTTAACATATTATTATTGCTTTTAAACATGCAAAAATGTAGACCCTAACCTTTCGTTAAAAATTACGAGCAAATTCGGCAGCAGTAATTATGAGTCTGCGATCTCTGTAAAACAACTCTGATTTTTGCATCAGATCTCTCTCCTATCGTACCAGCAGTTCAATGTTTGATCACATTTCCTTCAGCAATTTTAGATCTTCGAATTTCATTAGAAATTCAGCGGATTGAAATTATCCTTCCACTTAAAAAACACATTTATCATAATTCACTACTTGAATGTTCTTTTTTTCTAGGAATTATCAGTAATGTCCGTCCAAGAAAAATTGAAGGCTTATATATGAGTTAATCTAGCCCAGTAGTTAACAAATTCACATGTCAACTGTAATTTATCCGCTAGTAAGTTAAATAAAACGAAAAAATCTGGATTGTCCCTATAATTATGAACGTCTAAAAACATGGAGAAAAAAACATTTTGCATTATTTTTTATTAATTTTGTTTTATATTAAAAAATTATAACAGTTTTGGTTTTTAGAATACTAGATATGTTAAGTGCACTTAGTATAATCTTGTTTACAATTATTTTTACGTTAGTTATTTCAAAATATAAAGTGTCCTTATAAATATGAGAAGGAGTGTATATGAAGTTGTTTGAAACATAATATATTAAAAGGAAAGAGAAAAAAAATTGGGATTGAATTATTAATTTTCAATTTGTTTTCTACCCGTTTGTACTACAGAGAAATTTGTTTTCTACAGAGAAAGCATTTTTATTTATTTATTCATTTTTGAGTCAAATTTTCTTAAATAAAGTTTGGTATATTTACACGTTTTGAGATGTTCTGAATACGAAAATCAGCTTTTAGCTGTTGGGTTACGTGTGTGTTTGTCTCAGTGTGTGTGTACGCCTGTATGTGTGACTTTTATCAACAAAACTTACGAACAAATATTATCAAGGTGATCAAACTTGGTATTGTACTACCTCAAACTTTCATGAAGACCGCCCAAATGGTTTGTGCGCTGACGCATATAAAATATTCAGACGTATTATTATATAGGCGAAATTTTTATATGTTGTATTTAACATATTTAAACTGTACTAAATGATTTAAATAACATTATATTTTTATATGCACAGATAAGTTTCAGATAGATTATGGTAGGATAATTATTCAGTATCATTTATTTACAGGACCATACTAAAGCATTCTGTTGTATTAGTGCTATGCTTCGAAGTGACTGGAAAAAAAATTTAAGTTGTATGATGAATTTGTGTGTGTGTGTGTGTGTGTGTGCGTGTTCTAAGTTTAAGTACAATATTTTATGCGAATACTATTCACAGAAAAGAAAATATATACAGTACTATTCAAAATTATTCGAAAGTAGCAGTTGCTGAACGACCATTAATCTGTCTTTTTCATTTGATGAATGATCAGACGAACGTACTGACCAGAACAACGGTGAAACACGTACTGTGTGAAAGATGGTGCGTATAAAAGGAGGACGTGCATTGCCCTGCTAAAACGTAGCGTGACGAAGGCATCGAATGTAGGAAGGAGGCACAGGTCTTAACTAATCAAAATTACAAAGGTACTATTCAGAGTACCGGCAAATTGAATAAGAGATGATCAAGACGAGTATCGAATGACGCCCTATACAAACCAATTTAGATGATGGGCCAGTATCACGACGTCGAAGGTTAGTAGGGAATATGTGCTCTTTATAATGCCGCCAATTACGAATCCTATCGTCTTCGTGTTAAAAAAAGAACAGTAATTCGTCTAAAAAGACGACATTATTCCATGCCTGAGCCCAGGTTCGTCGTTGATCACATCATTAGAATCACTCTTGTCTGTGATGCAGCTTCAAGGATAGCCGAAGCCATTGTAGCCGCATACTGGGCCATTAACTGGAGTGATGGTATGAGGTGTCATTGGACACACGTTTCGATGTCTCTAGTTCGCATTGCCCACGTTCATAATATCGGCTGTCACTTACTGATTTGGCTGTCACATTACTGATCGGCTGTCACATACCATATCTCCGAGAACTCCATAACGCTACGTTACAGAAGGAAATTGCACGACTGCATGTTCTCCGCGCTATTCAGACCTTCCTTGATACACAACGTGTTAGAAAATTGCTATGGATGGCATAATCTCCTGATATTTATCCAACTGAAAATGTCTGCCAATGATTTCCGACCAAGAGTCCTGCCACCACTCTCCAGCTACTACGGTAGATGAACTGTGGCGTCGTGTTAAAGCTGCATAGAGTATATACCCCTATAATGCTATACCCGTACATGCCAACCAATTGTTGTACAAACTGAACGTCTAGCCGGAAAGTTCTTTTATTTCTTCTAGAATTGCCAACTCTGTGAGTACTGATTTCTCAGCATCTATACGTACAAATTTTCTGAAAAATGAATCACTTGTTCTTTCCACTATTACGTGCATGTCCAAAAATATCGTTTTGTTATTTACATTCCTTCCCGGTATAGCAATCTTTAGGGCCAGTAGTGTACTTTGTACTAAATAATATATTTCATTTACTTAGAAAACGGATGTTGTAAAAGTCTATTTTAATGGGTATAAAGAGTTTTCTTGAATGTACCTTAATTAAAAAATAAAGAAAGAAAAATCTTCTTTTCAAAAGTCCAAAATTTCACTAGAAGAAAACGTTTTATTTTCTATGCTGGATCTTTCAAAGGAGAAAAGAAAAATGTAGTTAATTTAAAATCTTCCTGAAAGTAAAGGTAGAAACTTAGGCAACTGAAAAGAGATTTTAAAAAATCATTAGTCTAATAAGCAAAATTTTTTCTTTTACATAAAATTTTAGACTTTTGGAAAATTATTATTTTAATTTTTTCTTAGAAATCTTAATTAAATCTCTTGTTAATATTTATTTTCTTTAAAATAAAACTTAAATGATAATTGCTTAAAGGAGCATTTGGAAATTTGAAATATATTTAAATAGAAATTATGCTATTAAAATAGAAATTAAAAAAAACAGTTACAAACAAAGGTTTCGTAACATTACAATAGGACTGCATATTCAGGTGGTATGGTACAAGATTCGTTTAAGAGTTTTGGCTGCAGTTTCTACAAGATGATATAAAACTAGTATAAGACGAGTATCGAATGACGCCCTATACAAACCAATTTAGATGATGGGCCAGTATGACGACGTCGAAGGTTAGTAAGGAATATGTGCTCTTTATAATGCCGCCAATTACGAATCCTATCGTCTTCGTGTTAAAAAAAGAACAGTGATTCGTCTAAAAAGACGACATTATTCCATGTCTGAGCCCAGGTTCGTCGTTGATCACATCATTAGAATCACTCTTGTCTGTGATGCAGCTTCAAGGATAGCCGAAGCCATTGTAGCCGCATACTGGGCCATTAACTGGAGTGATGGTATGGGGTGTCATTGGACACACGTTTCGATGTCTCTAGTTCGCATTGCCCACGTTCATAATATCGGCTGTCACTTACTGATTTGGCTGTCACATTACTGATCGGCTGTCACATACCATATCTCCGAGAACTCCATAACGCTACGTTACAGCAGGAAATTGCACGACTGCATGTTCTCCGCGCTAATCAGACCTTCCTTGATACACAGCGTGTTAGAAAATTACTATGGATGGCATAATCTCCTGATATTTATCCAACTGAAAATGTCTGCCAATGATTTCCGACCAAGAGTCCTGCCACCACTCTCCAGCTACTACGGTAGATGAACTGTGGCGTCGTGTTAAAGCTGCATAGAGTATATACCCCTATAATGCTATACCCTTACATGCCAACCAAATGTTGTACAAACTGAACGTCTAGCCGGAAAGTTCTGTTATTTCTTCTAGAATTGCCAACTCTGTGAGTACTGATTTCTCAGCATCTATACGTACAAATTTTCTGAAAAATGAATCACTTGTTCTTTCCACTATTACGTGTATGTCCAAAAATATCGTTTTGTTATTTACATTCCTTCCCGGTATAGCAATCTTTAGGACCAGTAGTGTACTTTGTACTAAATAATATATTTCATTTACTTAGAAAACGGATGTTGTAAAATTCTATTTTAATGGGTATAAATAGTTTTCTTGAATGTACCTTAATTAAAAAATAAAGAAAGAAAAATCTTCTTTTCAAAAGTCCAAAATTTCACTAGAAGAAAACGTTTTATTTTCTATGCTGGATCTTTCAAAGGAGAAAAGAAAAATGTAGTTAATTTAAAATCTTCCTGAAAGTAAAGGTAGAAACTTAGGCAATTGAAAAGAGATTTTAAAAAATCATTAGTCTAATAAGCAAAATGTTTTCTTTTACATAAAATTTTAGACTTTTGGAAAATTATTATTTTAATTTTTTCCTAGAAATCTTAATTAAATATTTTGTTAATATTTATTTTCTTTAAAATAAAACTTAAATGATAATTGCTTAAAGGAGCATTTGGAAATTTGAAATATATTTAAATAGAAATTATGCTATTAAAATAGAAATTAAAAAAACAGTTACAAACAAAGGTTTCGTAACATTACAATAGGACTGCATATTCAGGTGGTATGGTACAAGATTCGTTTAAGTGTTTTGGCTGCAGTTTCTACAAGATGATATAAAACTAGTAAGGGGCTGATAAAGTCGGTCAGAAAGGTCTGTTAATTGTGTTTTATAGCTTGTTTTGTAATGTTAACATACAGTCGGTAGAAAAATTATCTGAGCGCTAGATAAAAAAAAGTACACTTAATACTGTTTTGCTGAATAAATTCTTGTCGAATCATGTTCTTAGACAGACTAAAAACATGATTCAACAAGGATTTATTTAACAAAACCGTATTAAGTGAAATTTTTTATATAGGAATTTTCTTCAACAGCCATATGTTAGATTTTGTCAAGAAGAAATTAAAGAAGAATTAAAAGCTACATGCCTTGCTAATTGTCAAAGGGAAGCTTCTATAAGACGAGAAGAAACGCACCAACAGCGACAAGATAGGTATTGTGCAGATTCTATACGGATAACGGCTAGAAGACAAAGCTAACATACATAACAGGGGCAAGCATTGCATCAGGAATATGCTGAAATACTGCTAGTAGATGAGAAAAAAAACTGAAGAAAACAGCGATGTGTCAGGTATCGTCCAGATGAACAACTGACAGCGGCTAGAAGACAAAAAGAAAGTAAAGGATAGGCACAAGCTAGGCTTCACGTACGTTTCGAATGAAAAGCTGCTTGAAAATGAAAAAAAAATCTGACGAACGAAGACGAGCATATATCCTGCACATGCTTAAGAGTCTCAAAGCCTAGAAGAAGAGAGGAGACAAGCCAAGCAAAAAAAAAAAAAGAGATAGATTATATTCGTCGCTCAACAGAAAATAATATGTCGGTTTTGCCCAGGTACAGTTATTAACCTGGTAGATGTTTGAAAAAAACCTTTGGCTGGCACTAATTAAAGTGCAGAAGGTATCGTTCAAGTCTATAAATTCTGCTGAAGCTCAATACTGGTGTTAAGCTATTAAAAGCAATCCTAGATTAAAAAAATAAAAATAAAAATATTTCGTTTCAATAACGCTGCATTGTCTGTACCGTCTGGATGTGTGACTGCTTTAATTTAATTCCAATATTATTTAATAGATTGTATTAAAAGGTCAATTAACATAAAATTAATATGTAGTTCTAAATCATTTTAAAATCTACTAATATATTTAATAAAAGAAAAATCTTTCTAATTATTTTTCCATGGAATTATAATTTCTGAACTTGACAATGTGGAAACCGTGTGCTACGAGGATATTAAATTTTAATTTAAACATCACGAAAGTTAGTTTTTTTTCTAATTATATATTTGAAAAAAATAATCTTCTGTCACGGTATAAATAAAATTAAAAGTTTCTCGCTAATTAATCTACATAAAAAAAAAAATCGGATTAGTAACAACAAAATATAACTTATTTAACTGTAGAAAATAATAGATCTCAATATATCCAAAACGAATTTTAAAACTTCTTTAAGAGAATTTAATGCCTTCAGAAACCAAACATTGTGCATTTTCACGTTTTTTTAATGGTTCATCATAAATAGAAAACTTTTGTTCGTTTTAAAATGAAATAACTTGTGTGCATAGTACTAGGTTTGAAAATCTATACCTGATTACGAAATTAAATAAACGTATTTTTTAAATACCATAAAATATCAATACATATAAAAAAAAATTATTCTGTTTCCCGTAAGATAACTTTTTAAAATTAATACAGTAGAAACTATATTTTACATGAAATTAATGATATTTCCTTTCTTCTTTAAACTTCAAGTTTTAAAGTATTTTTAAATAACAAAAAATTCATGCAAGTTTGAAAATATTATTATTATTATTCTTTTATTTTATTTTATTTTATTTATTTATTAAGGGTTGACGATATTATAAAATAAAATATTTTAGTACATTACCAAAAGTTAGATACAGAGAATAAAAGTTTTTATATACAAACATATATTAATTGCTTTCCATTCATAACTTTTCTAAACAGGACCTGTAAAGATGAAAAACTGTGAAAATAAATATTAAAGATTAAATTTTTAAAGAACAAGTCTCGGTTATCTTTTACATTTTTAAATGCTGTGGATGCACTTTTCATTCGATATTCATGCTGTATGTTTTAAAATGTTGATGCCTTTCTGAATTATATCTTAAAAATACTTTTAAAAAATTGACTTTTTAAAAAGTACAAAGATCCTTTCCTTACTTGAGTCATTCCATGACAAATCAACACAGCTAAAACCCTGACCCCGCACTCCTCAGATTTTTATGAAATTGGGCTCATTTATTTGTTCTATTAATAAGTCCCTGTCACTTTTAGTTTTTGATATACAGGACCACAAAAATAGGTAAAAAATTCAAATTTCCGAAAGTCTTCTACTACAAATGTACCCGTAATTTCTTTCCTAACTAATTTAGAGATAACAGATTGGTATCATTTAAAATCTTATAATACAGGCTTTTGAATGATATATCACAAGCGCATATTTTTAATTTTTTTCACTTTAAGGTCAAATATTTTTACCTTAGACCTCTAATATCTCAAAAAGTACACTTATAATTTTCCTTTAAAAATTATATGTTATTTTTACATTTATTATCTATAACTATTGCAAATTTCGACATGGGACGGCCGTGGGTTGCTGAGTTATACATTAAAATTCAACTCTACCAGTATTTCTATATAAACATAACGTACGTTTTACAAAAAAATGGCCTTCCCATGTTGAAACTTACAATAATTATAGACAATAAACATAATAATAATATATAATTTTAAATGAAAAGTAAATGTATACTTTTGAGATACTGAAGTTTAAATGTCAAAAGGTTTGACCGTAAAATGAAAAATTTTAAAAATGTACAGATGTGATATATCATTTAAAAGCCTGTATTATAAGCTTTCTAACGATACCAATCTTATATCTTTAAGTTAATTATGGAACAAAATATGGGAAAAACTTACGTTACACTGTTAAAAATTTCAACAGAAAACTCTGTGTAATGTATTAACTTAAGTCTCACGTAAAATTACAGAGAAAAATAAACGGAGATGTTAAAAAACTTATTTTATATATTCACTTTAATAACTAATATTAATTTAATTTATTATTGGTGAGAATATATTTCGGATTTAGAACGTTTTTTCTAAAGTAGAAACAGTCATTTTTAATTTCAATTAAAAAATTAAATAATAAAATTAGGTAAAAATACAGAATAAAGATTTAGAATCTCGATTATTAACTTTTAACTGAGAATTACTGTAAATTTACAAAGACTCTGCATAAATATTTACATAAAATTTACAGAAATTTTCAACAGTGTATGTTAGTATGAAAATACTGATTTAGGGTTGCATATTAATTTATAACTCATGATCCCATGTTAAAAATTGCAATAGATAATAAATATAAAAATAACGTACAATTTCTAAAAGAAAACTAAATGTGTACTTTTTGAGATATTGGAGATCAAAGGTCAAAATGATTTATCTTAAAGTGAAAAAATTTAAAAATATGTACTTGTGATATGTCATTTTAAAACCTGTATTATAAGCTTTCTGATGAAATCCATTTTTTATCTCTAAGTTAATTAGGAAAGAAAATATGGGTACATTCATGCACGTTATTAAAGTAACCATGATTTTGATAGGAATTAAATATGTTTGCCAGTTGACATGTCGATTTTTTTTTTTTTTTTTTTTTTTTTTTTTTTTTTTGGACAGGGACGGCAGATATCAAATCTGTTTCGATTAGTTTCTTTAAAAAATATATATTAAACATAATTTAAAAAGAAGTAGTGAAAAAAAAAAATGCAACTCTGGCGTTAATTTTCTTCTGTTGAATGTTGAACGTTAACTATAGAGTATAAATTTTAAATATGTTTAAGCGTTAACACTTAGAATTGTGAATAAATTATAATTGTGAAATTTTAAATAAATTATAAGCAGTAGAGAAAGAATATAGAACTCGTATATTTCAGGGAAATTAATTTTGAAATACTCATTTATAGAAACGTGTGAGAGTGAAATATTGAAAAGAATGATTTTACTATGATATTTCACCAGCTTTTTTTTTTTTTTTTTTAAGTATTCATTTATTTGATGGCTATTAAGAAGTTTTCGGAACAGATTTGATATCTATCATCCTTGGTGAAAAAAAAAAAATTATTGCCAAGTTATCTCGCGAATATATTTAATTTCTTCCAAAATTGATGGTTATTTTAATAATGTATATTAAAGGAGCAATCAATAATATGAAACAACATTCGTACAATGTATATTACAAAAATATACGTCTAGTATTTAATACAAAAATATATATCAAACGAAAATATAGATTTTTGTATTACGTTTTCGTTCGCCAAATACTAAAATCGCCAAAGACGACAGATTTCAAAGTTTTGTTTTCAATTAAAATATCGAAAATCTGAATTAAAAATATTTTTTTTTACCAAAATTTATTATAACCTATAACACTAAGGGACAGTGTAACTTTTAATGAGGGGAAAAAATCGTCTTCTTAGTTTCAGCGATCATTCTCTACATATATAAGTAAACCTCTCCTCTTTATATATTAGTATAGAGTACAGATAGATCAAACAGCTTTCTAATCAATATAATGAAGCTCAAATAATTAAATGTTATTTGCATTTCACTAATGGCTGTATGCGCTATGTATATAGCGCTAATTGCCATAACTGTTAGTTGCTGAAAATGGTCGCCAAATAAATTTAAACTTCTCAATTATTCAATTTAAAAAAATCATTTAAATATAGTGACCAGCAAAGCAGGCAGTAAAATTGAATGAGTAGTCTCCTTGGTTCCTAAGTGAAACATTAGTGATTCAAAGATTTAGCTTATTAGTCATTTTTAATTCACTGGTTCGTCAGTGGAACTCGCTGGTTCAAACACTTAATGTTAATTGCGGTCGCAGCCACCAAATGTTCATTGGTTTAACCATGTGTGTAAATCGCCAAATGCGCCAAATTACGGCACAATCATATAATTGAAAAGGTAGAATTGTGTTTCAAAGTTAACACTTAGAATGTCCACAAATACTTTTAAATAAATTATAATCATTAGAGAAAGGAAACAGAGCTGCTTACATTTCTGGAAAATTATTTTGGAATTACTAATTTTTTAGAAATGCTGGAGAAGTAAATATTAAAGAAATGATTTTCACTGCACCAGCCAATAGTCACTTGTTTTGTGGCTATTATGAAGTTTTCGGAACAGTTTTGATATCTCGTATTTGTAGAAAAAAGAACACTTACTTATCTCACGCACATATTAATTTCCCTTCAAAAATCATGGTTATTTTAATAAGGTGTGTAAACTTTATTATAAATTACATTTTTAGTACTTAATATTGAAAAAACATTTAATGTTTCAGGTAAGGTTTTATTATTATTATTATTATTATTATTATTATTATTATTATTCAGTTTCATTCACACGCATCGGTTTAAACATTAATGCTTAGTATTAAATAAATTATACCATTAGAAAAATAAAAAATTTCAAAGCTATAATGACGTCAGATTTACCGTGCAAGTTTATCATTTCACTAAACTTTATATCAATTACAATTTAATTTACGTGCAAATATATTTATTTTCTTTTCATGACAAGATATTTTAAAAACAAAATGAACATGTAAAAGTTTGTTTTATATTGGCAGCAGCTAAATTTTCTAATATTTCATTTTTTCCATTTCTATTATGGCTTTTATGGGGATTTTAATTAAATACTCAATTTTTGAACTAAAATTTATTTTATCAAAATTAAATATAACCTATAACACTCAGATATAGTGTAGCTTTTGATCAGTGAAAGAAGTTTTTAAATCGGTTGAGTAGTTTCAGATATTACCCACCACAAACAAACAAAATTTGCTCTTTATATAATAGTATAGATAACAGCGTCACTTACTCAGTAACATGAACAAAAGTTTAGGCATATCTTCTCACAATGAAGATTTTACCTATGAAGTTTGGTGTAATTTTAATCAACAGATGCGGATCTGTAACCATATGAAAATTCAAAGTAGCAGCTCTACCTGTCGGCCGATATACAACTAAATTAAGTCAATATTCGTTTTTATAATGGCTATTTCCTATACTTCTGTACAATTGTATGCCATGAAGTGAAAATTTAGTCTTTCTACTTGTATTTACGGGGTAAATTGCTACACAACACCCTATTCGTTCGCCGATATTCACTCAAATTAAACCAGCAAAACATTTTATAAAGGCTCGCTTATATACTAAGTTCTGTGCAATTATATGCAATAGAATCTGAAATATAGCCTTCCTGTTTTCGAGGAAAAGTGCAGTATAGCAGCGCCACCTATTACTTGATATACACATCAATTAAATCTGCATAATGTGTCATAATGGTCTTCTAACGTATCAAGTTTCCTTCGATTACAGGACCTGAGAAATAGCAGTATAGCAATGCCACATATTAATCAATTTGCACAAAAATTTATAGCCACTAATTTACGCCAAGGTACATCTACATATAAATTTTTGTACAATTATCTGCAGTAGTTCTTAAGATACAGTCGCCACAGAACACACATATAGATAGACGGACAGGCAAATATTTTCTAAAAATGGCCAAATCGTGTTGTGGACTTCTCAAACTGTGTAAATCTGTCGAAAACGGAAGTTGAAAATTTTTTCGAATGCAATAGTTTTTTCTATTAAATATAAAAAAAGAATAAAGATTTCCTCTCGAAATATTTTTAATATT
Organism: Salticus scenicus; assembly: GCA_963930645.1. NCBI lineage: Eukaryota > Metazoa > Arthropoda > Arachnida > Araneae > Salticidae > Salticus > Salticus scenicus. Next base: position 197,211,345 of record OZ005652.1, read on the forward strand.
CAAGAACGTGTTATTACCATTTACAGAACTTAAAGCACCACCAAACGTGAAACAAGTCTTCATACCACCAAATACGAGAATTGCTTTCCTTCAAAATTAGCTACATTAAATGGACTTTCTGTGATATTTTTCATAAACTCGTAAATAATGAATATGACACGATTTCAGATGCTTGCAAAAGTTATAATAATTTAATTTGTGTTGCGACTATTGCTTTCGCTGTAAGTGATGTAAACCCATAAACTTTCAATGCTTTCTAGAAAGAATTACTACCACATGTAGTTCCATCAGGTAGTGTAAGGTTTTGGTAATAGAAATAATAAGTTGCGTTTTTACTTTATCAAAACGTTTAATATAGACAAATTTCACAAATTAAACGTGAGTTATATTAATGATTTACTTGTAGATCACAAATTACTCGTTAATGATTCAATTCATATGATGTCTGAAACATATCTTAAAGATGAATATCACAATGAAACTTAACAATTAACCACATATAAAATCATTATAATGCTCTTCAATCAGCCAAAAAAAAAAAAAAAAAAAAAAAAAAAAAAAGATATATTCAGCCACATATTATAATTATTCAAAAAGTTTGGAAATATCAACAAGATTTAAAGAAATGTGGTAAATAAATTATTCGAAAAATCTTACAAATGAAAATATATATATATAAGACTTCCAAATATTTCAGGTGATGTAGATGATTAATTCATGCCAATTACAGTGAGACGATTTGTTGTTTTAATTGCCATACCAGTAGTGACACTAAATAAACTAAATAACTAAATACGTATTTCTATAATTCAAGCGATATGGATGACGTATTTCAAATATTTCAAGCGATATGAATTTATGACAGTTACAATGAGAAGATTTATTTTTTTTAATTGTTATACTACTAGTGACACTAAGTAAACTAAATAACTAAATATGTATTTCTATAATTTATGACATTATTTCTGTTTAATATTCTATTTTCTTTTGTAATGACATAATTACTTCCTTATACAAAGTATAAGTAAGTATAGTAATCCCGATTTGCGAAATGGATTTTGCATTTCACATTGCTCGAAAACGAATGATCGCTAAATGTTGCCAATTTATACTTGTGACTGTCATGATGTCTAGTTGTACACCTGCAAGTGTCGTCTTAGCACGAGCTCTCGTTTTAGAGATATAAGAGACTTTACACGATTTTTCGTGACGTCTGTATGTCTGTGTGTCTGTGTGTGTGTGTGTGTGTGTGTGTGTGAGTATGTCGCATAACTCAAAAACGGTTGGACGTAGAAAGTTGCGAATTGGTACATAGGTTTGTTATAACATCTAGTTGTGCACCTCCCTTTTTGGACTTGGTATGATTTTCCGTTTTGGAGATATTTAGGAAAATTAGGTTCATAATGGCTAAAATGTGTCAAAAAACGGTAATAACTCAAAAACGGTTTGGACAAATCTTGCAATTTAACTGACTTCCCGACTAGCTAGACATTTGAAACTTTCAGAAAAGTTCAGAACACGTTGACAATGCATTTTTAAAAATATTTTTAGCCAACTGTTTCTAATACCTGCTGCCTTCAGCAGCGTTTATGTGATTCAATAGAAGATTTATTTAACTAACTTCTCGACAAGCTAGACATTTGAAACTTTCAGACTAGATCAGAACACTGTAAAAAATGCATTTTTTAAATACTTTTAGCCAACTGTTTAGGGTCCCTGCTGTCTTCGGCAGCGTTACCAGTACAAATCTTGCAATCGATTTTTAACTAACTTCCCGACTAGCTAGACATTTAAAGCTTCTGGAAAAACTCAGAACACGGTGACAATGCATTTTTTAAATATTTTTAGCCAATTGTTTCAGGTGACTGCTGCCATCGACAGCGTTTATATGGTTGAACAGAAAATTTATTTAACTAACTTTCCGACTAGCTAGACATTTGAAAATTTCAGAATAGTTCAGAACACGGTGAAAATGCATTTTTTTAATACTTTTAGCTAAGTTTTTCGGGAACCTGCTGCCTTCGTCAGCGTTACCAGTACAAATCTTGCATCGGTTTTTAACTAACTTTCAGAAAAGCTCAGAACACGGTGATAATTCATTTTTTAAACTATTTTTAGCCAACTATTTCGGGTCTAATGACAATGTTTTTTAACATTATGTATATTTCTAAAAGTGTATAAGGAAGTCATGTGGTGCCCACATCAGATTTTTTTTTTTATATGTAAGACTTCTAATCATGTAAAACGAATCTACGGGGAATAGATATTCCACGTAACGTAAATGAGAGGTGATTACCTTCCATATATAAATTTTCAGAACTGTTACTCAATATACTGTACACATAAAATGAATGAAAACGTGAAAAGGTGAAGATAAGTTGTTTAAAAATAACATTCATGTTCCGCAATGCATTATAACAGAGTTTAACTTTTCAAATAAATATATAATCCGAAAGATTTTTTATTGTGTTTTTAAAAATTTTGAAATATCTTACGAACGAATGAAAACAGTTCCACAAATATTAGAAGAGCGCTCAGTTGCTTTAAAGTTAAATTGGTTTTTTCTAACATATTTTAGCTGTTTTGGGAAAAAAGAAAGGAAAAATGAAATTCTAAGAATGTATCAAAAATATATCAATTTACGAATTTAAAAGAATAAACATTAAAAGACAAGAAATATGATTATTATTTAACATTTTGTTTTACATTCACACATACACACATTCAGCTATTTTAACAAAAAAATTGAAGCGCTAAATTCAAATCGATTTTATAATTTTAAATCCTTCTCTCTACCAAGGACAATAAGAAACCGCGATATAGATTCCGCAATTCTTGTCAATAATACTTATTTTATTTCACTATTCTTTGCATCGTGATATCTTGAAAAACAAAAATATAATTGAAGGTTAACATCATTTATAATACGTTAAATAATAAAATTTAAAAGTTTAAAAGCACTGAAATACAATTTGAAATTTTAATTCCTGATATGCAAAATATTATCTGTTGACTAGTTGAAAAAAATATTTTCTTAACATTTAATTAGAGAAGCTATCGAAATTTAGAAACCCAGAATGGATGGTTAAGAGATATTATCTATCATTTTCTTCATCATCCTTGTCATATGTTGAAAGCTATAAACAGGTGAACTTGATTGATGTTCAAGTACCGATAAAGTAAAGAAAGCATGAGTGATCATCCTACTTTTATTGTATGATATATATATATATATATATATATATATATATATATATATATATATATATATATATATATATATATATATATGTATGTATATATTTAACAACATCACGATCTGAAAATGTTTACAGATGTTTGTAGATTTCATTTAGTGTTGTATTTTTTCACATGCACTCTTATCGGTCTTTTATGTCAAATTTTCATTTACATGCAATTTGAATGTATTTAATTGCATATAAAAAAAAATTCATAGGAAATAAATAAAAATAAATAAATAAAATAAAAAGTAGAAAACAGAAGTATATAGGTAAGAGACTTTTTGGTTTTCTATACAAAAACATCTTACAATCTTGTATGTTGTTGGTATGTACAAACTTTTACTTCAATTTTGCTGCGTACTATTAACGACACTGTTGATATTACATGTGTATAGTATGTGTATCCTAGGCTTTATAATAGGCGTTGTGTTTTGGTGATTAATCTTGCATCAGAGCTACCTAGAGAGCTATTAACGATGGTCTGGTATTTCCTCTCAGAGGTAGTACTTAGACATGCTATCACAATTTAGAATATCCGATGTAGGCTAAAAAGGAAGCTACATTTACTTAACGATACATGGAAAAATAGCTAATTTTGAAATTAATCAAAACCAAGCGATACTAAAGCAATACGACACATTAATGAGGTACTACAGCCGGTAGGGCTACGTTACATTATGTGGCTACAAAATGATATAGCAGAATAATGCTCGACCGCACATGGTATTCATCAGCATACTGGTTTTGCTGCATTTCCACCTTTCCAGAAAACTAATAAAGTGCATATCAAGTAATCCTCGGAATAATCCTCGTTTGTCTGCTCTGCGCGAGAATAAATCAGTAGACGAATTATGTAACACAGATGAGCTCATATTGGTTTCCATTTCTTTAGGACACAACTTGTATGCTAATTGAATGTGTAATTCCTAATGCATCGCCGCTCGAAGAGGTTGTGTTTCACACTAATCACATTTATACTAAATTCGGTATTAAAATTATTTTCTTCTAAAGAAAAATCACACATTTATAATTGCAATATATTGCTGAGTATAATTTTTCGTCGTACTCTACCTACTCTTTCATGGTGTTCCACCTTCTACGTGCGTAGGGCAGCATACATTTTAATGTGTTAATTTCGTTAACATTTATCATTTTTTTAATGATGTCTGTTTTTTAAATGAAATTTTAATTATAAATTATCTGTTTTTATGGAAAAAAAAAAAAAAAAAGAAGAATATGTGTTTCTTCTCGAAACCATTTTACTTGTAAATCGAAAATAGAATTTTGATATAGAATGGCTGAAATTAGACAAAACTTTACATAACCATAAAATAACTTTAGATTTATTTTAGTATTTATTTAGTTGATCATTCAATTTGAATTCTATATTAAGTTATTTAAGTTACTTAAGATTATTAAGGACCTTCAATTGAATTATCATAGTGATTCAGGCTCGACATAAGCGTAATTTACTATTATGAACTATATCAAGTAATAGAAAAGCCACACTAATTCTTTATTGTATCACTTTTTCTTATAAACAGATATTATATTTCAGAAAATTCACAAAAAAAAAAAAAAAAAAAAAAAAAAAAAAAAACACTGTGTAAAATCAGTGGCTATTTTACATAACTTTTTTGCATGTACCTGAAATTCAGGAATAATTTTTATCATCTGAATCTGATTTAACCATCAATAATTTTAAATGTGTTCAGTGCACTAAAACTAGATAATTACTTAAATTATTATTAATATTATAAAATTAATGATTATCTATGAGAGAATTCATTCATAACTTACCACTAATAAAGTAAATTTTAAAATCGTTACCAAGCCCCAAAAAATAATTTTTATCTTGTTAAACTTTTCATAATTTTGAACTCAAGTTCAATATGTGTATTCTATTGTTTTCCATATTTTATTCAACAATACATTTGTGAAATTTCGTGACTTGGTTCAGAACGCATCTATTATGTCTGGCAGAAATCCTAATTAACTATTACCAAATATTTCAGAAAATGTGCTAAACATACCATTCCTTAATTCAAATCATCTTCGCCCATTAGCGAAAACTATATCTGTATCGCTCGATTAATATGAAATTTATTAAAACGACGTGGAATCATTTCTGTATTTATTTGAATTTAGTATACATATTTTCTATTTAAAGTATATGGACTCAATTGCATAGTTTATTGAATTTTCTAATAACATAAAATAATTATAATTACCGTTTGAAGATAAAGAGAAATTATTTTAAGGGTCTTAATATAGCCCTACTCGAAAAATGCCCTGCCGACATTTTAAAATATTATTCCTATTCTTATTTGGATAAATCCTTATAAATTACCTGTTTATTGAAAATGTCATTCGAAATTATAGGATTTATCATTTATTTATTTATTTTTAAATAACTGTTAAATATTTAGCGATATAAAGATCTGTTTTGGACAGCGGTCAATAAGCGTAGTATGTATGAAACGGTGTTTTTATCAATTGTAAAAAAAAAAAAAAAAAAAAAAAAAAAAAACACCACATGACTTTCTTATACACCCATTGGAATATAGTACATATTGCTACGAAAACATTGACATATTTGTGTGAAGTAACGGAACGGATTCGTAAATAAAAAAACAGGATCTAAACACGAAAAAAAAAAAAAAAAAAGAAAAAGAAAAAAAAAACACCACATGACTTCCTTATACACCCATTGGAATATAGTACATATTGCTACGAAAACATTGACATTTTTGTGTGAGGTAACGGAACGGATTCGTAAATAAAAAAACAGGATCTAAACACGGAAAAAAAAAAAAAAAAAAAAAAAAAAAAACACCACATGACTTCCTTATACACCCATTGGAATATAGTACATATTGCTACGAAAACATTGACATTTTTGTGTGAGGTAACGGAACGGATTCGTAAATAAAAAAACAGGATCTAAACACGGGAAAAAAAAAAAAACACCACATGACTTCCTTATACACCCATTGGAATATAGTACATATTGCTACGAAAACATTGACATTTTTGTGTGAGGTAACGGAACGGATTCGTAAATAAAAAAACAGGTTCTAAACACGAAAAAAAAAAAAAAAAAAAAAAAACACCACATGACTTCCTTATACACCCATTGGAATATAGTACATATTGCTACGAAAACATTGACATTTTTGTGTGAGGTAACGGAACGGATTCGTAAATAAAAAAAACAGGTTCTAAACACGAAAAAATAAATAAATAAATAAATAAAAATAAAAAAAGAAGAAGAAGCTTTTATAATAATATCATTACGTTCTCTATCTTATTTTGAAATCTCTATAATGATAGGTCATATATAATGTCCAAAACCTTTGCATATTAGGCCATTATGAATATAATTTTCTTTAATATCTCAAAAACGGAAAGTCACGGGAAGACCAAAGAAGGAGGCGCACAACTAGATGTTATAAAAACCTGTATGCCAATTTGCAATGTTCTACGTTCAGCCTTTTTTGAGTTATGCGAGATACATGCACGCATACATACACACACATACAGAGGTCGCGAAAAATCGTGTAAAGTCGCTGATATCTCTAAAATGTGAGTTCGTATTAATACGAAACTTGCTGCTGTACGACTAGACATCATGGCAGTCACACATATAAATTTCCGACATTTTACGATGATTCATTTCTGAGGTGTGATATAAAATCCATTTCGCAAATCGGGATTACAATACCTCCTTATACTTCGTGTACGAAGTAAAAAAAAAGAAAAAGAAAAATCATATATTAATTATATGTAAGTTCTATATGAAATTTCTTTATCATTATGGCCAATGTGCCAAATTTTTAAAAATGTGATAGCGTCTAAACGCTTTATTAAACTGAGCAAAAAATTTTTACACATGTTATAGGTCACAGTTGCACGAACTGTATTGCTTTTGGTGAATTTAGCACATACAGGTTTTTTTTTAATAGGAATACAAAGAAAAATTCTTTACCATTATGGCTTATGGGACCAAATTTTTAGAGGTGCGATAGCATCTAAACGCCTTATTCAATTGCGCTGAAAATTTACATGAATATTATAAGTCACAGTTGCACTAACTATAAGCAAGCATTTTGGTGAATATATAAGTTTTTACAAAATGGACACAACGAAAAATTCTTTATCATTATGATCTATGGGCTCAAAGTTCAGTAACGTTAAATAAAACATCGTGTACTATATGGAGAAAAATACTCAAACACTCTACTATGATTTTCTCTCTTTTGTTTATTTAACAACTCCTCTTTCTTTACTTTATCAACAAAACCGTTAATTACTCAATGTCCGGAAAGTCGTGTGGAGTCACTTCAAATTTTTTAATGCGAAGTGATCTCACCACGAGGACGCATTTCGAGTATACAAAATAACATAAATAAATTAATACATTTACATTAATCTTTTAATGCACCACGTCCTCCTACGAGGACGCATTTACTAATAATAAAATGCAAACATTCATATTGGAATTTGCCAACAGTTTTTCTCTCTTATAATATTTCGGGAAAAAAGTCATTTATTTCATGTATTTTTAACTTTGCTCGTAAATTTTAGTGACTGATATCATCAAATGGGCGTAATTAGCATGCCCCTCAAAGGTTTAACTGTCGCAAATCATTTAACAATGTTCTTTAAACACAAAATTCGGACTTTATATAATTCAATGTTGAAGTTTTGTACAGAATCATATTAGATAATGAAACTCTTTAGAGACTGTGGAATTGTGTTTATATGGGAAACTTATACAAAATTGAAATTTTGCAATTTTTGAAAGGGAATTATATGAAATGTTTGATAAATTTTATAAAGATCTTTCCTTTTTAATACATCTTTTTAATTATTTATAAATGTCTAAGATCGATATTTCAGGAAGCAGAATTCAAGGTTTTTCAAACACCTTCGCAATATGCATCCATGATGTTTTTACACATGTTTAAAGAATGTAATAATTAATGCATCCACTGCCTGATTAGTGAATATATTTTTGAAGGAATTTTGACTAATGAATTGAACAATGAATGGATATGGTTTATAATAATAAATAAATTTTAACTTTTTTTTAAAAAATCTACTATAAAAAGGGCTGGGTCAAGTAGTTTTTCTTTTATCATCATCATCATGTGCAACACGGTTGAAGGTTATAAGCCTATGTTCCGGCCTCAATCCATCTTTTACGGGGTCTTCCCCTATCTCTTCTCCCCCTTGGCCTATATTTTAGAGCTGCCCTTGGTAGAAGGTCATTTGGCATTCGTTCTAAATATTCTCTCCACTTATTTCTATAGTTTATTATAGTATGTATTACTGGCTTAGTTTTTAGTTTCTTCCTGACGTCATCATTTCTTATTTTATCCATTATAAAACAACCTTTCACACTCCTTAGAAATTTCATCTCTGAAGATTGCATTTCTCCTTCATCACTCTTTTTGAGCGTCCATGTCTCGCTTCCATATAGAAGAGTTGGTATCGCCATTGTCTTGAAAAATTTTATTCTGGTATCTTTTCTTGTATTTCTTAATGTTTTTATAGTCCCGCAGATGTATTGGAACTTATTTAGCTTGTTTTGTATATCATTGTTGTAATTATAAGATATGTCACATCCTAGATAATTAAAACGTGAAATTTGTTCAATTGGTTTATTTTTCAAGATAATCTTTTTTCTAATAGGTTCTTTAACTTCAAAACCTATCTCCTTCGTTTATTACTATTATTAATTTTAATCTACATTATGTTTCACTATTTATTGTTTAAGATTTAAATAATTAATACCATCGGTAAATTCAAGAACTAAACTATGTCCAAAATCATTAGTTCGTCAGAAAAAAAAAGAAAGAATAAAATGAACTTTGAATTTAAAACAAATGCAAAATACTATTTGAAAAATATCATATTTAAAATTATACTTCAAAATTTTAAAGATGGCAAAACTGATTCAAAATTCTTTCAATTCTAGGAAAATATTCGGCAAGAAATCTTTTACAAAATTACAAAAATTTGACAAAAATTCATTGTGAAAGTGTCTAAAGAAAGGAATGTGCATTTATAGACTTTTCCAATAAAAGAAATAGTTGACAACTGTTTTTCAAAAACTTCTGTTGATGTTCCCTTCAGAGTGAAATTCAGAATTTTGAAAGTAACGTATTTTATGAAAAAAAAAAATTATTATTATTTTTATTTGTTATTATTGTTATTATAATAATTATTATTATTATTCTGCGCATTATCAAATATTTCGATGTACAAAATTTTCAAAGATTTACGTTTAAATTCATACAATTTCTACCAATGCAAAAGGAAATCGATTCTTTGAAGATCTTGAATAACAACAATATCTTTTACTACGTATTCAGAAAGAAAATAAATAAATAAATAAAATAAAAATAAAACAAAAACCAAAAATATAAATAAAAATAAAAATAAAAAGTCAAAATTCTTATCATACTGAAATATTCCATTTTAAGCTACAGAATATTATACATTATATAAGTATGAAAAGAGGGTAAACAGTAGGAATGTTAGACATATAAAAACCGAATAAAGTAATTTAGAAGAAAACAAAATAAATAAATAAATAAATAATAATAATAACATTAAAATTCTGCTTACATTCTTTGTAAATAGAATTAATTTAGTACGACAGGAATTATAAGCTATTCTTCCATATAAAGATATGTAGTAACTGTGAATCATCCTCTAGCATCGGTTATTATTTTCATTTTTAAAAATTTCTTTGGTATAGTTTTAGTTTAGGAGCCTTTTGGCGGCTCATATATTTTTATTGTCATTTTGGCGATGGATTAAAATGGCTATTGCAATTGCGTAACTAAAGACTTTGGCAAGAAACGTCCGAGCTGATTCGGTACGAAATTTCAAATTTTGCAAAAGGGTTCTATACTGAAGCTATATTCTACTTCTTTAGCACGATTTTTCTCAATTTTATTTTAATTATAAAAAAAAATGTTTACACCATTTTTTTTTCTTTTTTACATAAAAAGAAATTTATTCACTTATTCATTTATCTATTTATTTTTGGCAGCAATTCGTATTATCACGTTCATTCAAGGTGTAATACAATAAATGGCGACAACGCCAAATGACTGTTTGATAGAAATAGTCCCGTCACACTAAATAAACAGCAAAATTCCAAATTCCAAAATACCAAAGTCTTCAAATTGAAAAAATTAAATTAAATTAAATTAAGCCCACAAATAAAGAATGAATTTCAGTGTAGTTTTAAGTATTGTGTTGTTTAACTTCTGGTTTTAATTTAATTTTTTTTTTTTACCAGGTTGTTAAAAAACTTGTATTTTAATGATGTTCCTATTTACCATCTGCGTTTATGCATAAAATTTGAAATTTTTATGGATTTTTTCAAGTTTTATTCGCAGAATAAAGATGCTTTTAAGATATTTTGAATGTCATAGTTGCAAAAAACGTATGATATTCAAATTAAACAACTTTGATCTGAGAGCTTCGATTAAGAAATTTTATTTATTCATTTCTATCGGAAAGAACGTTTTTAAAACAGATTTACTTATTTTTAATATTTTACATGCATATGATATTGCAACGAAAAATCTTTTACGCTGCCAATGGTTACTAATGATGTCTTACGATGGTTACATACTTAAGATGGTGACTGTTAAATTAAAAGTAGAATTCTTTACTTTTATAGATCGTCACTAGTGGCCAAGAGCTTCTACGATCAAAGCTAGTAGATGGAAAATGCCAGATTCGATCCCAGGTAGCGCTCACGCACCTAGACGTTCCTAGTTTTTCGTTATTTTCTCCGAAACTCGCGTAAATACGGGCTAGGACACCCTTTGGAAAGATCATACGAGGGGTATTCCAACCTTGGATCCTAGTGCAGTTAATCCGGCCACACAATCACAACCTTACAATTATACACGTGCGTATTACTGATTGCTGCAAAACATTTTTTTTCTTTTCAGATTCATACATTTTGAGTAAAAGTATCCAGTTCCTTTTTTTTTTTTTCTTTTTTTCGCGTACGCAATGCGTACAGACGTGCGTATTACTAATTACTGCAATATTTTTTTCTTTCTTACATTTTGAGGTAGGGGTATCCAGTACTTTTTTTTCCCCTTCATCTACGAAAAGCATACAGACGTGCGTATTATTGGTTGCTGAGAGAGGAAATTCCGTGCATTTATATTGTGTGATTGTATTATGCTCATTTTTTTTTTTTTTTTTTTTTTTTTTTTTTTTTAGTTACGATTGGATATAATTTTGCAATAATTTCGTAATTTTTTAATTGTATTTTATGATGTTTTTCATGTATTGTTTCTTACCAGATTGCTTTTTTCCGACAGATTTTCTTGTTTGTTTAGATCTCCGAAAAGCTCGCTTTCATACGCCGCTGGTCAAGGGTTATGATTTCGGACACGATGTGGAACGGCGCCATCTTAGCCTACCTAAACTATTTTTTTGCCCAAAAAGGAGTAATAATTGATATTTTTTCCAAGAGGTACATTGTAAATTATTAGTCGGGAATTGACAACATATGTCACTAATTAAAGAAATTAAATTAATTCTTTTTTAATTTGATTGGTAAAATTAATAAATATTTAAGTATTATTTTAAATTTTAGATTATTTTTTTAATTTACGATTTGAACTTTTAAATTTTGTATATAATTATATCCCACAATAAATCATAAAATGGTTTAATCAAGTTAAATTGCTTAGAGTAAATTATGTAATTTACCAATAATCTATTTTGTATTGCAAAGATAAATGTTCGTATCGATTTCCCATTATAATTTATTTACTTACTTATTTACTTTATATTATTTACTTATTATTACTATTATTATAATTATTATTTTTGCATTTTAATGCTTTAAAGTATTTCGTTTTTCGCCAGAGTTTTATGGGATCAAAATTTTATCTCTCTTAAACCGTTTAGTTTTAATATAAATCATTTTATTAATAGTAGAATAATTTGGCGCGTGGACATATATGGGATTTATATTTGAGTTAATTTTGGTAGTTTCTTAGAAACATTCAAAATAAAATTCCTAAGGATAACATTGTATTCAAATATTTCATTTAGTTAAATTCTAAGAAAAGTTGTTCATTTATATTTTTGTGTATTTTAATAATTTCTGTAGTAGTATTATTGAAGCCATATATGTGAAAATTTTACAGTTATATTGTTGTAAGTAAGGGGTTGTAACAATTTAATAGTTTTAAAATTACCTACTGTCTTATATATAAATATAAACGTATTTAAAATGTTTCAGCTTTGGAGTTACTTCTCTCACAGCAGTTTTGTATATTTTCACATTTCAATGAAAAAAAAAAAAAAAAAAAAAAAAAAAAAGTGACAAATAATTAACAGATGCAAATTAAAATGCTACATTTCAACTGTAGATTTACATGGTGGGGAAATAGGAGAATTATTAAAAGAACCAGATTGATGTTTATTTATAAGAAAATGTAGTTTCAACTATGTATTTCAGACTACTTAATTATGATTAATTTTATATATCACATTATATAGTTGGACGAGATAACAACTAAATAGGGATTATTTAAAAGGGTTTATTGAAACATAATCAGCGAAGAAGGCAGAGGTTTCTAGTCTGCGATGAAATTATGTAGTTTCAATCATATATTTGAAGGATAGATTCATGTAAAATATGTAAGTTATTCCTTGTTATAAAAGCAGTATGTCATGGGACAACATAATGCATTATATTTTAATATGGTTTTATGCTTAAATTTAAAGCAGTTTCTTTTATTATACGCAATGGATTTGTTTAACTACTATTTCTAAACTGACTAAAATACAGCAATTAATTTTCTCGAAAAACAAAAAATAAATAAAATAAAATACTGGTGTGGAAAAGTGAGGATTGAAAGTCTTACAGATCACGCAAAATTTACATGGATGTGTATTGCATATAAAAGTCTACAAATTATTATTCATCATTGATTTAATAATTGTTTATGTTGATTTTAAAATTAATATTTCTATACAAAGCTCATGCAGAAAAAATATTAACTTGCGATTTCATCCATAAAACTTTTCATACACTGTTAAAAATTTTGTCCTAGGTTGAACCAAAACATGGTACATTTTTGCTGCAACCATGCGATGGTGAAACCTTTTACCATTATTTGATGTTTTACTAAACCAAGGCTTGGTATTGCAATAACTACATCCATAAGATGAACAAATTTTTTACCATAATTTGGTGCTGTTTTTAAACAAGAAACGCCAAATCATAGCAGAAGGTTTCACCATCGCATGGTTGCAGCTATAGTTGTACCAAGTTTTAATTCAACCTAGCAAACTGAAGCTACTGTAGTACCAACATTTGGTTCAACCTTAACGGAAATTTTTAACAGTGTTATTGGTTATGAGGATGTAACAATTTAATGGTTTTAAAATTACCTACTGTCTTATATATAAATACCAGCGCATTTAAAATATTTCAGTTTTGGAGTTACTTCTCTCACAGCAATTTTGTATGTTTTGAAATCTCAATGTTAATATATATATATATATATATATATATATATAGAAAACAATTGACAGGAAAATATATAAAAATATATAAGTTTTACTGATTAGAAAAACCAATAGGAGAATTACAAACCAATGCGCAAGATTGCACCGAAAGGAAATGCAAAACTTTGATATAGTAATATATAAATGCAGAAATATATAAACAAATGAATGAAATTAAATGTAGAAATATATATACAAAAATGAATGAAATTATACCCCAAAAAACACTGAGATCTTCATCAGGGAGGCCCCTCAGTGTAGGGGTGAATGAGAAGTTTCTGAAAGGACAGTAGCTATAAGCTAATAACTATCCTTAGCCCCCAACTTCTCACCAAACAGAAAACCACCAATAACTGAAGAGAAATCAAGCATACATATAATGTATAAAACTACTAAAAATATTTTATAAAATTATCAAATTGTAAAAGTTACAAAATTACATCAGTTCATTTAGAAAAAATATATACAATACAAAAGAGAATTACTGAAGGTAAACAAGAAAGTATAAAAAGAAAAAAAATTACAACCCTTCAACTGGAATACAAACTATCTTCGGCCAACGGGGCTACTCGTTGGTACTTCAATATCGCCCTTGAATGAGGAAGTAGAACCAACCGAGACAGGAAAACTCTGAAAAGTCACAGTTAAAAATTGTGACGGGAAACAGTTAATTTGCAAGGTACTTTTTAAGTCTTCAAGAGCATATTTGTAAAGTTTTTTATAAAAATCTTCTTTTAAAGGAATATTCAAGTAATAGTTCTTTCAATAAATTAACTGACAACCCCTCTATTATCAAAAAACGTATATTGGCCTTTGATAAAAAACTAAATTTAAGCAGAAATTGTTTTAATTTTCCATATCTATTCGTTACTGTAAAATTTCATAAAAATCCAGTTAAATTTCGTTTTGTCACCTGTGGTACTAATAGCTATAATGATAAAGCCGGTAAAATCTTGTTTAAATATTTAAATTCAGTTTTAAAAGTAATAAATTCTGCTAATGATTGTAACATTATAAATAATAACCAGAAAGTCTTAGAATATTTCAAGAATAATTCAGAAAGCATTACTTCCGTAAATACCTATGACTTTGAAAATTTGTTTGGCAGTATTCCACATAACTTGGTAATTGAAGTTTTTGAAAGCATTTATGATGAATTTGGCAGCTACTTAAATTGTGATAAAAATTATTGGACTAATCTTATCAGGTTTTGTATTTTTGAAAACGTTTTGTTTAACGGGAAAGATTACTTTTTACAGCGGAGGGGGATCCCAATGGGAACGAGTTTTTCGAGTGCTTTCGCAAATTTATTTTTATATTTTTTTCGAAAAAAATTTTATAAATATTACTTTCTTTAGATATATTGATGATTTAATTGTTTTTAACTGTAATTGTTTCGAAAATATCTCTAAAAAAATATATCCTAAGGAATTGGTTTTGAACCGTACAGATACCGATAAAATTTCTTTCCTAGATTTAAATATAAAGAGAAATGAAGATAAATGAAGATAAATGGCTAATTGGATTATATGATAAAAGAAAGGATTTTAATTTTAAAGTTAATAGTCTTACTAATTGGTTTTCAAATACGAGTAGAAAAGTTTTAAAAAATATTATGTTCGCACAGCTTAAAAGAATTCATTCTATTTGCAATAATGAAGAAGATTTAAAATATGCTCTTGAAGACTTAAAAAGTACCTTGCAAATTAACTGTTCCCCGTCACAATTTTTAACTGTGACTTTTCAGAGTTTTCCTGTCTCGGTTGGTTCTACTTCCTCATTCAAGGGCGATATTGAAGTACCAACGAGTAGCCCCGTTGGCCGAAGATAGTTTGTATTCCAGTTGAAGGGTTGTAATTTTTTTTCTTTTTATACTTTCTTGTTTACCTTCAGTAATTCTCTTTTGTATTGTATATATTTTTTCTAAATGAACTGATGTAATTTTGTAACTTTTACAATTTGATAATTTTATAAAATATTTTTAGTAGTTTTATACATTATATGTATGTTTGATTTCTCTTCAGTTATTGGTGGTTTTCTGTTTGGTGAGAAGTTGGGGGCTAAGGATAGTTATTAGCTTATAGCTACTGTCCTCTCAGAAACTTCTCATTCACCCCTACACTGAGGGGCCTCCCTGATGAAGATCTCAGTGTTTTTTGGGGTATAATTTCATTCATTTTTGTATATATATTTCTACATTTAATTTCATTCATTTGTTTATATATTTCTGCATTTATATATTACTATATATATATAGTTAAAAGTAGTTAAATGGCTTCCTAAAAATTAAATAAAATGTATAGTATTACTCTAGAAAAAGTTATAAAATCTTTTTTTTTTTCTTTTTAATGATAGCTTATATATAACTTTACAACATTTCTTTATTAACCTTCGTAATCTGAAACATTAATTTTACGAGAAAATCCACAGTTATATACACCGCGACTAATATTGCAATTTGCCTTCTTGTTAACTGAAACAAGTTAATCCCACAAAGCTCTAGGCTATCAATTTAGTCATTAAATGAAGAGCGTTTACGATTTTGACTTAACGTTCTATTCTCAAGTTTAAGCGGATCGTGTTTCATCGTAGATCGATTTATTACTTTGCTCTAAAGTAAATTTTTGTAAACGTGGGTCGAAAAATTTGTTTTTATTTAATTATTGTCGAAACTCAAGGATATATTATATTTTTTATAACATTAATTATATTTATAATATTACATTTTTATATTATTCAATTGTAAAAGAAAAATAAAAAGAAATATTATAGTAAAAAAAAAAAATTATAAATTATATTTTTTATGTTATTTTTTTACTTATTTATTATTCATTAAAATAATAAATAAGTAAACGCTACATATACTTTTATGTAATAAAATTACATATACATATACCCATACTATTTATACATTTATGAAACTAATATATAAATAAAGAGTAACAGAAAAAAAATACTAATAAATAATTTAAAAAATAATATTTATAATTTCAGTAACAAACTTTATGTCGTGATACGATTTGCGATGGCAATATAACTGGAATATCAACAGTACATAGTTCATAAAGGACGAATTTACCGTACACTTTGTTGTCATTTAGATACATTATATATACATAGCTGCATATTTGTTTAATTTATTCCTTTACGTTATCAGTACACGACCTTTTTCACACCACATTCTATGTAGAGCAACTTTCTCCAATATATGTTCGTGTACTGTAAAAGAATTCTGTAAATTTCCTGAAATGTTAATCCAGATAGTCTCTGTAAATTTATAATAGTTCTTAGTTAAAAGTAATCGAGATTCTCAAATTCTATTCTGTATTTTTATTTATGTTAATTATTTAATTTCTCAAATAAAAATTAAAAATGAATGTTTTTTCTTTAAAAAAAAAAAAAATTAATTTAAAAACATATTCTCGTCAATAATTAATTAAATTAATATTAGTCATTAAAATGCATATCTAACTTTTTTTTTTTTTTTTTTTACATCTCCGTTTATGTTTCTCTGTAATTTTACATAAAACTTAAGATAAATGATTATCAGTTGTTTATTATTATTATTATTATTATTATTATTTTTTTTTTTAACAGCGCATGATTTATTTATTTAAAGATCTACTCAAAGATTTGCACTATATATATAGACAAATAATAAATTTGGCTTCACATTTATATAACCTTTATTGGATTTTTACACAAATAATGGTGTGATTAGATACATACATTAACTCATCGTGCTTTGCTCATATAACAGCTTACATTCGCCTAAAATTTAACAATAAATCCATCACTTTGTCTTTTTTAACATTGTTACGTTTCTCTAGAGGTAAAATATTAAAACTCTCAATTTTCACTAATATTCTTTCAATCACTTCTTACATATTCTTTCAATATTCTTTCACTAATATTCTCTTTTTTCACGAGAAGAGTGTACTATTATCATTTTCTGATTCCCTGACGGATCTCATTCCAAGCTATTTATTTATATATATATATTTTTTTATCATGTGCAAGTATTAATCTCTTGGGTTAGTTATGTTCCATTATTCAGGATTTCTTTATAATAAGGTTATCCCACACAATTAGGATTAAATAAGAATAAAATTACTCTTCAAGAAGAGTGGTGTTGGAAAAGGGCGGGTATTCACCATGTTACAGAACAAATAAAAAAAGTTGTCGACCATGCAATACATAGACCATAGCTCTTCTATCGTGAATACAAACCTTCTATCAAACAGATTGGATAAACATAGATATTATATTGTGTAATTCAAATGATATAAATAATAACATCTAAAACAGACACTACAACTAGTTGAATTAAGATCCTATGAAAAAATCACTAGAAATTTAAAAAAATCACACAATAATTTTTTCGGCTTGAAGTAATAAAACATAATCCTTTACTACAATAAATAAATAAATAATAACACGTAGACACGAGTTTAGTGTGAAAACATAACCATAGTTGAACTTAATTATTGAACTTAATTCTTTTCCTTCTTCATTAAAAACTACAATTTACTACATAATAATTAGTATGCTGTACTCATCACATTTTTTTTTTCATTTTATATAACAGCGCCACAAATCGGATAACATGAACAAAAGTTTAATCAATATAGCAATTTCATCCAAAAGTTGGTAAAATATAGCCATCTGAAAAATCGCAGAAAATCAGCAATAATAGCACCATTTGTGGATCGATATACACCCAGAATGAATCAGCATAAATGTTCATATTTATCTCACACACCGAAATTTTGGTACATTTGCATATCTAAGAAGCTAAAATATAGTATTTTCGTAAATAGGAAAATATTGCACCATAGCAGCACCACCTGTTGCTCCAGTATGCATCCAATTTTAATCAGTATAGTTTTGCATAATATCCATCTCACATACTGAGTTTGGGTATTCATATATCACAGCAGATCAGATATTGACTACCCGTAAACAGGGTAAAATTACAGTATAGCAGAGTTTACCTCACTGTTAAAACATAATAAATGGGGAAAGCTAATAAAAGATTTCATCATAATATTTACGCTTTTAAACAATATATATACAAATAATACAAAGAATGAATAGCGGTAATTTATTTTTAAATACATTTAAAACATTCGTCAGTTTTTTACATTTAAGATAATATCGTGATAAATAACATAAAATAAATGCATATCTATAAAATAGATAAATATCTAATGAATAAATAAATTTGAAAAGGAATTCAAACACTTTTAAGTAACGAAAAATTATTTAGCTCAAACTAATAATTTAACTTTACGTTTACAGTTAGTAAATTTTTATTTTGCGACGAAATCGTGTGATGCATTTTCGCTGAAACTAACATTTGAATTCGCTGTCTTGTTATGTGATATAAATTAATTATGCAAAACTCTAGGCTATCAGTTTTCTAATTAAATAGTTGAAGAGTATGTTTGTTATATTCATTAAACATCGGACTGCAGTTTAAAGAATTTGCGTTTATCTTTTAATCAATTAGCTGCAGAGATTATGTAAATATCAATATAAATTGAAAAACTCCCAAAAACCACAAAAAAATAAATAAATAAATAAATAAACTTATATTTAATTATTTTAAAATAGAAAATTCAATACAATAATGTAAAAAAAAAAATATTTTTTTATAAATTAAAATATATCATTTATGCAATAATATACGTCAAAAAGGAATAACGCTATTAAATAATTAAAACTAAGAATTCTTAAAACAACATAAAAAATGATGACTATACGCAAATCTGAAAGCCTCTGTTCGTTAAAAGTACAGGGTATGCCAAAAGTCTTTGAAACATTGTAAACATTATCATAAAATGAAATAAGTGGCTTACGAAGTGCGACTTGCAAAGCAGTGCTTCTGATGGTCAAAAGTTTAGTTGAAACATGAAAAAAAAAGTTCCAAATTTTCTCCTAGATGGCGCTACACCAGGTGTATTGTTTATGTATATTGTTCATTTGTCATGACCTAAACCCACATGACAAACTCGATCGCCAGACTTAAGCTTTCTGGATAACTTCTAGTGGAACTATGTGAAATATAAAGTGCATGCTTTATTTTTGGTTGATTTTAAGTATTGAAGACGTGAATGACGCATGTAATCCAGGTAGGGCCCCTCTATATAGAGTGGCCTTAAACCCAGGTCTTCCACAATCAATGCTAGCGGAAACATGAACTGAACTGGATTATCCTTTGTATGTGGTTCGAACTATTAAAGGTGCACTAATTAAAATATTGTTGTGAATTGTATAAAATAATTAATTGCTCTTTAATTGCTTGCCTTGCATTTTTTCCTTGCTTTTACAGGATGTTTTGAGGTACAGCACCATCTATAGACACAATTTTGAATTAACGTTTTTATTTACTTAAGGAGACCCTCTACCTATCTTCTCCGAAAGCCGATGCCAATTTTATTCTATAGGAAATTTTGCCCCGTTATAATTCATTAACTAATACGTATATTTAAATTCCGTTTCCCCTTTCTGAAAATTCCGAAGATTTTTTTAATTTTTCATTTTTTAAGCAAAAATGAAAAATTTCACAATGTGAAAATTGGCGTTTTACAACCTCAAAATAAAATATTAAAAATTAAAAAAAAATAAGTTTTAGAAAGCGATAAATTGCTTAATAGTTGTTAAGTTTCTGAATGTGAAAAGAGAATTTAAAAATATATGTTAGATAATAAGTTATAATGGGGCGAAATTCTCCATAGAATAACATTCGCTTTGGCTACTGGGGATGATAGGCGGAGAGGCCTCTTAAACAAAACTTTTTATCGTAAGAAGCATTGTAGTATAGAAGCCAGACTCCCGTACGTGCGTTTCTTGATTTAATATTAAAGTTTAAAACTTATCATAGACTTTTGGCTCATTTAGTAAATATTCCAGGTCGAAATTATCTTAATGAGATATTAGCTACTACTGAACATTTTCTTTTTTTTTTTATTACTTTTATTATTATTTATTATTTTTATATTTCATTTTTAACTGTAGTAGTGTGAGAAAAATACATTTACTTCCTTTTTCATTTTTTTAAAACAATAAATAAATAAAATGAATTTTTTTTAAAAAGTCATTTTTTTAGAAAAACAAAGACAAATGGAACAGTTGAGATTTTTTTGAAAACGGAATTAAGAAAAAAAAAATGCATTAGGCAGTGAGTAATACAAATTATAAGTAATTAAAAAATCAACATTTCCCTAAACAAGGTTTAATGGAACCCCCTTTTTTTTTCCTTGACTCTTTCACCAGAACATTCATACAGCAGTTTTCATTTCAATTTATCGTGGAAACATATCACTTAAGATTACGGTAAAAAAAAATTCTGGGTGAAGAGTCAGGGATAAAATGCAGCCCGTAGCAACTTTCCTCATACACTAACAGGGGATTTGGCTGCCAGGGACTAGAGTCATCTTTAGCATCATATTGACCGACATCATTTTCCTTCATTTTTTTTCCGTATCATATTTTCATTTATTTATTTATTTATTTATTATTATTATTATTTTTTTTTTTTTTTACTTAAAAAATAAAAAATAAAAAAATATAGAAAGAATAGATTTCTCTATTTATGACAAAAGAATTATATTTCGAATAAACCATGTTTAATTTAAGGATTTGTCCATTTCGAAGCTTGTTAAGCAGAAAAAAAGTATGTTGAAACATTAAATAAATTGATGTAAAAATATCGGAAAACATTTTTAGAATATGCATTTTAAATATTAGAAAAAAAAAACATTTTTGTGAGATTTAGCATAATTAAAAATTTTTAAAAGGAACTTATGTAAAAATACTGAAAAATATTTTTAGACAATTGTTCACATATTTGCAATTTATTTATTACATATATTTGTTTACTTTGAATTACATATTCTTATCTTCATAGCTGTTTCTTCATTATATATTTTCAAGAGACTTACATAGATGTTATTGGTATTTAAAAATAATAATAATAATAATACTGAAAAGTTTGTATGTTTGTACAAGGGGTTATTGAGATGATGCAAAAAGAACATATTCGAACATAAAACAATGAGTTATTAGATTTCTTATTTTTTATCAACAATAATAACAAAATACGATTTTTTGTCATCAACAATAATAACAAAATACGAAAATTACTATGAAAATACGTGAATAGCACTTTCAAATGAATTATCGTTTACCATTAACTATTATCTACAGTCGGTAACAAAAGTGTCCGAACACAAGCAAAAAATTTTATATAAAAAAAGTTTTTTATAATACTGTTTTGTTAAATAAATTCTTGTCGAATCCTGTTCTTAGACTGACTAAGAACATGATTCGACAAGGATTTATTTAAAAAAAAAAAAAAAAAGTATTAACTCTACTTTTTTTATATAGAAATTTTTACTAGTGTTCGGACACATTTTTTACCGACTGTACTGTACTAACCCTTTAAGGGACAAGGTAATTTACACTCATTTAATTGTAAAGGCATTAGAAGGTACGAACAAAGCTGTAAGAGAATGAATGAAGCAATTTTTCTCCTAAGTAATAAAAGTAAAATTCTAATAAAAAGTTTCATGATGAATTTTTGAATTTAACAATTTGCAATACCGTTTGCTTGACGCAAACGCCACACGTTAAAGGGTTAAAATACCATAAGATTAAGAAGCGAATAAAATCGAATTTTGGAAGAGATTTCAAAGTCATTTATAAGTTTAAATCTTGTGTATCTCACTTAAGTCTGACATGGCACTAGACTTTACATGTAAGTGATTTTATTCCATCAGAAAGGATTTTATACTATTACACTGAGCAAAAATTCTGTAACTGACATCTAGAAGCTAAATTGTGGCTCCAGATAAAATAGTTCCATGTCATCCTTATAAATTCTAGTCCCCTTTCAAAGCGAGTTCTAGAAACCCCTATTAGAATTCTAGAGAGTTTGTCTAGATTATCGCGGTCAAACCTATTTGAAAATATCTCCAAATAAATGCGAACACAAGAGGCGGGTTTTAGCAACTATAATATTGGTTTATAACCCAATTCTAGATAACCAAGCGAGCATTTCTCGCCATACAAAAGATTCAGAATATTCAGAATATTGTTTCACCATCTAGAAACGTGTAGACTAGAAATTCTCGATCATTCCGTCTATTCAATTTATTGGCGTGTCCTATGCACATAGCTCGGAAATCTATGTTTCTAGTTAAGGGATTTAGAAAAGTGCCACTTATTCATTCTAGATGAAGGCTGTATATTTTTTTCTCAGTGTAAGCTGTACACATGATGTCAAAAATTGTGGCTGTATCTCAAGTTCTATATAATAGGAACATACAAATTTAATAAAATACTGATACTATATGACTTTATGTCAATGATATTGACGGACTAAGACAATTATGTTCATTTTACATTAGCATATTTTTGTCTAATGCGTGAATTTTGGATAATTTTATTCACAAGTTTCCATTAAAAATTATGAAAATATTTCTATGATTACTAAAAGAAAAGAATATTTAAAGTCCAGCAAAAGTTTTACCATTTACTTTAAGACCGTAAAAGAAATTCTTTTAAAAAGATTTAAATTGCAAGATACAAATCCATACTAATCATTTCCTACAGAGAAACATTTGCAAAACAAATCTCTTCTAGATGCAAAAATAATATATTCAACATTTCAAAACATGGATTCTTGGATTTCTTTCACTACAACAAGTGTCATTTTCAGAAAGGGATTTGTTATTTTTGAACCATTAATCTTCTAGCAGAGAATTTCTTTTCTTGAAAGGAAAGAAAAGGTATTGTTTGCTTTTTGAATAAGGAAACACATTTTTTCTCCTCTATTTTCAAAAGATTTTCTTTTTGTAGGAGTGAAAAGTATGAAGTTTTTTTCTTTTCTTTTCTTTTGAAAAACAGTGTTGATTTAGTGGAAGAACTTTTCGTTGCTGAAATAAAAAATTAGTCGTTTCGGTTAAATTTTGTACCACAACTTAAAGTATCCATGATACGTTCATACATTTCTCTAATCGTAGTTTCAATAAAATGAGTTTTACAATAAGTATTTAAAGTTTTTTCAATGTTTAAAATGACTGTATATTGTTTTGGTAGAATCAAATTAATAACTTTTTTTGCTGTCTTAGCAGGAGAGCATCATCACAGTAATTGAAAAGTGTTGTGAATGAGTATTTTAGGGAAACATTTATAGTAAACAAAATAATAACTTTCTTTATGATCTTAACAGAGACGCATCATCAAAATAATTCAAGAAGCATTGTAAATGAGTATTTTAGTGCAATATTTATCATGAAGCATTTTCCCACGTTTTTATTAACTCGCTTTCTCTGTTGTTTGTCATGTACAAATCTTGCAATGGATTTTTAACTAATTTTTTGACTAGCTAGACATTTGAAACTTTTAGAATAGCTCAGAACACGATGACACTGCATTTTTTAAATACTTTTATTAAATTAATAAATGTTTGAAAATGTCTTATAATTGCTCTCTTTATTAAGCATTTCATCATTTTCTTTGAAGTTGATGGGATAATTTATCAAAGTTTCTGAAAATATTTATTAATACATAGAATTGTCAAGTTTATATGATTCAACAGAAAATTTAAAAACGTGGTACATAAAAAGTTCTTTTTATCATGTAATTATTTCGTAAACAAATTAATAACTTTAATTTACAGAGGAGCATCATTTTTATATTTCTAGAAGCGTTGTAAACGAAAATTTTAGTAAGAAATTTATAATGAAACATATTTAATAAACAAATTAATAACTTTCTTTAAGGTCTTAGCAGGGGAGCATCATCTCAATAAATAAAAAAGCATTGTAAATAAATATTTGAATAAGATATTTATCATGAAGTATTTTTAATAACAACTACGAGAATAGATTAAAAATAAAGGTTTAAATGATCTTAATCACGATCTTAATAACTAGACATAAATACACAAAAATCAAACCTTATTTTTGTGAGATTGCAGTCGATGTCTTACAAACAATAAATATAAAACGTTGAATATATGTAATTCAAATAACCGAACAGTTTTGTTGAAATTTAATTTATAATTTATCTTACCAAATAAAACAGAGACTAGGAGGACATAAACAGTCAAAAATCAATTCGACAAGCTAAAATAAAGTTTTTGCTTAGAAATAAATATCCAAAATTTGAATGCAATTAATGTAGTATTATTTTTATATCGTTGCATCTAGTATATAATCAAGTATTTTTAAGTTGCTTATACATATTTTATCACAGAAAATACCGTTTCTTGAGAATGTTATCTTCATTAAGCGAAAGTAAAGTTTTTGTTTAGAATGGTTCAGCAATAAATTAAATGACTTTAAATTTCATACTTTATTTCATATACTTTATATTATAGTGTAAAACATAAATGGAATTAATAATTATAATTACAATATTATAATAATTACAATTTTTAAAATATTATTTTTATAAAGTTACAGAACTTCAGTATGAATCTCCTCGAATACAGCTTGGAGCAAGGCAGCCACAGTAGGAAAGGGAAATTCTGGGTTTTCAGCTGCTAGAATTTAACCCTATAACCAGTAAGCAATCCCAGATCATGCATTTGTTATCTCTGATGGTTCCAGCTATGATAAAGATGTTGCTTCTACAAAC
Organism: Salticus scenicus; assembly: GCA_963930645.1. Taxonomy (NCBI): domain Eukaryota; kingdom Metazoa; phylum Arthropoda; class Arachnida; order Araneae; family Salticidae; genus Salticus; species Salticus scenicus. The sequence continues at coordinate 197,236,805 of OZ005652.1, forward strand.
ACTGCATGCTACAATGGGCCTACACCAACAATTGCTTCCACCAACAGATCACGTGAGCCTATGCCATTAGTTGCTTCCAAAACCAGACCTATAGACAGTCAACTCTCACCTGCAGTTGCCTCCACCAACACAAAAAACGGCATGACTAGAGGCAATCAGCCCTATTCCTCAGGTCAGAAAACCTAAACCATCTAGGCGTAAGAAACAAACAGCAGTGTTCTAAACTAGGTTTGAAAGGCCAGAGAAATTCGAAAAGAGGACGGAAAAGGCAAATTAAATAAAACGAAACCGATATTCCAATGTTTGTATTATTTTTCTTATTTACTGTTGTACTTGTATCTTATAACTCCTGGCATCTTCCCCATATATATGGCTGTAAATGCCACAATTACAGGAGTTTATTTAACATTAAATTTATCAATTGTGTACGCACATACTTGGAAAAGAATTAATGAGCATGCATAATTAATTTAACATTAAAGAGCATTTTTTTTCATTATAATATCATTTCAATGCTTGGCTGAATTATGCAAAATATTCTTATGTATGGCATCTTCCTCCAATTTTCTTAATGTTGTTTCAGTATTAAAAAAAAAAAAAAAAAAAAAAAAAGAATCAGTTATAATAGAATAATAATAATAATAATAATAATAATATTTATAATAAAACTGTAAAAATATTTATCCAAATATACAGAAATAATGAGTAAAATTATGGATTAGTGAATTAAAGACATATTAAAACTGCGCAATGGCTGCCGATGGCTAATATTGGCGATGGTTTGTGAGTGGCTCCTAAAAGTGGTCCAGGAACGTGGCATTACAATTTGATTCTTTACAGAGGAAATTTCTACGTTCTCTTTATCCGATAGCGAAGAAGTGCGCGTGAAGTTGAATACTTCACAGTACAGAACATGTTAATGAAAAATAAATATATGTTTTTACGGTTTTGATTCTTCACAGAGGAAATTGCTTCCCCGTTTTGTTTGTCCGATAACTATGACCTGCACGCGAAATCAGAACAGGTTAATGAAAACTAAATATGTGTCTTTACAATTTTGATTCTTTGCAGAGGAAATTGTTTTTCAGTTTTGTTTGACCTATTACGACAGCCTGAGCGCGAAATCGAATGTTTGACTATGCAGATCAGATGAATAAAAGCCAAACTTTTTGACAATAATGATTTCTACCCATGTCTAATAATTAGAATAATGAGAAAAATAATAGAAAAATAATGAAATTTTATAGACAAAGGGATCATAACTACAAACTAAACACAGACAAATCACGTACACGGGTTTGGTTAATTTATCAAAACAATCACATTTTCTTTTCCCAAACTAGGACTAATTATATCGGAAACTGCAGCTTAAAGTGCATTCTGAGCCACTATGAGCATCCATTAGAAAATATTTACGACTGTTATTAATTTTCAGAATTTATTCAAAATTATTCAGGGAATTTTCGCTCAGACAAAATTGTGAATCTAATTCGAGTAATTTTTGGAAACGTAATAAATTAATTTTGAATTTTTTACGTATCCCACAGTGTACTTAGATTTAGAACAATAAGAATAATAAAGATAAAATAACTTGAAATATGCAAGTAACTTTTAATTATAGAATTAGAATGGTGACTTGCTCAGTAATTGACCATTTAGTGGAATTTTTTAAAAGTTTTATCGTATTTTCTTCTATAATCACTGACAAAATCACTGTTTAATTTTTTCTAAACACTAATCCATATACAATTACTAAGAACTGATAAACCTTCCTTTATTCTCTTTTCTACGATAAGTATTATTTACAATAATAGTTTCAAAATGCGATTCTTCTAGTAATTGACCACTTACACCTACCAATTTTGCATAGTCTTATTAGTAATTGACCATTCTAATTTTTCATTTTAAAAAATGCTTAAATTAAAAATATATTGTTAAAAATATATATTTAACTTATATTTCGATCCAAATATAAAAAATATATTAATGTACTTGTTGCATGATATAAAAATGCTGTGTAATAAAATCATGACACTTGATGCACATAAAAAAATAATCTATGTTACAAGTATATGCAAAAGCTTTGGACATACATTTTTTTTACACATGTTGCGATTGAAATTGTTTATAAAAATGAGTAAGTATAGCTAGAACTTTGTTACTGCAAGTGAGCAATGAAAGTTAGAAATGGATTGCAAGAAGTAGCGCAAGACCACATCTTTATGATGAGTTCCTAGCGGCTATTGTCCATCACATGACTTTCTCACGCCGAATCTGTGCAGAGAGTTGAGTTGAGATTTTTGCAATACGCCAAACAGTACTATCAATCCAAAGCAATCTATTTACTACTCAACACTCTCCCTGCTGCAAACTAATTCCTCCTTGGATGATTTTGCCCAATGATAACTCCACCTCCTTCCTGGACCACCTAAATTATCGGATCCAAACATACTATCAAAGTTAAATGCTAGATATCTTCTCAAGATTAGAAATCTGCTTCAAAACCTTAAATGAGATGCTCACACATTTAGTAATTGACTATATTGGTCGATTATTAAAAAAAAAAAAAAAAAAAAAAAAAAAAAAAACTGAAAATCATTAAAATCAGTATCTTAAGAATTTGATCATTTACTAACAATAACAATACTTTAGACATCTAGTAGTTGACCATAAATTAGTTCCAATAAAAATACCTACTTTATTCATAAAAACATATTTATATATTTAAAATAAACATAAATTACCTACATATCACAATAAATAAATTTTGGAATCAAATTCATTCCGATTAAATTAAACAACGCATAACATCTGGCTAATAGTAACAGTAACCTATATAAACTTTGTAATTGTTACATTTTAACATCGAATCAAAAATCAGTTATTGTTGGAAATTCATACCTGCCAGCATCCTAATTATGAATCAGAAGGTTTTCTAGCATACGCCCATTTCTCCCCACCGCTTTTTTTTTTAGAACAATTTTCTCTGAATGGAGTTACGATTAAACCTGTCAACGTACGATCAATATTATAAGAGAAGAAATAAATGAATTTCGCCCTTCAAATTATAAAAGTGCCACTACAACATTCCCTGTTTTTAATTTTCAACTGCAAAAATTCACCCCGGAAATATTTTACAGGATTTTACTTCTATAACTTAAAGGGAGAAATTAATTTATTTCTTCTTTTATAAATTTGATCGTAAATTCTATTGGCTGTTAATTTTAAATGAAAAAAATTACTCCGCCCTTCACAGGCTTAATCATAACTCCATTCAGAGAAAATTCTTCTAAAAATAAAGCGGTGGGGAGAAATGGGCGAATGCTGGAAAACCTTCTGATTCATAATTAGGATGCTGGCAAGTATGAATTTCGAGCAGTAATTTTCCCCGGAAAGGGTTAAATAAGTATAAAATTACTCAAAAAAAAAAAAAAAAAAAAAAAAAAAAAAAAAAAAAAGGAGGGGGATATTAAAGGTATTTCGATTATTAATGAGATGGTTAGCTGGTATGGAAGTTATGTCAGAGTATTTTATAAGATGTTATTTTTATATTTTATCAATCAGATTCATAAATTCTACTCATCAATTCTTACTGTTTAGATTTTTGTGCTTAAGTGGTCAATTGCTGACAGATCACCCTATATCCTAACATTTTTATGTTAACTTGTGAACAAACCTTTCCTATCATATTTTATATTTAATATGCATTTGAGAATATGAAAAATATATCTTTATATTATTTTGTTAAGTACAATCTAAAGATGTTAAAATGTGCCAAAGAGAAATTTTTCTCATAGATATAATGTATTATAAATTAGAATTATTTTGTATATCCCTATATATAAACCATCCGCTACCAATAAAATGTTTCAGGTAGTTTACCAACATAATTTAGTAAGATACCGACTTTGGACTTACCAATGATATTTGTTTTCGAGTTATGCTGGTATCTGTTCAACATATACAAATAGAGGAGAAACATAGACACAGACGGAGAATAAAAAACCTAATTTTCGTATTTGTGGCACCTCAAACATTTAATTAAAACAAAAACTCAGCTTTGAAAGTTTTACCCAAAACAATTTTTTTAATGTAAAAATACATTACATATTCAACATTTTAGAATAAATCAACAAAATAAATGATAAGTTTAATTATTTTATAAAAAAATATAATTTATTTTTAATAAATTTAGATTGATTTTTCTTTTTTAGATATTTTTCTCTTCTTTCCTTTGTATATTGTATAAATAAATAAAAGCGTTATATATATTAGTATTTTCAAGATATCTAAAAGAAACATTGACATAACGTTCATATATTTTTGCTGTTATTTTTTTAATAAGATTACCTGGGTTCAAAAGATCACTATATAAGCTTTACAGGTAAAAGCGTTAAAAAAAAAAAAGGAGAAGAAGCATCACTTTTGTTGTTATTTATACATTTTATTTGCAAAAAGAAAGAGAAATTATAAATGGCTTGGCTGTTATTTATCCAATTCACATTCATTCCAATCTCAAATAATACTTTTCCTCTTTCAAATAAAATATTGTAAGAGAAGAAATGTTTTTATTTTTATGTGATATTTAGTCTAAGTGTGTCTATATTCTATTTTTTTTATTATTTATTTATTTATTTATTTATTTATTTTCATTTTATTTTATTTTATTCTTTTTGTAACATTGAAAACATTACATCGATAAATTTTTTCCTCTCTCTATTGTTTTCTTTTTTTATTTATTTAATTAGAATAAAACAAAGCACTGAATATGAAAATTTTAAGTATTTCAGTAATACGTATTGTTATTGCCTATTTAATTAAAAGAACCATGTATGTGCTAAAAATGTAATGAATGTAACAAATATCAACACTCATACTTCCATTAGAATATTGCTTAAGAACGTATGCAGTGTAATATTTCACATTTAGAGCAGACCTAGTAATATTTCTGATTTATTCTGTAGTATTATAAACATGCACCTTTTTTTTCCACGCTACATTTTTTTTAAATTATTATTATTTATTTATTCTTTATTATGTTTTTCTTTTTGTAGCATGCTTTTCCCCTCAATATCTAGCGACGATTAAAAAAAAATTAAACTTCTCTTCAAGAATAATGTTTGATATAAAAACGGCTACTGACATTTTTACGAAATAAATTCGAAATATAGCAGGTTTGTTCAAATCATTGTCTCAAAATTTTTTCTTTCTTATTTTAAATAATTAGAATTATTTTAAATAAGTATTGTAGAAGAATTCTACAAAATAAACTATTTTGTGGAATTCCTCAACAACCTAAATTATTCAACATTAACAATGTACTTTCGAATTATCCAGAGAGAACATTTTTACGTATAAGATTTTTTTCGTACAAAATCGACACTGTGTTCAGACTGCTACTTGTAAAGCTATTATCTCTTTATTTTAAAGGTTTTATTATAAAACATAAATAATATTGAGACACATAACACAGAATATAAGCTTCAGAATAAAATTCCTTCAAATCGAATGGCACACTAGAATCGGATTTTCATTTTCTTGAGATTTCTACATCTGCAGGTGAGATTTCTACACCTGCTCATTTCAACATCATTAAAAAAAAAAAAAAATTGTGTCATTCTGCCATCAAAAAGGAAATCACCATGTAATAGCATGGTGATTTTCGTTATTCTGGGAGAAATAATTTACTAATACGATAATTTTCTTTGGATAAGAGTGCTGATCATCAATTAATTTTCAGACTGCTGCTTCCAAAGCACCTATGTTTTAAATTCAAGTAAAAAAATTTGTTTGTAATATTGTGGAGACTGATTTCCAGCCTCAACCTGTATTGCTCTCTTGCATGGTCAAAAGTGTGCAATAGGCATCCAAAATTACTCAAATTTAAAACACAACTTTTTATTTTTTCTAGTAAGGAAAAAGAGGGCACTAAGATATGGACGTAAATTCCAAAACCAACTCAGTTGAATAACAAAACGACTACTAATTGAAACTATGTGAAATTGATCTCACCACATGAGTGCTTCATGGTCATCCACTCTAATATCCACACGTGTAAAATGTTTAGTCGCAATTTCGAACTACTAATCGCAAAGAGCACACTTCGGGGATAATAGCAAAGCACACGCTTCCATAATTCGGAAGTCAATTTATAGTACGTAGTTATTGAAATGATTCACTTCATTTTCTCTCAAATACTCATCCTAAAATTACTTATATTCAACTGACATTCATTTTACCAACTTCCCTTAAACCTGTTCTCAATTTGACAAAATAATTCCGAATAACTAGTAACATTTTACACCAATCCTCTTTTAATTCAACTCGACACTTCTATGTTTAGCCTGAAATTTCAACCAAATTATCGACACCTATTCATGGATCCAACTAGTGATCTTCACTTTCCCAACTCAATACTTCTAACTCAACTCGACACTATCACCAAAACTACCAATTCCTTGCGCTAAATCTGACTGGTGACCTACATTCACCCAACTCGACACATCTCATGCCTTACAATAGTTGGATAGAATATAAATTTCAGAATGAAATTTTCTCAAATCAAAATATTATGCAGTATGTTCTATGCATGATAATAACAAGATGTTTAAACAATTAAAAGTTGATAACAAGGCAATTCAAAATTCATAAAATGATAGCAAGATATTTAGACAAATATTTTTTAATAGATTAGAGTAACTACATTTCTTTCATTTTTATTAAATAATACAAGACATTTTTGCACATATTTACAACAATGATCTGATAATAGCATGCGCGGTTTTATTATTGTGTGAAAAATCATTCACTAAACCGAATTTTTTTTTTTTTTTTTTTTTTTTAATCAAGATTAGAGCTATGCAATATCAAAGAACTTCCGACTGTTGTGAATCTGAAGTTCTTAAATATCTCTGTTTTACAATGCGTGTTACTTATATGGAAGTAAAATATTATAAATATCAATAGAAAACTGATGCAAATTAAAAAAAAAACACTGTAGAATATTTCATCTGTCGTAATGACCAGATATTTAGGGATATAAAAGTTCAGAACACAAGAACAATTTTATTTGCTTGATTAGTTTAAAACCACAGAAAATTTTTGTGCGAGTTCTTCTACTCTCAGTATATTCAAATAGTAACATGAAATTCAGCCTGTGAAAGCAATAGTCATAATTTTTACAACTATCAAAATCCTAAAATGTTTGCTCAGTTTGCTATCTTTAAAATCACTAGAACTTTTTCGATCTACTATTTAGATCTACTATTCGGCTTAAACTTCAACTGAATTTCTGTCCAGCAGGATATTTTCTTCGGAACTTAAGTTAAAAAAAAAAAAAAAAAAAAAAAAATCCTCCTCTGGATGTGCTTTGTGTTTTGCTCACGTTGACGAAGCCGGGGAATCATCTCCTCACCGGAGGATCAAAATTGTTCTTTTACGTCTCCGGATCAACTTTAGGGACTATTCCGAGACTGTCATAAATTTCCCACAGAATAGATCTTGTGTGAGGTTACCCACTCAACCTCAACCTGCTCTCACTAGGAGGATCCAGGATTTAGCGTCACGTCCATAGTGCTTGAGTAAAAGTTACTTTTCAGGCGTCTACCTAGGACCGCTGCTTCCTTTGGTAGTATTACATTAGGGTATGTTTTCTCTACTTTCTTACTGTATCCCAGCGGGTCAATGTTCTGCAGGGAATATGCTATTTGCACCCGTTGAAATTACTTTTGATTCTAGCAAAAACTTCTTACTTGCATCCTTGTCTCCTGTTGCAAGATGATCTGGCAAAGAAAAAAAAACTGTTTTTTTGGTTTAGTTATGACTACGATTATCGACGTTTATGTAATTTGAGAGAGAGTATGCCAATACTCTGCATATGTCCTCTAACAGCTTCTCTCTCTCCCAGCTAATAAATAAATAAAATTGTTTATTGTTATGGCTCACATTCTTGTCTATAATAAATCTCTAGTAATTATATAAAGCATGTGTTAACTGAATTTGCATTATTGAAAACGACATGAATGCTTCAATATCGTATTAATCCATGAAAAATCGATATTTGGTAATTTGCTAGAGAAATTTAAACATAATATTAAACTACTGGCATTTCTTTTGGTGATGTTACTAACACCGAAAAGTCAATTTAATTTAAAACCACAACTTTTTATTTTACGTTCGATGTATTTAAATTGTACATGATGTAAATAATTACATAAAATGTTAAAAGATTATAATGTGTTAATTACATAAAAATTGAATATTTAAAATTATTATTTAAGCTTAGAAATCAAATTTTATCAAACGGAACATTGATTGGGTTTTGTAAAATGCTGCATTTTAGTAGTTTGAGTATTACCTGCTCAGTAAATTAGGCTTTTAATGTGCCCGTTAAATAACATATTTCCGACTTATCCCAAGTAATGTTATTAAAACGCATTTGATCGAGTTTGACAAATATGAACTTACATGTTAATGATAAGTGAATGTACATCAATTGAAGCGCTGTTAAAATTTAAGTTAATGCTAATTCTGATTGTTTAATCGTAATGTTAAATAAAGCAAATTATTTCTGAATAATATTGAATTTTACAGAAGAATAAATGGGGTAAGATATATTATTTCTAAAAGTGAAATTTGTTTCACTGTACTTTTTTTTAATTGTAGTTTTCATATTTATTGCTTAATTTATACTATAGAACAAATATATCGTTTTGAAAATGCTAATTTTATGTATGTATTAAATAAATTTTAACCTTAACTATTATATATATATATTATAAATGTTTGTCATAGTGACCGTTACATTTTTTTTTCTTAAAGTGTTAGGACTTTTAATTAAATTAAAAACATAGACGTAATGTATTTGAATTATCTTGGATGTCCCTGTACACGCACTATTTGCTCGACTTGTTTAAAAATGGCCCAAATAGTATCTCCAAATGATACACATTTGGAATATTGAGTTTTGATTTCCTGCTTTATGTGTTTCTGAGATATTTATGCTGATAACAGACAGAGAAACGCCGCTTAATAAAAAAAAAAAAAAAAAAAAAAAAAAAAGTGACTAAAATATTTTGTGGGCATATTTTCAATGTTTCGTGATTTTCATTTACTTTCAAAGTATGTTATTAAAAATTTTTAAATTACTTTACTTTTTTTTTTAATCACTGTGAACATATTTTCGTGTTTACAATTAATTGCATTCTTATAAGTACCAGTTATTAACAATGGTAAGAATTAATTTACAAAAGAAGTAAGATTTATCAACTTCGAAAAAGTAATGGAAAATTGTTTTAAAACACTATTTCGTATGCAAACTACATGTTCTTTTATCGTCTTCTCTTCCAACTTTAAATGTTCAATGCACTAAGTTTCAATGCACAGAAGATGTGAAAATATTGCACATGATTAAATCTGTTATTATTATTATTTTTTTTTTCAAACTCAGAATATTCTACTTAATATGTGTACTGCTTTGAAACATTATATTTTTCATTAACATTATATTTATGGGATACGATCTCAATATATGTACTTTTCAAACATTTGATGCAATGCCTAGTGTTAACAAAATATTTAATCTCTGATTAACATAATGTTCGGTTATCCTATTTTAAATACACCATAATTTTCATTGATCAAAAAATTCGTAAAATAGGTTATTCAAACATTTGATTAAACATGTAAAATTATTTTTTTAATTAATATTATTTATTTAATGACGTTACTAACTAAGAGGGTTTCTGCAATCCTGCCTTTTTCTCTTTGACTCTTTCACCAGAATATTTATATAGCAGTTTCCCACTTAATTGATCGTGGAACCATACTGTGGGCTATTACTATAAAAATGTAGAGAGGGAAAGAATCCGAGAAAAAATACAAAGCAACTCTAATTAATCTTCTTCTTTTTTTTTTTTTTTTTTTGAGTAAACTAACAAGTTTTTCATACTCAGTTGGAAGAATATGTTGATCTATTTTTCTTTTCCAGTGATTGCCATTTGAAATAAGATGGCGGATCAACATTATTAATAAGCATAGTTGAGACTTTGATAGGACTATTCAGATATTAAATTTCCTGTAAATTGCTTCTAAAATACGTTTCTTTATGGGATTTAAATATTCGGAGTGACCGCCATTATCAAACAACCTGGTAGCTAGCGAATTGATTTCATTACTAAATTTGGTTGAGACCTATATTTGTGTTATATACATACAAAGTTTTCTTTTTCTTCTTAAATTTATAGTTCATGCTCTTAGCTGAAATTAGAATATGTTCTTTAAATTAATATGATATTACACACCAATGTAAAAAAAAAAACAGTATTGGTTTTTCTATATTTTTAATCAAAGAGAGTGGACATGTTAACTGTCCTTGCTTTCACATTAAATTTTCTTCTTTTTTTTCTTGAGTTTATAATCTTATCTGAAATTAGAATCTTATTTTTAAATTTGCAATATATTATAGAAACCAATGGAAAAAAATCGTATTGACTTTTTAATGTTTTTAATCAAGGAGAACAGACATGTTAACAACACGAGTTACAGAACTACAAATTAAACATGAAAAAAGATATTTAAACAACTATTTATATCAAAAGTCATGCACTCTCGATTATCCACGAAAATAAACAGCACGGGTTCCGCGAATAATGTAAATAGCTGAAAAACCACCAAAAAACTGAAAATAAGGAGTAAATAAGATAAAAAATATTCTGTCACAAAAACTTCATTGTATTGTACATAAAACATAGTAAAAAAAGTAAAAATATTCACGATATAATAAAAAATATTTATATTTATCACTAAAAAATGTAAAAATCAATAAACAAAAATTGTACTTACGATGAAATCAACGTACAACTTGTTGAAAAAACGATTTCTCTTGATCCCGACCTTTTCTTTGGCATGCATTATTCTCTTGCGGATAATCCAGAGACACTTTTTTAAACAATCGTTTCTTTTAATTTCTTGTTGACGCAACACTTTCTCTTGCTCCCTCTCTTTTCCGTAGCACGCACAGTCTACTCGCGGATAATCCAAAGTTTACTGTAAACTCAGAATAGACTGCTAAAAGAAACATTTAATTAAATAGTTTAAAATTGCTTTTATGTATAAACATAAATCAGAAATATCGTCTCTAAATTCCTTTTTGGGTTGAGGACAAAATATCGCGAGGACAAAATATCGCCGACGAAAATGAATACAAAGCAAAAATGTGTTGGTAATTATCAGTAATTTTGTATAAAATTTCATAACAACACATTCCTTAGTCAGAGCAATGACATTCTGACAAACCTACAACAAATTTTTTTTATAAATTATACTTAAAATAGTTTAAAGACTATATTTATTAACTTTTTTCAAGATTAGTCATAATGAACTCAATCGTGCTTATCCATTTTAAAATTTTTAATTCAAGTTTGTGAACAGTGTACAGCTTTAATGTCAGCAGTGATGTACACGATTTTTAAAATGTATTTTGAATAGTGAAAAGCAAAAGATAAAATAACTTAAAAATAAACATAGATAAAATAATGAAATTCAACTCTATGATTTTTTTAATTATTTAATTAATTAATATTTATAAGGCCCTGTGGCCCCCGCTAGGGATCACACGTGACACAAAATCAAATTTTCAAATAGATCATACTATTTTTTTGACGCGAGATTTTGCCCGGCGAGATTTATGTCTGGATCCCTTCCTTTTTACAATAAACACGAATTAGTCAAGTGTCTATCTATAACAGTCATGAAGCATAAATGCAAATATTTCAATTTATTCCAGAGTCATTTTAGCGCCGCCTTTATTTCACACCACTTTATTTTTTGAAAAATTTTCTCCAATATATAACTTTGGTAAAATAAGAAAAAATTATCCTTAAAAAATAAGTGGTATGAAGAAAAAGCGGAACTAAAAATACTCCGGAATAAATTAAAATGTTGGCATCTATGGTGAAGTTGTAGTAAATCACTTTACGATATAAACAATTTATTTTATCTTTGTAGCGATTAATATCCTAACAATTCAGTGGCATTTAAAATTAAAGGAACAACCTGTTTTCTCATTTTCTTCTTCTGAGCATAACTTATAACTATAATTGCGCATAACTATAAAATTTGGAATTAAACATATGAGCATAAAATTTGGATGTTATGATTATTTTTATATCATTTATAGAATTTTATATAAATTTAGCATAAGTAATAATTTTTTTAAGTAATAATTACTTAATTTTTCTCAAAAGCAAACCTTAGAAAAAAAAAAGAAAAATTTCGACAAATTTAGAAAATAAAACTTGATGAAAAATGGTGTTAAGGAAGCATCAGAGATAAGGTGAACACGCACATGCCTTCAAATGTTAAAATAAATCCCGTTTTTTCTTTCTGTATTATTTTTTCTTTTATTTTTATAACGGACTTTATAGAAAAAATATAATTACTAATTTATAAACTATGAGCATCACAAGAATAATAAAAATGTCGATAAATAATTTTATAATGAGCATCTTATACAATTTTCATGTTTAAATGCTTATTTTTTAAAAAGTTATTATCATGCAAAAAAATAAATAAATAAATAAATAAAAGAAAAGAAAAAGAAAGGGGTGTATAAGGTAGGTGCTCCAGTAATTGACACCTATCCTGAAATATTTAATAAATAAGAAAAATAATAAAATCATATATTTTACATTTGATAATTTTAACATTTTATGTCAAACACCTGAGCATAGGGTGTTAATAACTGGTAAAATGAATAACTAGCAGTGTCAAACACTGAAACATAGGGGGCCAATTAATGATAAAATGAAACACTGGCAGTGTCAATTACTGGAGCATTGAGTGGGTGTCAAATAAAAATTCATAAAAAAAAATAATTGTTATCAAATGTATATATTTTAACATATATGTGGTTCTGGATGTCCTTCATACCATATGTACTAACTTAAGATTTCTAAAAATATTTTCTGATGACTGAGAACATTAAAAACATCAGAGATTGCTCTAAAAGTGTCAATCACTGGTTCACTTACCCTGGGAAGAAAAATCTGGTTTTAATATAACACATGGATGCATTTGCATCTTGGCCTATTTATAATGCATCCTTATGACCATTTTTCATTAAGTTTTCTTTTCCAAAGTTGGTGAAATTTTCTATTTTCTCAAAAGCTTAATTTTGAGAAAAACTGAACAATTATTAGTTAAAAAATTATTATTTATGTTAAAGTTACATAAAATTCTATTAATGATATGATAATAAACATGTCATCCCAATTTTATGTTTCTATGTTCATTAGTTTAAAAATTAAGCGCAAAAGAAGAAAACGATCAAACAGGTTATTGCTTTGATTTTGTATACCAGTGTATATATATGTATATTTTTCTACTTTAACAATCTGCTAAAATGGGCTACTTCTGTGGCCTGTTAAATTAATTTTATCTATATAAAATTTAAATGCGTTTTTAACGTATTTAAAATAATTCAACAACTACCTTTATATTAACTAGTTAAATAAAGGTAACTGTGTTTTCAAAAAGTGACTTTATATTCCGTCATTAAAAATATATAAAAATTTTAACCGATTGTACAATTCACTGTAAAAATAAATGAAAATAACATTGTAAGTATGAAAAAAAAATAATCGTGGACAATATTAATTTTTGTAAATACATTTTTAAAGCTATAATATAAAATTCAAAAACTGGCATTCGAATAGAAATTATCATAAAATTTTTCCCAGAAAGGTATTTTCTATGATGTTGCATATGATAATAACATATTATATGTTTGAAATACAAATTCAAAATTTAAAAATAAACAAATAAATAAATAAATATCAGCACACACACACACACACACACACATACACACACACACACACACACACACACACACACACACACACACATATATATATATATATATATATATATATTAACAATATCAATTTCCATCAATCATGTCATATCAGATTCATAATGATCGTGCATATATATAACGGAAAGTGCGCATTTTTACATTAGTTACTAATTTTTAAATAATTCTTATTAAAGAGCTCCCATGAATTATATAATATTACGGGGGGGGGGGGGACGAAGAATTTTTATATTGAATATGCCATGATTTTTTTTATTTTTTTTTTTTTTTTTTTTCGTTTCGATTGTAGTAACAAATGTTCCGCTAAAATATTCCGCTAAAAAAATTTAACAAATTGTGTTTATTCAGTTTTCTGCTGAAAAAGAAATTTAGCTCCCATAATAAGATTTAAAAACTGTTAAATCAACAATTACTTGTAATTGAAGACATTTAATTAAGATATTTCCAAAAAAAAAAAAAAAAAGCGTTTTTATTTGTTCAGTGAAATAAACAAATGAAAATTACAAGCGTTTTTCTAAAATAAATTATCTTGAGCAATTAGTGAGTATTAGTGGATTTTTTTAATCTCGAATGAAAATTGTATTGCATGAACGAATAAAAAACAAAAACAGTTCTCATTTTCGAAATATGTTTTTATTTCCTAAAAGATCTTTTTGAAAGTGAAAACCAAATTTTCTATTTTATCATAAATAAAAATTTAAAAGATTATGTGAATTTTTTTTATATACATTTAATTAATATATTTTTCATACATTCAACACATTTTTTTAATTTTTTTTTTTTTAAATCTCATTCGATTAAAATTTCTTAATGGTTGAGAGTATTTCTGATACTTTTATACATGCATATTTTTACTTTCTTTCACAATTTTAATTGTAAAATAAAGTATTTTATTTTGGTCATATTTTAAATTTCAGTTTTTTGAATGTTTACACGTTTACAGTTCCCATAAACCCGAAAATCAAGTCTTTAGCGTTTGTTTGTTTATTTGCATGTGTGTGTCAGTGTGTAAAACTATTATGAGAATAACTTTATTATAGCAAATATTAACAAAAAATCCAAACTCGGTATTCCAAACTGTATAATACGGACATGTTTCGTGAAACTTTTTATTAAAATCAACAAATGGTTCTTGTGCACAGACATGCAAAAACACGTTACGTCCATAAATTTCAGGTTTATACAATTTAACATTTTTAGACTGCTCTAAACAAAGTAAAATAAACGCATGTTTTTTTATGTGCATAACAGCATGTTCAGTATAGGATATGGTATAAAAATTATTCATTTCATGTTGTGTTATGTGTTTTTCATACTGTGTTAAATTTATTTCGGTATGCATATGATTTATAGAAAATATACATGGCTATACAAAATTATGTGAATACGTTATTCTCTTCTGAATGTAATCGAAAAAAAATTAATAAATTTTACCAGGTCCAGAAAAATTCCTTGGGAATGATAATTATTTCTTTATGCCCATATGCTAACTTTTGAGAGGGGCTCATACAAAATCCTATGGTGAAGCAGGACAAATGATGTCACAGCCCCTTTCAAAAGATTAAACAGTTTAAATTTCAAATTTCAAGGTTGATTTTTTCCCCCTATAGTTCCTCTGAATACGAAAATTAATATTTTAGTGGTTGATCAATGTATAGGTTCATTACCAGCATAACTAAAAAAATAAATAATTGCTATAAATTTAAATATGGTGTTTTGAAGATTTTATGAGGTTTCTGCTTGAAAATCATAATCAATATTGGTAAGGTTCAAGTAGCTTAGGTAAAATTTGTCTGAATATTTTATAATAAACGTTTAGATTTAATGACATTTTTCTTTTTTTTTTTTAACTATTTATTTATTTTAAATATAAGAAAATTATACGTATTCGTTGGGCCGAGGGAGGACCATAGACCTATTATAAGAGTGGCCGGTACAATGGCAACCTTTTTAGTGGCAAAGATAACTGATAAAAAGGTCATGTGAATGTTGATCTACAGGAAGCCAAACTGGCCAATATTGAAATTTACTCGCCATGCTCTAAACTCTGCTTTTTATTAAGCAGACGATATTTTCCCCTTTTCTTTGAAAGTTCTTTTTATAATTTTTATTTCACTTTAAAAGTTAGATTGTTTTGAATTTAAAAAGAATTTTATAGCAAGAAATATTAATTAGATGTACTTTTAAAACCCTAGAAGTTATGTAAAATAAGGATTTTATTTCAGAGGTAACATTCTTTTTAATATTTTATTATTTCTTTCTTTTTAAGTAATTATTTTTATAATGCTTATAATTGCTATACTTATTTCTCTAAATTGAATTATTTTAACTATATTATTTCTTATATTATTCCAAAAATTTCCATAATTATTTGTGAGAGTTAAAACGAGTATCGACAAGCCAAAGTTATAAAAACTTTTGAACTTTGTTAGATGTTAATAAAAAGGTAAAAATAAATTTCAGCAGCTGTAATATTTTACACTAGTTTTGCTTGTTGTATCTTTTAATAAAAATAATAATCTATATATTTATATTCAAAATAAAAAAAATGCCAAAAACGCGATAAATGCCAAAAAAGGTAACCTTTTTCAACATTCACATGGTTTCATCTTTGCACCTTTTCTTATATTCTCTTAATAATGGAATGCCCCGTCCACTCTTATAATAGGTCTGTGGGGAGGACTGTATCCATGTTACACATATGTTAAATAAAACTGTTTCTAAAACTGTCTTCAACTGTTTTTAAAGCACGTTCATCCGCAGTACTTGCTACCTTACACATTAATCTATAATCTGTCTTTATAATATTCAAATGCAGGATGAAAAAGTCGTATTAGTGTCACACCACATTACTTCAGGAAGCTCGCAAAAATTTTCACAAGGACATTTATTTTTGAAGAAATCTTACTTATAATACGAAATTTTAAATAAAAGATTGGAAGTTTTAAGGTAAACAATGCCAATTAGGTATATAAATATTAATTTTTGTAAATTTTCAGAACTTATTTATTCGATTTAATTAAGCTCTTCGTGTTAATTGACTCAAAAGTAGGAAACAACTAAAAAAGAAAAACATAGACAAAACTATTTACTTCATTAAAGGTTTTCTGTGAAAAATCTAATGAGTTCTTTTTTTATTATTCAAAAATCTCGAGAAATTTAAAACTTGGAAACTTACAGAGAAAAAAGAAAATATAAAATTAATTAAACATGTGTCGTAAAGAAATTTTCAGAAATTTTTACTGTAATTGAAAGACTTCGAATATTTGTTTTATTTGCATGTATCAACGGAATACAATTAAATTATTTTGTTAAAAAAAAATGTATATATATATATATATATATATTAAGCGTAAAAAGTTTGCTGTTCTATATCAAACTGTATAAAAATCTTTCTTTTTCGATATAATTTCGGGGGGAGGGGGGGATATAAGTTTTGTATATGCATATATAGATAGATAGATAAAGAGAGAGAGAGACAGAATCCTAAACAATTCTTAGACATGTAGTAATATTTAGAAACGATAACTTTCAAAAAATCCTATTTCAGACACATTATGTATCCAACTATCTCATTATCTGTTGTTCTGTATACATGATGTAAATTTCTTTTTTGCTTATCAATTTTAAATTGAAATTTGAGAGGGCTCGGTCCTTTCAAGTTTCTTTTTCTTCTTTTTAAGCACTTGTTGACACTTTAACGCGTAAATTTAAATTATTTTAAAAAGAAAAAAGGTTTCACCAAAAAGAAAAACACTTCTACAGATACAATTAGAAAATATTGATTAAAAATTTAAACTTTTTTTTTTCGGTCATCTTTTACAACTTGTAACCTTTCTAAAGCAGGCTTTACTTATTTAATGATGTCATATTATTAAGGATTTAATATATATATATATATATTTTTTTTTAATTAATTAGTTTTGGAGGGGTGGGGGGGGGGGGAATAAAATAACAGAAATGTTGATTTTTTTTTTTTTTTTTTTTTTTTTTTTACCTATCTATTTATTTCTCTTCATTTTATTTTACAGCAAATCCGATAATAAATTTCGTGAAATGCACAATAATGAATGGCCAGAAAAAAAAAAAAAAGAAAAAAAAATCAACTGAGAAATGTATATTTAAATTCTAGCATTTTAGACATATTTATATATTGGGGGAAAAAATAACTGATATCTCTATAATAATAGCCTTTAAAGTTATCAGGTAGAAAGTAAAAACAAAACTTTCGCTAGTGTTTTAATTGAAAGTTTTGAATAACTAGGGGGCTCTGCCCCCTGCTCGCTCCGCTCACCAACCCCGGAGGAAAGCTTCGCCTCCCCCCGACTCGCTTCGCTTATTAACCCCTGCGGCCTTTCGCTGAATAGGAATTGCTGATATTCGCTTCTTTACCATTCACTGAATACGAAAATTAATACTGCATAAAAAAAAAGAAGAAGAAGAAGAAATGGAAATACCCATATTCAATACCAAATTGAAATACATAATATTTAATAACATTTTTTTTTTTTTTTTTTTAATGAAATAATGTGCTGAGGATCAGTAATTTTTTTTTTTTTTTTTTTTTTTTTCGGAAAAGAAAGAAAAGGACTCTTCTCACCTGACGTCAGAGATCACATGATAGGTGAAAAATAAACAGCAGACGAAGTTTTCGATATCTATAGCAATTTCTGAAATAACATATTTTGTATTCTAATTTTTGATCAATCGTATTTAATCTGTGTTATTTTTTTACACATCATCATTTTTAATCCATTTTATATCATTATTCATCCTCTTTTGTTTGCTGTATACATTTCCAATCATCATTTAGTTTATATTTGTTATTGATGTTCATGAAGAACATGTTAAATACTCTGTTTTTTGGTGGTTAAATCATTCACAGTGCAACATCGTACAGTGTAAAGCCATTTAGACCAGTAACTAAGTTAATTAATTTGTTGTTACAACTTTATGCAATTAAATTTAATTGAAAACATTTTAAAATTTCAAATTATAATCCGTAAACATTCCACAAGTACAAGCTATTATTTATTGCTAGATCAGTTAATGTAACAGCTACACTACAACATACAAAAATCGATTCTTACAGGTAAAAATAAATAAACACATAAAGTGTTTTTTTTTTTTTTTATTATTATTATTAAATTTAAAAATACAATTTATCTACTGTTTGCAAATGTACAATATTACTTTTATTTTATTTTATAGTAAATATTAACATTTTTGTTCTTAAGAACAATATTTAATTAAATTCGATTCTCAGAATTCGATTATTTATTTTCCCCTATCACATGACTGAGCAGACGACGCTGGGAAGAGTCCATTCGTAACATCTAGATCCTTTTATATTACAGATACAATATGTGAACTTCTTGGGGACATTTAAGTTTTTGTCACTATTTCGCGAATAATTTTTTGTAGAATCGCTTGTTAAAAAAGGAAAAAAAATAGAACATTTAATTTAAATTAGAATAACCTTTTTAAAAAATTAGAACTTATTTTTTCTAATGCCCGTACTTTTTACTTTCTTCTATATGTAATATAGAGAAAGTATTGGATTCGCGAAAATTTTCGACCTCCGTTTTTTGACGGATCTACACGTTTTGGGATGTCCTGAACACGACTTGATAGTTTTTAAAAATGTCTGTCTGTGTGTCTGTCTGTCTGTCTGTGTGTCTGTCTGTCTGTCTGTATCATTTTTTTGTGGACGCTGTATCTCACGAACAAATGAATGAAATTTAACCAAACTTGGTATTTAGTTACACCCTGACATGAACTGGTGCCCATTAGATTTGGGGATCAATAGCTCAACAGGTGGCGCTGTGATCGCATTTTATGCAAATTTTTAACATGGCAGCATAGGACAAAATTCCGTATAAATGGGCATAATGAGAGTTATTTTAAACTTGTGATTGTAAAATTAATATGAATTATTGATAATAGTAATAGTTAACTAGGAAAAAAAAATTGTGCATGGGGGGGCATCGGTTCCCCCCCTGGGAGGGAAGTACCCCCCCGGGGGGGTTAAATTTTGAAGATGGGTATCATTCGAAAGATCTCGTCAATACCTTTAAAACGAATGGTTGAACCATAAATCTGTGATAATTTAAAACAAAGTTATCGATTTTTTTTACTTTTAACGAAAAAAAAAAAAAAAAAAACTTAGAAAAAAAATTCGATTTTTTTTTTTTTTTTTTAATATTGTTAGTGATTAAATATGTATTAATTTTTACAAAAAAAAAAAAAAAAAAAAAAAAAAAAAATTAGAAAAAAAAAAATCTTTTTTTTTTTTTTTTTTTTTTTTTTTAATATTGTTACTGATTGAATATGTATAGGAAAATATAGAAGAAAGTCTTGTGGTGGCCACAACATACTAGTTATTATTGAATTTCTTTAGTTACTTTATGGCAGCATACTCTGTATGTATTTATTGAACTGCTGTATAATAATTTTAGACATTCGAAAATATCGAAAAGAGAAAAAAATTATTATTATTATTATCATTTTAATTTGGAAAAACCTCCTGCAGCTTCAATTATTAATTCTCTTCGGTACTTTTCCATTTTGCCGGTGAAGTGATAAAGTTGCCAAGAATGATATAACCGACACTAAACATTAGGCACCTACGACAGAGTAATTGTGTCAAAACACTTCGAATAATAATAAGAAAAAAATTAAAGAAACTTATTTTACGTTTACTTATTTTATTTTATTTATTTTATATTTTTAAGAATTAAATTTTCTGAAGCTTTGCTTAAAGCTAGCTTTTAAAAGTGTTGACCCATAAAAAATGTAACATTTATTTTGTCAAATCCTTAATAACGTATATAAATAAACTTTAAATTTGAAAAAGAAAAAAAATCTACGTTACAAATTTACTTTTAATCCTTATAAATGTATTGTTGTCGCCAATAAAGTTTGCTTAGCGAGAATTTCGCCGGCGAAAGGAAAAGTACCTTCTCTCCTATCTACTTTTTACATTAACGAAGAATAAAATCTATAAAAATTTTAGGTGAATTTTTTCTTGCCATAATTAGAAGTATGAAGTGTATCATGGAAATGTCTAATTCTGTAATGTTAAAAAATTATCAATGCTAAATAAGAAGATTTTTCGTTTATAATTGAGTTTGAATTTAAATCTAAATATTTTTGTATACCAAAATCTATCCAAAGTATTTTAAAAAAGTTTTCAAATAAAAATAATAAACACACTTTAATGGTAAAGAGAAAGGCGGTTAGTTATACAGACACGATATTATTTCGTTATTCACCAAAAAAAAAAAAAATAAATAAATAAAAAATAAATAAAAACAGGAAAATCTGACATTGACAGATTTTAATTTAGTGCCAGAGGCCTACTGCTATACTTGTTAATATCGACAAATTTTTCTTTAGTTAATTCGTGACGATCTAAATTCCATGATAAAGTTTTCATTAAATCAAACCAATGTGTTTCAGCTGCAGATACTGTAACAAATAACGTTGGAAGTCCAAACTGTCTTATAGCCGCAAAACAACGTTTTTTCTCTTTTTCCCAATGAGGGGGGGGTGTGCCTTGGGGGGGACTCATGTCAAAGTTAAACCTTGGGGAGGACTCATGTCAAAGTTGGGCCTGGGGGGGGGACTCATGTCAAAGTTAAACCTTGGGGGGGACTCATGTCAAAGTTGGGCCTGGGGGGGGGGACTCATGTCAAAGTTGGGCCTTGGGGGGACTCATATCAAAGTTGTACCTTGGGGGGGACTCATGTCAAAGTTGGGCCTGGGGGGGACTCATGTCAAAGTTGGGCCTTGGGGGTGGACTCATGTCAAAGTTGTGCCTTGGGGGGACTTCATTCAATAAATCCCCATTCAATAAACCGACTGAAATAGGCCCTTAGCACTAATTAAGAGTGTATTATAAAAATTTGACAACGCTGTACTGACTAAAATAGGGGTACCTTGGGGGGGACTCATGTCAAAGTTGGGCCTGGGGGGGACTCATGTCAAAGTTGGGCCTTGGGAGGACTTCATTCAATAAATCCCCATTCAATAAACCGACTGAAATAGGCCCTTAGCACTAATTAAGAGTGTATTATAAAAATTCGACAACTGTACCGACTGAAATAGGCTTCTAGCACTAATAAATAAACATCAATATTGCCAGTAATAAAATTAATTTTCTAAAAGTAGAAAAAAAAGAAAGATGTTTGCGGAATTTATTTTATTTTTTTTACACCAGTGATAACCTTTTTATTTCCCTGTGGAGAATGACGTCATTGTGGAAAATGATGTAATAAGATAAATTATTCCTTTGGTGGCAAATAGAGTACCTTTATAAACCCGAGGTTTTTATTTAATAATTTCGTTAATTAAAATGATATAGATTTCTAACTACCTGAAATACCTCCCTTAAAGTATTCGGAACACAATGATACCTCCTATGATGCAGAGCATTTTGCCCTCCGCGAGAAGATGCTGTCGCAGACAAAAAAATTTGACGCCAGATACATAAACTTCTTTTTAATATATAGAGAAAATCACTATTAGTTGCGATGGGTGGTGAGCATCATAAAGCATTCACACAGAAGAAAAAAAAAATCAGTGACTGGCATCTAGAAACTAAATTGCGTTTCTAGTAAAAATAGTTACCTACTTACCATCCTCATAAATTCTAGCTTCCTTAGCTAGCTAGTTCTAAAAACTGCTATTAGAATTCTAGATCGTTTTCCTATATTATCGTGGGGTCAAAACTATTTAAAAATCTCTGCAAACAAATGCAAACTTAAGAGGCGAGTTTTAATAACTACAATTTTGGTTTATGACCCAGTTGTAGGAAATCAAGACAGAATTTCTCACATTGCTAAGGATTAGTAATAATCATAATATTCATTATATTGCTTCACCATCCAGAAAAGCACAGGCTAGAAATTTTCGATCATTTCGTCTACCCAGGTTATTTGTTTACCTTATACTCATAGCTCGTAAATCTATATTTCTAGTTTAAGAATTCAGAAATGACTACTTATTCGTTCTAGATGGAAGCGGCACTTCTTAATGATAATAGATTTTCAAATACAATATATGATTATTTACTTATGTTAATTTATATCATTTTTTGCACCATGTTTAAAAAAAAAATTGTTAAAATGTGATTTTTTATTTCTGCAATATTCATTTTAACTCTTTGACGTTCAAATCAATAATGTCGGGAATGTGGTAGGTTAAAAAGTTTCGCACTTTTTCTTGTTTCAATCGATTTTTACTTTTTAGTTCCCCATTATACTATAGGTATGGGGAACTTAGGTAATTGTGAAAATTTTCGACCTCGGTTTTTTGACTTTTTTACACATTTTCAGGTGTAAGGAATCCGAAAATGACAAAATTTTTATGGTGTCCGTCTGTAGGGTGTCTGTTAGTTTGTTAGTCCGTTAGTGTATTAGTCCGTTAGTATGTTAGTCTATGTACCCGATATCTCAAGAGCAAATTGTCGCAGAGAAGTCAGATCAGTTTTAAAATATTACTTTTGATACTGACAAGAAACCTATTCATTTACAATATTCGAATTAAAAAACTTCGTAAGTTATTAGAAATTTACGATTTTCTTAATATAAGAGAATAGTACAAAATGTCACTTAAATGTGCATTAAAAAGAAACTTTTTACTGTAAAAATCTCAGACCAGTTTTATAATATCAGTTTTGATGCCGGAATGAACATTAGTAACTATAAATATGCTAATTTGAAAATTTCGCAAGTTATTGGAAATTTACGAATTTCTTAACATGGCGTCAAATTTGAGAGATATTTTCATCGTAAAGATGTCAGACTACTTTTTAAATATTATTTAATATACTAGCACGAATATCACTGACTATGAATTTTCCAATATAAAATTTTCGTAAGTTATTAGAAATTTACGAATTTCTTAACATGGCAGAATAGGGCAAAATTTTACACAAACGTCAATCTTGAGGGATATTTTCATCGTAAAGGTGTCAGACCATTTATTTTTATTTTATTTTATTTTATTTATTTATTTATTTATTTATTTATTTTTATTTTTTTTTAGGATACTGACATAAATACCATAGAATATGAATTTTCTAATTTAAGAAATTTGTAAGTTATTTGGAATTCACGATCCTCTTAAAATGGCAGAAGAATACAAAACTGAGCATAAACGGCTATTTTGAGGATCATTAATATATCAGACAACTTCAAAATAACATTTATGATACTTATATGAACATGACTGATTGCAAATATTCTAATAGGAAAATTTCGTAAGCTATTCGATATTTAAGATTTTATCAACATAACAAAATTGAAAATTTTACATATAAATATACATTTTGAGGATTGTTGCATTGGAAATAGTAGCATAAAAACTAAACTACGAAATTTACCCTAATAAAATAAATTAATAGATTAGAATAAGATAAATATATCGAAGTGAACGGTGGATAGCCTATTATGCAGGGATTTCAATCTGTCACTGTGTCAAGCGTTTGATCAAATTCATTTCTCTTAACATGATAACTATGTTAAGAGAATGTCCTGTTCTAGAAATTTATGAATATATATAGTATATGGTGGGGAACTGAGCAGAGTCCACCTATGCCAATTAGTTTTTTTTTTTTTTTTTTTTTTTCCTTTTATGTTCACTAGATAACAGCACTACTCTAAAATATACCAAATGATGCTTTAGAGGAAGACATATACACAAGTACTCCTTGCTGCTTCCATGAAGCGTGACTGGTGCCTAGCAGTGTTGCCAGATCTGGCGGATTTTTTATTCAGTAATCACTAACAATTTTGAAAAGTGATATTATATGTACGTGATAGACGATTAATCTTCGAAGCGATTAGTCAAACGTTGCAATTAAAAATTGTTGGTGATTGCTGAATAAAAAATCCTCCAGATCTCGCAACACTGGTGCCTAGTTTTTCATCTGATCACGGACCATGTTATTATTTTGGCCTAAAAC
This sequence comes from Salticus scenicus, assembly GCA_963930645.1. NCBI lineage: Eukaryota > Metazoa > Arthropoda > Arachnida > Araneae > Salticidae > Salticus > Salticus scenicus. The sequence continues at coordinate 197,261,650 of OZ005652.1, forward strand.
AACTGATGCGTGTTTTTGAAATTTATAGCGTTTGTGTACACTGTTATTTATTAGTTACTCTAATTACTTTAATTTAAGCAGATTAATCTACATATGTTTCAAACAAAAAATTCTCAAAATTTAAAAATGCTATTTTCTTTTTTTTAAAAGATATTTACGATTATGTCTCAGATAGCGATTAAGAAAAAAATGTAGTGGATATTAATAGGTTAACTGGGTACTATTTAATTTTTATATTATACATAATAATTAGACATAAATAATTCTTTTTATTTCTTTATTTCTTTTTATTATTTATAAAAGATAGGTATCATGTTTACTATGTAAACAATATACAATGTGGTAACTTAAAATTTTTTGACAGCATTGAAATAAAATAAATGCACAAAGAGTGTACAATGTAACAATTTATTTACAAATTATTCACAAATAAATAGTTGAATTTTGAAAATAATTAATCATCATTTAGGCTTTATACGCTGTATTTATAATTTTAATACGAACTGTGGATTTCTGTCAAGAAACCGCTTGCGTTTCTTCGCATAAGCCGGGTATCTTTCAAGAGAAGCATTTCTTGTTTTGATTCTACGAACAGTTGCGCCATCTTTTGGGATAGGTAAGCATTATCTAAAATTGCCACCGAAAACTTCAGGGAAAGAATTGTATTTCATACCCAATGCATATGCAAATATATAACATATTGAAAAGAATAAAAAATAATAAAAATAATAAATTAGGCGTAGATTATGAAATACTTTAAAACAGAACATGACTGCTCTTTAATTTGAAATATATAGGAGGATAGGCATTTATTTTGTGTGCGCATACTGGTATTTATTTAACAATGAAAGTTCGCCCAAACTTTTTAAATGTATCATTTTAGTATTATATTCTTTCTACACAAACTTTTAAACTTTTAAACTTTTTTTTCTAGGGGGGGGGGGGGGGGAGTGGAAAAAGCTCGTGCTTTACAGCTTATATATATCAATATATATTTATATATATATCAATAAGGTAAATTATTGTACCATACATCAAAATTTACATCAAAAAATTACTTCCATTAAATCTTAAAGTATCCGTAAAGATTAAAAAAAAGAAGTTCAAATACTCTTGATTTAGTATATGGAAATTTTTAGCATTATTCTTTACATACTTTAATAAAACTCGGTATATCAGTTCCATTCTATTTTAAAATGTTAACTATCATCAGAATGCAAAATTATGAATGATTCCAACGAATCGACCGTAATTTATGCTAATTTCTTTGTATGTATCTGTTAAAAAAGATTGCATACCATTTTCAAAGAAAAGTATGCAGTATCGTATATTTAATATTTAGATCAGTTTTTTTTTTTTTCAGTTTTAATTTTTTTAAAGTTACTAAAATTACACTGCAAAACATTAATAGTATTGCTTGCGTAACTCTCTTAGAAGTCATGCATCAACATTGGCCGAGCGGTTCTGTGCACAAAGCAGATAGATGGGAAGTGCTGGGTTTGATCCCTGATCGCGCTCATCAACCTATTCATTCGAAGTTTTCCGTGGTTTTTTCCGAAACTCGCGTAATCACGGGCTAGGACCCTCCAGAAAGACCTGCATGGAGAGCATCCTACCTATAGGCTTAGGACCTTCGAACAGTCAATCGGCCTTAGCCATACAACCACTGAAGCAACCCTTAGATCGAGTTCGCTAATTCACTAAAACTCGTAACTCCATTCGCAAGTTTGTTCGCAACGCATGAATTCCACTTAATATTTTGCTTTAACTAACAAAACCATTCGAACTAATCTGAGTAAACCTTTGTAAAACTTCGCTAATTATCACATCTGCATGTTAGTGATACCACCAACAAAGCTCATGTTTGTCATTTTTTGCCCTATAGGTTTAAAACTTGGAAGAATGATATAAGAGAAGATGACATGTCCGGAAAAACATGAAGCAAAAATTGTAACCAGAGAAGCTATTAAGTAACACAGTTGTATAAGAAATTCTGCATTGTTAATATGAAATTATGTAATACATTCATTGTAACTCTAAGTTCCAAAGATGTCAGATAAATGTCAAATAAATAAAATAACACAGTAACTAGTCAATGTTTTGGTAGACACAATATGGCTCCTGTGGTAGCCTTGGCTGCTATTGCGTGAGAAATCTTGAGTAGATAACAATTAACTTCATTTCCTCCGAATGCTGGTACGCCGTATGCTAATTCCCATTACATCATTTATCCAAGATTTAACCCTTTATCTACCGCATTATGAAACAGACAAAAAATGGATTTGAAACATACATATATGTATGTGTGTATGTGTATTAGATACTTAACACTATTTTTTAAAGATCTATGCAATAAAACTTATTCATGTCACCATGTAATTAATGAGGGTTTTGTGAGGAAGTACTTTAGTGTATCACTGGTACAAAGAGGTCGAAAAAGATATCTGGACCTTAAAAAAGTGCAAAAAGTGTTTACTTGTATGTTCCATATATTTTTACTTCCATTATCCTGCTACCGTAGGTAATAGTAGTATTGTATTCAGTCTGAAAATTCGATATCGAGATTTTACCTGATTAACCCGTTTTAAGGTCCCCTGAGTCCAAAAAAGGGGGTTTTGGCAATTGGTCAGTGTGTGTGTGTGTGTATGTGTGTGGGGAATCTTCTAGCTATTATATCTCGAAAACTAATAAAGATATAACTACGAAACTTTAGAATTGAAACAAGTCTGGTGTACAGATGAATTTTCCAAATTTTGGTGAAAATGGAAAAACTGAAAGTGGGACCATAAGTCCGTATTTAAAAAACGGCTCTAACGATTTTCTTCGAATTTGCTATATAAACACTCTATTAGATGTCCTTTCGAATGATATAGTCGGTTAGTTCAGGAAAATTGATAGGCGTCTTGTATAAATAGCTCAATTTCAGGTCTCGCAAGGGCGTTTTTTTAAAAACAGCACTACGGATCTTTTCTAAACTCGCCATATTAACTCACTTTTAAATATCCTTTTGTATGTAATCATTGTTTTCCGGTCAATAATTGAGTTTTGGTAAAACTTGGTATCTTAAAAAGGGCTCTAACGATTTTCTTTAAAATTGTTATATAAATCCATTTCTTTCTTATGTATCACGTAGTTATTAGAGGAAAATTAACTGCCACCCTGTTTAGGTAGGTCAGAAGTTTATTTAGATCTCGGAAATTGGTGTTTCAAGAATAACTCTACTTTTTTTTTTTTTTTTTTTTTTCTTGTTTTTTATCTCGCTATATGTTGACTTCGTTTTATATGCCTTTACATGCGTATAAAGTTTCTCTTACCAGAAAAATTTTAGGTTTCTTCTTCTTTAGGTCACTTTTATATCTTCTGATCACATTATCTCCAAAAAATGCATATAACAAGTGTAATAGTGGGTAATGGAAGTCGTGTGGTTGTTTCACACCAGATTTTTTTCTAAGATTGTTGGAAGTAATACAGGAATTAGTTATAACGCGCGTGTAGATCGTGAAAAATGCCAAGCAAAAGCAGCGAGAACACTCTATAAAATCCTTACTGGAATAAAAACGGTTACATGTAGAGCCTCGTGCCTTGTATAATAACATTAAAATGAGGTATATATTTTCTATTCTTATAAATATCTTTGTGATTTCTTCCAAAAAATAGATTTTATAACTTCTTAAACTAATGGTAAATTAACCCTTTGCCAACCCTAACGTTCTAAAGCGCTCTAAACCGTGCTGCCAAATTTATGGACATTTTTATTCAACCATCATCAATAATTTTGAGGACTGATATTTGATAAATATAATGGACAAATATCTTTTTAAGTCATTAGGTAACCGTTAAAGTTATAATTTAGGGGTAGACATTGAATAAAAAGTCCCAACATTTTGCAACACTGAGTAGAGGAGTGAAATTAAATAGGACTAGCAAAGGGTTAAAGTACAGTCGGGAGATAAAAGGTTAACACTACCGTGGGTCGATATTATACGTTAAGGGAATTACTCTGAATTTGGGTTATTTTAAACGCACCGCATATTTACTTATACATTCATGAGTGAAGATTTTTCTTTTAAAAATATAAAAAATTAAAGAAAGAAAATGTAATTCAGTATGGTAGTTACAAAAGATTAAATTTCAAAAGGTTTTTAATTACTTTTAAAAAATAAAAGCATTTTAATGAGAATAACCGAAAGAGGTATTTTTATTTTTCAAATATGTATCACATTTTTTAATTAAATATATTAAATACATTTTGTTTGATTTAGCAATACACATTAAAAATTGCTAATTACTTTAAGTTTATACTGTTCATATGAAAATTGACTACATAAGCTATTTAGCTTTTTAATTATAGAATATTGAAAAATTTTAAATTCACTTTACAGCTTCCCTCAACTTATTTTCATTAGTTCTGTTTTGTTCATAGTTCAAAACAATGGCGGTATTAATTTTCATCATGTTTAAAAGAACGTATGTAACGCAGCTAGGGATTGAAATATTAAAGAAAAATTTTTGTGACAATGGGGGGGGGGGGGGGGGGTGTTGCATGTGTATTTCAGAGATAATCTTTTTTTTTTTTTTTTTTTTTTTATGAACCTTTTTAGTGTATTTAAGTTATTTTACCATCAAAATATGTAAACTTTTAAAAAATAATTTTTGAAAAATAATTTTAGAATATTATTCTTAATAGAAAAAAATGCCTTGACAAATTTTGGTGGCTAAAAATTTACAATTTGACATTTCTATGCTCAATATATATATATATATATATATATATATATATATATATATAATTTATTTATTTCATGAAAAAGATACTTAAATAATAATAATAATAATGATAATAATAATAATAATAATGTGCTGTGACCATCGCAGTGCATTCTTTGTTACAGTTCTATCTTTTTAAGACACGATTTTGCATCTGAAATTAAAACACTACAAAATATCTTAAAACACAGCCGTTTTTCTAGGGTTATTTTAGGCTATTTTTAAAGCCTCTTAATAAATAAATAAAGGTAACGTGTTATTCTGTTTTTCTGTGAGGGTTATTCTACATCATATAAATAAGCATCTATTCTACAGCAGCAAATAAAATATAAATTAAAATAAAAGCCCATTTCTTCTCCCTGGACTCGAACAGAGTAGCCATGGACAAGCGGTAGCATGGACGAGCTCTTCTCCCGATCACGCCACCTCGTTACAATACTAGCTTGTTTTGTACGTTGATATATACTGCGATATTCGCAAAACAAATTGTAGTTATATATTATTAGGTCTTTGCATAAATTCGTGAGGTTTTTTATGCTTCATTTCATAAAAATACATCAAATCAAATGACAATTTTTAATCAAATAATCTATATTACTTTCTACAACCTTTGCCCATTTTTCGGGTAACAAATGTATACCACGGCGATAGAAGCTCTCGTCTTTGGAGGCAATGAAATGATTCGCGGCCGCACGAACTTTTGCAACGACCTAATATAATCTGTATTTTTCTTTTTTAAACTATCGAGATTAAATCTAAAGCTTGATATGAATTAACTCTATTAAATTTTATTTGTGGAGATTTAGAATTTTGTAAAAAACAAATATATCGCAGCCCCTAGTCGCAGCCCCTGGTGTTTTCAGACGATTCTATAAACTGACATTTAAACCAAAAAAAAACTCTGAACATGAAAACTAGAAAAATTGTTTTACATTGGCAGCGGTAAAAATGTGGAAGAAAAGACTTTTTAAACCGAAAAAAAAAAAAAAAAAAAAAACAGGTATACACAATTTGTTTAAGACTGTTTTGTTACAAATTCGCTTTCATAGCTATAAGTTATTTGCTTTCTTCTTTTTTTTTCTCGTTTAGTTATATGAGCGAGCTTTAAATAAAAAATAATATTTTTTAACCAAAAAATTTCGGGACTAAATATGTTTTTGATTAAATATTTGAAACAAAATTCCAAGCAAGTAAAATACACATCGGTTACCACTTATCCATCATCCTGTTATGCAAAATCTAAAATTTTTATACTGACAAGGAAACATTCAAAGGTTGTCATCTTCAAAAAAATATTGAAAAAAAAATATATGTGGTTCTACTCTTCATAAAACACCAAAAAGTGAAAAAATATCGGCTGAAATGAATTACAGCAACCACAAAAAATTATCAAAATTAAGCATATTTGGCGATTTCACACTGTTAGGTGATTGATTTTGAGTACTTCTCGGAGAAGCAAAGCACAGTTCAGTTCGTACACGGTGATCTCGGTGCTAAAGAACTTATCACCTAACAGCGCTAAATCGCCAAAAATGCTCAATTTTGCTAATTTTTTGTGGTCACTGTAATTCATTTCAATTGATAATTTTTTACGTTTTCTGATGTTTTATGAAGAGTAGAATTGCATATTTTTTTTTTTTTCAATATTTTTTTAAAGACAACAGCTTTTGAATGTTTCCTTGTGAGATTATTTTAAATTTCATAAATAAACATTTCAATATAAAGCAATTTTTGTAATTTATTTCATTATTTTAAGCATTATTTCTGAATATATATATATATATATATATATACATGGTATTTCAAAAGTTCCCTCCCTTCCTAATTCGAAAATGAGTCGGAATTGTGAAAAATGGCGAAACATATGTTCAATGAATTCGAGAGGGACCTCTTTTGGTGAAAAAAGTTTGGGCCCGGGTGGGGCCTTGGGGGCCGCTAGGAAAGGCAACTTTAAAATCTCACCTCTAAACCTTTTGAGTCTTTTTTTTTTTTTATATAATTTGCATTTCAAAACGTATTTTTGTTGGAACTGTTTTTCAATCAACATGGTGCGGTCAGATGAGAACAGCCTGGAAATAGTTTTTTTTATATGGAGAATGTAAAAGAATCTTTAATGTAACTACCAAACGATTTAATGAGATTTTTCCAGATCACCCGATAGATGACGCATATGTATCACGATTGATTAAAAAGTTTAAAGAGACTCTTAGTTAAAGGAACAAAAAGAGAAGCGGGAGACCAGAAATAGACGAAGATACAAAGATTGACGTTTGACTCATAATTAGTGCCGACCTCAGCAATCTTTAACTACAATGAGTGAAGCGTCTACTGTTCCTCGAACAACAATACGTCGAATACTATAAAAAACATCGCTTTCATCCATATAAACTGCAATTTACACAAGTATTGTCAATGGATGATCCGGACAGAAAGCTTGAATTCTGCAAAAATATGTGTGAAGAAGTCTCCAAGGATCCTCAGTTGCTTAGGCACATTTGCTTCAGTGATGAGTCCACTTTTATTCTGAAAGGCAATGTTAATACGCAGAACATTCGATTCCGGTGTGACTCAAATCCGCACTTATTTAGAATGAGCAAAACCCAGTGTTGTGCTCATTTCACAGAAAATTAATGTTTAGGCAAGAATTCTTGGAGACAATATCATTGGTCCTTTGTTTTACTGAGAAAATTTAACTGGTGATGCTTTTCTGGAAATGCTACAGGGCATAATTGATCCTTTAATTACACAAATTATTGAAAATTATATCGATGGTCTGGATGAACAAGTTATTTCAGAAGACAAGGTGATATTTCAACATGATTGCTGTCCTGCTCAATTAAAAAAAAAAAAGCGTGAGAGATTACTTAAATTTAAAACTATCCTATTTGTTAGATCGGCAGATGAGGAACATTTTTGGATTGGCCACCCTGCTCTCCGGATCTTGCGCCTAACAGGTTTTTTTTTTTCTTTTTTGTGAGGGCACTTAAAATCTATAAGTTACAAGACACCATTAAACTCTATTGAAGAACTCAAGCAGCGAATTGCTGAAGGCTGTAAAAAAAAAAAAAAATCTCTCCAGCTACGTTTCAAGCTTTGAGGCAAGAATTTCTACAACGATTTATTACTGACAAAGGGTGTCAGATTGTCACTTTGAGCATCTTTTAAATTAATCTTCTGTTAATAAAGTTTTTTGGAATATCCTGTATTAGAAGTATTTTAATTTGTTTTGCACTTTTCTTAATAACTATTGCAAAACAGAACAACTGAACGTGGCTTTGAAATATTTCCGGTGTTAATTGATTGTTATTTTCGAGTTTTATAATGTAGATTTTATACTCATACCTTTAATAATCATCGTAGGGCAAAATTATTTATATCAAATTCATTGCTTTGAAGAGACGTTTCCAGAAATGTATCGTGTCACAAGACATACATTCCCATATGAAATTTTAAAGTGGCCTTTCCTAGTGCTCCCCCCACCCCTGGCCTAAACTTTTTTCACCAAAAGACCAAAAGAGGTCCCTCTCGAATTCATTGTTTTGCCATTTTTCACAATTTCGATATATTTTCGAGTTAGGAGGGGGGGGGGGGGGACGTTTGGAACATCCTGTGTATGTATGTAAGTGTATGTATATATATATGTGTGTATATATATATATGTGTGTGTGTGTGTATAATGAGAGAGAGAGCGAGAAGACTTATTTATTCAGCTAATTTTATTGCTTCAGTTTAAAAAAAATACGTTATTAATTTTCTCATACTTGCTGGCGGATGGGAAATCCGCCAGCAAGTATGAGAGAATTAATAACGTATTTTTTTTCTTAGAAATCTGCAAAATTAATCATTTTTAAGTCTGCAAAATTGAATTTGTTTAGCTAAAACATTTTAAATTATGTTATATATTTTGAAAACTACGTACATAGTATTTCGATTTCTTGTATAAAATCGTAAAAAAAAAAAAATAAATAAGGTATATTAAAACTGACAGTCTCACCAATTTTTTGTCGTGCTTTCTTATAATTTTAAATTGAATATCAAACTGATTGAAACTAATGTATGATTTTGAAGTTTACTGATGTCAGTTCTTTGCTTAAACATCTGTGTTTATATTTTATTACAGATATATACAAAACATTTCGGTAAATTAAGGTCAATAATTATAATTTATTTATATGTCTTGTAAAGTTAATTTACTTAAAACGACAAGCCTATTGATGTTTTTTTTTTTTTTTTTTTTTCTTTTTTTTCAATTAAAAAGGGAAATGATGCATATGGAGGTTTGACTTATTTCAGAAAAATAACCAAAAATATATAGGTAGAAGTGTTTATAATTAGATATTTAGAGAAACAGATTTCAGTATCGTTTTATATTTTAACGCATAAATTTTTTATACGCAACCAAAGTTCGACGAATTTTATCCGAAATTACAATCGTATGTATAGTCCATATAGCAAAAAAAAAAAAAAAAAAATTGAGACTTGATATTATTTCTGCTGATTCTTATGTAAAATGATTTTCTGAAACCGAATATGACTCCCATTTTGCCCAGTCACCCACCATTTTCTCGGGACGCCACACCCTCCCAAATTTTTGTCACTATTCGGTCATGTTATGGCCATGAGTTTGATTTGGAGAATAGAAAAGAATTATTTTAACTCTTAATACAACATATGTATATATATATATATATATATATATATATATATATAATGTGTAATAAATAATGATAGTAATAATTCTTTAATAAAATATCATAAATGTAATTTATAATTTCTGTAGCAACCCCCCCCCCTTCCTCTGAATTTCCCTTTTCCTCCAAATGTTCATGTTTTAGAATTTTTCACTTATGTAGCCCCTCAGAAGATATCTAACAGGTAAAATATCCCCCCCCCTACAAATCAAATTTATAGCCATATAATTACTGAAAAGTAATAAAACCAGGGGTTGTCCCCAAGGAACAGTGGGTGATTGGAAAAAAAGGGCTTCATTTTCGGATTTAGGAGGTCATTTTACATACGAATTTGCAAAAATGGTGTTGGGGTCGATTTTCATGCAGAGCAGTGTAATTCGAAATGGTCGTATTGTTGCCCCCCCCCCCCCCCCGTTTATTTTCATAACCAAATCTACACTGGAAAATATTAATAGAATTCTATTTTTTAAAACTTTAAATTTTAAAAACATTTTTATCAACTGGACAGCTTATAAATTCAAGAAAAAAAAAGTTCGTTTTCAAATGATGGTAATTTTTTTTTATCCAGGATGTAGCTTATGGATTGATCATCGTTGTTGAAAAATTGTTTTTAAAGCGAGTGTCATATATATTTTGGAGTTTTGAAGCTTAACACTGTAAAATGTAGTGTTTTATGTTATATAACCTTTTACTCCTATAAAATGCATCACGTAAAAAATGGATTCATTGTATTAATGTGTGCATTTCTGAGGTAATACACGTTTTGATAATAATAATAATAATAATAATAATAATAATAATAAACCTTTAATAAAAAATGACTTGCTTCATCACGCTGTAACATACATAGGGTGGACTAAAAATGCCTGACATGCTCTTTTAAACTTTAATATAGTATATATACAGGCACAATCACACACATATATATATATATATATACATATACATATACATATATACTATATTGAATATATATATATATCCAATACAATATTACATATATATATATCCAAGTAATCAGCATATGAGAGTGCGGTTTGCAGTACAATGCTTCTTACTGCGAAAAGTTTGGTTTAAGCTATTTAAAATAGTAATTAAAAAAATTTCCGTCAGATAGTGCTCATCTCTTATGTTTTGTTTATATCTCGTAATTTTGATGTGGACACCTGTGTCTAAAACATAAGCACACTTGCTTTTTTCCTATGAGGGTATGTGAAAGAAAAGGTGTATGTTTCCCTGTTGCTAATACTGAAGATTTAAAGGCATGAATAATGCATGTAATCCAGTTTCATCCACAAACAATGCTAATGAACACGTAGGTTGAATTGGATTACCATTTGAATACGTTCGAGCTATTAAGGTTGCACCTGCATATATTAGAATACTGTAGAGAATTTTAAAAATATATGTGCTCTTTCATTGCTTACCTTCCATTTTTGACTTTTTTCTTGCTGTTTTTGTAGTGAAACGCCATCTATCAGAGCAATCTGAAACTAACATTTTTATTTTCTTAAATAAAATCTTTCCACATAAGAAGCATTTATATGTTATATATAAATATATATATATATATATATATATATTGGGTTTGCAAGAAAGCAGCTTTAGTTTGCACAAATAGATAAAATTATATTTATTTTGTTATTTTTCTGCCAATGATATATAATATTTATGTGCGAGAGATGGGAAAATGTTTAAATGTATCACACACAACAACCGAAAATCGCATAAGAGACCATGGACGCTTTGAGAAGTTTGATGCTTGGTTTCTACATAAACGGGAAGAAATTCGCTTAAGGCTATGAACCAAAATGCGTGATATGCATTTCATACGTAAAGCAACTGAGCCTTTTTTGAAAAATGGATCGTCTACAATTACATTAACTGAAAAATATCTAAGCGTGATGAACCAGAACAAATAGTATTGAAAACTGGATTACATCAGAAAATAATCATGCTGTCAATTCGGTGGGATTACAAAGATGTGAGTGTTGAGCTGTTTAAAGCAAGCAAATGATCAGCTCAAGTGTTTACTGTTATCAGCTTATGAAACACGAAGAAGCAATTAAAGAGAATGGACTGTGTTTGGGTAATCGACAACGGAATCCTTTTTTGCCACGACAACACGACATTTTTAGTAATATGTAAAAAATTATTTGAGTTTAGCTGCAAAATGATGTCTCATTTGCCACCACTTTGCACTAATGAATTATTATTTTATTCAAAGTTTACAAAAAATTTTTAACGGTAAAAAAAAAATGAACTCAAATCGCACTTGGTTGAGTTGTAAAGGACCAGAAGTTCTATAAGCGTGGATTTATGAAGTTTCTAGGAAGATTGCAAATTGTCATTGAATAGTATGAAAATATTTGACTGAGTACAACTCATCTTTTGGTAGAAAAATCTTATTTTACCATTAAAAAAACTGAATTTTTTTATTACTGACCTTATATATAGTGTAGAAACTCGATCTTAATTCTTAAAACATCTTAAAGTTATTTGTATAATCAAATAATATCAAAGTCTACATAAACTCTCGTTACTGGACTCATATGGAGCCCCCTGTTTCTCAAGCCTTTTTTCTGCCACCACTGTTCTTTAACAATACACTTAATTTAATTTTTCTTAATTATAGGCTTATTTTATTGCAAACATTGCTGTACAAAATTACTGGAAGAGAAAATCAAGGATTGTGCGAACCCTGTCTTAAATAATAAAAGAGCTGAAATTATAATAAAAGAAGAGTTTTCAAAATAGTAAAAGTTTATCTGAATTTAACAGTGTTTCCTTGTTTTAGAATTAAGTTTCGATAATTCTTTGCGTTATGTGTGGACGAATAAATCTCTAATGTTTGGCACACTTGTAATTGAAATTAAACTGACTTTTTTTTTTTTTTTTTTTGTGTGTGTGTGTGTGTATTCATAATGATAACAAACTGTTTAACAAATATTTATAAAGTTCTTCAAAAAAAAAAAAAAAAAAATTTGAGTACCCAATAGATAGGTTTGTTTTAAAAAGCGATAAAATTGTAAAACTCTCATAAGAAGAACAAAATCACTATAATTTTTTTTTTATTATTATTCTGTTGTAGTAGCTTTTAAACAAATTGTTATTACAATTCGAAATTTTCATAGTTACAGTGCATTTTAAATTAAGCTATACACTCCAACAAAAATCAAAATTTGTTTTGACTTTCATTTAAGAAAATTAGTCTTTAAACGTAGACATCGTGAAATCAATTATTCACAAAGTTGAGAATGCGCTCGCTTAATTAATATAATATATGTCATTGCATAAGAAAATATGTGTATGTAAACATAATTTTCTCAATGCCATATTTCGATATTTGTCATTTTTGCTCATTAATATTCATTTACAAGAATATAACATCAAAGCTTAAGCAAAATATATTATACTAAAATGAATATAAAAAGAGATAAATTTTCTTCAAATTTCATTAGCAAAATACAAATCTTGGTTTGTTGTATTTCCCTTATGAATATATATATCGTAGTAATTAATTAATTATTTCTTCTAGATAAAGTTTCTTTTTTTTTGGGGGGGGGAGGGGGGGATGCTACTAACGCTAATTTGATTGTAGTTAAATATATCACTTTAAATATTTTATGAGCACACCGAGAAAAATTTATGTAATTAGCTTTTAAGAAACAGATTAGTTTATACTGTTTTATGTTTCGTTTTAAAGAAAAGCGTACTTAATTCTATCGAAAATAGATTATATAGTAATTTTTTTTTAAACTTTTATCTATGAAAATCCGACAAAATGTAAAATATATTAAACGAAATAATAATAATAATTTTTATTAATACTGTACCCAGTTACGAGTTCGTGGATGTTTGGATATTGTCGAAAAATTCTATCAGACTTTACAATATTCAAATATTTACATTTATATTCAGACAATAATAGTAAACTAATCCAATAATATGCAAACAATTAAGTGTAATAACTTGTTATTTACAGCCACAGTTCAAACAGCATTACAATATCGTCTCACGATATATTATACATTATGAATCAATATCAGACTTTTTGGAATTCACACATATCAAAACAATGGCCCAAGAATCTATAGAAGCTCTTCCTTATATAGGTTTTCTGGCCAGTGTCGTAATTGCGATCACATATTTTCGCCTTCTGGCTAAATGTGGAAAATTCTAGATTTGCTTTAATATTGGTATTAGACCTTCGAAACCGTATATTACGAAACTTTATGTTCTCGCCGAAAGTCGCCATAAATATTGCATATTAACAATAATTCTTCCAAACTGGTGCGATTTCCTCAACAGTGACCTCATTGAACTGCTTTTACAGAAAGACAACTAATAATTAACAGAAAAGAAATAATTTTAACAATGCATTTTGGAATTCTTGTAATTCATTACTGTGAATTCTAACAGATTGTTTCGATCGGCTCTAAAAATCCACGAACCCGTAAAATAATTAAAGCACAAGTGGCTCAAAAACATAATTGAAAATGGTGCCATTATTGAAACAATATGGCGGAGTAAAGAAAGTAAAATTTTATCCGTGTTTTTCCTGAGACCATTTCAATGGGATAAAATAATCAAAAACGATAATTTAACGGAAAATCTTACATCACAAACGTAACAATGTCCTGAAATAAAGAAAAACAAATTATATGTGGTTTGCATGGTTTTGGAAGATTTGTTTATTGATTCTTAATGCATATATCAGGACAATTTCTGCTTTCATAATAAATACATTTCGTTGGTATGCAGGACTTTAAGACTGGTGGGGGGGGGGGGGGAGGGGTGTAGAATTCAACTACGTCACGAGAAATTAAAAATATAAATTCATAAATAGACGTGTGGTTATAAAATTACAAAATCACAATGCCATTTATTTCTCCGAGATATTTACGAAGATGTATTTAACATGATGTAAAAGAAGAAGACGTTAGTTTTAATTATCATGTAAACCAATGTTTAGTGACATGAACTGACAAGGAGAAATAAATTTGAAAATAGGTGTGTAAAATTCGAGAGTTAGAAGAGTGCAGACGTATTAGTTAATAAAAAATGAACATACAGCCAGATATAATTTAAGATTAAAATAAGGATTTCTTTACCAATTTGTGACAATATTTATTTTAGTGATTTTTTTTAATAAGGCTTATTTTTATTTTTGCTACATAAAATATCCCTCTACACAAAAGTTTAACGAAATTTATAAAATATTTTGTATTCAATTTGCAAATTGCACACATAAAACATGGTTTTCAACTTTGGAGATTTAACGAACTGCGTTGCTCTCATACTTTTTAATTAAATTACGACAATAATTGGGGGGACCCAAAAATAAATTGAGTAAAAAATAATATTTGAAATTATCCTGTGTCATTTAAAAGTTAAATAATATGTATCGGTCGTATGATTTCATCAGTCAAATTCGCCTTTTTCCCCATGTAATTCTATGAGATATTTGTTACTTATTATTATAAGGATATTTTATTCGAAATGAAGTTTTTTTTTTCTGTTTTTTGGATATGATTCTTTAAATGCGTCACCTTTTAGCTTATCTAACAATTTTTTGAAAAAATAAAATAAAATAATATAAAACATTTCTTTTAGAGATAAAATTTTAGAGTCCTAAGTTTACTAAATTGATTAAAATATTTATTTCTTTTTTTATTTTCAAAAAATTAATCGAAAAGCTAAAAGGCGACATGTTCAAAAAATGTAATTCAAAACACAGAATTTTAAATGCTTCATTTTTAAATATAATACAAAGCAACAGCAACAAAAATCTCATAGAATAGCATGATAGGGAAGAAAAGGTAAATCTGAATGATGTGCATCCATAATATAGACTCTGCAGAAATTTCTGATGCATTTGTGTAAAAATAGTACGTCAAATTTTAAAGTTATAAGCACTATTTTTAATTTAAAAAAAAAAAAAAATCTGACAGCCTTTTCTCTCTCTCTTTTTTTTTTTTTTTTTTTTTTCCCTTTCACAAAGTATAAGGAAGTAATAGTAATCCCGATTTGCGAAATGGATTTTGTATTTTGAATAGTTCAAAAATGAATTTTAGCGTGTAGACATTGTAGCCAGTGTTGGACATAATTGATTAAAAAGTAATTGAATTACAATTAAATTACAATTATATTTATTTTACTGGCAATTAATTAACAAGTAATTGATTACAAATAAATTGAATTATTACAAATAAATTGAATAAGTAATACAATTGATTTGTAATCAATTACTTGCTAATTGATTGTCAGTAAAATAATTATAATTGTAATTTAATTGTAATTCAATTACTTTTAATCAATTATGCCCAACACTGATTGTAGCGTGTACACTGAGAAAAAAAGTATACCGCTTTTATCTAGAACGAATTGGTGGTTCTCTTCTAAATTCCTAAACTAGAAATATAAATTTCTGGACTATGAGTATAAGACACGCCAATACACTGAGAAAAAGTTCTATAACTGACATCTAGAATCTAAATTGTGGCTCTAGAAAAAATAGTTCCATGTCATCCTTATAAATACCTCATAAAAATTTTCTAGTCCCCTTCGAAAGCGAATTCTAGAGACCTCTATTAGAATTCTTGAGCGTTTGCCTATATTATCGAGGACAAACCTATTTGAAAATATCTCCAAATAAATGCGAATACAAGAGGCGGGTTTCAGCAGCTATAATCTTGGGTTATGACCCAATTCTAGAAAATCAAGCGAGAATTTCTCGTAATACAAAAGATTCAGAATATTCAGAGTATTGTTTCACTATCTAGAAATGTATACACAAGAAATTCTTAATGATTTCGTCTATTCAGCTTATTGGCGTTCCTTATGCTCATTACTCGGAAATCTATATTTCTAGTTTAAGGATTTAGAAAATGACCATTTATTCATTCAAGATGAGGGCGGTATATTTTTTTTCTCAGAGTAGAAAGTAATTCTTCAAAAAATAAGCAAGTTCTATTCGACGAATGCACCTTATTTAATTAATATTCATTAAACAATTGAATAAATCTCTTTTTTATGCTACAAAAATCAATATTCTTGAAGCAATCCAATGAAAGGATCCGTTTTACTACAGAAATCAAATAAACATTGTTAAATACACTGCAGAGCATAAATTTCGCTAAATCAGGAGTAACCGAATATTTCGAAGTATGAATGGAATTTGAATTCATCGAAGGATTTGTCAGTGTTTTAAGGAATTTTCAAGGTAGGTCTGCGCGAGAAACTAATGCGTCATTACAAAATGTCCAGAACTAGACTCCTATTGAGGAAAAATTTCCAAATTTTGTAAATCCCCTGTGATCCCTTACAACCATTTTTCGCCACATTTGAATGCCTAATATGACCCTAAGTCAAATCCTATCTTCGTTGAAATGAAAAAAACTTTCATCTGTTTCCACTTTTACTGTAACACTCTGTAGAAAGTAACACGTGAAGATATAGGCAAGTTCTAGCCTACAGTCATCAACAATCACTCTTCTTTTTTTCAGTCTTGTGAGTCATTTATAGAACTTTCGAAGAATTTAGTTCTATGCAATAAACCAATGAATTTTTCCGGAATATTCCAGAACTGTGTTATTATTGAAGTTAGAGTTTCCAAACTTTGGCAACCCTAAACTACAAATTTTGGCCAATTTCGTCTTCGAATCACCAAATTCGATGCCAAGACCAAAAATCTACGCTAGTTATTAATTTGCGGTGTGTCGAGATTAGCGATAAAATTTTGCAGAAACTGTTGTTTCAGGATAGCCAGAAGCCCTTTCACAATTTTAACAGAGTTAATTATTTTGGTAAAATTTTTTGATTCCCGCCACTAATTTTTGCCAAAGAGAACAAAACTGAGCCATCTGTATTCGAACTATTTTCATTGTACTCTAAACTGTACATTTGACGATGAGATATTCTGTAACAAGTCGTTGAGTACTATCCCTGAAAAAACTAGTGTATTTGTCTCGACGTCATCTATAATCGTATTATCGTGACTTTTTTGGTTCGAGTAGCAGCTCCCCCCCCCCTTTTTTTTTTTTTTAAGGAATGTTTGTGGACTGAAACCGGCCTATTTATTTTCGAATCAGTTACCTAGCACAAAACTATCTTTTTTTCATAAAAATATGTATATTCCTATGGTTGTATAAGGATGTCATGTGGTGTCCACATCAGATTTATTTTTAATAATAATATGCAGAGTATACAATGAATTTAACGCTATTTTAAATTACATTGATAAAACACTGTAAAAATAATATATTGCTATTACAATACAACGATACTGCATACACCTGAAAATGTGAGCAAAAAAAAAAAAAAAAAAATTTAATAATTTGTTAGTCTAATAATATATAGACAATAAAAGTAACCCGAGATATCGTGAAATTTTACAAAGTTATTTGCAAAAGAGTAAGCTTTTTAGTTAATGACTAAAACTGAGATTTTATTAAGAAATTGCAAATTGTTATGATCATTATAAATCATTAGATGGTTGAAAATACTTTAATACATACCTATAACGCTGTTAATACAAATACTTATTTATAAATAAAAGAGAAATACGCCATGCTTATTGTAAAAAAGAAAAAAAAATACACCACAAAGTATTTTGAAAATTTTCTTAAATTAATAATTATAAAACAAGTAACTCTGTGAAGTTATTTTGAATAACCATAACAATTGGTTTACAAACAAAATTGCAATTTTTGAATACATCAGAAATTATTTTTATTAGTAACAAAGAAATGACTTAATTTTTTTATCAACAATTTTCTGAATTTTCATGATGTTTCACAAGGATTTTGTCATAAGTTATCCTAAAAATTTTAATATTCAATTATACAAATAAACAAATAAATAAATAATGATAAAAATATCGTTTGCGCATGCGCATGGATTTTTTTTTTTTTTTTTATGAGACATGAAATATATTTGTATCCTATTTTAGAATAATTATTTATAGTATGTTTTATCAACTGATATGAAATGGTGTCAAAAGTCTGAATATTATTAATAAAAAATAGACATAATTATGGACATATGTATTTAATTTTGTTATGATTTTTTAATTTGACTAAAATAATGATTTGATTGTTTTTAAAATTGTTTTTTAATTTAGTTTCATTAAATTTGAATATTCGAACAAGATATATAAATGTTAAAGATTAACAATTCTTCATTGAAAAGTAATTAAACAGAAATATTCAATTGTACTTTTCTTGCATTTAAGTAAAAATTAAATACCAGATGTTTTATTAAATAAAGCTTCGAAATAAAATTTATACTCCTTGTTCTGACAATAAAATATTTAAATATATTATTGCGTTTATAAAGAAAAAAAATTTATAACATTAATTTGTCTCGACAGTTTCCTAATTCCCATATAAATGATTCTTTGTCAAAAAGTTAAATGGCAACTCAAATGAGATTAAGAATGTTTGCTATTCAAATTAAGTTATTAAAGTTTTTTTTTTTTTTTTCTTTTTCAACATAGTGTAATTTTTTTATGCGTTTGTATTTTAATATATTTTTTTATTATTATTATAAGCAATATATATTTAAATGATGCATACTGTTCCGAAAAATTAATTACTGCTTCATTTAAATTCCTGTAACGAAAAATTAAATTAAAAATTCTATTCATGTAATAAATATTATAATATAACCAGTTCGAAAAATTTTTGAATTTTTTAATTGTAGTATAGGTTAAATTCTTAATTTTTGGTAACTACAAATTATAAGATTGCCTATAAATAACACAGTTTACAAGCATAATTGCCAACATTAGCATTTTTGACTACCGAGAATTACTTTACATTTTAGAGAAGTCTTACATAATACTGTGGCACCTTTTAATCTTCTGCTATTACGAATTTTTAAATTATGTGTGTCGAATTCTACATTTGTAATAAAGTTAATGTAGTTTTTTCCCTTAAATAATCCGCTGTTTAAAATAAGTAAACCAGTGTATATTACTGAAAAAGAAAATTTTATACTGAAAGTGATTAAGTTAGAATCAAATAAATTTATTGTGCGTAATCAATATTAATTCTAGTTATTTCACTGATTTTAGTTTATTACTCTTCAAAGTTGCTTTTTGAATTTTTGGGTAGTTTTATAGTAATTTTGTAGGTTAAATTCCTAGTAATTGGCACTTCTTGTAAAAATAACACGAAATAAAAGATACAGATTTTCTTAAATATTCACATTCATAAAACTAAACAGCAACATATATATCATTTCAATTATTTTTTAGCTGAATAATACAAATTTTATTGTGTAAAGAATATTTTTGTTTCATAAGTTTCGCAGGAAATGATAAGTATCATTGTATTTTGCTTCAGTTTTGTAAGTGCTCTGTAACAAACATCTAATTTTATAAATCATTTTTATATTAACTCACTAAATTTTATAAATTGTTTTTGGTTTTACAAATAACATTTTTACCAAATATTTCATTAAAAATTTAAATCAACACAACATTTAATTTCAGGTGCTTCGGGTGTCAACTATTGGGATTCGGCATGATAATCATTTGTTAATAAGTTGCTTAGTTTTAAAACTTTTACATTTTTAACAAGCAGTAATTTATCTTTTTTCTTATTTTTAAATCAAAAAAAAAAAAAAAAAAAAAAAGTTTTACATAATTTCGGAGTCATAATATTTTTAACCTACATCTTCTAACAATGAAACAAACGTATAGTCAATATAATTTTTCTTTTAATTCTGGAAGTAAATGACAGTGAATGAAACTGTGAATCTTAGATATTGAAACAGTAGGTGACAATTTAAAAGTGAAAAAAGTAGTGTTTTAAATTCTTCTTCAGTTAAAAGCAAGTGCAGAAGGAAACATTCACACTCCATTTCTGCCTATTATCTCTTAAACAAAGCAGCATGTTTATATGTTATGCGATCATATTTATTGTACACGAGGATGTATCCTGTATTACTTATTATTCAAAGAAGTAATCGAGATAGAAAATTTCTATTTGCTAATCTTAAGACATACACCCCGCGACAAAAAGATAGGTACAAAGGGTTTTTTCTTTGATTTTTCGTAAAATAACATTATCTAAATTGTGCTTATCATTTATTATTATCATAAAATAACACTATTCCCGGACTAATTTTTGTTTTAAGACTAATTTAGAAAAGCTATAAGTCTGAAATTTTTTTTAATTTAAGCGACAAAAAGATAGGAACAAAGGGTTTTTTTAAATTTTTCATAAAATAACATTATCTAAATTGGGCTTATCATTTATTATCATATCAAAATATTATCACATCAAAAACATATTAAATATTTGAATCATATTCAAAATATTCATATTCAAAATATTCATATTCAAAAATTAAAAAAAAAAAAAAAAAAAAAAAAAACTTTTTTCCTATCTTTTTGTCGCGGTGTGTAGTCTTAAATTAGAAAAATTTTAGTCTTAAAATTTTTCTAAATTAGTCTTAAAACAAAAATTAGTCCGGGAATAGTGTTATTTTATGATAATAATAAATGATAAGTACCATTTAGATGTTATTTTGTGAAAAATCAAAGAAAAAGCCCTTTCTACCTATCTTTTTGTCGCGGGGTGTAGTTATAATCAAGAGTATGCATACATCCACCATTTCTTGGCCTTCAGACGCCGTCATTGTAGAACTCAGCAGATTGCATCGTGAACAATTATACCAACTCTTTAACCCTTTAAGCGTTTGAACCGGATTTTTGTAATTCACTTTGACACCTTTGGAATGGTTTGAGACTATAATTTGCGCAAAGCAAGAAATCTCTCTCCCAATCGTATGTAAAATTGTAACATAAAATCATGAAGCTAGAGTAGTCAATAAGATTATTTATTTAGGCTATAAAATTATATCTTAAGTAGAAATGTCATCTGAGGCTACACGCTGAGAAGGGTTAATGATGGTAATTTGTGATATCACATCTCCGAACTTGCAATGGTTTTTGAAATCTGGAATAAGAAAATGTCGATTTGGACAAAATCAAGAGAATAGAGTGAATGTGACAAAATTTCAAAACCACATCACTTTAATTCCTCCAACGTACCTCGAGATGAGTCAGCAGGTTCTTTGTTTGGTAATCATCCTATGTCATTTCTTAATCAGAATATGGCGCAATTCGTTAATCAGTTTGTAGGCATAGGCATCAGTGATGCTCTGACCCTTCTACTGGTTTTCTGTTAAAATGACACCACGCGCTAGTCCCAAAAATAATACAGTAAGATCTTATCTTAAAACTATTTCTCTAACCGCCTTCACATGAAACTTCTTGGATAGGGGTGAGAGGCCCTGCTTCCACCCTTGCTCCTCTTTTTCATCTCTTTATATTTATTTATACATATAAGATTCATCTGTAGTTACCAAACGACGAAAAATGTTCTTTTTCTCTCACTGCAATACATTAACGTCTCCCTTGACATCGTATCATGCTCCTAAAAATGAGTAATCGTGGAACACTGCATCCCACATTTGATATATTCAGTTTTTATGAATAATCTTTCTAACATTGCCGTTATTAATGTCAGTCTTATTCATGATCATATGAATGGTTGTTCACTGCTCTAATAGATAAAGTCCTTCATTTTATTTATAGTGGTAGTATTGTCCTTCAGTAATGGTCTTTCACGTAGATGGCATGTGAGGAACAGTTTAAGAAATCCTTATCCACTTTACAACAGTGTCACATGACCGGCTGTAATTTCCCAAAACTGCCATCGTTTCATCGTTTTATTGTAAATTTGCCAGGCACTGCCATTCTTCAAATAAAGAAATTCAGTTACACTGTGTTCATACTGTGGGTTACTTTAGTCTATCTCTTACTGAAACAAACAAATTAACATTAATAGCTACATTATTTAGATGAGAGCTACATTATTTACAACATTATTTAGATGAGGATCATTTGATATGCCGAAAAAAAGTTTATCTGGTTATTTCATTTCAATTATTTCTCGACAATAATGTAAACTTTGTGATAACCCCTCATATATTATGAGGTTCTATATTTATATTGTGTATATAATATTCAACTTCCCGTTGCTGCTTTCCGCTGAACTTTTTATTCAACTGACAGAAAGTCGTGTTTAATAATTTCGGGAAAAAATACGTTTTATGCTTTTAATATTATCATTATTATTATTATTATTATTATTATT
This sequence comes from Salticus scenicus, assembly GCA_963930645.1. Classification (NCBI taxonomy): domain Eukaryota; kingdom Metazoa; phylum Arthropoda; class Arachnida; order Araneae; family Salticidae; genus Salticus; species Salticus scenicus. The sequence goes on from OZ005652.1 coordinate 197,284,280, forward strand.
ACCATTTATGGTGTTTGTTTACAAAATTCATATTGCAGATTCGAATCCCATTTCAGGCATTGGTATTCGTAGTGGTTAGGAATTCACTTTAAACCACTGATATCAGTCTAAAGAGTTTTAATGGACAAAATATGAATGCAGAGACTTAATATGCAAGATAGCAACATAGAGCGGAGCACAAAACTTTCAAAAGGAAAAAAAAATCCTGGTCTAATATTGTTTAATTATGATTATTTATTTATTTATTTTTAAGTTCAAGATAATTTCGATCATACAATTTTGGGAACATGAAATTGAGAACTGAATAAGTACTATTTACATGCAAAGTACTATTACATGCAAACTACTATTTAAAATTTTCATGGTTATTTTTTGGTTATTCGTTCATAACTGTACCTTATTGAAAAAAATCAGAATAAATAACAAAAATTATATTATTTCAAATCAAAGTTATAAAATGTACTCTAAATAATTAATACTCACCTAAAAATGTCAGCATTTAGCGTTTAGGAAAAAAAATAATTAATTCTTTTTTTTTTTTTTTTTTTTTTTAAGAAGTATGTTAAATCATTTATTTTTGTTTTAACTAAATTGTTAAACAAAACAAAAATATTTTGTTACTAATATAATAAAATATCTATACCAGACCTAAACAAATAACATGTCGATTCAAAATACATCACTACAAAACATATCACAGTTCAATTTTCACATTCATGGAAAAGGGAATCGAAGAAATTGCGTCGTTTCTTTTATAAGAAAATTTTATTGCTTCTTTTTATCTCTTTGAACGACAACTGAATTTCCAATCTGTATCAATAGAAAAATAAATTCATTTCAGTTCGACCTGAAAAAAGCATTTTATTTTTAAACAGAAATCTTTTAGAAAGCTGAGACATGAGATATGTTTGTATAATCTTCTGAATAGAATTTGAATTCACATTTTTAGATTAGAGAGCTCTTCTATTTCTTTTAAATATATATTGAAAAGAATATGTGATACTCTAATTTATTGCTTACCATTATATATATGTGTGTGTGTGTACGTGTATTTGTGTGTATCTATATATATATATAAGATAGAAGCATGAGCTGCATTTTTGGCTGGAATTAGCTATACGGTTTTCCAAAATCTCATCTGAAATTTCTCTCTTAATTGGCAACTTACACGATTTTTGAACATCACTTATTTTACATAAAAAACTTTTCCTTATTTAATCATGGAAAGTTTTAACAAAATTTTTTATAAGGTCTTTATAAAATTCAGATTATATATTTACGACAAAAGAAAACACACTGATGACTTTACAAAGGTTGCAACATTCAGCAAATTCTAGAAACAATACTTGTCCGATACTACGCGAACATTTACTATTGGTAATTCATAAGTATATTTAACTCTTGCCTAGAAAAATGTTAAATTATAAACATCAACCAAATTTCTTAATAAAAAGCATTGTTTAATTCCTTTATGCATTTTATTCTCACATAAATTATATAGAAAATTAAAAGGATACTACAACGTAAAAATTACAAAGCAACGTAATAATTCAAAGCGGCAACGCTTTGACCTCAGCACTCGTGCCTAATTTGTTCGCCTGACGAAGGGTCATGTGTTCTTTCGACCCGAAACAATTGTTGCGAGTTTATTGCATTTTATAGTGTTTATTCAAAGTTTTGTAATTATTAGTTTAAAACACCACTCTTCTGTGATGCTTTCTTATTATTACAACTGCAATGTATTTCAAGCACAGTTTTCTACAAGGTAATCCGAAACATTTAATTTGCTTTTTAGTTAGTCATCTTTTTATCTCCCTTTAAAATTTTTCTCTGAAATATATAAAGTATATCAAGTTTTTTATACCCATGAAGTTTCACTATAACACGTCTAAAATAAAAATGTGTTTTTTTTTTTTTTTTTTTTTTGGGGGGGGGGGGGGTAATCAATGTCAAAGTAGTGTATTTTAATTTTTTCTCGCTAAATATTAATTAAAAAAATACCATAGCTACTGGCTGTTGTGCTTCAATTTATCGTGTCTTTTTCGCTTTCTAAATTGTACGTCAGAACATTATTATAGGTGTTATTTAATTATCAACTAGGGCTAAACACTTCAGCTGTAAAAGTTTTATAAAATCAAAAACTACTTACGGATTATCTTATCAGATTTTCCTAAGATATCCTCTACATCAGCTGATTGTGGTTGTGCAGTAACTATTTCTTGATTCTAACATTTTTTTATTTAATTATTTTTTTTTTCAAAGCATGCGTTGTTAGTATCTAGATTACTTTTATTTTTTAATTAACCTATCTCTAAAAAACTGGTGTGAAACAACCACACGACTTCCATTGTTCACTATTACACGCATTATATGCTTTTTTTGGAGATATTATAAGCATTTTTTGGAATTTTTCAGTAAGGGAAATTTGATACACGTATAAAGACATATAAAACAGAGTTTACATAGCAAGTTAAAAAAAAAAAAGTTTTTTTTTTTCTTAAACAACAATCTCCGAGATCTAAAACTGAACTACCTAATCAGAATGACCATTAATATTCTTTTAATATCGACGTAATATATGAGAAACGGTAGCTAAAATGGATTAATGAAACAATTTTCAAGACAATCGTTAGAGCCATTTTTGAGATTCCAACTTTTACTAATATTTGGTATTCTCAATTGTTGACCGGAAATAAATAATTACATACAAAAGGATATTTAAAAGGGAGTTAATATGGCGAGTTTAAAAAAAATCCGTACAGCCGTTTTTAAAGGAACGCACCTGCGAGACCTCAAATTTAGCTATTTATACAGGACGCCTATCAATTTTCCTGAACTAACCAACTATATCATTCGAAAGGGCATCTAATAGAGTGTTTATATAGCAACTTTGAAGAAAATTGTTTGAACTGTTTTTTGAGATACGGACTTACGTTCCCATTTCCGGTTTCCGATGACCCACTTCCGGTTTTCCAATTGTCACCAAAATTTCGAAAATTTATTTGAACACCAGACCTGTATCAATTGTGAAGTTTCGCAGTTCTATCTTTATTAGTTCTATCTTTATTAGACTCGATATCGAATTTTTGGACCGAATACAATTACCTAGAGCACAGACATATAGTAGTTTTATAGAGCACAGACAAAGATAATTTAAGACAAATTTTATTAAAATATTTCAATTCGATGTTTTTTTTTTTTTTTTTTTTTATGCAGAGGAATTTTTGGTTCTTCATTTTACCTGTCTTCCAAAACGGGAGAAAATTTAGGCTATTCTTCCCGATCAAGAGCTGTCAAAATAGAAATTGAAGGTTTCCATAAGAAAGGGGAAGATAGTTTGTGGATCTTCTAGGTTGAGCAAGAATTTTTTTTTTTTTTTTTTTTTTTTTTTTAGGTAAAGTGTATTTTAAGGGTTTTTTTTTTTTTTTTTAATACCTAAGCGTTTTTAAGGGTGTTTTTTTTTTTTTTTTAAGACGATGTTCCCGATAGCTTACTAAAGTGCTCGTAGTAAAGTATTATTGCTGCTCCTGATTTTTTTCACACAGACATAATTACTATTGAATATGGAAGAGAAAATGAAATTGGATCAAATTGGATATTATTTTGCAATACAATATTTGCATACACAGCAACACTTTAGTCGCTAAACATTTACAATAATTATGGCCAAGTAAAAACTATAGTTGTGATATGTATTAGGTGTACAAATAAGTTTTAGGACACTTCGATTTTGTATCATAACAGCTATTCTAAATTAATTCAAAGGTCCCGCTCACTTATCATAGATGGCGCTTGATATGTAGTATCGAAACGTAAAGGAGTCATAAACATAACCTATAAATTCTGTAAATTAAACATGCAGACCGATAAGCTATTTATTAGACACTGCATTCGCTATGAATTCCATCAAGGAAAAAGTGTTAGGAAAGCGTATGAATTGATATGTTCTGTTCTTGGAGACAACATTGTATCTAAAAGTACATGTAAGTATTGGTATAAGCGATTCAAAGAAGGTGATTTCGACGTTAGTGACCGTGAACGCACCGGGCCTCCTGTAAACGATCAGAAACTGCAAGCGTTGCTGGATGAAAACTCTTGTCAGACGGAGAAACAACTTTCGGAACAGCTTGGAGCAACTCAACAAACTGTTTCTTATCGTTTAAAAGCAATGGGTAAGATTCGAAAAGGAACAAAGTGGGTACCACACTTTCTGACTCAAGAAAATGAAAACAGCCGTCTTAACATTTGTGTGAGTCTTTACAACAAGCAACATAGAAAGTCTTTCTTGTGGAAAATTGTGACTGGCGATGAAAAGTGGATTTATTTTGATAATCCGAAACGCAAATATCATTGGGTTGACCCCGGCGAGCCGACAACATCCACGCCAAAGCGCAATGTTCATTGTGACAAAGTCATGCTGCGCATATGGTGGGATATGAAAGGCGTACTGTATTATGAACTTCTCAAACCTGGTCAAACAGTTACTGCCGATCGCTATTGTCATCAATTGTTGCAAGTGAATCAAGAAATTGAGAAGAAACGTCCATTTTCTGGTAAAGGAAAACGTCCAGTAAAACTGCTCCATGACAACGCACTGCCTCATGTGGGTAAACCGGTCAAGGATACGTTACTAGCGCTTGGATGGGAAGCTGTACCACACCCGGCGTATTCACCAGACTTAGCCCCATCCGATTATCATTTATTCCGGAAAATGCAGAACGATTTGTCTGACGTGCGATTCAAAACATTTGAAGAAGTGGAAAAATGGGTCGCTAAATTTCTCACCTCGCAAGACGAAAGTTTCTTTACGAAAGGCATCCGCGAGTTACATGAGAGATGGCTGAAGGTCATTCAGTGCGATGGAGATTACTTCGATGAATAACTGTGTTTTACTTCTTTTTTAATAAATCTTGAATTTTTTGAAAACTGTCCTAAAACTTATTTGTACACCTAATAATAATTATAATGGCATTTAAGTGTAAATTTTTAAATGGCTATTTTTATTTATGAATATTTAGAGTAAGAGGACAATGCTCCCCTAGAGTATAGTTACTGAAACGATTCGATGACGAAGCCTCCGTGTACCTTAAAAAATTATTAATTTTAAAACTGACTCCAAGGCATGCGAGTTAAAAGGTCGTATATATAGTATACACAGTATTTTATAACTATATCAGCTAAAACAAATTCTAAAAATAAAATATTTGCTTGTACACCACAATAACATAAATTGAAAATATTTTGTAAAATAAAGACAATTCTAAAATGATCACTATTTTAAAACATAATTTTAAAATAAATAGTAGTATATCATAATAGTATTTTTTTTTTTTTTAAATAACTATTTTGAAAAGATATGACCTTTCATTTAAAACTTCCATTAGAGTTAAAAATTGATACGTATCCAATTTCATAATGCATATTTTTATTTCAGAATTTGGGAAAACAATTTATATTTCCAAATATTTATCTGTAACAAGCCAAAACATCTAAAATATTTAACTTCTAAAGTACCTCAGACTCTTAAATATTTCTTAAACTGTTAAATCAACTTTTACCTTTTAGGGATTCTCTAGATTGTTTCGAACAACACTTTTAGAGAAGCATTGCTTTCTTGAATATTTTATCCAACACGGTTCGTAAATATTTTACGACATGAAATATCAAGTTAAAAAATTCGTGCAAAATAAATTGCATGCAATGTAAATATTTTATGAAAAGAAGCATTAACTTTGCATGTGTACTTTATAACAACGAAAGCATATTTCTTACACGGGACTTTTGTTTTCTGTACCATAAAATTTATATTAAGATGATAATATTTAGCGTAATACAACTATAAAATAGTTATACTTTTTATTAGTATCAGTAGTTAACTAATACTGAGCTTTAAATGTTTTAAAGTTTCTGAATTTTTGAAGTTAAAGAATCGGAAACCTTAAACTGTTTCTGATACAAACCACCACATCCTTATTCAATACAACTAGAAAATAATGGAACAAAACACATCCGTATTAGTAGACTTTGAAAAGGTTTGTGTCTAACAGTTTAAAGGACGATAAATGATGTTTACCACAAATATATATATATATACATATATATATATATTCTTCCTCAAGCAATCCATGATAAATAGAATCTAACTTCTTTCACTTAAAATAATATCCAATACATATATACATATATATATATATATATATATATATATATATATATATATATATATATATATATATATATTCTACATGTGAGCAACATGGACACATTACTAAATACGGCGACATCTGAAATTTCTTTCTTAATTGGCAACTTACACGATTTTTGAACATCATTTATTTAACATAAAAAACTTTTCCTTATTTAATCATGGAAAGTTTAAAAAAAAAATTTTATAAGGTCTTTATAAAAATGAGATATATATTTACGACAAAAGAAAACACACTGGTGACTTTACAAAGGTTGCAACATTCAGCAAATGCTAGAAACAATACTTGTCCGATACTACGCGAACTTTTACTATTGGTAATTCATAAGTATATTTAACTCTTGCCTACAAAAATATTAAATTATAAACATCAACCGATTTTCTTAACAAAAAGCATTGTTTAATTCCTTTTCATAATTGACAAGCCTGATATGCCAAAGTACTAAAATGCACCATAAAAAAATAAGTGTATTTATAACTACACTTAGTTAGTTATTAATTTTAAAGGTGATCCCAAGACGCATTCTTTATGAATATGCATTTTATTCTCACATAAATTGTATAGAAAATTAAAAGAATAAACATAATACGACCACAACTACAGGGTAATAATCCCAAAGCATCGTAATAATTCAAAGCGGCAACGCTTTGACCTCAGCACTCGTACATAATTTGTTCGCCTGACGAAGGATCATGTGTTCTTTCGACCCGAAACAATTGTTGCGAGTTTATTGCATTTTATAGTGTTTATTCAAAGTTTTGTAATTATTAGTTTAAAACACCACTCTTCTGTGATGCTTTCTTATTATTACAACTGCAATGTATTTCAAGCACAGTTTTCTACAAGTTAATCCGAAACATTTAATTTGCTTTTTAGTTAGTCATCTTTTTATCTCCCTTTAATTTTTTTTTTTTTTTTTTTTTTTTTTTATGCAGAGGAATTTTTGGTTCTTCATTTTACCTGTCTTCCAAAACGGGAGAAAATTTAGGCTATTCTTCCCGATCAAGAGCTGTCAAAATAGAAATTGAAGGTTTCCATAAGAAAGGGGAAGATAGTTTGTGGACCTTCTAGGTTGAGCAAGAAGTTTTTTGTTTTGTTTTTAGGTAAAGTGTATTTTAAGGGTTTTTTTTTTTTTTAATACCAAAGCGTTTTTAAGGGTGTTTTTTTTTTAAGACGATGTTCCCGATAGTTTACTAAAGTGCTCGTAGTAAAGTATTATTGCTGCTCCTGATTTTTTTCACACAGACATAATTACTATTGAATATGGAAGAGAAAATGAAATTGGATCAAATTGGATATTATTTTGCAATACAATATTTGCATACACAGCAACACTTTAGTCGCTAAACATTTACAATAATTATGGCCAAGTAAAAACTATAGTTGTGACATGTAATAATTATAATAGCATTTAAGTGTAAATATTTAAATGGCTATATTTATTTATGAATATTTAGAGTAAGAGGACAATGCTCCCCTAGAGTTTGGTTACTGAAACGAGTCGATGTCGAAGCCTCCGTGTACCTTAAAAAATTATTAATTTTAAAACTGACTCCAAGGCACGCATACCAGAGTTAAAAGGTCGTATGTAGTATACACAGTATTTTATAACTATATCAGCTAAAACAAATTCTAAAAATAAAATATTTGCTTGTACACCACAATAGCATAAATTGAAAATACTTTGCAAAATAAAAATAATTCTAAAATGATCACGTATTTTAAAATATAATTTTAAAATAAATAGTAGTATGAAAAGTAGTATATCATAGTAGTATTTTTTTTTTAAAATAACTATTTTGAAAAGATATTACTTTTCATTTAAAACTTCCATTAGAGTTAAAAATTGATACGTATCCAATTTCATAATGCATATTTCATAATTTGGGAAAACAATTTATACTTCCAAATATTTATCTGTAACAAGCCAAAACATCTAAAATATTTAACTTCTAAAGTACTTCAGACTCTTAAATATTTCTTAAACTGTTAAATCAACTTTTACTTTTAGAGATTCTCTAGATTGTTTTGAACAACACTTTTAGAGAAGCATTGCTTTCTTGAATATTTTATCTAACACGGTTCGTAAATATTTTACGACATGAAGTATCAAGTTAAAAAATTCGTGCAAAATAAATTGCATGCAATGTAAATATTCTATGAAAAGAAGCATTAACTTTGCATGTGTACTTTATAACAACGAAAGCATATTTCTTACACGGGAATTTTAAGTCTGTTACAGAATTTTAAAATAGATCTGAAATTTTAATATGTGAATTGCTTTTACACGAATTAAAAATATATTTATTTAGAATCACTTAAACAAAGAACTTAAGTAATTGTATTGGTTACAAATTAGAATTCTAACAATATTTGTATTAGTTTCTGTACGACTAATTATGTTTTTAAAGTATGAAAATTTTAATTTATAAGTTTATACATGGATTTCTAAATCATTTAGTCTTTATTTTAAATAATATCCAATTGTCATTGTGAAATAATATATATATATATATATATGTACTGTAAAATACCGTTTAGCTCTCAATCTTTAAGAAAAATTGAAATAAAATTAGGGTGGGAGGCGGATCCTAACAGCACACTTATCCATAGTACATCGTTAGGATGTCCATTGGATGTCCTTTCATCCATATGATATACTATGGATGCCATGTGGATGAAACGTACTGTTAGGGACGGTAAAAGTTAGCAAAAATATAGAAAATGAGATGTAGTTTCCTGCTAAAATTAAGTGGCTTAAAAATGGTATTAAAAAAACATATGCATTTTTTAAGTTGCAATGGTAATAAATAAATATAAATACAGTAAACTCTTGGCATTCAACTAAACGAAAAAACGGGGGAACTCTTTTTCTCCCCTTCTATTAATTTTTTTAAAAATAATTACCACTATTTTAGGAAGTTTTTATGTTTTCCATTTTAAATAATTACAATGTCCAATTTAACATAAAGCAAACTGATGATAATATTTACAAAGTTGGGTCTAATAAAAGAAATAAAAAATGTAAAAAACTACCTCCTATTCGGATAGTGTCTACCGCTGAACATAAAGGAGCATTTATTTGCTATTTTAAGAACAAGCAATTAATGGAAAAAGCCAAAGGGCATTTAATCGGAAAGGGGCGCTTTTGCGGTATTTTATTATATAGTATATATAAAAGAAAATAGCCTTATTTAATTTTAAAATGAAGTTGAAAGACTAAGATAACTTTAATTTAAATTATAAATATTATTTTATTGTTGGGAAAATTTTGCGTCGTCTCCTGTCGACGAGATTTAACGGCAAGTGTGCCTCTCCGACGGGATGTGTAAAATCCTGGATATTTGGTTCAAGTCCAGCTAAAGTGCATACTTTTAGTTATTGTTTCCAAGCAGCAAAGTCATAAAAAAAAAAAAGTCACTTTTCAACACTGCACTCCCAAATATGAAGAAACAAGAAAATTAACTTACACGGTTCAAAACAGTTAAGACCATGATTCGACAAGGATTTATTTAACAAAACAGTATTAACTCTACTTTTTTTCATATAGGAATTTTTGCTAGTGTTCGAATACTTTTGTTACCGTCTGTATGTGTGAAGAAGCAAGTGTATAAAACTAGGGCGTAGGAATCTAATGATAGAACATACGGCTTTGGTGATAAATGTCTTTAAGTACGCAAGCGTATAAACTCAACAACAAACTAGCATTCTATGCCTATCCCAGAACTTTCTTCTATATTTTTCTATACAAATTCACGCATTTTAGACCAAAGGAGTCACCACTGCAGTTTACATTGTAAGAACAAGAAAGAGAGAAATGTCGAAAATGACACTTTTTCTCTTCTTTAAAAACGAGAAAATCAATAACTTTGTTTCAAATTGTGTAAGACACATGATTTGATTATTCATTTTAGAGGAATCAATGAGTTCTTTTTATAAAAATATCATAATAAAAAATTACACCTCCGAGCCGGAAAACGATGCTCCTACGCACACAAAAATTTTATCCTGGTTAGACTATTGCCATTAGAAATAAATTTTTTCAATTTCACAATGATTGGTTAAAAATAAATTTATTCTGTACATTTATAGGACATTTTTTCTATACTACCATATTTGAACAAATAATTTGTCATTATAGAAAATAACAGTTTAAGAAAAATAATAATAAATTATGAAAAACAATATTTAATAATAAATTAAGAAAACTCTGGATGATAGTGACACCTGTTGAATGATATGCACAAAAAGATGATAGGCACCAAATTATGTCAGTGTGCAACTAAATAAATCTTTTCGTGATATTGATTTTCATAAGTTTTTGATTTTGAACTCCAACAAAATTATTGCACACACATCTAAGAAAATAAAAGGACATTTTCTAAAAATAACCAAATCTTGTTCTGAACATCTTAAAACAAATAAATTCGCCAAAATCCAGAAGACGAAAATTTTTACTGATTCAATATTTCCTTCTATTTAACACAGAAAAGGTGAAAAACAGTTCAACATGTATTACAGCTGACTTGACTTGACGCTGGATTATAAAAACCAAGTAAAAAGTACAACGTCAAGAACGCCAAACAAAAAAAATTGGGAAGCAGACAGCTGTTTCGGTAGCATTTAGCGTACCGTCTTCAGTGCATAAAAAAATAGAAGAGAAATGCTCTTATATATAGGAAAGGGATCGAATTCTGATCAACCAATAGAATTACGTGGAATATGGGGGATTGGACAATAGGAATCTAAGAAACACCAGTAGTAAAAATGTAGAATAAATTACGAAAATGTGGACTGAATGTAAAATTTTCAGCAATCAGAAAAGTGGGGTACAGCGAAATCACAATTAACAATATTTTAAAGATTTTTATAGATATGAAAAGCTTCAAAGAAATCGAGTTCATGAGTGGATTTAGGCCTGCAAATTATTTTAGTTGAATAAAATTTACAATTATGGTTTTCCTCCCAGCAATACTTATAAATTGCCGGTTTAGTGCTTTCTTGCTTACGGACGTAATTAATAGGTTATTTAAGGTGGAATTTAAGACTGTGTTTAGTTTGGCCAATGTATGATGAACCACACTGTCAGGAAATGCTATAGATGCTCCAAGAATTATACATATCTATAGGATCTTTTAATTGAGAAAAGGTGAGTTTATTAGAAGGTGAAAAATATTTTAAAATCATATTGTTTGAGAATTTTAGCTATGGAATGATTGCATTTGGAAAAAATGGGTAAAATAATGCTGATATTAGAAGAAACTGATTTAGTAGACGAAATACGAGGAAATTGTAATTTTTGGATAGCTTTATCTATAATTAAAGGGTTATAAACTCTGGCAGTTGCTGTGGCTTTCGGATATTTGATTTCAGAGCTTAATAAAACAGATCGGAACAAATATTAAGGGCATGGTTAACAGAAGTATAGAAAGCCGTCATTTTTTGCGTAGTTGAGTGCCAGGGACGCGAATAGGGAGGTAGAGATTGCAAAATTTTTACGACAGACGGTGGTTGAAAATCCATCTATAGTGCGAGAAACAAGGGTCTCAAGGATAGTCATCCTTGATAAAGAAATATCATTCAAATAAGTAGTTATAAAAACTTAATTATTTATTATTATAAACAGCAATATATATAATTCGCTTAAGTATATATATTCTACTTCACTAACATATATCTAATATATAAGTAAAATATAAATAAATAAAAGAGTTATGCATAAGTTTACTTTCATGAGATAGCAATTTGACAAGATTTATTATTAAATAATTTTGTTGCGTGACTCACTAGTCGTACATTTTGGAAGATTCTGATAAGCTTATATGTAGCGCATTTAAAAGTATTTTATTGCGTTTCTTTCATATTAGAAAAATATTATTTATTTCTTATAACCTCTGATATGTATCAAATGCCGGAGATATCCCAAGAGAAGTTATTTCTCTCGGTGTATCTCTTAGCCGAACATTTGTTATACGAATTTATTTTCCATTCAACTGTTTATTATCTATTATTTCCATGTCAGCTTGCTATTTGTCTTATTTAAAAGAAGGAATCGTTATTTCAGATCATAAAATACAGCTACTAACGAGTAAAAAGTATAAAAAATAAGATATGCTCATACTTTCAATTTATCTTTTAATAATAGTGGATAATATCTGAAGAATTCTTTACGTAATATCTATATATTGATAGGCAAACATGAAATTTTTGGTACACTTGTAACATACAAATTATAGGAGTAGAGAGTTGAAAAGGATATCATTCGAAAGATATTATTAGCCAGATTTGCAGATACAAAAATTATTTTCTTACGATGTCAAAAAGATATTTAAAAATACTTTTTTTTTAATGCATTTTTCCATTTTATACACGTATTCTTTTATATTAAAAAATATCTAACGTAGAAAGTTGTTAAATCTGACAATTCCTAAAACTCAAGTAAAACCATAGACACAGTAATTTGTATAGATGTAGCATTACTATACTCTCGACTACAAATTCTTTTATTCTAAGAGAAAACAACCATTAGAGTAGTAGAAATTTGAATGAATGAGTGTCAGATCGAAAGTTTATACTGTTGAAAATATACGCAAGTTTAAAAAAAAAAAAAAAAAAATGATTTATGAGAGCTCTCTCTCTATATATATACATATAAATATATATTTCCTAATTTATTTAAGATCTAATTTCTTTCATTCTTTTTTCTTTTTCTTCTTCTTTTTGCGATTTATATCAGCTCTGATTTAAAGACATATATTGTTAAATTAAAACAAAATGCAATCCAATTTACTGAAATTAACTACTTATTTATTTTTTTAATGGATTTATTACTATACCTTCTGCATATAAGAAGAAAATGTGAGATTTGGAAAAACTTTTGATTTTCGGTTTTCGATTAATTTACACGTTTTGAGATTTCCTTGCATTCCAGTTAACTGAAATTGACTAATTATTTTTGAAAAAGTGCATTTATTACTAGCTTCTGCATAGATAAGAAGAAAGTAGAAGATACGAAAAAGATTTCGATTTCCGGTTTTCGATGAATTTACACGTTTTGAGATTTCCTTACATTTCAATTAAGAGAAATTGATTACTTATTATTATTTTTTTTTTAAGTAGATTTATTATTCTATCTTCTGTATATATAAGAAGAAAGTATACAATTCAGAAAAAATTTTACATTTCCGGTTTTCGATAAAGTTACATGTTTTGAGATTTCCTGAACTCAATTCGACCGGCTTTATCTCAACTTCTGTATTACATAAACGCACCAAACCAAACATGGTGCATGCAATGAATATTATGTAAAACGACGCTGTTTTAATTTGGGTGCATATCTGCCGACAAGTGTTGCTACTGTACTGCAACTTAATTCCGTTTATGAGAAGGCAATTATTTTGCTTTGTTTTGCAAAATGTGGCCGAGTTTCTACAACTGGGCGATATTAGTATATATATTTATAGGCAAGCATAAAATTTGTGGTATATTTTTAACTTATTATATGTGGGAGTAGAGATTTGAAATTGGTATCATTCGAAAGATATGATTGGCCAGATTTGCAGAATACATTTTTTTTTTCTTACGATGTTAAAAAGGTATTTAAAAATACTTTTATTTTTTACGCATTTTTCCATTCATACACATATTCTTCTATATTAAAAAATACCTAAAGTAGAAAGTTGTTAAATCTGACAATTTCTTAAAACTCAAATAAAACCATAGACACAGTAATTTGTATAAATGTAGCATAACTAAACTCTCGATTACATTTTTTTTTTTTTTTTCTAAGAGAAAACAGTCATTAAGATGGTAGAAATTTGAGTGAATGAGCTGTAGATCGAAAGTTTATACTGTTGAAAATGTACGCAAATTAAAAAAGGATTTGATTTATGAAATTTCTAATTTTTTTAAGATCTAATTTCTTTTTATTTTCTTTCTATCTTTCTTTCTTTTCTTTTTTTTTTTTTTTTTTTTTTTTTTTTGTGATTTGCGACAGCTCTAATTTGAGGACATATTTTTAAATTAAAACATAATGCATTCTAATTAACTGAAATTGACTACTTATTGAAAAAAAAATGGATTTATTTCTATATTTTCTACATATATAAGAAAAAAGTATAAGATTTCGAAAGACCTTTTTAATTTCCGGTTTTCGATGAATTTACGCATTTTCAGATTTTCTTACTTATTTTTAAAAAAGCGGATTTATCACTAGCTTCTGCATGTATAAGAAGAAAGTAGAAGATAATGAAAAATTTCGATTTCTGGTTTTCGATGAATTTGCTCGTTTTGAGATTTCCTTGTATTTGAATTAATTGAAATCGACTATTTATTTTTTAAAAAGTAGATTTCTTATTCTATTCTCTGCATATATAAGAAAGAATATAAAATTCAGAAAAATTTTCGATTTTCGGTTTTCGATGATGTTACACGTTTTGAGATTTCCTGAACTCAATTCGACCATTTTTAGAAAATATCTGTCTAATTCAGTTCAAACACTGTATTTCATGAACCAATGGACTTAATTTAACCGAACTTGATAGTTGATTGGGCCTTGGTTTGAGTTGATGCCGATTAGCTTTTGGGCTATATCACCGAACAGGGGGCGCTTCCACGTTGCGATTTCCTTTCATTTCAGGAAAGGCTCGGCATCTACAGTGTACCAAAATTAGAGAAATATAATAAGTAAAACTCTGCTGATTAACTTTGAATGCCTATCGACAAACAATCGGCGCAGCTGTGTTGAAAGTTAATTTCGTTAAATTGATCAATTTAATTCAGATTAAATTAATTAATTTAACTCGAGAAATCAATTATTTTGCTTTGCTTTGCAAAAAAAAAGGTCGAAATTCGACCACTGCGCGATACTAGTTTTTATAAATCTGTCGATATGATGGTTTTCTTATTCGTCTTTAGCATAATTTTTCACGAATTTTGCAAAAATAATTTCCAACATAATTATTAAGTGTTTTTATTTGGTAGGTCATTTTGCGTCTGTACAATTTATATACGTTTTCATCCTCTGTATCTTTTACGCTTACTTAAATTACTAAAAGTATTTTTTTATTTTTTTTTAACTACGGGTATTTTTAAAAAGAAAAAACACAATATTGGCTATAGTTATGAACCTTTCTAATTTTTAAATTAGATTTATCGCCGCTATTTTTAAAAAGAATCTGTCATATTTAGTTTCAACGATTAAATAAACTGGAAGCAATTATTTAAATAAAATCATGCACTGTTAAAAAAAAAAAAAAAAAAAAAAAAAAAAAAATACGTGCCTTCGCCCGTTTGATTTTTACGGACAAGAACTTTTATTATCTATAAAAAGAGCAAACCCATCTTATATATTAAAACATAAGCGATATTCTGTAAGACCAAAATCGCACGATTTGAGCATGCGCGGAGGCTGTTCCTGTTTTTAGACGAAACCGGTGACCAATCGCTGAGAGTCTCTTCGGATTTCTAGAGCGAGCGACTGAACTAATCAGAATACGGATTTAGCTCATGCCTTCTCGAGACTCGAGACGCGTGTTTTTACCGACATTTGAATTTCAGTAGCCGTCTCTGTTGTAAGTATTAGCTTTTGTAAGTATTCTAATTAGATTATTTTGTTTATTTAGAATGTTCTATTTTTTATTTTAGCATTTTTCTTCTAAATTTACCGTTTGCATTCTAACTTTTTTATGCTCTGTTTACGTTAAATTGTATAGTGATGTTAGATTCTCGCATGCTCTGTTTACGTTAAATTGTATAGTGATGTTAGATTCTCATGATATCAGCGAAATCATTCCTGATGGTAATAGCCATACTAATTAGATTATTTTGTTTATTTAGAATGTTTCATTTTTAGTTTCAGAACTTTTTCTTTTCTGAATTTACCGTTTGCATTATAAATTTTTTATGCTTTGTGTACAGTTCGTATAGCGAAGTTAGATTCTTACGATATTCGCGAGATCATTCCTGACGGGAATTGCTTATTTAGAGCACTATCTGTATTTATTTATGGCACTGAAGATAATCATTCAGTTATTCGCCACAAAGTTGTCAAACATGTAGTTGACAACTGGATTACGTATGGTGATTTCATTATCGGAGATGAGTCATATAGCGAAGCGATTTCTAATGCCAGTGACTATTTTAGTATTATGACCAAAGATGGAACGCATGGTAGTCATGTAGAACTGAATTCAGCTACCAGAATTTATAATATTTTTATCACTATTTTTCACTCCCATGATGGTAGTGTTACAGAGTTGGGTGTAAATGATAGAGGGAAAATATTAGTAAATTTATTGTATGAAGGAGATGGATATGAGGGCCACTATACAGTTTTGCTTAAAAAAGACAAGAAACAGAAACGACGAGTAAAAAATCAAACATATTATGCCAAAAGAAAAAAGTTAAATCCCAAACCATATAAAATTAAATATGGTTGTGCTATTTCCGAAGATATTTCTTATTTACCCCCATTCAGTTTAGTCGATTTAGATAATAAATGCGCTTATTGTAATGCATTGTATTTTTCACCCGAAAAGAATTCAGCTGGCTATTTTAGTCTATGTTGTTACAACAGAAAATTTAAATTACCTGAAGTTTGTATTTTGGATGAAATTAGAAATTTATTTATGGGAAATTGTGACAACTCAAAAAACTTCAGGGAAAACATTCGACAATATAATAATTCATTATCATTTATATCATTTGGTGCCAATTTAAAATTACCCGTTGGTCATGGTCCCTACTGTTTTAAAATTCTTGGTACAGTGCACCATAAAATTTCACCTTTGTATCCAGAAAAATTGTGCCAAGCTTCTTATGGCCAGTTATACATTTTAGACTTTTCTGAAGCCAATGAGATTAGATTAGAAAATGCTGCAAATAGTTCCTTAAGAACAGACACACTTGAATTTCTAAATCAGGTTTTACTTAATTGTAACCCTTATGTAAAGTGTTATAAAACAATGCACCAAAAAATACGTGAGGGACGGGAATTAGCCTTAAAGGAAAATAGAGAGGAAATCAATTTTGTCATGCGGTTTTATCATGAACCTCAGTCTGATCATCGCCGTTACAATGAGCCAACGTGTTCGGAAATTGCAGCAGTTTTTGAATCCCACGATGGCGCTCCACCATCTCATAGGTACATAAATGTTTATGCTAAAGATGGTGGGTTGAAAAAGTTGGATTTTGATAGTATGCACTGTGATCCAATGTCATATGTACTAATTTGGCCTTGCGGAGAACCAGGCTGGCATATTTCAATGCCAGCTGGAGGAGAAAGGAAAACTAATGTTCGTCAAAATATTTCAATGCGAGAATATGTATCTTATAGGCTTATGATTCGAGGATGTTTCCCTAAAGGAAATTTCAATCCAATAATTAATGCTGGGAAATTAACTCAACAAATGATTGTCGATTATTACTGTCGCATCGAAGGAGATAGATTAAAATATATTCGTAATCAACAGGCAAAATTACAAGTCGACACATATGCTGGCCTTGCAGACGCTTTGTTTGTACGTGCTGAGGAAGAAAAATTGAGAGCGGGGTGCATTGTTATTTTACCTTCTTCTTTCACTGGTAGTCCTCGAAACATGATTCAAAATTATCAAGATGCTATGGCAATGGTAAGAACATTTGGTAAGCCAGATCTTTTCTTGACATTTACATGCAACCCTTTATGGCCAGAAATCACAATTAGTATACATACGTTTGAAACTGCTAATAACAGACCAGATGTTACTGTGCGTGTTTTTTATACAAAAGTTAAGGAACTTTTACGTTTGATTAACCAAACACAAATATTTGGCAAAGTACAAACATATTTATATACAGTTGAATTTCAAAAGAGGGGCTTGCCTCATATTCACTTATTATTGTGCCTTCAAGATAGTTGTAAGTTTATGGAAGTAACAGATATAGACAAAGTAGTTTCTGCAGAAATTCCAGACCCCAATCACACAATGTTGTATAATTTAGTAAAAACTCATATGGTGCATGGTCCTTGCGGCAGTCTTAATCCAAACTCAGTTTGCATGATCGATGGTAAATGTATAAAACAATTTCCAAAAGAATTTGTCCATGAAACAAAAGAAAATGTTAATGGTTATCCACTTTATAAAAGGAGAAATAATAGTCGGACTATTACAAAATGTATTAAAGGTAATAATGTTGAGGTTGACAACCGTTATATAGTTCCTTATAATCCCTTTCTCTTACTTTATTTTCAAGCACATATAAATGTTGAAATTTGTGCAAGTGTTCACAGTATAAAATACATACATAAATATATTTACAAGGGTCATGATTGCGCTAACGTGCAAATAATTGCAGAAGGAGGTCTAATTCATCATGATGAAGTTTCTGATTTCCTAAACACCCGATATGTCAGTTCATGTGAAGCTGCATATCGAATTTTTTCCTATCCAATGCATGAACAATCTCATACAGTTATTCGTTTGCCTGTTCATTTACCAGAAGAACAGCAAATATATTTTAAAGATGACAATGCCTCTGAAGCTTTACTTAGATCAGAATTAAGAAATACTCAACTTATTGCATGGTTTAACTTAAATAAAAATCCACAAACAAAAAGCCCTTACGTTTATCCAGAAACACCTCTTTTCTATATTTAGGATAAATCTAAGCGTATTTGGAAAAAACGGGTTAAATTTTCTAAAGTAATTGGCAGAATGTATAATGTTTCCCCTGCTGAATCTGAACGGTATCATCTTCGATTACTGTTGCTTCATATTGTAGGAGCTACATCTTTTGAGGATTTAAGGACTGTTCATGATGTTGTGTTTCCTTCTTTCAAAGAAGCACCAATGCAGCATGGGTTAGTTCAGGATGATACTGAATGGCATCGTTGTTTGCATGAAGCATCAGTTTTTGAAATGCCATTTCAATTAAGGCAATTATTTTCTTTTATTGTGATTTTTCAACAACCTTCAAATGCCGCTCATTTGTGGGACACTTTTAAAGATTTTCTTAGTGAGGATTACTTTCTGCTTTATGATCAAAATAAAGCTTATCAATTTAGTCTTACAGATATAAACAAAACGCTTAAATTACATGGTTTTTCTCTTTCAACATTTAACTTGCCCGTTATTGATGACTTATTAGTAAATGATCACAACAGAAAGTTTCCAAAAAATCCAAACCTGGACTATAATTTAATGATTCAGCAAGCTAATGATCAACAACTTTTAATCATCAATGAAATCGTTAAAGTGATAAAACAGGACAATACTCGGAAAAACAATGCTTATTTCATAGATGGACCAGGTGGCACCGGAAAAACATTTGTGTACCAATGTCTTATACAAAAATGCTTTGATTTAGGTCTAGAAGTGATCCCTGTGGCATGGACTGGCATTGCTGCTATGCTTTTACCAAATGGTCACACTGTGCATAGTAAGTTTAAATTACCTTTGCTTCTGCATGAAACTTCAGTATCATCTATAAAAGTTAATAGCGCAGCTGCATCTGATATCAAGGCAGCAAGGCTGATAGTTTGGGATGAAGCACCGATGGCAAATGTTCATGCATTAATGACCGTTAATAGACTTTTACAGGACATAATGGGCAATAATATTATTTTTGGTGGGAAAGTAATTGTCCTTGGGGGAGATTTTAGGCAGGTATTACCAGTAGTTCCACATGCTTCTCGACAAAGAATTACTCAAAACCGCATTAAGTTTTCGCCTCTTTGGCCATATTTCAAAGTTTTTAAATTATTTAAAAATATGAGAGCTAGATCAGATGAAATAGAGTTTTCGAATTTTCTGCTTAAAATTGGAAATGGGGATTGTCCTTCAGTCAATGATGAACCATCGAATGGTGGTTCTGTTATTGATTTACCACTGGACATTATTGCAAAAAAAGATATTGTATTTGATATTTTTGGTAAAAACTTTACTTCACCAGATGATGTAATTAATTATTCTAAATTTGCTATTCTTGCCCCCAAAAATGAACATTGTAATGAAATTAATTCTAAAGTTTTGAACCTAATACCTGGTACTCAAAGGACATATATAAATAACTTCATAACAGAAGATGAAAACCAAGTACTTCAATTCACTTCAGAATTCCTAAATAGCTTAGAATTAAGTGGTTTGCCCCCACATAGTCTTACATTAAAAATTGGCGCAATTGTAATGTTGTTGAGAAACTTAGATCCAACACAGGGTCTTTTAAATGGAACAAGGTTAATTGTAAGAAATATGTTTGACAGTTCCTTAGATTTAGAAATTATCACAGGAGAAAGAGTAGGAGAAAGAGTTTTAATTCCTAGAATTGACTTATCACCATCTGAAACAACACTCCCCTTTTCCTTTAAAAGACGCCAATTTCCTATTCGTTTGGCTTTTTGCATGACTATTAACAAAGCACAAGGGCAAACATTAGATCGTGTAGGCATTTATTTACCACAGCTTGTATTTAGCCATGGTCAATTGTATGTAGCTATGTCTAGAGCGCGATCATTTAGCAATTTAAAAGTTCAGATAATTCCAGAAGGTAATACAACTCGTAATGTTGTATATAAAGAAGTGTTGAAATAACCATTAGTGCATATTTATTTATGGAAACTTATAAGGCAAGGGTGTTTTTAATTCGATCATTCAAAATTTAAAGTTTCGCACAGTACTAAAATATAAGGAGGTGTTGCAATGTTATATATCCATGCATATAGTGCGTTTGCCTATTTGCATTTCTTTATATTCATTTCAAAGTATATTCATGCAAGTAGTGCGTTTGCCTGTTGCATTTGTTTATATTTATTTCACGTATATATTTATGCAAACAGTGCATTTGCCTGTTGCATTTCTTTACATTCATTTCAAAGTATATTCATGCAAGCAGTGCGTTTGCCTGTTGTATTTGTTTATACTCATTTGATGCTTATATTTATGTAAACAGTGCATTTGCCTGTTGCATTTCTTTATGTTCATTTTAAAGTATATTCATACAAGCAGTTCATTTGCCTGTTGTATTTGTTTATACTCATTTGATGATTATATTTATGTAAACAGTGCGTATGCCTGTTGCACTTCTTTATGTTCATTTTGTGTATATATTTATGCAAATAGTGCGTTTGCCTGTTGCATTTCTGTATGTTCATTTCAAAGTTTATTCATGCAAGTAGTGCGTTTGCCTATTGCATTTGTTTATATTTATTTCACGTATATATTTATGCAAACAGTGCATTTGCCTGTTGCATTTATTTACGTTCATTTCAAAGTATATTCACACAAGCTGAGCGTTTGCCTGTTGTATTTGTTTATACTCATTTGATACTTATATTTATGCAAACAGTGCGTGTGCCTGTTGCATAAGTGGGCAAGTCTAAATTTGAGAAAAGAAAATATGAATAAAGGTCATCCAATGGATTTTTTTTTTTTTTTCTGTGTGGAGAGGGAGGGGAAACTAAAGTCTAAATTTTGTAGATTCAGTAACCGGTTGTAATATCAATTTATTCTAAAGAAAGTGGCGACATGTTTAAAATACTTTGCTGCAGTATGATTGGTAAGCAGATTTCCAATTCTATTTGACTATATTTATATTTCGGAAAACTTGCCATATTAAGGAGAAGCCTTATTTAAATATATTCTTGGAAATCATTAATGTTAAATAAGAGGAGTTTAAGATTGCATTAAAATAAGTCGCCAGTTGCTTTCAGTTTTCTTATACCTATAAACATTATTTTAAAAATGCAGAAATAAACAGCATAAATGAAGGAAAATGGTAAAAATAGTCAGGAAATTTAGAAGTGTTCTAATATTAGCCACCCTATTTTGAATCTGTGTATATTTATTTGAATAATAATGCAGTATTTTTTCTTTTCAGGTTTTTTTTTTTTAGTTTCCTGTGATGACATTTATGGCTATTTTGTAATACCTGTGTCTGAGGATTTTACATTTTAATATATATATGTAATTTTAAGGGGTGTTAATGCCCCCCCCCCAGTGCACCCCAATATATATATATGTATATATTGCAGTTTTAGAATTTAGATGTTTTAATTAAAAATGCAATTTGTTTATTTAAAAAAAAAAAAAAAGCACTGTAATTTTGTTGTGTTTTTGGTACTATTTTGAAAAAAATGCTATCTGTGGATTACATTAAATCTTTCCCAAACAGAATCGTTTTTTTTTTTTTTTTTTTTTTTTTTTTTTAGTATAAATCTGTAACTTTTATATTAGTAGATTACCTTTTATATTACCTTAGTAGATTATTTATGTCTTTATTGTTTGTCTGTATGAATGAGTGTAATTTTGCATGTGTGAGTGTAACTCCGCCAACGCCGGTCCCAAGCCCGGGTATAAAAGAAGGAGGGGTGTTATTTTAGTGGTTATTTCAGAGTTTACTTCTAGATGCAGAAAAAAAGTACTAAACAATTCTTAAGACTCAACAAAGGCAGCAGTAATTGGTAAGTTTTGGAGTTATATAGTTATTATTATTATTATTTCTTTTAATTATTGAACTGCTAGCGATAATTCCTATTTAAACGATGTGCGTCTAATACTGTTTTGTTAAGTAATTATTTGTCGAGTCATTATCTTAGTCTTATGCTGTTTATAAAAAAGTAAGTTGTTAATACCCGTTTTGTCTTTCTTTTAATTATTCCTAACATTCTTTTGATCATTTCTAGAGTAAAATTAGGAAAATCTTGAAAGTTTTTGTTACAGCTGATTATTATTATTATTTTTTTTTTTTTTCGATGTTTTTATTTAAAAATAGGAATTCAAACAAAATCGAGTTAAAGATATGAAATCGTACAAATTTAAGGTTCATTTCTATTTATAAGCCTTTTTCCGAATTTCTTTTTTAAGTGAAATATCGTAAATTATATTAGATGTTTTAACTTGAAATACATTTAAATAACGATGCAACAATTTTTGAAACATTACAGTCAATAAAGTGACCGTCCAATTCGACGGGTTCCAGCTAGTATTTTCTGATATGATTTGATATTTTTGCTATATTAGAAGGTTTTCAGCATTCATTATTTTCAATACCACTTTTTACTTTCCGAACACTATAGTGAGGAAAGTATCGTAATCATGTCAAAAATCCGAATTTGAGATTTTGATGTTTCTATACGTTTCGAGGTCCCCTGAGTCCGTTTTCACTATTTTTACGATGATGTATGTATGTGTGTGTGTATGTTTGTATGTGTGTGTGTATGTGTGTGTGTATGTGTGTGAATGAACACGCTGGTGTCTAAACGCTTTGTTCAAATTATCTGAAAGTTGGTACGTGTTGTAATATGAGGTCCATGAAATCGAAATTCTTACATATATATAACAAACATTTATTGAAGACGATTAAACATGAATAACTACGATACACACATTCAAAAATAAGAAGAATTAAAAAATATTTAAGAGTACATTAACTTCTTATATCTTAGTTTTATACCACACAGGTAACAGCCACGAAGGCCGGCGCACTTAACTACATTTTTCTTTCAAATGGCGCGCCCACAGCAGGAGCAGTTTGGAGAGCTCTCTCTCACGCGCATGCGCAATTAAAGGCGCATCTGTTTTATTTATTAAAATGAATCGTTCGCTACTTCCAACAGTACGCATATTGTAAGTCACCATACTACGAACCCTATTGATTTTGGTGAATCTAGCACTTAAGTTTTTTTACAGAGACACCAGGAAAAATTCTTTATCATTATGGCCTATGAGGCCAAATTTTTAAAAGTGCGATAGCTTAAATTTTTAAAAGTGCGACGCTTTATTAATCTGAGCAAAAAATTTGTACACATGTTATAAGCCACAGTTGCACCAACTATATAGATTTTGGCGAATTTAGCATTTACAGTTTTTTTACAGGTACACAAAGAAAAATTCTTTATCATTAAGACCTATGGGACCAAATATTTAAAAGTACAATAGCATCTAAACGCCTTATTCAATTGAACTGAAAATTTATATGAATATTATAAATCACTGTTGCACTAACTATAAGCATTTTGGTGAATCTAGCATTTATAAGTTTTTACAGGGACACAACGAAAAATTCTTTATCATTATGATCTATGGGCTCAAAATTCGGTAGCGTTAAATAACACATCGTGTAATATATGGAGAAAGATACTCAAACACTCTATCATGGTTTTTTTTTCTTTTGTATGTTTAGCAACTCCTCTTTCTTTACTTTTTCTACAAAACTGTTAATTACTCAATGTTCGGAAAGTCGAGTGGAGTCACTCCAGATTTTTCTTTTCTTTTTTTTTTTAGTAATCTTCATTAATCGTTTGTTGTTTTACATATCTTCGAAAGAATAATGCAAAAATTGGTTTATGTATAAAGTGGTTTTCAAAATTACGGACAAAACATTAATGGGTATTTGGCCGGGACTTTTACTGACGGGCAAAAACCCATAAATTTTCTGCAATTGTTTTACAATGCGTTTGAAGTCTCCCTTGAAAAACAGGAGACTTGGCACCTAAGCTTACATATTCGATATTTTTAATTTTTTAATAGGTACGTAAAGAGCCCTTCCACAAGCCACATAAAATTTCTAAATCTCTCTAAAATTTCTGGAGTGAGAATCTCTCTCCTTAAAAAAGTGACCCCTATTTTGACACCAATTGAGGTGAGAAAACAATATTATCACTCTGGAAAATGTGACACTTCTCACTTTTTGTGAAAGAGTGACGTATAGTCACTCTGTCACAAAGAGTGAGGTAGTCATCTATTGCAAGATGAAACTTTTGTAGAGTGAGAAATTGCTGGCGCCATCTGGTTATCATATTTCGAAAGAAATATGAAGGACTATTTCCGAACGATCTCATGTATCTATTTGTTTAACAGAACGTATTGAAGATTTTTGAAGAATAAAAAAAAGAAAATAATTATGTTAAAAGATAGTTTGGTAAATTATTTTTTCTATGCGATTGACAAAATCGAAGTAATATTATTAATGGAGAATCGAAAATCACAAGAAACATAACGAAATTAGTCTTAGAAAGTAAATAGTTTTATTTAGAAATATGTAAGGTATAAAAGAAAATATCAATGCAAATATTTAATGCACAACGCCTTAAAATCTGTAACAGTTTATATTTTTATTATATTTATTGACAGCTAACACATGTGAAATATTCAAAAATTTGGCTATAATATTTTACTAATATTTAAAATCAACAGCAAGTTTTATACTTCTGAACAGGCGACTTATTCAGGAAACTCTGAGATTTGTATGCGAACAGTTATTTTATTTATTTATTTATTTATTTATTTATTTTTTTGAACCTGTACACTTGAGTAACTTCTTTTCCGCATAAGCTACTTTAAATGACCGCTTGTCATTAAGATTTTTTTTCAAGTATACAGCTTTTAAAATAATTCTAATTTTATCAATTTCAAAATAATTTAAATTTTAAAATATCCTTTAGAATTCTTTAATTTTATATTGTTGATAAATGAAGTAAAAATTTAAAAATATGATTGATCACGTATGAGAATGACTTAATAATGTAAATTAAGCAGCTTGTATATGTGCTCAGTGGTTCAGTGGATAAGATACTCGCTTGCTACGGGAACGGCCTGGGTTCGATTCCCGACAGATCCAAACTGCATTCTTTGCACCGTTGAATTGGAGTCGATTCGCCAGGTGAAATGAAGCAACATCGTCTAGTGTACACAGTTTTTTAAGGAAAAATAAACTGTCATATTCTTTAAATTGTTCTGAATAATCTCACTCTTAATAAAGAGTGAGAAATCTCACTCTTTCGAAAAGAGACTTTTCACTCTTTAGAGGTTGGCTCCATTTTGGCATGTTCAAAGAGTGATATACCACTCTTTGAGAGTGAGATCTCACTCTTTATATTTTAGAGAGATCTAAATAAGAATACTTTAAAATGGTCAATATCATTGTCAGTATCAATTATTTGTAATCTACTGATGGAAGATTGTCTCTTCCAGATTTTTCGATTATTCTCTGTCAAGTGTCAGAGAAAAAACTCAAGCAACTTTACTTATTTCATTGCTCTATATTACTTGAGATCATCTCCTGCATCGTTTGACTTCTCTATGATATCAATGTCTGGTATTTATCGTCTTATTATTCTGCTTCCACATAATATGCACAATTCAATTCCATTTTAAGCTTTTTAAGCTTTCCTAAGTAATTTCATTTGACTTCATTCATCTGACATTTCATTTGACTGGTTCAGATTATCCTTTATCAGTCTTCTCCAGTATACAGCTTTCCATACCTCGTTCATAGTCTTAACACCAATATTTTTTGTGAGATTCGATGTTCCTACACGATAGGTTAATCCTGACAAAGCGTTATAATGCATTTTAACGTATCAGATATACATGTCATCATTTCTACAGAATAATCCAAGAATTTAAATATATTCCTATTATTAATTGAATTGTTTTTGTTACAAGTTTTTAAAGAAAACCGAAAATTTATTATATTTACAAAATATTAAAAGTAACTTCAACGCATACATATATGTGTAGCTATGAAAGTATTTTTACATGCATTTCAGAATAACGAGTATTTTGCACTGCATATAATTATGGCATTTTGTAAAAAAATCTCCTTATGTTAAAATATTCGTGAAGAATGATCATTGTTCTTATATTTTGTGAAATAGCTGCTGACAGAAACAGCAGACCGAAACAGAAAAAAAATTAGTAAATATTTCAATTATAAAAATACAAATTAATCGAGCTGTTTAGAAATTTTCTCTAAACATTATTAGAATATGAATTCTATGATTATTTTTCAGGATGATTTTTTTTTTTTTTTTTTAAGGCTATTTTGTATTATGGAACAGAAAAATTTTATTTATTTCTTTTATAGTTATCTAAGTTATTTTAAAATTTTAAATTTCCCCCTGGTTAATTTTACTGTATTTATTAAAATAAAAATTTTCTTTTCTATGTGTTAAAAATTGTAACAAAAATTAATAAATTGAAATATGTTAAACTTACATAAAAGAAAAATCTAAAAAAATTATACTCGTATTTTACAAGACCATAATTTATTCACAATAAAATAGTTTGTTTTGTAACATAATATCATAATTAAAATCATATATTTAAATTTTTTTTTATGAAAATCATCTAATAAATTGTAGTACACAAAACCTTCGAACAAATTGTAGTAACGCTAATAATCTGCAGAGATTAGAGGTTGCAGTGAATAAAAACTATAAGTAGCTTTCTGGAACAAAAAGGAATGCGTCTCTATATAAATATTTTATCTGTGATTTGTTACTTATAGACAAATAAATATATTGCGATAACAGATAGAAAATATATAGATAAAAATAATAATGAAAATAATGAAAATAATTTCTTCCTGAATAATCAAAATGAAAACATTTTGGGGAGATAACGCCATCATATTAATCTAATATCTTATTTAGAATATCTTGTACAATATTTGGAATTTATTCTATTTAGTGATGACATATATTTTTTCCTATGTATTCTCTGTAGGGACAGAGAGAGAGAGGAAGAGCAGAGGTTATTAAAAAATCGATAACGATCTTCAACATTATTTCGGTGGATCGTCAATTAGAATATAACATGTTGACATTCATAAAAATTTCTTCATTTGAATTATAATATCATATGTATTAATGTTTCCGTTTTAGAAATGAAAACATTATCACAGTTCATGACGTAACATTCGGGGTGAGAGGGTGGGTTTTTATGTTGAAATAGTGCTACACAGTGAGAACGGTCTGGGACTCACCCCCTATAGGTAGTCCGGAGCCATGCCATAACAATTTTGATCCTCCAGAAAGGGCATGGCTCCCCGTATTCAGTAACGCTCAGAGACATAGTATGACTGTCGCCAATTGCTCATTGTGCAGTTTTTATAATATAATAACTTTTTATTTTTCATTTTTTAATTAACTCTTTTAAAGTAAAAATCTTTATCTTATTTTTATTTTATTTTATTTTTTTTATTTATAGTATTTATCGGGAAAAAATGGTAGTAAATATTAGAAAGGATTAAACTGATCAAAATGTATTTGTATTTTATGTATTTTAATTTCTTTTATAAAAGAGAATCTACTTTTTATTTTATTTTATTATATTGGCCGGAATCAAATCGTAATATAGAGTAAATAGTGGGAGCTATAAAATACATGATTCAAAAACTAAAATATTTAATAGATGCTGAGATACAGTCATCTTTAAAATCGTAGTTCTTAAATAATAGGAGATCCATCTGTCGTCGATAAATACCCATCTGAAGAGTGCCCGGGAAAGACCTTTCTGCAGGCAGCGGGAACCTGGACCCGATGCAGTGCGGGCGGAAAATGAGCTGTTATAGGCAGCGGATGCCCAAAGCGAGGTTTGGAGCAATTTCAATGCTTTTTTTTTTTTATCAAGGCCTAGTGAATTATGTATTTTTTTTTTTTTTTTTTTTTTTTTTTTTTTTATCAAGGCCTGGCGAATTATGTATTTGTTTTATTTTTTTTAAATCAAGGCCTGGCGAATTATGTATTTTTTTTTTTTTTTTTTTTTTTTTTTGAGTTTTAAAATAAACTGTGAGTACTCCCTTTAGAAGCGCTCAACATCGCTCCAAGAGTGATGAGCGGGGGCTGCTCCCTGTTAAATATTTATCTATCACATTATAAATAAAATGTGATGTAAAAGATAAATATTGATCCAATTCTTTTAAAAATTCATTTAAATGCCAGCGAAGTGTGTACTATCATCAAATACCAGTGAAGTACCATCAAACACCATCAAATGTATCATCAAATATCATCAAAAAACAACTTTTAAGACAGCATTCGATTTAACGCTACGACAGCTTTCATTGTTGATAACATTTATTGTATATACTCATAATTTTTAAGTTTTATTGTACAAAATAATTTTGTGTTTACTATGTATAGGCACAATGAAGTGTATATCAATTTAAAATAAATGGCCTTGTTGAGTCATTGTTGAATTATTTTCTGATTTTAAAAGCTGATCACGTGTTTTTTTTTTTTTTTTTTTTTTTTTTTTTTTACTTGCTTTCCTATACATTTATGAAGAAAGTATTGGATTCGTGTAATCTTTTGATTTCCTATTTACGGTGGATTTACACTTTTTGAGATGTCTTGAACACGATCTCATTATTTTTAGAAAATATCTATCTGTTTGTGCATATAATATTATTTTGGACCTGGATATCTCGAACCAATGAAGTAAATTAAATCAATCTTAAAATTTAGTTCGATTTCGATTAAAATTCCTGCTGATTAAATTTGGAGATCAATCGCTTAACAGGTGGCGCAGTCATCCCACTTTATTTATATATTTTATGGCAATATTGGAAAAATTCAAATAAATGTACATAATGAGAATTATTTTTAACTCTTCAAACTGAAAGAAAAAAAAACATTAAAATAGTACACTGTAAAAAATATGTCCTATTTGCTGCCAGAAATTGTAATTTGAGAAAATACGCGTAATTTACGAAAAAGTTACGTTGTCAGAACGTATTTTCTCAAATTACAGAGAATTTCTTGCAGCAGATAGGACATATTTTTTACAGTGTAATAGTTAACTAGTAAACAATTTTGAAGAATTGTGCAATATTTCTATAAGATCAGCACATTAATTCTTGAGAATTCGTGACCACCGCTCTTCTAAAGGGTCTCCGGAAACTAGTACCAACCGGTTGAATTTTCCAAATTTTTTTAATGAAAATTTTATAAAATATTGTTCAAATATTGTTCTTTCCTGTGCTCAAAATTTGGAATAAAAATTGCATTTATTTGCATTAGTATGCTTTTTTAGATTTCGAAACCCATGTAATCTTTAAAATAGTTAACTTGTATAATTTCTAATTTCATGTGGGCCGCGGTAGTCCAGTCGGTAGAGCACCAGGCTCGTAATTGGAAGATTGCGGGTTCGGTACTCGAGCCGGCCAAAGACCGACGTGTAAACTAATGGTGGCTGGTGCACGTAAGACCTCTCGTGGCCCAATGTCCTCCATGTTCCCATTAAAGTTATACCTCTGGGGTCACCGATGCAGGAGAGCCATCCATTCCATGGAGGATCAAAATTGGGATGGCATGTCTCCAGACCACCTCTAGGGGTGTATCCCAGACCGTCGCCAATTGCCCGTTGCGCAGCACTAGTGCGAAGTAAAAACCCAACCAACCTAATTTCATGTTTATAAAATGGATTTTTTTTTTTTTTTTTCTTTTTTAGAAATGAATTTTCATGTGTTTTTAATAAATGATATTACTGGTTCACAAAATGTTAAATTGTGATTTCTGATTTCGGCTGTTTTTGAACAGCAAAAAAATGGCGACCGTTGCTCTATAGTATACATCAAAAGAAAAAAAAAATGTTATAAGCCTAAATATGACAGTTTTCAATTAATATCTCTTTAAAAATAGTATTACATTATTTCACTTACTGAATATACAGAAGAATAGTAAAATCATTCGGTTATGTTATTACATACAATATATACAGATATAAATTTAGTTAAACATCTATCTATACTACCAAGTTTAAAAATTTTAAAAATCTAAACTTGAAAGGCTAGCAATGCTCTTCTGAAATTTATTGTTGCAATGCATTTTTATATATTATGCATTAAAAAGAATTTCACATCTAAGTTTCACAATATTTAAAATAAAAAACGACTACTATTTAATAAAAAAAATTAATTTGTTAGTTGAAAAAAAAAATTAATTTCAAAACCTGTAAAATGAAGTTTTATTTCCGGCGTCGATGGCATTTAGCAGTAGAGAATTCAATTATTTCTTGTATTCACAAAAAATAATTTTTGTTTTAATTTATTCATTATTGCGGAAATATATCATTTTTAATAAAGAGTTTAAATTTCCAATTGTTTTCATATATATATATTTATTTTTTAGAATAATCTTATTCTAACGTCACTTAATTATTTAAAACACAATTTTTTAATATAATATTAAAGTTTATTCAAAGCATATTTTGCCTTGGGCATCATCTGAATAAAATTGCCATTTGTAGTTTATCTCATTGTGAATATAAGCTTTTATTTAAACAACATATTTAAAAAATTACAATTCTTCAAAAGTCATAAGACTGTTATTTCATTTTCGTTTTTAAAAAATGTCTTGTAAATAAAGAAATTAATAGAAAATAATGTTCCTAATCTTGTTATATATTAAAAAGACAAAAAGTTTCTTCCTTTTATATTAGTTTGATGTAAACTTATTTAATAACAAAAAGCTTTTTTTAAAAACCTTTCCTTTTAGTTTTAAAAGAATTTCGCGAAGAAAACTCACTGGAAACTGTTAATCACAAACATTTTTTATTATTTATAAATCCTTTAAATTCAATAGGCATAATGCTAGAACTAGAGAAATGAAAAATCTAAAACTTTTGACATTGATGTAGCATAGTTTTGTAAAAATAATTATGCTTTTGTTTCTTTGTTAAAAAATAAAATAAAATAAAAATATTATTTTTAAAACATGCGCCAGTTTTTTTTATTATTTTTATTATTATAATTAATTATCTAAAAGAATTTTGCTACCATTTATTTATATATATATAAATATATTTTTTTTTTTACTTATAATGTATTGATAAATGAATATATTTTTTGTTCTAATGGAAAGTAATTACTTTAAAGAAAGGTATTTATTAACATATAACATTTAAATTTATTAACATTAAAAAAGTTTTATTGTTCTTAATATTTTTTTTTCTTTATACACTTATTTTCAAGCACAAACACATAACAGAAAATATATTTAAATTAAATATGTAGCCAAAATAAAAATTTCATTTATATTAGTCTGAAAATAACTAAATCATACAATTATAAAAATGTTTATTTATGCATTTTTGAATAAAAGTTTTATTTATATTGTAGAAGAGCATAAATTTAACAAACCAAGTATCGAACCAGGTTTCTGAATCCCACAAGTCAATGCTCAAAAGCACTGACAAGAAAAGTCTCCGCGCATACCCAGAAATGTTTCTTATGAAGTTATGTACGTTTATACAAAAGAATTTTCGTTGGAATCTGCATAAATCGCCTGTAAAAAAGTAATGAAAATGACATTATTTTGGCTATTTATCACTCATTGGCGGCACAATGTAATTTGAAACAAAACTGCTTTTTGATAAATAATCTTTAAGGAAAACCTTTCTCTATTCCCTTCACATTAAAATAATTTAAGTAAGATTAATTTAAATATAACACATTTAAACTACAATTGTGTGTCCTGCACATTTATTTATAAGTGTTTAAATTGAAATCTGTCGATTGTAACGATCATATATTGACAATCTTTAATAACAGCGGAACACATGAATTAACTTAAAATGTATTTGAGTTTTGTATATTATAGCTTAAAATAAAATTATATACTTTTTACTTTCTCTTACCCATAGGGTCGAGAAAGTATTATTTTAGGGTCAAATTTTCGAACGTGAGTTTTTGCTATATTTACATGTTATGAGGTCCCCTCAATACGAAAATCATGTTTTTAGCGAATGGTCTGTGTGTCTGTTATCAGCATATCTCAAGAACAAATAGTAGCAGAAATTCCAAACTCAATAGTCTAAATGTGGATCATGTAGGGATGCTACACTAAGTTTTCGTTGAGATGAAACCAACGGTTCGTGTACAGGGACACTCAAAAGTATTCAAATAGTACATTACGTCTATGGGAAAAATTGCAGGTAAGTAGAGTTTAACATCGATCGACTGCACTAAACCAAATGAAACGAATATATATTTTGTGTAACAGAGATAGTCAACTGGGAAAAGATTTTTGTATATGTAAGAGCCTCGCCTCACCCCTCGAGTCCCCCTCTAGGGGAGTAAATTTTCATGATGGGTACCTTTCAAAAGAGCTCGCTAATACCTTTAAAACGAATGGTTGAACCATCGGTCTGCGATAATTTAAAACAAAGTTAGCGATTTTTTTCATTTTTAACATTTTTTTTAATGTAATATTGAGAATAAATTCAACTTTTTTTTGGATATTTAGTGTTATACTACTTCTCTAATATGGAAACCGTGTGCATTATCATGGAAGATAATTTTTTTAAATAATAATTTTAATAAATTATTTTTACTGGGTGAATTTGTATAGGAAAATATAGAAGAAAGTCGTGTGGTGGCCACAACACACTAGTTATTTGTTGTTAGTGGATGTGCTTTACTAATAATATTTTACCATTTCCAGGAAAGCTGTTCGTGAATTGAAATAAAATCCTCATAGAGATATGGTAAATAATGTATGTTTTAAGCTAAATATTTATCGCATGTTTTTTGTACATTAATGAAACCGGGGGTTGAGGGGGGCTGTAGCCCCCCTCACACTGAACTAATTATCATATAAAACTCTTCCTAAGCCTAATTTGAATTGCTTAGCATAGGTTTACATAACAGTACTCGTTATCTTACCTCTTAATCTCCAACCTGTATTTACAGTATTAAATTTCAGGGTAAGAGAAAGAAGTGTGAGTGACACACCAGATTATTTTTTTGCATAATAAATTAAACAGAACACAACAGATAAATAGAAATGAATTATCGGAATTCTTTTTTTACTATGTTCATGGAAAACCGGTTAGAGCCACTGGTTTAGAATGAAATTTAAACTGATTAATATGATTTTTAACTCATTACTAAGGCTTAGCTTTTAACATTGCATACTGAAAATTATAATAGCAATATTTAAAATATACAGTTTTCCGATCACTTACATTTTACTGCGCGGATTCGATAAAATTTACCAGAACGCTTTTTTCAATTATACGTGCTAAATTAGTTTAAATAAATTTAACTTAAATAAACATATTTTTATGGCTATAATTTTGTGAAATATCCATTTATACAATGCAGATTTTTTTCAGTTTTAAAACAAATGTTTAATAAAAAATTACGAAGAGTTAAAAATTTTAAGAACTCATTAAATTTAATTCATACTGTGTTAAAGAATATCGAAAACTCTTGACATAACATAAAACCCACAAAAACGATTTTATTTCTTTAAGAATACGGATTGATATTGAATTTGGTTGATTAGAATATGTAACATTATTCCACATTGCTTCCATCAAAAGAACGAACAAATATTTTTTTACCGTTG
Source organism: Salticus scenicus (assembly GCA_963930645.1). Classification (NCBI taxonomy): domain Eukaryota; kingdom Metazoa; phylum Arthropoda; class Arachnida; order Araneae; family Salticidae; genus Salticus; species Salticus scenicus. Next base: position 197,318,600 of record OZ005652.1, read on the forward strand.
ATTATATGTATATATATATATTTTCTTTTCTTTTTTTATTGGGGGGGGACGACGTTAAATGAAAACATAATTTTTGCTAAAATATATAAAATGCTTCTGCTTCTGAAATCGTCTTTCTTCATTCAAGGTACTCATTTTTATGAAAATACTCATGATTTTACAATATATATATATATATATATATATATTAAGGAGAATCAGTTAAAAACTAGTATTTTGTGGCTACCATAAAACTTTGTTCTATATATTCCAATACAAATTCACTAAATGCACATAATTTATTAAAACTATTATTTATTAAAATTATCTAACATGATGAATGCAAATGATTTTCGTCTTAGAGAAAACTAACACTAAATATACAAATAAAGACAGTTTTATTGTCTATAAATAACATCTTAAAAAATGCGTTTTTATAATGGTTATCTCACATATCAAGTTTCGTACAGTTATATGCCATAGAAGATGAGATATAGCCTTCCCGTTATCGGGGAAATTTACAGTATAGCAGCACCACCTATTGGCTGATAAACATCTAAATTGAATCTGCATAATGCCTCATAATGATTTTCTCACATATCAAGTATTGTTTGATGATACGCAATAGAAGCCGAGATATAGCCTTCCCTTAAACTGTGAAAATCGCTGTGTAGCAGCGTCACGTGTTGAGAGGTTGAAACTAAAAGTTCATAGGCACTAATTTATGGCAAGCTGTATCCACATATAAATTTATATGCAATTCTGTGCAGTAGTTCCTGAGATATAGCCTTCCATTAAATTGAGGAAATCACTGTATAGCAGCGCCACCTGTTGCCCAATAAGCATTAAAATTGAATCAGCATAATTTCTCATAATGGCCTTCTCAATCAAGTTTTGTTTGACTATATGCAGTAGAACCTGAGCTATAGCCTCCCGTTAAGTTGCAGAATCAATGCATAGCAGCGCCACCTGTTGAGCGGTTGACACCAAAACTTGATGGGCACTAATTTAGGTCAAGGTACATCTGTATATAAATTTACATATAATTCTGAGCAGTAGTTCCGGAGATTCAGTGGCCACAAAAATTTTGTCACACACGCACACAGACAGACAGACATTTTCTAAAAATGATCAAATCGTGTTCTAGACCTCTCAAAACTTGTAAATTCTTCAAATATACTTTCTTCTATATTCAATAGAAGAAAGTATTAGATTCGTAAAAATTTCCGACTTCCGGTTTTCGACGGATTTACACGTTGTGAGAGGTCTGGAACACGATTTGATCATTCTTAGAAAATGTCTGTCTGTCTGTCTGTCTGTGTGTGTGTGTGTGTGTGTGTGTGTGTGTGTGCGAGATAAAAATTTTGTGGCAACTGTATCTCCGGAACTACTGCTCAGAATTGTATATAAATTTATATGTAGATATATACTTTTACCTAAATTAGTATCTATCAACTTTTGGTGTCAACTGCTCAAGATTTGGCACTGCTATTTCCGTAATTTAAGGGGAGGCTATAGCTCAGGTTCTATTGCGTATAATCGAACAAAACTTAATATGTAAGAAGGTCATTATGAGGCATTATGCTGATTCAATTTGTATGCTTATCGGCTAACAGGTAACGTTGCTATACAACGATTTCTGCAATTTAAAGTAAGGCTATATCTCAGGAACTACTGCACAGAATTGCATATAAATTTATATGAGTAAAGTTTTGTAGTCGTGACCGATATTCATATTCCGACTGTATCCAAGAAAAGATGGAACACATTTCAAAAGGATGACTCTGCAGAAACTTCTAACTTGTGAATTTAATCACTACACTGCACAAACATATTTACAAACGCCCACATTAACACACATAAAAATATACACATTCTAAAATTAGCATTTCAATTGGCTTTTGAAGCCAGCTCGTTCCAACAATCTTTTCCGCTGCTTCTTTTTCTTCATTCCCATTCTAAATCTCTCCGCAGCCTCTTGATGATACTTAAGAAAAACTAAAAGTTCGAAAACGATTCGTATAAAGTTCGAATATGATCTTTACACGCCCCCCCCCCCCCCCCAAATGGAAGCTCATCCGTCGCTGGAGGGACGATGCAACTAAATCTGAAAAGAAAAACACTCATTACAAAATACAACATATAAATGTGTTCTCTACTCGATAGGTCCGATAAGAGCTCTTACATTAAAAATGCAACATCTCCAAAAAAAAATAAAATAAATAAAATTATATATATATATATATATATATATATATATATAATTCAATATGATGGAAACAAATACATATATATACATATATGAATGTACAAATTACACTAATACTCATAAAATACTGATAATATATTTACAAAACACAATAATATAATTTATCTCACAAAAAATAATAATAATAATAATAATAAATAAATAAATAAATAAAATAAAATAAAACAATCTATCTTTAATCTAGATAGATATCTTTAATCTAGATATCAATCTATCTTTAATCTAGATAAAGCATCAGCATTACCGTGTTTTGACCCTTTGCAATACGAGACCGTGAGGTTATAACGTTGCAATGCCAAGGCCCATCTAGAGAGCTTAGCACTGTGCGTCAGGTATGGATTCTTTTCCGTCACTTCTTTTTCTTCATTCCCATTCTAAATCTCTCCGCAGCCTCTTGATGCCACTTAAGAAAAACTAAAAGTTCTAAAACGATTCGAATAAAGTTCGAATATGATCTTTAAAATATGTAAATGCACCTTGACACAAATTAATGCCTATCAGCTTTTAGTGTCAACTGTTCAACAGGTGGCGCTGCTGCACAGCGATTTCCGGAATTTAAGGGAAAGGCTATATCTCAGGTTCTATTGCGCATCATCAAACAAAGCTTGCTATAAGAGAAAGCCATTATGAAACATTATGCTGATTCAATTTTAATGCTTATGGACCGACAGGTGACGCTGTTATACAGCGATTTTTGTAATTTGAGGAAAAGCTATATATCAGGAACTACTGCACAGAATTGCATATAAATTTATATGTTGATGCACCTTACCCTAAATGAGCGTATAATCAAACAAAACGTGATATATGTGAAGGTCATTATGAGACGTTGTGCTGATTCAATTTGGATGCTTATCGGCCAGCAGGTGGTTCTGCTATATTGCAAATTTCTTCGATAACGGGGAGGGTATATCTCAACTTCTATTGCATATAACTGTACGAAACTTGATATGTGAGATAATCATTATAAAAACACATTTTTTAACATGTTATTTACAGACACTAAAACTGACTTTCTTTGGATTTTTACTGTTAGTTGTATCTTAGATGAAAATCATTTGCATTCATCATGTTAGATAATTTTAATAAATAATAGTTTTAATAAATTATATTCACTTAGTGAATTTGTATAGGAAAATATAGAAGAAAGACTTGTGGTGGCCACAACATACTAGTTTAAATAGTTATAACTGTCCATAATTTCAGTTCCAAATGAAAAATGAACGAGATTTTCGAATTATATCTTTACAAAACTACGCTGTTTTCAAACCCTTATTTTCAGATAAAAATGTATTTATTTTACTTTATTTTACTTTATTTATTTATTTATTTATTTATTTATTTATTTTTTTTTTCATATTTTAAAATCATATCTTAAAGGAAGTTAACTGAAATTATAAACTAATAATTGTAACTTGCAAAATGCTAAAAAATTTTCAAATAAATTAAAACACTAAATATACGTATAACGTTTTTACACCGAATATTTGTTAAGTATACGATATAAAACATTTTTTAGAGATAAAATTAAAGACTTTCAACAACAAGTCGCTTTGGTATATTATAGAAGCTTTACAAAGTAGTCCAGTATTTTACCTGATAAATTTTAAGTTATTGAACATTACACTAATCAGCAGACATTTTTTTTAGCAAGCAATTATGAAATATATTAAAATTAGTTGCATTTGGCTAGAATGGTATGTTGTTCTCCAAATGTTTGGCTTTTCACGCCAGTTACTCGAAATTTTTTTTTTTATTATTTATTTACTGATTATCTACTGGGATTCCGCCGATAAATTTGACTGATCTTATATTACGAAAGTAAGTAGACATTTTTTTTTTCTTTTTTATTCACACAATCAACTGATTGGAAGAAAATCATATTTATTGATTTTTTTTTTCGACTGAGTGAAAATAATGCCTGGACCGGGAGTCGAACCCCGGATCTTTGACTTACAAGGTCAAGGCTCAAACCGGGCTTTGACTTACAAGGTCAAGGCCCCGGTCAAAGATCCGGGGTTCGACTCCCGGTCCAGGCATTATTTTCACTCAGTCGGAAAAAAAAAAAAATTAGTAAATATGATTTTCTTCCAATCAGTTGATTGTGTGATTTTAATAAAAAAAATTGTGTTTCTTTCTCCCATTGTTTAATGGTGTTTTCCTCTACCTGCGGCTTATTTCTGTTGAACTATCTACATGATAGACCAGATGTTTTCTGCCTAAAGGTTGTCTGAGTGAGTAATGCTGACCGGTTATCGGCCTGGATAGCTCAATTGGTTGAGCCTTGACCTTGTAAGTCAAAGATCCGGGGTTCGACTCCCGGTGCAGGCATTATTTTCACTCAGTCGGGAAAAAAAAAAAAAAAAAAAAAAAAAAAAAAAGAAAGAAAGTAGTATCAGTAGAATGTTTTTCAGAATATTCTAATTATGCGCTATAAGGAGAGACTTTCCTTGTGAATACTCGCTCGAGATCAAGTAAATACGTTAGATAAAATAAAGTATGGAATTTTTTATCTATTCCATAAACAAAGCACAAGTCTCGTACATTGTGCTCTTTACCATTGCATACAGAATAGGTGGGCATTTCCGTTTAACAATTGGTCTAATTCTGCTTACTTGGCGTGATCCCGGTTCTTCGTGAGTAGAGCTCTTTCGATTTGTGCAAAAGAACACAGGTTTCTTTTTTGGCCTAGTCACTTTAGTCTTCTTAAAAATGTATCAGAATATTTTTGAAAATGTATAATTCACATTTAATGGAATTCATTATCAATATTAGAATAAAAAGAGTCTCCTTTGATCCAGATAACTACAATAATATAAATAAGTTACTCAAGAGCAAAAACATGTTATAAAGGGTCCAGTGAATCCTAATTTAATCCTAATTATCCATTGACATGCAACAATACTGAATTTTTTTTATTTTTAGTTTCCTGTTGTATAAAATCCTAAAACTATTATGAATACCTTTGGGTACATTGACGAAGCCATCTCGTAAGGTCAATCCCGTTAGCCGAGCAATATAAAATTGATCTTTTTTTTTATTATTGTTATTACAGTCACTTAAATATGCCCATGCCTCATCGAGTGTTGCCACAAATTTCCATTTTTTAGCAGCTAGGTGTTTTTCAAAAAAAAAAAAAAAAAAAAAAATCTACAATTTTTTTTTTCAACAAGATGCTTTGTTAAAAGCAGAGGAACTTTAGGTTTAAACATCTTTTTATAACACCAAATCTTTATATTTTATTTGCAGTGGCAGAATATATTCTTAGTTTCAATGCAATGTATCTATGAATCAGCAGATTTTCTTTTAGGATCAAAGAATTTACTTTCTTGATGTTTACCTGCGTTCGAACAGTCTTAGGATGAAGTTTCGCAGTCCTGTTTTCATTTTTACTATCGCATAGACATTTTTTTTTCCTTTCGAATTTATTATATTATAAATACCTTTTCACTTTCTTCTATATGTAATATAGAGAAAGTATTAAATTTGTGAATATTTTCGAACTCCGGTTTTCGATGGATTTACACGTTTTGGGATGTCCTGAACACGATTTGATAGTTTTTAGAAAATATCTGTCTGTCTGTCTGTGTGTATCACGATTTTTGTGGACACTGTATCTCACGAACCAATAAAAGAAATTTAACCAAACTTGGTATGTAGTTGGACCCTGACATAAACTGGCACTGATTAGATTTGGGGATCAATCGCACAACAGGTGGTGCTGTGATCGCATTTTTTTTAAACTTTTAACATGGCAGTATAGGACAAAATTTCGTATAAATGTACATAATGAGAGTTATTTTAAACTTGTGGTTGTAAATTTAATATGAATTAATGATAATGGTAGTAGTTAACTAGGAAAAAAAATCGTGCATGTGGGAGCAATGCTTTTCCCTCTGGGGGGGGGGGGGGGGTATTCAAGATGGGTATCTTTCGAAATGTCTCGTCAATACCTTTAAAACGAATGGTTGAACTATAGATCTGTGATAATTTAAAACAAAGTTATCGATTTTTTTGTTTTTACTTTTAACGAAAAAAAACTTAGAAAAAAAATCGTATTTTCTTTTTTTTTTAATATTGAGAATAAAATGAACTTTTTTTGGATATTTAGTTTTTTTCTAGTCAATTTTGACCTTTTATCCCTTCCGCTGTTAGCATTTTTTTTATTTTTATTTATTTATTTATTTATTTTTTATTTTATTTTTTTTTTACACGCTTAGCATTGTGAGTTAGGCCGAAACACATATTAAGCGAGGCGTTTTAAACCCTCGACGATAGGTTTAATGCTCCAACCCTCCCTCCCGCTCCGCGATGTATTTTTCTAGTCATTTTATTTCTTTTTTTCTTCCGGTGTGAGACTTTTTTTTTTACACACTTGACATTGTGAGTTTTTTTTTTTTTTTTTTTCATCCCATGCTCCTTATATATATATATATATATGTGTGTGTGTGTATGTATACACTTGATATTGTGAGTTTGTCCTTTTATTACTTCCGGTGTGAGACTTTTTTTTTTTAACACACTTGAAATTATGAGGTTTTTCTTTTTTTTTTTTTTTTTTTTTTTTTATCCCACGCTTTTTCTATGTATTTTTAGCCTTTTTTCCCACTCTTTTTTAGATTCTGAAGTGTGGTATATTTTAGAGACGTACAAAACTGAATGTGAAAAAAAACGTCAATTTTGTACTCTATACACAAAATCTTAGAAAAAGCTTTTTCCTTTTTATAATAATAATAACAATAAATTTAGTTTTAAATTATCGCAGAACTGTAACTCAATCATACATTTCAAAAATATTGACGAGTTCTTTTAAGAAATATTCTTATTAAAATTTACACATTCTCCCATGGTGGGAAGCGATGCTTTTACGACGTTTTTCGTAGTTGTCTATAATTATCATTGTTATAGTATGCATTTTTTAACTTCGCAATCATTAGTTAAAAATAATCCTCACTGCGCATATTTATTCGAAGTTTTGTCATATGTTGTCATGTTAAAACTTAAAAATAAAAGGATGACAGCGCCATCTGTTCAGCGAAATATCTCAAAGTGTAATCAGCACCAATTAAAGTCAAAGAACAACTAAATTTCAAGCTTAATTAACCTCGATTTAATGATTCGTGTAATACAGCGACCACAAAATGTTCAAATTGTATTCAGAACACCACAAAACGTGTAAATTCAGTGAAAATAGGTAGTTTGAAACGTTCTTGCATCCAATATTTTCTTCGTATGTATATGGAAGAAAATAAAATTTAATTTACGATTCGTAAAGTAAAATTATCTTTGAAAAATAAAAGTAAATTATGCGCTAAAACCATCTTATAAACAGTAAGTTTCTTATGAAAAATATAATTATTTTCCACTCACAGGTTTATAATAACTTTATGATACGCTTTGCTTTATTTTACAGTAAAAATCGAAATTAACGTTAACATGCTGCCCTCAATCCTTAAAAATTTGTCATGTAAATTCTTAATACTGTATACGTGACAAATTTTCTGTTTTTAGTATTAGATTAATCAAGCAATACATATTTTTCTCTGATCCCTATCCCATTAAAAGATAAGAATAATCTTATTTTCTCCAAACTTTTCTGCTGCTGATTCATATGGGAGAGCCTATTACATATATTTTTGTTATTGCAAAAAGAAAATCGAGTAATTGCATAAAAGGAAATTACCTCAGGGCATAAATTCTTATTCAGCGATTAAAATTATTTTTATAATTCTTCACAGATTTTGTCTAAATATTAAGTTTCATGAATTAATTTATTTTAATATATTATAGGTAGACTAGGATAAAGTGAACAACAACAAAAAAAAAAAAAAAAAAGAAAAAAAAAGAAAAAGAAAAATATATAGAAAGAAAGAAATTTGTTTCATAGAAAACCCGTATTTATCAATAGTTGTACATAGACCCTAAGAAAATTTTTGCAAAAGAATTATGAATACTTTATTTTTTTGTTATCATATTTTTATATCGTTTTAAATATTACAGTTGGATTTTTATTTATTTATTTCCTCAATGTATATCTGGTAAAACAATTTTAGACTAGTGTTATTCTAATAAAATTGGTTTTTTCCTTAGTTTTCTTCTATATGCATAATAAGAAGGTGCAGTGTAACCACGTTTTTTAAGATTTGCAGTGAGCACGGGTTCAAGGACTTGGAGGGGTGCCAAATTGACCGACAGACTGGGATTTAGCAAAAACCCGGTCATTCGATTTTCCCATCGTTTATTTTCTCTTTACGACAAGAGTTTTTGTCTTTATTTTAACCCTTTCAGGGGCGGTGATGCCACTACAGCATCACCCAATTTTAATTTTCAGCTGCAAAAACTCATCCCGGAAATTTTTTAGCAAAATTTTACTTTTATAACATAGCATAAAACGTTGTCAAATTCTTTATTTTAATTTTGTTCGTGAATTCCGGTAGCAGTGTAATTTAAATGATCCGAATTACCTGGCGCCGCAAAGGGTTAAAGGTGCACTCGTTGAGTCCGCACTTGCGCAGACACTCGCATGGTCGCAAGAAATGTAGTTAAAGAATATTAAATTTGTGAAGCTTTTTGGCCTCTTATTTTTTACTAATTTACACGTTTTGATGTTTCCTGAACACGATTTGTCAATTTTTAGAAAATGTTGTCTGTACGCACACATACACTTCCTGTTTATATGTGTGTACAGACAATGTGTACCTCAAATATATGTGTGATTATCTCAGGTTTTGTGGACGCTGTATCTTACAAACCAATACACGAATCTGAATCAAACTTATTATTTAGTTGGATTTTTGCTTAACTTGGAGCTGATTACATTTGGAATCAATCGTTCAACAGATGGCGTTGTCATTTCATTATTTTTATAATTTTTAATATCGCAGTATAGAGCAAAATTTCGTATAAATGTACAGGCTGAGAATTATTTTTAATGAATGATTGTGAAATTAATAAGAATTATTGATAATAGCAGCAGTAGTAGTAATGTACAAAATACATTATGTGCATGTAAGAGCATTGCTTCTGTTTTCAGTATGGGAATCTCTTAAAAGTGCTCATCAGTACTTTAACACGAATGGTTCAACTATAGATCTGTGATAATTTAATTAATTTTTTCTTTCATAACGGAAAGAAAAGAGCACATCCTTAGATGTTGGCCTAAAATTGGTGTTTTCGGGGCATTTAGTATTATATTTCCCTGAGATGAAAATCTTCTGCATTCATCCTGCAAAATAATTTTGATAAATAAAACTTTTAATAAATAATTTCTACTGCGTGAATTTGTACAAGATAGTATAGAAGAAAGTCTTATGGGAACCTAAATATACTAGTTTTTTCTTGCCTTTATTTAATATTTTTAACCCTCTACCTTACTATCACGTATTAACTCGAGTTGGACATTTTTTACTCATATTACTACCCCGAGTTATATCAGGCTAGATTTTTTCCCTTATCCTGGCGAAGTATTATGAGTAAGTTTATTGTAGTCGTTTCTAGAGCCAATAGATGGCATTTCTTGTCCTTTTCTTTTTTTTTTTTTTTTTTTTACTGTTTTTAATGCTTTTTAGGGAAGAAAGGTACATTGAATAAAGCTTCACTTTTTAATAAAAGAGAGTTATAGTTGTGTTCAGCTGAGTAAAAATGGATTAGGAGAACGTAGATGGCTTCAATGTTTATAGTAGTGAAACTGATATATCTTTCTCGGATTCTGACAGTGATTCATTTGATTTATCTTGAAGCGAAGAGGAAAGTGCAGATAGCAATGATAGTAGAACTGATTTCCCTCAATTAAGAGTGTGGGGTCACGTTGATACTACTTTCGTTTCAATAGTTGTACCACAATTTTTATTTTCTGCTAACCCTGATCCTACTATTAATTATAATTATGATATTTTGAAAATATCTGAACACTTTTTTGACAATAATTTATTGGATATGATACAAAAAGAAACTTCAAAATATATAAATTAGTGTTCGTTACATCGAAATTGGATATAATTCCAGCAACTTGCGATGAACTTCGAATTTTCGTTGCACTTACAACCTTGCCAAGTATTATACAAAAGCCGGAAATGCAGATGTATTGGTCTTGTTGGATAAGTTTATCAACTCCATTTTTCAATCAAGTAAAGTCTTATAGAAAAAAAAAATCTGTTTAAAAAGTATTTACACTTTGCTGGTAATGAAAAATATCTCTAATCACCCATATCCTAAGCTAAACAAGATTTAGCCAGTGTACCAGTACAGGATAAATTTCAGTCTTCTTGCATACCTGAAAGTTTATTTCCGTAGAGGAGAAACATCAACTTTACAAAGGACAGCTTGTCTGGATGTAGTATAAACCACTAAGAAGAACAAGATTTGCCATGAATTATTTTATGCTGTTCGAACAATCAGTAGATATGTGTGGTCCCTAATTATTTACTCTGGGAAAGACACAAAATTTGATTCAGAGTATGAAAAATATCCCATGTCTTCACAAGCGGTTATGACTCATGAAACTCCTCCTGAATAAAGGGGACTGTTTGCTACAGACAATTTTTATACTTCCCCGCAGCTGGCAAATTTTCTACTTTTGAATTCTACAGATACGCATCGTAAGCTGAGAATGACACGCAAAGATATGCCACCGGCTCTAAAAAGGACTAGGTTTAAGAAAGCAGAAATATGAACCTATAGAAGAGGGAATGTCCTTGCTTTTTACTAGGGAAGGATATGGTCGTCCTTTCAACAGTGCACACAACAGGTATAGTGAAGATTGAAAAAAAAAGGAAAGAAGGTAATAAAGCCAAAAGTCGTCATGGACTACAATAAAACAATGGGGGTGTCGATCGTTTATATCAGCGTTCAGCGACATACACAATTCCCAGGAAGCAAGGGAACTATAAAAAAGGGGACTATAAAAAAGTAAATTAGGGGACTATAAAAAAGTATTTATCCATTTTCTAGACATTTCCGTATGGAACTCCTTTATTAACTACTGTAACGCTGGCAGTGACAAAAAGTCTTTACAATTTATTTTGAATCTAGTTCAAGGACTTATTGAGAAATAGAAAGGAAACTATCCGAAACCAGGTAGACGAGGAAATTCATCTCACCCACTTCGATTGACAGATAGATATTTTCCAGAAGCTATTCCACCAACTGAAACTAGTATGTTGTGGCCACCACGAGACTTTCTTCTATATTTTCCTATACAAATTCACTCAGTAACAATAATAAAAAAAAAAATAAATAAATAAAAAAAAGTGGGACTTTGACAAAATTTTGGGTAAAATGTGAAAATTATTCTAAGTTTGTCAAAACACGGAAACCGTGGGACTTTGACAAAATTGGGGGTAAAATGTGAAAATTTGTTAAAGTTTGTCAAAACACGGAAACCGTGGGAGTTTGATAAAATTAAGGAGAGAGAGAGAGAGAAAAAAAAAAGTTTTTTTTCGTAAAAAGTAAAAAAAATCGATAACTTTGTTTTAAATTATCACAGATTTATAGTTCAACCATTCGTTTTAAAAATACTTACGAGACCTTTCGAAAGATACCCATCTTGAAAATTTTTGCCCTATATCACACTGTTAAAAATTTAGAAAAAGCGGGATGGCAACGCAGCCTGTAAGACGAGTTTTACCAAAAATTGATAGGCACTAATTTATGTCAAGGTGCAACTACATACCAATTTGTATGAAATTCTGTGCAGTGTAGTTCCAGAGATACAGTTGCCACAAAATTTTGTCACGCACACACACACAGAAAGACAGACAGACATTTTCTAAAAATGGTAAAATCGTGTTCTACAGCTCTCAAAACGTGTAAATCCATCAAAAACCCGAAATCGAAAATTTTTACGAATCCAATACTTTCTTCTATTGAAGATAGAAGAAAGTAAAAAGAGCAATTGCACAAGAGTTTGTGAGCTTTGTTCTATGAGAAAAGACCAAGAATTCTAGAATTTTTAGAATTTTGCAATTTTTAGAATTTTTAGAATTTTGGATTTTCGAATTATTTTAGAGAAAGAATTAAATTATTTTTAAAATGTTTTTTTTTTTTTTTTTTTTAAACAGCATACAACATTACCCCCAAAATTTACTTTGCGAATATAAATTAAAGAGAGAATTACCGGAAAGACGCCAAAAAGAAAATAAGCTTCATTTGCAGGATAAAGAAGATACACAAAAATAATAATAACAATACTGTTACAAAATTGTAAATAATTGTGTTTATTTTTGTATAAATTCTTTCAAAGAGGCTTAGTAAGTTGATAAAGTGCATTTTTAGTCGTTTTAGCGTTGAAATAGCCTTATTTTCCCTTAAAAACGCATTAAAAAGCCCCAATAAGGCAGGTAATGGATGTGGCGCCAAATTTGGAGACTTTTTCCCACCTTGGCGATTTTTATGGCGACCTTGACGAGAAAATCCTTATAAGGGATATACCAAATATGGAAGCTCTAATCTCATTGGCTGATGAGATACGGAGATTTCTGGAACCTTCCACGCTTTTCTATTGGGGTATATAAGGACGTTTTCCCGCCAAGGCAAGTTCAGTCAGTTCAGTTCAGTCTGAGATCAGCTTCTGTCAATGTTGCAGTGCATTGAGCCTCTTTGAAAGAGACTTGCTTTAAGTGTTATTGCTATACAGTTTGTATTGTGGATTTGCTATTGGCAGCTGTGTTTAAGCTGTGTTTACTGGTTGAATTGAAGCTGATACTTGGTTTATAGACCTGTATTTTTCTGGAACTTTCTGTGAATACATTATTGAATTTTTGTAAGTTTCGCCTTTCATTTTCGGACAACTCACGAACCCCCAAGTACGCAACATTTCTGGTGTCAGAAGAGGGATTGTCTGTGAATGGTGATAACTAGAGCTATGGAGCAAGAGATGAAGAAATTTCTAGAAAGCTTAGCTACCCAGATGAATGAAATGAAAGAAGGACAGAGAGAGATGAAAGATAGCCTGAGTCAAGAGATGAATGAAATGAAAGCCGGAGAGGAAAAGATGGAAACCGGATTGATAGAGAAAATAGAAACAGGACAAAAAGAATTAAAAGACGCCTTGACTGAAGAAATGAAGGAAATGAAAACAGTTCAGGAAAAGATGGGAGCCAGTTTGACCGAAGAAATTAAATCTAATCAAGATGAGATGAAGAGAGAGCTTTCAACGGTGAAAGAATCAATCCAGGATAAATTAACGGTGATGGAAAATAGAATGGATAGAATAGAAGAGAAAGTTATAAAGATAGAAAAAAATTTTGAAGAGAAAGTTATAAAGATAGAAGAAAATTTTGAAGAGAAAGTTTTGAAAATAGAAGAGAGTTTTGAAGAGAAAGCAATGAAGATAGAGGAAAATGTTATGAAAGTAGAAAAGAATTTTGAAGAAAGATTCATGAAGATAGAAGAGAATTTTGAGGAGAAATTTAAAGAAAACTTTGATCAGGAGCTGAAAGGAAGGGTTTCAGAGATAGAAAGCAAGTTTAAGAGAATGGAGGAAGATCTTGAGAGAAAAATGAAAGAAGAGTGGAACGGAGAAGTAATAGGGAATGAACTGCAGAGCAAGATTCGGAATCTCGAAGAAAAGTTAGAATCCATGACCCAGGAAAATGAAAAGAAAGAGAGAAGAATCCAGAATCAGGAATTTATTAAGCTAGCTACGATGCCAGTTCCTCCTGGCATGTATATAAGACGCAGTTTTCCATCGTAGCTGAAGCTAATGGCTGGGACTCTACCGCCAAGTCAGTCCACTTAGCAGCAGCATTACGGGGAGACGCAGCCGAGATACTGAGAAATGTTTCTAAAGAAGAAAGGAACGACTTCGAGGCCCTGACTAGAGCACTGGAGCTGCGGTTCGGAGAGAAGTGTTCTAACGACTATAGTCGCCTCCAGCTAAAATCCCGTTACCAAAAAACGGGCGAAAGTTTGCAAGAGCTGGCAGCGGATATTCAGAGACTGTCACACCTAGCATTCTCAGACTGTCATGCTGACACTCGAAACGACTTAGCTCTTTAGTACTTTATCGATGCTGTGCGGGATCCAGAAATTCAAAAAGCGCTGAGACTCTCCAAAATCAGAGACGTAGAATCAGCTTTAGGCTATGCACTTAGGATAGAGGCAGCCCAACAAGCCTTCCGCAAAGTCCGCCATACGATAAGAGCAGTTTCATTAAATGATACGCCTGCTGATGAAAATGAAATGAAGAGATGTATCGCAGAGATCTTAAAGAGATTGCGCAGCCTGGAAAATAATAAGGAAATCAAAGATCGGAAGATAAAATGCTGGGGCTGTGGAGGGGATGGTCATGTAAAGATGAACTGCCGTGTACGACCAACTAAAAGAAATCACCCGGCTTCACCAACACTGCAGGGAAACTAGGAGAAGGTCATCTCGCGGGGCGGAGGTTGCCTGAAATTAAAGAGCCCCCAATTTACAGTATTTCATGTTTCATCGATGAGTGGCAGCGATAATGGACTTTGTGTCTATGGCCAAGTTAACAACACCACCTGCCGGATGATTCTGGACACGGGAGCCAACGTGACCATTATTAGAACGGATTTGGCTCAAAAACTAAAAGGGAATATCATCTGGACGCCGCCCTGCATTAAACTCCAGACTGTGACCGGAGACGAAATCAAAATATATGGAAAAATGAACTTGACCATCACTTTTGGAAATGCCAGTTACCATCATATGGCATGCGTGCCTGATATAAGAGATCCTCTAATCATTGGAATTGATTTCCTAAGAAAATTTAACTTCAAATTGGACTTCAAGAATAATGAACTGCATTCGAGTTTGGAAGACATAGCTGTGTTCAATACTGAAAATCAAGACATTCAGCAAATTTGACAGATAACAACCAAGTCTGAAATTTCCATCCCCCACACACAGAGACAATAGTTTCAGGAACACCTCCTACAAAGCAATACTTCCACTATGGACTGATTGAATACCCGAATACAGACAATAGCTCTAGAGGAGTTCTGGTAGCTTCATCTCTAGTTGATCTCTCAAAGAGTACTATTCCTGTGAGAGTCGCAAACATCAGCGATAAGGACCGAACAGTGAAAAAGAATGAGGCGTTAGTAACCTACACTCCTGTTACATGCATCAACCGCCCCACGCAATCAACCGAATCCAAGTCTTCTGAGCAATTAATAACGGAATTACTCAAGAATGCAGAGTTAGGAAAGGAACAGAGATGTGCTGCGGAGAAGCTACTCCAAGTATTTAAAGACCTTTTTTCTCGAACACCTGAAGACGTCAGGAGAACGAACATCACCCAGCACAGAATTGATACAGGAAATCATCCTCCAATCAAGCAACATCCAAGAAGACATCCATTTGCTAAACAGGAAGAGGTCATTGAACTTCTAAGTGAAATGCAGCACAATGATGTCATCGAGCCATCAACGAGTCCTTGGGCCTCTCCCATAGTGCTGGTGCGAAAAAAGGATGGTTCAACAAGATTTTGCGTGGATTATCGTCGTTTGAATGACATCACGAAGAAAAACAGTTACCCTCTTCCCAGAATTGACGACACTTTAGACACACTTGCTGGCAATAAATGGTTCTCGACTTTGGATCTGAAGAGCGGTTACTGGCAAGTAGAATTACATCATGATGATCGTGAGAAGACTGCATTCACCACGGGACAAGGACTGTGGCAATTTAAAGTTATGCCGTTCGGATTATGTAATGCACCTGCCACCTTCGAACGCCTGATGGAGACAGTGCTAAAAGGAGTTTCCTATGAAGCCTGTCTGGTGTATTTGGATGATATTATCATTGTGGGGCGCACCTTTGAAGACCATCTACGAAACATCCGAAAAGTGCAGGAGAAACTCAGAATGGCTAACCTCAAATTGAATCCAGGCAAGTGTAACTTGTTCCGTTGCAAAGTGAGCTACCTCGGCCATATCATCTCTGCCGAAGGTGTGAGAACTGATCCTGAGAAGATCTCTGCAGTCGAGAACTGGAGTCGCCCTGAAAATGTACACCAACTACGAAGTTTCCTGGGGTTATGCACTTACTACAGGAAGTTTGTCAAGGGTTTCTCAAATATTGCCAGACCACTCCACAAGCTGACGGAAGCCAAACAGAAGTTCCTGTGGACAGATGAATGTGAAATTGCGTTCAAGCGACTTAAAGAGGCCTTAACATCATCGCCTATCTTGACGTATCCACAGCCCGACAGACAGTTCATACTTCATACAGATGCCAGCCATGAGAGTGTCGGTGCTGTTCTGTCGCAGGAAACTGATGGTCAAGAACATGTCATTGCCTATTGGAGTAAATGCCTGTCTAAACCAGAGCGAAATTACTGTACCACCAGGAAAGAGCTACTCGCCATCGTAAAAGCCATAGAACATTTCCATCATTACCTCTATGGCAGAAGATTCTTGCTCCGGTCTGACCATGCATCTTTAACGGGGTTGCTCCAGTTCAAGAACCCGGAAGGACAGATTGCCAGGTGGATACAACGCCTCCAGGAATATGACTTTGAGATACGTCATCGTAAAGGGGCTCTACATGGTAATGCAGATGCCTTGTCACCGAAGCCCTGCTCGGAAAGCTGCAAGTACTGCTCTAGAGCCGAACAGAAATACCTGCCGATAAATCCGGGTGCCTGCCAAGTTACTTTCTCAACAACATCAAAAGAAGATCCCGGTCCATGGAGTGACGAAGAACTTAGACAAGCCCAGCTGGAAGATCCTGACATAAAGCCAATATTACAGCTG
Source organism: Salticus scenicus (assembly GCA_963930645.1). Lineage (NCBI taxonomy): Eukaryota > Metazoa > Arthropoda > Arachnida > Araneae > Salticidae > Salticus > Salticus scenicus. The sequence goes on from OZ005652.1 coordinate 197,335,574, forward strand.
AAGGAGACGACCAGCAACAGACCTACCTAGCAGGACATTTCCAGATTTAGTCCCATTACGAAAAGTTATTGGGCACTTTGGGATTCTCTTCATATCAGAAACGGCGTATCATACAGAAAGTGGGAATCTGATGATGGGAAAAGCTTGAGATGGCAGAGTGTATTACCAAGATCAAAAATTCCAGTGTTTTAGAACAACTGCATAGTAGCTCTATCGAAGGCCATTTTAAGGTAATGAAGACTCTGCAGAAAGTTCGGGAACGTTTCTACTGGTGCAAGGCAAGTGAGGACGTGGAGAAATGGTGTAAATCCCGGGATGCTTGTGCGGCATGTAAAGGCCCGCAGAAACGAAGTCGAGGAAGACTGCAACGGTATAACGTGGGAGCACCATTTGAACGGATTGCACTCGACATCTTGGGTCCTTTGCCACAGACCTCCAGTGGAAATAAATACATCCTCGTCGTGATGGACTATTTCACCAAGTGGCCTGAGGCATATCCCATTCCCTATCAAGAGGAATGTACAGTCGCAGAGGTCCTAGTGCATCAATGAGTGTCAAGGTACGGCACGCCCCTACAACTTCATTCCGACCAAGGTAGGAACTTTACCTCTGCTGTTTTCAAAGGACTGTGTCAACTACTCAGCATAGACAAAAACCAGGCAACAGCCTTACATCCCCAGTCGGACGGCATGGTCGAGAGGTTCAACCGTACCATCCTGAATAACCTCTCTCTTCTAGTATCAAGGAACCAGCAAGATTGGGACTTGAAGTTGCCATTGTTCCTGCTGGCTTATCGAAGTGCTGTCCATGAAACCACCGGCTATACTCCAGCCCAGATGTTGTTTGGACGTGATCTTCGTCTCCCATGTGATCTCCTGTTTGGCTGTCCACCCGATGCGCCTTCATCTCCCGAGGAGTACATGCAAGATCTTCAGGCATGATTTGAGGACGTACACAATTTTGCTCGGGAGCGGATTCATATTGCAACGGAGAAAATGAAGACAAGGTACGATCTAAAGGCTACACAACATGAGTTCCAGGATGGAGACAAGGTCTGGTTGTGAAATCCTGTTCGCCGCAAAGGACTCTCCCCCAAGTTACAGTGCAACTGGGACGGACCGTACACAGTCTTAAAAAGGCTGAATGATGTAGTGGTGCGGATCACTAAAACACCTTCATCAAAACCGAAGGTGGTGCTCTATAACAGGCTAGCCAAGTACCACAATTAACGGTAATATAAAAATTTAAAATGTAAATACTGGTAAAATTTATGCATGCGTAATGTAAATATTTGTATATAAATACTTGTACATATTTGAGAATTTTGTAAATATTTCTCACTTGATTTTTGTTTCTATTTTGTCGTTATACGCAGCTTAGTTTTTGTATTTTAGATTGTGTAAATTTGTTTAGCTTCGCCTCTTGACCAAGGGTTGCACTGCCGGGGACGTGCAGTCCTTGGGAAGGGGGCAGTGTTACAAAATTGTAAATATTTGTGTTTATTTTTGTATAAATTCTTTCAAAGAGGCTTGATAAGTTGATAAAGTGCTAATTTTGTGCATTTCTAGTCGTTTTAGCGTTGAAATAGCCTTATTTTCCCTTAAAAACGCATTAAAAAGCCCCAATAAGGCAGGTAATGGATGTGGCGCCAAATTTGGCAACTTTTTCCAACCTTGGCGATTTTTTAGGCGACCTTGGCGAGAAAAACCTTATAAGGGATATACCAAATATGGAAGCTCTAATCTCATTGGCTGATGAGATACGGAGATTTCTGGAACCTTCCACACTTTTCTATTGGGGTATATAAGGACGTTTTCCCGCCAAGGCAAGTTCAGTCAGTTCATTTCAGTCTGAGATCAGCTTCTGTCAATGTTGCAGTGCATTGAGCCTCTTTAAAAGAGACCTGCTTTAAGTGTTATTGCTATACAGTTTGTATTGTGGATTTGCTATTGGCAGCTGTGTTTAAGCTGTGTTTACTGGTTGAATTGAAGCTGATACTTGGTTTATAGACCTGTATTTTTCTGGAACTTTCTGTGAATACATTATTGAAATTTTGTAAGTTTCGCCTTTCATTTTCGGACAACTCACGAACCCCCAAGTACGCAACATTTCTGGTGTCAGAAGTGGGATTGTCTGTGAATGGTGATAACTTGAGCTATGGAGCAAGAGATGAAGAAATTTCTAGAAAGCTTAGCTACCCAGATGAATGAAATGAAAGAAGGACAGAGAGAGATGAAAGATAGCCTGAGTCAAGAGATGAATGAAATGAAAGCCGGAGAGGAAAAGATGGAAACCGGATTGATAAAGAAAATAGAAACAGGACAAAAAGAATTAAAAGACGCCTTGACTGAAGAAATGAAGGAAATGAAAACAGTTCAGGAAAAGATGGGAGCCAGTTTGACCGAAGAAATTAAATCTAATCAAGATGAGATGAAGAGAGAGCTTTCAACGGTGAAAGAATCAATCCAGGATGAATTAACGGTGATGGAAAATAGAATGGATAGAATAGAAGAGAAAGTTATAAAGATAGAAGAAAATTTTGAAGAGAAAGTTATAAAGATAGAAGAAAATTTTGAAGAGAAAGTTATAAAGATAGAAGAAAATTTTGAAGAGAAAGTTTTGAAAATAGAAGAGAGTTTTGAAGAGAAAGCAATGAAGATAGAGGAAAATGTTATGAAAGTAGAAAAGAATTTTGAAGAAAGATTCATGAAGATAGAAGAGAATTTTGAGGAGAAATTTAAAGAAAACTTTGATCAGGAGCTGAAAGGAAGGGTTTCAGAGATAGAAAGCAAGTTTAAGAGAATGGAGGAAGATCTTGAGAGAAAAATGAAAGAAGAGTGGAACGGAGAAGTAATAGGGAATGAACTGCAGAGCAAGATTCGGAATCTCGAAGAAAAGTTAGAATCCATGACCCAGGAAAATGAAAAGAAAGAGAGAAGAATCCAGAATCAGGAATTTATTAAGCTAGCTACGATGCCAGTTCCTCCTGGCATGTATATAAGACGCAGTTTTCCATCGTAGCTGAAGCTAATGGACTTGCTTTAAGTGTTATTGCTATACAGTTTGTATTGTGGATTTGCTATTGGCAGCTGTGTTTAAGCTGTGTTTACTGGTTGAATTGAAGCTGATACTTGGTTTATAGACCTGTATTTTTCTGAAACTTTCTGTGAATAAATTATTGAATTTTTGTAAGATTCGCCTTTCATTCTCGGACAACTCACGAACCCCCAAGTACGCAACAATACTTTGCAAATATGTTCATACTGCAAAACCACAACTATTAATAAATAATTGTTTTCAATAAGACAAGTTTTATTTATTTGAGTGACACCATAATGAAGAAATAGAGATAATGTAAAAAAAATATTTAAAAAAGGATAATATAAATTTCAAATTAATCTCAACTACAACAATAAAATTTTATGGTTTAAGTAATTAGAATGTTTAATACATCGGGGATGTTTCGATAAAAATTTACTGCCATAGAAGTTTTACTATTAAACTAATTAAATCAAAAGTATTTCTTCTCAAAAATGTAAAGTATCGCTAAAATTCTTATATATTTCCCAGGATACATATGTTTGTTGAAAGAACATATTTCAAATTCATTTATTATGAAAAGATTAAAATTCAAAGTAATTGATTAATATTTAGAAGCGTTGTTAAACCATTTTACTATAGATTGTTATTTCTTTCGATAAACATTGAATTTTATACTTTATTTTATTGCAACATAAAAGTACTTTCCTAAACAAATTCCTCTATTTTATTAGATTTCGTACGTTCTTCGAAATAGATACGTCAACTTTTTAATTTTGATGAATGGTAAATGTGTTTATACTTACGGGTTTCTAAGACAACGTAATGTTTAGAAGTTATTTAGGATAATACATAATTTTTTACAAAATGATTTCGAAGCTTAAAATTTTTAATTTCTGTATACTAGACTCTGATAAAATTGTAAACATCTTGGAAAATAAATAATAACATATGTCCACAAAAATAATGTAGGAGAAATTTGATTTGGTTAGTTTTAGCTGATCGATATGTATGTTTTATTTTTACTTTCTTCTATATTCAATAGAAGAAAGTAATAATTCGTAAAAATTTTTGACCTCGGGTTTTTGAAGGATTTACACGTTTTGAGAGCTGTAGACACGATTTGACCATTTTTAAAAACCGTCTGTCTGTCAGTCTCTGTGTGTGTGTGTAACAAAATTTTCTGGCAATTGTATCTCAGGAACTACTGCACAGAATTTCATACAAATTGGTATGTAGTTGTACCTTACATAAATTAGTGCCTATCAACTTTTGGCAAAAATTGTCTTACAGGTTGCGTTGCCATCCCGCTTTTTCTAAATTTTTAACATGGTGGTATAGGAAAAAATTTTGTATAAATGTGCATAAAGAGAATTATTTTTTAACACGCTTTTATTAGCTTCACCTGTATGTATGTTTGTATGTATGTTTGTTTGTATGTTTGTAACCGCTCTGGGAGCAAACAAAAAATCTATATTGTAACAAAAAGGCTTTCCTTACATGAACGCCGTGGCTGTGAGGTAAAGTGCAACGCTGCGAACCTAAAGATCTGGCGTTCGAGCCCAGTCGGGGGAGATTTTTTAAAAATGACTTTAGTTTAATTCTAAATTATTTTAATTAAAGATTTAAATGCATGTAAATATTATGGTGTGTCACTCACACGATTTTCTCTTACCCTGCATTTTAATACTAAGATAGATATTTTGTGCTTTTTAGTTCACATTTCTATAAAAGCGTGTTCTTTAATTTTTTAAAACTATAATATTATTAATATTCATTATGAAATTTACCAGAATTATTTGTAATAGAGATAGTCAACTGGGAAAAAAAATTTATGTGTAGGAGCCTCGCCTCCCCCCCCCTCCTGGGGGGGGGGGGGGGGAAGTCGAGTAAATTTTCATGATGGGTATTTTTCAAAAGAACTAACCAATATCTTTAAAACAAATGGTTGAACCATCGATCTGCGATAATTTAAAATAAAATTATCGATTTTTTTTTTCTTTTAACATTTTTTTTTTTTTTTTTTTTTTTTTTTTTTTTGTGTGTGTGTGTAGTATTGACAATAAAAATGACCTTTTTTGGATATTTAGTGTTGCACTGCTTCTCTAATATGGAAATCGTCTGCATTATCATGGAAGATATTTTTTTTAGGTAATAATTTTAATAAATTATTTTTACAGAGTAAATTTGTATAGGAAAATATAGAGGAAAGTCATGTGGTGGCCACAACATACTGGTTATTTTTATTTTGTGTGTGTGTGCTAAAACTGGAAATGAAGCTATTTTTTTCTCTATCACAAATAGAATTTGGTAATACAGGGTGCCTACCGACACAATTTTTTTCATTTTGGGTAGCTTCTAGTATGTTTCCATGATAAATTACAGTTAAACATGGAATATACTGTACGAGTTACCATTTAATTATATTGGTGGAATAGTCACGGAAGAAATTGCGTCGGTAGACATACTGTATTTTCAAAACTATACATGATAGAAAAAAGAACTGGCTTCAATTTCGCTTTCAGTACACCAAAAAACAAAGATCAGCCAAAATTATCAAATTAAAATTTTAGATGTAATTGGAGAAATCGGTGTTTCACAATGTGCTTAGATGAAAGAATTCACTGAAAAACAAAAATATATACCGTTTTCACCCAGAAAGAATAAGTGGTGATTTTCTAAATAACTACACTAGCAATACAGATTTCCGAGCTATGCGTATAAGGCACGCTAATAAGTTGAATAGACGAAATGATCGAGAATTTCTAGTCTATACATTTCTTGAAGGCGAAAAAAATATTCTGAATACTATGATTCCTTTGTATTGCGAGAAATTCTCGCTTGATTTTCTAGAGTTGAGTCATGAATCAATATTGTAGTTGCTAAAACTCGCCTGTTGTATTCTTATTTATTTGCATAGATTTAAGTTGGACCTCGATAAGATAGACAAATATTCTAGAATTCCAATAGGTTTCTAGAACTCACAATCAAAAGGGACTAGAATTTATAAAGATGATATGGAACTATTTTTACTAGAGCCACAATTTAAATTTCAGATAACAGTTATGGAATTTTTTCTCAGTGCATTTTCAGTTTAATAGTTGTTTTTAATGTAATTTAAATTACAATTTTCGCAATGAGATATATGCATTTAGAAAAATATTTCTAATAATACCAATGCTTTTCTTATTCGAAAACAGAAAATATTACAAATATGTTAGAACAACGTTAATTTATGAAATATCGTATTCGATTTTTATAACGTCTAGACATAATATGATGCTAAATATCTCATGATAGCTAACAATTTTTAGATGGAATACTACTGCACTATTTAACTAAATGTAAAATTAATAATTATACAGCATAGAGGTTTGCATAGAGGTCTGTCGTTCAGCATAGAGATCTGCACGGGCCGAAATTCTCAGGCCAGGGCCGTACGAAAGCTTTGCTTACCCTGTTCGGCCAGGTATGAAATCTAAAAATTCGGCCCGGGCCCTGCCCGGCCCGTTTATTTTTAACAGTCTACGGCCCGGCCCGAAACGATAAAATCAGGTCCGGACCAATAATAATAATAATAATAAAATACATGCCTTTCTATGAAAAAGGTTTTGAATGTGTTTTGCGGAAGTTTTACATAGCCAACCAATAGAATGTTCTTTAACAAAACTACTGATCTTTTACAAGACAATTATATAGAAACAGAAATTCATTATTACAGACGTACAAAAGGCACAAAAACAGACAGAAAAGCAAGTCGAAAATATTTACATTCATCAATCAGTATAGAAAGATATTAAAAAAGTTAATGCAACTAAAAATGCACATTGAACCATATCCACCTATATACCGTAATGTATCCGAATCCTTTCATGTGATTAGGTAAACAAAAATTTAATCCTAATCTAACCATTTTCAATAGAAAAAATGCTTTTGCACATCCAAAAATGATGCTAATTTCATCCAGTGCAATGGAAAGTAGAGGAAAAGTTAAAGCGAAAGGACTTTTATATCCTTCATACAACCAAGACTCTACAGACCATAGGATACAAAGCCTCATAGACAGTAACGTAACTTATTTCTTTGTACATGTTGTACATTTCTTTGTACATTTGTTTATGTGCACAAACTAGCAGTGACATGCATACTATTTTGAATAAGAAACCATTTAATATTACTTTAAGTAAAATTAATTATATTTAATATTATATTATATTTTATGTTATATAATTATATTTTATACTAAATAAAATTAATTAATAAAATTTAAAAAAATAATTAAATTTCGAGGCATGCTAAAAGTATTTGTGAAAATCGGATGGCAAACTGACGGATTGACAGATAATTAAGTTGAAGTTATAAACATTTTTTAACAAAATAAAATTGTATGTGCCATACTAGCCTATAAAATTATGTATAATAAATGACTGAAGAAATATTTTATCGTTTTCTTTTTTCGTTAATAACGAGGAAAATAGATAAAAATCCGGGCCAACATGGCCCGGAAAAAATTTCATCCAGGCCTCGCCCGAGTATATACAATAACATTGAGCCCGAGGCTTCAAAAAATTTTAAGCCGGGGACCTTGCAGGCCTCTAGTTTAGCATTCATCATTAAATTATGTGATGAATGTGGCTTTTAATTTTTGTGCCGTTCAGGAAAAGGAATTTTTTTTTTTTATCACTTTCGCCAGTTGATTTTTTCTCTGCAAAAGTAGTCAAGTAGTTCTTAAAAATTGGTAGACGGGAGGAGCCAGATTCAAACCAAGTCATTATCTTCGGCCTTGCTGTTCAAAGTTTTCCGTAGTTTCCTGAATGTTGAGTAGTTCTGAATGAATGTTGGGTAGAATCCATTGGAAAAACCTTCAGAGAGGAAATTCTACTCAGCCAAGGACCTTTCGCAAAGAATCGGACTTAACTCACAAATCGCCACCAACATTGACCTGTAATTGGTCTCGATATCTAATTTCTTTCACAAATCAGAAGAAGAGATTTCGTTTTAATTTCTCATAATCTGGTATAAATTTCTACACTCATGCATTTCTTTTGCGGAGCAAGAGAAAAAACTTTCATTTTGAAATCTCATAGCCTGATTCAATATAAAACATACTTCAGTTTCCAAACATAAGTAATCAAATTATCTTTAACGGAGTAAGAGAAAAGACATATATTTTTAATATACGAGTATTAAGGTATGTTTTTTAACATTCTTCAATTTCTAAATCTAATTAACGATTTTTACTTCCATCACCCTACTACCATAGGTAATGGAAGTATTTTATTCGGTCTGAAAATTCGATACCGGGTTTTCACCTGATTTACACGTTTTAAGGTCCCCTGAGTCCAAAAAAGTGGTTTTTGGCAATTGGTCAGTGTGTATGTATGCATGTGTGTGTGTGTGTGTGTGTGTGTATGTATGTGGAGAATCTTCTGCCTATTATAGCTCAGAAGCTAATAAAGATAGAGCTACGAAACTTTAGAATTGAAATACGTCTAGTGTGCATATGAAATTTCCAAATTTTGATGAAAATTGAAAAACCGGAAGTGGGACATCGGAAACCGGAAGTGGGACCGTAAGTCCTTATCTCAAAAACGGCTCTAACGATTTTCTTCAAATTTGCTATATAAACACTCTATTAGATGTCCTTTCGAATGATATAGTTGGTTAGTTCAGGAAAATTGATAGGCGTCCTGTATAAATAGCTCAATTTCCGGCAATCGATTACTTGGAAAAGTTTAATTCAGTGTGAATGCATGTTAAGAAAACGATATTATTCAAAGAAAACTGTACAGAAATTGCAAAATAAATTATATAATCTAAAATATCGTTCACGACATCTGATAACATATTTCGTATTCTCGAACAAAGAATTTCAAATATTTTATAAATGTACTATTAAATGTATATAAAATGTTTGTAATGTGTGTAGTACTGGGTAATGGAAGTCGTGTGGCTGTTACACACCAGATTTTTTATGAACAGAACATTAGAAGTAAAATTCTTTTTAAAATTTCACGAACTAGTTGAATATATAACAAGCTTCAACTGATAAATCAAATTAATCAAATATTCATAAATAGAATAAATAAAATGAAAGAACAAGCATCCTCTTCAAATTTGTAAAATCGGGTTGAATATGTTATGATCTTCATTTAACAGAATTTTTAAATATTTACAAAGTACAATTTCTTGCGCACCAATATAAATAGAAAAATTAGTTCTGTAGGAATTTTCAATGCATGTTTCCTCATATCATTTGTTAACTAGCGCACACCTGTTATGACGTCAGATGTGACGTAACTGTATTACGTAATCAACAGCGCATCCTTCGTTTCTCAGAGAGGTTTATATAAGTCTGTACGAGAAAGCTGTGCTAAACGTGCGGCATAGAAGTGCCAGCATTATGTTATTCTTCTTTTCTATATTATTAAATGTTGTGACTGTTTAAAAGACTCTGTTTTTTACTCTGTGGATTTATTTAAACCAACAATGGTTATGGGCCCAGAGACACGCATCTTACTGCGGACTTTTTAAAAATTTAAATTAACATTCGCTAAAACGAAAGTGCGACTTACTGTTAAGCCTAAGGGCTGAAATCGAAAGTATTTTTGATTCTATTTTTATAACGAAGCTATTATAGCTGATTAAATATGTCGCAAATATTAAATATAGAAAAGTTATCAAAAAGTAACTTTGACACATGGAAGCTTCAGATAGAAGCTGCTTTAATCAAAAATTATCACTGGACTTACGCTAACGGAATGAAAATTAAGCCCGATGAAAGCGCCGAAGACGAAGAAAAATGGCTCGAAAATGATCGCAAAGCAAGAGCAGATTTAATCCTAGCAATCAACCCAAGTGCGTTGTGTCATATTAAACATTGTACCACCTCAAATGAAGTATGGAATAAATTAAAAGAAGTTTACGAATCGAGAGGACCGGCAAAGAAAGCCACCCTATTGAAGCAGCTACTCTTTAAGAAAATGGCTGATAATGAAAATATGTCCGATCACTTCAATATTTTCTTTGATATAGTGGACAAGCTAAAAGAAATGGACATTCAAGTAGCCGAAGATTTATTATCAATTTTGCTCCTGTACAGTATCCCGGACAGTTATGAAAATTTTCGATGCGCTATCGAAGCAAGAGATGAATTGCCGCAGCCTGAAGCTCTAAAAATTAAAATGATGGAAGAATATGAATCAAGAAGAATAAAAAGCATCAAGAATCGTCAAATGCGTATTTTACGACTCACAAGAAAAACCTTCCTGAAAAGAACAAAAGAGAAATCTTAAAGTCTGTGCAGAAAAAGAACATGTATGGAGAGAGAAATTATGCAATCTTCAAGAGCAATTACTGTTCAAAAGTAGGGCATAAAGCCTCAGAATGCCGAAAGAAGATCTCAGACAGAAAAGTCACTTCAGCGAATAAATACAAAGAAAGATCTTTTATGGTTCAAGACAGTACGAAATTTACTATGGCAGTCAGTAACTCTTTCCAAGAACATTCCGAATGGTGTCTCGACAGTGGCTCAACATCGCATATGGCTCATGACAAGAATTTGTTTACAGATTTCGAACCAAGAAGTGGCTTATCTATAAAATTAGCTGTAGATGAAACAGCGGAGATCACAGGTGTTGGAACAGTCAAATTAAAAGTTTCCGGTAATCACGGTGTAACTAATTTAAAGTTAACAAATGTTTTGTGCGTTCCAAAATTGAAATGCAATTTAATGTCTAAGTCAAAAGCTACAGTAAACAACTGCCGAGTTGTATTTACCGAAAAAGGTGCGAAAATTACTGAGCAGGACGGCTCTCTGATTATAAGTGCTACGAGAAAAGGTGATTTATATTTTTTTCAGCCGCAGGTGGATATAGCTGCAACAACTCAGGTAAGCAGCTTTCATAAATGGCATTTAAAATTAGGACATTTAAATGAAAAAGATTTAAAATTATTAAAATCTGAAAATATGTTGAGAGATTTAAATTTTAATGAAAAAGATTCTTTAAAACATTGTAAAGTATGCATCCAAACTGTCTAAACAAACTGTGAAGCCATTTTGTAAAGAAAACAAATTCCATAGTAATGAATTATTAGAAGTAGTTTATTCTGATTTATGTGGCCCTATAAATGTTAAATCCCATGGCGGATCACGCTACTTTATTACTTTTTTGAATGATAAATCTCGTTACATTGAAGTAAATTTTCTAAAAACAAAAGATGAAGCTAAGTACGCGTTCCGGAGATATAAAGAGGCAGTCGAAAATCGATTAGGAAAAAAAAATAAAATACTGCATACTGATAATGGTTTGGAATATTGTGGTGAGGAATTCAATAAATATATTGAAGAATGCGGTATCAAACGCGAATATTCATCTCCGATGACGCCTCAGCAAAATTCTAGAATTGAAAGACAAAATCGTACATTATGCGAAATGGCGAGGTGTTTATTAATGCAATCAAACCTTCCAAATACATTCTGGGCTGAAGCAGTAAATTGTGCTGCATATATTAGAAACAGCTGTCCCACTAAAGGAATTAAAGAAAATAAAACTCCTTGTGAATTGTTTTTTGGTTATAAACCAACTGTTAATTATTTTAAAATTTTCGGAAAGAAATGTTTTGTTCTAAATAAAAAATCAAAAGGGAAATTTGAAGCTAGGTCACACGAACATATATTCGTTGGCTATTCAAATGAATCACGCGCTTACAGATTATGGAATAAGGATACCAGAAAAATTGTCATAAGTCGTGATGTTCGATTTATAGACGAGTTTCAAACAAATGATTCAGCCACTACTGATCAATTAGAATTAATCTTTCCGTCTGAGAATAACTGCAATGATTGTAATATTAAAAATGAAACTTTTTTCCCTATTCAGAGCGCAGACATCCACAGCGATCAAAGGGGGGGGGGAACAGCGGATCAATTTCCATCCCTTCGCAAACAGAAAACGCAAACGGAGAAAGTTTCTCTTTTTCGAAAGTGGGGGGGGGGGGGAACGAGCATTTCGATTTCCCGTCCCCCTGAATTCAGAGAAAAAAGCGACTCTCTTTCCGAAGGGGGGAACATTGAAGATATGAGTGGAGGGGGGAGAGTGCTGACGGTAAATGTAAACAAGAGGAAGGGATTGACATAAACAATCCTCCTTTTAAAGGTGGTCCAGGCCGACCTAGAATAATTAAAAGTTGGAACTTTCAAAAGTCTCGTAAGGAATATATTACAGATACAAAATATAAAGATGAAACTTCTCAATTAGCTGATAACTTATTTATTGAAATTAATCCCGGCGTAATCGATGCGCTAAATGGAGATTATGCTAAAAATTGGGAGAACGCGAAGAAATTAGAGTATGATTCTTTAGTTAAGAAAAACTCTTGGGAAATTGTAGATAGACCAAAAGATAAAAAAGTAATTGGGTGTAAATGGGTTTTAAAAACAAAATTCAAACCGGATGGTGAAATTAAAAAATTTAAGGCCAGATTAGTTGCCAAAGGGTGTTCACAGAAACAAGGTATAGATTTTGAGGAAAATTTTTCACCAGTAGCCAGATTAAGTTCCATAAGAACTACAATTGCGTATGCTATTCAAAATGGTTTAACAGCATACCAGTTAGATTTTATTATGGCATATGTTAACGGCGATATACATAAAGAAATTTTTATGGAGCTTCCTGAATTTTTTGAAAATGATAAACATGAAAATAAAGTGTGTTTATTAAAAAAATCTTTGTATGGACTTAAACAGTCAGGAAGACAGTGGTTTAAGAAATTAGATGAGAAATTGAGAAAAATGAAATTTAACCCTTTGAATTCCGACAAATGTGTCTATTACTCAAAATATCCTTTTGATGCTATTATAATCGTCTATGTCGATGATTTAATTTGTCTCACTAAAAATGAAGAGCACTATTTTGATATTAAAAATAAATTAGCAGAATCTTTCAAAATGAAAGATATGGGCCTTCTGCATTATTGCTGAGGCATTGAATTTAATCAAGATAGGGACAGCATCAGTATAACACAAAAGAAATACATTGAAGATTTATTAAATAAATTTAATATGGAAGATTCTAGAGTGGTGAATACACCTTTAGATAACAGTGTAAAATTAACTAAACAAATGTGTTCAAATACAGAAGAGAAATCATACATGTCAAAAATTCCTTATAGACAATTAACTGGTTCTCTTATGCATCTGTCGGTTGCTACCCGACCAGATATCACCCATGCTGTAAATTATTTAAGTCAGTTTAATAACAATCCAGGAAAACCTCACTGGATAGCTGCTAAAAGAATACTAAGGTATCTCAATGGCACTAGAAATTTAGGAATTGTTTATTACAGAGACAATAAACCATTAACAGCATTTGTTGATGCCGATTGGGCATCGGATATAAATGATAGAAAATCATATACAGGATATGTCTTTAAGTATGCCGGTGGACCTATTTCTTGGGAATCGAGAAAGCAGCGAACCGTTGCTCTGTCCACAACAGAATCTGAATATATGTCTCTGTCCGAATCCGCAAAAGAGACAATTCATATTAGAAATTTCCTGAAAGAACTAGATCCTGAAATTGTATCAAGTCCGACTGCAATCTGTTAGGTTACATTTATTTTTCCATTACCAATGCCTCTTGTATTTACCCTCCTTCACTGCATAATAGATCATTCCAATAACGACTGGCGCGCCACCACTTGGACTGTTCGTACGGCGCATCTTTTACCTGTACCTTTGTTGAATATTTGTTTCTCTATATGTAACTATGTGATGTGAGTGTTCGTCTAATTAAAAGTGTTTCGTTTTAATATGGACTCATCAATATGCATTATAATTTGCGTGCTCTGCTTTCTAAGCCCAATAGGTTATGGGCCCAGAGCAAATCAACTTTTATTTACGATAAATAGACTTTTATCTGTTAGATAGACGACCACGTTTAAAAATGGCGTCTTATGGAACACTACGTATTGAAACGCTAAACAAAGACAATTACGAAACTTGGAAAATACAGATGAAGGCACTCTTGATAAAAAATGAATCCTGGATTTATGTATCTGGCTCTAAACCAAAGCCAGAGCTCGTGGCAAGTGATGCGAAATCAAAAGAAGCGTTCGATAAATGGATTGATATGGATGAAAAGGCCAAAGCCGACATAATTTTGTGTATATCGCCTTCTGAACTGAAACAAATAAAAAACTGTGAAACATCCCTAGATATATGGAAAAAATTAGAAGAAATATATCAATCTAAAGGCCCCGCTAGAAAAGCGTCACTGTTAAAATCGCTTATTCAACATAAAATGGCAGATTCCTCTTCTGTGAGCATTCGAGATCATCTTCGAAAGTTTTTTGACATAGTCGATAAACTATCTGAAATGGATATTAAAATAGATGATGACTTGTTAACTGTGATGTTGTTATACAGCCTACCATCCAGTTATGAAAATTTCCGGTGCGCAATAGAATCCAAGGATGAGCTACCTAAACCAGAAGTACTCCGAATAAAAATAGTAGAAGAAAACGACGCCAGACGCCATGATGACAGACCGATCGATGGAGCGTTCATTACTGGGAATTTCCGAAAGAAGCCTGCTCCGTGGAATAAAAATAAAAGGAATCCTAAGATTACTGAACAGTACACTCCGAACGAAAGAGATAATTCAAAAATTACTTGCCGGAAATGTAAACGTATCGGTCACCGTGCAAATCAGTGTGAAAAAGATAAATCATTTAAATATCGACAAAACAGTTTAGAACTACTGGCCAGCACAAATTCAACGAATACGAACATATTATTCAAAGAACAATCCGAGAATCTTTGGTGTGTTGACAGCGGCTGTACTCGACATATGGGGAAGGATGACTCCAATTTTCACGATTTAAAGGATACGGATATAAAATCTGTAAATTTAGCGAATAATGAAACAACTGATGTGTCCGGTGTTGGTAAAATATTAATTAAAACAAAAGTCAACTCAAAACTTCAAAATGTAGAGATCAATGATGCTCTATTGGTTCCAGAATTGAAAACGAACTTATTGTCCGTGTCAAAAATGTGCGACAAAGGTTTCACTGTAACTTTTAAAGACAAATGTGCTATTATAAATAACAGACAAAAAAATGTGACTCTAATTGCGGACAGAAAAAATGAACTTTATTATCTGCGGGATAATAATGCAAATATAAATAATGCAGCTAATTTTTCGAGTGAATCAATCGATAGTTCTAAAAATATTTTTGCCGATGTGGAAAAATGGCATTGTAGAATGGGTCATCTAAATGTAAAAGATTTGATTGATTCAAATTTAAAAGGTCATATTAGGGGGTTAAATATTAAAAAGGTATCCGACTTCAATTGTGAAGTTTGCGCGTTAAATAAAATGACCCGTGCTCCTTTTCCTAAGC